>JAZHRO010000077.1:52604642-53915357 GCA_037157565.1 Thalassia testudinum | reverse complement strand
CAATAGTGGAGAGGAAGGGGAGAAGTCAGAAGAGCAGCCAAGGTTTTAAATATCAATATCGATATCGCATCGATAAGTCAAAAATGGGATATATCGGTGATATATCGCTGATATCGGGGGAATTTTGGTAAAATCAATCAAAATAACCTAAAATGGCTCAAAATGTCACAACATGAAGAAATTCCTAGAAGACAAAAATCATAAATTTTGAATGAAAATATAATGTAAATGCATTATTGGTGATGCTTACTTGGTTATGGGAAACAATCCTAAGTAATTGCCTCATGTCGGTAAAAAATTCTTCTATTGAGGAGAAGATAACGGGGCATTCAAGTAGGTAGAGAGGAGGGAAATAGCATGATACTTAATTTTTTCACTAGTCATTAGAGGAGTTGGTATTAACTAAGTATGAGTTGAAGTTTTAGTAGAATCTTTTTTGAGCTAGGTATAAAAAAAATTAAGCTCCAATTTTCAATGGGATTGCCAATATACGAGAAACATGAAGCATAACCCTATTGATATCTTCCATGTTGGTGACATGTGATGTATCATTGATATATGACGATATTTAATTCCTTCCTTCGTGCATGCCCTGCAGCAGCAACAACAGCCAGCTAGTAGTAGTTGCTTGTGGTGTGCGCAACCCAACAGGCAGTAGCATGCTGACTGACATCCCGTTGGCATGTCACTGAAATTGTTGGCATGCCACTAGCATCCTTGTGTTTCGACAACTTTTTTTGGTCAACATGGTATCCTGTCGAAAAACCCCATTTCCTTGGCACGTCAATGACATTTTGATAACTGGAAGCACTACCTTTGTCTTTAAACAAATCTCCAATTACTCAGGAAAAAAACCATCTGCATTTGCCCCAGTTAGAAATAAAGTACAATAAATTGCCTTAACAGAGAGTTGACTATAGGCTCATCACTACCCATCCGATTGACTTGGAATGCATTTTTAAAGGAGATCATCTTGAAATCAAAGGAAATGAGTCATTGGGCTGTCAGGTTTGATGTTGAACAACCTTGTGCTTCATCTCCATTAGATTTCCACTAGGAATAAACTGTGGCTTCCAGTGCTGTAGCCAAAGTGAAAAGCCAAAGGAAGTGATCCGTAAGAGCTTGCATAGCTATTCACTCATCAAGGCAGAATTTGGAACCTGTGACCTTTGTGACCATTGAATGATGGCATCACCAAAGCATAGTGAATCAGACTCTCGACAAGGCATGACTCTATCTTCCCAATTCAATTCCTTTTATGTTGTAATCTCTCCATTTATTTCTTTTATTAATGCATTGGGATATGGTTCTAAATGTTAAATGAAAGCAGGGTTGTACAACTGGAAGATCTACCATGTTGTATGGTTTTGAATATTGAACTGCCAACTATATGCATGTGCAAAAGATGTCTATGACAAAAAATGAAGATGTTAAGATGGATGTGTGGTCATGTAAGGAATGATCGCATTTCAAATGAGATTATCTGAGAAAAGGCTGAGGTGACACCGATAGAGGATAAAATGAAAGACATATTTAAGGTGGGTTGGACATTTGTAGAAAAGACCATTAAATGCCTTAGTCAGGTGATGCAATGAGTTGGGTGTCGAACTCGTTAGAAAGGGGTGAGGAAGACCAAAGAAGTGTTGTAAGAAAATTATTAAGTATGGCCTCAGTTATTTCAATTTAAGTCTAGAAATGACTTGAAACAGATTTGAGTGGAAGCAAAGAATTTATGTAGCTGATTCCACTTATTGTGAGACTTTTTTTTTTTAAAGCCATAAATGCTCTAAACCCATGGTCATATCTGCTCTTGCCATCCACCCACACGCACAAAAAAGGAGAAAGGAAAAAAAAACCCCCCATTCCAAATGAAAAAAATCTCAGTACCTGGACTCATCTGGAAAATGCATTGTGTGCTGGCAATGCTATGTCGATAAATTAGATGGAAATCATACAGTTCTCACTTCTCAATTTTATATGGATTTCTTGTGCCAATGTGGGTAGCATTGAAGTGCCACCCATATACTTGGCAGTCCCCTTTGTTAAAGAGTTATGAATTCCTTCATGTGACATTGGCCAACAGGCATTCTCCCAAGGAACCAGGGAGGCCCCTGTATTCTCCTTTTGCTTCCTTCAAAAAAATTTCTTATCAAGTCCACTATGCATTCCTTCACCATCTTTTGTATGGAGAGTCAACATGAAAAGAATTGATGAGTTCCGGATTCCTTCATCTGACATTCGCCAACAGGCATTCTCCCAAGGAACCAGGAATGTCCCTGTATTCTCCTGTTGCTTTCTTCTAAAAAATTTCTCATCAAGCCCACCATGCATTCCTCCACCATCTTTTGCATAGGAAATTAATGTGAAAAGAATTGATGTCACTGCTAAAGCTACTTTGCAAAAAAAGAGATATCACTGCTAAAGCTGACTTGAGTAAAACCAATGTCCTGCCTTCAGACAAAGGATATACCTTCCATCCCTTTAACCTTCTCAATTTGTCCACCATCAGATCTCAACCTGCAACCTTCTAGGGCTTGCTGGAAAGTGGCAACCACAAATACAGTATGATCTGAGTTGCAAGAGCAACTACACCAGCACCTACATCTGAAGCATCAATCTGAAATATCGAAATGAAGATTTTTCACAATCAATGCTCAACCTGGAAAGCTCCTTTACAACTCCATTAAAGTAGAGACCACCCATTACAAATGAAGCTGAGCCATGAAAAATGCCATATTATCATCATCATATTGCAAAACTGGAATCATCATATCACCAGTGCCCAAAGGTATGGCCCCATAAAAATATGGTGTAATTCAACAGAACAGAGTTGATGATGCCCAAATTTGAAACATGGCCTAATTGGCAAATGCAACACTAGACTGAGAAAGCCTAGCACTTTTTTCAAATCAAACTCCACATTGAACCCGATTCACGTGAATAAACCAATCTCAAATTACTCTCTGAAACAATAGTGTGTATTCTGCTCTTCAAAACTTAATGCTGCAGTGATCCAATAATCAAATAACAGTGCTAATTTGATGAAGGCCAAATGCCATAATTAAGCCTGGACATGCACTGCAAATGGCTAGATGTGAGATTGGCTGGAAGGGCACTATAAGGCTCCTGATGGCTTGTGGCAAGTTGAAGAGGTTTGGACCCTAGCGATGCTTTGAAGGTTGTGGTAGCAGAGGCCTGAAGGGTTTGGGTGATACTTTATGGAAGGCCAGTGGGAATTAGGTGGAGTTGTGGCAGCAATGTGGGAAAGAGATGAGGGTGGTGGTGCTTGGGTGAAGCAAATCACGAGGGTAGCAGAGGTGGATAGGGTAGAGGTGAAAATGAGGGGATGAGGGAGTGCAATGGAGTGGCGAAAATGTGTTGTAGGCAAGAGTGGTGCAACAATGAGAGAAGTAGCAGTAGGCATAAGGAGAGCACCTTGGGCAGAATGGGGAGAGGGTCAGTGGTGCTGAGAGGGTGTGAGGAGGTGGAATGGTTTGGGTGGGGGTGTGGGGAGAGGGGACAATGGATGGGGTGAAATGGGACTTGGTTTTCCTTGTTTCTTTTTACTCAAACTAACTTCCTTACTCCTTAGTAATGAATGAAGGTCTCCTTTTCTGTAGGGGTTTATGTGGAGAAATAAGGAAAATAAGGGACTTCTAATCCTATTACATTCAAGGAAAGTATCAAAGGAATTAAAGTTTCCCAAATAAATAAAGAAAATATAAATCTCAAATGAATCCTTTCAAAAATACTTTTATTCAAAAGCTTGCATCATGATGGTGCCAAAGGACAATCTATCTCACCCCTACTGTTGCTCTATCCGTCCCTCCAGCACTTTCAGTGGCTAATGTCAAAAATAAATTTGTTGAACCACATCTCTCCATCCAATCTATAAAGTATTCAGAAAAGCATGTTTGTGCGATGAGCTCTGAAGGAAATTCCAATCAAATTAAGAGTGTTCATGTTCTTTCTTTCTTGAATGCAGAGGATGCTACAGAAGATTAGTAGCCATCCAAATTTTAGGTTCTTTGTATATGCTGTAGTTTGTTTGAGTTGTTTGTTTACTTCATTTCTTCCTTTCATCGAAAAGTTTTCAGATTTAGTCCTTTCCACTGGTGTTATTGAATCTAAATTGATGTATGGCTTCTAAATAACAGAAACTAGGTTGATTTGCTGCCTGGCTGATCTGTCACTGTGGTAATGCACCTTTTAAGGCATGTGATTGAATTCAGGGTCAAGAAGAACCTGGTTATGGTTCTGCCTTCCAAAAGGTTTATAATATTTTTCCAAGGAGTGAAATTGCATTAGAGGGAGGGTGAATAATGAATTTAGAAAATATTGCAAGACAAAAATACAATCACAAAAAGATGCACAAGATTTTTAGGTGGAAACCTAAACCAGATGAAAACCATCACCTAAGCCAATCCCTTGACTTAGGATTTTCGATTACAAAGTGATCAATCTACTAACCACACTACTTAAACGAGGGTAGTGTACCTCAATTACAAATCCCACCTCCGATTTCTAAATGGAGGTTTCTCCCTTCATCATGAAGAGATGGGGATCCGACAAGCTGGATACTCAAACTACAATAATAGAATAAGAGTGAAACAACACGTATAGAACATCCCAAAATATTAATGACTTCCTTATCTATTAAGCATAAAAAGTACTCTTTGAGAATCAGCAGAATGAAGTGCACCGGAAGTGTTGATTTTCCCTTTAATCAGAGTGTTGGCACAACACAAGGACAATAGGAAGCAAGAAGTAGTGAGCAAGTGATTTTATAGGGAAATTGTATCTCAGGTGGTGTATTTTGCCTAAGAGAGGTTGTAGTCTATTTATAGGCAAGTTTAGAACCTTCAAGAAGGCTTGAGAGAGGTCTCCTAGCCGTTGGAGGTAAGTCCCAAGAGATTGAGACAAAATTTAACACAAATCAAGGCAATTTTTAATCTGACAGCAATATCAGACGTCTGATTTTTGGTTTAGACATCTTGTAAGACGTCTGAGTACAATTATGGACGTCTGATTCTATTAGGCAGGCTTACTGTTTTCATTGAATTGAAATAGGGATGTCTGATATAATCATATAAGACGTTTGATATAAATATTGGACGTCTAATTATAAGTGGGTTTGTTCCCGTTTTGACCAGATCTAAACAGTGTTCTAGAATTTAAGGAACATATGTCAGTTTGGACGTTTGATACAAATATTAGACATCTAATTATAATTGGGTTCGTTCTTGTTTTGATTAGAACCAAATAGGATTCTAGATTTTAAGGAACTAACGTCAGTCTGGACATCTGCCGGATTTCCTAGACATCTGGAAAAATATTAATGACAGCTTTGGTAATCTAAGAGTCAAACTTTGGTTTCTAATAAGTACGTAAAAATAAATGGGTAATGGTCCATTGATAGACGTCTGGTGATATGTGCAAACGTCTAAAAGTGTATTTTCCCGTTATACCAACACAATAGAGAGAAAATGGGCATTTGAGTCTAACAGCTGGTTTAAGGACGTCCAGGCTATGTGTTGGACGTCTAGATAAGATTATGGACGTCTGATAGAAGGTTGCTTCGACTGACGCTTAAGAGGTCAGAATGTAAAGGCAAGGTTGTAGGCAATTAGACTTTTGAAACAATGATCAGATGTCTTAAAGTTGAACATCAGACATCTGACAGTTGTGATGGACGTCTGATTTGTGTCTTAGTGTTAGGTTTTTGTTTCTAATTGATCCTAAGTGTAGAGAGCTTAAGTTAGCTATTTATAAGTTATGTTTGGGGGTTTTTTACAACATCTCTAGACTCAAATAAAATAAAGATTACAACCTTTGAAAGTTTACATAAAAAGCCTATGACCTATAACAAAATTCATGCTAATCTAGTCTTCACGTTTTTAATCCTCCGACTTGGAAAACTCCATGAAACCTGCAATTGTGTTATTACAGAGAAAAATGTGCTATATTTATATTTTATCTCTTTTTCTTTATTTTATAAAATCATCAAAATATTATTTATAAGTGGTTGAACTAACAAAGAGAAGGTGCCAATTTTGTGTATCAAGAATATAAAAGTAAGCACAGTGCATTTCTAGCTTGTGTGAGGATTTGGACTAGATAGTAGAATAAATGGATGCTCTTATGAAGCTCTAGAAGTGGTCAGTCCTGAGACATTGCGTCTGTCCTTTGTTTGTGAATATGTTGATGAAGCACCTCCAAGATGAGTTATGGTGGCGTATGTTTTCCAAGTGTGCTAGTGGATGAACTGAGCAATGGAGTTAATAAAAAGCTAAAAGATGTCTGAACACAGTTTTTGACTTGGAATGGGCAAAGATTATATATGAAATGCTAGGGCACTGTGTGGAAAAGGGGAAAAAAAACAATTGAAATTGATTTGGAGCACTAGAATATAATGCAGTACAAAGTTACAGTTGTAATTATTTTTCTTTTTAGGTTTTTTACTAAGATGGAGGAACTGAAGGATATCTTATACACAGAGTCAATTCATGTTGGTTGAAGCCAATAGGAGATCAAGGTGTTCTCTCTAAAGTAAGAAACCTTTGAATGTGAAAACAATGCAAACTACTAAAAAAGAGGTCACAATATTATATGGAAGTAAATTATGGTTATATATTTACAGTAAGTAAGAAAGAAATTGTGTAGAAGATGTTGATGTCATGCCAGAAAGCAAGATGCTAAGGTTGTGCTGCGGCCAAAATTTTTTTTACCTGTAATGGCATTTCTGTGGAAAAGTTGGCCTGTACAAGTGGAAGATACCTTTAAGGTGGTTTAGGCGTGCACACATGATGCAGCTTGTAGAGATTTAAGGAACTAGAAACTTTTATTACGTAATTTCTAGAGAGAACATATGGAATTGATCCCTTTATAGAGAGAGGGCTAATCTTAATTGTGACCTTAATACAATCAAATCAAATCAATCTCTAACTACCTAAATTATATCTCTATGATTTTGAAAAGAAAAGAAAATAAAAGGAATCAAAATAAGAAAAAGATAATTCTACTTCCAAAAACATTATTTCCTAATTTTCTCCAACACTTCCCCCGCCTACATTGAAATGTGCAATGCCCAACTTGTTACAAGAAACAACTCCCTTCAATGTAAACATCTGAAGGAGCACGTAGGAGACTGGAGGAGCTGGAGTGGTCGTAGCAGTAGTGGCAACCGCTGTAGATAAAGTGCAGTAGCAGTCATGTAGTAGGAGATGATCTCAAGCAGCGTTAGGTAGTAGGTAGAGATGGGAGACGATCCCAAGCAGTAGTTGGGAGACTATCTCAAGTAGTAGTAGAAGTAGCAGCAGTAGCAAAGCGGTAAAGACTATAGCAGTAGCAGTCGTGAACGATAGTATTATGGCTGCAGTAGAGGTAGCGGCAGTAGGAGATTGTAGTAGGTTGCACAATGATTGTAGCAATAGTAGCAACCACACATACAATGACCGTAGTAGTAGTAGTAGTAGTAGTAGTAGTAGTAGTGGCCATACGTGGGAAATGTTTCCAAGCAGTATTATTAGTCACGTGATTTGTGGCAATAGTAGCAATTACCACTAAAAAAAATTCTGATCAAGGGTGCTAACAGCAGCAAGGACTGTCAGAGGATAGCGGCATTGGATGGACGGTTGTTGGAGCAGGGTGACCCTGGTGGCTAGCTGTCGAGGCTCTTCGGCCAGTTGAACATCGACAAAGAGGCCTTCTGGGGCTGGGTCCCAAGACGGACTCGCTTTGATACCATGTAAAGATTTAAGGAACTAAAAACTTTTATTATGTAATATGTAGAAAGAACATATGGAATTGACCTCTTTATATATGGAGAGGTATAATCCTAATTGTAATCTTAATACAATCAAATCAAATCAAATCAATCTCTAACTACCTAAATCATATATCTTTGATTTTGGAAAGAAACAAAATAACAAGAATCTGCCTTTTAATAGATGGGGGGTTATCGTAAGGATAACCACCCCTTTCCCCATTTAAAAAAAAAAAAAGAATCAAAATAAGAAAAAGATGACTCTACTTCCTAAACATTATTCTCGAATTTTCTCTAACACAGCCGAAGGACCAAGATGCTATTCAGTGGTTACTTAATTTTTGTTATTTCTTTGAGGAAAATAAGGGTTCAACCAAGATTACCAATTTTAGGAAGTCTTTTGATTTTCCTTTTTTCACTTTAATTTCCTTTCTTAGTTATGTGATCACCTCTATGTAAAGAGGATTAAGATTGAGAATAGATAAGCTGGACCATTGATTGAGTTTGAGTCATTTTAGCTATTATATTTAACCCACCCACCATCCCAGTCACACATCTAGGTGAGCTTCTCGGTTCTTCTCATGTCCTGTCACTTTCTCAATCCTGGTATTCCATCTTTATTGATAGAGAGGGCCAGTCAATTTCCAGTTGGGGAGTACGATGTGCTGGATGTTGAGTGGGATTACACTGAAAAAGTGACGGAAAAAAGCCGTTAGGCACAATGTTGCCTATACGTAGTGAAGTCCAGATATATCTCAAGATGGATTACACTGGAGGCAAATAATTTATGCAGCTGACACGATTTAACTTGGGAAAAGGATTTAATTTAGTTTGTTGTATCATTTCATTATAAATGTCATATTTTTCGTATGGTGCCATACCTGGTTATGGTTACATGTTCTTGTACTAAGGTGACGTAACCTTTTGTTTGGGGTTTAGGTCACACCGTTGTTTTTAATGTTTGCATTACTTGAATTTCTTACATTCTTACTCGTTTGCATTTATGCTCTAACTTGAATTTCTTTTGAGTGGATAACTACTCATCTTCCTTGTTGAATAACATTTTGATGTGATTGAATTCCTTCAAGTGCTTGTGTGAGTATGTGCTCATGTATTTCTAAGTATGAACAGAATACTTGGATGGTTCAATCTAATTCAGTTTTGGTCTAACCAACCTGACTCTAATTCCTGATCCTTGCAGCTCAGTTTTAACTCTATCCTTGGTTGGGTAAAAGCTGTGGTTGATCCAAATGTTGTCCTTGGATCATTCAATCTTTGCTTACAACAAAAGTCAGTTTGTTATTAGATTTAGACATCTCATAAAAAACATCTCTCTTAATCTTCCAGGTGGATTCTTGTGCTAATTCCATTTGTTCTTTTTGTTTGTAGGGTACCTTGTGTCAAGACACATGATACTTCAGTTGTAAATTCCTAAAGGTTGTTGATTGTTGGGCTGTCCTTTTCTCAAAGAATATCGTTAGGGGGGCATGCTTCATGGACATGAATCAGCAATATTCTGTTCTCAACTGATATAACATTTGTGCTGGATGAAGTAGGTTCCATTTCATGAGCATTTGGGTTTCCTTCACTTGTTCTTGGCCCTTGAATTCGGAAAGGTTATTGGGGGTTCAGGAAGGCCTATGTATGATATAGTGTGGGTCCTCCAGATGATTGCCAGTTGCCTGCATACACTGGAAGGCTGAACTGAGAGATAGTCCTAGGTAAATGACTTAGTTCTTGTAGATGTTCAAAAACCCGAATGGCGTGTATAATGAGGTCAGAGTAGGGGATTACTTAATTGTTATCATGTAATGTCTTTTCAAAGCAACGTTTCTTGTTCCTAGATGTCATTTGCTTAGTTGATTGTTCTCTGACCTTGTCTTGATCGTCTATCAGATTGGCCAAGATGCGGATCCTTCCTATGCTAGCTGTAATTTGCACATGACTCCGTCATGCTGGTTAACTGTTTTTCCCCTTGCAAGTTTCGTAGTTCCTGCACTTAACAGTTGGGGAAATACTCCTCCCCTCCAGAAAAAAAAAAGGGCACAATCCGCCATTCCGTATAAAGAAAGCTTCTTTTTTCCTTTTTTTTTTTTATTTTGAAGGTAAATATGCGCTGCATAAGTTTTGATCCAATGACCTCTTGCAGTGGAAGGATACTGCCACTGTGCCAACCTCTTGGTGACAGGGAAAGCACCTTTTCTGTTCAAAACTTTGTAAGGGGGTATGATTTGAGTCTTGATCTCCTTAGCAGAAGGGTTACAACTAACTATTAAGCCATGGAAGAGGCCTGATGCAGAGCTGTTTTTAGTTGCATCTTAGTTGGGTTCTGGGGTATCTAAGAAGTTGTAAGAAGCTTCTTTCAAAGCTGAAACTATATTGTTAAATGTTGAAAAGAAATGAAAATTAAATCCCCAAAAGCGGCATCCTCAAAGCCTGGACTTGGTGCATCTCTCCAAAAGCTGAAACCTAAGAAAAGAAGGGAATCGTTGGGCGAACTTTATCTCCTCTCCTTTGCACATGAGCCACTGGAAGGGAAAATGCTGCAAAAACAATCGAGCAATTGTATTCTAAAACAAGCACTTCTTCTCCTTTCTATTCAAAACACTTTGGAAGAAACTCAAAATCTACGTAAGAGTTGTTGACTCTTAATATGACTTGGATACTGCATCGATGCAAAGAGGGGGTCCTTCTTTTCCGTTCCATCTTTTTCCCTTTTTCTGAGAGCGGTCAAGCACAGAAAATGGAGGGCGGACAAAAAGGTATGATCACCAGGTGATATTAGCGGTCTAGAGAAAAGAATTTTTTTTTTTTCTAATGGTCCAGATTTTACTTTCTCGTGGCCAACTGGGGTGAGGGTGCTCTCGCATGCCGCCCTGGATCCGGGTAATCATAAGTTGGGTTCGAACAGGCGCCTTCGCTTGCCAAACTTAGGGGATGTGGGCTTGCCACCATTCGACCATGCCTAGGTGGGTGAAAAAGGTTCGTTGTTCCTTCGTGTGTCCGCGCATGCGCGTGCGTGAGTGCTTTTTCTCGGGAAAATCGAGTGGGTAGCTGGTCATCCTAACCCTTTTCTGGTTCTCCTGCATCTCAAAATCTGTTCATTCTTTCTACAAAGATTTCCGCATGAGAGTGCTACTAGTTTGAGTGAAGGTTGAAAGAAATTGCGATTCCTGTCTTAAAGCTTACGATGCACACAAAGTTTTGCTTGGATACGAGAAGCGCGGCATCTTGATGTTTCTAAAGCCATTATGCGAAGTGTTTGGAACAAAGCATGTTCGATATACCCTAAAACAGGGCATTCTCAATATAAGACCAACGAAGTAAAACGTCTGATACCTTATCCACTCATGTCTTGAGTACATGTAAATCAGAGTTTCTTTAAAAAATTTTTTGCATGAGATGTTACACATGTGCAAATCCACGAAAACATGCACACATACATGCACCCATGTTCATACACATCACTATGACTTTTTTTTCTATTTTAACTTTTCTTAGAAGATAAATATAATAGGCATAAAATTTGATCCCATAACCTATTTGAATACCAAGCCAATCCCTTGGTAGCTACCATCGCCCTCTTGCACATATTCACAACTACTCAGCGCACGTGCATGGATGAGACACCCGTACATGCACGACTACCTGCTTACATGTCCACCTACATGCGCACGCTTTGCACCGAACAGCCCAACGAATGCATCCACCACGCAGTTATATAAGTTGGACTTTTCGATTGGAAGCCTTCGAAATCTTTAATTTTAGGCTCTCTTTTTAAGAAAAGGAACGACCATTCTTTCATCGATAACCGCTTATCTTATTCAATTATCCAAAATTAGCACCAATTTTGATTACAAAATGCCCTCCAAAGATGACACCCAAGTGTAGGGCACAATGAACCACACTATCAATACATGGCCTCGCATTTTTGAAGCAGTCCATTACTCTCTATCCATAATGACCAAAAGACAACCAGCATTCTTGGGCAACCAACCTTTGTCCTAAAAACTCTATTTGATGCAACCTATCTATAGAAATGAAGATAAGAAAGCTGCCTGCCCTAGAAGCATCAAGCCAGAAGAGGTCCACCCTATCCCACCTCCTTTACAATCAGAAAGGGAAAAAGAAATGCTCAGCATCTTTGCTTCCTGAGGTGCAAAATCCACAACACTGTCCTTCTGTTTAGCCCACCTCATGCAAAAAGCCTGCATGATCATTCGTTCCTTCATTAGAGCAAACAAGCAAAAATTTGAATCTTAAAGTGAATTTCGCCGCTCGAAGAAGCCTGCAATCCCCTTGCAATATAGCACCCACACTCGTGCAATTCCCTTGAGGCTCTAACACCATCAAAGGGTAAAGTGGTGCCTATCGCCGAAAATTAGCACAACAGCTGATGCTAGCCAATACCTGAACTTCCTCTTATCACTGTACATGATGATACAAAAAAAAACACCTCGTACCGCAAGTCCCTCTCAGGACTGTCGATGGGAACCATCCACTTGGACAAGTATTTCAGACCTGTTCACTTCATTCTGGGATCAGCGATCAAATCATCTAATCGCGTCAACATGGGAATAACAAACTCAAGGTTCACATCTTGCCAGCAACAGTTGCTACCTCAACCCAGTCTACTAGCGAGTTTGAAGGATCAATCAACAAATAAAAATGGTCTGCATTTCAGCACAATCAACATAGAACCAATCCATATTTCCACAAGTATCAAGCACAATTTGTTAAATGGATTCTTGCCTAGCATAGTGATCTGCATCAGATACACGATCGACACCTTCATTGACGCATGAAACTCTTGCCAACCTTCTGGGGTGCGATGAACCTTTCAATTTTGGCAGGCATGGTGACATTATTTCCATGGTCATCCAGCATATGATGGTGCTCACAAAAGTTTGGTAATTTATCATCGCAGAAATGGCACAGCCATTGAGCTGCCAATATGGATCTCTAAGAATTGATTGGAAATCTTGAAACCCAAGTAGGCATCCATCACAAGGCCTTCACCAGCAGGCAGTGATCATATCTGGTGACTGTAATCCGAACATCAGAGCCAACAGCAACAGCCATTTACAGCTCTGAACTGAAGCACACAATCATTTGCCACCTTGAAGAGCTCAATGGTGAGCCTTCTTCTCACATCCAATCTACTCCTAATCATCTCAGCCACCTCGTCGCCGCCCTCTGGAAAATTCAAATCTTCTTCTGGCCCTCTCCTCGGCCCGCTTGCGTTCTCTGGACACCTTGAGTGCTTCTGACAAAGCCTTGGCCTTCTCAACAATGGCCCTTCTCATCTCATAAGGCCTCTCCCCCCCTTCCCTCTCCCAGTAACCCACCGGGAGCTTTCCCAACCGCAAAGCCTCTCGCATAATTCGCAAGATCCTCCTTGCCATCTCCTCCATCCCCACCCTCTTCAAATCCTTGAGGAGGCGATGGTACGTCGAATACCATGGCACCTCCCCCTTTCCAATCATTGCCTCAAATTCCGTGCAGGCTTCGTCGAACCTCCGCAAATTGCACAGCATCTGCACCAACATCGTTCTTGTTTTCAAATCCAAGTCGAAGCCATTCCTCTTCATGTCCCCTGTCACCTTCACAGCCAGCTCAAACTCGCGACCCCTGTGCAGCAATTCGATCAGGATACGATGCGTGAGCCTGTCGGGCGCGAACCCGGATCTCACCAGCTTGTTGTACAGGTTCACGGCCGCGTCGATTTCCCGTGATCTCGAGAACATCCAGAGGAAGTGGTTGTAGGTGGTTGGAGTCGGGGTCAAGCCCCTGTGAGCCATCAACTTGAGGACCTTATTGGCTCCATCGACATCCCTCCTCTTGCAGAAGCCTCTGACGAGAAGGTTGTACGTGGAGACGTCCGGTGCAACACCATAGAGTGGGTACCTCTCGATCAAGCCCAACGCCTCGTCCAGCCTCCCCTCCGCGGAGAGGGCACCCACGATGGGGTCGCAGCAGGTGGAGACGTGGGGCTCCAAGAGTTCGACCCTCATCTCGTCCAGCACCTTCATCGCCGCGTCCACCCTCCGCGCGCGGCACAGGCCCTCGATCGTGACGGCGTAGACGGAGACGCGCATTTCCTCGCGCGCCTTCTTCTCGGGGTGCCCGTTGGTGGGTGGGTAAAAGCGTCGAACACCTGGCGTGCGCGGGCGATCCGTTGCGGCACCGGAGTTGTAGCGGTGGTGATGTGGGTCGTTTGAATGGGAGTCGTCCGAGGAGTGGGAAAGGTGCCGCCTTGTTGCGGGGTTGTAGGCGTGTTGGGTCGTCGTGGAGGTGAGGCGGGTGGTGTTGAGAAAGGGGTGCGATTGGGCGTGACCCAGTTGAGAGCAGGCGGCCGAGAAACACCGCGCCGTAACGGCCACACGGCGCATGGATGGGGATGGCGTCGTCCCGAGGTGGGAGGAGGAGGTGGTCACCGTTGGGTTGGCTTTGGAAGGGAAAGAAGGGGATATTTTGGTCTGGTGCTTGTGTCAGTTGCCCATCTATACCTTTTTTTTTTTTTTAAGAAAGATGTTCCATTAAGGGGTTCGAAGGGATTATAGAGATGCCAAACCCTTTCAGGGAGGAAAAAAAAAAAAAGAGACACCCACCTTAAATAACTTAGGGATACTGTGCTATGTCTCGAGGAATGGGGGGAAACTATGAATCGAAGGTGATAAAATACAAGAAAATAAAATAAATAATAAAAAAATATAAAGAAGATGTCTTTCTATGTAAATTGTAGTAAATCATTATTAGCACAATTCACGTCATCGAGAGTTCGAAAATTCAAAAGCTGAAGGAGAGTCAGCAACATCTTGGTCGTGAGAAATCGCAACCTCTAACATTATCACGACGAGGAAAAGACCATGGAGGTGAGAGGCAAAACCCAAGGCAAAACACCCCCCCTCGCTGCAGAAGTAGGGATGAGGAGCACTAACGTTGGAGGCACAATGTCGAAAGGGGGCTTCGACGACAAAGGGGAGGCCCAACATCGAGGAAGACCAATGCCAGTTGGACGAGGAGCCTTGATGACGAACATTAGAGGAGGATCCCCAACGTCGGAGCAAGGAGGAGGAGAGAGGCGAGGCAGCAAGTTGTGGGATGGTGTCGAAGAGTATGGAGGAGTTGTAGCATCGAAGAGGCAGAGGGGGTGATGTAACGACCCAACTTTGTAATTGTTAGAATTATAATGCGAAATTACATATATTATTACTACATAATTATACGTTAAATGTATACATATATTTGCAAATCATATTTACGGTCGTTAAAGTGATCTAATTATGTAAATTGACCATTCACATCTCATTAGGATATGAGATTTAATACATAGAAACCTTAAGGGTAAATGCAATTCCATGATGGGTGGAATTGTCATTTTATTTTAAGCAGTTATGGTCCATGGAGGGGTAAGGGCGAAGTGTACATTTGATTTTCTACATCCCATCGCAGAAAAGTTATAAATAAAGTCCATGACAGAACCCAATGGGTGCACTCCCATTTAGTTCTCTTCCACTCTCGCTCTTTGAAACCTTTGGAAGTACCATTGCCACCGCCTCTCGTTGGAGAAGCAAGCCCACAGCTTCAAAGGATCTCTATGATCTCCTCATCGCTTCCGCTACGATGGATTCAAGTATCCCTCCATTATTTTCTTTACGTTTTCATTTTGGTTGATGATATGAGGAATAGATAGTTCTTGGGATTATAGAAAATCATATGGTTCTGATTTTTATTCGGCATTAAATTCCATCAAGTGGTATCAGTGCTTTCCTATTCGTCATATTGTTTCCTTAATGATTCATTTTTTGAGAAAAATAATTTTCTGTTCGATTTGGGGATTGTTCTTCATTTAGTTTTTTAGATTGATTCACTCCCATCTTCATGAATCAATGAAACTAATGTTTGTATTTCGATTTTCATGATTGTTTGTATCCCATATATGATCACAGAATTGAGTTTTTCGATCGAAATCGTGATTTGGGGTGTTTTCCCCAAATCTCGATTTCAAATCATCGCCTTGGAATCAGGCCGTGATAGGTCCGGTATTGGTACTCATGATGAGTATCAGTACTGGATGGGCATGGGTACCCATCAAGCGTTTCCCGAAGCACTAGCATCGATAGAGTACTGGTACTCATCATGAGTACCGATACATGTGGGATATTGGTTAGGCTCTAAGGGACGTCGCCGGTATTGGTATGGTACCGGTATTCATCATGAGTATCGGTATATGTGGAATATTGGTCACGCTCAAGAGCGCTGCTAGTATTGAAGGAGTGTTGGTACTCATGACGAGTACCGATACATGAGGGATACTGGTTGGGCTCAAGATTATTCCAGTATTGAGGTAGTATCGATACTTATCATAAGTACCGATACATGTGGGATACTGGACATACTATAGGAGTATTGCCATTATCGATGGAGTCAGGTACTCATTATGAGTATCGGTACGTGTAGGATACTGGTCATGTCCTAGGATCGGTCTAGTATCGATGGGGTATCGGTACTTATCATCAGTACCGGTACATGTATGATACTGGACATGGTTCCAGGATCGGTCCAGTACTAATGTAGTACCAGTACATAAGGTCAGTACCGGTACATATCATTCTGGTACCAATACAGAAGAACTAGTACCTGTACTTGGTCATTACTGTTGGTACCGGTACTCATCATGAGTACCGGTACTAGCGTGTTGATTGAGATATATTGATCATGATTATTTTGGTACGAACATTAGTAATAGGTTTTAATATATTAAGTACTTTGTTACATGTAGTAATTCTTGCTAAAGTGGGTAGCTTCTCGTAACAATTTATTTAAAACATTAAAACGACTATGTATGTTGCATTCCTATATGGGACGCTTAACCTAAAGGTAAATTGTCTAATGACTAAATGCATATGTACACATTTACTGATAAATTATTTATTGAATTATTAGGTTTTGTGTGTGTAGTTAAGTTAATCCAAAGATGGCTTAATTACTTATATGAGTGTTTTCAATAGTTATTTATCATTCTTAATACTACCCATTACAATATTAATGTTTACTGTCCAAAGACTAAATATTAATGATTATATTGTTTAGTTTACTTTATTCTGAGCATGTATTTGATTTATTTCCTTTATTTTCAGTTAACTCCTCTGCATCTACCATAATTGCCAACTTAAATTCAATTCAAGAATTAAATGGATCTAATTTTAAGTTCTGAAAAGAAAGTGTCTTTATTGTTCTGGGATGCATGGATCTGGACTATGCACTTCGGGTTGATCCTTCCTCTCCTCTTACGGATAAGAGTTCTTCGATGAAATAAAGAACTTTAAGAGTTGGGAGCGATCAAATCGCATGTGTCTGATGATCATTAAGCATGCTATTCCAAAAAACTTTAGGGGTGCTATTTCAGAGGAATTGAATGCTAAAAAATTTCTTGATGAGATTGAGAAAAGATTTACTAAGAATGAGAAAGCTGAGACAAGTAGCAAACTTGTCTCACTTAAGTATAGGGGTACTAGAAACATTAAGAAGCATATTATGGAAATGTCCCATTTAGCCTCGAAACTAAAGGTACTTAAGTTGGAGTTGTCAGATGACCTTCTCGTGCATTTAGTTTTCATCTCCCTCCTTACACAATATGGGCAGTTTAAGGTCAGCTATAATTGCCAAAGGGACAAGTGGACTCTTAACGAGCTCATTTTTCATTGTGTGCAAGAGGAAGAAAGGCTAAAACAGGACAAATTAGAAAGTGTTCATCTGGTTTCTAGGCCCAAAAGGAAGCGAGCTAGGGATACAACTGCTATTAGTTCATCCTCCTCCAAAGGGAGTTAGAAGAAGCCTAAGGCATCTTGCTTTTTCTACAATGGAGGACACGTGAAGAAGGATTGTACCAAGTATTATGCTTGGCGTGAAAAGAAAGGTACATTACTCTCTTTGGTTTGTTTAGAAGTTAATTATGCTTCTATATCCTCAGACATTTGGTGGATAGATTCGGGAACTACTATTCACATTAGTGTGTTTATGCAGGGTTGCTTAAGCTACCGAATGCCAAGTCATGGTGAAAGATATATCTATGTAGGCGACGACAAGAATGTGGAGGTAGAAGCCATTGCAGATTTTAGGTTGTCACTGACTACCGGTGTTACGACCCGGTTCCCGCATCCCTACAGGACACGAGACCGGATCGACTCGACTGATCCCAAGACCCAGTCGTCCAACGAGAAATAACCAAAAAGCAGGAAAGTAAACCACATTCACTGTGCTAAGCAACTAACAGTAAAAGAGTACAGCAGTAAAGAAAGTAAAACTAGTACAGTACATATCACCACCACAACAAAAGAACAGTAATAAGGTATAGGAACATAAAGGTACATAAAAGTGCAAGTACAGAATGTAAAGTATAGGAGTCTGAACTCACAACTACAAAAGGTACAACAAAAGAAACTACTGCTACTGAGCTCTACTGGGCCCAGCACCCTCTGCAGCCGTAAACTTGGGCTGCTCAATATCTGGACCTAAAAAGGGGTTATGAGTACACAAAGTCAGCAAACGCTGAATATAGTGGCAACCAACTAACTAAAGCAGTAAAAGTGGACAGGTAACTATTTATTTCATTTACTTTATTTCACAATTTATTCCTTTTCATCCCATTGTTTATTTATCAGATCTCTTTCTTGATCTCGAATGTTCCTCGTGGGAACAATCTTGATTGCAGTCTTTTCCGAAGAGTAAAAGGCACACGTGGTGCTCTCCTGGCCGGGAGAGTCCCCCATGGTGATCCTACACCCAATCAACCACCCCAAGGTCACGGACAGACGTAACGGTGACTACGGCACGCGCGATAAGCGCACGGGTAGCTATCCCGCACTGGCACGCGGTCAGTCGTTTCCGTTAATGGGTGCGCCCAAAGTACAGCATGGAACAGCATAGGGCCTAGCCCTCTCAGTAATAGGGGTCTAGCCCCTTAGAACCAAACAGGGGTCTCGCCCCTCCACAGTCTGCGCACCCTCGTCTGACTACCCTGGTTTGCCCAGTAGGCCTAACAAGTCGGTGTAGGGTGGCTAGCTGAACCCAGGGCCCCGTGGGGTGGCTAGCTCTCTCCCTACACTAGTAGCTCTCCCCGGTACAGTGTACGCGAGAGCCACGAAGTCGGTGCAAAGTGACCAAACCCACCCCAGGTCTCAACCCGAAGGCGGCAAGCTCCCCTCTACACTAAGAGGGAACATGCGCTCCCCTTGGTACCATGTACTCAAGGGCTAGCACACTTCCCGTCACACTTCTAGATCCATTCCATATATTTCCAGGAGTTCTACTCCTAATCTCCCTGTAGGGTTCATGCTCATATTTCTCATGCCATTCCGTACCGGGTTTCATCATTCACATTCCCATCCTTAGGTTATATATGTGCAGCTCGTATTTCTATTATTCACATTTCCATTCTAAGGGTATACACATGCAGCTTGTATTTCTATTATTCATGTTTCCATTCTCAAGTTATATACACGCAGCTTGTATTCTAGTATTTAACATATGCAACAGGTAAGGTTACATGCAACTGTTCACTAGCACAGTTAATTCATATTTCACAGGCAGCTCTTGTTCATTAACAGGTAGTTGTTTTCTATCTACTCATTCAAGACTACAATTCAATCACACAATACAGATATTCAAGTATTTCTCGTCCTAGGATTCATGCCACATCCTAGATTCTAATCATTCATTCCACACATGCATTTAGGTTTATAATTAAATTAAGGGAAGCCACTCTACCAGTCAACCTAGGAGTATTGGGAGCTTGAACGGCAGGCTCATGTGCCTCAGCAAGCCCCGAACCCGCAACGGAATGAAGTCATATAACAAGGAACAATCATAATGGAACATTCAGAATAGTACAGAAAGCCTTCTAACAAGTAGATGAACTCATAAGAAAAACATCGGTATCTTATTTGCGTAAAACGGACCTCAAACGGACCCTAAACGGGTCAAAACAGGGTTTATTGACTCAAATCAGACGTCTGGAACAACTTCTAGACGTCTTAAAAGTGTCCAATAACGTACCTCAAGCTTTGCGTCAACCTTAGATGTCCAGGAACTCTTTTGGACCATTTAGACCCAGCTCCAGATGTTCGACCACCTCTCCGGACGTCTGGAAGTGCTTCTAGTCGTTTGGTAAGCTCCCCAGACGTCTGAAATGCGTGGGAGGGCGTGTCCCGCGCCTTCCCGAAGCAAATCCTGCACCCACCAGCAAATCTTCTCAAAATAAACCATGCGAAGGGTAGCAGCGGAGCGGCTTGCATGGCCGTATCTGCAAAGGGAACGTACCTTTGCAAAGACCTCTCCTCAGACGTCTGGAACTGCCTCCAGACGTCCGCATTGTCATCTGGACGTTACTCCAGATGTCTGATTCTGGGAAAAACCCATAACCAGAACCTGATCTCGCTCACTCTTGTCGTGCGCTGCCGCGACTTGCCTCCTCGCCTGTAGCTCCTGTAGCAGTGTCGGGGATGACTTCCCGACGTGCTCCTCCTCCTCTCACACGCGCCGCTCCGGTGAGCTCCCACACGAGCTCGCGAGCTCACTCTCCTCCTCCTCTCCTCACGTCACTCCTCGTTGTCGCTCTTGCGCTCTCTCGCTCGCGCTGGGGTGGTGCAGAAGGGAAGAAGTGGCTGGAGTGGGGAGAACGAGAGAGGGGGAAGGGGGTTTTATAAGGTTGGTGGGTTAGGGTTTGCTGTAGGCGGGGAGAGAGAGAAGAAGGGAAGGAAAAAGAGAAGGTACTGTCTGCACGCAGCTCGTGTGCAGACGCAAGCTCGTACTCAAAATTGTTGGCTTCCAAACGTCTGGGAAGGTGTCCAGACGTCTGATCAGACGTCTGACCGACAGTCCAGATGTCTTAAAAGGCTCAAATAGCACGGGTCTTAACAACCGGTCACCAGTTAGATTTGAAAGGAACATTCATTGTATCATCATTTATACGGAATTTAGTTTCTGTTTATCTATTGGATAAATTTGGTTATTCTTGTTTATTTGGAGATATACAATTTTAGTTGTTTCTTAATTCAAATTTAGTTGGTTCTTGATTTTTGTATGTTAGTGATAAATTACATATGCTGCATACTTTTTCCTCTAATATAGAACCTTTAATGCAACTTTGAGTGGTACAAAGCGTAAAATAACTAAAGAGAATTCTGCTTTATTGTGACATAAGCGTTTAGGCCATATCTTTAAATAGAGAATGGATAGACTTATTTTGAATGGAATTCTTGATTCCTTTGATTACATTAATTTGGATGTTTGTGTAGACTGTTTAAAAGGAAAAAGAACAAACAAAAGAGGTATATGTGCCACTAGAGCTATAGATGTCTTGGAACTAATACATATGGATATCTATGGTCCATTTCCTACGGCTTCCTGGAATGGGCAATGATATTTTATTATGTTCATAGATGACTACTTTAGATACGAGTATTTATTTCTTCTTCATGAAAAGTCACAGTCTTTGGATGCGTTCAAATCCTATATGGCCGAGGTGGAAAACCAACTCGGGAAAAAGATTAAGGCCGTTAGATCTGATCGTGGTGGTGAGTACTGCGGCAGATATGATGGATCAGGAGAACAACGTCCAGGACCGTTTGCTTCTTTTCTAGATGAGTGCAGCATAGTGCCTCAGTACACCATGCTTGGGACACCAAGCATGAATGGTGTTGCTGAATGTCGCAATAGGATCCTTAAAGATATGGTACAGAGTATGATTAGTCATACTTCTTTACTTGAGTATCTATGGGGAGAAGCACTCAAAACACCTGTATATGTTCTCAATCGAGTACCAACTAAAGCAGTGGTTAAAACCCTATATGAAATGTGGACTAATAAGGTACCTAGTCTGAAACATTTTCATATCTGGGGGTGTTCAGCTGAGACTAACCCATACAGGTTTGCTGAAAGGAAACTGGACTTTAAGACGGTCACCTGCTATTTTGTAGGGTACTCTGAGAGGTCGAAGGGTTATAAGTTTTATGACCCAACGACTCACTCATTTTTTGAGACCAGGAATGCCCACTTTTTTGAAGATGTTGGTTTAGGGGATGATAGTCACCACATTATATTTGAAGAACTAAATCCTTTTCATAAGCAAATCATTTAATATGGTCAAGTTCTTATTTCAAATGTTGTTCCAACAACATTAGGGAAAGAAAGTAATATGGATAATCTTCCCATCAATCAAAGCAAAAAGCCTCAAACATTACAGATCCTGCACCCATTAGGAGATTGATGAGAACCTCATCATGAGCCCTAACTAGCATATTTTGACCTAATAAAGTGAACAAGAGCTCCTACATAACCAATAGAAAGGCTTAATTCAAGGGATCACTAATTTGGGAAGAGAACATAAAATAAGGGGTAAAACTGTAATTTTACCATTGCAGTGCATCAACAGGATTTCTAAGGGTCTAGACATAGGTCAATTGGACTTAATAAGAAAAAAAGTGGGATGGTTCAGTCAGAAAAGGCTTACTGTGAAATTTAGAAATTAAATGACATTCTGTAACTCTAAAACAAACCCACTTAAATTCACAAGGTTCCAGGAAAGATAAAAATCAACTAGACCCTCTAAAATTCATGGAAAAATATCCCCCAGGGCTTAGAACCTTCAATTTGGCCTTTAGAACCTGTTTTGACCTAGATTGGGGTCAGTGCCTAATATTTGACCTAATTTAGGTTTTTGTGCAAAATATCTAGTCAAACGTGGTCAAACCTAAAGTCCAACTTTACCATTGGATTCCTTAGGTCCAAATTAGGTTTATACCAAAATTTAGACCTAGGGGAAGGTCGTCTTGACCCACTTTGCAAATTGGTCCACCAAATTACATTTAGACCCTTAACTTATTGAAACCCTTGCAAATCCTCCCTTAACTTCTTTGTCTCTTTCTTCATTTCAGTCCCTTTGCCATCGCAGCAGGGATCCATATCTCCGACGACTTTGCGCGGAGGTTCTCTCCTCGATCTCATGGGGAGCCGCTCCCAAATTTGAAAGGGGAGCTCCTTGCGAAGCCCCCTACCGCATGGGTAGTTCCCCATGCCCTGAAATGCCCCATACCTCTCGTGCGAGTGCTCGAGAGGTATGGGTTTCCTCCGGCCATACCTCCGGCGTGGTCTTCTCGCCGTTTTCTTGCAGCTCTTCCCTCTGCCCTCGCCTATTTAAGGAAGCCCAGATCCCTCCGCTTCCTTCAAGCTTGATTTGGCTAGAGAAAGCCCCCCAAATTCGTCTCCTCCTCACTCCGGCCAACTACTTGCAGGTTCCGGTGACTCTCCCTCCCTCTTCTCGTCACTCCGCCACCGTACCAGTGGTGGAGCCATCTCCGCCGTGCTCCTCTGCGCCGCGCCGTACCAGCGGGTGCCCTCCGCCTCTCTTCTTCGTCGCCGCTTCTTTACCACAGGGTCTTCATCTCCGGTGATGGCAGATACCCGCTGCTCGCCCTCCGCCTCCCCCCTTCGCTCTAAACACCCTGATAAGTCTGTCCCACTCTCTACATTCTTTTCCCTCTTTATTTCCTTCAAACGACCACTGTTGCACTCCACCACCATCATCCCCTTCACCTCCGTTCACCACTTCGGCGAGTTCGCTCCATCACCACAGACCACCTCCTGTAGTTTCCCTGGTAGGAGGGGGTGACACAATAAAGTGTAGAATAAAAATATAACAATCTCACAAAATAAACAATCACACAATGTACACAAGTATTTTTAGGTGGAAACCCAACCCGGGTGAAAACCACCACCTAACCCTCTGAAGTTAGGATTTTTCGATCAACCAAGTTGATCAAATCCACTAAACGAATCACTTAAACGAGGGTGATTCAACTTCAATTGCAACCACGCTACAAGTCCGAGGGTAGCGTTCCTCAACTCCTCTTAACGAGAAGGATTTTGTCCCTTGATGGAGACGGGAATTCGCAACGCGAATACCCAACCAAATAACAAAGTAAAATACAAAGAGTAATCCTATAGAGCCACAAAGATATTCTTAAACTAAGCTTCTATAGGAGTTAGGATGCTTCCCTTTGGTGGAAGTGTGTCGACGACGCGGATGCGTGAACCACGCAACGGCGAAACGGAGCTCTCGTAATCGCGGAGGGAGAGCGGGTGCTCAATAGGAATCAAGCTCTCTAGGTGTAGAACAAGGCTTGGAGAGCAAGAGCTTTCTTCTGTTTGATCTTCTTCTTTTTGACACAAAAGAGTGGAAAGTATGTTGCTTGGTGTGTCTAGGTGTGTATTTGAGTGGCAGAGGTTCTCCTCTATTTATAGAGGCCCTAGGAGGGCTTTGGAAGGCCTTGGAAGGCTTCCATAGTTGTTGGGTACAACCTCCAAGAGAATCAGGTCGGAATCAGGATCAATCATGATTCTGATAGGGTTATCAGACGTTTGGAAAACTCATTTAAGATGTCTGGGAACAAAGTCAAACGTCTGATTTTAAGCGGGTTTCCTTCCTGACTTGAATTAGATTGAAACAAAGTTCTAGTGAATTATCATCAGACGACATACAGGACGTCTGGCACTAAGTCTGGACGTCTGGAAACATACTTTTATGCGGAAATGGATTCCCAAGAGAGTGCAATGGCTAGAAAATCTCTGAGAAGAGATTTTGGGTCAGCCGAGGCAATACGGTCATGTATCAGACGTCTGGGGTCCTCCACAGACGTCTGATACGAGGTTAACGACCATTTCTTCAGTGTTTGCTGAGGAAGCCAACGATCCACTAATTGAATGTCTGGCAAAGGCATCAGACGTCTTCTAAGACGTCTGGACTAAGGTCTGGACGTCTGATTTCATCAGATAGAACTAACTAACTCCAGCCTAAATATAATCGGACGTCTGAGTCAATAGTTAGACGTCTTAAAAGTCATTATCAGACGTTTGATTTTCAGATTAGACGTCTGATAAGGTTGTCTGAATCCTATTTCGATTTTCTAAGTTCTCTACAGAAAACTTAAGTATTCTAATGTTCGTTGCAGTATATTATGAAAAGCGATTACCAGTTTATTTCAATTTATTACTCGGAATTTAAAATATGCTGAGGTCAAACTCAAGGAGCACACTTTGATTCTAGAAGCATACAAATTCACAATTTACTATGAAATACAAAAATTTAAGAGAGAACAAAAGAATCCTTTTCTTTTCTTCTTTCTTTCTTCTCTTTCCCTTCTCTTCTTCTCTTTTCCTTCTCTTCTTTTTCTACCTTTCCTTTTTCGGACGTCTGATTCTCTAAATCAGATGCCTTATTAGCCCCGTTTCTACAGTGCCTCCTTCTTTCTTCAGTTGTCATCTCGGCCTTCCTGTCTTCTTTCTCCCTCGGCTGCTGTGGCTCTTCTCCTTCTCTTTCTTTTCTCTGCAGCTTTCCTCCTTCCTGGCTTCAACTCCCTTCTTCTTCTCAGCTCCTTCTTGGCTTCTTCTTTTCTTCTTGAGCTGCTGCGTCTCCTTCACCTTCTTCTTTCTTCTTCTCTGCTGCAGGTGCTTTGCGGCTAAGTCCTCGCCGCTCCTCTTATTCTTCTTCCCCACCTGTTCCTTGCACACAAGAGCGCAAAACCTACCCCTACCCTTCCCCACCTGCGCTCTCTCTCTATTTCTCTCTTCGCTCTCCCAGAGCCAGCCAATCGGGTATTCAGGTCGGGTTACGCGCACCCGGGTCCAGGCGCACCGGCGTGGGTGGTGCGCGAGGAGTGCACAGGCAGGGTATTCGGGTCGCGAGCGAGGTTCGCGTGGGCGGTGCCGCAGACGAGACCGAGAGAGGGTGAGCGACATCACCCCTGTGTAACTTGAGGCGAATAGCCTAAGTCACTTTTTCCTCTTATGCAGGTGCGGGTGCGCCTCCACTTCCGAGGTGGGACTAAAGTCCCACTTGCTTCTTAATGCACCTGCAGGAGGAAGGCGCGAGCAATTAGGCCAGCAGCTGAGGCCTTCGACTCCAATTGAGGGCTTGAGTGTGTGCGTGAGAGTGTTCCGCACACCTGAGGCTGCTGTACCTGGGCTGGGCGGACCTGGAACTTCAGCACGCTTGCTTCAAGCAAGCTTCTGCTCTTGCGCTAATGGCGGAGGACGCCCTGCACCTGAAAACACGAGCGCGGCCTCGCGGCCCTGTCAGATGCCTTGGGGGGCTTCGCCAAGATGTGGTGAATGTGCAGAGGTGGTCGACGAGGTGGGGGAACATCACTGGCCGTGCGCGTAGGGCACACTATAGAGGTGCAGGTGGGTGTGTTCGAGGGTGTGTTTGGGTGAGTGGAGTGGTGGTGTGAATGAGGGGAAATGTTGAGTGGAGTGAGGGGATGCTTATGGACTTGTCCGCGAGGGGTGGGATGGCCTGTGGAGGTGGAGCGGCCTCACCGGAGTTGGTGGCCGGAGGTGGAACTGATGGTGGTGGTAGTGGCAGTCGAGGGATCGGAACTAAAAATTGATAAGGGGGAAATAAAGTGGGGATAAAGCGGAAGAGCTTTTACCTAGCTAAGCGGACGAAGGGGGGCAGGAGGTGGACGGCTCAATTCTGCCATCGCCGGAGACGACGCCCTGTGGGGAAGATGAGGACGACGAGGAAGAGTGACTGGAGGGTGCCTGCTGGTACGGCAAGGCATGACGAACAACGGTGGAGCTAACCCTGCCACTGGTATAGTGGTAGGGCGACGAGAGAGGGGGAGAAGGGTCGCCGGAGCCTGCGGGCGAATGATCGGAGGAGGAGATGAAGTTTGGGGGTTTTCTTCGGCCAAAATAGGCTTGCCGAAACCAACAGCCCCAGTCGGTTCTTAAATAGGTGTTGGCGAGGAGAAGATCTCGAGGAGGAAGCGTGGGAAGCTCACCGGAGAATGGTCGGAGAAGAGTCCCATTCCTCTCGCTCGTTCACATGAGAGGCATGGGCATTGGCAGGGCATGGGAGGGGGTCCATGCCGAAGAGGATGACGCAGGGGACCCCCCTCTCGTTTCTGGGGCCGGTCCCCATACCCTGCGCGGCGCCATCCTCCGCGCAAAGTCGTGGAGGTATGGGCAGCTGTGTGGGGTGGCAGAGGGATCATTTTGCAAAGAAAGAAGGGAAAGTTGGGGGGCAAAGTGCGAGGGTTCAAAAAGTTGAGGGTCAAAAAGTAATTCATGAGGATCAATTTGTAAAGTAGGTCAAAATGGCCTTACCTTAGGTCTAAATTTTGGTACAAACCTAATTTGGACCTAAGGAATCTAATGGTGAAGTTTGATTTTAGGTTTGATCACGTTTGAATGGTCAATTTTCACAAAAACCTAAATTAGGTCAAAAATTGGGTCTGGTTCTCAATCTAGGTTAAGACAGGTTTCGATGGCCAAATTGAAGGTTTTAAACCCTAGGGGATGCTTTTTCATGAATTTTAGAGGATTTAGTTGATTTTTATCTTTCCTATAACTTCGTGAATTAAAGCGGATTTGTTTTAGGGTTACCGAATGTCATTAATTCCTAGAAATTGTTATAACCTTTTTCAGATCAAATCATCCCACTTTCTTTCTTGTTAAGCCCATTTGACCTGTGCTAAGACCCTTAGACATCCCATTTGTGTATTGTATTGGTAAAATTACAGTTTTACCCCTTGTGAGTTACTTTATACTCAGATTTATAGTTCTTTTATTTAGGCTTATTTAAGTCAAAATGTGTTAGTTAGGGTTCATGATGAGGCTCTCATCATACCTCCATGCCTAGCTTTTGCTAGTTCCTTAGCAAGAATTTATGGTTTTAACCTTTGTTCTAGACCACATATTTCTTCCATTAGGTTTTGATAAGTGCTTTTCCTCTTGTATCCTTGATTAGGTCAGAATGCCAATCATAGGCCTAAAAGGTACTCTAGTACCAACCAAGATCCAGATCTATCTAGCTTTAGCCTCAGTCTTTAGCAAAGGTTTTTAAGGCTTACAGGAACTAACCTAAAGTTTATTGGACTCTGTGGTTAAAGCACTCGTGCCTGAGATATTTTTAGCCTTAGTTCAGTTTGCAGTGCGTTTTGTAAGAGAGAGATAGAAGATTTATTTGTTTGGAGAGTTTTCTCTCTCTTTTCTTTTTAATTCTAGCTTAGGATTGGCTTCTCAACACGATCTGTATCGGATTCTTTGTCCCCATCATCAATCCTCAAGGGTCCCTGGCAGTCGATGCTTTGAGACAGCACCGCCCATAGTAACCCCCAGAATCCTGGCTTTCGAGATTTTGAGATAATCCCCTCCATGGTGTTCCGTGGCCGAATTCAGACCCTGGTAATTGACACTTCGTGATAATGCCATCCATGGAATCTGAACCAGCAGAGTGCTTATATGCCCCTAGTAGGATATGTAAATATCCGAAGAGACAAGCACCAAGGACATGATATGTTGTTACGCATCTTCGAGGGGAATTTCCCACCTCTCCACGTCGGGAACTCGTCCAAATCAACTTGTGTTGATCGACTACTAATCTAGGTGATATTTTTAGAATATTTGAAACTCTTTTGCGTGATTTTGATACTTATTTTCGCTGAACCAGACTGTGTGTGTGAATTTGGGTGCTTAGGTTACTGAGTCCCGTAAACCAAAAGTCAGTTGACGAGGCCGAATACTCCCTAAGCCTTGGACCTAATACTTAAGCTTTTCATTTTCCTCAACCTCTTGAGGAATATCTAGATCTTAACGGGTACTAAGAGTCTATTCAAGAATGCCTAAGGTTTGCATTTTTACTAATCTTGTTGTGCACTTTCCTTTTTCTTTTCCTTAATGTGGTCTAGAACTTAGGTTAATTAATTAATTTCTTACTAATGACTATCCCTTTTCTTTCATTTTGTGCTCCTTTTTATCATTTTGTTCGTTTTCTCCTATAAAGTTTACTGGTACTCTCTTTCTCCTTCAAAGTTTTTTTTTTTCGTATATGCAGATTTTTTTTGTTGGAACCTTTTCCTTGTTATCTAATTGCACTTTCATACCCCCCATGCCTAAGATTTGCAATGTCCTCATTGTACATTAGGTGGGTTTTTATTTAGCTTGGTTCATGCATTAGGACAGGTATTTGGTGAGTGGATGGGTCGAGGTGACTGTTGCTGACGATTTCTAATCTCAGGTACGAGTACCTGAGGTAAAGTTAGCTGTCCTAAAGGATGAACCTAAAGTGCAAAGAAATGTCAGAAAAGGTTTCGGATTTTTCAAAAAGAATGACGGGTTGCCTCCCGTTAAGCACTGAGTTTTACGCCATCGGCTGGGCGCAATAAGCTTAGGGAGAATGGAGGGTAAATGATGATTTAGCCACATATGTACTAGTTACGTCAATGAACGGTTTGAGTCTTTGACCATTCATGACGAAAGGTTCGGAATCGTGGCTGAGAGGACTGATTTTGACGGCTCCATTTCCAAAAATTTGTTGGACAAGATATGGTCCGACCCACTTGGATCGCAGTTTCCGAGGGAAGAGTTTGAGTCGGGCATCGAAGAGTAGGACCTTTTGACCAGGGTGGAAGATCTTTCTAGATATGTGCTTGTCATGGAAGGCTTTAACCCGCTCTTTGTAGATTCGCGAGTTCTCATACACGTCAAGGCATAGTTCATCAATCTTGCTTATCTGAAGCTTTCTGTGGGTTCCAGCCTTAGAAAGATCTAAGTTGCAGTTCCGTATTGCTTAATAGGCTTTGTGCTCTAGTTCGACGGGAAGGTGACATGCCTTCCCGTACACCAGTCTAAAAGGAGACATGCCTAATTGGGTCTTGTGGGCGGTCCTATAGGCCTACAAAGCTTCTGGAAGTCGGGACGACCAGCCCTTTCTGTCAGGTCGAACAGTAACCTGTAGGATTTTCTTGATCTCCCGATTTGATAGCTTAGCTAGACCATTAGTCTGGGGGTGTAAGGAGTAGAGATTTGGTGAGACACCCTGTATTTGGTCGTCAGTGACCTGAACTGAGTATTTGTGAAATGGGTCCCTCAGTTAGAGATGATTGCACGAGGAATCCCGAACCGTGAGAAGATATTTTGATGAATGAATTTGATGACAATCTTGTGATCACAGGTTCGGGTCGGAATGGCTTCGATCCATTTGGACACGTAGTCCACAGCGAGTAAAATGTACTCGAAGCCGTCCGAAACAGGAAAGAGGCCCATAAAATCAATCCCCCAAATATCAAAAATCTCGCATACGAGAATCAGCTGCAAGGGCATCATGTCGCGATGGCTCATGTTGCCCAAAGTTTGGCAACGAATGCATGCCTTACAGTGACTGTATGTGTCCTTGAAAATAGTGGGCCAGTAAAAGCCACACTAGAGGATTTTTGATGCGGTTTTGTGCCTAGAGAAGTGGCCACCGCATACCTGGTCATGGTAGAAGGAAAGAATGTCATTGATTTCGCCCTTCGGGACACACCACCGGATGACTTGGTTAGCACCTATGCGGAAAAGGTACGGGTCTTCCCAGATGTAGTACTTGACATCAGAGCGCAACTTGTCTTTCTTGGCCTTCGGCCATTCAGACGGGATCTGATGAGATGCCAAGTAGTTTACTATATCAGCAAACCATGGAAGCCTAGTACCAATAGTTAATAGGTGCTCATCAGGAAAATGCTCCGTGATGGGTCCAGAAGAGTTGATAATCTCAGAAGGAAGGCGAGACAAATGGTCAGTTACCACGTTCTGTCTTCCCACCTTATCGCAAAACTAGAGGTCAAATTCTTGCAACAGCAAGATCCATCGGATTAGTCGAGGCTTCGCGTCCTTCTTAGCAAGGAGATGCCTCACAGCAGTGTGATCCGAGTAGATTATGACGTGGGAACCCAGGAGATAAGATCAAAACTTTTCGAGGGTAAATACTACGGCTAGCAGCTCTTTCTCCATAACCGTGTAGTTACGCTGAGCCTCGTCAAGTGTCTTGCTAACATAGTAGATGATCACGGGTTTCCTGTCAATCTTCTGCCCAAGAACCGCTCCTACAGTGAAGTTAGATGCATCACACATGATCTCAAGGGGTTGAGACCAATCAGGGGACTGTAGGATCAGGGCATGGGTGACTCAGTCACGAAGGTTCTCAAAAGCTTGAGTGCATTCCTTGGAAATCTCAAAGGATACATCCTTGGAGAGAAGAATAGTCAGGGGGCACGCGATTTTCGAGAAATCAGGGATGAAACGACGGAAAAAATCGACGTGCCCCAGAAAAGATCGGATGTCCCTGATCAAGCTAGGCATAGGAAGTCTAGAAATCAGATCAACCTTGGCTCGATCCAGTTGGATGCCTTTCTCAGAAATTAAGTGTCCCAGGACGATCCCCTCAGGCACCATAAAGTGGCTCTTTTCCCAGGAAAGAACCAGATTTACATCGATGCAATGCCTGAGTATATGAACCAAGTGCTGGAGGCAATCATCAAATGATGCCCCAAAAACTGAGAAGTCATCCATGAAGACTTCCAGATAATCACCTACCATATCAGAGAATATGGTAAGCATGCACCGCTGAAAAGTCACGGGTGCATTGCAGAGATCGAAAGGCATCTTTCGGAATGCGTACGTCTCGAAGGGGCAGGTGAATGTGGTCTTCTGTTGGTCCTCTGGATGAATCACCACTTGGTTATAACCGGAGTACCCGTCAAGAAAGCAGAAGAATTTATTTCCCGCTAATTTCTCGAGAATCTGATCAATGAATGGTAGTGGGAAATGATCCTTCTTTGTGGAGGAATTGAGTCTTCGGTAATCTATGCAGACACTCCACGAGTTGGCTATACGGGTAGGTATGACCTCTCCGATTTCAGTCGTGATAGTGGTGAGCCCTGCCTTTTTAGGCACAACCTGGATTAGGCTCACCCAATGACTGTAGGAGATTGGGTAGATGATCCCTGCATCTAACCACTTAATGATCTCCTTTTTCACGACCTCCTGCATATTGGGATTCAAACGTCTCTGCATTTCACGGGAAGGTTGTGTGCCCTCTTCAGAGTAAATTCGGTGTGTACAATAAGAGGGACTTATTCCAGTCAAATCATCGAGAGTCCAACCAATGGCTCTGCGATGTTGCTGGAGAATAGTAATCAGACAGGATTCCTGATCAGGTGTGAGTTTGGAGTTTATAATCATAGGAAATGTCTGATTAGAACCCAAAAAGACGTATTTCAAATGATCGGGAAGGTGTTTGAGTTCAAGAATGGGGTTATCAGCTGCAGTGGGTGGTTCAGGGTGATTGTGAGGTACAAGGGTAGGAGTTATAGATTTGTCTATCTCAAGGTCTGACTCCTCTAATTGCAGTTCAAGATGTCATGTGGTTGATGAGGAATAATCATGTCCTCAAGTTGTGGTTCATCAATGGTTGCCGCCTTGTTCGTCTTTGTGGTTATTATAGTTGTTGTGGTATATGACAAAAACGGTTACCAGTCTAATATAATTTATTACTGAGAATGAAAAGTTTCCCGAGGTTGAACTTAGGGAGCAAACCAAAATTCTAGAAGCCTATAAATTCACAATATATATATGGTTTTTACAAAAATTAAGAGAGAGAGAGAGAGAGAAAGAGGGTAATTGGCTTTTTCTTCTTCTCTTTCTTTAGCTACTCTTCTCTTCAACTTGTATTCTTCTTTTCTTCTTCTTTGTTTCTTCTTTCTTCTTTTCTTCTTCTTTGCTTCTTTCTTCTTCAACCTGCCTTCTTCTTTCGTTTGCTCTGGCCCTCCTTCTTCTTATTTTTTTTTTCTCTTGCTGCTGCTGTCTTCTTCTTTTCGCCAACGTCTGATTCAGAAATCAGACTCCTTAACTGATCAGCCTCTCCTTCTTTCTTCTTGGCGCACCTGCGTGGGTGGTGCGCGAGGAATGCACAGGAGTGGGAAGTCGGGTCGGGTCAGATCCACGTGGGCGTGTTGCGGACGAGACCCGGTGAGTAGGTGAGGGACCTCACCGCAGTGCTATCGGTGGCAACCAGCTGATAGCACTTTTTCAATTTATGTATGGGCTTGCGCCCATACCCTTCCGAGGTGGGACTAAAGTCCCACCTCCGATCTCGGGTGCCTGCGGAGAAGACTTCGAGCAATTGGGGCAGCAGCTGACGCTTGCGACCCCAATTGAAGTTCTGGGTGTGGCTGTGACTTCTTTTCGCATCACCTGGAGCTCACGCCTGGAGCTGAGGAGACCTGGAGCTGCCTGTGGAGAAGCTCCTGCTGCTTGTTAATGGAGGTGAGGAGGGCGAAACCTGAAACATGCAAACGGCCTCGCAGCCATGTCAAAAAGGTCCAGGGAGGTTTGCCAGAGTGCGACGAGTGCGGTGCGGGGGTCGGCGAGGCACGAGAGTGGCCGTGTGCCTAGGGCACTCTACGTGTGTGAGAGTGGGTGTGTTCGGGGGATGGTCTGGAGGTGCTAGGTGGTGAATGGAGGGCTGATTCGGTGTTAGTGAGGTGGTGTGGAGCTTAAGGGGTAGCTGGCGAGGCGGATGGAGGCGCGGAGTGGCTAGTACGCCTCATTGGAGGGCAACCGGAGATGGAGAAGGTGATGATGGATGGTGGCGGTCGGTGGGTTGAAACAGTAAATTAGGAAGGAGGAAATAACAGGGAGAGAGAAGGAAAAGTTTTTACCTGCGTAATTGATGAAGAGGGAGGGAGGTGGCGCTTCGACGCGTACCTGCCGGCGCCGTAGATGAAGGAGCCCAGGGGAGGAGTGACGGCGACGAGGAAGAGATCTGAGGACGCCAACTGTTGCGGCTTGGCGTGGGACGACGAGGCAGAATGGGCTCTGCTGCAGGTATGGCGGTAGAACAACGAGGAAGAGGAGGAGTTTGCCGGAAGCTAGGGCAATCTGATCGGATAGAGGGGAGACGAAATAGAGGGGTTTTCTCCACCAGAAGTAGCTTAGAGTGTACGGTAGCCCCTACCGCTCCTTATAAAGGCGTTGGCGTGGAGAGTGGCTCGAGGGAGCGACGTGCGAAGCTCACCGGAGATGGAGACCCATGCCTTTCGTGCATTCGCACGAGAGGCATGGGTGGTTGCAGGACACAGGAGAGGGTCCCTGCGACAGAGGACAACGTAGGGAACCCCCCATTCATTCCTGAGAACGGGCGCCATGCCCTGTGCGGCGCCATCCTCCGCGCAAGGTTGCCGGGGGTATGGCGCCTGCTCAGAATGGCAAGGAGGACCGTTATGCAAATAATAACGAGAAAGATAGGGGGCAATGTGTAAGGGTTTCAAAAGATAAGGGTCAAAAAGTAATTCAAGAGGACCAATTTGTAAAGTCGGTCAAGATGGTCTTTTCTTAGGCCCAAATTTTTATACCAGCCTAATTTGAACATAAAGATTTTAATGGTGAAATTTGATTATAGGTTTGACCATGTTTGACCAGTCAATTTGCGTAAAAACCCAAATTAGGTCATAAATTGGGCATGGTTCTCATTTTAGGTCAAAATAGGTTGCAAAGGTCAAATTGAAGGTTCTAAACCCTAGGGAATATTTTTACATGAATTTTAGAGGGTTTAGTTGACTTTTAGTTTTCCTCGAACCTCGTGAATTAAAGTGGGTTTATTTTAGGGTTACAGAATGTCATTTAATTCCTAGATGTTGCTATAACCCTTTTCAGATCAAATCATCCCACTTTCTTCCTCATTAAGCTTATTTGACCTGTGTTTAGACCCTTAAATACCCTGTTTGTGTACTACATTGGTAAAATTGCAGTTTTACCTCTCATGATTTGTTTTACTCTTCAATTCAGAATTCTCTGAGTTAAGCTTCTCTTTAGGTTTTGTATGAGCTTCTTCACACTTATTTAGATTAAATTGTGCTAGTTAGGGTTCATGATGAGGCTCTCATCATACCCCCATGCCTAGCTTTTGCTAGTCCCTTAGCGAAATTTTAATGTTTCAACCCTTGTCCTAGACCATGAAGTTCTTATTGAGTTTAGATAAGTGCTTTTTCTTTTGTAACCTTGATTAGGTCAGAATGTCAACCATAGGCCTAAAAGGTGCTCTAGTACCAACCAAGATCCAGATCTATCTAACTTTAGCCTCAGTCCTTAGCAAAGGTTTTTAAGTCCTACAGGAGCTAACCTAAAGTTTATTTGACTCTGTGGTTAAAGCACTCGTGCTTGGGATAATTTTAGCCCTGGTTCAGTTCACAGTGCATTTTGTAAGAAAGAGAGGTAGAAGATTTATATGTTTGGAGAGTTTTCTCTCTTTTTTTCTTTTTAATTCTAGCTTAGGATTGGCTTCTCAACATGGTTTGTATCAGATTCCTTGTCCCCATCATCAATTCTCAAGTGTTTCTAGCAGTCGATGCTTCGAGATAGAACCGCCCATGGTAACCCCCAGAACCCTAGCTTTCGCGATTTTGAGATAATCCTGTCCATGGTGTTCCATGGCCAAATTCAGACCCTGGCAATTGACACTTCATGATAATACTATCCATGAAATCTGAACCAGCAGAGTGCTTACATGCCCCCAGTAAGATATGTAAATATCCTAAGAGACAAGCACCGAGGAGATGATATTTTGTTATGCATCTTCGAGGGGAATTTCCCACCTCTCAGCATTGGGGACTCGTCCAAATCAACTTGTGTTGATCGGCCGCTCCTACTTTAGGTGTCATTTTTAGAATTTTTGCAACGCTTCTGCGTGATTTTGATTTTTATGCTTACTGAACCAGGCTGTGTGTGAAATTTGGGTGCTTAGGTTACTGAGTCCCGTAAACCAAAAGTTAGTTAATGAGGCCAAATACTCCCTAAGACTTGGACCTAATACTTAAGCTTTTCATTTTCCTCAACCTCTTGAGGAATATCTAGATCTTAATGGGTATTAAGAGTCTATCCAAGAATGCCTAAGATTTGTGTTTTTACTAATCTCACTGTGCACTTTCCATTTCCTTTCCTAAATGAGGTCTAGAACTTAGGTTAACTCCTTAATTTCTTACTAATGACTATCTCTTTTCTTTCATTTTGTGCTCCTTTTTATCATTTTGTTCTTTTTCTCCTCCTCCTTTGTAGAGTCCACAAAATTTCTTTCCTCCTCTCATTTTATTATTTTTTTGATTTTTTTTTAAATTTTTATGGTGTTTTTGGCATATGTGAATTTTTTTGTTTAAAATCTTTTCTTGTGAATTTTGTACTTTCATGCTCCCCCATGCCTAAGATTTGCAATGTCCTCATTGTAACTTAGGCGAGTTTTTATTTAACTTCGTTCATACATTAGGAAGATGTTTTGATGAGTGAATGGGTCGGGGTGACTGTTGCGGACTATTTCTAATCTCAGATGTAGGCACCTGAGGTGAAGTTGGCTGTCCTAAAGGGTGAACCTTAAGTGTGAAGAGGTGTCAAAAAAGGTTTTTTTTTTTTCAAAAAGAATGACGGGTTGTCTCCCATTGAGCGCTGAGTTTTACGCCATCGGCTGGGCGCAATATGCTCAGGGAAAATGGAGGATAAATGATGACTCAGCCAAATCTGTAGAGGTTACATCGATGAACGGTTTGAGTCTCTGACCGTTCACGATGAAAGGTTCGGAATCATGGCTTAGCGGACTGATTTCGACAGCTCCATTTCTAAAAACTTGTCGGACAAGGTATGGTCCGGCCCACTTGGATCGCAGTTTCCCAAGGAAGAGTTTGAGTCGGGCATCAAAGAGTAGGGCCTTCTGACCAGGATGAAAGATCTTTCTAGATATGTGCTTATCATAGAAGGCTTTAACCCGCTCTTTGTAGATTCGCGAGTTCTCGCATGCATCAAGGCGTAATTCATCGATCTTGCATATCCGAAGCTTTCTGTGGGTTCCAGCCTTAGAAAGATCTAAATTACAGCTCCGTACTGCCCAATAGGCTTTGTGCTCCAGTTCGACAGGAAGGTGACACGCCTTCCCATACACCAGTCTAAAAGGAGACATGCCTAGTTGGGTTTTGTGGGCGGTCCTATAAGCCCACAAAACTTCCGGAAGTCGGGACGACCGGTCCTTCCTCTCAGGCCGAACAGTGACCTGCAGGATTTTCTTGATCTCCCGATTTGATAGCTCAGCTAGACCATTAGTCTGGGGGTGATAAGGAGTAGAGATTCGGTGAGACACCCTGTATTTGGTCATCAGTGATCTGAACTGAGCATTCGTAAAATGGGTCCCCCCGTCAGAGATGATTGCACGAGGAATCCCGAACCGTGAGAAGATATTGTGATGAATGAATTTGATAACGATTTTATGATCACAGATTCGGGTCGGTATGGCTTCGATCCATTTGGACCGTAGTCCACAGCGAGTAAAATGTACTCGAAGCCGTCCGAAACAGGAAAGGGGCCCATAAAATCAATCCCCTAAATGTCGAAGATTTCGCATACGAGAATCGTCTGCAAAGGCATCATGTCGCGATGGCTCATGTTGCCCAAAGTTTGGCAACGACTGCATGCCTTGCAATGATTGTATGCGTCCTTGAATAAAGTGGGCCAATAAAAGCCACACTGGAGGATTTTTGATGCGGTTTTGTACCCAGAGAAGTGGCCACCGCATGCCTGGTCATGGCAGGACAGAATATCATTGATTTCACCCTCTGGGACACATCGCCGGATGATTTGGTCAGCACCTATGCGGAAGAGGTACGGGTCTTCCCAGATGTAGTACTTGGCATCTGAGCGCAATTTGTCTTTCTTGGCCTTCGGCCAATCAAACGGGATCTGATGAGATGCCAAGTAGTTTACTATATTAGCAAACCATGGAAGCCTAGTACCAATAATCAGTAGCTACTCATCAGGAAAATGCTCCGTGATGGGTCCAGAAGGGTTGATGATCTCAGAAGGAAGGCGAGACAAATGGTCAGGTACCACGTTTTGTCTTCTCGCCTTGTTGCGAATCTCGAGGTTGAATTCTTGCAACAGCAAGATCCATCCGATTAGTCGGGGCTTTGCGTCCTTCTTGGCAAGGAGATGCCTCACAGCTGTGTGATCTGAGTAGCTGATGACGTGGGAACCCAGGAGATAGGATCGAAATTTTTCGAGGGTAAATACTACGGCTAGCAGCTCTTTCTCCATAACTGTGTAGTTACGCTGAGCCTCGTCAAGTGTCTTGCTAGCGTAGTAGATGACCATGGGTTTCCCGTCAACTTTTTTCCTCAGAACCGCTCCTACAGCGACATCAGATGCATCACACATGATCTCAAAGGGTTGAGACCAATAAGGGGACTGTAGGATCGGGGCCTAGGTGACTCGGTCACGAAGTTTCTCAAAGGCTTGAGTGCATTCCTTGGAGATCTCAAAGGGTACATCCTTAGAGAAAAGAGTAGTCAGGGGGCGCGCAATTTCAAAAAATCAGGAATGAAACGACGATAAAAATCGACGTGCCCCAGAAAAAAATAGATGTCCCTGATCGAGCTAGGCATAGGAAGCCGAGAAATTAGATCAACCTTGGCTCGATCCACTTGGATGTCTTTCTCAGAAATTAGATGACCAAGGATGATCCCCTCAGGCACCATAAAGTGGCTCTTTTCCCAGGAAAGAACCAAATTTACATCGATACAACGCCTGAATATATGAACAAAGTGCTGGAGGCAATTATCAAATGATGCTCCGAAAACTGAGAAGTCATCCATGAAGACTTCCAGATAATCACCTACCATATCAGAGAATATGGCAAACATGGACTGCTGAAAAGTCGCGGGTGCATTGCAGAGACCGAAAGGCATCCTTCGGAATGCGTATGTCCCGAAGGGGCAGGTGAACGTGGTCTTCTCTTGGTCCTCAGGATGAATAGCCACTTGGTTATAACTGGAGTACCCGTCAAGAAAGCAAAAGAATTGATTTCCCGCTAGTTTCTCGAGAATCTGATCAATGAAAGGTAGTGGGAAATGATCCTTCTTCATGGAGGAATTGAGTCTTCGGTAATCTATGCAGACTCTCCACGAGTTGGCTATTCCAGTAGGTATGATTTCTCCGATTTTAGTCGTGATGGTGGTGAGCCCTGCCTTTTTAAGCACAACCTGGATTGGTCTCACCCAACGACTGTCGGAGATCGGGTAGATGATCCCTGCATCTAACCACCTAATGATCTCCTTTTTCACGACCTCCTGCAGATTGGGATTCAAACGTCTCTGCATCTCACGGGAAGGTCATGCTCCCTCTTCAGAATAGATACGGTGTGTGCAATAAGAGGGACTTATTCCAGTAAAGTCATCGAGAGTCCAACCAATGGCTCTGCAATGTTGCTGGAGAACAGCAATCAGACGGGATTCCTGATCAGGAGTGATCTTAGAATTTATAATCACAGGAAAAGTATGATTAGAACCGAAAAAGATGTATTTCAAATGGTCAGGAAGGGGTTTTAGTTCAAGAATGGGGTTATCAGCAGCAGCGGGTGGTTCAGGGTGAATGTGAGGTTCAAGGATAGGAGTTATGGATTTGTCTGAATCTAGGTCTGACTCCTCTAATTGCGGTTCAAGATCTTTTTGTGGTTGATGAGGCATAATCAGGTTATTCTCAAATTGTGTTTCATCAACCAAAGCTATAATATCACAGATTTGTTCAATGACACCACAATTGATTCCTTGTTGGGCCTTAAAGATATCAATTTTGAGGGTTTGATTCCCAAATTTCAATTCTATTTGACGCTCCTCACAACTAATGTTGGCCCTAGCAGTGGCTAGGAAAGGTCTCCCTAGAATGATCAGTGTATGCCTAGGGTTTTCAGGTGCGTCCATGTCTCAGACTATGAAGTCTACAGGGAAATAGAAATCTCGCACCCTTACAATAACATCCTCAAGAATCCCTTTAGGTGACTTTATAGATCGATCTGCTAACTGTAGTGTCACCTTAGTCGGTTTTAGTTCAGATTCTTCTAGGTGGTTAAGTAAGGATGTGGGTATCAAATTTATGGAAGCACCCAAGTCTAACAATGCTCTGTCGAACTGGGTATCACCTATTTTGCATGAAATTAGGGGAGTACCTGGGTCTTTTGCCTTGGGTGGGAGTCTGCCTAGGATTACAGAGCTGGCTTGCTCTGACAGTACAATTGGACTCTGATGAGAATCTCATCATGAGCCATAACTAGCTCATTTTGACCTAATAAAAAGGATAAAAGCTCCTACATAACTCAAGGAAAGGCTTAACTCAGAGAATTCTGAGTTTAAGAAGAAAACAAGTCATAAGGGGTAAAAATGCAATTTTACCAGCATAATCTGCAAGGAGGGTAATTCAGGGTCCAAACATAGGTCAAACAAACCTAATAAAAAGGGAAGTGGGATGATTTGATCTGATAAGGGCTACAGCAACTCCAAGGAATTAAATGACAATCTATAACCCTAAAATAAACCCACTTCAATTCACGAGGTTCGAGGCAAATAAAAAATCAAATAAACCCTCTACAATTCGTAGAAAAATAATCTCTAGGGTTTAGAACCTTCAATTTGGCCTTAGGAACCCATTTTGACCTACATTGAGAACCATGCCCAATTAATGACTTAATTTGGGTTTTTACGTAAATTGATCGGTCAAACAAGGCTTGATGTAGAAATAAAATTCACCATTAGAATCCTTAGGCCCCATTTAGTCATGCATAAAAACTTGAGCCTAAGAAGAGACCTTCTTGACCGACTTTGCATTTTGGTCCTCATCCATTACTTTTTGACCCTCAACTTTTGAGACCCTCGTATTTTGGCTCCTAACTCTTCTTCTTTCTTTGCATTTGGGTCCTCCCTGCAAAACCCTGAGCAGCGCCATGCTCCGGCGACTTTGCGCGGAGCATGGCACCGCGCAGGGTAAGGGGGACCCTCTGCCAAGTCAACCGGGGGTGCCCTGCGACCTCTGCCGTCGCAGGGACACCTCCATGGTCTCTACAACCACCCATACCTCCCGTACGAACGCGCGGAAGGTATGGGTCTCCATCTCCGGCGTCCTCCGGCGAGGGAGGCACGTCGTCTCCCTCCGCCTTCCTCTCTGATTTCGACTCTATAAAAGCCCTCGACGCTCTGCCGCACTCTCCAGCTCGGATCTGACGGAGAAACCCCCCCTTTTCCTCTCTTCCCACTCCGACAGAAGCCCCCCTGCTCCGGCGGTTCTTCCTCCTCCTCCTCGTCGCTCTGCCGCACTACCAGCAGCAGAGTTGCCTTCACCTGCTCTTCCCGCGTCGCGTCGTACCCAGCGCGTGCTCTCCCGCTCTCTCCTCGCCGCCGCCCTCTCTCTTTGGGCACCTTCTTCTCCGGCGACAGTCGATACGACTGTCGCCTTGCTCCGGCCCCCCTCGTCCCTCCAAGTAGGTACAGTTCTTCCCTTTCCTCCTCTCTTTCTTTTCCCTACTTTAATTTGCTCAACCGCCCTTCGACCGCGCTTAATCACCCTCACCTTCTCCATCTCCGGCCACCCTCCGGCGAGACGTTCCCATCGCTCCGCAGCTCCATATGCCTCGCCGACCCTTACAGAACCTTCGCCTCCTCACCCTGATCAACCTCCGCTCACCCATTACCACTCCACACCCCCACCATACTCCACCGAACAAACCCATTCTCGCGGCCACAGTCCGACCTAGCCTCGCCACCAGACGCAATCCCACGACCTGCCACACCCCGCACCACCTTCGCCTTGCCACGACGAAGGTCCCCCGCATGTTTGATTAGGCCGAAGGGCCGTATTCCTATCTAACAGGTTCGCTGCTCCAGCCGCCATTAGCGATGACTGAAGTAGCTTCGAGGCGAGCTCCAGGCCCCTGCAGCCCCAGATTCCCAGGTGCTACAGGTTGGGGCGAAGTCCGCGAAGGCTTCTGCCTCTTTAGTTGGCCCAGACATCGACTGCAGCTGATCAGAGGGCGAGGTGGAGTCGTCCTGCGGGCGTGCACGAAGGCAGCAGAAGTTAGTCCCACATCGTGGAATTTCGAAGCCGCGCACCCGCATAAAGGCAAAAAGTGACTTAGTCTGTTTGCCTCCAGACCACGGGGTGAGGTCCCTCTCACCCACTCGACTCGGCCTCGTCCGTGACCACCCCACGCGGACCTGGCCTGACCCGTTTACCCGACCTGCACTCCTCGCCCACCACTGCACACCGGTGGGCCTGGACCCGGGCGTGACCCGTACCCGACTACCCGGCAGCTCTGGGAGAGCTATCCTACGACTGAATTCTGAGAGAGAGAGACGCGGGGGAGGGTAGAGTAGGTTTTTTCCCTTGACCAAACTGTGAGTGTGTAGGCACAAGAGAAAAGAAGAAAGAAGGAAGGAGGACGCACTGTAGCAGCGGGTTACTTAAGTCGTCTGATTGAAAAATCAGACGACGCTCCGAGGACGAAGAAGAAGGAGAAGAAAAGAAGAACAGGACCGCAAGGAAGAAGAAAAAGAAGAAGAAGAAGCTCTGAAGAACCCAAGAGAAGAACAGAAGGAAGAAGACAAAAGAAGAGAAGCAGAACACGAGAAGAAAAGAAGAAGAAGCTTTGAAGAAAAAGAAAGAAGAAAGCAAGAAAAAGAAGAACAGAGGAAGAACAAGAAGAAGGAAGAAAACTGAAGAACCAAAAAGAAAAAGAAGAAGAAGCTCTGAAGAACCCAAGAGAAGAACAGAAGGAAGAAGACAAAAGAAGAGAAGTAGAACACAAGAAGAAAAGAAGAAGAAGCTCTGAAGAAAAAGAAAGAAGAAAGCAAGAAAAAGAAGAACAGAGGAAGAACAAGAAGAAGGAAGAAAACTGAAGAACCAAAGAGAAGAGAAAAGAAGAAGAAGCCAACAAGACAAAATTTTCTCTCTCTCTCTCTCTCTCTTTATTTTTGTAATAGAAACTTTGTATCTCTAGAATACAGTTTGCTCCCTGAGTTCGACCTCGGGAGATCTTTTATTTCCGAGTAAAAATTGTAATAGTGGCAATGACTATCTGTACTACAACACCATTTCTATAACAAAACAACAAAACCTAGTCATACCGCCATTAGACTCCCACTCTTGGTTCGCGGCTTACGCTGAGGTGTACACACATTCTTCAAGAATCGTGTGTAAGCCAGTACGTGGCGAATTGCATCCATCAAGGGGATGTTTATTTGGACCTGCTCAAAGAGCTTGACCAGGTCCTCCTCAGGAGCCACGGATTTGGTTTTCTTTCCCTTGGTCAAGGCCTCGAGAAATGGAACCTTGGTTCCTCTAAGATAGGTCCAGGTCTTTGATCAGGGATAAGAACATCTTGGATTACTGTCCTAGGTTTTGGGTCACTACCATGCTTGGAGTGGTCTGGATAAGGTGGATCTTGGGTCTCCTTACCACTGCGAGTGGTCACAAAATTTAGTCCTGCCTAGTTCTGGTTAGGGTTTGATAGGATGGGTTGCTGCTGATAACTCGCATAAGAAGTTGAGGCCTCCACCTCGTCAGGTGAAGGAACAGAGGGGACCTGATAAATCATGTGTGCTTGGCCCGGGCTTGGATTCATAACGCACCGCTGGGTCGGCACGTTATTAGGGTTAGGAAGAGGTTGAGAAGGAAGTGTGCCTGGTTGGCGAGAATTTGCCAACTGGGCCAGTTGGTTTCGAACCTCTGTGATTTTGTCCTTATGTTGCTTCTAAATAGCCGCATTCGTTCTCTGAATGTCAGCCAGAGTTTGAAGGATGAGGGACATTTGATCTTGGTTTGGCCCGGATGGATAAGTAAGGTTGGGCTGAGGCTGAGGCGGCTGGTAAGGACGAGGTGGTTGTGGACGAGGCTGAAAGGGTGGTCTTTGAGTTTGGGAATTTCCTGCCCACTGGAAGTTGGGATGGTTTCGCCATCCAGGATTGTAGGTATTGGAAAATGGGTCATTCTGGATGGCATTGAGGTCCTCGCATGTCTGAGGAGCCTCCGAAGAGTCAGAGAATGGGGGAGTGGAATTCCCCTGGCTAGTATAGAAAGGGTCGGAGGATCCTCCGATCTGAGAGTCAGATGGGGGTGGATACGGATCCATCCTAGGAGAAGGTCGGTGGAAAATGTTTTGCACAGTCTCCCGTGTGGAAGGAGGCTGTGCAAAGGAATTATGCGCAGAGGTGGCTCGCTGCAAGTGCTAAGTCAGCTCATCCACCTTCTTCTCAATAATAGAGACCTTGTCCAATCGACTAGCCATCAATTCCAGGTCGACTGATGCGGATAGGTCTTGCGTCTCGTGTGCTCCCCTAAGGTTCGTCGATGCGCGGGTATTCATCCTGTCGAATAATCCCATTGCGTCGTTATTGATGGAGTTCTCGCACATATTTTCAAGAATCTCCCACACGGTGTCCTCATGTTGACCCATGATATTCTCTCCGCAAGTTGCATTGACGAATAGCCTAATATCCTCACGGAGTCCTTGGTAAAAAGACTGGACTTGTTCCCATTTAGGAACTCCGTGATGGGGGCACTTCCTCATGAGATCCTGAAAGCGATCCCATGCCTCATGGAGAGGTTCTCCCGTCTGTTGCGTGAAGTGGGTAATCTGATGGCGCAAGGCATTGGTCCGACCAACGGGGAATAACTTCTTTAAGAACTCGGACTGAAGTTCCTCCCAATTGTTGATCGGCTGGGTCTGTGTTTGGTGCCAATGGACGGCCTTGTCCATAAGGGAGAATGAGAACATCTTCATGCGGAGAATATCCCGATTTTGCGCATCTGACCCGAAAGTCTGGGCCAGATGCTTTAGCTGTTTAATGTGCTGGAAGGGGTCTTCAGAATTAAGCCCATGGAATTTAGGTATGGCATGAATCATGTTGGGCTTTAGTTCAGAATCAGGTCCTCTAGTCGGGATTCTGACTCGAGGCTCAATAGCCACCGCAGCAGGATTATAGTGATCTCGCATCATGGGACGTTGCGGTAGGTGCATGAGGTTCTGGAAGAGGTCATTGGGTCGCTGGAGCTGGTGCTCCAGATTGTTCTCTTCCTCAACTGGCTGAGCCATTGTGGAAGAAGAAGGTGAGTTGGGTTTGGAATCGGAGGAGAGGTCTATGTGAAGTATTGGTTGCACACGCAAAGGCACCGAGGCTCGGCCTCGAGGAGAGTGAATTTCTAAAGGAGGTTTCAAGGACCACCTACCAAACATACACTGGTGGAGAGGATGAGTTTAGCAGGTGCTGGACCCAATCAAGACACCCAGAATGTTGGGTGACTATAGAGGTTTGGGGCGGATGGACCCTTTGATCAAAAGGTCGTCCACCTGAGAATTACCTGGGTAGCCAGAGAGGGTGAGTATCGCGAAGACCCTTACACAGTAGAGCGTCCCCACGGGTTACAAGGTTTCCCCACCCGACCTCTCTTGTCACTGAGATTCCAGGTAGACCAGAATGGGGACCTTGACCTCTTAAGTCTACCAGTTTTAGTTAGGATCAAGGTGCTTAGGTTTTTACTTGAACTTTAGCCTTTTGAGTGCAAAGAGTGACCTAAGTTCAAGGTTGGTTGACCCAAGGGGTCAACTTCACCTACTAGTTCCTTTGAGAGCTTATTAGGTCTTGTCTTTTAGGGTTCAAGTGCTTTTAAGAGCCAAATTTCTTAGGGTTTCTCTTAATAGGTACTTTCAAACAATGGCTTGGGCACACTTCTTTTTGGGAATTCTCAATTCTTGCTTAGAAAGTGTGTCTCTAAAACCCTAATTTTGAATCTTATATTGGCTCTAATTGGTCCAGTTAGTTGCCTCTAGATTGGGTAATTAGGGCTCAAGCAAGAAGGTTTTAGCCTTAACCACCTTTAATGGATGTACAGATATATTGTGTTGAAATTGAAAATAGGCAGCTTTGGTGATTTACTAAGTATGGAAGACAGGTTATTCCTAAATTGCTTTTTTCTTTCTTTTTCTTCCTCTTTAGAATTTAGAGGTTAAAATGAGAGGATAGAAAATTACCTGTCCTTGGTGTGGTTGTTGTGCAGCTGCTTGTTGTCTTCTTGATTTCCTGTGCCTGCACAACAAAAGAGAAGAGATTAGTCAATAGAAACTCAAAAATGGTGAATTAATAGCTTCTTGAATAGCCGTTGCTCTCCGGCAACGGTGCCAAAAACTGGTTGCCGCTTTGTTTGTCTTTGTGGTTATTATGGTCATTGTGGTATATGACAAAAACGGTTACCAATCTAATACAATTTATTACTCGGAATGAAAAGTTTCCCGAGGTCAAACTCAGGGAGCAAACCAAAATTCTAGAAGCCTATAAATTCACAATATATATATGGTTTTTACAAAAATTAAGAGAGAGAGAGAGAAAGAGAAAGAGGGTAATTGGCTTTTTCTTCTTCTCTTTCTTCAGCTACTCTTCTCTTGAACTTGTATTCTTCTTTTCTTCTTCTCTATTTCTTCTTTCTTCTTTTCTTCTTCTTTGCTTCTTCTTTCTTCTTCTTCAACCTGCCTTCTTCTTTTGTTTGCTCTGGCCCTCCTTTTTTTTTTCTCTCTTGCTACTGCTGTCTTCTTCTTCATTTCGTCGACGTCTGATTCAGAAATCAAACGCCTTAACTGATTAGCCTCGCCTTCTTTTCTTCTTGGCTTCCCCTTCTCTTCTCCTTCCTTCCTTCTTCCTTCTTTTGCTAAGTCCCGGCCACTGCTCCTCTTCTCCTTTCTTCCTTCCTACGCACACACACAAACGTCAGCACAAAACCTACCCCTACCCCTACCCCTTCCCTGCGTCTCTCTCTCTGAATCTCTCTTTGGGAAGCTCTCCCAGAGCTAGGTAATCAGGTCAGGTCGTGTGCCCGGGTCCAAGCGCACTGGCGTGGGTGGTGCGCGAGGAGTGCACAGGAGTGGGAAGTCGGATCGGGTCAGATCCGCGTGGGCGTGTCGCGAATGAGACCCGGTGAGTAGGTGAGGGACCTCACCCAAGTGCTATTGGAGGCAACCAGCTGATAGCACTTTTTCAATTTATGTATGGGCTTGCGCCCATACACTTCCGAGGTGGGACTTCGGGTGCCTGCAGAGAAGACTTCGAGCAATTGGGGCAGCAGCTGACGCTTGCGACCCCAATTGAAGTTCTGGGTGTGGGCGTGACTTCTTTCCGCTTCACCTGGAGCTCACGCTTGGAGCTGAGGAGACCTGGAGCTGCCTGCGGAGAAGCTCCTGCTGCTCGTTAATGGTGGCGAGGAGGGCGAAACCTGAAACATGCAAACGGCCTCGCGGCCATGTCAAAAAGGTCCAGGGAGGTTCGCCAGAGCGCTGCGAATGCGGTGCAGGGGTCGATGGGGCGCGAGAGTGCCTGTGGCCGTGCGCCTAGGGCACTCTGCGTGTGTGAGAGTGGGTGTGTTCGGGGGGTGGTCTGGAGGTGCTAGGTGGTGAATGGAGGGCGGATTCGGTGTCAGTGAGGTGGTGCGGAGCTTAAGGGGTAGCTGGCGAGGCGAATTGTTACGAACGTGGCATCAGACGGATTTTAAGACGTCTGGGAAGTGGCCCAGACGATTGGAACCCTTCCCAGACGTCTGGTAATAAATTTTTTCGGCGTACCGGGTTGCGTCTGCGCATGTGCGCGCGCAGACTGCGCCCGCCGCCTTCGTCTTCTTTTTCCTCTCTCTTCCTGCAGACGCACCGTTTCTCTTCTCGCTCTCCCCATGCTGCCTTATATATAAACCCTTGCCCTCTCCCTCACCCTCATCTCCTCCGCCTTTCTCTTCTCCTTCTCCCTGCCAGCGAGAGCGCGAGTGAGCGGCGGCCGCAGCAGCGGCCGCGGCGAGCGTGCGGGAAGGAGGGTTGCGAGAGGATGGAAGAAGCTCGACCGCGAGGGTGCGAGCTTGCCGGGGCAGCTAGAGCCGGCCGGCGGGGGAGCGATGGGCGTGGGGTGTCGCGGAGGGGCTGCTGCAGCTCGGGCAGCGGGCGGACGGGGCGCGGCGTGGCAGTGCTTCGCGTGCGGAGAGCAACCAGGTCCTGATTCTGGGAAAATTTCCTAGAATCAGACGTTTGGACATATGTCCAGACGACTCCGAAGACGTCTGGAGGACGGTCCAGACGTCTGACAGGTACGATATTTCTTATCTTTTCCTTTCTATGCGTGTACGGCCATGCAGCCGTCCGCCGCATCCTTCTACGCTTCGTCGTGCTGAGAGCAGGTGTGTGCGTGTGCGCAGGTTCTGCTGGGGAGGGTGCGAGGGCTCCCCATCCCACGTGAATTAAACGTCTGGCCACAGTGCCAGACGACTGATAGAACCCCCAGACGTCCGTGGTGACAATCGGATGTCTGGAAACCAAGGCTAGACGTCCCAGCAGGCTTCTAGACGTCTGAAGGACTGCGCAGACTGAGGTACGACCTGATCCACCTTTTAAGACGTCTGGAAGAGGTTCCAGACATCTGATTTTGGACAGATTCGTCATTTTTGACCCGTTTAGGGCCCGTTCGGAGTCCGTTTTCCACGTTTCGAGTTGCGTTCTTTCCAGAATTAATTCCTCTATCCATTTACAGTAATTGTATATGTTATGAGAAACTCCTTATGATTGATCTTTGTGTAGGACCCCGTTCCTTTGCAGTCTTTGGAGTTGAGGAGGCGCATGGGATTGCCGACCACGCCTCCAGTACTCCCGGTTTCGCTGGTAGAGTGGCCTTTTAAATTTAATTAACAAAATTTGTACAATTATGAAACAATTAATAGAGTCTAGGGCATTGCATGAACCCTAGGATAAAGGAATTAGATTGAATGATAGATCCTAGGGTATTGCATGAATCCTAGGACTGGAAACTAGATTGAATGATAGATCTTAGGGTATGGCATGAACCCTAGGACTGGAAAACTAGTTGAATATATAAATATTGCAGTCTTGGAAAAGTGGAAGGGAAGTGATAACTGCCTGTAAATTGGTTAGCAGCTACCTGTTATAATGGATAATTACGGATGAGAACTTGAATTGTATGGCCATAAAGCTGGAATGGTAAAAACCTGAATTGACTGAGTTAAAAGAGCTGGAACCCTACGGGGAATTAGGAGTAGAACTCCTGGAAAGAGAATGTAATAGATTGGGGGAGTGAGCTGGCCCTTGAGTAAGGAGTACCAAGGAGAGCTCTGTCCCCTGTTTAGTGCAGAGCGGAGCTAGCCGCCCCAGGGACCCAGGGTTAGGACTTGCCACTTTGTACCGACTTTTGGCCCTCGTGTACACAGTACCGAGGAGAGCTACTAGTGTAGGGAGAGCACTAGCTGCCCCACGGGCCCCAGGGTTCTGCTAGCTCTCCTATACCGACTTGTTAGGCCCACTGGGCAAACCAGGGTAGTCAGGCGAGGGTGCGTGGACTATGGAGGCGCGAGACCCCTGTTTGGTTACTGTGGAGGGGCTGGACCCCTGTTACTGAGAGGGCTTTGCCCTTACTGGTTCCGTGCTGTGCTTTGGGCACACCCGTTAACGGAAACGACTGACCGCGTGCCAGTGCGAGGTAGCTACCCGTGCGCTTATCGCGCGTGCCGTAGTCACCGTTACATCTGTCAGCGACCTTGGGTTGGTTGACTGAGGGTAGGACCACCACGGGGGACTCTCCCGGCCAGGAGAGCACCACGTGTTACTTCTACTTTTCGGAAAAGATTGCAAATCAAGATCGTTCCCACGAGGAACATTGAAGATTAAGAGAAGGATTTGAGAAATAAATCAATAGTGAATAAATAGAAAGATATTAATAAAGAAAGTAAAATGTAACAACTACTGTACACTCTACTACTTTTTTAGCTTTTAGTTGCCACTCTACTCAGCGTTTCGCTGACATGTCACCCTTGTTACCTTTTCAAGACCAGGTGTTGAGCAGCTAGAGTCAGCGGCTGCGGAGGGCGCTGGGCCTAGTAGGGTCCAGTAGGGTTACCAGTAGTACTTTCTGTACTTTTCTTCCACTGTAGTGAGTAGATTTCTTTTGATATTCCCTGTACTTTCTTTATTGAAAACTTTATGTTATGTACATGTATATTTCCCTTCTGTTGTAGTGGTGCATACTGTAGTATTTCCTTTCTGTTCTGCTGTATTTTGTTACTGCTAGTTATATACATGGTGAATGTGGTTTATTTTACTGTTCTTGTGGTTACTTCTCATTGGACGACTGGGTCTTGGGATTAGTCGAGTCGGTCCGATTCTCGTATCTTGTAGGGATTCGGGAATCGGGTCGTTACATGAATGGAAGCGCGGAGTGGTGAGTATGCCTCGCCGGAGGGCAACCAGAGATGGAGAAGGTGATGATGGACAGTGGCGGTCGGTGGGTTGAAACAGTAAATTAGGAAGGGGGAAATAACATGGAGAGAGAAGGGAAAGTTTTTACCTGCCTAATTGACGAAGAGGGAGGGAGGTGGCGCTTCGACGCGTACCTGCCAGCGCCGTAGACGAAGGAGCCCAGGGGAGGAGTGACGGCGACGAGGAAGAGATCTGAGGACGCTAGCTGGTGCTGCCTGGAGTGGGACGACGAGGCAGAGTGGGCTCTGCTGCAGGTATGGCAGCAGAACGACAAGGAGGAGGAGGAGAGTTCGCTGGAAGCTATGGCAATTTGACCAGAGAGAGGGGAGATGAAATAGAGGGGTTTTCTCCACCAGAAGTAGCTTAGAGTGGACGGCAGCCCCTGCCGCTCCTTATAAAGGCGCTGGCGTGGAGAGTGGCCCGAGGGAGCGATGTGCGAAGCTCGTCGGAGATGGAGACCCATGCCTTTCGTGCGTTTGCATGAGAGGCATGGGCGGTTGTAGGACACAGGGGAGGGTCCCTGCGACAGAGGACGACGCAGGGAACCCCCTGTTCATTCCTGAGATCGGGCGCCATGCCTTGCACGGCTCCATCCTCCGCGGAAGGTCGCCGGAGGTATGGCGCTTGCTCAGAATGGCAGGGAGGATCATTCTGTAAAGAACGACGAGAAAGATAGGGGGTAATGTGTAAGGGTTTCAAAAGATAAGGGTCAAAAAGTAATTCAAGAGGACCAATTTGTAAAGTCGGTCAAGATGGTCTTTTCTTAGGCCCAAATTTTTATACTAGCCTAATTTGAACCTAAGGATTTTAATGGTGAAATTTGATTGTAGGTTTAACCACATTTGATCGGTCAATTTGCGTAAAAACCTAAATTAGGTCATAAATTGGGCATGGTTCTCATTTTAGGTCAAAATAGGTTGCAAAGGCCAAATTGAAGGTTCTAAATCTTATGGAATATTTTTCCATGAATTTTAGAGGATTTAGTTGATTTTTATCCTACCTCGAATCTCGTGAATTAAAGTGGATTTATTTTAGGGTTACAGAATGTCATTTAATTCGTAGAAGTTGCTATAACCCTTTTCAGATCAAATCATCCCACTTTCTTCCTTATTAAGCTTATTTGACCTGTGTTTAGACCGTTAAATATCTTGTTTGTATCCTGCATTGGTAAAATTACAGTTTTACCCCTCATGATTTATTTTACTCTTCAATTCAGAATTCTCTGAGTTAAGCTTCTCTTTAGGTTTTGTAAGAGCTTCTTCACACTTATTTAGATTAAATTCTGCTAGTTAGGGTTCATGATGAGGCTCTCATCAATCAACCACAGCTCTAATATTACAGATTTGTTCAATGACACTGCAATTGATCCCTTGTTGGGCCTTAAAGATATCAATTTTGAGAGTCTGGTTCCCAAATTTCCGTTCTATTTGGCCTTCTTCACAACTTATATTGGCCCTTGCAGTGGCCAGAAAATATCTCCCTAGAATGATTGGTGTATCCCTTGGGTTTTTAGGTGCGTCCATATCTAAAACTATGAAATCTACAGGGAAGTAGAAATCCCGCACCCTTACAATAACATCCTAAAGAATCCCTTTAGGTGACTTGATAGATCGATCTGCTAACTGCAATGTCACCTTGGTCGATTTTAGCTCAGACTCTTCTAGATGGCTAAGTAGGGATGTGGGTATCAAGTTTTTGGAGGCACCTAAGTCCAATAATGCTCTGTCGAACTGGGTTTCACCGATCTTACATGAAATCAGGGGAGTGCCTGGGTCTTTTGCCTTGGGTCAGAAAAGTCAGAGAATGGGGGAGTAGAGCTCCCCCGGCAAGAATAGAAAGGATCGGAGGTCCCTCCGGTCCTGGAGTCAGATGGGGGAGGATACGAGTCCATCCCTGGAGAAGGTCGGTGGAAAATATGCTGCATAGTTTCCCGTGCGGGAGGGAGCTGTGCAAAGGAGTTTTGCGCAGAGGTGGCTCGCTGCAAATGCTGATTCAGTTCATCTACCTTCTTTTCAATAATAGGGACCTTGTCCAATTGACTGGCCATTAATTCCAGGTCGACTGATGCGGACATGCCCTGTGTCTTATGTGCTCCCCTAAGGTTCGTCGCTGCGTGGGTATTCGTCCTGTTGAATAGTCCCATGGAGTCATTGTTGATGGAGTTCTCGCACATATTCTCGAGAATCTCCCACACGGTGTCTTCATGTTGACTCATGATATTCCCTCCGCAAGTTGCATTGATGAACAGTCTAATATCCTCACGGAGTCCCTGGTAAAAAGACTGAACTTATTCCCATTTAGGAACTCCGTGATGGGGGCACTTTCTCATGAGATCCTGAAAACAATCCCATGCCTCATGAAGAGGTTCTCCCGTTTGTTGCGTGAAGTGAGTAATCTGATGGCACAAGGCATTGGTCTGACCAACGGGGAAGAACTTTTTCAAGAATTCTGACTGAAGTTCCTCCCAAGTGTTGATCGGACAGGTCTGGGTCTGATACTAATGGGCTTCCTTGTCCATAAGGGTGAAAGAGAACATCTTCATAAGTAGGATATCCCGATTCTGTGCGTCTGACCCGAAGGTCTGGGCCAGATGCTTAAGCTGTTTGATGTGCTGGAAGGGGTCTTCAGAGTTAAGCCCATAGAATTTAGGTATGGCATGGATCATGTTGGGCTTTAACTTGGAATCAGGTCCTCCAGTCGGGATTGTGACTCGAGGCTCAATTGCCACCACAGCGGGATTATAGTGATCTTGCATCATAGGACGCTGCGGTGGATTCATGAAGTTCTGGAAGAGATTGTTGAGTCGTTGGAGTTGGTGCTCAAGATTATTCTCTTCCTCAACAGGCTGAGCCATTGTGGAAGAAGAAGGTGAATTGGGTTCAGAATCAGAAGAGAGGTTTATGTGTAGGGGTTGTTGCCTAAACAAGGGTACCGAGACTTGGCCTTGGGGAGAGTGAATTTCTAAAGGAGGTTTCAAGGACCTCCTACCAAACATACATTGATGGATTGGACGAGGTTAGCAGGTGCTAGACCCAATCAAGACACCCAAAATGTTGGGTGACTATAGAGGTTCGGGGCGGATGGTACCCCTTAATCAGAAGGTCGTCCACCTGAGAATTACCTGGGCAGCAAGAGAGGGTGAGTCCCACGAAGACCCCTACACGGTAGAGCGCCCCCACAGGTTACAGGGTTTCCCCCACCCGACCTCTCTTGTCACTGAGATTCCAGGTAGACCAGAATGGGGACCTTGACCTCTTAAGTCTACCACTTTTTATTAGGATCAAGGTGCTTAGGGTTTCACTTGAATTTTATCCTTTTGAGTGCAAAGAGTGACCTAATTTAAAGGTTGGTTGATCCAAGGGATCAATTTCACCTATTAGTTCCTGTGAGAGCTTATTAGGTCTTGTCTTTTAAGGTTCAACTGACTTAAGAGCCAGATTGCTTAGGGTTTCTCTTAATAGATGTTTTCAAGCAATGGCTTAGGCACACTTCTTTTGGGAATTTTCAATTCTTGATTAGAAAGTGTGTCTCTAAAACCCTAGCTTTTGAGTCTTAGGTTGGCTCTAATTGATCCAGTTAGTTGCCTCAAGATTAGGTAATTAGGGCTCAAGCAAGAAGGTTTTAACCCTAATACCTTTAGTGAATGTACAGATAGAATGTGCTGAAATTGAAAAACAGGCAACTCTTGTGATTTACTATGTATGAAAGATAGGTAATTCCTAGATTATTTTTCTTTTTCTTTCTCTTTAGAATTTTAGGGGCTTAAAAGAGAGAGGAAAGAAAATTACCTGTCCCTCGGTGTGATTGTTGTGCGGCTACTTGTTCCTTCTTGATTTCCTGTGCCTGCACAACAAAAGAGATCTAAATTCTGAACCAAAGTTCCCCTTCTTCTTCCAGCATGGCATAACTTGATTCTACATCCAAATTCTGATTCTACATCTTGATTCCACCATCTAATATGCAGCCTAGTTACTTAGGATTACCCTTCAAGAAACCTGAATCACAAAGATCCATGAGAGATAGGATGGTTGAGGATGCCCTTGAGTTCTATGAAGTTAAATATAAACCCTCAACATCAATAGAAAACATTCAGGTTGATGTCACAACAACCACAACCATGATCATAAATCGTGCCCAAATTCTGTTGACAGAAGCCACAAAAGGATCAACCCGAGACATACTCATAACAGGACATATTGAGATAGAAAAATTACACAAATCTAAATACCTTCAATGCATGACAAATCTTGTACTTTGTGAAGAAAGAAGGCTGAAGAAGCACTGTAGCAGATCACCAGTTAAGGCGTCTGATTCACAGAATCAGACGTCTGAAGACAGGAAAGAGAGAGAGAGGAGAAGAGAGAAAGCAAAGCAAAAGAAAGAGATAAGAGAAGAAAGAAAAGAGAAAAATCTATTTCTTTTTATTCTTTAGCTCAATGCATTATTGAACATTATCTTTCAAGTAAATTCTGAGAATTATAATTTTTGCTTCTAAATACCAATTTTCTCCCTAAGTTCGACCTCGAGATATTTTTGAGTCTCGAGTAATAAATTTGATAATCATTTTCGCGGTGATACTACAATGAATATATTTTTAAACATGATCTCATCGCGAAACTCATTCGATTAGAGATCCAGTAGGGAAAGGAGAAGTGCAATATCTAGTGATTACGTTGTATTCCTTTAGGAACTAGAGGCAAATCAAATGGATACGGATTTCATTTCGGTCACTCATGCAATGAGGAGTTCCCATTCTCAAGACTGGATTAATGCCACGAATGAAGAGATGGAATCCATGAGTGACAATGAGGTTTGGGATGTGGTCCCATTGCCTGAAGGTGTGAAGTTCATTGGTTGTAAATGGGTATTTAAAACCAAACGGGACTCAGAAGGCAATGTAGACAAATATAAGGCTTGTCTTGGTTCAAAGGGATTCACTCAAAAGGAAGGCATATATTATAAAGAGACATTTTCACCAGTTTCATCTAAGGATTTATTCAGAACCATAATGGATTTAATAGCTCATTTTGATTTGGAGCTACATCAGATGGATGTAAAGACAGCATTTCTTAATGAAAACATTAATGAAACAATTTACATGGTGTAACAAAAAAACTTTGCATTAGGAGACGCAAAGAAAATGGTTTGCAAATTAAAGAAAGTCATTTATGGACTAAAGTAAGCTTCAAGATAGTGGTATCACAAATTTCATCAAATAATTGTCTCATTTGGTTTTGAGACAAATCTGGTTGATGATTGTGTATGCCACAAATTTTGTAAGGGAAAATATATTTTCCTAGTTTTGTATGTGGATGACATCTTCCTTGCCTGTAATGACAATGGTTTGCTTTAGGAAACCAAGACTTTTCTCTCTAGTAATTTTGAAATGAAAAATCTTGGTGAAGCCTCTTTTGTATTAGGAATCTAGATACAACAAAATTGTTCTCGAGGTATCCCTAGATTGTCACGAAGGAGATAAATTAATACCATTCTAAGGCGATTTGGCATGGAGAATTGCAAACAAGGGGATACTCCAGTGGCTAAGGGAGATAAATTCTCTCTTAACCAATGCCCCAAGAATGGGTTTGAAGCTAAAGAGATGGAAAATGTTCCCTATGCATTGGCAATGGGAAGTTTGATGTATGCTCAAGTCTGCACGTGGCTAGACCTATCATACATTGTTGACATGTTAGGCAGATATTTAAGCAAGCCTGGACCCAACCACTGGAAGGTAGCCAAACGGGTCATGCGCTACCTACAAAGAACAAAGGATTTCATGCTCACATACAAGACATCAGATCATTTGGAGGTCCTCGGATATTCTAACTCTGACTTTGCGAGATGTTAGGATACCCGAAGATCTACTTTGGGATATATTTTTCTGCTGACTGGAGGGGTTATCTCGTGGAGGAGTGTAAAGCGAACCGTTATAGCTATCTCTACTATGAAAGCAGAATTCATAGCGTGCTTTAAGGCCTCAAATATGGAGTATGACTTAAGAATTTTGTCACAGCACTACGGATCATTGATGGTGTCAAAAGATCACTTCAGCTTTACTGTGACAATAATTCAGCGGTGATGTACTCCAGCAGCAACAAAATTTCTTCGAGGTCGAAGCACATCGATATCAAGTATTTAGCGGTCAAGGAAAGAGTTCAAAGTGGATAGGTGTCCATTGAGCACACCAACTCCATGGTAGCAGATCCTCTCACTAAAAGACTAACGTCAAAGGTTTTCCATGAGCATGTTGCCTGTATGGGTGTTGTATCTATTTTGTAATACAACAATTTAGTGAAAGTTTGTTTTATTTTAGTGTTTCATGTATGGACATGTTTTGATTATGCGCATAATAACAAAGTTTTCCATTCTTTAAACTCATTAATCCTTACCATGTGATCTCTTGTATGATAAGTTTTTTTTGGACTGGTTGAAAATAGGCATGTCTGGATCATATTAACATGCAATTTTCATGCTATGTGACTATATCAGATCTATGTCATTACTTGTGTTAATGTATGTTATCGTTATTTTGTGTAGTCGATTTCATAATGACAAAAATCAACTTTGGTCGTATACTAATAGAGTATGGACGGGATTGGTGGACATGTGGTTTATTGTGATGTTGTATTAATGAGCTCATACAGGTATATATGAATGTATGATTATAAAGATGATATATGTTGTTACGATCCAGTTTCCAGATCCCTACAGGATCAGAGACCGGCTTGCCTCGACTAATCCCAAGACCTAGTCGTCCAACAAGAAATAACCAAAGCAAGAAATAAACTATAATCACATATGCAATATAACTAAGCAGAAGGAAAAATGAGACGTAAAGGAATAACAGAACTAAAAGTCTCAACAAAATAATACATGCCATCACAACAACAACAGCGGAAAAGAAGACAGAAAGTAACAGGAACAGTAAAATAGATGTCTAGTACTCACTACAACAGCAAAAAACTAAAGAGCTAATAAGAAACGACTATGGCTGGGCTCGGCTAGGCCCAGCACCCTCTACAGTCGGAAACTCGGGCTGCTCAACTCCTGGTCCTGAACAGGGTTACGAAAGGACAGAGTTAGCGAATGTTTAGTAGAGTGGTGTTTACATTATTTATGTGCAAGTATAGTAAAACAAGCAACCATGTTTTATTCTCATTTCTATTTATCTCATCTATGTATTTCTAGTTCATTTATTTCACAATGGATCCAAGTATTTCTTGATCTTGCTTGTTCCTCGTGGGAACGATCTTGATTGTAGTCTTTTCCGTGGAGTATAAGGTACATGTGGTGCCCTCCTGGCAGGGAGAGTCCCCCGTGGTAGTCCTACACCCAGTCAACCACCCTGAGGTCACTGTCGCGACGTAGCGGTGACTACGGCATGCGTGATAAGCACACGGGTAGTTACCCCATACTGGCACACGGTCAGTTGTTTCCGCTAGCGAGTACGCCTAAAGTACAACACGGAACAGTATAGGGCCTTGCCATCTCAGAACAGGGGTCTCGCCTCTCCACAGTTTGCGTACCCTCGTCCGACTACCCCGGTTTGCTTAGAGGGCCTAAAAGTTGGTGTAGGTTGGCTAGTCTTAACCTCGGGCCCCATGGGGCGGCTAGCTCCCTCCCTGCACTAGTAGCACACCTCGGTACTACGTATGCGAGGGCCAAATAGGAGTCGATGTAGAGTGACCAGTCATACCCCAGGTCTTAACCCAAGGGGTGGCTGGCTCCTCCTCTACACTAAAAGGGACAGTCGCTCTCCTTGGTATCGTGTACACAACGGCCATCTCACTTCCCGTCTACATACCAGATTCCCCGTATGGTTCATGCTCATATTCATCTCATTATCAATATCCGGATTACATTATCAAATTCTCAATTTTCCATCACATACAGGCAGCTTGTGTTTTCATGTCTAAAACAATATCTTATAATTACACTAATAACATTGCTAGCAAATTATTTTAAACATGCACTTAAGTAAACAGTATAACTCAAAACAGGCTCATACATTTCTACCTTAGGGTTCATTCCACATCCTAGAGTTCGATCCAACTATTCCAAATAAGCACATTTTTATTTAAATATTAACAACTGAATTAAACCACTCTACCGGGTATTATGGGAGGAATGGGGCCTACACCGCAGATCTCATCATCTCTACAGGCCCCGAATACGCCACTGGTTGGTAACTTGTACCAGCGACTAATTCACATTAGATGGGTCAAAAACAGTAGGTATTCAACACTAACACATAGAGAAACTCGAGTGGAACACAACGGTACTTCGTTTGCGGAATTTCGATTCCGTTTGGGCCCTGAACAGGCCAAAAACACGGTTATTGTCCAAAATCAGATGTCTGAGACTAATCCTAGACGTCTTAAGAGACATTAGATCATACCTTGTGTCTCCTGCGGGTTCCTCAGACGTCCGGATCCCTCCACGACCGTCTAAAGGAAGTTCCAGACGTCGGACTATTCCTTCGGTCGTCTGAAAGTGTCGTCGGACGTCTGGTGATGTGGTCAGACGTCCAAAAGTGCCTGGAAAAGCGTACCATGTGCCTTTCCAACTCCCTTCACCTACGTACGAAGACGCATACCTATTTTTAGCCAAACATTCCTGCGCTATGGTCTGCATGGCTGAAAGTAGAGTAGGGAACACGTACCTTCGCGTGATATTATGCTTTCAGACGTCCGGCTTCAGCTCCGGACGTCCTGATGCCTCTCCAGACGTCTGGTCGACCCTCTAGATGTCTAATACTGGAAGACTTCTAGTATTAGGACTCCTCTACGCAGCTTGCCCCGCTCGCGCCTCCGCCCTCAGAAGACATAGCGACAGCTCCAGCAGCTGCAGGAGCTCTAGAAGCTCCCCGCCGGTGTCCTCCTCTCTCCCACGAACTCCCGCGGCCATTGTCCCTCTCCCCCACTCTCCTCTCACTCCTTTGCACTCTCTCGCTCTTGCTCTTCCCCGTTCTCCCTCGCCGGCTCCTCTCCTTCCTCGCCGCGGCTGCAGCAGAGGAGGGAGGCTGGTGGGGCGTGGCTGAATGCAAGGAGAAGGTGGAGGTAGTGGTGGCTCGAGTGGTTGGGGGGGGGGGGGGGGGGTGGAGTGTAGATGGGGGTTTTAAATAGGAGGGATTTAGGGTTTGGTGTGAGGGGATGGAGGAGAGAGAAAGACTATGCGCGTCGCACGCGCGTAGAGCGAAAAGAACGTACAATATTTTCCTACTTTCGGATGTCTAGACCTATGTCCAGACGTCTAACTGACACTCCAGACATCTTATCCAACTAAATGGGAGTTGGGTCATTTCATATGTGGTTCGAGTGGGAGATTGTTAGAATTATAATGCGAACCTATATATATTATTATTATGGAATTATACGTTAAATGTTTACATATATTTAGACATTACAATTACGGTCATTAAAGTTGTCTAATTATGTAAATTGACCATCTCATCTTATTAGGGTATGAGATTTAATGCATAGAAACCTTAAGGGCAAATGCAATTCCGTGATAGGTGGAATTGTTATTTTATTTTAAGCAGTTATGGTCCGTGGAAGGGTAAGGGCGAAGTAGTCATTCAATTTTTTACATCTCATTGCAGAAAAGTTATAAATAAAGCCCATGACAGAGCCCAATGAGTACTCCCTTATTTTGTTCTCTTCCGCACTCGCTCTCTAAACCTTCTGGAAGTACCACTGCTACCACCTCTCATTGGAGAAGCAAGCCCACGCTCCAGAGGGTCTCCGTGATCTCCTTATCATTTCCGCTACGATGGATTCAAATATCCCTTTAGGCATCCCTCCATCATTTTCTTTACGTTTTCATTTTGATTGATGATATGGGAAATGGATAGTTCTTGGGATTATAGAAAATTATATGGTTCTGATTTTTATTTGACATTAAATTCCATCGGTAATACCTTTAATTGACTATTTAAAATATTAATTGGTTGCTTAATGTGAGATTAAGGGTTTTGGGAACCTTAATTTAGGAAATGGTAGCCTTAGAATTAAGGTAAATCCTTTAAGTTGTAACAAAAGGTAAAGAATGAAAGTTGAGGGGTTATGTGTTAAGAAAACATGTTTGGATGTTTTTCTTGGGACCTAAGTAAAAAGTGGAAGGACTTGGGTGTAAATGTTCTAACCTATATATATAAGTTGAGGCAAAAAAAGATAAAAAAATAAAGAAAAGAAAACCATCATTTTTCTTTCTTCCCTAGGAGGGTGCTTGAGCCGATTACACCCCTCCTCCCCCTCCTCTCTGTCAATTGATGTTGTTACTCCAGCCATTGCTGTTGTTGTTACCGTATCTATTGTTGCTGCAGTTGTGAGACAGATGGAAGAAGAAAGGAAGAAGGGGCGGTTGCTGTTGTTGTTATTGTTGCTGCTACTATGTTTATTGTTGCTGCTGCCACCTTAGAGTTGGTGCGCAAAAGGTAGGAAAGGAAAAAGAAGAAGAAGAAGGCCACTGCTGCGATCGAGTTCACCTCCTAGGACCCCCTCTTCTCTATTTAGTGGGATGAAGAAAATCCAATTCAATGTATCCAAAAGCAAAATAGGGGTATTTTCATCCCAGAGAATTTGACTTACGTTATTATTCACTGCATTATCTCATAAAAGAAGAATTAGAATTGTTTATACCAACCTGGAAATGGAAATATAAAAGAAAGACTAATTGTGTATCGCAAGGTAGACTTGAGCATGTCTATCGTGGAGAAAAGGCTTTCTTTAGACAATAAAATGACCTGGAAATATTGACATGTTCATTTAATTTAGGAATCGATATTATTACAAGGTAAATGGGTATGCACAATTAGGTTACGTTTGACAATGGATTAATAGGTGGGCACATACCAAATACATTCCCTATGTGATTGTATTGTCAACAACATCAGATTCTTTATCCTATTAATTCTAAAGTAAATGAATTGGTACCTTTCATCTTATATTTATAAATCGTGAGCATTCACGCCAACCAAATCGGTGTCTACAGGTACACTATAATAGATTGATCGTTTTCAATCTCATAAGCGATATTTCATTATTTAGCGTTCCTCAATCTTTTAAAGGAGTCATCGATCACTTTAAAAATAGGCATAAAGGTATAAATGCTGGCATGATCCGATTATTGAACACGTAGACTCTCATCGGAAGGATCCGATTCAAATCTTATCTTATTAAAAAATTAGAAAGAAGGGGGATAAAAAAATAAAAAAAGTAAAAATTGATGTATTTGATAATACAAGGAAATCTAAATCCTTTTACATCGTTGTAATTATTTGACATCGATACAAGAGTATTTAATAGCTATTATATTTGTATGTTACAGAACACATGACATGATAAGTTTGCGTATGTTGTTACAAAAATTTTTTTTTTTGCCAAGATGACGTGAAAATCTTAATGAAAGATGCAGTTTCCAAACAAAAATTCACATCGAGAGGATAAAATTTGACGGATATCCACCTGGCAGAGGCCGGAGATTGCAGTAAATATTGAAAATTTACTCATAACAATAATATAAAAATAAAATGGAAACGACTCGCTGTAAAAGTATATGTTTAAGTTTGGTTGACGGATTATTTAATTTGATTTTTAAATTTAATTTAATATAAAATTATTCTATCATCTTTGTAAAATAATTTTAATTTACGATAATATCTAAACGCATTGATTTACTTATTATATTCCTTAAATTTATTTCAAAAATTTATTTTTCTTACTGAAAGAAATTTTAGTTGATACATGACGAAGAGAGCTAACATCGTAACCAACTTATTTTCGTAATAAATAAACGATCGCCGTATATTTGTTGTAACAAATAAATACGTTCCCACGCGAATCAAGGAAAAATTTTCAAAATTTTATCAGGAGACGGAAAAGAAAATTAATCCGAAACTAAACCCGTGGAAAAAATATTTTCCCCACGGGCGGGAAAGTTGCACCTCCATAGTGTTTTTTCCAAACTATTTATTTCGAATCAAAAGCTTCGCCGGAAACAAACGGGAATAGTTTTTTTTTTTTTCTTCCCATCCATAAAACAGAAATCTGGCAGAAAAGTTGCACCTCATATTCCCGAAATTATTTATTCCAAAGCCAAAAACCATCCCCGAAAAATAACATCAATCCGACGTAAGCCCCCCACCCCACCGCCGGGGACTCCGCCGGTCCATCCTGCGGTTGCCCGTCGAGGGACCCACGGGATCGACGGCCCCGAGGTCGCCTCCACAGGGTTCCCTCGGGTGTGCGAGGGTTTCTCACACACCCCTCGCACCCGAACCCTAATCTTATTTTTATTATCTTTCGAGCCCCTCTCTCGCTTTCGTCGCCGCCCCCTCCCTCCATTTTCTCTTCTCCTTCCAGGTCCTCGCCTTTTCCCACCAAGTCCAAATCTTTTTTTTCTCCTTCTGGATCGATCGGGAAACCACCGCGGGCCGTTCTCTGTCGAGGATTTGGGGAGCTCCCGCAGGTGAAAGTCCCGATCTTTTTAAGTTTCCATGCGTTTTTTAGGGAATGCCCCGAGGAACCCTAGAATAAATTCCTGGTTTTTGGGGGTGGGGACGAAATGGGGGGAGTTGGGGTTTCTTTTTGTTGGGGTCTTCTGTGACGTCACTCACGCGTGCGCTTCCTTTCTTTTGGGGTTTTTGTGGGTAGGGGGAGCGACGGGAGGGTGTGGTTTGATCTGTTGGGTGCCGGTGGGTTTCGGGGGTTTTGGGGTTTGGTAGGGTCGGGGAGGACGGATCTTAGCGCGAGGAGCTGGGTGATGTGGGAAAAGTTTGGCCTTTGCCTCGGGCGCTGTGGTTTCTGAGATTTCGGAGTTTGGAATTTTGCTATGAGCGTCTGGAGTTAATGTGAAACCTGTAGTTGCCTCAAGGGTTGTGGAGGGTCGGCATAGGAAGGGCTTTCTTTTTACCTTGTGATCTGCTTCTTCTCTTTGAGTGGTGAAGTGAGTGGAGCGGATTTTATGGTAACTTATGCTGTATCTCCTTTTGTTCCGCTTCTTGGTTGGTCAAGTTACTGGGAATTGGAAGATTGACCGTAGGAGGTGCCAGCTGGAAGCTTTAGTGCAAGTGCTGGGAGCTGCTTTGACTTCCAAAACTTGGATTTTTGGATCATAGTCAGGTTTCAAAACACATGGATCCACGCATTTATGTCATGCTAAACGTGGAACATTCTTTGGTGTCTTCTATGATATTGAGGAACAATGTCAATGTCTAAGAGTTAGGAGTCATCTACGTGCTGGAAAGCTATGTATTCGAGGTTGGAAGCAACCCTGATTGGTGCAGATGAGGGGAAAATCACTCGCACGGCCTCAGGTTTTTTGGTCTCAAGAAACCGATCACCATGAAGTATGGCCACTCGAGTCTTGGACTAGGCTTCATGCATGAATTAGGCTTGGTGGAAATTTTGCTGCGCTGTCTTATGGTGAGATGATCGGTTTCAGTGAGCTCAAGATCATCGAGTCTCTTCTTGAGGGCGAACAACATGGAGTTGCATGCTGATTTCCATCTGCAATGCAACACATGGTGGATTTGGGAACTTTGCAAAACAGTGACGCTCTGGGAGATGCTTAGATGCTTTCTTTCTCTATTTTCTTTTCTTAATTCAATTTGTTTTCAAGTTTTTTTTATTATATTTTCTGAATCGTTGACAGTACGGTGTCTGGCAGAATATCCCAGCATGAGTGTCGAACAGGCCTTTGGTCATGTTCTCTACTTCGTGCCACCATTAGTGTGGTTCTCACGGATGTTAGATATGCAGTCTTATCAAGTCAAGGCTGCAAGATGAAGTCAACGTGTGCACTGCAAGACAAAATGTTCACACCAATCAACAGCAATCTTACCATGTCATGGGAGGAACCCTATGTGTTAGTATTAAGGTTCAAAATTAAGAATTTGATTGATATTTTTTGGTTGAGTTGGGAAACCAAAATTTAGTTTGAATTTCTTGAGGACTTTGAGACTCCCATTTATTAACTGAAACTCAGTTGAAAAATGGAAATTTCCCAAAATTAGGCCAAAAAAGCGAGAAGCATGTCACAAATATGAGAAATTGGAAGAGAACATATGGGCTTGTGGTGCTTGTATTTTGATTTTTTAGTAAGAGTTTCCTGCCTTCAGGTATAAATATCTGTTACTTGTAGTATATAATTTCTTGTTATTGGACTGTAGGTAGCTGGGAATGGAACAGGGCAAACTTGTTGCTATATGCCAGTTGGGTGGAGAGTTTGGTACAAACAGCGATGGAACAATATCATACAATGGTGGAGAAGCTCACGCTATTGATGTAGACCGTGAGATGAAACTTCAAGATTTCAAGGCTGAGATAGCAAATATGTTCAGCTGTGATGCAAGTCCCTTCATCATAAAGTACCTTCTTCCTAGCAACAGAAAAACCCTCATCACAATATCTAATGATAAAGACCTGCAGCGCATGGTGGATTTCTGCTCGGGTTCTATCACCACGGATGTTTTTCTAGTAACCAAGATCGAGAAAAAGTAATATTGGAAAATTCCCCCCTTTCAGTTATTTTTGCAGCTGCATTGTTTGTTTATCATCACCTGCGTGTCTGTGTATTTCATAGGACCACTAGGAGCATTACTGTTGTCAATGATGACGTTCCAACTGATGTTCCTTCTGATGCCTCTCCCACCGCTGTTGTTGCTCTGGTCCCCTTTGCTACTCCTGAGAGTAGCAAGCGTCCAAAAGTGTCGGACGGCTGGGAGAAACTCATCACTGGTGTAGGTCAGGCGTTCGACAGCATAAAGGACTTTCGTGATGCATTGCATAAATATGCCATTGGAAAAGGCTTTGCATATAAATTTATAAAGAATGACGGGACCCGTGTAACCGCTGAATGCACTGCGGAGGATTGTCCGTGGCGCATACACGCTTCTACAACATCCCCCAAGAATAAAGTCTTGATCAAGACATTAAATGATGTTCATACCTGTGAAGGGTCCCAGAAGAAAGATAGTCATCGATTGGCTAAGCAGAAGTGGGTTGCAAGTGTCATCAAAGACAAGCTGAGGGAGTCTCCCAATTACAAGCCACGGGACATTGCTAATGATTTTCAGAGGGATTACGGATTGAATCTGAACTATACTCAAGCATGGCGTGGGAAATATTTAGCAAAGAAAGAACTGCTGAACTCAGATGAGGAAGTAGTTGGTCAGTTGCCATGGTTCCGCGAGAGGATTTTGGAGACAAATCCTGGGAGTGTTGCCACTCTGGTAACAACAGAAGACTCCAGATTTGATCGGATCTTCGTAGCATTTCATGCATCCCTTCATGGTTTCGAGCAAGGCTGCCGTCCCCTTCTTTATCTTGATGGAATACCTCTTAAGGTGACTAGGCAGTGGAAACTATTGACGGCGACATCAGTTGATTCAGAGAATGAGTCTTTTCCAGTTGCCTTTGCTATAGTCTTGATAGAGAACGAGGAAAATTGGGTTTGGTTTCTCGGACAACTGAAGTCAGTCCTGTCGGTATCTTGCACGCTGACGTTTGTGTCCAACAGGGAAAATGGCTTAGCAGAGGCGGTGCCTCAAGTGTTTGAGGATAGTTTCCATGGTCATGACTTGTCTCACCTCATTGAGGAGTTCAGAGCGAAGCTGGAAGAGTTGCTCGTGGAAGAGTCGTGGACCGATGAAGTGAAGGACTCCGTGGTGGATGATCTTAAACACGCTGCCTATGCCTACAAACCCGATGAGTTCAATGAGTGTCTGGAGAGCATAAAGAATGTATCTAAGGAAGCTGCGGAGTGGATTCTGGACAGCAAGCCCGAATTGTGGTCGACTGCATCCTTCAAGGGCCTTCGCTACGATAATCTATCATCAAACGCTGTTGAGCAATTCAACACTTGGCTGGGAAAAGTGGGAAGGCACGAACCATCTGTCATTCAGATAATCGACTGGATAAGATGCAAGATCATGGAAATGATGTACACTCGGAGGGAATCTTCGAATGCATGGACTGAAATCCTCACACCATCCGCGAACCAGAGGCTGCAGGAGGAGTCTGCAAAATCGTGCTCCCTTGAGGTGATATCGTCATCTGGAAATGTCTATGAGGTGCGTGACCCAGCCATCAATGTCGTGAACATTGAGACATGGGAATGCACCTGCCGTAAGTGGCAAGTCACTGGCCTTCCCTGCATGCATGCCATTGCAGTGTTTGAGCGTACCAACAGGTCCTTATTTGAGTACTGCTCCAAATATTTCACCACCGAATGCTACAGGCTCACGTACTCACTGTCGATCAACCCGATACCCGATGTTGGTAGGCCCCTATCGGGCGATTCACCCCATATGGCAATCAAGTATCCCATCCGCACCCCTAGGCGGCCTGGTCGGCCCAAGCAGAGCCCAAGCGAGCCGCAGAAGATAATAAGCAAGAGGACGGTCCAATGCAGCAAGTGTAAGGAGTATGGGCACAACAAAGCAACCTGTAAAACATCTCCTTGATTATTTTGTCGCAGATTTTCCTGTTTCTCCCCTATGTAATCTTAAGGGTACCCCTCCTTTTTAGCTGTGTGCCTAAGAATGTAGTGGTTGTGCTGAGAGGTATTAGGTTCAGCTTGTAGTGGTTGTGCTAAGTTGGTATGCTATCCTGTTACCATGTTCCCATATATTTTTTAACTCTTGCTTTGTTGACCGTGTCTTACCGTTGATCTAGCAAGTTCAAATGGGATCCCATTCTACAGGTATGAGCTTGATAATAGCTTGAGATCGTAGTTGTTAGGTACGATATTTTTCAAAAATATTTGTGTTGTTTCAACCTGAAGTTGAGCGTTCCTTCAAATTGGTGTCTCTACTTGATAACATGTGAATCTTTTCCATGCCACCTGTTGGTTGATGTTTATATGTATGCAGTATTAGATTGTATATATCTGACCTTTTGCCATTTAGAGTGATTTGCTGAGAAGTGGTGAGCTTGAAAAATCAGTGAAGTCCATAGTCGTGACGTCTGGATTTTTTGGACTATTTGATCAATATGATGCTAGTTTTATTGGAGAAAAGAAAAGAATAAGACGTGGTTAAATAGCAAATATATTGTATGGTACGTGAAGAAAAAAGACGTAATTGATTTGTGAGGAGACGCGATTCTTAGCATGAAGGGTATAACTAATGAGCATGGGTGCGTTTGGAGGTGGTTTGCCGAGTAAACTACTGGATAGAATCGAAATGAATCCTTTGGGGATGGGTAGGTATTATGCTGATTTGGAGAAACTAGAGGGATTTATAGACCAGGAAAGATTTGTTGCAGCCTGGTGCTATTAAATGGAAATGGTGGTATTCAGTTATGTAACATCAGTGTACTAAATAACACTAATGCCGTGATACTCTTCAGTTGTAGAGCACTGGTGCTTTTTCGGTTGCAAAGCATGAGTGCTATGGTTATAAAGTGCTATTTAGTATCGTGATGTTATATAATATGTAGTATTGATGCTATTTATTACAGGGAGATGGTCACTTAAAAGAAAAGGGTGAGTGAGGGGGATAGATTTTATTTTGGCAAATTAGAAAGAAATCACATGTTAAATGTTTCATGAGTCATATGAAAGAAGGAAAGATTTCTGCCGAGACTTCCCATCAGTGGCATTTGAGTATAGAGTATTAGTATATAGAAGTGTGGAGTTACTCATGGATTCACGCACATGACATGCTATGTATAGGCCCTTCCCCCGCGTTGCTCACTTTTTTGATTGATATCGAAGAAGGGGCGAGCCCATTGATATGGAGCTCTCAGTAGCACATCGAGAGGCATCGACATAGGCACACATCGCAGCTTCGATTGATTGGAGCACATGCTATAGCATGTATTCTACAGGTTCGTTTCAACTTTGTCGATCGGTAGGAATGTAGTTTATTTTTTTTTGGAGCACACATACATAGCACACCCTCAGCAAGGCAACTTCTTTGGAGCACACGACACAATACACTCTGATTAAGGCACATGCCGCAGCACAAAGCTAGACCTAGCACAAGTTAAAGCACAACTAAACATGTCTCATTTGTGCATTTTATTGTCTATGTTATCTAATCATCGAAGTTATACTTGTAGATGAAGGGTGTACATGCTAGGTATGTTAAGGATGAATTTATATATTGTAAATGCAATTGTCTTGCAATGTTAGCATGGATGGCAGACGTGCTTGTTTTTCCCAATCTTGATTTGGTATTTGAAAATCCCTTTCTTATTTGAACAAGTTGTTATCCGATTTTCTAATTTTCTCCCTGTTAACAGATTGATAGGGAGAAGGGGTGTGACTTTAACATTAGTGTATGGGCACGATATGTGCTACCCTCAACTTGTAATGGTGTATGTGAGTTACACATGAGGGAGCTTGTGTACTTCTTATTGCTTGAAATAGATAAGCTTGAAAGTCAGAACAAGAAAGTGGAGACGGAGTATGATGATCTTTATACAGCCATCATTGTTAAGGATGCGGTAATTGCAGATTTAAAAGAGGAAAAAAGGGAATTTCGTCAAAAAATTTTTGAGTTTCTTGAAACTTACCATGATCAAAGCTCAGGAATTCAGTGCTTCACACTTTGAAATAGCTTTTCAATAATATTGCTATATTTCTAGTGTCCAGCGTAGTCATTGTGTTGTATGTTAGATTTATGTTGGTCAAGTTTTTTGGATACATTTAGATCTTATCATCCAATTGTAGGTTATGTTTTGTTAGTTACCTCTTATATGATAGTTGTGCTTACTTTGTGGAATATACTAAGCTTTACATTTCTCGTTATTTTCCTCTGGCAGTGCATCTCTAAAGTAATAATATTATTTATTATGATCGGCCACCTTCCTTTGGGCCTTTTTAATAGAAGTATTCTCCTCTGTTATTTCATTTGCCTATATTTTGGTTCTTATATTTTTTTTTGCAATATTTAAATCTTCAGATGAGACATACACATCACACATTGTAGTATTGGTAAATTGTGATATGTGTAAACCTCTATGCCTGTTCCAGAGACGTCGCTGGCAGACCCAAGTCATGCATCGACTTATCCTGTCAATGGTACATCGAGCCACCCTATGCAGCAAGATATCAACTACACTGAAAAGAGTCACAACTCATCTTCCTCCATTATCGAAGTTGCGTCAGAGAGCAAGAAACGATTTGGAAGAGATGGACCCAGACTCGAGGAGCTTCAAACACAGGTAGTAGCATTTATCGGAGATCTCCTCTTGTTATACATATCATCTTGTTATACTTATCATCTTCAGCCAAAGTGCTTCTTTCTTAGAATGAGGAATCCGTTTCCAGCTTGTTGGAACAATCATTCTTTTAAAGAATGAAACCATACAAACATGCTCATTTATTATGATCAGATCACCATGGACACCGAATCAATATGATTTTGGAACATTGGCAAGCCCATCTGAGTTGCTTGTGTAAACATTTCACTCTATCCACATAAGTAACAAATTCATATTATCAATACTTTATTTATCCTGTTCGCTGTATAGGTTAAAAAGCAACAAAAGACTCCATGTAGATAATCAATCTCTACCTATCCGATCTAGTAATTATGAAGTTCAACCAGTTGAGAATCATAACACACCACTAAGGTAAGTAACTTGTACTATGAAAATGGCTTGCATTATACATTGTAGAAAGTGAATGGACACTTTTAAACCCTTAATTCTTAGGAGCAGTGCGCAATTCCATAGTCCAAGTTCACTTTTATCAAGGTTTGTATACATGTTTCATTGCCTCAACAATAGTCAATATTAACCTTGTTTGTTATGTCACGTTACACTTTAAATTTATTAGGAGAAGCCCAAGGCTAAAGTTGGGAACTGCTCGAACACCAACAAGAAATCACAATAGGGAAAAATAAGCAAGCATGATACCTAACAAGTATAGAAAAGAAGTTTAACATATTATTATCCTTTAAGTTTTGTCCAACCTAACAACTAAATTTTAACAAATGAAAATTTTTGATATATATCAATTCCTCTAGAATAACTGATCAAGTTTCTTAACTTCATACATTTGAATTGAGATGTGCGATACATGATTTTTTGGTTGAATATTTATATAGCATTTTCTGATTTTGTGAAGATAAAGTTCAAAGAGTCCCCTTTTGGATATTTTGTCAATTATGAGTATCCCATCAAAGATCTGAAGCCATGTTATCATCTTGTCGGTGCTTATAGTTGCGGGAAAGGCTTTTTTTTAGTTGGTGATGTGTACATTCCTTTTACCGTTGAGCATGTTTCAAAGATTACTGAATTGCCTCTTCATGGTGAGGACATAGATCTTCGTTCCAACAACCACACTTAGAAACATCCTTTTTGTGCGAAGCATTTTAGCGGAGGCCACTCGACTATACCAATGGGGGGAAATTTACTTCATGATATTCAATGTGTCACTCTGAACTATAGAGTTGATGATCAAGTGAAGTTGTTAATCTTGTTACTTTGTGGACATTTCCTATTTGTACATGGTATCCATGCTATCTATCCTAGGTTATTTGAATATGCTTGTCGATTGGACACCCTTGGGAAGTTTTCATTGGCTAAAGTTGTTCACAAACTTCTTGTCAAAGGTGTGGTATAGATGCAAAATAAAATGGACTTATCATGTAACTCAAAGCACCTTGGATACTTCAAGGGTTGTGCATCGATCCTAAATGTATATGCTGCAATGTGTACTTTACTCTCTACGGTTCCTCAAATTATTTTAGAGATCACAGTTAACTATAAATATATTAATGTCTAGGTCAGGTTTATGGAGATGACAATTATGGTGGAGCATCAAAACCATCTTAGTTTCCGAATTGTCTCATGGCGATCTTATACTAAGGTTGTATTGAAGTTTTTAGATGATAGGGGCATATGCATTCTCGAATTCCCAAAGTCAATGTTTAGGAGCAATCCGTTCATTGTGTATGGAAGTACCAAAAGTAAAAGTGAAGACCACACTACTGATAGTCGGACAGTGAGTACCAATGAGCAAGATTATGAAACTATGAGGCTGCTGTGAGAGCTAAACAGATTGACTATACTCATTCAAGAGAAGGATGAAAGGGACAATAAGCTTGTTGAGGATATGCATGACCTTATGGAGAAATTCAATGAAATGTAGGAAACTTATACCGAATGCAAGAATAAACTTTCCCTTTTATCACATGTATACCTATCTACCTAAATTAATAACATCAAAATGTTTGCACTAATTTACTGTCGAATATACAACAGTAGCCATCAAACCATGTCGACGCACAACAGAGAACAAATTCAATCTCTACATACAATGATGATAAACTCCAACTCACTCAACTTTTAACTTGTTCTAAATTGTTTCCTTTTATTATAAAGTAGCAAGTTCTGACCAAGTTTTCCTTGCAGTTCTCGAATTCCATCCAAATGAAATCGATTGTTAGTCAACCATTACTCCAAGTAACTCCACTCAAATTAGATAATGTCTCATTCACCGAGGCAAGTTTGAGGCGTTTCACACTTTTTAATGTTACCAATTTGTCATTAATGTCATAGTATATTCTGATCTTTAAATTCCACAGGACCCTGTTAACTTAGCGGATGATCAAAACGACAGGCTCTCACATCTTAGAAGGCCCCACAAGAGTGACCCTGAAAATTCTGCTAAGGTAGGTACCTTTCTCACTAAGTATTTGCCAAATCTCATCCATTTTGCTTGACACCATCATCTATTCCATTTATCATATAATTTCATTAAATAAATCACGAAGTTCAAAATGATTCTTGTACTATCAACACAATAACTTCAGGAGACGGTGCACATCACAATGACACTAGAATATCGTCTGAAATAGTAAGTGTTTATTTCCTATAAACAATTTTAGAAAGTAGGCATGTAAATTTAAAGTAGATCTTCCATTTTTGCAGCCATCTTTCAAGCTACTACCAAGTCAAGATGATCCACCAAACAAGCAAATCAATCTCTCATTGGTACAACCTTTTATTTATGGAATACCATTTGTAAATTGGGGAAGTAATAATAGGAAATATTTAAAACTAACCTTATTTAGGACACATGGATACAAACTTCAGAGAACATCAGAGCCAACCATCTGTCTACAAGCAATGATTCTCTCACACCCTCTTCCGAGGATACGATATGATCTTCATTTGTTAAATTACGATCTTTGTCACTTCACATTTCAAAATGCATTCGTAGTTGTGAGCATGTGTAGAGGGAGAAAGACAACATGGTGGATCACTTGAGCAGAATATTAAGCATGATCCCAGACCCCATGGTGTCCCAGACAAATTGAAAGATGCTAGTGTTAGCAAACATTTCAAAATGATTATGGGTATTGATCGATCCCTTATCAACAACGTGGAAGAAGAATCAAAGACAATGCCGAGGCAGCTTGTTTAATTTGGAAAATTCGAGGATGACATCATATGGCAAAGATACGGGTATTCACATATTTAGGAAGGACTTGCGTGAGATGCTAAAGACCTTTGGGTTTGTCAACAATTTTGTAAGCCCCGTAACATTTTTTCTTAACTTTTTGTAGCACACTCTACGCTAAGACATTCTTAAAACATCTGTTTGTAGATCATTGGTGCACATTAGACGTTGCTTTTGGACACAAGCTATATGAATGAGAATCCATCTATTCTAAAAACATCCTACCAACAACTGTTTCGATTGCAGTAACACAATAGCAAGATTGAACCTACTATCACATTATAAACTCCAATAAAGCTCGGCTGCAAACATGTGTGATATCATTGCTGTCCCACATCATTTTATCAAGCACTAGCAACTTTTGATGTTTTACTTTGATGATGGCATTGTATTGCACTTTAATAGCCTAAGAAATGGTCATCCATCGTCACCTACCAATTAGTTTGCTCGGCAGATGGTAAGTAACTAATTCGCTTGATAGCAAATTACATACTTCCAAGCTATTGTTCATTTTCAATGATACAGGTTGGGAAAATCTAGTCATATCTAAACTCTATTCGTAAATCCAACGAGAAAGGATGGGAGTTCCTTGAGGATATCCATGCTCCACAACAAAGGCCCACCAGTAACAATTGTGGAGTGCACGTCATAAGGTGGACAGAGATGCTGATGAAGGGTATGAACCTCTCAAAGGTAGTCGGACTTTGAGATTTACAAATGCCGTAGTGACTATGTGCTGAGCCTGCTAAGAGCTAAATTTGTAGACATGGAGAGGATTTCATGGAATGATATCTACTTTGGCATGGAGCACCTGCATGGAATTATATAGGTTTGCCCTATTTGTAGACATGGAATTCTATTTATTGTTTATTACTTTTTTGTGTGTTTGAAAGGGTGTAATTCTTTACACGTTCAGGTCGGTTGTGTTATGGTAATATGCTGTGAAGAATTCAACTTATGGTTGTATGTTGTTCAAATTGGTTGTATGTTGCTTGTTTGCAATGGACAAATGATATGTTACCCATTTTGTCTTTTTTGTAAATATGATTGATTGTTTCAAGTCAGTGTGTAATTCCTTCCACCTTCAGGTCGGTTGTGTCATGGTAATATGTTGTGTAAATCTCCACTTATGGTGGCATGTTGTCTGGAATGGGTGCATGTTTGCAATGGAGAAATGCTATGTAAATCTCCAATTATTGATTTCTATTTTAATGGATTCTCAAAATTAGTTTGAGTACTGCCACGTAGTAAATTACATAGATAAATTACACGGTACTTCATTTAATGGCGTGTTGTTAATGCTGCGAATTTCTTTTGTAAACATTGGAGGAGATGGAAAATATCTTCACATAACTTTAAAAGGATGGATTGTCCACACTTATATTTTGTTCTTTAGTATATACACCCCATTTTTATGCCGAACTGGAGTTCGTTACAGAGAAATTAGAGTATCACTAGGAAAAGGTATATGTATTAAATGGCATGGTATGCTACTATTAGACATGGGTTGCTATTGAGTAAGCTTTGTGGAGTACAACACCAAGACATTGAGTATGCTCCATGGAGTATAGCACCAACACGTTACATGATTATGACCAACTTTGACAATTTTGTCAAACGCAAACTAAATGATATTCAACCACAGCTAACAAATATATTATCTTAACCAAAGCGTCCATTACATCAGAAAGTTGTGTTGCATAGCATATATTCATCTAATTTATATCAACAAAAGAGCTATGAGCTATGCATATCAACAAAAGAGCTATGAGCTATGCAGAAGCATTTGCAACATTGGAAACCAACACAACTCAAAAATCTTTGAGCAACTTCCCTTGTCAGTTTTATACTTCAAAAGAACCATTTCTCTCCACATTTAATAGCAGACTAGAATGTTCTCCAGTATTCCTCTCCCAGGTACTTAGAAAATGAGCTTGGAAAAGTTTGATTGTTTCTTGATGTTGGAATAGCAATTGATGAATAGTGATATATGAATGGAAATCAGATGCATGTGTGGCAGGGAAAATGATTCATACATCATTTAGACAAACTCCAAGAAGTAATTCTGCAGATGAAAAGTGTTGCAGGCCTCCTTTCTTTTTTCCCTTAATAGCACGAAGCTTAACAGCTGACTTCTTTCTCTTTTCGGTGGCTGACCAATTCTATTGCATTGCTTTGGGTCACGAATAAGTTGATTTGCCCTTTGTTGAACAGACTTTTTCTCAACTTCCTACCAAGAATTTGCAGAATGTAACAAGACAATTGAAGATTAGAAGAAAGAGAACTATAGAAATGAATCTTTACAAACACTGTCAACGATAACGATGGAGCGCAAGTCCACATAAGCATTCTCTATCATCTTTACACATGAATCATATCTTTCCATTAAGAGGCATCCAATTTCTGCAATCTTGCATATTCGAGAGCAAATATCTTGATACATGTCACCTGCATCTTTTAGTGGTAGTGAAATGACCCTTCCCAAGGGTCGTTCGGGAAGTTTCCGGAATCTTAGGGGTGTTGATGCAATTTTAAATCTCCTTGGTCTTAGTTTGTGGGCTCTGAGGGAAAAGGAGGCTTCTGCGGGGATAACCCTGCAATTTTTCCCCTCACATTTCACACAACTCATGCACACACCCACCCAAAACCCTAACCCTCTTATTTAAATCCCCCCCCCCCCCCCCCCCTCACATGTGCACCCTCTCCACACCTCCAACACCACCTCCACCTTCACTCCTCCACAGCCGACGACCTTCCCTTTTCTCCCCTGTCCCCCTTGCAGCTGTGAGTGGGGGAGAAGGAGGAGAGCGAGCGAAGGAGAGGAGGGGAGCTGGAAGTGCGTGGAGGAGAGGAGCTTGGAGGACCTCAGGAGAGGGGGGCGGCGAGTGCGGCCGGAGGAGTTGAAGGAGCTCGAGAGGGAGGAGAAGACCGTGTAGGGGGGATGAGTTGCGCGAGGAGAGCGACGCTGCTGCGGTTGCAGCAGTTGGAGCTCGTGAGGAGCTTCGCAAAGCATTCTACAGAGTCATTTTTCACAGTATTCGACGTCTGTGACACCCTCCATACGTCTGAAGGAGTAGCAGGATGTCTGGAGGTGACACCAGATGTCTAATAGAGCGCAAAATACCAAGGTATGTCCCCTGCTCGATGTGCATGCGTATACGGTTGCATTGAGCTGTCATTATTTAAGTTGCGCGTGCATGCATAGGTACGAGGGCATTGGAAAGGCACGTAGTGCGACCTTCGAGGCGCTTTAGGACGTTTGTGAAGGTTCCCTACTAGGAGGGGTGACGTAATAAAATGCGGAAATAAATATAAACAATATCACAGAATAGACAACCACACAAAGTACACAAAGATTTTTAGGTGGAAACCCAAACCGGGTGAAAACCACCACCTAACCCTCTCGAGTTAGGATTTTCCGATCAACCTAGTTGATCAAATTCACTAACCGAATCACTTTAAAACGAGGGTGATTCAACCTCAGTACAACCACGCTACAAGTACGAGGGTAGCGTTCCTCAACCCCTTCTCTCCACGAGAAGGATTTTGTCCCACGAAGGAGACGGGAATTCGCAAAGCGAATACCCAACCAAATAACAAAGATAAAATAAACAACAAGTCCTATAGAGCCAACAAATAAATTATGAACCTAGCTTCTATAGGAATAAGGAAACTCCCCTTTGCAAGGAGTGCGTCGAGTTGGTGACGCGGTGCGTGTGCCACGCGACGGCACAACTTCGCTCTCGTAAACAACGGCGGGAGAGCGGGTGCGCGAAGCTTGATGCTCTCTAGAGAATGGAACTAGAGCTTGGAGAGCAAGGGCTTCTCTTGGACACAAAAGAGTGGAACTAAGTTGCTTAGGTGTGTCTCTTGTCTCTCTTGGTATATTTTTGTGTCTCTAAGTGTGTATTTTATGTTGCAAAGGTTCCCCTCTATTTATAGAGGCCTTAGGAAGGCTTTGGAAGGCTTAGGAAGGGTTCTATAGCCGTTGGGTGCAAAGCCCAAGAGAATCAGGTCGAAATCAGGACAATGATTACATTTGACAGGGTGATCAGACGTCTAACTCTGTCATCAGACGTCTGGAAGGCCACTTTAAGACGTCTGATTTCAAGGTCAGACGTCTGATTCTATACGGGTTTTCTCCTGACTTGAATTAGATCTAAACAGGGTTTTTGCGCAAGTTGATCAGACGACATACAGGACGTCTGGCACTATGCCCGGACGTCTGGAAACCAACTTTTCCTACGGAATGGATTTTCCAACCGTTGCAACGGCTAGAAAATCTCTGAGAAGAGATTTTCGGTCAGCCGAGGCAAAACGGTCATTTATCAGACGTCTTGAAAGACCTAAGGACGTCTAATAAGGCTCTAACGGTAATAACCTTGAGTGCCTGCTAAGCTAGCCAACGGTCCACTATCTGGACGTCTGGCAAGTCCATCAGACGTCTCGTAAGACGTCTGGTATTAGGTCTGGACGTCTGATTTCATCAGACAGAACTACCTATGTCCAGCCTAACAAATATCAGACGTCTGAAACAACAGTCAGACGTCTTATAATACTTTATCTGACGTCTGATTTGTGAATTAGACGTCTGGAAGTGCTGTTTGAACCCTATATTGGTTTTCTAAGTGTTCTTCAGAAAACCTAAGTATCCTAGGGTTGTGCAGGTGTTCCTAGGACTACTGTTAGGGTACTTTGAGGCTCTTTAACATGAATTATCTAAGGAAATAAAGAGAGCAAGAAAATAAAGACAAGAGATACAAGAAAGGATTAAAAAGAATCTATCCTATTCTTCTTGTCTTCTATCTTCAATCTGTCGCTCCACGCGAACCTCCTCTGTTTTCCGTCAAGCTCCTCCAATCCGTCCTGGATGCGAGCTCGAACTCCGTTTAAGCACGTCTACATTTGCATTTGACCTGAAATCTAGGACTCAAATTGCAAATGTTAAATAACATGTGTTTTGTTATCATCAAAACAAATGATCGTGGTGCTCTAGCATCAACAATCTCCCCCTTTTTGATGATGACAAAACCATAAATAATAATGCAAAAAAAACTCCCCCTTTTTGACATTATCAAAAAGGTTTAATTGATTTTACATTTCCTATAACTCCCCCTTAAAATATGCTCTTCTATGAGTTTCTTTTGACAAAGGTGATATTCTCCCCCTTTTTTTTTTTGTAACAACAAGATAGCTATTATTTTTCTCCCCCTTACTAAAGGAAATTTAGCTACCTTATATCTCCCCCTTAAAAATTGACAATTAGCTCATCATTTTTTAACTCCCCCTATCTAAATGCTTATGATAAAAAGATAGGGTAAATGATTTTTACCTCACCTACCATGGCCAATAAAATGGCCCAAATGGTGGTGGTGGATGCCACATCGGATGGGGCTCCCATCCGTAGCTTGGAGGCCCGGGCATCGGCGCCGGTCTCCAGTCTGGCGGTCGACATGCGGCAGGTCCGTCGTTTGTTCGCCGTCTCGTCGGTCGTCTTGTTCTCCTCCTTGGTCTACTCCTTGGTTCTCCCAACTTGAGTTGACCAGACTTGAGTTTGTAGGTCCAGTCCTTTGTGTTGTAATTATCCCTGAATCCTACAAAACAAGATTCTAATTCTTTCTTCGGTATCCAAGTGGGCTTGGATCCGGATCTGTTAGCGGGTCTCCTTGATGGAGATCCTTTCTCAACCTTAGGGTTATAAAAATTATCTACTTTATTGATTAATTTGTTGGAGTTTTCCCTAAGACATGCAATTTCTTTTTCTATAATACTCATCTTAGTCTTTAAATTAGAGATTTCTAACTTTAGACTATCATTTTCTTCAATCAATTTATTATTTTCATTGATGAGGTCTTGATTTTCTAATAATAGGTTATCAATTCTAGGACTAGCTTCTATGTCCTTAAGTTATTTTTCTAACCTATTATTTTCATTTTTAAGAAAACTAAGGTTCTTTTTAATACTTTTATTTTCTATTTTAAGTGATTTACTAATCTCAAATAGTTCATTAAAAGCTTCTTGTAAATCGAAATTTACCTCGTTGTCGCTGTCGTCGCTTCCGCTTTCGCTGTCGCTGTTGCTTCCTCTGGCCATGAAACCAAAGCAAGCGGTTTCTTTCTTTTCTTCTTCTTCTTCCTCCGAGCTGGAATCGTCCCAAGTGACTTGGAACGCCTTCTTCTTAGATTTCTTTTCCTTTTCCTTTTTCTTCTCCTTTTTGAGAAGAGGGCACTCTGGTCATAGGTGCCCTTTCTCGTTGCAGTGGTAGCAACGTCTCGGGCTTTCCTTCTCCTTTTTCTCTTTCTTTAATTCCCTACAAAACTTGGAAAAATTTTTAAGTAAAATTCTAAAGTCTTCGTCGTCGGAACTTACCTCGCTATCCGACGCGGCTCTGAAGGCAAGAGTCTTCTTCAGTTTGGGCTCCGGTGTATCCTTCTTCTTCTGCTTCAATTTTGTCTCGTAGGCCATTAGATTGCCTAGGAGATCTTCCATGTTGAGCTCCTCTACTTCGTTCGCCTCATCGATGGCGGTGACTTTCTGTTCCCACTCCGGTCCAAGGGAACGAAGAAGCTTCCCTTGAAGCTCCCCCTTGATGAAGGTCTTCCCTAAAGCTTTTAAATTGTTTACTATGAGAGTGAACCTAGTGTTCATCTCACTTAAAGTTTCGTTAGATTTCATAGAAAAAGCCTCAAATTCTTGTGAAAGTAAATTGAGTTTAGAAGTTTTTACCTTAGAGGTACCTTCGTGAGTTACCTCAAGTGTGTGCCAGATCTCGTATGCGGTGGCGCATTGCGAGATTCTGTTGAACTCTTCCGAGCTGAGCGCGCAGTAAAGGGCGTTCATGGTCTTTGCGTTTAAAGAGAGCTCACGGATTTGTTGCTGCGAGTAGCCTCCCACGGGTTTTTCTGGGATCTCAAATGGCGTCTTGCATCTGTCCCAGACCGTGAAGTTGGTGGCTTGAAGCCATGTCTTCATCCGCAACTTCCAGTAGGGGTAGTTGCTCCCGTCGAAGAATGGCGGACGGGTTGTGGACTGCCCCTCGGAGATCCTGCTTGTGGAACAGCTTCCCTCCATGATCTTCTTGCCGGGTGTTACTCCGATCTCGCAAGAACCTGCTCTGATACCAATTGAAGGTTCCCTACTAGGAGGGGTGACGTAATAAAATGCGGAAATAAATATAAACAATATCATAGAATAGACAACCACACAAAGTACACAAAGATTTTAAGGTGGAAACACAAATCGGGTGAAACCACCACCTAACCCTCTCGAGTTAGGATTTTCCGATCAACCTAGTTGATCAAATCCACTAACCGAATCACTTTAAAACGAGGGTGATTCAACCTCAGTACAACCACGCTACAAGTACGAGGGTAGCATTCCTCAACCCCTTCTCTCCACGAGAAGGATTTTGTCCCACGAAGGAGACGGGAATTCGCAAAGCGAATACCCAACCAAATAACAAAGATAAAATAAACAACAAGTCCTATAGAGCCAACAAAGAAATTATGAACCTAGCTTCTATAGGAATAAGGAAACTCCCCTTTGCAAGGAGTGCGTCGAGTTGGTGACGCGGTGCGTGTGCCACGCGACGGCACAACTTCGCTCTCGTAAACAACGGCGGGAGAGCGGGTGCGCGAAGCTTGATGCTCTCTAGAGAATGGAACTAGAGCTTGGAGAGCAAGGGCTTCTCTTGGACACAAAAGAGTGGAACTAAGTTGCTTAGGTGTGTCTCTTGTTTCTCTTGGTATATTTTTGTGTCTCTAAGTGTGTATTTTGTGTTGCAAAGGTTCCCCTCTATTTATAGAGGCCTTAGGAAGGCTTTGGAAGGCTTAGGAAGGGTTCTATAGCCGTTGGGTGCAAAGCCCAAGAGAATCAGGTCGAAATCAGGACAATGATTACATTTGACAGGGTGATCAGACGTCTAACTCTGTCATCAGACGTCTGGAAGGCCACTTTAAGACGTCTGATTTCAAGGTCAGACGTCTGATTCTATGCAGGTTTCCTCCTGACTTGAATCAGATCTAAACAGGGTTTTTGCGCAAGTTGATCAGACGACATACAGGACGTCTGGCACTATGCCCGGACATCTGGAAACCAACTTTTCCTACGGAATGGATTTTCCAACCGTTGCAACGGCTAGAAAATCTCTGAGAAGAGATTTTGGGTCAGCCGAGGCAAAATGGTCATTTATCAGACGTCTTGAAAGGCCTAAGGACGTCTGATAAGGCTCTGACGGTAATAACCTTGAGTGCCTGCTAAGCTAGCCAACGGTCCACTATCTGGACGCCTGGCAAGTCCATCAGACGTCTCGTAAGACGTCTGGTATTAGGTCTGGACGTCTGATTTCATCAGACAGAACTACCTATGTCCAGCCTAACGGATATCAGACGTCTGAAACAACAGTCAGACGTCTTATAATACTTTATCAAATGTCTGATTTGTGAATTAGACGTCTGGAAGTGCTGTTTGAACCCTATATTGGTTTTCTAAGTGTTCTTCAGAAAACCTAAGTATCCTAGGGTTGTGCAGGTGTTCCTAGGACTACTGTTAGGGTACTTTGAGGCTATTTAACATGAATTATCTAAGGAAATAAAGAGAGCAAGAAAATAAAGACAAGAGATACAAGAAAGGATTAAAAAGAATCTATCCTATTCTTCTTGTCTTCTATCTTCAATCTGTCGCTCCACGCGAACCTCCTCTGTTTTCCGTCAAGCTCCTCCAATCCGTCCTGGATGCGAGCTCGAACTCCGTTTAAGCGCGTCTACATTTGCATTTGACCTGAAATCTAGGACTCAAATTGCAAATGTTAAATAACACGTGTTTTGTTATCATCAAAACAAATGATCATGGTGCTCTAGCACCAACAGTTTGGAGACCGTGTCAGATGTTTGACTACTCTTCCAAATGACTGAGAGTAGTGTCAGACATCTGGAAGTTCCCTCAGATGGCTGTGAAGGGGTTCAGGCGCCTGAAAAAGGTGCAGGAAAGCAAGGTGAGCTTCTGCGATTGTTTTGGTCAACGTGCGTGTTTTTGAGCCGGTTCAAGGCCCAAATGGAGTCGATTTTACGCAAACAAAGTATCGTTGGTTTCCTTTCGGAATTATCTACGTGTTAGTGTCATACCTATTCTATTTTGAGCTCATTTGACATGTTGGTCAATAATATAGTTCTCCAGTCCGTAGTGTACACGGGACTCGCGGAGACGTCGGGATCCACCGTTTGAGCCCCCATTCCACCCATATATCCTGGTAGAGTGGTCCTCTCCAATACTATGATTTAAATGATTAAAGTGCATGCTATATTAGAATGATCTGATTAAACCCTAAGATGTAAAATGAACCCTAGGGCTGAGAAGGATGAATACACATTACTTGAATCACACTGTTATACTTTGAAATGCATGTTAAAGTCTTTACTGCTAACAATTGAATAGTTAAGTGATGTGGTGATTGCTTAATTTATTAAATCACGAGCTGCCTGTTATACGATTGAGAATCGGAATGTGAAAAGTGATATATGCCATATATGAAATGAGATGAGTACGATGCACAAACCCTACGGGGAACTAGAAAAGGAACTCAAGTATACTGAAACGAATATCGGATGTATGATGGAATATGTTGCCTATGGGCTGGTTGGTTGTATGGACTTGGGTATGGAAAGTGAGTTGGTCCTTATGTACGTGGTACCGAGAAGAGCTATTGTCACTTAGTGTAGGGGGGAGTTAGCTGCCCCTTGGGTTGGGACCTGGGGTTAGGATTGGCCACCCTACACCGACTCTTGTTAGGCCCACTGGGCAAACCGGGATGCCGGGCGAGTGTACGTAGACTTTTGAGGGGTGTGGCCCCTATTTTGTTCTGTGCTATACGTTTGGGCATACCCGTTAGTGGAAACGATTGACCGTGTGCCAGTGCGGGGTAGCTACCTGTGCGCTTATCGCGCATGCCATAGTCACCGCTATGTCGTGGCCATGACCCTGGGGTGGTAGACTGGGTGTGGGACTACCACCAGGTGCTCTCCCGGCCTGGAGAGTGCCACGTGTACATCCTGCATCGCGGGAAAAACTACATCAAGATCGTTCCCTTAGGGAACAAGTGGATTAAGAAATGTTGTGGACCCTTACTAGAAACTGAATCAGAAATACATAGATGTTTTAAACGAAAACAAATAATAATATATAACTGAAAATTGTATGGTTACTTAGCTGCTTGTTCCTTTATATTTAATTGCATGTAAATGACTTATCTACCACTCTACTCAGCATTAGCTGACCATAGATTTATATAACCATGTTCTGATCAGGCAATTGAGTAGCTAGCGCCATCGGTTGCAGAGGGTGTTGGGCTCAGCCGAGCCCAGCCGTAGTTGTTCTTTCACTTTTCCGTTGCAAAGGCTTTTTGTTAGTAGTGAGTACTTTTAGCATGTGATACATGTTTCTACTATGTTTCTCTTTGTTTCATGTGATGGCTGTGTTAGTGAACATTTCTATTCTACTTGTGGCATGTAATATCTTTGAGATATTCTGTTCTATTTCCATTGCTGTCTATTATCTATTTCTGCTTAGTTACATTGCATATGTGGTTGTAGAATGTTTTATGCATTTGGTTATTTCTCGTTAGACGATTGGGTCTTGGGATCTAGTCGAGGCAGCCGTTCTTAGGTTCCGTAGGGAGTCGGGATCGGGTCGTAACAGGTAGTGTAGATTTTCTTCCTCTGCAAGTCACTGGTGGCATTTGTAATTCTTTCCACCAACGGTCAAGAATGTAAGCATTCGGGATGTGGTCGATGCCATGATGAATTAGAACACAGAGCATGTACAAGGCAACCCATCTATCTTGAAGAATTTGCAAGAGCAACATCTTCCAGCGACATTGGATTGAAGTACACGTGAAGAGAATATAGCATGGTGAGAGAATTTAGAAATTTCTATCAACGAAGTCCCATCACCACTTTTCACAATAGCTTCACCAACTGAACAGTACATCACATATTGCAACTCGTCTTGAAACATCTTGAAGATACGATTTGTGTACAAACACCGTACTTCCTCCTCCATATTGAACCAAGTGTGCAAAGGAACAACCTTATGCAATGATTGAAAGTCAACTTTCCTAAGCTTTTCTTACTTTGCTTGCATAGCTAGTTCGCATTGCTAGACAAATTATTTTAGTGCTGTCTTTGAAGTGACGTAACCATTGAAGAAAACATTCATGCTTTCGCTTCTTCGTGTTGTAGTCATTGATGCCAAAAACATGTCACGAAAGTAAACTAGAACCCATATTTCTCGTATTTCGAACATATGCTTCACCCATGTGTTATTATGAAGATTACAATTGTTAATCATACATTCCCACTGTTTTTGAATTCTTCAATTTAGAGTGATTCATGGACAATACACTTTAATTGTTCCCTTGATTGGTGATTAGAATCAAAGCATTGAGGCAACTTAGCCATAATATGCCATAGGCAAAGTTGATGTTGTGTGTTTGGGAATACATTTGGCATAGCTCTCATTATTGCTTGTGATTGATCGATGGTGTGTTTCTTGCCTCAACTCAGTTAATTAAGTTAATTTTACTTAATTAAGAGTAGAAGAAAGTAACTTAGGTTAACTCGAAATTGTGTCGGTTGAGTAGTATAGGGTCGAATTAACCTAACATTTTAGATTTTTTTAACTAATTGAGTTTAGGTCGTTCGCTGGGAGGTATACATTATTTTAAATTCACCAAGTAATTTTAAACATCTTATAAGTATAGGAGGTAAAATTAAGTTAATTTTAATAACATGAATTTTGCAAAAAGATTTAAATTGAGAAAATATGCAAAATTCCATATAAAATCACATTTACAATTTTTATTTCAAAAGAATTAAGGCAAATAAAAGTTTATCTAGACAAAGTATGCCTTTTTACAACATTTAAAAAAACAAAGAGAAATTAAAAGTATAACAAGAAAATAATTTCTTTATTTCTTTACTCTTCAGCCTCTCTCTCTCTTTTCTTCTTCTTAAGCTTCTTTCTTTATTTTTCTATTTTCCTTTTATTTTATTTATCCTTTATCTTTCCCTTTCTCTTTCTCTCTTATTCTCTCGAGCTTCCTTTCTTTCCTTCTTCTCTTCTGCTCTGCCTCTTTCTTTCCTTCTTCCCTTAGTTTCCTTAGCTTTCTTCCTTAGTGACTTCACGTCTGTTTCCTTTAGCTTTCTTTCCTTTCCCTTTCTCTCTAAGGCCTTTCTCTTAACCTTTTGAGTCTTGGCCTTCAACACTTAGCCTTAAGCTTCTGAACCTTTCTTCCTTTAGCATGCCTTCTTACTGAGCTGAACCAATTTTTTTATCTTTAACCAAAAATTAGTTTTTTTATTTGCGGCTCAGACTTTTCGGGGATACGCAGCACCCTTTGCAGGGTGGGACCAGACCCTACTAAGTCCTCGCCTGGTTCAATTATGGTTTTGTTTATTTTCAGTTTAGAGTTTCGAGCCAACCGGCTCAACGCCTCCCAGGCCTCGCCCTCCCAGGGTCACACATCCGCACGCCACATAGGCGCTCACTCGCAGGCACATATGCGCCCACACACACACACACATGCTCGAATCAAGTTCATTCGGTAACCGTGCGCCAAGCCCTGACGACTGAAAACCCGCTGCACAAATTCCTTTTGTACTAAGGCCCCCGCTCGTCACTTGCCAATGTGGGACTATCCTAGCCCCTTCCACAGTGAACTTCAGATGACGATATCTCCTAGCTCAAAGCTCCAATTCAAGCGAATCAAAGCTTGTTGGAAAGCTTTAGAGTAGCTCTATAGGATTGCAGGATCAATTTGAAGGGAGAATCTACAGGTCTTTTACGGTGAAAAATAGCCTGGAAATAGTTTTCCTCAATCAAAGTCCTCAGATTGGACTTTCTCTCCCAGTTTAGGTTCTAAATAGTTTTTACAAGTAATTCCACAGCTTCAGGTGTGGGTTTCAAGCTCTCAAAAGCTTCAGGAAACGCAGAGAAGCTCAAAGCTTCTCTGAAAGCTTGAGGGAGTGAAATCAAGCTTAAGATAGACATAACAGACATCTGCAGTCATGTTTAATCGATTGAAATAGATTTTGGAGGTTGTTATCAACTTATCTGAGCAGAAATTACAATCGAATCTCAACAAAAGACCACTGCCATCAGTTTGGGTTAAAAAACAATCCAAGCTGGCAGGGTTGAAATTCTAAATGAATTAACCAACAGAGCTCATCCAATTCACTTAAAAATCATTCAAATAAATCTCAGAATCAATTCAAGCTCATCAATTAGTCTGATTAATCTCAGAATCAAAGCATCAGACTTAGGCTTGACTAGAAAGCTTCCAGATTTGACTGGCTGTTCTAAACCTTTTCTCAAGAAATTAACACCTAAAATCTCTTCTTCTCAATCTCAGAAACCTTCTCAGACCCTTAGATAGGTGTTTGAACTTAGGATTCTAGGGTTTCAGGCTCGTCGCCTGAAAGTCAAAAGGGGTTTATTCGTCAGAGTGAATCAAAGGTTGTTACAGAGATTTGAGGGCAGAAATAACTTCAATGCATTGCACTGAAGCTTCTGGATCCTTTAAATGCAACCTAAAGTTTCCCGTCAGACTTCTCCAACTCTGCCGGAGTTGGAGAAGATGAATTCTTAACTACAACTCCAGTCATCAAAAGTTCAATTAAATGACCTCAAAATAATCGGTAATTCATATTTCATCGATCTGGAGTTTCTCATCAAATTCCATAGGCTGAAGAACACTTTCGATTCACCGGAGCTCTGGTGAGTCCAGAAAAAGTGAAAGTTGTGCACAGAAAGAAAAAGTGTGCCATTGATGACTTGAAAAGATTCCTGAGGTCACAAGGAACCTCAGGATCACATTAAATTCTCCATTAGCTCATTAGATTTAAGATTTAACAGTGAACTCGATTCTTGAAGTATTTAAGTTATTTAAAGCTCAGGACTTATTTTCCCACTCAATTGAGTGGTCAAAACAAGTCAACATTAATTTGCAATCATAAATATATAGTTAATTAAAGGTTTTAACTACTCCTGAGCCGCCATTGACAGCAAGCTCAGGTGCTTAATTAGATTTGGGTGTTTAGGTTATATGTGGTATTTATACAAATTAAAGTGTGGATTAGGGTCCTTAAATGATGAGTAAGTGATGAAGAACCCTGTGAATGTGAATCTAAGCTCAGTTATTGCCGCCATGGATAGCGACAGTAGCTGTGAAGGTGAATTAGGTGAAATAGTGATCAATTTATTGTTTTAATGGATTAGAAGTGATTGTGAGGGTTAGAGGAAGGTGATCAACGACTTAAAAAGACAAAATCAAAGCTCTGGTCAGTTCAAAGAGCTCGTCGGAGTCGAAGAAGACGAACATTAAACTCTAAAACTACAACTAAACTACTTAACTACTTACCTAAACTACCCTACTCCTACTCCTACTCCTACTCCTAATCTACTATTACCTGGATGAAGGGGTCAACGGGATTCCATCGATGGCTCATAGTGGAAGACGAAATCAGAGGGATTAAAAAGAATCTTCGGAGGTGGATGCGAGGTGAAGCAAAGGATCTCCTCGGTCGTCGCCTTTGTCCAAAGACGTGGTTGACCTCGGCGAATCTCCTCGGCTAATCAAGATGGATGGAGGAAGTCGGAGAATGGAGTGGAAGATCGTCGGAGTTGCAGATGAATAACCTATTGGGTCAGCTCAGTGTTAGAAGAGGGAAGGGAGTCAACTTGAGAGAAATCGAAGGGGTGAAGGGGTATTTATAGTGGATGGCGATGAAGAAGATGGTGGAGTCTGGATGAAGAAAAAGCTTGGGGAGCTTAACCTCCGGCATTGTCTCCGACGACAGTGAGGTTAACTCCCACCAGAAATTAGGATTTTCGAGTAATCCAGACCGATGGATGAAGATGGAGTGGTGAGCGCAAGCTCAAAGAGCTTGGAAAAAGAAGAATGATGTCGGTAGGGTGGTGATCGCGGTGTGGAGTCACTCTCCGTCGTCAGCCGTTCACTCGGCTGAAGAAGAAGAAAGGGATAGGGACCTATGTGCAGTGAAACTTGAGGACCTATATGAAGATTAAGGACCCGATTGCAATGAATTTTAAGGACCAAAATGTAAACCCAGGTTTTAAAGGTTTATTTTAACTTAGATCTTTTTCAACTTTTTATATATATTAGTAAATAAGGTAACTATTATGTTTAGACCTTAAATTTATATTTTTTACCTTTTTAGGTTAATTTATTAGATTAATTAAAATTACTTAAGTTATTATATACTTCGGTATACATTATGTTTAAGTTACTTAACTTATTAATTAAGGAAATGATTAATAAGATTTCGGGTCCAATTATTAATTAAATTGTTAATAATATTAATTGAATGATAAAATATCATTTTAAACTTATTTTAAGGTCCTTTACTATATATCCCTTATTTCATAATTAACCCTTATATATTCATAATCTTAGCTAATTAACTAGGAAGACTAGTTAATTAGGGGTAATTAGAGATCATGATGAGTCTCTCATCAATAGGTAATGATACCTCTTGGTGGAATTCCATCCATGCAATGTAGCCATGCCTTGAATAGCCAAACGAAGTTGTTAATTGTTTCTTCACATATCAATGCACATCCAAACAAAACTGGTTGTCTATGGTTGTTCACTCTAACAAATGGAACAAATGGTATCTCGTATTTGTCAAATGATACAACTTGGCCAAATAGCTTGTATACAATCCAAGAGGTGGAATCAACCTAAAATACATTCCTAACACAACCGTCACCATCAAGATCTAACAAGTAGAAGAAACTTCCGTTAATGAGTTGCATATTGTTGAAATATTCTTGAATTGCTTGTCCATCCCCATTTCCTAAACGGAGGTTATGTAACTTCTTTGGCTCATAACGTGTGTCATCTTGTGTGAATGGGACATTATCATGCCCACCATGTTGGGCAACAAAAGTCAACATAGTCTTTGACAATCCTATGCCTGATCTGTCATTGATATCTATCCTCCACTTGTCACTCATTTTGACCCTTTTCATTATTCTCAGGAAGCATGTCAAGGGTTGGTCTAGGAGATCATGGTTGTGATTTAGATTAGCTTCAATGATGACATAATTGACTGAGCCACACATTCGAGCTTTCACAAGACATAGACAGTTTACCTTACTTGTCAAGCGCCTACTAATGTAGACACATCTATGTCACATAAACTATCTATTTATGCATGTTCTTAGGCGTATAATTGCATTCAGCATTATAAATATTGCATAGCATATGTCATTATACATCTAAATTAGTTTGTTCAAATTATAGGCTAATTTTTTCTTTTTGTGGCAAGGGGACAGGGCGATATTATTTTGGGGTCTTGGATTGAAGATCCAACCATACAGATCTGATTAGGGTGACAATCGGAATCTAATGCCTCTGAGATCACCCTGATCGGACCTCCATAGTATCAGATGTAGTATGAGAAAGATCAAAGGTCAAGGGGCAAGGTCGTGCAAACCTATATCTCAAATGACAAATCCAACCGCATAGATGGGTTTGGATCGACGAACGCATCCCAACGGCACGAAAATCGACTCAATCCAACATCCGTGGCACCATCTACAAGCATTGGAAGATGGATGGCCCAGATGGCTCCACGTGGTGCCATCCTAGCCGCCCAAGATCGCCTGTAGGATCTCCTCTTTTCTTGCACGATCAATCTCAGTCGTTGGATCGCCATCCAATGGTTGAGATGCGTTCTAGCCGAGCTGGAACACCACCTTAAGAAGACTCCATCGTGAGATCATGGCCGTTGGATCTTCATCCAATGGCCATGAGCGATTGAGCCATAATGCATCTTCTCGACAATCCAGCGGGATAGTGTATTGGTGAAGCGCCTTATATCCAAGTGAGGGCGCACGTTAGACTCTCCCCACACCACAAATCCACAACGTGCCCGCTTACGCCAAAATTGAACCGTTGGATGCCTGATGGATGGTTGATGGAGTGGTGACGTGGAGCGACATTGAAGATCGAATGAGCACGCGCTCGATGATGCATCGTCAGATGCACCATCGTACATGGGTGTGCTTAATGCATGAAGACGAAGCACTCGCGACATTTAAGCCGTCCGATCGCTGAGAGAGATTAGGCGTGATGAAGAGGCAACGACTGAAGTCGGATGGGTGCATGACATGGCTTCTTGTGGTGTCTCGGATCGTGATCACACGACCCTCCTTGCATGCATGCCAACAGCAACGTACGCCTTTAGTGACACTTATATGCATCACTAAAGGTCGTATATTTATTCTTAAGGCTTGAAATATCACTTTTACCCCATTCCTACACTTATAAAAGGCCTACCCCTCCCACACATTTCATTATCCCTTCTCTTCTCCTCACCCTCTCCAAAGCTCTAAAAAGCTAGTCCCATACCTGGGATGCTCCACTAGAGTCTTAAAAGCAAATTTGTCATTTTCTCACTCCTTTTCGTGGAGTGCTCATGGTTGTCCTCTCGCCATCATTCGGGAAGCAGATCCTACTGCGACGTCACCCTATGTTCTTCTCTGTCCTCCAGCTTCGTTCTCCCTCATCTAGCATCTCATCCCCATCGTTTAATGCGGCTTGTCCTCCAAGCAGTCGTCGTGAAGGATTTTCTCATTCCTATCTTTTTATTGCTTTCTAGAATAGATTTCCAACTTTGTAACAGTAGCAAGTAGGTGTAATGAATATGCTCCTATGGTTATAAAATATTTGTTCATTCTCTCCTTATTTTCTCTTTCTTTGTATTATTTTATCTCTCTCTTCTATTGTTTATTATTTAAATAGAATAGCTAGTGTAGATTTAATTCGACCAGCTAATTTACTTTGTGATAATAATTCTAAACGTGATTTTTAATCAAATGTTCGCTTCCTTGTATTCGACCTGGGACTCACCAGAGTTTCGGTTATAAATTTTATTTGGTGGCGGATTCTCTTGCGAATTTTACAACGACTAGGGTTTTCCAAAATCCAACTTTTTGCAATGAATTTCTCTCTTATCACCTATTGTAGAACAGATCAGCTGGTTTTTTAGGCACATTCTTTGATCTTGAGCAAGCAAGAGTTGCATGCCTTAGAACAGTTTGATCCTTGTTATGGTAATTCGATGTTTGGATATATGTTAAGAACGAGGCATCAGACGGGCTTTTAAGACGTCTGGGAAGTGTCCCAGACGTCTGGCTAGACGTCTGGAACCCTTTCTAGACGTCCGGTAATCAATTTTTGTGGCATACGGGGTTGCGTCTGCGAGCCTGCGCGTGCAGACTGCACCCGCTGCTCTCACCCCTCTTTTTCTCTCTCTCCTCCTGCAGGCGCGCAGCTCTTTTCTCTCTCTCCCCGCACGGCCTTATAAGGACGCCCTCGCCCTCTCCCTCACCCTCATCTCCCCCGCCTTCCTCTTCTCTTTCTCCCTGCCAGTGCGAGAGCGCGAGTGAGCGGCGGCAGCAGCGGCCGCGGCGAGTGTGCGAGAGGGGGTGTTGCAAGAAGAAGAAGACGCTTGACTGTGAGGGCTCGAGCTTGCCGGGGCAGCTAGAGTCGGCCGACGGGGGAGCAGCGGGCGTGGAGTGTCGCGGAGGGGCTGCTGCAGCTCGGGTAGCAGGCGGACGGGGCGCGGCGCGGCCGTGCATCGCGGGCGGAGAGCGAGTAGGGCTCTGATTTCCAGAATCAGACATCTGGGCTTACGACCAGACGACGGTGAAGACGTCTGGAGGACTGTCCAGACGTCTGACCGGTAAGATATTTCTATCTTCTTCCTTTTTCGCATGTACGGCCATGCAACCGTTCGCCGCACCTTCGTCTGCGATCCGTCGTGCTGAGAGTAGGTGTGGGTGCGTGCAGGTTCTGCTCGGGAGGGCGCGAGGACTCATCATCCCACGTGAATTGGACGTCTGGCCGCAGTGCCAGACGACGGAGAGGACTTCCAGACGTCCTGGGTGACCATCGGACGTCTGGGAACCGGGGTCTGACGTTCCAGCAGGCTTCTGGACGTCTGAAGGACTACACAGAGCGAAGGTTCAATCTGACCCACCTTTTAAGACGTCTGGAAGAGGTTCCAAACGTCTGATTTTGGACAGTTTCGTTGTTTTCGACCCGTTTAGGGGCCGTTCGGAGTCCGTTTCGAGTTGCGTTCTTTCCAGAATAAAATCCTCTACCCGTTTACAGTAATTGTATGCCGTTCTGAGAAACTCCTTGTGTTTGATCCTTGTGTTAGGACCCCGTACCATTACAGTCTTGGGGGTTGCGGAGGCACACGGGATTGCCGACCACGCCCCCAGTACTCCCGTTGTAGCTGGTAGAGTGGCTTTTAATTTATTTAGCATAATTTGTTACAATTGTAGAACAATTAATAGAGTCTAGGGTATTGCATAAACCCTAGGACTGAGAAACTAGATTGAATGATAGATCCTAGGGTATTGCATGAATCCTAGGACTGGAAAACTAGATTGAATGATAGATCCTAGGGTACGGCATGAATCCTAGGACTGGAAAACTAGTGGAATATATATATATTGTAGTCTTGGAAAAGTGGAAAAGAAATTAATAGCTGCCTGTTATGAATGAATAAATATGATTAAGAATATGGGTTGTATGAACGTAAGACTGGAACAGTGAAACCTACAATGGCCAAACAAAAAGAATACGAATCCTACAGGGAATTAGGAGTAGAACTCCTAGAAAGAGAATAGAATGGAACTAAGAAAGTGAAACGTGGAAGTGTGTTGTCTCTTGGGTACGTGGTACTAAAGAGAGCACACATTACCTCTTAGTGTAGAGGGGAGCTTGCCGCCCTCAGGTTGAGACCGGGGTGGGTTTGGCCACTGTACACCGACTTGCTGGCCCTCGCGTACGTAGTACCGAGGAGAGCTACTAGTGTAGGGAGAGCACTAGCTACCCCATGGGCCCCGGGGTTCTGCTAGCCTCCTACACCGACTTGTTAGGCCCACTGGGCAAACCAGGGTAGTCAGGCGAGGGTGCGCGGACTGTGGAGGGGTTGGACCCCTGTTACTGAGAGGGCTCTGCCCTATACTGGTTCCGTGTTGTGTTTTGAGCGCACTCGTTAACGGAAATGACTGATCGCGTGCCAGTGTGGGGTAGATACCCGTGCGCTTATCGCGCATGCCGTAGTCACCGTTACGTCTATCAGCGACCTTGGGGTGGTTGACTGAGGGTAGGACCACCACGGGGGACTCTACCGGCCAGGAGAGCACCACGTGTTACTTCTACTTTTCGGAAAAGACTGCAATCAAGATCGTTCCTGCAAGGAACATTCGAGATCAAGTGAAGGATCTGAGAAATAAATAAATCGTTAAATAATAGAAAGACGTAAATAAAGAAAGTAAAAATATAACAGCTACTGTACACTCTACTGCTTCTTTAGCTTTTAGTTGCCACTCTACTCAGCGTTTCGCTGACGTGTTACACTCGTTACTTTTCAGGACCAGGTGTTGAGCAGCTAGGGTCAGCGGCTGCAGAGGACGCTGGGCCTAGTAGGGTCCAGTAGAGTTACCTGCAGTTCTTTTTGTACTTTTCTTCCACTGTAGTGAGTAGTTTCCTTGTTACTCCTTGTACTTCTTTATTGTAAGCTTCATGTTATGTACATATTTGTTGTTCTACTGTTGTGGTGGTGTATACTGTAGTAGTTCATTTTCTTATTGCTGTATTTTGTTACTGCTAGTTATATTCATGCTGAATGTGGTTTATTTTACTGCTCTTTTGGTTACTTCCTCGTTGGACGACTAGGTCTTGGGATTAGTCGAGTCGGTCCGATTCTCGTGTCTCGCAGGGACTCAGGAATCAGGTCGTTACAATATAGAACTCAAACTCTTGTTGATGTGCATACATTTGCATTTTTGAATACATATCTTCCCAACTTGAAAACTCCATTGTAGCTGTAATGGAGAGATTGTGTTCGTGAAATGTATGTTCCTTTTGGTCACCTATAGATTAAGCTATAATTCAGAAAATGATAACAGGGCAGAGATGATTGTACAATTTTGTCCACCCAACCTTCATTTGATATAGGAGTTTCGAGACTCCTGGAAATCTCAGGAGATGCTACTTGTGTGTGGGTGATCGACTCTTCAATGTTTGAGTTGCCTTTTTCAGTGCTATTCAGTAGTTTTAGTAGTTCATCAACGTCAATATCTTCCATATGATTTCACGTGGTATATTTGTAACGAAATGTTTGCACATGAATACATGTTATGAGCAATGGGAAAATATGTATTAGGATGTATAATGGAAGAAGTTAGCAACATACCTTCAGGATCGACCTTAATAATAGTGTCTTGAAGGCCGTGTGATGTAATATTCAAATCAAAATCCATTGCCATTTGTTCCATTTCTTTCAGTAGTTCGATCACCGTTATGGATCTACAACAAGTAGTGAAGTGGAGCTCATGTAAATGCATTTTTTACTGAAGTAGATTTCTGAAAGTAGGAACATTTGCATGTATTGGACGGGAAGAGGATGACGGAGCACAGGTCAGAGCACGAGGTTAGAGGGTAGGGCATGAGGATGGAAAGTATATCGCCATCCAAGTATGAGAGTTGAGTAAGAAGGGATAGAAGGAGTTAATCGCTTATCGAGCACATACCAGGTGTTGTAGATGCATGGAAGGAGTAAGCACAAGTGTAGGCATAAGGGGGTCGTAGGACATGATTGCGAGGTTTTTCGCTTGCAGAAATAATGTCAGAAAAATATGTCGTCGCAATATGTAATGTGGTAGAAAAAAACCTCGATCAAAGTTACTAAAATACTGAAATAATACCACGCTTCAGGTCATATCCACAGGGAGGACAGACCAATAGATTCATGACTATAGGGCCATCATGTTCATAGAAATATTCATAAAATCAATTCAATGAATATGTAGCTCAAAATGTAACTTTTAATTTCATGAGAAGTTGAGGGCTATTTACGTAAATTTCACATCATAAATCAAGCTCTCAAAAATATGTAAATGATGCATGTGTAGTGGCAGAGTATGTATTGTCTAGTCGCATGCAAATCTAATTCCAATTTCAATGAGAATTGATGTGTATAACAGGAGCAAATTAAATATGAAAAGGAATAAGTATAATGTCACAATTTCACCCTAATAATTTAATCCAACAAAATATTTGAATAGTGTTCCACAATGGCATTTTTGGTAAATACTAATAGAACCCAAAAATAGAGGATATCTTCCTCTTGACCTCATGAGAGGAGGAAGTGACGGCGGAGGCTGAGGAGCTTGAGGAAGGTCAACCGTGACAAGGGTCTTCCAATGGTGGTGGTGGCTCTTCGAATGGCAGCTGGAGTTGATGCCGGCGACGAGGAAGGCCGACGGCTATGGCGGCGGTTCGCTGTCGCACGCGGGCTGTCGTGGGTGATTCTGAGGACATGGCTACCCTTGTGGGGTCGAGGCGAGAATAGGGGAGTCGATGACGTGGAGAACCGTTGCTTGTGGAGGTGGCTGCGTTATGGGTGGTTTGGGTTTCCCTTCTCTGTTGGTTGATGGAGAATAAGAAGAAGGAGAGGAGGGGGCGCGACCGTTCGCTTGCTGGAGATGGAGGAAGGTTGCAGAGCGGGCGCGTGAGGAGATAAGGTGGCGGTGGTGCTCAGGGCCTGCGCACGAGGAGGAAGGCTGCAGGACTAGCACGTGAGGGGCTGTGCACACGGCTGGCCGCGCTGCTGTCGGTGGTGCTGCGCCTGTTGCACCCGCGAGTGGCTGCGCGCGGTAGGCACCGAGGAAAGCGGTGAGTGGTCGGCGGGGTGGGGGAAAGGCACACGGTTGCAGTGAGGAGGACGTGGCATCGAGGAGCGCGCTGTCACCACGCTCGTCGAGAGGAAGTGTGGTTACGGTTGGAGGGCTCGCAGTGGCGGAGTCTTAGGCACGCGGTAGAGGTTGCTGGAGTGCGGTCATGGGGAGCTTGCGGTTGTGGCAAGGGAGACGTCGTGATGTCGACGGTGGAGGCTCACAGTGGCAGAGAAGGCACACGGTGAAGGTGGCTGCTTGCAGGTAGGAGAGGTGGAGAAGGAGAGCTTCTTCCCCGTGGAGGGGAGATGGGATTCCTACCCTTTTTTTGCCTGTTATATAAAGAAAATGAGAGAGAGAATTAGAGAGGGAGTCAGAGAAGGAAAGAGTCAAAGAGAGAAGGAGAGTATTTTATGTTACCAAATAGAGAGGAGAGAATTGAGGGAGAGAGATAGATTCGTGAGAGAGATATTTAAGTAAAAGCAAATAAGGGAATGTGCTTGAATAATTGAGAGACATATAAGGATGCCTTTAAAATTTATTCTCTTATTATATTTTGCTAAGATAAAATCCCACATATCTCAAATCAAGCTTTGATGTGATGCCCTTGGCTTTTAAAGTGAATAATTAATCCTCCCATATAAAGATTAATGCAATTAATACATGAAATGATAAATCTAAAACTCACATCATTTTATCAATACTAAACATGCTTTAGATTAAATTCTCGTCCCAATAATACTGTATTTAAGCACTAAATTAGTCCAAAATAGACATATCAGGACACAACCAAGTTGTAAGCAACATACAAGGCACAAAGTAAGCATAAGCCGAGGCGCAATGTTGGCAGGGGTTAGAAGGATTAAGCACAAGTGTAGGCACAAGCTTTGGTAAGCACAAGCCAAGGCACAAGGTCGGTAAGCACAAGCCAAGGCACCAGACACAAACTGAAGCACTATGTGCATGAGGCTAAAAGGAATGAATCGGAGTTGTTAGTGGCAATCAAATGAAGGGTTAGAAGGATTTAATCAATTATCGAGCACGTACTAGTTATGTATGAGCGTGTCAACACACTTGAAACCACACAAGATCAGGAAGAGAGACAAGGAAGCCTTCGACCAATGGCCTTACAACAAAAATTTGGCGCAAGGAATTTGAAAAAATTGGGAATGGCTCCGAGTTAGAGGTCATGTTTCACGTCACGTGCTTCTCGAGAACACCACATGCGTGGGTTACGACATCGAAATGAGTTTCTGTTTTCATTTTTTCATGAATAGTTGAAAGAAAGGATACTGAAGAGAAATACAGTTAGCAGATATCATACGGTACTATTACTGCTTCAATAATATTCGAAAGGATGTGAATACGGAAACATGCGTTGCAATGTGTTTTGCAAGGCACAGCCAAGAATCAACTAGATGAAAATGAGAATCAACTGGTTGAAAATTAAGCATATCAAATTACACCGGTTGGAAATAGCTTTCAATCGGTTGAAAATGAAAATACACTGATTGAAAATCAAAACACATCAGTTGAAAATGAGAAACATCGATGTGTTTTGCCTTTTCATTGGTGGAAAATGATTTTTCACTTGGAACGTGATTTTTCACCTATGGGAAGTAATTTTTCCTCCAGTGGAAAAGTAGAATGCATCGGTTTAAACTATCACTCTCATCATGCATTGCAAAATGCAATTTAAAGTATGCTTGTTTACTTTTCCTCTATCTAAAAATCCTTTTTTTTTTAATCAAACTGCCTTTTTTTTTTCCAAAATACGGGAGTCAATCTTATTCATCCCCCACTTCCTAGAGGCCAAAAGAAGGGGAACAGGGGGACTAGACCAAAACCTGTTCCATACAAAAAAAGAACCCAAGGCGAGTACAAAATGTAAAACAGTACCCAATGCGACATAGCCTAGCCAACAATATAAGGAAATTGGATCTTATCTAATCTAAGCATCCCATGACATGAAGTGGGAAGAGCCCATTTTGAGTTGAAAAGTTTCCAGGAATCCGTAGAAGCAAAGGCAATCGAACGCACCAGGTGGTTGGCCATAGGGTGGATGTATGTAAGCTTTGTGCCTTGAGGACAAAGATTTTTTTAGCCTCCCTTAGCGAAGGCTGGATGTGCCAAGCAACTGGGATTTTCCTGTTCCACCAATAATAAAGAAGAGTAGAATCCATTTCAAGGCAAATATTATCCATGACGCCATGCCCAGAACATAGGAAATGAATGATAGCTTCAATGATACCATGCTCAGGTGAGGGGGAGGGGGTCCTATAAGAAGCTGCAGCTTTCAACGCACCATAGCCATCACGGAGAATCCAAGCAATCAAGTAGGAGCCATGATGGTAACTCGATGCGAAGTTGACTTTGAAGCCAGACGTCGGATGGATCCAGGAAACAACAAAAACATTGGGTTTTTGAGATCTCAACCAAGTAGACATGTTAAAATAGCTCCAATTGTGATGAAGAAAGTGGTTTGTGTGAGCTAAATTGAAATTGCTGTGCTTGCTCTTGTTACGCAACCACCAAATGTTATGCCAAATGAAGGTGGTAAGACCCTTGATCCTCTCAGTAGATTTATCGTTGAAGTTAAGGAATTTGTGGAATAAGGAAACAAGCGAGATGGGATCGATGAGCATGTTCCTGAAGGTCCAATTAGTCACAATTTCAGAGGAGGGATGCACGTTTCAGAAGAGGGAGCGAGTTCATTGTGGCAGAAAAGGTGGATGCACATTTCATAGGAGGGATTGATAGGACAACAGACACATTTGGATGGGAGGTTTACACCACGCTTTTGAATAGCGTCATCAGTAGGAAGTTTGCCATGAAAAATCCTCCAGGCAGTGAGGCAAAGACGGAGAGGGAGTTTGAGGTTCCAGAGGCTTTGAAAAACAGGGATGGGATGAGACGCCATGATGCTAATTTTGTAGGCGGAAGAGACGGAGAAACTGCCATCCGAGGAAGGGGACCAGACAGGAACATCTCTTCCAACCCGAATGGTGGTCCGGAAGATGTTAGCTCAAATGTCAAGAGGGATATAGTAGAAATGATCGATAGAATCGGGCTGATCCAAAACATCTTTGATTTTGATCATTAGGGTCTCAACAACATGCGGAAGGAAGTCCTTGAGAGGGTAGTCGCCGATCCAGATATCCAACCAAAACATAAGGTCCCCTTCCTTAACCTCCCAACAGATATAAGGTTTCATAACATTATAGGCTGTGAGTAAGGATTTGATTTTGCTGAAGCGAGTGTGGGAGGGGTTATGGGAGAGACCATAGAGGCCTTTCATGAGAGACGAATAGGGAGAGGACCCAAAAAGGATATTCCAGAGCCTTTTCATCTAGAAGTCTTTGATGACCGCAGAGAGATTCCTAACACCAAGCCCGCCATTGGCCAAAGGTTTACAAATAGTGGACTAGGCAATCCAATGATGGTGGCATTCCTCGTTAGAGGAATTCCAAAAGAAATTGGCAAACATGGAATCTAGAGTGGAGATGACCGACTTGGGGGTGTTAATAACCGAGAGGATGTGGATGGGAATGGAGGATAAAACGTGTCTGATGAGAAGGAGCCTAGCGGTGGACGACAAAAGTTTGGCTTTCCATCCTGACAGTTTAGAGTGGATTTTATCGATGAGACCATGGAAGTTAGGAAGCCTTGGCTCTATCAGTGAAGATCAGGCACCCCAGGTAGATGAAGGGGAAGGACCTGAGTTGGAAGCCCGTGATGGAGAGGATCCTCGACAGTCTGCCTATCGGGAAGTGCTTTCCCACAAAGCAGAAGCTTTTGAGGTAATTAAGTCTTTGGCCGAAATTGGATTCAAAATCATGAATGAAGGCCATAAGGTTAGAAGTGGACCTCAAACTCCCATTGAGGAAAAGAATGATGTCATTGGCATAGAGGAGGGTCGTGGGGGTGGGGACGCTCCATTTGATGGCAAAAGTATCCAGCCGACCCAAATGGACCAACTCCTTGATTCCACAGATAAAAGGTTCCATGAAAAGGTCGAAGAGGAAAGGAGAAAGAGGATGCCCTTGTCTCATCCCTCGGGAGACCTTGAAGAAAGGAGAGGAGCACCCATCGACTAAGATGGAGGAGCCATCATGCTCCATGAAACCCTTGATAAGATCGATGACCCTAGTGGAGAACCCAAATTTGCAAAGCGTGCCATAGAGGGCTCCCCACTCCACATGATCATAGGCTCTTTGAAGATCGAGTTGAAAGATGATATCAGAGCCAAACACTTTACTGTTGAGTCTTTGGACCAGCTCAAAAGTAGTCAAAATGTGATCAAATATCGATCTCCCTTTAATGAAACCAGCTTGTTCTGGGGAAATGAGCCTAGGAAGCAGCTTGGCCAAATGATTCGTGAATATGCCAGAAGCGATCTTGTAGATGACGTTGCAAAGGCTTATGGGGCAAAAATCAGCCAAATTAGAGGAATTTGATTTCTTGGGGATGAGGGATATAAAGGTAGTGTTGAAAGATCTGGGAGCTTCCTGGGAGGAATAGAAGTGCGATATGTGTTCGCAAGCGAAATCGAGGTTTTAAAAACTGCGTTAGAGTATAGTCGAAATCGCTTAGAAAACAAATAACATTTATTACTCGAATTTTAAGCCTGAAGTCGAACACATGGAGCAATATGAAATTCAAACTCAAAATTGCAATTTAAACAGAGTATGAGCAATTTATAATGAAACTTCAAGCAAGAATGATATATCAATGAAAGCTAATGTCAATACTGTAAAAAGAATGGAGTAAAATGGTGATTTGAATCACCAATTATTCTGCACAATGATAGCTAAGAGATGCATAATATCAATTAAGAATTTAAAAGAAATCTCTTTCTTCTGCTTAAACTCTTCCTCTTTTCTCTTCTTCTCACACAGAGGGGGATCCTTCTTCAAACTGCTAAGTGTCAGCTGTTATTCTCTGTAGCAAAACCCCCCCTAACCTCACACACGATCCTTTCTTTCTCTCCTTAGGTTACGCTCTCCCAGAGCCTCCAATAGTACCGGGTTATCGGGTTTCGGACCTAGAGTGCACTCGGGTCCAGGGCTGCGGGTGTGATCGCAGCCGAGGAGTGAAGTTAGGTTAGGCGGGTCGGGTTTGCACCAGGCCCATGGGGGATGGGTCACAGGTGAGGCGCAGGTGAGCGAGGGACCTCACCCCCAAGTGTCTGAGGTGATAAGCCCCAGGTACTTTTTCAATTTATGCGCTGTGGTGCGCTCTTCAACTAACGATGTGGGACTAAAGTCCCACACCTTCTTCGCTTGCATCTCTGCAGGGAAAACCTTGTTCAATTGGGCGTGCTCTTGTGCTTGGTGTCTCCAATCCAGAGCCTGGGTGCGTGCGTTGAGCCAAACCACATGTCCTGGAGATGCAACCTAGGGGGTGCAAGGCCGTGAACTTGAAGAACACGGTGGCGACAGGCGGAGCTCTGACGAAACCTGAAAAACACGCAAAACAGCCTCACAACCAAATTAAACTCTCTTAGGAGGTTCGTCGGATGTTGGCGAATGTAGTGGCAGTGGTTTTGTGGTGAGGCGAGACGTGGAGTGATGTGTCGGAAGCATGAAGGTCGGAGAACAGTGGGTTGTTCGACGACGAGTTTGAATGGGCGAGAGGATGAATAAGGATAGGGGTTTTGAAGGGGGTGGAGAGGTGAAGGTTGTACAGTGGTCGGCGAGTTGATTGGTGGTGAGATGGGCTTGCCGGAGCAGCGGTTGGAGATAGAGAAGGTGAGGGTGAATGGCGACGGTTGACGGTTGTGTGTGTCTGTGAGGGTAGGAAAATGAAATAGAAAGAGAGAGGGAGCTAAAGAAGGGCTTAGAGAGAGGATAGGGAGGTGGAGGGCTCCGGTGTTGGTCGACTGGAGCTAGAGAAGGAGGTTGGTGTGGCGAGGCGGTGACGTCAACCGAGGTAGAGGCATGACCTCTCATTGGCAGGAGAGGTTCGTGAGGATGAGGGGAAGCGAGTTGACCGTCCAATTTGATGGTTGGACGGCCTGAGGAGGAGATGGGAGAGGAGTCGCTGGAGCTAAGTTTGAAGGTGGTTGGAGATGGAGTAGAGGAGGGTTTCTTCGGCCAAAACTTGCTGAAAATGCACGGTCGTGCCCTAGGGATCTTTTTATAGGGCTCAGGAGGGGGTTTTGAGCTTGGAAGCCAAGCTTCCAAGATAGGAATCTTCATCGGAGTAGGAAACCCAATTGTTCCACGAGTTCGCATTAGGATTTGGGCAAGGATTGGAGTCCAAGATGCGGCTCAAATTGTAGGGAAATCTCTCAAGAATCTCCCTTCCAATTTTGGAAGGGATTCGCTAATTAATCAGGGAGAAATTCCTAGTTGAAGGTCGTCGGAGTAGGATTCCTTCTTGATAATATTGGAGGGACCTATTTACAAAGAGTGATGACAAAGATAGGGGCCTTTTTGCAAGGAATTCGAAAGTTAGGGGTCTGAATGAAATAGAAAGAGTCTGACTATACTAAAATGCAAACTTGGTCAAGGTGATCTCAGATTGGGCCCAAATTTTGGTAAAAAACTAATTTGAACCCAAGCAACCCAATGGTGAAGTTAGATTTAGGTTTTGACCAAGTTTGGCTAGGTAATTTATGTAAAAACCCAAATTCGGGTAAATGTCTGTCTGAGACTCTGTTTTGGGTCAAGACGAGTTCTGATGGTCAAATTGAAGGTTCTAAACCCTAGAGAATATTTTTCTATGAATTTTAGAGGGTTTAGGTGAATTTTATCTTGACCAGAACCTCAGTTAATTAAGCGAGTCTATTTTTAGGGTTTAAAAAAGTCATTTAATTCTCAAAACATGTGCAAACCCTTTTCTGTCTGTTTTAACCCACTTGTTAGACTTTTTAGGACCATTTGACCCTTAATAACCCCCTGGAAAAACTCGTGATTGTACTGCATTCATGATATGATGGTAAAATTGTAGTTTTACCCCTATTTTCTTGTCTTTCCCTCAGAATGACTTTGCAATGAAATATGGCTCTCTAGCAGTTATGTAGGAGCATTTTCTGATTTAATTGGATCAAAATGAGCTAGTTATGGCTCATGATGGTGTTCCCATCAATGTGGCATTCACTACATCCGTTTTAATGATATCCCAACAGTGAGAAAGAACTCAGCATTGAACCAATCATGGCTAGGGGTGCTGTTGGCAGGCAAGTCATTAATGGTATTGCAAATATCAGATTCATTGGGGATACTAGTTAAGTTGGCACAATCTTCAGGGGTTTTTATCGTAGGTATGACATCAAGAAACCTATTGATATCACTCGTACCCTCGGAGGTAAGAAGAGATTGGAAGAAATTAGTCGCTTTGGAAGCAGCCAAGTCCCACGAACCATTACCAATGGAGGAGGAGAGGGAGTTCCGATTACGCTTAGCAAATCTTTTTCTGATGGTGGCAAAAAAGAAGGCATTATTGCCTTCACCATGAGTAGCCAACCAATCTTGGCTTTCTGGGCCTGGAAGTTATAATATCTAGCGAGGGCATCCTCTAGTTGGATATGAGTATCCACATGCTTAGAAGAGATCTGATCATCCCAATGGGATGTCAGTTTTGCCTCCAGATCATCATGATGACTCTCGAGATCTTTGACAATCGAGTGAATGTCGTCGAAATACCACCTATTCCAAGATTGAAGGGTTTTTTTGAGACTGTAGAGCTTGAAGTGGAGGTTGTCAAGGTGATTATGAGTAGGATTAAGGGCGGGTGTATCCTAAACATGTCTGACCACATTAAGGAAGGAAGGATCTCTGAGCCACATGTTTTGAAACCTAAAGGGAAGAGGTCTAGATGCATTGTGAGCAGAAAGAGAAAAAATCATAGGCGAATGGTTCAAATTCCGCCTAGAAAGGTAGGATGCGGAGGGCGAAAGGGCTAAGGTAGTAAAGAAACGAATATCTTATCCAATTTTTTATAAATACGCGCACTGCCACGTCTACCACTACACTAAGAAAGCTGGTTCCCATCCATAGGAAGTTCCAAAACACCTAAAGAGTCTTTCCACCTCAAGAAGTCTGCGGCTTGGGGTAAGTGAAAAGGGAGGCCACCACTTTTCTCGGATGCACATAGGATACAATTAAAGTCGCCACCTATAAACCAAGGGACAAAAGACGTATCCATGAGATCAGAGAGGTGAAGCCAAAGGTCCCGTCTGGAGTCTGGATCACAGGAGGTATTAAGACCCGTACTGTTAAAACACTTTAAGACATCTGGGACTTGGGTTAGACGTCTGGACGCCTTCCCAGATGTCTGGAAATCAAATTTTTCGAGTACGTCTTCGCGTCTGCGCGAGTGCCGTGTGCAGACAGTACGCAGCCACATTTCTTCTCTCCTCTCACCGATGAAACCCTAACCTCACCCTTATAAACCCCCCTCCTCTCCCTCATGCCACCCCATTTCCATCCACCCTTCTTCTTCCCTAGCGAGAGTGGTGAGCAGTAGGCAGCGAGGAGCGGGTGTGAGCGACGTGGGTAGGAGAGGAGGAGCAACGAGGGGAAGGAGGTGAGCACGCGCGTGAGCTCAAGAGAGAGCTCGCCGGAGAGCTCATGGCCAGTCGACGCGTGCGTGAGGCGGAGAGTTGCGTCGGGGAGGTCCTCCCAGACACTGCTGCAGCTAGAGCAGCGGTTGAGTGGGCGCGGCGCGGCCACGCGCGGCCCGAGAAGGCGAGGGCAGTCTCTGGTTTTGGGATTTTCCCAGAATCAGACGTCTGGATCTACATCCAGATGACGTAGACGACGTCTGGAGGAGGTTCGAGATGACTGAGTGGTAAATCCCGCGACGTACACCTCCCATTGCGAATACGACCATGTAGGCCATTTCGCCGATGCACTGTTCTATGCCATTTTGTGAAGATTTTGCATCGCGCGTGCAGGATTCGCTTCGGGAAGGCGCGGGACACAGCCTCCCACACAGTTCGGACGTTTAGGCGAGGCACCAGATTGCGGGAAGCGTCTCCAGACGTCTGGAGAGGTGGTCGGACGTCTGGAACTAGGTCCAGACGGTTCAGCAGAGTCCCTAGACGTCTGAGGAGTAGCGTAGAGTTGAGGTTTGGTTCTGGACTTTTTTTAAGACGTCTGGAAGGTGTTCCAGACGTCTGATAGGAATCAGAGTTACTATTTTGATCCGTTTAGGGTCCGTTTGAGGTTCAATTTTCGCAATTAAGATTCCGTTGTTCTCCGTTTAAGTTCCTCTACTTGTTGGAATACTTCTTATCCTGTTCTGAGTGGTTTCTTGTGATTGATCCTTGTGATAGGACCTCGTTCCGTTGAGGATTTAGGATTTTCTGAGGCACGTGGACCTGCCGATCAACCCCCATTACTCCTGGGATTACTGGTAGAGTGGCTTCCCCTAGTTTAATTACAAACATGAATGCATATATGGAATAAATGTTAGATCCTAGGGTATGGCATGAATTCTAGGACTAGAAACACTGGAATAGCTGTATGGAATGTATGCATTGCAGTCTTGGATGAGTAAATAGAATAATAATAATTGCCTCTAAATGGATAACAGCCGCTTGTGAAATTTAAAGTACTGTTGTTAGCAACTGTTGCATGTAATTCTTGTTGTTTACAACTAAATACGAGCTGCCTGTATATAAATTAGAAATGGAAGATTGAATGCTGGAAACACGAGCTACCTGCGAATAAGCTTGGAATATGAATAGTAAAGTTGCATGCTACATATGTAGAACCTAAGGAATGGAAATAGAAATGATGAAATCTAGTATGGCTTGGCCTAAGAAACATGAGCATGAACCCTATGGGGAATTAGGAGTAGAGCTCCTGGAAATAAATGGAATGGAATGGAACTGGAAATGAGAATGGGGAAGTGAGCTGGTCCTTGAGTACGGAGTACCAAGGAGGGCGATTGTCCCCCCTGCTTAGTGTAGAGCGGAGCTAGTCGCCCTTGGGTTGGGACCCGGGGTTAGGATTGGCCACTTTGTACCGACTCTTTGGCCCTCATGTACACAGTACCGAGGAGAGCTACTAGTGTAGGGAGAGAGCAAGCCACCCCATGGGGCCCGGGGTTCAGCTATCCACCTTGCACCGACTTGTTAAGCCCACTGGGCAAACCAGGGTAGTCAGGCGCGGGTGCGCGAACTGTGGAGGGGCGAGACCCCTGTTTGGTTCTTAGGGGCTAGACCCCTATTACTGAGAGGGCTATGCCCTATACTGGTTCTGTGCTGTGCTTTGGGCGCTCCCGTTAACGGAAACGACTGATCGCGTGCCAGTGCGGGGTGGCTACCCGTGCATTTATCACGCGTGCCGTAGTCATCGTTACGTCTGTCTGTGACCTTGGGTGGTTGACTGAGTGTAGGACCACCATGGGGGACTCTCCTGGTTAGGAGAGCCCCACGTGCTACTTCTACTCTTCGGAAAAGATTGCAATCAAGATCGTTCCCATGAGGAACATTCGAGATCAAGAAAGAGACCTGATAAATAAACTAAGTGATGAAAGAAAGAATAATTAGTTAAATAAAGAAAGAAATTGAAAACAACAGCTACCTGTCCACCTTTACTATTTTAGTTAAGTGGTTGCCACTCTACTCAGTGTTCGCTGATGTTTCGTACTCATAACCTTTTTCAGGTCCAGGTGTTGAGCAGCCAGAGCCTACAGCTGCAGAGGGTGCTGGGTCCCGTAGAGCCTAGTACTTGTACCTTTTTGTTGTACTCCTTTTCCTGTTATAGTGAGTAACTTGTTACACTTATGTACTCTTTTATTGTAAACTCTATATTCCTGTACCTATTTATTTTTGTACTGTTGTGGTGGTGTGTACTGTAGTAGTTGACTTCTTTACTGCTGTACTTTTGTTACTGTTAGTTATTTGCATGGTGAATGTGGTTTATTTTACTGCTTTTTGTTTACTTTCTCGTTGGACTACTGGGTCTTGGGATCAGTAGAGTCGGTCCGGTCTTGTGTCCTGTAAAGATTCGGGAACCGGGTCATAACAAGATGGTATCAGAGCAAGGTTGTCCCGAGAAGTGAACCAACTAGCTGGAAAATAACCAATTCATGTGCTCGTAACTAGAGTAACCACCACAATGTACCTTTTGACATCTATTCTGAGGTTCTTTCGTTAAATGTCGGTTAGAATTGACGTCTTTTCTGTTCTGTGTTTGCATCTCCTTGCATGAGATGCCTCGACGTGGGGTCAGCGAGGCGGGCCACGGATGCGGCCGAAGACGAGGTCAGAGGGGCGGGCGCGTTGAGCCCAACGTCTCAGTAGACCAGCCACTACTTCTGGGCATTCAGGCCCAGGACCACGCCCAGCTGATATGGGAGATCATACAAGAGGAGCTCCACCCGCCTCCACGGGTGCCTCTTCCTGGGGCTACGGAGGGGGAGTCCTCTGTGGGACCGCGAAACAGGCACAGCACTGGATGTGGGGGAGGGGGTGGCCCTCCACCGCCCCCACCTTCCTCCGACACTTCCGAGCATGAGCCCTCCTTGCCTAGAGGCGTACCAGTTTCTCCACTTCAATGCCATTACGAGCTTTTCGGATAGTTCTGGAAGCTGAAGCCCCCCTCCTTCAAGGGGGATGAGGACCTGACCAAGGCGGAGGACTGGCTCGAGCAGATCGAGAAGGTGTTTAACACCCTTCGCCCCCCTGCGGAGTGTTGCGTGGCCTTTGCCACGTACCAGCTGGAGAGCGTGGCAGACAGGTGGTGGAGAGCAGTCAGGGGTTAGGAGAGGGTCGAGCTGACTTGGGACCAGTTTGTCACCCTCTTCTGCGAGTAGTACTTCCCCCAGACGTGGCAGGACCAGAGAAGGCGGGAGTTCCACACTCTTCGCAAGGGGACGATGACCGTGAGCGCATATCGCACGCGTTTTCTGGAGTTGTCTCATTTCGCCGTGACAGCTGTGGCTACCGAGGAGGAGCGCCTTTGGAGGTTCTCCGAGGGGCTCCGATCTGCTATTCGGTGTTATGTCATACCCCTGAAGCTGCCTACGTTCTCGAGGGTGGTGGAGGTAGCTATGACATATGAGGAGACCAACCCGTCCACACGTGACATTGATAACGGACGGAAGAGGCCCTACCAGCCAGGCTACTCATAGGGCCAGCGAGAGAGGAGGCACGTGGCGCCCGCAGGAGAGCCGTCACGCTTTGTGGGGCCGTCCGTGGCTTTTGGGGGCCCCTGACATGGGCCAGTTGCGGGCACTGGACCCTCGCCCAGCCGTCAGTAGGGACCTACTGAGGGCGGGAGTCGACTTCCCCTTTGCTACCAGTGTGGCCAGCTGGGCCACATCAGGAGGGACTGCCCGTCTAGGGTTGGAGGTCAGAAGATGCTCCCCACGCCGAGCACTCGAGGACGAGCAGGAGGCCGAGGTTCCCAGGCACGTGTGGGAGGACAACAGTCGCGGGGAGGGTACCGACCAGCGGCTACCTGTCCGACGCAGAGTGTGGCTGCTTCGTTCGCACCTAGGGCTGAGGGGCATATTAATGCTCTGACACACAGAGTCGCCAGAGCTTCAGGTTCAGTGGTGGCAGGTATGGTTACAGTTTTCGGCAGACTAGTTTAAACACTTTTTGATTCCGGCGCCACGCACTCGTTTGTCGCTGCCAGTTTTGCTGTTAGTTTAGGGTAGGACTGTGTGTTGTTAGAGGATCCGTTTGTGATCAAAGGTCCGGGTGGTCAGCTGTTTGTAGCTGAAGAGGTTTACACTGGTTGTGAGGTCAGTGTTGGGGGACACAGGCTCCCCGCTGATCTGATTGCGATACAGATGGAGGACTTTGGCATGATTCTGGGGATGGACTGGCTGTCCGCTTACCACGCCTTGGTGGACTGTTTTGAGAGGAAGATCGTCTTCTCCATACTGGTGTTGCCTTCTTTCGAGTTTCACGGACAGCCAATGGACGGGGGCTTCAGGTGCATTTCTACACTTCGGGCGGCGAGACTTTTGGGCTAGGGGTTGAGGGCTTCCTGGCTTGTGTGATGGCGGAGCCTAGCCCTGTGGCAAACTTTCAGAGTATCCCGGTGATCAAAGAGTACCCTGACGTGTTCCCAGATGAGTTGCCAGGACTACTGCCCGAGCATGAGATCGAGTTTGAGATCTCACTGGTACCGGGGACCAGCCCCATTTCTACAGCGCCTTATAAGATGGCACCACTTGAGCTGAGAGAGCTCAAGTCCCAGCTGCAGGACCTTCTGGAGAAGGGCTTTGTGAGGCCTAGTGCATCTCCGTGGGGAGCCCCAGTATTGTTTGTGAAGAAGAAGGATGGTACCCTACGCCTTTGTGTAGACTACAGACAGCTGAATAGGGTCACCATCAATAATAGGTATCCGCTATCGAGGATTGATGACTTGTTTGACCAGTTGCGTGGTGCCACGGTATTCTCCAAGATAGACTTGAGGTATGGCTACCACCAGTTAAGGATCAAGGAGACCGATGTCTCCAAGACAGCTTTCCGCACCCAGTACGGACACTACGAGTTTTTGGTCATGCCGTTTGGGCTGACCAATGCCCCCGCTGCCTTCATGGATTTGATGAACCAGGTGTTCAGACCGTATCTGGATCAGTTCGTGGTGGTATTCATTGATGATGTGCTCATCTACTCTCGGGATTAGGCACAGCACAGACAGCACTTGCGGATGGTTTTGGACACACTGAGACGACGTAGGCTGTACGCCAAATACAGCAAGTGCGTGTTCTGGTTGAGGGTGGTGACCTTCTTGGGTCATGTGATCTCTGGGGATGGCTTGGCTGCGGACCCAGCTAAGGTTGAGGCAGTGCTCAGGTGGGAGAGACCGTGTACAGTGATAGAGATCCACAGTTTCTTGGGATTGGTAGGCTACTACAGGCGGTTTATTAGGGGTTTCTCGTAGATTGCACGTCCTATGACACAGCTGACCCAGAAGGACGTGCCCTTTTCTTAGATAGACGCTTGTGAGGCGTGTTTTCAGGAGCTGAAGGAGAGGCTGACTTCGGCTCCCATGCTCACCATCCCAGACAGCAGTGGCAGGTTTGTTGTGTACATGGACGCCTCTTTACAGGGGTTAGGGGGTGTGCTCATGCAGCAGGGTCACGTTGTCGCTTACGCTTTGCGGCAACTGAAGCCCCATGAGCATAGCTACCCTACCCATGACGTGGAGTTGGCAGCTGTCGTCTTCGCACTGAAGACTTGGAGGCACTACCTGTACGGTGAAACTTTTGAGATTTTCACAGGCCATAAGAGCCTCAGATACTTGTTTGATCAGAAGGAGCTAAACATGAGACAGAGACGTTGGTTAAAGCTCCTGAAGGACTTTGACTGCAGCATTTCCTACCATCCGGGGAAGGCCAACGTGGTGGCTGATGCCTTGAGCTAGAAGGCGCCTGCCCACTTGGCCAGTTTACAGGCACAGAGTTGGACACTCATGGAGGAGATGGGAAGTTGGCGACCCCTAGAGTTACTGGGGCACTATGGGGCAGTGACTGTGACACGACAGATGAGGCTAGAGCTGATAGACCGCATCATCATAGGATAGATGGTCTATCCGTACCTGCAGTCGTTACGTGACAGAGTACTGTCAGGGGACCCTGGAGACTTCTCCTTTACAGATGAGGTGCTGCGCATGAGGGGGTGTTTGTGCGTTCTCAGGGACGAGGAGTTATTGAGAGAGCTCATGACTGAGGCACATGGTTCCGAGTTCACCATACATCCCGGGAACACAAAAATGTATCATGATCTGAGACACAACTTTTGGTGGAGGGGAATGAAGCGGGATGTAGGTGAATTCGTGCAGCAGTGTTTAGTGTGCCAACAGGTGAAGGCTGAGCATCAGAGGCCTGCGGGGTCGTTGCAGCCACTTCCAGTACCAGAGTGGAAGTGGGAGAGCATCACCATGGACTTGGTGGTGGGCTTGCCCGTTACCCTGCGAGGACACGACGCAGTCTTGGTGATCGTAGACAGATTGACGAAGACGGCACGTTTCTTGCTGAAACGAGTCACTTTAGGACCAGCACAGTTGGCAGAGAGGTATATCCGCGACGTGGTACATCTTCGCAAAGTTTCGTGGGAGATTGTATCCGATTGGGATACCCGCTTCACATCCCAGTTTTGTGCTGAGTTTCAGCAGGGCTTGGGGACACGGTTAAGGTTTAGTACAGCATACCACCCCCAGACGGACGGACAGTCAGAGCGCACGATATAGACACTTGAGGACCTTTTACGTGCCTGTGTACTGGACTGGAGGGGCTCTTGGGAGGAGCACTTGCCCCTGGCGGAGTTTGCATATAATAACAACTATCACTCGAGCATCGGCATGGCACCCTACGAGGCTCTATACGGACGGAGGTGTACTGCACCCTTGAGTTGGGTTGAGGTGGGGACCAAGTGGGAGGTTGGCCCCAGGCTGATTCGGCAGAGTCAGGAGGTGATCGAGCAGATTCACAGGCGATTCCGCACTGTCAGGAGTAGGCAGAAGAGCTATGCAGATCGAAAACGTAGAGAGGTGCAGCTTGAGGTTGGGGATCACGTCTTCCTTCCCGTTTCTCCCATGAAGGGCCTGCAACGTTTTGGGGTGAAAGGGATGCTCACGCCGAGGTTTGTGGGGCCCTTTGAGGTTCTAGAGTGGGTTGGACCTGTTGTTTACAGGCTTGTCCTTCCTCCTCAGCTTTCTGGTGTGCACGACGTGTTCCACGTGTCCAACCTCAGGAAGTACGTCGCCGATTCCATTCACATTCTGAGCCACGAGAACGTCGAGGTGGGTGACGACTTGACCTACCCTGAGTGGCCAGTGCAGATACTAGATAGAGTCTTCCGGAGTTTGAGAGGGAAGCAGGTACCCCTGGTGAAGGTCTTGTGGAGGAGCCAGCGGTACGAGGAGGCTACCTGGGAGCCTGATGCGGTGATGTGAGAGCGGTACCCGGAGCTCTTTGAGGGTACGTCTTTTCGGATCAGCTTCGGTCCTCTTTGAATTTGTTATGCATGTGCTGCTCTTTTTTCCACACCCTAGCTAGCGCAAGTTTCGGGGACGAAACTTCCTTTGAGTTTGTTATGTTATTAAGACCCGTACTGTTAAAACACTTTAAGAAGTCTAGGACTTGGGTTAGACGTCTGGACGCCTCCCCAGACGTCTGGAAATCAAATTTTTCGAGTACGTCCTAGCATCTGCACGCGTGCCATGCGCAGACAGTATGTAGCTGCATTTCTTCTCTCTCCTCTCATTGATGAAACCCTAACCTCACCCTTATAAACCCCCCTCCTCTCCCTCACGCCACCCCACTTCCATCCATCCTTCTTCTTCCCCAGCGAGAGCGGTGAGCAGTAGGCAGCGAGGAGTGGGCGTGAGGGACATGGGGAGGAGAGGAGGAGCAGCGAGGGGAAGGAGGTGAGCACGCACGCGAGCCCAACAGAGAGCTCGCCGGAGAGCTCACGGCCGGTCGACGCGTGCGCGAGGTGGAGAGTTACGTCAAGGAGGTCCTCCCCGACACTGTTGCAGCTAGAGCAGTGGTCGAGCATGCGCGGCGCGGCCGCACGCGGTGCGAGAAGGCGAGGGCAGTCTTTGGTTCTGGGATTTTCCCAGAATCAGACGTATGAATCTACATCTAGACGACGTAGATGACGTCTGGAGGAGGTTCGAGATGACTGAGAGGTAAATCCCACGACGTACACCTCCCTTTGCGGATACGGCCATGTAGGCCGTTCCGCCGAGGCACTGTTCTGTGCCATTTTGTGAAGATTTTGCGTCGTGCGTGCAGGATTCGCTTCGGGAAGGCGTGAGACACACCCTCCCACGCAGTTCGAACGTCTGGAGAGGTGGTCGGACGTCTGGAACTTGGTCCAGATGGTTCAGCAGAGTCCGTGGACGTCTGAGGGGTAGCGCAGAGTTGAGGTATGGTTCTGGACTTTTTTAAAGATGTCTGGAAGGTGTTCCAGACGTCTGATAGGAATCAGAGTTACTGTTTTGACCCGTTTAGGGTCTGTTTGAGGGCCGATTTCCACAATTAAGATTCCGTTGTTCTCCGTTTAAGTTCCTCTACTTGTTGGAATACTTCTTATCCTATTCTGAGTGATTTCTTGTGATTGATCCTTGTGATAGGACCTCGTTCCGTTGCGGATTTAGGGTTTGCTGAGGCACGTGGACCTGCCGATCAAGCCCCCATTACTCTTGGGATTACTGGTAGAGTGGCTTCCCTTAGTTTAATTACAAACATGAATGCATATCTGGAATAAATGTTAGATCCTAGGGTATGGCATGAATCCTAGGACTTGAAACACTGGAATAACTGTATGGAATGTATGAATTGCAGTCTTGGATGAGTAAATAGAATAATAATAATTGCCTCTAAATGGATAACAGCTGCCTGTGAAATGTAAAGTACTGTTGTTAGCAACTGTTGCATGTAACTCCTATTGTTTACAATTAAATACGAACTTGCTGTATATAAATTGGAAATGGAAGATTGAATGCTGGAAACACGAGCTACCTGCGAATAAGCTTGGAATATGAATAGTAAAGTTGCATGCTACATATGTAGAACCTAAGGAATGGAAATAGAAATGATGAAATCTATTATGGCTTGGCCTTAGAAACATGAGCATGAACCCTATGGGGAATTAGGAGTAGAGATCCTGGAAATAAATGGAATGGAATGGAACTGGAAATGCGAATGGGGAAGTGAGTTGGCCCTTGAGTACGGAGTACCAAGGAGAGCGACTGTCCCCCCTGCTTAGTGAAGAGCGGAGCTAGTCGCCCTAGGGTTGGGACCTGGGGTTAGGATTGGCCACTTTGTACCGACTCTTTGGCCCTCACGTACACATTACTAGGGAGAGCTACTAGTGTAGGGAGAGAGCTAGCCACCCCACGGGGCTCGGGGTTCAGCTAGCCGCCTTACACCGACTTGTTAAGCCCACTGGGCAAACCAGGGTAGTCAGGCGAGGGTGCACGGACTGTGGAGGGGCAAGACTCTTATTTGGTTCTTAGGGGCTAGACCTCTATTACTGAGAGGGCTATGCCCTATACTGGTTCTGTGTTGTGCTTTGGGCTCACCCGTTAACGGAAACGACTGATCACGTGCCAGTGCGGGGTAGCTACCCATGCGTTTATTGCGCATGCCATAGTCATCGTTTTGTCTGTCTGTGACCTTGGGGTGGTTGACTGAGTGTAGGACCACCATGGGAGACTCTCCCGGCCGGGAGAGTACCACGTGCTACTTCTACTCTTCGGAAAAGACTGCAATCAAGATTGTTCCCACGAGGAACATTCGAGATCAAGAAAGAGACCTGATAAATAAATCAAGTGATGAAAGAAAGAATAATTAATTAAATAAATAAAGAAATCGAAAACAATAGCTACCTGTCCACCTTTACTGTTTTAGTTAGCTGGTTGTCACTCTACTCAGCGTTCGCTGACGTTTCGTACTCATAACCTTTTTCAGGTCCAGGTGTTGAGCAGCCAGAGCCTACGATTGCGGAGGGTGCTGGGCCCCGTAGAGGCCAGTAGTTGTACCTTTTTGTTGTACTCCATTTCTTGTTATAGTGGGTAACTTGTTACACTTATGTACTTTTTTATTATAAACTCTATATTCCTGTACCTGTTTATTTTTCTACTGTTGTAGTGGTGTGTATTGTAGTAGTTTACTTCTTTATTGCTGTACTTTTGTTACTGTTAGTTGCTTGCATGGTGAATGTAGTTTATTTTACTTCTTTTTGTTTACTTTCTCGTTGGACGACTGGGTCTTGGGATCAGTCGAGTCGGTCCGGTCTCGTGTCCTGTAGGGATTCGGGAACTGGGTCGTAACAGGAGGCATAGGCTCCGGATATGTACATGTGGCATTAGGAAGCCCGCAGTGGACATATATCGCTTGGGGCATAGCACTGATGATAGAAGTATGGATAGTGTTCTTAGAGAAGCACCAAATGTTAGGAGCACACGGGGAGATATGAGTTTGAGAGAAGCCAATCAAGTCCATGAAAATCGGAGCTAAAGAAGCATCAGCAAAAGGCTCGAAGAGGAATATGATATCAAGATTGTGCACCTGAATCAAATATTGGTATGATTGGAGGTGGGTGTGTTAAGGGCCCCTCTACAGTTCCAGAAAAGCCCTTTCATTGATAAGGTCTAGATAGCGATTTACTGCGACTTCTTGTCAACCTACCGCTTCCCCATTCAGAGCCAGCCCCACGGACTCCTCTAGACCTACCAGTAGAGTGTGCCACATATGCGTCTCCAAGACCATGGGAAAAGACGGTAGTTTGGTTGTTAACATATCTTGACGAGATCGAATCAGAATTGGAGTCCAAGGAATTGTTATGACCTGATCCCAGCTCCCTATAGGACCTGAGATCGGCTCGCCTTGACTAATCCCAAGACCCAGTCGTCCAACGAGAAATAGCCAAAAGCATAAAATATTCGACAACCACACATGCAATGTGACTAAGCAGAAATATATAAGAGATAGTAATGGAAAATAGAATGAAAAGTCTAAAATATATTACAAGTCACAAGCGGAAGAGTACTATAACATATGTAGCCATCACAACTAGAACAGAAAGAAACAGAGCAGAAATATTGCAAGGACAATTAATACATACTAAAGGTACTCACTACTACAAAAGAGCTCTGAAACAGAAAGAAACAACTATGGTTGGGCTCGGCTGGGCCCAGCACCCTTTGCAGCCGATGGCGCTGGCTACTCAACTCCCTGACCTGAACATGGTTATATAATCCGTAATCAGCTAACGCTAAGTAGAGTGGTGGTTAAGCCATTTACATGCAATTTAACTTAAAGAAACAAGCAAGTAACTAATCATTCATTTCCATTTATTTCAACTAGGTGTTTCTGATTCAGTTATTCTAATAAGAATCCACAACATTTCTAAATCTTCTTATTCCCTAAGATCTCACTTGTAGTTTTCCCACGATATAGGATGTACACGTGGCACTCTTCTGGCCGAGAGAGTCCCCTGTGGTAGTCCTACACCTGGTCTACTACCTCGAGGTCACGGTCGCAACGAAGCGGTGACTACGGCATGCATAATAAGCGCACGGGTAGCTACCTCACACTGGCACACGGTCAGTCGTTTCTGCTAGCGGGTACGTCCAAAGGTACAACACGGAACAGCATAGGGCCTTGCCCTCTCAGAACAGAGGTCTAGCCCCTCAGGGGTCTCGCCCTTCCACAGTCCGCGTACCCTCATCCGACTATCCCGGTTTGCCGAGTGGGCCTAAAAAGAGTTGGTGTAGGTGATGAGTGGCTACTCATCATAGCTAAAAAGCTAAAGTTAAGCTAGAAATTAGGTTAAACAATATCAAATTAACACATAAAAATGGTTAAGTATGAGAATCAAAGAAAAAGACCTAAAACTTTAATTCTGTGTTAAAATTGCATAATTAGGTCATAAAACGAGATATTCTTGAGAGAAATGTCAAATGGTGATCCAAGTGTTAATTGAACACATAAACAAGTTCAAAAGTCCAAATCAAAAGTATAATTAATTTTCCAAATGTTCAATTGAGCACATATAAAAACTTGAAGGTATTTGGACATCATTAAGGCCTTGAAACTTAGAGTTTACATTTAGGTCCTTTATGCATCACATTTCCTTCTTTAGAAAACTTTTTTGGACCTATTTGTAACCTGCAGGGACCTCTTTGAAAGCCCTTAGGGAACGTTCGGTTATCATTTCTTACCACTTATGGACCTACCTATAATTTTTCTACCCTTTCGTAAGGGGCCTCTCCCTGCAATTTTCCCAATAGAACCGGCAACCTGCTGCCTCTGCACATGCATTGTAGCACGCGAAGAACACAGAGGATCTCGGCCGTCCATTCTCCCTTGATTATTATCTGCGGCTCATTCTGAATCGAAGCTTTGCGCGATGCAGCGCGTATGCTCACCCAACCCCACAGATCCCATCCTACGGTCAGATTTCAATTTGGCAACCCACGCGCTCGTCTCCTCTCATCCTTGCCACTGGTTCCCTCGACGTCTATCTTCACTCGTGCGGTGATCTGAGCCACTGAGATTGCTATTTAAGCACCTCAGTGGTCGCGTGTGCAAAGGATCGCTCTCTCTTACTCTCTTAGCGATCGTTCCTCCACTCCAGTTTCCTCTCTTCATCAAATCCCTGATTTCACAGCCACCGGCTGTAAAATCCTCGACTTCTCTTCGACCCTCCTCGTCACTAAGGACCTCATAGCACCTGAGGATGACCTTGAAGCTTCACTAGAAGGATTTTCCCTCCGCTGGAGCTCACCTCCCTCCTTCCTCCTTAGCCACCGGCTAAGGACCCATATGTCCCATTCTTCCTGTTAGAATAGTTTTATTGCTTTGTAGTTTAGCTGTAGCAGTAGTTAGGTAGATTAGCAGTAGAATTAGAGTAAGAATTAGTGATTAATTTGCTGTTCTGTTAGTTTAGCATTAGGAGTATATTTAGATTAGTCCCCCCCCCTCTCACCTCCTCTGATCATTCCGGATTAGAGGGGATGGTTCACACAGTCACTGATCATGAATTTCTCCCTCTTCATGTTTTCCATATCGCTTTTGATTCCCACGATTTGTTTCTTGCAATTCACCTACTCATTAGACCTAATTTTAGATTTGATTGGTTTCTAACCTCAGATCTGAAATTAGCATAAAAAATCACATTAGGGGCTTGCCATTCATCCCATTTTGCTCACAAAAGCCCATGATCTGAGCTTAAAAGAGAACTGGTTTGCTGGATTTGTGTTAAATTTGGATTGTAAAGAATTTTTAATTATTTAAGCTTTGAATGTTTTGATCTAGCAAACTAAGACATTGTTGGTGTGATTCACTGTTTGGCTAGGAATTTGAGGTGATTCTGAAATCAAAATTCACCTTAGATGAGCCATAATCTGATTTGAGTTTTTGAGGATTTTAATGCCTTTGATGCATGGTAGAGTCAATGAAAAATCAATGTTGTTGATTTGAGGTTCTACCTTGTATTCATTAGTTGATTTTGAAGAATGGTTTTGATTTTTCAACCTAAGGAATTCTCCATATTCCTTAAGGTTTCAGAATTATGGGATTTGAATTTATGTTTTAAATTGACCGATCCAACTCCTTCTACATGCTCTCTATAGCATTAGAAAGAGTGAGATCAGCTCTCTTTCAGATTTGATTTGATAAGATGCTACTGATAAGGAATCTTGATCTTGATTTGTATTCCCATGTATTTTTTTTTAAATCCTTGTCTGAGTTCTTCTTTAGTGTAATTTTTGATTTTTTCTTTAAATCCCAGATGTATAGCAATTTGCTGCAGAAGCAGCTACATTCCCACTATTTTCAGTATCTGATTTCTTGACTCAGTCATATTGAATTCCTGATCAGGTTGTCTATAGTCTGATCTGGAATTTGATTTTCTGATTTAAGTTATTAGGTAATTGAATTGGTGTTCCTTCCTTGTTGTAGACTAGATTTCTTTCTAGATGGATTAACTGCAGCAGCAGTTAAGCTGTCTAGAATTTCATCTGCCTTGCTGCAGGGTTGGAGTTCAATAGCTTCAACTGCTGTCTTTGACTGCTGGACATCAGATCTGCTAATTCCCAGCAGATGAGTTTCAGCAGTTGCTTGCTGCTGCATTGCCTTCTGCCTTGCTGCTGTTGTTGCAGTAAATTCTGTCTTGAGAGTTCAGTGGACAGTAGCCTAGGATGTAGTTGGTTAAATAGTTGACTGATGTATAATGTTGTGTTAAATGTTGTAAACAGGCTTTCATGTATTTTTTTTTATGCATGTTTCCATCAATTGAAGGCTTGTAATTTGTTAAATCTTCTTTTGTCAGCTATACTTTAAGCTTAACTACCCATTAGGTTAATTAAGTTGAAATCCAAGTTGATTAGCATGCTACATTGCATAGATCCCTACCATATGTTATACTGAATATGTTGGAGGTAGTCCACTGCCTTTTAGACCCCTTAGGATCCATTTTAGGCCTTAACACACTTTAGGAAACCTTTAAAAGGCCTAGAATGTGTAAACTTTGGATTTAAATAAAAATCATATAAAAAATATAAAAAAATAAAATAAACCTGTCTGATTGAAGATTAGGTATTTCTTTACACCTGTACCAAGTTTCATGGTAATCAGAACCTTCGACTTGGTATAATTTACTAGTCGATGGTTCTATATACCATGAAATTAAATAAAATGAATCAAAGTTGAAAAGGATAAAAAATAATTCTTTCTCCTCATTTATCTCCTCCCTTCTCATCTCTTATCTCTAACACATATATAAAAATCATAAAAAGTAAAAAAAAGTCCAAAAATATTAAAAATCCTTTATATAATATGTATATAGGCATATATTTAAGCTATTTAATAAGCCTACTAGCTATAATGTAAATTATACATATTTATAATATAAATAACTCATGTATATATTGTAGTATACAATTTAAGTATTTAAGTTAGATTATACTATATATATCTTAATTATACAATTAATTATTAATTAAACTAATGTATATGTACAATAAGTTATATAAAGTAATAAGCACTATAAACAGCCATATTAAGTTATCATATTGTATATACGTATTTATATGTATATTATAAACATATTAAACCCTGTATCACAATTTAATTATATATATAGAATAAATAAGTAATTTATTAAGTTACCAGTTAAGTTATTAGATTAAATTAAAATAGATTAGTAATTTAAGTTAAAACTAAGTTAATTTATACTGTATATGTATACTACTGTATTTTAAGTAAGTTAACCTAATTTACGTATATTTATAATGTATATGCTATTTAAATTTAATTTACAAATAAAATAGTCCAAAAAGTTACTATTTAAATGTAAATAAAATAGAAATTAAACCTGTAAAATACAATAAAAATGTTTATAAAATATTTAGACACGTATATTAACTTTGTATAAGGTCAATTAGACCATATAATAACCAATTTATATGTAATTAAGGAACAAAACCTAAAATTAAGTATGTATAAACTGTATACTTCAGTTAATTTATTTATACAGTAAATATAATTAAAAATATAAATTAATTATACAATTAAGTAGTGTTATGTAAATACTTTATTTTTCCATAATTTATTTTTACTTTACAATAAATTATGGCCCTCGAATTGAGGAACAAATTCCTTAATCCTACATAGTCGTAGCTCAATTCCAACGCAGATGCAGCGCTCAGTTAGCGCCACATCGGTTGCTGCTGAGCGTCCGCAGCATTTTATTTTATTTTTGTGTTGTAGGATGTTCAGTCGTCATGGGCGGCAGGCACCCGAAACAATCGAACATCTTACTTCTCTGAGCATTGAGAACGCTGTGTGTGTGTAGGGTTGGGGGCCTGTGTATGTGAGGGCTTGTTTAGTCCAAATGTGGTCCAAAACAGATAATTAAGCGGCCTAATTAAGCAATTAGGGCATGCTTAATAGAGGTCTAGTTCCACCCAGTCACTTGGTGCTGTTATCCCTCGAAAAGCATGCTCGCAAATTAAACAAATTTTTGATTAAGTAAGAGCCCTAATGACACTTTAAACATAGAGAAGAAAGAAAGCTAAAGAATGCCTAAGACTTAAAACAAAGAGAAAAATTAAGAAGAGAAGAAGAAGTATCTGAGAAGATTTGAAGAGTGAAAGAGAGAAGAGAAGTATGTATATGTATAATATATAATAGAAATTCATATAAATAGTATTTGTAAATAAATATGTATAAGATAAATAATGTATATATATATATATATATACGTGGTATAGCTATATATATATAACTTCAGATTTTTACTGACAAAATAAAATGTCACTGTAGGTGAAATAAATGTCACTATAGACCCTTGTCTCTTTAAAGTTTGTATATAGTTTTTGTGAGGTCCAACGACGTTTATATCTGTCGCTGTAGCTATTACATCTATTACTGTATATGTTAACATGTGAAGTTAAGTAAGAAGAGTGTGTATTATTAGTTGGTATAGTATATAAATGAAAGCATTGATAGTACAACTTATAAGTAGATAGTTTATTAGTTGGTATAGTGTAAAGTAGTTAGTTTCGCCAAGTGGGCTTAAAAAGAGTCGGTGTAGGGTGACTAGTCCTAACCCTAGGCCTCATGGGCCTACTAACTCCCTCCCTATACTAAGTAACTCACCTCAGTACCACGTACACGAGGGCCAAATAGGAGTCGATGTAGAGTGATTAGTCCTAATGTCGGGTCTCAACCAAAGGGCAGCTAACTCTCCCCCCACACTAAAGGGATAGTTGCTCTCTTCAATACCATGTACACGAGGGCCAGCTCACTTCCCCTAGCCAGGTTTGAACAGCCGCCCATAGGCAACATGTTCCAAGATCCATCATATTTTTTGCATTACAGTATTCTTGGTTTTTTTCTAAATTCCTTCTAGGGTTTGTACATAGACTTTCTCATTTCCACATCTGATTCATTAATTACATAACAGGAAGCTTAAGATTTCACAATTGATTATTTAGTACACCACAGGTATTTCCATTCATGTCATGGTTCATTAAATGTAGTACAGGAAGCTCATGGTTTACTACTTTCAGCAAGCATCACAACAATTTAATCATTTAATACATGAGCATTCATCTCTTCCAACCCTAGTGTTCATTTCACAACCTAGGGTTCAATCGAATATTTCTAAAGTAGCATGCATTCATCTCTTTCAGCCCTAGGGTTTATCTCACAACCTAGGGTTCATTCTAAAGTAGCATGCATTTTAATTATTAATTCTGGGATTAGAGAGAGAATCACTCTACTGGAATACACGGATGGAATAGGGGCTCGAATCGTAGATCCCATCGACTCCGCAGGCCTCGTATACTCAATTAGTTGGAGACCTATATAATTGACCAAACACATCAACCATGTTCAAAACAATATACGAGTGACACTAACACATAGAAAAACTCGAATGGGAACCAATGATACTTCGTTTGCGCAAAATCGACTCCGTTTGGACCCTAAGCGGGCCAAAAATGTGCATACTGACTACAATCAGACATCTGAGACTAGACCCAGACGTCTTAAATGACCTCAGAATCTCACCTTGCTTTCCTGCAGCTTCCTCAGACGTCCGAACCCCTCCGCAACTATTTGAGGGAGATCCCAGACGTCTAATACTCCCTTCGGTCGTCTGGGAGTGCAGTCAGATGTCTGCCACTGTCTCCAGACGTCCTAAAGTACCTTGAAGGACGCACCACGGGCCTTTCCCACGTCCTGTACCTGCGCATGCACGCGGGTTTAAAAACACGACACGTAAAAAGTCAAGTATGTGCATGCAGGCGCTTATAAAGGACATACCTTGGCACTTTACGTGTTGTCAGACGTTCGGTGCCAGCTTTGGACAACCTGAGGCTCGTCCAGACATCTGGATGGAGTTCCAGACGTCTAATACTGCGAAAAACATATCTCCGCAGTATGCCTTGCAAACCTTCTCCTTGCGCTCCTCTCCGCCCGCAGCGACCGCAGCAGCTCCTCCAGCGGCTGTAGGAGGTCGCGGAGCTCCTCTCCGCGAGCTCCCTTGGCCGCACCTTCGGCCGCACCTCCTCTCCCGAGCTCCTCCGAGCTAGTTGCTCCTCCAACCAACTCCTCTCCCACGCTCTCCCTCTCCTTCGCCCACGCTCTCCCTTTCTCCTTCTCTTCTGTCTCGAGCTCCCCTCCTTCCCCACTCGTGGCACAACGGGAAGGAGGTGGTCACCGGCAGGTGGGTGGTGCAGTGAAGGTAAAGGTGGTGGAGATGGAGAGGAAATGGAGAGGGTGGAGGGGGTTTTAAAGAGAGGAGGGTGTGTGCGTGGGTGTGTGCGTGAGTGTGTGTTGTGTGGGAAGAGAGAGAGTGAAAATTGCAGAATCTCCCCTACAGAACCTTTTTCTTCCCGCAAGGCCCATACACCTAAACCAGGGGGGTTTAAAATTACACTACATCCTCACCTTTCCGAAAAACTACGAACGACCCTTGGGAAGGGTCATTTCAGGAATGGTCATCTTTGCTCACCAAAAGACGCTCCTCAGACTCAACAATTTCTCGAATTAAAGGGGGGTCAGGAACTGGTGGTGTAGGGGACGGGAATGGGATATAGATTCCCCAGGTGATAGGGCCATTTTCAAGAGACAAGCATTTAGCGGAATCCTGATTATGGTTTTGATTTTCAGCAAACAGAACCTCATCCCCTTGCTTACTAATATGAAAAAACGCATTGTTGAAGGAGGTAAAGCAGTTCTTGTCAACAAAGTCATAATCCAAATGCGAAATGATCACATTATGCGTGAAAAACCGAGCATTGCAAGAACTGAAGTCAGTTTGAGCTTGGGGAGTTATGGAAGACGATCGCAAAATTATCGACTGAGAGGCGTCAACTGAAGGAGATTCACGCTCCAGAGCACGGGAAGCACCAGCACAACATTATCAGAGCCGCTCGAAAATGCAAGCGAAGAATCAAGCGACGGTGAGTCACAAGTTAGAGGCATATCAACACACGAAGGGCTATCAATAGGCGAAGAGAATAACTATTGGGGGATCGGGATATCAGAAGAGCAAGTCTTCATGTACTCCACCCATAGATCATTGATGTGCAGTGGCGTAGAGGGCTTCTTTGATTTTCGTTTCATCCGAACCTTGCGTTTCACTTTGGTCGAAGCCTAAAATCCTTATTTTGTTACTATAAGGGTAGATAGGTTTGAGAGAATTGCCTATTACAAAGAACTGCTGCCAATTGAATCAGTTAGAATAGTTGCAAAGTCCAACATAAATTCCTCTTACCGAATGAAGATTTTGATATGTGAATCCGTTTGTTTTTTTCTTTGGTAAGATGTTGATATGAAAGAATTATTTTAACCAACAATGACGTTAGCAGATACTATAATACTATTATCACTGTTTTATTAATTATTGATAATCTTGACTTTTGTTGAAATAAAGAATGAATACTTAGTTTTCAGATAATTGCCTGTTTCAAAGGACTGTGACAGATAAAATCAACTGGAATATATAGTTGCTGCATGAAACTTTGATCTCCAGCAGATGATAAGAGGAACAAGACGACTGAAAATCCTGGAAAGAAAGTGAATAGATTGGTATGTATTCGTAGGATTTGATGCATATATACAACCTGTAAGATCAGTGTTAGCGTACGTTAAACTCCTTGATTTGGCCCAGATTGATCTTCATTAAGCTACCCTTGCAAGGCTTACAACCTGCAATTCTTATCGAAACAAAAACTGAAATAAGAATGGATATTGGATAATGGTTCACCAAAATTCATAGTTGTAGCTATTTGCTCAGAACTACAAAGTTGAAAATATTTTTGTGTGAAATTTGTCTTTAAACCCCATTTTTAATTACCTCCCAATGATACTATTCAGAACCCACCTGCATGGGTTTTCAAGAAATCATATTGTTTTTGGAGACCTGAGTTACGATTCAATCCAACTATTCCGGGTCAGGAAATCATAGATAATTAAAAAAACAGAGGGATTATTTCATGGATACCTCTGTGAAATTTTGATATTACAGATATGTAACACCTATAAAGTTGTCATCCCTCGCACAGATGCCCCTCTAATTAGCACCATCACGAAATTTTCCATTTTAGTGGATAGAGTTAGAAAACGTAACATACTTTCACTCGTACTTCATATCCTTTTATTCAAACTAACAGTATTAATTTTTCTCTTTTATGGCCCCAAATCATGAATCTAGAAAGATTTCTAGGTGATGCAGTGCATCACAGCTCGCCAGTGGGGATTCTCCTTAATCATTGTCCTTTTAAGGTTAATTGGACCTCGGTCCATAAATGGATTATATTAGTGTAACTACGCTGATTGCAGGGTTACCTTTTCTCACGTATAGTTAATCTGTGACCCGAATTTAATGGAGGGGCATAGGTGCATGTGGGAACTACTAAACTACTCTACATGCAGGGGAATGCATCTATGTGGACTACGGTAATGTAATGTTAAAAGTTTAAAGGGGTATATATGTAAAAGTTTGAATTGGCTGAAAGCAAGCGTAGAAAGTATATATGAGCACATATATCCAAGGAAAAGGGATAGATAAGTGGGCTTAAAGTAATTGCATGCACAGTCATGCATATATCTAGATTATACTGATTCAGTTATTTGATTCCATTGCTTGATCCATGCCAATCCGCTTGCGAACGCGTTCGCGTTCATTCCCGCCCAGCAGCTTGACTCTCAATTGGACCCTATTACCATGCATGCATGCTTTCGAGACGGATTGGAATGGGTTTCATACCTCCTGAGAAGATAGAAATTAAGCTGCAAAATATGCATCTTTTCCAAATGCTATTTTCGTGGTAGGTTGGGGACACCAACATGACTTGTGACCGAGGAGTACTGATCCGTATGAAATTCTACTACTTTTCTAAAGAAATGTTTGGGATTGACTGCCATTGTCTTCTACGTACCCAAAAGCCATGTAATAGCAACTACTTCTTCGGTCCTCAGGATATCTTGAAAATGTCCATAATATGAAAGTTATCATCAGCCTCTGAAGCATATATATTATTGTCCATGCAAAGCATTTGTGGGGCACCGGCCGGACATAATATGAGTTCAGGTTTCTGTTTACCAGAATGCCAGGATCAGTGCTGGAACTTAGATCAGTTTTTGAATGACGTTTACTTATATAGCTAGGGAGAAAGTGGGCACAACTTTTACAAGGAATTTGATGAATGAATCTTGGGTCCTTTTTTCTTCAATGTACTCTATGGTACCATGAGCAACTGTAGGTAGTCTAACATGTAGTTGTGATGCTAATGCATATTGGCAGACAAGAAACTTATCCACGACACCTGCTTAGACCTTTTGGACTCAAATATGGAATTTTGATGAAAAGCTTGCTTTATATGTGGATCGAGATTGACAGAGTTCCACTGGTGACATGAATTGATCTGTTGATCAAATGTCTGCATTCATAAGAAACCTAGTCTCTGTAGAATTCCCTTTATATACAGGGGTCTCATGTTCCACTCTATAGTTGGAAGACTCCCAACTTCCACAGTCCCCCCCGATCAACAACATCTTTTCTTGACCCCAACCAAGAAGCGTCTCTTCTTCAAGAATGATATGGTGTCATGATGGTTTTGACTTTTTCTTCCTTTTTACTATATCTCATCCTTCATAATCCACCCCTCTGCTTTGTAGAATGGACTCGTCTACATGGCTGTCATAGGTGGGATCATAGGACTTCGCCTAAATCAACATCCCATTCCTTTGGCATTGACTTAGTAGCAATGCTCCATGCAGTCATAAGAACTATGAGGAATAGGACTCTCAACTTTTGACTTGAATCGCATGTCCAGAGTCTTATTAGGAGTAAGATTGGGTCTTCAACTTGGTGCATGTAATAATCCAGGTTCCATTAATTGGCTAAACATGATGGAACATGAATCATTGAATATTAAATTAGCCTGTTAGAAGCTAATCAATCACCTCAGATGCAATTGTAGAACATATAATACCAAATAACTGAAACTATAAGTAATAAATGAAATAACTAAGCAAGAAATGAGCAATGCTGACCATAAAGTAATTAAAGTCCAATTCCACAATCCATAAAGGAACATCAAGTTAGCAAATGTATGGTAGCTAAAAACAAGAGCAACTACAACAAAAAAAGTAGAAGCAAGAAGGCCCCTTTTCCATAAATGTACGGCACAAGTCTTGTTCTTGTGCTAGGTACTCCTCTAATATTTGCTACTATCTGTTGTTACTAAAGCAAACAGAATGCACAAAAGTTGTTGCAAAACACACCCTATATAGGTAATAAGATTGTCCTTAAAACGGCCCGAGTTTAGATTTGAGTCTAATTAAGAAAAATTAACATTGGCAACTTGTTAGGTATAAGTCTCACAAACCTAAATAATCACTCAAAATGCTTCAACCTAAGTTGTTACGTAGTAATTCTCAATTTTTATATCACACGACTCATTTTCATGAATTTACGATGTGCAATTATCTTTAAGATTGTTACAACTCTCTTCTCATGGTAACCAATAACAGTATGCTATGGGAAACCTCAATAAGAGCATACTATGAGAAGAGAAGACCTTTCTTCGAAAGTGGAGCATAAAAAAGCAAGAGACAAATATGCAAGAGGACAACCAATCTTTCATACGAAGGGGGAAAATATAACCCACAAGGAGATAAAATTCTCGTCATCATGACTTGCAGGCAAAGAAAGATTCTAAGGCATGCACCATTTCCGGACAGAATTATGAAGTATTGCCAATAGCAACATTGTTGTAGGGCATCCGTGGCTCAGACAATATTTATTAATTCAAGGAGCCATTCAACTAATCCATAACATTAGCATTAGGGGAATTGGACCTTAATTATGACCATGGTTTTAGAGTATACCACTTCTCGAATATTGAAGCCCTAGATTGAACAACTATTTTCTTCGAGGAACGGTCAACAAAGCTATATGGATGTCAATCTCCAATTCATTAGACTCATCATCCAAAACTTGATACAGAAAAGTACTTCCCAACAGTCCAACTTTTGAAAGGACATTAACTTCTTACCAAGAGATCAGACCTCCTGTCATACAACATTTTCCATTTAGGAAGGGAATCCTCCACACCACTCTGTTAGTATATTTGGTAATGCAACCTTGATGATCTACTCTATAGTAGGGATACAATTCTCATATGTTAAGACCTGAGGAGTTGGTCCAGACGTCTGGACGTCTTCCCAGACATCTGGAAATAAATTTTTGCGTGCGTACGATCGCGAGTCTGCGCGCGTGCTGCACGCAGACTGAAACCCGCCACCCTCTTCTTTTTTCTGTCCCCTCGCCGACCTGCAGACGCCTTCCCCCACGCCTACAAATACTTCCCTCCCCTCTCCCTCGTTCACCACATCCACCCATCTCCTCCTTCCTCCAGTGTGAGCGCGAGAGCGAGAGTGAGAGCGAGTCGCTGCTGCTGCCGGGTGCAGTGGAGGAGAGGAGAGGTGCAGCGAGAAGGAAGAGGAGAGAGCACGTGTGCCGTGAGGGAGAGAGCTCGCTGGAGCAGCTCGAGGCTGGCCGACGGGCGCGCGGAGGAGCATTTTGCTGGGGAGGTTCCCTCGGTGCTGCTGCAGCTCAGGTAGCGAGCGGACGAGTGCGGCGCGGCCGCGTGCAGCTGGAAGAAGACGAAGGAGGTTCTGATTCTGGGAATTTTTCCTAGAATCAGACGTCTGGACCTACATCCAGACGACGTAGGCGACGTCTGGAGGGAGCTCCAGACGACTGAGAGGTACGTATTTCCTCCTATACCTCCTTTTGCGGATACGGCCATGCAGGCCGTTCCGCCAAGGTTCTGAGACGTGTTGTGTTGAGGAAGTTTTCATCGTGTGTGCAGGATTCGTTTCGGGAAGGCGCGGGGACACGCCCTCCCACTTAGTTCAGACGTCTGGGCAAGGCACCAGACAGCGTAGAGCATCTCCAGATGTCCGGAGAGGTGGTTGGACGTCTGGAACTGGGTCTAGACGGTTCAGCAGGATCCCTGGATGTCTGAGGAGCAGAGCAGAGTGAGGTATGACCTGGATCACTTTTTAAGACGTCTGGAAGGTGTTCCAGACGTTTAATTTGAGTCAGAGTTGTCGTTTTTGACCCGTTTAGGGTCCGTTCGAGGTCCGATTTTCGCGTTTAAGATTCCGTTCTTTTCAGAATTTGTTCATCTACTTATTTGAAATACTTTTATCCTATTCCGAGTGGTTCCTTGTGATTGATCCTTGTGTTAGGACCTCGTTCTGTTGCGGCTTTGGGGGTTGTGGAGGCACGTGGACTTGCCGATCACGCCCTCATTACTCCCGATTTTGCGGGTAGAGTGGCTTCCCTTACTTAATTACAAACATCAATGCATATCTGAAATAAATGATAGATCCTAGGGTATGCCATGAATCCTAAGACCTGAAAATTAGATTGAATGATAGATCCTAGGGTATGGCATGAATCCTAGGACTTGAAAACTAGATTAAATAATAGATCCTAAGGTGTGGCATGAATCCTAGGAAAAGAAACACTGAAACGAATCTCTTGAATGCCTGAATTGCAGTCTTAGATAAGTAGATAGAATAATGATAATTGCCTGTAATTGGATAACAGCTGCCTGTAACATATAGAGTACTGTTGCTCGTAATTGTGAAATTTTTGTTCTGTTGATTGAAATTAAATACGAGCTGCTTGTATATAAATTAGAAAGGAAAAGAAGTTTGAATGTTGGAAACACGTACTATATGCGACTCAACCTGCAATGATGAAACCTAGTATGGCTTGGCCTGAGAAACATAAGCATGAACCCTACGAGGAATTAGGAGTAGAACTCCTGGAAATAAATGGAATGGAACTGGAAAAGTGAATGGGGAAGTGAGCTGGCCCTTGAGTACGGAGTACCAAGGAGAGCGACTGTCCCCCTGTTTAGTGCAGAGCGGAGCTAGCCGCCCTAGGGTTGGGACCCGGGGTTAGGACTGGCCACTTTGTACCGACTCTGTGGCCCTTGCATACACAGTACCGTGGAGAGTTACCAGTGTAGGGAGAGAGCTAGCCACCCCACGGGGCTCGGGATTCAGTTAGCCGTCCTACACTGACTTGTTAGGCTCACTGGGCAAACCAGGGTAGTTAGGCGAGGGTGTGGGGACTATGGAGGGGCAAGACCCCTGTTTGGTTACTGTGGAGGGGCTAGACCCCTGTACTGAGAGGGCTCTGCCCTATACTGGTTCCGTGCTGTGCTTTGGACACACCCATTAGCGGAAACGATTGACCTCGTGCCAGTGCGGGGTAGCTACCCGTGCGTTTATCGCGCGTGCCGTAGTCATCGTTACGTCTGTCAGCAACCTTGGGGTGGTTGACTGAGGGTAGGACCACCACGGGGGACTCTCCCGGCTAGGAGAGCACCACGTGCGACTTCTACTTTTCGGAAAAGACTGCAATCAAGATCGTTCCCACGAGAAACATTCGAGATCAAGAGAACAACCTGAGAAATAAACCAAGAAAGGGTAAAATAAAGAAAGAAATGAAAACAACAGCTACTTGTTTACCTTTACTATTTTCTTAGCTAGCTGGTTGCCACTCTACTCAGTGTTTCGCTAACGTATCATACTTGTCACCTTTTTCAGGACCAGGTGTTGAGCAGCCAGAGCCTACGGCTGTGGAGGGTGCTGGGCCTAGTAGAGCCCAGTAGTTGCACTTTTGTTGTACCCATTTTTCTGTAGTAGTAAGTATTTTATTACACCTTTGTACTCTTTTATTGTAAACTTCATATTTATGTACCTGTTTTTAATTCTCTACTGTTGTGGTGGTGTGTACTGTAGTAGTTCTTTTCTTTACTGCTATACTTTTGTTACTGTTAGTTACTTGCATGTTGAATGTGGTTTATTTTACTGCTTTTTGGTTACTTTCTCGTTGGACGACTGGGTCTTGGGATCAGTCGAGTTGGTTCGATTCTCGTGTCCTGTAGGGATTCGGGAATTGGGTCGTAACAAGATGGTATCAGAGCAAAGTCGTCCCGAGAAGTGAACCAACTGGCTGGAAAATAACCAATTCACGTGCTTGTAACTAGAGTAGCCACCACAACGTACCTTTTGACTTCTGTTTTAAAGTTTCTTCATTGAATATCAATTAGTATTGACGTCTTTTCTGTTCCGTGTTCGCGTCTCCTTGTAGGAGATGCCTCGACGAGGAGGTAGCGAGGCGGGCCGTAGACGCGGCCGAGGACGAGGTTGGAGGGGCGGGCACATTGAGCCTGATGCCTCAGTGGACCAGCCACTAATCCCGGGCATTCAGGCCCAGGACCTCGCCCAGCTGATACGGGACATCATGGGAGAGGAGCTTCACCCGCTGCCACGAGCGCCTCTCCTTTGGGCTGCAGAGGGGGAGTCCTCTGTGGGACCACGAGACGGATACGGCACTGGACACGGGGGAGAGGGTGGGCCTCCACCACCCCCACCTTCCTCCAGCACTTCTGAGCACGAGGCTTCTTTACCTGGAGGTGTACCAGCTTCTCCACCTCAGCGCCACTATGAGCTTTTCGGATAGTTCCGGAAGCTGAAGCCCCCCTCCTTCAAGGGGGATGAGGACCTGACCGAGGCGAAGGACTGGCTCGAGTAGATCGAGAAGGTATTTGACACCCTTCGTCCCCCTGTGGAGTGCCGCGTGGCCTTTGCCACGTACCAGCTGGAGAGTGTGGCACACAGGTGGTGGAGGGCGGTCAGAGGTCAGGAGAGGGACGAGCCGACTTGGGACCAGTTCGTCACCCTCTTCTGCGAGCAGTACTTCCCCCAGACGTGGCAGGACCAGAGGAGGCAGGAGTTCCACACTCTCTACCAAGGGACGATGACCGTGAGCATGTACCGCATGCGTTTCCTGGAGCTATCTCGTTTCACAGCGACAGCCGTGGCTACCGAGGAGGAGAGCCTTTGGAGGTTCACCGAGGGGCTCCAGCCTACTATTCGGGGGTATGTCAAACCCCTGAAGCTGCCTATGTTCTCTAGGGTGGTGGAGGCAGCTATGACATATGAAGAAACCAACTCGTCCGCACGTGACACTGACACCGGGCGGAAGAGGCCCTATCAGCCAGACTTCTCATAAGGCCGATGAGAGGGGAGGCACGTGGCGCCCGCGGGAGAGCCGTCATGCTTTGTGCGGCCATCAGTGGCCTTTGGGGGCCCCCGACAGGGGCCAGCTGCCAGCACTGGACCCCTGCTCAGCCGTCAGCAGGGACCCACTGAGGGAGGGAGTCGAGTCCCCCTTTGCTACCAGTGTGGCTAGCTGGGCCACATCAAGAGGGACTGCCCGTCTAGGGCTGGAGGTCAGCAGATGCTTCCTGTGCTGAGCACTGGAGGGTGAGCAGGAGGCTGCGATTTCCAGGCGCGAGGAGGAGGACAGCAGTCGCGGGGAGGGTACCGGCCGACGGCTACCTGTCCGACTCAAAGTGTGGCTGCTTCGTCCGCACTTAGGGCTGAGGGGAGTATCAACGCCCTGACACACAGGGATGCCAGAGCTTCAGGATAAGTGATGGCAGGTATGGTGTCAGTTTCCGGCAGACTTGTTTACACGCTTTTTGATTCCGATGCTACGCACTCGTTTGTCGCTGCCGATTTTGCTGTTAGCTTGGGGCAGGACTATATGTTGTTAGAGGGTCCGTTCGTGATCAGAGGTCCGAGTGGTCAGCTGTTTGTGGCTGAGGAGGTGTACACAGGTTGTGAGGTCAGTGTTGGGGGACACAGCCTTCCCGCTGACCTGATTATGATACAGATGGAGGACTTTGGCGTAATTCTGGAGATGGACTGGTTGTTCGCTTACCACACCTTGGTGGATTGCTTTGAGAGGAAGATTGTCTTCTCCATACCGGAGTTGCCTTCTTTCGAGTTCCACGGGCAGCCAGTGGACGGAGGCTTCAGGTGCATTTCTACACTTCGAGCAGCGAGACTTTTGGGCTAGGGGTGTGAGGGCTTCTTAGCTTGTGTGGTGGCGGAGCCCAGCCCTGTGGCAGACTTCCAGAGTATCCCGGTGGTCAGAGAGTACCCCGACGTGTTCCCAGATGAGTTGCCAGGACTACCACCCGAGCGTGAGATCGAGTTTGAGATCTCACTGGTACTGGGGACCAGCCCCATTTCTACAGCACCGTACAAGATGGCACCACTTGAGCTGCGAGAGCTCAAGTCTCAGTTGTAGGACCTTCTGGAGAAGGGCTTTGTGAGGCCCAGTGCGTCTTCGTGGGGAGCCCCGGTATTGTTCGTAAAGAAGAAGGATGGTACCCTACGCCTTTGTGTGAACTACAGACAGCTGAATAGGGTTACCATCAAGAACAGGTATCCGCTGTCAAGGATTGATGACTTGTTTGACCAGCTTCGAGGTGTCACGGTATTCTCCAAGATAGACTTGAGGTTTGGATACCACCAGTTGAGGATCAAGGAGGCAGACGTCTCTAAGACAGCTTTCCACACTCGGTACAGACACTACGAGTTTTTGGTCATGCCGTTTGGGCTGACCAATGCCCCCGTTGCCTTCATGGACTTGATGAACCGGGTGTTCAGACCTTACTTGGACCAGTTCGTGGTGGTATTCATTGATGATGTGCTCATCTATTCTCGAGATCAGGTGCATCACGGATAACACTTGTGGATGGTTTTGGACACAGTGAGACAACGTAAGCTGTACGCCAAATACAGCAAGTGCGAGTTCTGGTTGAGGGAGGTGACCTTCTTGGGTCATGTGATCTCCGGGGATGGCTTGGCTGCGGACCCAGCCAAGGTTGAGGTAGTGCTCAGGTGGGAGAGACTGCGTACAGTTACTGAGATCTACAGTTTCTTGGGACTGGCAGGCTACTACAGGCGGTTTATCAGGAGCTCTCACAGATTGCACGTCCTATGACACAGCTGACTCGGAAGGACGTGCCCTTTACTTGGACAGACGCTTGTGAGGCGTGTTTTGAGGAGCTGAAGGAGAGGCTGACTTCAGCTTCCGTGCTCACCATCCCAGATAGTAGTGGCAGATTCGTTGTGTACACGGATGCCTCTTTGCAAGGATTAGGGGGTGTGCTCATGCAGAGGGGTCACGTTGTCGCTTACGCTTCGCGGCAACTAAAGCCCCATGAGCATAGCTACCCTACTCAGGATTTGGAGCTGGCAGTTGTCGTCTTTGCACTGAAGACTTGGAGGCACTACCTGTACGATGAGACCTTTGAGATTTTAACAAATCATAAGAGCCTCAGATACTTATTTGATCAGAAGGAGCTCAACATGAGACAAAGACGTTGGTTGGAGCTCCTGAAGGACTATGACTGCAGCATTTCCTACCACCTGGGAAAGGCCAACGTGGTGGCTGACACCTTGAGCCGGAAGGCACCTGCCCACTTGGCCAGTTTACAGGCACGGAGTTGGAGCCTCATGGAAGAGATGGGCAGCTGGCAGCCCTTAGAGTTACTGGGGCACTGTGTGGCGGTGACTGTGACACGACAGACGAGGCCAAAGCTGATAGACCGCGCATCATCACTGGACAGATGGCCGACCCATACTTGCAGTCGTTGCGTGACAGAGTACTGTCAGGAGACCCTGGGGACTTCTCCTTTACAGATGAGATGTTGCGCATGAGGAGACGGTTGTGCGTTCCCAGAGATGAGGAGCTGTTAAGAGAGCTCCTGACTGAGGCACATGGTTCCAGGTTCACCATACATCCCGGAAACACAAAGATGTACCATGATTTGAGATGCGCCTTTTGGTGAAGGGGAATGAAGTGGGATGTAGGTGAATTCGTACAGCAGTGTTTAGTGTGCCAGCAGGTGAAGGTCAAGCATCAGAGGGCTGTGGGGCCGTTGCAGCCACTTCTAGTGTCAGAGTGGAAGTGGGAGAGCATTACCATGGACTTGGTGGTGGGCTTGCCCGTTACCCAGCGAGGACACGACGAAGTCTGGGTGATCGTTGACAGATTGACGAAGACGACACATTTCTTGCCGATCCGAGTCACCTTGGGACCAGCACAGTTGGCAGAGAGGTATATCCGCGACGTGGTACGTTTACATGGAGTTCCGCAGGAGATCGTATCCGACCAGGATACCCGTTTTACATCCCAGTTTTGGGCTGAGTTTCAGCAGGCCCTAGGGACGCGGTTGAGGTTCAGTATAGCATACCACCCCCAGACGGACGGACAGTCTGAGCGCACGATACAGACACTTGAGGACATTTTGCGTGCTTGTACCCTAGACTGGAGGGGCTCTTGGGAGGAGCACTTAACCCTGGCAGAGTTTGCATATAATAACAGTTATCACTCGAGTATCGGCCTGGCACCCTACGAGGCTCTGTACGGACGGAGGTATACGACACCCTTGAGTTGGGTTGAGGTGGGGACCAAGTGGAGGTCGGCCCCAGGCTGATCCAGCAGAGTCAGGAGGTGATTGAGCAGATTCACAGGCGACTCCGCACTATCAGGAGTAGACAGAAGAGCTATGCAGATCGAAAACGCAGAGAGGTGCAGTTTGAGGTTAGGGACCACGTCTTCCTTCGTGTTTCGCTCATGAAGGGCCTGCAGCGGTTTGGGGTGAGAGGGAAGCTCGCGTCGAGGTTCGTGGGACCCTTTGAGGTCCTGGAGCGGGTTGGACCCGTTGCTTACAGGCTTGCCCTTCCTCCCCAGCTTTTTAGTGTGCTCGACGTGTTCCACGTGTCCAACCTCAGGAGGTACGTCGCCGATCCCAGTCACGTTCTGAGCCACGAGAGCGTCGAGGTGGGTGACGACCTGACCTACCCCGAGCGGCCAGTGCAGATTCTCGACAGAGCCGTCCGGAGTCTGAGACGGAAGTAAGTACCCCTGGTGAAGGTTTTGTGGAGGAGTCAGCGGTACGAGGAGGCTACCTGGGAGCTTGAGGCGGCAATGTGGGAGATGTAGGAGAGGTACCCGGATCTCCTTGAGGATACGTCTTTTGGACCAGCTTTGGTCATCTTTGAGTTTGTTATGCGTATATTATTTTTTTTCCACACCCTAGTTAGCACAAGTTTCGGGGATGAAACTTCCTTTGAGTTTGTTATGTTGTTGACCCGAGGCATCAAAACACTTTAAGACGTCTGGGAGTTGGTCCAGACGTCTGGACGCCTTCCCAGACGTCTAGAAATAAATTTTTGCATGCGTACAATCGCGAGTCTGCGCGCGTGCTGCACGTAGATTGAAACCCGCCGCCCTCTTCTTTTTTCTGTCCCCTCGTCGACCTGCAGATGCCTTCCCCCATGCCTACAAATACTTCCCTCCCCTATACTTCCCTCCCCTCTCCCTCGTTCACCACATCCACCCGTCTCCTCCTTCCTCCAGTGCGAGCGTGAGAGCGAGAGTGAGAGCGAGCCGCCACTGCTACCGGGTGTAGTGGCGGAGAGGAGAGGTGCAGCGAGAAGGAAGAGGAGAGAGCACACGTGCCGTGAGGGAGAGAGCTCACCGGAGCAGCTCGAGGCCGGCCGGCGGGAGCGTAGAGGAGCGTTGTGCTGGGGAGGTTCCCCCGGTGCTGCTGCAGCTCAGGCAGTGGGCGGACGAGCGTGGCGCGGCCGCGGGTAGCGGGAAGAAGACGAAGGAGGTTCTGATTCTGGGAATTTTTCCCAGAATCAGACGTCTGGACCTACATCCAGACGACGTAGGCGACGTCTGGAGGGAGCTCCAGACGACTGAGAGATATGTATTTCCTCCTATACCTCATTTTGCAGATACGACCATGCAGGCCGCTCCACCGAGGTTCTGAGACATGTCGTGTTGAGGAAGTTTTCATCGTGCGTGCAGGATTCGTTTCGGGAAGGCGCGGGGACACGTCCTCCCACGTAGTTCAGACGTCTGGGCAAGGCACCAGACGACGGAGAGCGTCTCCAGACATCCGGAGAGGTGGTCGGACGTCTGGAACTGGATCCAGACGGTTTAGCAGGATCCCTGGACGTTTGAGGAGCAGCGCAAAGTGAGGTATGACCTGGACCACTTTTTAGGACGTCTGGAAGGTGTTCTAGATGTCTGATTTGAGTCAGAGTTGTCATTTTTGATCTGTTCAAGGTCCGTTCGTGGTGCGATTTCCGTGTTTAAGATTCCATTCTTCTCAGAATTAGTTCCTCTACTTATTTGAAATACTTTTATCCTGTTTTGAGTGGTTCATTGTGATTGATCCTTGTGTTAGGACCTCATTCTGTTGCGGCTTTGGGGGTTGCGGAGGCACGTGGACCTGCCGATCACGCCCCCATTACTCCCAATTTTGCGGGTAGAGTGGCTTCCCTTACTTAATTACAAACATCAATGCATATCTGAAATAAATGATAGATCCTAGGATATGGCATGAATCCTAAGGCCTGAAAACTAGATTGAATGATAGATCCTAGGGTATGGCATGAATCCTAGGACTTGAAAACTAGATTGAATAATAGATCCTAGGGTGTGGCATGAATCCTAGGAAAAGAAACACTGAAATGAATGTCTTGAATGCCTAAATTGCAGTCTTGGATAAGTAGATAGAATAATGATAATTGCCTGTAATTGGATAACAGCTGCCTGTAACATGTAGAGTACTGTTGCTTGTAATTGTTACATGTAAATTCTATTGATTGAAATTAAATACAAGCTGCTTGTGTATAAATTGGAAAGGAAAAGAAGTTTGAATGTTGGAAACACGTACTATATGCGACTCAACCTGCAATGATGAAACCTAGTATGGCTTGGCCTGAGAAACACAAGCATGAACTCTATGGAGAATTAGGAGTAGAACTCTTGGAAATAAATGGAATGGAACTGGAAAAGTGAATGGGGAAGTGAGTTGGCCCTTGAGTACGGAGTACCAATGAGAGCGACTGTCTCCCTGTTTAGTGCAAAGTGGAGCTAGCCGCCCTAGGGTTGAGACTCGGGGTTAGGACTGTCCACTTTGTACCGACTCTGTGGCCCTTGCATACACAGTACCGGGGAGAGTTACTAGTGTAGGGAGAGAGTTAGCCACCTCACGATGCTCGGGGTTCAGTTAGCCGTCCTACACTGACTTGTTAGGCTCACTGGGCAAACCAGGGTAGTTAGGCGAGGGTGTGGGGACTATGGAGGGGCAAGACCCCTGTTTGGTTACTGTGGAGGGGCTAGACCCCTTTACTGAGAGGGCTCTGCCTTATACTGGTTCCGTGCTGTGCTTTGGACACACCCATTAGCGGAAACGACTGACCGCGTGCCAGTGCGGGGTAGCTACCCGCGCGTTTATCGCGCGTGCTGTAGTTACCGTTACGTCTGTCAATGACCTTGAGGTGGTTGACTATGGGTAGGACCACCACGGGGGACTCTCCCGACCAGGAGAGCACCACGTGCGACTTCTACTTTTCGGAAAAGACTGCAATCAAGATCGTTCCCACGAGGAACATTCGAGATCAAGAGAAAAACCTGAGAAATAAACCAAGAAAGGGTAAAATAAAGAAAAAAATTAAAACAACTACTTGTTTACCTTTATTATTTTCTTAGCTAGCTGGTTGCCACTCTACTCAGCGTTTTGCTGACGTGTCATACTTGTCACCTTTTTGAGGACCAGGTGTTGAGCAGCCAGAGCCTACGGTTGCGGAGGGTGCTGGGCCTAGTAGAGCCCAGTAGTTGTACTTTTATTGTACCCATTTTTCTGTAGTAGTGAGTATTCTGTTACACCTTTGTATTCTTTTATTGTAAACTTTATATTTTTGTACTTGTTTTTAATTATCTACTGTTGTGGTGGTGTGTACTGTAGTAGTTCTTTTCTTTACTGCTGTACTTTTATTACTGTTAGTTACTTGCATGGTGAATGTGGTTAGTTTTACTGTCTTTTGGTTACTTTTTCGTTAGACGACTGGATCTTGGGATCAGTTGAATCGGTCTAATTCTCATATCCTGTAGGGATTCAAAAGCCGGATCGTAACATCATCCATGTTACTTTCTTTGTTAGCAAAGGTAACAAAGTGAGTAGAGACAACTGATAGATTCTCCAAACTATGACTCATTTTAAATGACTTAAATTTACGTTACACTATCCAAATAGAGTCGATTCATGCATGTCCATAAACATTATTACTTAGATTTATACCCGTGAGCTTGGCATGTATGTCACCTCTGGTCAATTTTGGTCAAAGCATTGAATTGAACTAAAATATTCTAAGTATTTCTGGTCTTACTTACTGAAAATTTCCAATTCGCGCGACTTCCATGGAAATTTCAACAGTGTACTTGTCCTCGTCGGTCAATTTTCAATCAAATTAAACAAATTAAAGACTAGAAGGAGCTGTAGCATCCAATCCCATCCATGTTCCCTCCCCACTACACCTGACACGAAGTACGTACCCTCACCAGGCACTGCCAACTCATGCTCATGCTGCCACCACTGCCACTGCTTTCACCTCTTGATGGTACAGACAATCCAAAGAACTCAATTCCTTCCCAAAGTCCAATTATTGACATGGGTTTCGATCGTTGCGCGCGCGCGCGCGCACACACACATACTTTGCAGGACCATGCACTGCCAGATTATATAGATAGATAAATAGTCTGAGTCTACCATAGGCACCTTAATCCCATTGGGGTCTCCTAACAGCCAACGGAGAGGCAAGGGGGACGGCCCTCGTGCGTAGCCTTCTTCATAGTTTCATGCTGCTGCTTCTGCCCCTATATGGTGTCCTGTGCTGCCCCTCTTTGTTGCCAATCAAGTACACACGCGCATGCAGATGCCATGTCCCATCGACCGTAAATTAATTTGGAATCCAAGAGACCTTCTTCCTGTTAGTTTAATACAATCTCAGACTTACAAATTTCTTATTTGCATTCGTAACCCCTCTAACAAGCTCCCTTGACAATACCATTTCTTGTTGCATGTGAGAAACCTTTTTTGAAATGCGTATTCGCAACAAAGCAACCGTGTGTTCAAAACGTTTGGTCATTTTGCTCTTGCATGTCTTTCATTTTTCCGAGAGGATGTGATTAGTATTTCGGGCGTTCAATTTCAAGCCATGAATACAAGGTGGGGAAAAGAAAAAAAAAAAAAAAAGGAAAAGAAGGGAACGAAGGTTATGTTCATATATATATATATATATTTGCAGACACTTCTTTTGATGGTGGTGCAGTGAGTTGAGTTCTCTTGCAGAGGGGGTTCTATGATGTGCAGTGCAGGGGTACCTTCACACGTGCCAACATTTGAATGGATGTGGGTGAAAGATATATGTATAGGGGGGATCTCTACCCTTCAATAGGGTATCGCACTCCCTCGTAACTTTCAGCTCACTTGTCACTCTCTCCCTCTCTCCATGCTCTTCTTCTGTTCCTTCAATTCCTTTTCCCATGCAAATGCAAATGGTTCTTCTTAATCTTAAGGTTTAGGCTGTAAAAACATCTCTCCCAACGCCTGGATTATGTGTTTATTGCGCTTGTCCTAATTCACTAATTTGTTCTTCCTAAAAGAATAATGGTTGACGTGGAACCAGTTGATTAAGGTTTCCTCGTTAAGGGTCAACATGCTATAGATTAACAGAGAATGTGTGTTCTTAATCTCTCAATATTTCTGGATATTTTGCACCACAAGTCCTGTGGAAAGCTGCTCAAAATTTTCTCAGTAACCTCACCCCTGTCCCGTGGAAGAATCTGTACTTTGTGTACCTTCACTATGTGTCAGCGCATGGGGGGGGAGGGGGCGCGGGGTGGTGCGTGTGTTGTGTTGAAACGTAGGTAGGATCCCTATCCTATACTTAGGAGGGTATCTCCGTCTCCTTCCCTTAACTAACAGCTTCCCTTGACTGAAGAGGGAAGGAATAAAATATGCATATTATTATATATTATATTATCTCACGTATATACAATATATACGTATGTCTAACTAACTTTCACCTACGGGGATATTGAGAGATTTGGTACCTATACAGTAAGGCCTATATTTATTATTTGAGATTTTTTGCATGGGTATCCTTTAAGTTATTTCGCAATAATAAACATGTTCCCGGCCTGACTCATCGTTTATGCAGCTGTATCCCCCACACAACCCTTCCCCACCTCACCATCTCCATGTCATGAGTAAACTCCCTATCGCGAGTCCCCCTTTCATGACAAGGAGAGTGGGTTTTGGGAATTTTTTTTTCTCTCTATGATTATCCGTCTTGTTCCAAGTGTGCTTGGACATTTAGATATTCTATTGAAGTTGATGGAAACGGAGTTAATTAAAATTAAGGGATCTTTTGCATTCAAGTTCGTATAAGATTTATCTATTTTCTCTTTTTTCTCGTCATTTTCCGCTCTCCTCGTCCTCTAGCAATGTCCTCTTCGTTCCATTGGCGCATCGATATATCTGAGCAATCCCGACACCTCTTACAAATCCATGCAGGGGTCCTCGACACGTGGGATCAATTAAGTCGGAAGAGGAGTAGCTCGAATGGAAGAATCTCTTAATAATATTTAAGTCCAATTCTATCAATTTTGACTAAATATCCGATTGAAGAGAGCGTGCAAATTAATACAAACTAGACAAGTTTTTGAGGAATATCATTATAGATAAGAAGGGAGTGAGAGATATCATTCCACATACGTGTTACTGGAAAGATTTTCAGGAACATCCTTGTAGAGGTCTCTTTTTTAAACAGTACGTAATCTTCCTTTGTAAAGTTTTGGGTACTTTTTGAGTGCACCGAACATTCTCCTTCCTGTAAAACGTAAGGTATAGGTACCCTCCATCGATCGGTGCATGGAATTAATACATCTATATATCGGCAAGCCTTTGTTCTCTCCGTTGGCGATGATCCTCTTATGGAATTAATTAATGCAACACTTCATGACCACTCGTATTTGGATTCTCGCAATATTAGAGTGCCTAGGAAAGAAAAAGAGTAGGGAGGATCCCTACCCAAAGAGTCTATTTAATTTTAGGCAGGGTGCCTCACACCTTCCCATATAACTAAAGGAAAGGATGCCGTCCCTCTGCATCTGTTTCGAGGCCCCTTAGGCTATCTTCTCCTTTTCACCATGTTTGTAATAGGATCCAAGTCATGCCCAAGGATTGATGTTAGAACGGCAGTTCTGTACTACCCAAGTGTACTTCAAATGTTTCTGTGCCTTCTCCATTGACCAAATCACAACTTAATTAATGGTCACTCCCCATCCGAATCCCATGCAAATGTTGGGCTCCTTTCAATGGGTAACATTGCACGAGAGAAATTCAAAAATTCGGAAGAATACTAATTCACCTTTTTTTTTTTTTTTCTTGTCACTTGGGGTTTAAGTACAAGGGTTTTCGCTTTCGTGCCTCCTTTAAATGGAGCTACTTTTGAGTTTTGACCTCACATTTTCCTTTTGTTTCTGGCTGTTTTGCATCCAAAGCTCTCCTACTTCTTAGGAATAATTAGTTGGCGTTTTTCTGTTACCATCATTCGACGATGACAATTCGTTTGTTAATTTGATGGGGGCAATATACTTACGCTCTTAAGACATCTTCTCAAACAATCTTGCATGTAAATTTGATCATTTGCAACTGCGATTAAGCTCCTCTTGTGTAACAAAGATGTCCATATGTTATGAACAATATTGCAAGTGTTCTCATGTGGAAGACGGAGATTATTGCTAATAGGCTGAAGTGAAAGTGCATCACACAAGACTTTTAACGTGGTGTTTGGCAAGGAGAGTATATTTATGGAACAGGTAGAAGAATAAGAAAGAAGTGACAGAGTAAGTAGATTTTGATTTTTAGATATTTAATCATATTAAATTTATTTCATAAAAAAGATGAAATAAGTTTACGTTAGATTAATTTTTTTTATACGGGAGTAACGGTCAAAATACTTATCGAGGCACTCTCATTTGCTCCCATGCCTCTCTTGGGTTTCGGAGTGCTCCCCTCTCTTTCTCTACTTCTCCTTCCTCCTCCCCCTCCCCTTCCTTAGGTCTCCCCTCTCGATCCCCTTGCCTTGCCCTCTAGTGCGGCCCATGCCTTCCCTCCCCTTGGGGGGAGGGGCTATACTCCCCCTCCTATGGCATTGTCCAATTGGACTTTGTAGAGCAAGGGTTGAGGCTGTGGTGACCTAGCCGGTTTTTTCTTCTTTTTTGTTTGATATGTGCTGGCATATCGCTTGATTCACGTTCCTTTCGTTGATCGATGGCTTTTGCTTGCTGGTTTGCTTTTAGATCCTTTTAGTTTGTTGGTTTTTTGCCTGTTATGGTGTTTCGGCTTTGCTGGGGTGGTGGTTTCCTCTGGCGATGTCTTATCCTGGGCCTACCTCTTCCCCCCCCTCCCCATCTCTTGATGCACGGACGTTCCCAAAAAAGAAGTCTTTTGCTTCTGTGGTAGCTGGCTCCAGCTCGTCTAAGCCCTCATTTGTGGAGCTGGACTTTAAGGTCCATTTTCCTGAGATACGGGATGGCGTTAGGGGTATGCCTTTCTCCCGTGATGAGGTCGCTGATCTTTCTCGTGCGTTTTCATCATTTGTTGTGGTGCGTGATTGGGGTCCTAAGCCCCTGATGAACAAGCTTAAGGATGTTCTTGCTAAATGCCTGCACCTCTCTACTGGGTTTAACCTGACTCCCTTAGATTTTCGTCATTGGCTTATTAGCTGTGATACTTATTAGGATTTCTGCAAGATCTATTTGTTGGGTTTTGTGGTTGTCGATGGGATTCGGTTGCAGTTCGTTCGTTGAACTCCTTCCTTTCGTACGGACTCCACTGTGGTTACGGTTCCTATTTGGGTGGGGTTTCCTGGCCTTAGCTTGCATTTATTGCATCCTAATGCTTTATCGTCCTTGGCTTACCAACTAGGGCATCCCATTTGTGTGGATCAAAGAACGATCCAAGGGCTGAAGCCTGGATACCCTAGAGTCTGCGTTGAAGTGGATCTTTCAAAATCGCGCCCTGATTCTGTTGTGATTTTCAACGGTGATTGTAGTATCTTCCAACGAGTGGTTTTTGAGAAGATTCCTCCTTTTTGTCCTAAATGCTTGAAGCTCAATCACACTTTGCTTGGTTGCCCAAATCTTGATCCTTTTGCAGGTACCAAGGGTCTTGGAAATGGGGAGCAGTTTGCTGCCGGGCAGGCATGTGCTCAGGAGTTGGCGAATGAGCCATCAAAGAAGTTCGAAGGATCGGTGAAAGGTTCTGAGTGCTAATCCATTCAAGGGGATCTCCCCCTTGTGGTGGCAGATGAATGAGGTCCTGATTCCTGGGGGAAGGGATAATATTTGTATTGATCCAGCATGTATAACCTCTCATCCTTCTCATTCTGGGGGGGTTACTTTTTCTACTCCCTCCTCTATTTTCCCCTAGGACGGGAAGGAGAAGCACCACGTGTAGCTTCGGAGTAGGGTGAAGTGGATCGCCACTCGATCAAAGGGGAAGGAGGTTGAGGACGTTGTGCCTCGATCTGCACCTTCCCCTAAGGTGATTGGTGGCGGGTTCTGTGTAACTACCACCGGTTTGATTATATTTTATTATTCGAATACAGAAAATCTTCGAGGTCGAACTTAGGGAGCAAACTTGATTCTAGAAGCGTAGAAAATCACAATTTACAATATACTATTTTATAAAAAGATCAAAGAAAGAAAAATAAAAATGTCTCTTCTCTTTTCTTCTTTTGTCTTCCTTTCTCTCTTTTTTCAGATGTCTGGCTCCAAGGGTCAGATGCCTTAAGTACCACTTGCTACAGTGCTTATGCTCTCCTTCTTCTTTCCAGCTGCTGCTGCTTCTTCTTCTTCTTAGCTTCTTCTTTTTCTCTTTGCTGTCTCTGCCTTCTCTTCTAACTTCTTCTTTCTTCTCTGCTGCGCACCTTTTGCTTTCTTCTCTCTTCCTTCTCCTTCTGCCTCATCTTCTCTGCGGCTATAGTGCCGTCTTCGTCCTCCTCCTTTGCTTCTCTGTTGCTCTAAGTCCTTCTTCCTTTCTCTCTGGCTGCAGCTGTCTTCCCGCAGCTAAGTCCTCAACCACTCCTCCTCCTTCCTTGCTTCCTCTTCTATTCCCTGCACATGCATCCGGTTAGGCAAAACCTAACCCCTACCCTCCTCGCGTCTCTCTCTCTCTATTTTTCTCTCAGGGCAGCTCTCCTAGAGCCTTCTCGGGTTATCGGGTCAGGTATGTGTGCTCGGGACCAGGCACACCAGCGTGGGTGGTGCGTGAGGTGTGCACAGGTTGGGTAATCGGGTCAGGCTAGGTCCGTGGGGGCATGGGTCGCGGACGAGGCCGGGTGGTGGGTGAGGGACCTTACCCCATGCAGTTGAAGAGGATAAGCCCTATGCAGTTTTACAATTTATGCATACGCAGGCGGGCTTCCACTTCCGAGGTGGGACTAAATGTCCCACCTTCGTTCACGCGCGGCAGCAGCAGATGGTTTCCTCAATTGGCGAGGCTCCAGAGTCCTTCGACGCCAATCAGAAGCCTGGGTGCATGCGTGCCTCAAACCCGCACCGCCTGAGGGTCTCTCCTGGAGCCGAGCGCGACTTGGAGCAGCTTGAAGCTTGGTTCAAGCTCAGTGAGAATGGGGGAAGGCGTCCTGATCCTGAAATCAATAGCACAACCTCTCGGCCACGTCAAATCGTTCGGGAAGGTTCACCAGAGCACGACGAAGATGGCTCGGTGGTCAGAGTGGCGTGAGGGCGCCTGTGTGTGTGTGCCTACAGCACACTGTGTGTGTGCAGGTGGGTGTGTTCGGGGGGAGGTTACAGTGGGTGCCGCGGCGAGTGGAGTGAGGGGAAATGGTCAGTGAGGTGAGGCGAAGCTTAGGGACCGATTGGCGAGGAGGGAGGTGGTCTGTGGTGGTGGAGTGAATTCACCGGAGTTGGTTGCCGGAGGTGAAGGGGATGATGGTGGTCAGTGTGTGGCAGTAGTCGATTTAGGAAACAAATAAGGGGAAAATGAAGAGGGGAGAAAGGGGAACTTATCTAAGAGTTTCTGGATGAAGGGGAGGAGGCGGAGGTGGCGAACGGCTGTGCTGCAGTCGCCGGAGACGAAGGTACCCAGGGGAAGAGGCGACGACGAGGGAGAGGGGCTGGAGGGCACCTGCTGGTACGACAAGGTGTGGTAGGCAACGGCGGAGGTAACCCTGCCACTGGTATGGTGGCAGGGTGACGAGAAAGGAGGAGGAGAATTGCTGGAGCCTACGGGCGAATGGCCGGAGGAGGAGGAGACGAAATTGGAGGGTTTTCTTCAGCCAAATCAGGCTTGAAGGATGCAGCAGGGGTTGCCGCTCCTTAAATAGGCATCGGTCGGGAGAGAATCGCGAGGAGATGGGAATACCTTGCTGGAGGTATCGCCGGAATGAGACCCATACCTCTCGAGCGTTCGCATGAGAGGTATGGTGGCCGAAAGGGCATGGGAGCCGACCCATGCTGCAGGGGACAACGCAAGGAGTCTCCCTTTCAAATTTGGGGCTGGCTCCCCAAGCATGCGCAGCGCCATCCTCCGCGCAAAGTCACCGGAGGTATGGCCTGCGAAGGCGGGTGGCAGAGGGACCCGATTGAAGAAGATGACGGAAAAGATAGGGGGTCCTTGTAAGATTTCAAAAAGGTAAGGGTCAAAAAGTAATTGTTGAGGACCATTTTGTAAAGTGGGTCAAGGCGACCTTCCCTTAGGTCTAAATTTTGGTATAAACCTAATTTGAACCTAAGGAATCCAATGGTGAGGTTGAATTTTAGGTTTGACCATGTTTGACTGGATATTTTGTACAAAAACCTAAATTAGGTCAAAAATTGGGTATGATTCTCAGTCTAGGTCAAGATAGTTTCCAATAGCCAAATTAAAGGTTCTAAACCCTAAGGGATATTTTTTTCATGAATTTTAGAGAGTTTAATTGATTTTTATCTTGCCTGAAACTTCTTGAATTAAAGTGGATTTGTTTTAGGGTTACAGAATGTCATTTAATTCGAAGATTTTGTCATAACCCTTTTCTGACCAAACCATCCCACTTTTTCTCTTATTAAGTCCATTTGACCTGTGTCTAGACCCTTAGAAATTCCTTTTATGTACTGCAATGCTAAAATTACATTTTTACCCCTTACGTAATGTTTTATTCTCAGATTTATAATTCCCTGATTTAGGCCTTTCCTTAGGTTTTGTAGGAGCTTTTGTTTAATTTATTAGGTCAAAATGTGCTAGTTAGGATTCATGATGAGATTCTCATCATACCCCCATGCCTAGCTTTTGCTAGTCCCTTAGCAAAAAATTTAAAGTTTTAACGTCTATTCTAGACCATGAATTCCTTTCATCAAATTTGATAAGTGTTTTTTTCTCTTGTCTCCTTGATTAGGTCAGAATGCCAACCGTGGGCCTAAAAGGTACTCTAGTACCAATCAAGATCCAGATCTGTCTAGCTTTAGCCTCAGTCTTTAGCAAAGATTTTTAAGTCCCACAAGAACTACCCTAATGTTTATTGGACTCCGTGGTTAAAGCACTCGTGCTTGAGACATTTTTAGCCTTGGTTCAGTTTGCAGTGCGTTTTGTAAGAGAGGGATAGAGGGTTTATTTGTTTGGAGAGTTTTCTCTCTCTTTTCTTTTTAATTCTGACTTACGATTGGCTTCACAACACGGTCTGTATCGGATTCCTCGTCCCCATCATCAATCTTCAAAGGTCCCTGGCAATCGATGCTTCAAGATAACACCGCCCATGGGAACCCCCAGAACCCTGGCTTTCAAGATTTCGAGATAATCCCACCCATGGTGTTCCATGGTCGAATTCAGACCCTGGCAATTGACATTTTGTGATAATGCCATCGATGGAATCTGAACCAGTAGAGAGCTTACATGCCCCCAGTAGGATATGTAAATATCCTAAGAGATAAGCACCGATGAGATGATATGTTGTTAAGCATCTTCGAGGAAAATTTCCCACCTCTCTGCACCGGGAACTTGTCCAAATCAACTTGTGTTGATCGGCCGCTCCTAATCTAGATGACATTTTCAGAACATTTGAAATGCTTTTGTGTGATTTTGATATTTATGCTTATTGAACCAAACTGTGTGTGAATTTGGGTGCTTAGGTTACTGAGTCCCGTAAACCGAAGGTCAGTTAACGAGGCCTAATACTCCCTAAGCCTTAGACTTAATACTTAGGCTTTTCATTTTCCTCAACCTCTTGAGGAATATCTAGATCTTAACGGGTACTAAGAGTCTACCCAAGAATGCCTAAGGTTCACGTTTTTACTAATCTTGTTGTGCACTTTCTCTTTACTTTTCTTTAATGTGGTCTAGAACTTTGGTTAATTCCTTAATTTCTTACTAATGACTATCCCTTTTCCTTTTCATTTTGTGCTCCTTTTTAATATTTTACTCTTTTCCTCCTCCTTTTGTGAAGCTTACCAGCACTTTCTTCCCTCCTCCAAATTTTTTTTTGGTATATGTGAACTTTTTGTTTGTTGAAACCTTTTCTTGTTATGACTTTTCATTCCACTTTCATAACCCCCCATGCCTAAGGTTTGCAATGTCCTCATTGTACATTAGGTGGATTTTTATTTGACTTGGTTCATGCATTAGGACAGATATTAAGTGAGTGGATGGGTCGAGGTGACTATTGCGGACGATTTCTAATCTCATGTATGAGTATCTGAGGTGAAGTCGGCTGTCCTAAGGAATGAATCTAAAGTGTAAAGAAATGTCAGAAAAGGTTTCGATTTTAAAAAAGAATGATGGGTTGCCTCCATTAAGCGCTGAGTTTTACACCATCGGCTGGGCGCAATTAGCTAAGGGGGAATGGAGGATAAATGATGATTCAGCCAAATCTATATTGGTTATGTCAATGACCGATTTAAGTCTCTGATCGTTCACGATGAAAGGTTCGGAATCGTGGCTGAGCGGACTGATCTCGACGGCTCTATTTCCAAATATCTATCGGACAAGATATGGTTCGATCCACTTGGATCGCAGTTTTCCAGGGAACAATTTAAGTCGGGCATTGAAGAGTAGGACCTTCTGACCAGGGTGAAAGATCTTTCTAGATATGTGCTTGTCATGAAAGGCTTTAACCCGCTCTTTGTAGATTCGCGAGTTCTCATACGCATCAAGGCGTAATTCATCAATCTCGCTTATCTGAAGCTTTCTGTGGGTTCTAGCCTTAGAAAGATCTAGGTTGCAATTCCGTACTGCCCAATAGGCTTTGTGCTCCAGCTCAACGGGAAGGTGACATGCCTTCCCGTACACCAATCTAAAAGGAGACATGCCTAATTAGGTCTTGTGGGTGGTCCTATAAGCCCACAAGGCTTCCGAAAGTCGGGATGACCAGTCCTTCCTGTCAGGTCGAATAGTAACCTGAAGGATTTTCTTGATCTCCCGATTTGATAGCTCAGCTAGACCATTAGTCTGGAGGTGGTAAGGAGTAGAGATTCGGTGCGACACCCCATATTTAGTCATTAGTGACCTGAACTGAGCGTTGGTAAAATGGGTCCCTCCATCAGAGATGATAGCTCGAGGAATTCCGAATCGTGAAAAGATATTCTGATGAATGAATTTGATAATGATCTTGTGATCACAGGTTCGGGTCTGAATGGCTTCGATCCATTTGGACACATAATCAACAGCGAGTAAAATGTACTCGAAGCCGTCCGAGATAGGGAAGGGGCCCATAAAATCAATCCCCCAAATATCAAAAATCTTGCATACAAGAATCGACTGTAAAGGCATCATGTCACGATGGCTCATGTTGCCCAAAGTTTGGCAACTACTGCATGCCTTAGAGTGACTGTATGTCTCCTTGAAGATAGTGGGCCAGTAAAAGCCACACTGGAGGATTTTCGATGAGGTTTTATGCCTAGAAAAATGGCCACCGCATGCCTGGTCATGGCAGAAAGAGAGTATGTCATTGATTTCGACCTCCAGGACACATCGTCGGATAATTTGGTCAGCACCTATGCAAAATAAGTACGGGTCTTCCTAGATGTAGTACTTGGCATCGGAGCGCAACTTATCTTTCTTGGCTTTCGGCCAATCAGATTGGATCTGGTCCGATGCTAAATAGTTTACTATATCAGCAAACCATGGAAGCCCGGTATCAATGGTCAAAAGGTGCTCATTAGGAAAATGCTCCGTGATGGGTCCAAAAGGGTCGATGATCTTAGAAGGAAGGCGAGACAAGTGGTCAGCTACCACGTTCTGTCTTCCCGCCTTGTCGCGAATCTCAAGGTCAAATTCTTGCAATAGCAAGATCCATCGGATTAATCAAGGCTTTGTGTCCTTCTTCGCAAGGAGATGCCTCACAGCTGTGTGATCCGAGTAGATTATAACATGGGAACCCAGGAGATAAGATCTGAATTTTTCAAGGGCAAATGCTACAACCAGCAGCTCTTTCTCTGTAACCGTGTAGTTACGTTGAGCCTTGTCAAGTGTCTTCCTAGCGTAGTAGATGATCACAGGTTTCCCGTCAATCTTCTGCCCCAGAATCGCTCCTACAGCGAAGTCAGATGCATCACACATGATCTCAAAGGGTTGAGACCAATTAGGGGACTGTAGGATTGGGGCTTGGGTGACTCGGTCACTAAGGATCTCAAAAGCTTGAGTGCATTCCTTGGAAATCTCAAAGGGTACATCCTTGGAGAGAAGAGTGGTCAGGGGGCACACGATTTTCGAGAAATCAGGGATGAAACGATGGTAAAAATCGACGTCCCCAAAAAAGATCGGATGTCCCTGATCGAGCTAGGCATAGGAAGTTTAGAAATCAGATTAACCTTGGCTCGATCCACCTGGATGCCTCTATCAGAAATTAAGTGTTCCAGGATGATCCCCTCAGGTACCATAAAGTGGCTCTTTTCCTAGGAAAGAACTAGATTTACGTCAATGCATCGCCTGAGTATGTGAACCAAGTGCTGGAGGCAATCATCAATTGATGCCCCAAAAATTGAGAAGTCATCCATGAAGACTTCCAGATAATCACGTACCATATTAGAGAATATGGCAAGCATGCGCCGCTGAAAAGTCGCGGGTGCATTGCAGAGATCGAAAGGCATTTTTCGGAACGCGTACGTCCCGAAGGGGCAGGTGAATGTGGTCTTCTCTTGGTCCTCTGGATGAATCGCCACTTGGTTGTAACCGGAGTACCCGTCAAGAAAGCAGAAGAATCTATTTCCCGCTAGTTTTTTGAGAATCTCAGTGGGAAATGATCATTCTTCGTGGAGGAATTGAGTCTTTAGTAATCTATGTAGACTCTCCACGAGTTGTTTATATGGGTAAGTATGACCTCTTCGGTTTCAGTCGTGATGGTGGTGAGCCTTACCTTCTTAGGCACAACCTGGATTGGGCTCACCCAGTGACTGTCAGAGATCGGGTAGATGATCCCTGCATCTAACCACTTAATGATCTCCTTTTTCACGACCTCCTGCAGATTGGGGTTTAGACGTCTCTGCATTTCACGTGAAGGTCGTGCGCCCTCTTCAGAATAGATGTGGTGTGTGCAATAAGAGGGACTTGTTCCAGTTAAATCATCGGGAGTCCAACCAATGGCTCTGCGATGTTGCTGGAGAACAGCAATCAGACGGGATTCCTGATTAGGGGTGAGTTTGGAGTTTATAATCACAGAAGTGTCTGATTGGAACCCAAAAAGACATATTTCAAATGATCGGGAAGGGGCTTGAGTTCAAGAACGGGGTTATCAGCAGCAGTGGGTGGTTCAGAGTGGGTGTGGGGTACCAGGGTAGGAGTTGTGGGTTTGTCTAGATCAAGTTCTGACTCCTCCAATTGCGATTTTAGATCTTCTTATGATGAGGGATAATCATGTTGTCCTCAATTTGTGATTCATCAACCACGACTCTGATGTCACAAGTTTGCTCTACGACACTGCAATTAATCCTTTGTTAGGCCTTAAAGATATCAATCTTGAGAGTCTGATTCCCAAATTTCAGCTCTATTTGGCCCTCTTCACAACTTATGTTGGCCCTTGCAGTGGCCAGAAAAGGTCTCCCTAGTATGATTGGTGTATCCCTTGGATTCTCAGGTGCGTCTATGTCTAGAACTATGAAATCTACAAGGAAGTAGAAATCCCACACCCTAACAATAACATCCTCAAGAATTCCCTTAGGTGGCTTGATAGATCGATCGGCTAACTGCAATGTCACCTCAGTCGATTTCAGTTCAGATTCTTCTAAGTGGTTAAGCAAGGATGTGGGTATCAGGTTTATGGAGGCTTCTAGCTCTAATAATGCTCTATCAAATTGGGTTTCACCAATTTTACATGAAATCAGGGGAGTGCCTGGGTCTTTTTCCTTAGGTGGAGTTTACTTAGAATCACAGAGCTGGCTTGCTCTGATAGTACAATCGGACTCCCACTCTTGGTTCGCGGCTTACGCTGAGGTGCACACACGTTTTTCAAGAATCATGCGTAAGCCGATACGTGGTGGATTGCATCCATCAAGGGGATGTTTATTTGGACCTGCTCAAAGAACTTGATCAGGTCTCCTCAGGAGCCACGGGTTTAGCTGTCCTCTTTCCCTTGGTCAAGGCCTCGGGAAATGGAACCTTGGTTGGTTCCTCTAGGATAGGTCCAGGTTTTTGATCTGGGACAGGGATAGGAACATCCTGGATAACTATCCTAGGTTTTGGGTCACTACCAGGCTTGGAGTGGTCTGGATAAGGTGGGTCTTGGGTTGCTTTACTACTACGGGTCATCACAGAATTTAGTCCTGCCTGGTTCTGGTTGGGGGTTGACGTGTGCTTGTGTGTGTGTGTTAAGAAGTGTCGTTATAGTCGCACTTGCAACGTCGATTTTAAAGAAAAGAAACGGAGGTGAGTCCGAGTGTCGATCTCAGGGAGGCGTGAAAATTGGATTTTTCTTATCACTTGTTGTCACGGAAATTGCGGAGTTTTGCTTGCGAAAGGTGTGGTTGAAAAGCGAGAGAGGGATAGAGAAAGAGAGAGAGGGAGAGATTAGGGTTAGAGTTGTTTCTTGCTTGATCATGCAACTTAAACAGGAAATAAAGTAAACACTGAATGGAAAGTAACTTCATTAATCATGCAGCTTTAGTTCACAGCTTACAACATTAAATACATGCTTAAACACAAGTAAGGGAAAGCTTAAAAGAGAGGAAGAGAGAGAGAGAGGGGGAGAGCGACGAGGCAACCACGGCAGTGGAGAAGGCTCCGTTGGTGGCTCGTCGTCTCCAGCGATTACAAGAGGGCCTAAAGCTAGTTAAGAGGGGGTAGAGTAGTTGCAAGGGAAGTGATTGCCTTGAATGAGTGGTTGGAGGGGGCTTAAATAGGGAGAAGGGCTTTCTAAAAGAAGAAGCGGTTTTAGTGATGTCCGGGACATCGCTAAAACCCTTCCAAAAGCGTTGGTGAAGCCCTCCAGCCCGCCGGTCACATGCCCGAGCCGTTCTTCTTCGCGCCTGATCCGTGGCTGCTGCGTGAGAGCCGTTCGATCGAAGATTGGACGGCTGAGATCCTCCCTTGGGCGCGCTTGGATCGCGCCTCGGGCGCGCGTGCATGCGAGCGTTATCTCCCGGCGTGCACGCGTGCGTGGGCGCTCGCTGTCTGAGGGCGCACTGCGTGGTGCTATCTCGGCCACCCGTTGCTGATTGGGGGGCCCAATTTTGCTATGTGATCCTTCGTCTTCAATTCCTCGCACCGCACGACTCAAACCCACGTCGCGTGCATGCAGGCGTGCGCATAAACCGCTGCACCACGCCTGCTACTTTGTCGTGGCGACAGGGCGGGCACGCGGTTCTCGACCGTCTGATTGAAGATCGACGGCAGAGATTTGATCTCCAGCTGAAGGAGGGAGTGGTACGCGGTGAGCGGGGGGTGTTGTGGCGTAACGAGGGCCATTGGTCATCAGATCAACGGTCAGAACTTCTTGGGCCCATTGTAGGAGCTTCGGATGTCGGATTTGGCCAATTTTGAGTCCGTTGGACTCCGTTCGTCGTTCTGAATCCATCCGTGCAGTCCGATTGCTCATCTGAGGCCTGCTTGAACAAGTGCTTACACAAATGGCCATTAACACAGTTTTATAAGCAATCTTGGTATGATGCATACAATGCTCCTATTCTACTTATGTTGTGCCTTTTATTCTTAAGATGGGCCCTGTTTAACAGAATTATCACCCCCATATGCAGTGTTATCATATCCCCATGCTTACTCCTTGCTAGTCCCTAGCAAGGTTTATTCTAGCCTTTATTTTCTTTCAAAATTTAAGAAGTAATTGCTTAGACAATTCATCACTTGTCAATAGGAGGAAATATACTAAGATCTTAATCTACAAAGACTAAGCAGCGCCCGGGTGTCGACCAAAATACGAATCGCCTGAATCCTTGCTTTAATGTATATAACTATATATATAACTATATATATATATATAGAATTTTTTTGGAACTCAGCGTGGGTTGGTAACCTTTTATGGCTACCCAACCCACCCAAAACTCGGTCAAAACCCTAAGTGCTAAGCATCTTGGTGTGAAGATCGTGATAGACTTACTCAACGGTAATTTAGACAGATTTCGGGTTTCTATGCCCCTAGGTGGCCGGAAGAGGAAATATATTTTCCTGAAGGTGTATTTGTTCGATTGGTAGCTTTCTCCCTATGTTTGTTTTAATTGAGGTCAACACAAGGATTTTTCCAATGTATATCTCCCCGGCTTGTACTACTTCCCCGCTTCTTCCTTAAGTGTTTTGGTTCTTTTTGTGCAGTTATTGAGCTGGGCTCTGGACATCCAACCAATGAGCTGTTACCCACGATCACTTACCAGCCATACTCGTGCGGTGAAGTGTGGTTTATTTTCTTTTCTTCTTTTTTTTTTTCGTAGGTGGCTTCCCTGATCTCAAATGTACCTAGAAGCAATGAAGAAGAAATGGTCCTGTGGCTGGGTTCTGGACAACCTGCCAATAGGCTGTTACCCACGACAACTTGCCAGCCATACCACCCTAGAGAGTTCATTAGCTACCCAATTTCTGTCAAAATCTCCGAGGAGGGAGTCTGTGCAAAAATGTGTGTAGATGCTTAGACTCAAAGTTTTTCTGAGTTAGAGGGTGAGTTGATAAGTCGTATACTTATCACCTTATTTAGTAGGTGGATTAGAATAGTTTAAGGTTGTAAGGATTCGAAGCTAAATCCATATTTTAATGGACACCAGGGCTGATTAAGCCTGACGACCTGAAAAGTCTAAGTGTTTAAGTTCTTTTTGTATTATTTCCTACTATTGACAAGTTTCTAATTCCTAAGTTCCTTCCTAAATTCATTTTTTTTTATTTTATTTTATTCAGACTGATTAAATGAGCTCAGGATTATGCAATTTACCACCCCCCCATGCTTAAGTTGGACAATGTCCTCATTAGCAAATACATGGATGCATAAGGGTTCAAAAAGATAGTACCTGAGTGACGTAAAATAACGGATCAGTCTGAATCCTTCGGGTTGCCTCCCAGGAAGTGTTGAGTTTAACGCCTCCAGCTGGGCGGTGCTTCGTGTTATCCCTCAACGAGGGTGACACTCTCCTTTGGGGGAACTTGGGCCAGGAACTGCTTCAATCTTTGACCATTAACTATAAAAGTGTGCCCAGTGTTAGGATCAGCGATTTCAACTGCCCCATTAGAGTAAGGCTTAACCACTCGAAATGGTCCTGTCCATTTGGACCTGAGTTTCCCCAAGAAGAGTTTTAGGCGGGTGTCAAACGGCCAGACTTGCTGGTTAGGCTCAAAGGTTTTTCTATGAATAAGTCGGTCGTGGACGGCTTTCATTTTCTCCTTATACAGTCGACTATTTTCAAAAGCGTCCCGACGAATTTCTTCGAGCTCAGATAATTGGAGCGTCCTCTATGCACCGGCTAAATGAGAATTCATGTTACATTGCTTGACAGCCCAGTAAGCCCGGTGTTCCAATTCGACAGGAAGATGGCAGGCTTTGCTAAAGGCCAGGCGATAAGGCGACATGCCTATCGGGGTCTTGAAAGTGGTCATGTATGCCCATAGGGCATCATCTAGTCGTGTGGACCAGTCCTTCCTGTCAGGTCTCACAGTCTTCTGTAAAATATTCTTGATTTGTCTATTTGAGACCTCGGTCTGCCCGTTTGTTTGCGGATGATATGGGGTAGCAATGCGGTGGTTCACCCCGTATTTTTTAAGTAGGGCACGGAATTGGGAATGGATAAAATGGCTTCCACCATCACTGATCATGGCCTTGGGTATTCCAAATCGGGAAAAGATGTTCTGCTTAACAAAGTCCATGACAGTCCTGTGATCGCATCGGCAGGTGGCGACGGCTTCAATCCATTTGGAAACATAGTCTACTGAGACTAGGATGTACTCGAAGCCGTTGGATGGTGGAAAGGGGCCCATAAAATTGATACCCCAAACGTCGAAGATTTCGACAATCAAAATGGGTTGGAGGGGCATCATATCTTTCTTGGTCATGGTCCCCAGCGTTTGGTAGCGTGAGCAAGTCTTGGCAAAGTTGTGTGCATCCTTAAATAGGGATGGCCAGTAAAATCCAAACTGCAGAACCTTTGCAGCCATTTTCTTTCCAAAGAAGTGGCCACCACAAGCCTAGTCATGATAGAAGGAAAGCACACTCTGAACTTCGTTCTCGGGGATACACCTCCTGATGATCTGGTCAGCACAGAGGCGAAACAGCATGGGATCATCCCAGAAATAGTGCTTGGCTTTAGCCAAGAACCTATCCCGTTGCTGTCTGGACCAGCTGTGCGGGGTTTGTCCTACAACTAGGTAGTTGACGTAGTCAGCATACCATGGCAGTCTCTTATCTTGCACAGCCAGAATGTGTTTATCGGGGAAGGCGTCAGATAGAGGTAGGGAGGGTCCAATGTGGTCTGGATGAAGTCTAGACAAGTGGTCAACCACCACATTCTTCGATCTGGCCTTGTTGCGGATTTCCAGGTCAAATTCCTGCAAAAGCAGGATCCATTTGATGAGCCTGGGCTTTGTGTCCTTCTTGGCCAATAGGTGCCGAATGGCTGAATGGTCAGTGTAAACAGTCACGTGGGATCCCAACAAGTATGATCGGAACTTTTCAAGTCCAAAGACTACAGCAAGCAACTCTTTCTCTGTGACCATATAATTTCGTTGGGCCTCGTCCAACGTTTTGCTCGCATAGTAGATCACCATGGGCTTCTTATCTTGCCTTTGTCCCAGGACAGCGCCTATGGCAAAATCTGATGCATCACACATAATCTCAAAGTCCTGGGACTAGTCCGGGGGCAAAAGTACAGGTGCTGTGGAGACCATGTCCCGGAGGGTGTGATAAGCCTGGATGCAATCAGAAGACATGCAGAATATGACGTCGTTGGCTAGAAGGCCGGTCAAGGGTTTGGAAAGCTTGGAAAAGTCTTTAATGAACCTTCGGTAGAAGCCAACATGTCCCAGAAATGAGCGAATTTGTCGGACCGAGCTAGGTGGAGGGAGTTTGGAAATCAAATCAACCTTAGCCCGATTTACCTCGATGCCCCTATGCGATACGATGTGACCGAGGATAATTCCTTCTTGAACCATAAAATGGCTCTTTTCCCAACTTAACACCAGATTAACCTTGATTCATCGTTTCAGGATTTTCTCCAAGTTGCTCAGACAATAGTCGAATGAATTCCCGAATACAGAGAAATCATCCATAAAGACCTCTAAGTATTCACCCACCATTTATGAAAAAATGGCTAGCATGCAACATTGGAAGGTCGCAGGTGCATTGCATAACCCGAACGGCATACGACGGAATGCAAACGTGCCGTACGGGCAAGTGAATGTGGTCTTTTCTTGATCCTCCGGAGCAATTGCAACTTGGTTATATCCTGAATATCCATCCAGGAAGCAAAAATACTTCTGTCCTGCCAATCTTTCAAGGATTTGGTCAATGAATGGCAAGGGGAAATGATCCTTTTTAGTGGCTTCATTGAGCTCCCTATAATCAATACACACCCGCTATGCGGTAGTGGTGCAGGTGGGGATGGATTCGCCATGATCATTGGTGACAACGGTGAGCCCAGCTTTCTTTGGAACCACTTGAGTGGGGCTCACCCAGGGGTTATCGGAAATAGGATAGATGATGTCAGCATCAAGCCACTTGAAAATTCTTTCTTAACGACCTCCTGCATGTTTGGATTTAAATGTCTCTGCATCTGGCGGGAGGGTCGTGCCCTGTCTTCTAGGTAAATCTTATGGGTGCAATAGGCGGGGCTAATTCCTCTTAAGTCAGAAATGGTCCAACCAATGGTGGCCCGATGTTCTGAAAGGGTCGCAGTCAACCTAAGCTCCTGATCCTTGGTTAGATGAGAATTAATAATCATAGGGAAGGTCTAGTCAGGTCTCAGGAAGATATACTTGAGATTCTCGGGCAATGGCTTAAGTTCAAGTGCGGGTGGAACCATAGTTGATGGAAAGGAAAAAGGTGGGAGTTGATCAACATCGATCTCCTCAAATGGTGTTGTTTGATGGTAATCAGCCTTACAGAGGTCCATGGGTCATGATGGTGACGGGTCAGAACAGTCATTACGGGTTTGGTGGTCTGAGACAGAACTAAGGGTGAGGCATTCCTCGACCAGAGTTTCCACGGGATCGTGTTCCTCAACGCAATCACAATCAAAAGACTTTGTTGCCCGGAAGATATCCAATTGCATTTTCCTGTCTCCGAAGGTGATTTCCATACATCCTATGTCACAATCAATGTTTGCCTTAGCCGTAGGTAAGAAAGGTCTGCCTAAGATTATGGATGCGTTCTGTAATTTTTCAGGGACTTCCATGTCTAGCACCAAAAAGTTGATTGGGAAATAGAAGTCCTTGACCCGTACAATCACGTCCTCGACAACCCCTTTTGGGGTTTTCACTGATCTATCAACCAGCTGGATGGTGACAGGTGTTGGTGTCAACTCTCCGAAACCAAATTGGTGGTACAGGGTTGTTGGAATCAGACTGATAGAAGCACCTAAGTCCAGGAGCGCTCTATCAAATGTCATGTCCCCGATATTGCAGGAAATCAGGGGCGCTCCTAGGTCAGTTCGTTTGAGAGGAAGGTTGCTTGATATTACGGAACTTGCTTGTTCGGAGAGCACAACCTTCCTAGGTGCTTGATGTCTTGGCTTACGTTTGGGTGTATAGGCATCCTTTAAAAACTTGGCGTAAGTCGGATGTGTTTAACAGCTTCGAGGAGTAGAATATTAATCTGTACTTGCTTAAAGATCTCCAAAAGCTCCTCAGTTTCCACAACATTCTTCTTTTTCTTGATTGTTTCCAAGGCCTCAGGGTAGGGTGTCTGAATGTGGATCGGGTCTATTTCTGGGTCCTTGGGCTTTTCTGGTGCCTCATCTGATTTGAGTATTTCAGTGGTTGAAGTCTCGGGGAGAATTGGCCATTTGGGGTCCTGGGTTTTGGTGCCGCTTCTCAAGGTCACCGCATTCGCAGAGGCATTGGGGCCCTGGGTTGATCCTTGAGAAGACGAGGATGAAGAAGCACCAAACCCAGTAGGTGCTTACGGGGCTAGCTGGACCATGTGAGCCTGCCCGGGATTGCCTTAGAACCCTTGCGAATTGGGGCCTCTGTTAATTATGTTTCGCGGGTTCGGTTGTGGCTGGGAAGGTAGGTGAAATGGTTCTGGTTCAACCGGGTTTTATTGTTATAACGTTGTAGTATAGCCAGTTATTACCAACATTTCAAATATATAAATTTTTTTACTCGGAAAATAAAAGAGTTCCCGAGGTCGAACTCAGGGAGCAAGTTGTATTCTAGGGATACACATGTTTCTTTTACAAAAAAAATAAAGAAAGAGAGAGGGAAAGAATTTGTTGTTCTCTTTGTTTTCTCCTCGTGATGTTCTTCTTTCTTTCTTTCTTTCTTCAGATCTCCTTTTTCTTCTTTGTTCTGCAGAGGTGATGCTCTTCTTCTTTTTCTGCAGTCTCTTCTGTGAAGGTTTCTTCTTCCTTGGCTCTGCTGTACTTCTTCTCTGCAGCCTTTCCTCTTCTTCTGCCTTGCTCAGCCTCTTCTTTAGAGTTTCTTCTTCCTTGCGGCTAAGTGTCAGCTTCTTCTTTTCTTTTTCAGCCGGGGACGTCACCCCTCCTTTCTTCTTTTCCCTTCAGGCCGTCGTCTGATTTCCAAATCAGACGACTTAAACTACCTGTTGCTACAGTCAGCTTCCTTCTTCTTCCGCGGGTCTTCTTCTTCGCCTGTGCCTGCACACTTCAGAGTTTTTCGTCAGAGGAAAAACCTACTCTACCCTCCCCCCCCCCCCCCGCGTCTCTCTCTCTCTCTGAAACCACTCTTGGGAAAGCTCTCCCAGAGCTGCCGGGTAACCGGGTTCGGGTCAGGCCCGGGTCCAGGCCCACCGACGTGCGTGGTGGGCGAGGCGTGCAGGTCAGTCTTAAGTCGGGTCGGGTCGGGTCAGGTCCGCGGGGCGTGAGCGCGGACGAGACCGGGTAACCGGGCGGGTGAAGGGGACCTCACCCCGTGTGCTGAGGCAGTAAGCCTTCAGCACTTTTGCATCTTATATCGCTGCGCCTCTTCAGGCTTTTCCGAGGTGGGACTAAATGTCCCACCTCAATTGCGCGCCCGCAGCGGGTAAATCAGCGGGAGATTGCGGCGTCACGCGAAGCCTTCTGCCTTAGCTGCGAGCCTGGTGTTTTGTCGAAACGCCTCGCAAGGCCTAGGAGTTGAATCTGGGCGTGGCGCTGAGCGTGGCGCGCCTGTAGCTGCAGGCGGAAGCAGTTCCTCCTGCACGGCAATGGCGGCGGAGGTCGGGTGGCCTGTTCACAAGAAAACGGCCTCCCGGCCTAATCAGAAAGTGCCAGGGGCTTCGCCAGGGTGCGGCGAAGCTCGTGTGGGTGGTGGCGAGGCGCGGGGCGACGTGCAAGGGCTGCCCTAGGACGGACTGTGGGTCGGAGGATGGGTTTGTTGGGGGAAGCGTTACGGAGGTGTGGAGTGGCAGTGAGGGGGTGGGGGGTGCTCAGTGTGATGAGGCGGAGGTTCGGTGATGGTCGGCGAGGTGTGTGAGGCTGTGGAGCGATGGGAGCATCTCGCCGGAGGGTGGCCGGAGACGAAGGGGGTGACGATGGTCAGGGTTGGTCGAGGGCTTAATTGAATAAATTGAAAGCGGGGAAAGAAAGAGGAGAAGAAGGGGAGTAGCTCTAGCTTACTTGCAGGGACGAAGGGGGAGGAACAGGGCGACAGTCGTATCGACTGTCGCCGGAGAAGACGATGCTCAGGGAAAGGGGCGGCGGCAAGCAGAGAGCCGGAGAGGCGCCAGCTGGGTGCGGCGTGGCGCGGGAAGAGCAGGGGAGGAAGTCTCTGCTGCTGGTATTGCGGCAGAGCGAAGAGGTGGAGGGGGAGGAAGCTGCCGGAGCTGGTGAGCGTTTGCCGGAGGGAGAAGAGAGGAAAGTTGGGGATTTTCTCCGTCAGATCCAGGCTGCCCCGGTTGGTGGAGCAACGGGGGGTATTTATAGGGATCAAACATGGAGGAAGGCGGAGGGAGACGACGTGTCTCCCTCGCCGGAGGATGGCCGGAAACAAGAACCCATACCGTCCGTGCGTTCGCACGGCCGGTATGGTGGGTTACAACGACCAGGGGGGTGTCCCTGCGACGGCTGACGACGCAGGGCACCCCCGGTTTACTTGCCAGGTCCCCCACCTCACCCTGCGCGGCGCCATGCTCCGCGCAAGGTCGCCGGAGCATGGTGCTGGCAGGTTTTGCAGGGGGGACCTGATCGTAAAGAACGAAGGAGAGTTAGGGGCCAAAATGCGAGGGTTCAAAAGTTGAGGGCCAAAGAGTAAATATATGAGGACCAAAGTGTAAAGTCGGTCAAGGAGGTTTCTTCTTAGGCTCAAGTTTTTATACATGACTAATTAGGACCTAAGGAATCTGATGGTGAATTTCATTTCTATATTAAACCTTGTTTGACCGGTCAATTTACGCAAAAACCCAAATTAAGTTATTAATTGGGCATGGTTCTCAATGTAGGTCAAAATGGGTTCTGAAGGCCAAATTGAAGGTTCTAAACCCTAGAGATTATTTTTCTATGAATTTTAGAGGGTTTATTCTATTTTTACTTTGCCTCGAACCTTGTGAATTGAAGTGGGTTGTTTTAGGGTTACAGATTATCATTTAGTTTCTTGGAATTGCTGTAGCCCTTGCTAGATCATTTCATCCCACTCTTATTCTTATTAAGCTGCTTTGACCTATGTTTGGGCCCTGAATTACCCTGTATGCAGATTATACTGGTAAAATTGCATTTTTACCCCTTATGACTTGTTTTCTTCTCAAACTCAGGATTCTCTGAGTTAAGCCTTTCCTTGAGATATGTAGGAGCTTTTATCCTTTGTATTAGGTCAAAATGAGCTAGTTATGGCTCATGATGAGGTTCTCATCAGTAGGGATCCTTGTTGTTTACAGTCCAAAAGTTGGCTTAACTGTCCCTTTACCAAGGCCATTTCCTCCTGATGTTTCTAGTTCATGTTAGCCATCATCTTTATTAAGGTGTCCATTTTGTTTTGTGGGGGAGGGGCCGCCCTATTATGATTATATTAGGGTCTAACTAGTGGTCCTTGCTGATAGGGGGCAAGTGTGGCTGCTGGTTTGGCCTGGGCTGATTTTGGAATTGCGGTGGTTTCTGGTTTGTCCAACCAAAGTTGGGGTGGTTACGCCAGCCAGTGTTGTAAGTGTTGGAGAAAGGGTCAGGTTTCGCATAACCTTGGACAGCTTGCACATCTTCAAGGATAGCCGATGTCAATGGAGAGGGAAGAGAGTAATCAAGGGTTAAGGGAGCAAACGTCCCTCCCTAGAACGTGGTCAGGGGTTGTTCCAGGTTCAGTTGTGTTAAGGGCTGGACCAGGTCAACATTATGGGCTCCCTTTGCTAGGGAGAAGGTCTGTAAGGGGTTCCTGATCTGGTTCAGTAGCTCATCAATCTTTTTGTCCACTAATTCCACCCGATCTAGTTTCTTGGCAATGATGTCCATGTCAACCATTCCAGAATTTGCTTGTACCTCATAAATCCCACCACGGGGTTGACTGGATCTGTTGAACTGGGTCATGGAGGCATTGTTGAGTGAATTCTCGCTCATAGACTCAAAGAGCTCAAACGCACTCTCCTCGTCCTTGGTCAGGACATTCCCCCCTCATGAGGCATCGACGAAGTTCCATAGGTTGCTGTCTATACCATGGTAGAAAATCTAGGCTAATTGCCACCTTGGTACTTCGTGGTGTGGGCATTTCCTCAAGAGTTCATTAAATCTTTTCCATGCCTCATGGAACTATTCCCCACCCTGGAGTGTGAAGGTAGTAATATCTCTTCTGAGGGTAATGGTCTTTCCTATAGGGAAGAATTTCTTTAAAAATGCATGCCTCAGTTCTTCCCAGGTGGTGATGGGTCTACCTAGGGTTCTAAGCCATTGAGAAGCCTTGTCTCTTAATGAGAAGGGAAACATCTTGATTAGAATAATGTCAAGGCTAATGTTCCTAGGTTTCACAGTTTGTGCCATGCGGTCGAGATCCTCTAGATGCTGGAAGGGGTCCTCATTTGAGCTTCCATGAAAGTGGCTCTGGATTAGACTTAAGACATTCAATTTTAGCTCAAAATCATCTCCTCCTTTGGGGATCCTAAGGTGTGGCTCGACTCTAATAGTGGAGGGGTTATAGAAATAGCGGAGGGGCCTCGGTTGATCCTAAAATGGTGGTATATCGAGTGGTGGTTGCCCTTGTGCACCTTGGAAAGGTGGTGGTGGTTATTCTTGTGGGTTTTGTAACCAGTGTATGGCTTGCATGATGGTGTGGATTTGTTGCTGCTGAAGCCGGTGGTTTGCATTAATTTGGGCTTGGATGATGGGCATTGTGTTTGGTGGCGGTTAATCCTCAACCTCATCTACCCTAGGTTCAGCCATGTTTCTAACAGAATCACGTCGCCTAGATTCCTGTCCCAAAACAAATAACTCGGGATGCAGTGAGCGTCTCCCATGCATACACTAGAGAAAAATAGGAGGGGATGCGGAGAACGACAGATGCGAGAATTGTGTTCAATCAAGCAAACAAGCCTAGTCCTTATGGTGTATTCCTTAGGAGACCTAGAGATCTCAGAAAGGGTGATTAAGTCCGTAAGCACTGGACTCCCCTTCCCAAGGCTAATCTGGCCAGGTTGATTATGAGGGGATTGAAGGGAAGGTTCTTCCTTTGGTTTGTGCCTCCAGTTCCGTAGACCCCACAACCGCGGTCGTTTGACACTGCCCTGCAGCCTAGTCACCAGATTCTACCAAGGGAATGAAAGCCAAGTGCCCAGCGAACAAAACCTCACCTTTCGATACTTAACTCAGTCCTGCCTAGGGCACGTCTGCTCAGTTTTAAAAGGGCTAGGATAGTGCTTGTGCTAGGTTATGTGATGAGGCATTGATTGGGGTGGTGCCTCTTAATTTTCCACTTTCAATGTGTGTGCTTCTATCAAAACATGGTTTTCAAGCAAGGATTAAGATGTGGTGTCTTTTAGTGTTTCATCCTTACTTTAGTGTCTTTTAGGGTTGACGTGTCTTAATGTTTTTAGACAAGTTTCAGTGGGCACGTCAAGTTCTGCACACAATTCGGTGAAAGTAGATTTCCTTTTATTCTGTAGAGGCTCTAAAACCCTAATGTAGTCATCCTAATGATTATGCAGCTTCTATTAGATGAGTCGATTTTAGGGTTGAGTGGTGTGGCCCAAGTCAACTCACGGTGGCTTCGCAAACATCACTCAAAAGAAGAAAAGAACACTCCAAGAATTTATTCAGAATATTAGAGTGTACATTTTTTTGTGGGGTGATGTGTTAAGGATGTGGGTCAAGCAATCATACACCACACCAATTTTTTCAATTTTTACAATTTTTTTTTTAGTTTTTCATGCAAGCAAACAATCATGAGTGAAGAATTACTCACTATCAGTCCTTGTTGCGCCTACTCCCTTGTTACCGTCGTGGGATGCGTCGCTTCGTCGCCCAAACGCCGAATTCCTGCAACCATCAAGTAAAAAGGAAAATAGGGCATTAGACGATGTGAGAATGGATGTGGAATGGAAGTGACAAGACAAATCCCTTGCCTCCCCAGCAACGGTGCCAAAAACTGACGTGTGCTTGTGCGTGTGTGTTAAGAAGTGTCGTTATAGTCGCACTTGCAATGCCGATTTTAAAGTAAAGAAATGGAGGTGAGTCCGAGTGTCGGTCTCAGGGAGGCGTGAAAATCGGATTTTTCTTATCACTTGTTGTCACGGAAATTGCGGAGTTTTGCTTGCGAAAGGTGCGGTTGAAAAGCGAGAGAGGGATAGAGAGAGAGAGAGGGAGAGATTAGGGTTAGAGTTGTTTCTTACTTGATCATGCAACTTAAACAGGAAATAAAGTAAACACTGAATGGAAAGTAACTTCATTAATCATGCAGCTTTAGTTCATAGCTTACAACATTAAATATATGCTTAAACACAAGTAAAGGAAAGCTTAAAAGAGAGGAAGAGAGAGAGAGGGGGAGAGCGGCGAGGTAGCCACGGCGGTGGAGAAGGCTTCGTCAGCGGCTCATTGTCTCCAGCGATTACAAGAGAGCCTAAAGCTAGCTAAGAAGGGGGTAGAGTAGTTGCAAGGGAAGTGAATGCCTTGAATGAGTGGTTGGAGGGGGTTTAAATAGGGAGAAGGGCTTTCTAAAAGAAGAAGGGGTTTTAGCAATGTCCGGGACATCGCTAAAATCCTTTCAAAAGCATCGGTGAAGCCCTCCAGCCCGCCGGTCACACGCTCGCGCCGTTCTCCTTCGCGCCCGATCCATGGCTACTGCGTGAGAGCCGTCCGATCAAAGATCGGATGACTGAGATCCTCCCTTGGGCGCGCTTGAATCGCACCTCGGGTGCGCGTGCGTGCGAGCGTCGTCGCCCAACGTGTGCGCGCACGTGGGCGCTCGCTGTCTGAGAGCGCGCCGCGTGGCGCGATCTCGGCTGCCCGCTGCTGATTGGGCCACCCAATTTTGCCGTGCACTCCTTCATCTTCAATTCCTCGCACAGCGCTGCTCGAACCTGCGTCGCGTGCGTGCGGGCGTGCGCGCAAACCGCTGTGCCACGCCCACTACTTTGTCGTGGCGACAGCGGCGGGCACGCCGTTCTCAGCCGTCCGATCGAAGATCGACGGCCAAGATTTGATCTCCAGCTGAAGGAGGGAGCGACGCGTGGTGAGCGGGGGGTGACGTGGCGCAACGAGGGCCGTTGATCATCAGATCAACGGTCAGAACTTCTTGGGCACATTGTAGGAGCTCCGGATGTCGGATTTGGCCGATCTTGAGTCCATTGGACTCTATTCGTTGTTCTGAATCCATTCGTGCGGTCCGATTGCTCATCTGAGGTCAGATTTGACAAGTGCTTACACAAATGGCCATTAACATAGTTTTATAAGCAATCTTCGTATGATGCATGCAATTCTCCTATTCTACTTATGCCGTGCCTTTTATTCTTATGATGGGCCCTATTTAACAGAATTATCACCCCCATTTGCAGTATTATCAGGGGTTGGTAAGATAGGTTGCTGCTGTTGGTAACCCGCATAGGAGGTTGATGCTTCCATCCTGTCAAGTGATGGAATAGAAGGGGCCTGATAGATCAAGTGTGCTTGGCCTGGATTTGGGTTCATAACACGTCACTGGGTCGGCACGCTATTCAGGTTAGGCTGACGTTGAGAAGGAAGTGTGCCTGGTTGGCGAGAATTTGCCAACTGGGAAAGTTGGTTGCGGACCTATGTGATTTCATCCTTATGTTCCTTCTGGATAGCCGCATTCGTTCTTTGAATGTCAGGCAGAGCTTGGAGGATAAGGGACATTTGGTCTTGGTTGGGCCCGGATGGATAAGTGGGGTTGGGCTGAGGCTGAGGCGGCTGATAAGGACGAGGGGCTTGTGAACAGGGCTGAAAGGGTGGTCTTGGGTTCTGAGAATTTTCTGCCCACTGGAAATTAGGATGGTTTTTCCATCCAGGGTTGTAGGTGTTGGAAAATGGGTCATTCTAGATGGCGTTGAGGTCCTCATAGATCTGAGGAGCCTCAGGAAAGTCAGAGAATGGGGGAGTAGAGTTCCCCCGGCAAGAATAGAAAGGATCGAAGGTCCCTCCGGTCCTGGAGTCAGATGGGGGTGGATACGAGTCCATCTTATGAGAAGGTCGATAGAAAATGTTTTGCACAGTTTCCCTTGCGGGAGGGGGCTGTGCGAAGGAGTTCTGCGTAGAGGTGGCTCGCTGCAAGTGCTGAGTCAGCTCGTCCACCTTCTTCTCAATAATTGAGACCTTGTCCAACCGACTGGCCATTAATTCCAGGTCGACTGATGTGGACAGGCCTTGCATCTCATGTGCTTCCCTAAGGTTCGTCGCTGCACGGGTATTCGTCCGGTCGAATAATCCCATGGAGTCATTGTTAATGGAGTTCTCGCACATATTCTCGAGAATCTCCCACACGGTGTCCTCATGTTGACCTATGATATTCCCTCTGCAAGTTGCATTAACAAACAATCTAATATCTTCACGGAGTCCCTGGTAAAAAGACTGAACTTGTTCCCATTTAGGAACTCCGTGATGGGGGCACTTTCTCATGAGATCCTGGAATCGATCCCATGCCTCATGAAGAGGTTCTCCCGTCTGCTTGTGAAGTGAGTAATCTGATGGGGTAAGGCGTTTGTCTGACCAACAGGAAAGAACTTCTTCAAAAACTCGAACTGGGGTTCTTCCTAAGTGTTGATCGGGCGGGTCTGTGTCTGATACCAATGAGCCGCCTTGTCCATAAGGGAGAAAGAGAACATCTTCATGAGTAAGATATCCTGATTTTGTGCATCTGACCCGAAAGTCTGGGCCAGATGCTTGAGCTGTTTGATATGCTAGAAGGGATCTTAAAAGTTAAGCCCATAAAATTTAGGTATGGCATGAATCATGTTGGGCTTTAATTTGGAATCAGGTCCTCCAGTCGGGATTTTGACTCGAGACTCAATTGCCACCGCAGCGGGATTATAGTGATCTCGCATCATGGGACGCTGCGGTGGGTTCATGAAGTTTTGGAAGAGATCATTAAGACGTTGGAGTTGGTGCTCAAGATTATTCTCTTCTTCAACAGGCTGAGCCATGATGGAAGAAGAAGGGGAACTAGGTTCAGAATCAGAAGAGAGGTCAATGTGGAGTGGTTGTCGCACAAACAAGGGTACCGAGGCTTGGCCTCGGGGAGAGTGGATTTCTAGAAGAGGTTTCAAGTACCTCCTACCGAACATGCACTGATGGATTGGACAAGGTTAGAAGGTGTTGGACTCAATCAAGACACCCAAAATATGTTGGCTGACTATAGAGTTTCGGGGCGGATGATACCCCTTGATCAGAAGGTCGTCCACTTGAGAATTACCTGGGCAGCCAGAGAGGGTGAGTCCCGCGAAGACCCCTACATGTAGAGCACCCCCACGGGTTACAGGATTTCCCTCACCCGACCTCTCTTGTCACTGAGATTCCAGGTAGACCAGAATGGGGACCTTGACCTCTTAAGTCTACTACTTTTAATTAAGATCAAGATGCTTAGGGTTTCACTTGAACTTTAAGCCTTTTGTTGTGCAAAAGTGACCTAAATTGAAGGTTGGTTGATCCAAGGGATCAACTTCACCTGTTTGTTCCTGTGAGAGCTTATTAGGTCATTTCTTTTAGTGTTCAAGTTAATTAAGAGCCTGATTGCTTAGGATTTCTCTTAATAGATCTTTTCAAGCAATGGTTTAGGCACACCTCTTCTTGAAATTTCCAGTTCTTGATTAGAAGATGTGTCTCTAAAACCCCATCTTAGAATCCTAGGTTGGCTCTAATTGGTCCAATTAGTTGCCTTAGAAATGGGTAACCAAGGCTCAAGCAAGAAGGTTTTAGCCCTAGTTACCTTAAGTGGATATGCAGATAAAATGTGTTGAAATTTAAAAATAGGCAACTTTGTGAATTACTATGTATAAAAGATAGGTAGACCTAGATTGATTTCTTTCTTTTCTTTCTCCTCTTTAGAATGTGGAAGTTTAAGCGAGAGAGGGTTGAGGGTTACCTGTTCTTTGGTGTGTTTGTTGTGCGGCTGCTTTATTCTTCCTTGCCTTCCTTTCCTGCACAACAGAAGAGATATCAAGTCAGTATACAATCAGAAATTATGATTTTGTAGCTTCTAAAATACCCGTTGCACCCCAGCAACGGTGCCAAAAACTGGTGGCAGGTTCTGTGTAACTGCCACCAGTTTGATCATATTTTATTACTCGAATATAGAAAATCCCCAAGGTCGAACTTAGGGAGCAACCTTGATTTTAGAAGTATAGAAAATCACAATTTACAATATACTGTTTTACAAAAAGATTAAAGAGAGAAAAATAAAAATGTCTCTTCTCTTTTCTTCTTTTGTCTTCCTTTCTCTCTCTTTTCAGACGTCTGGCTCCAAGGGTCAGATGCCTTAAGTGCCACTTGCTACAGTGCTTGTGCTTTCCTTCTTCTTTCCAGTTGTTGCTTCTTCTTCTTCTTCTTCTTGGTTTCTTCTTTTTCTCTTTGCTGTCTCTGCCTTCTCTTCTAACTTCTTCTTTCTTCTCTGCTGCACGCCTTTTGCTTTCTTCTCTCTTCCTTCTCCTTCTGCCTCAGCTTCTCTGTGGCTACAATGCCATCTTCCTCCTCCTTTGCTTCTCTACTGCTCTAAGTCCTTCCTTTCTCTCTGGCTGTAGCTGTCTTCCCGTGGCTAAGTCCTCAGCCGCTCCTCCTCCTTCCTTGCTTCCTCTTCTGTTCCCTGCACATGCATCTAGTTAGGCAAAACCTAACCCCTACCCTCCTCGCGTCTCTCTCTCTCTATTTTGCTCTCAAGACAGCTCTCCCAGAGCCTTCTTGGGTTATCGGGTCAGGTATGTGTGCTCGGGACCAGGCGCACCGGCGTGGGTGGTGCGCGAGGTGTGCACAGGTTGGGTAATCGGGTCAGGCCAGGTCCGTGGGGGCATGGGTCGCGGATGAGGCCGGGTGGTGGGCGAGGGACCTCACCCCATGTAGTTGAAGAGGATAAGCCCTATGCAGTTTTACAATTTATGCATGCGCAGGCGGTATTCCACTTCCAAGGTGGGACTAAATGTCCCACCTTCGTTCGCGCGCGGCAGCAGCAGATGGTTTCCTCAATTGGCGAGGCTCCAGAGTCCTTCGACGCCAATCAGAAGCCTGGGTGCATGCGTGCCTCAAACCCGCACTGCCTGAGGGTCTCTCCTGGAGCCAAGCACGACTTGGAGCGACTTGAAGCTTGCTTCAAGCTCAGCGATAATGGCGGAAGGCGTCCTGACCCTGAAATCAATAGCATGGCCTCTCGGCCACGTCAAATCATTCGGGGAAGTTCGCCAGAGCACGATGAAGATGGCCCGGTGGTCAGAGTGGCGTGAGGGTGCCTGTGCGTGTGTGCCTAGAGCACACTGTGTCCGTGCAGGTGGGTGTGTTCGGGGGGGAGGTTACAATGGGTGGCACGGTGAGTGCAGTGAGGGGAAATGGTCAGTGAGGTGAGGCGAAGCTTAGGGACAGATTGGCGAGGAGGGAGGTGGTTTGTGGTGGTGGAGTGAATTCACCAAAGTTGGTTGCCGGAGGTGAAGGGGATGATGGTGGTCAGTGTGTGGCAGTAGTCGATTTAGGAAACAAATAAGGAGAAAATGAAGAGGGGAGAAAGGGGAACTTATCTAAGAGTTTCTGGACGAAGGGGGGGAGGCGGAGGTGGCGAATGGCTGTGCTGCTATTGTCGGAGACGAAGGTACCTAGGGGAAGAGGCGACGATGAGGGAGAGGGGCTGGAGGGCACCTGCTGGTACGACAAGGTGCGGTGGACGACGGCGGAGGTAAACCTGCCACTGGTATGATGGCAGGGTGACGAGAAAGGAGGAGGAGAATCGCCGGAGCCTGCGGGCGAATGGCCGGAGGAGGAGGAGACGAAATTGGAGGGATTTCTTCAGTCAAATTAGGCTTGAAGGATGCGGCAAGAGTTGCCGCTCCTTAAATAGGCATCGGTCAGGAGAGAATCACGAGGAGGAGATGGGAATACCTCGGTGGAGGTATGGCCAGAACGAGACCCATACTTCTCGAGCGTTTGCACGAGAGGTATGGTAGCCGACAGGGTATGGGAGTCGGCCCATGCTGCAGGGGACAACGCAAGGAGTCTCCCTTTCAAATCTGGGGTCGGCTCCCCAGGCATGCGCAACGCTATCCTCCGTGCAAGGTTGCCGGAGGTGTGGTTTGGGCAGGCGGGTGGCAGAGGGACCCGATTGAAGAAGATGACGGGAAAGATAGGGGGTCCTTGCAAGATTTCAAAAAGCTAAGGGTCAAAAAGTAATTGTTGAGGACCATTTTGTAAAGTGGGTCAAGGCGACCTTCCCTTAGGTCCAAATTTTGGTATAAACATAATTTGGACCTAAGGAATCCAATGGTGATGTTGGATTTTAGGTTTTACCATGTTTGACTGGACATATTGCACAAAAACCCAAATTATGTCAAAAATTAGGTATGGTTCTCAGTCTAGGTCAAGATAGGTTCCAATGGCAAATTGAAGGTTCTAAATCCTAAGGGATATTTTTTTCGTGAATTTTAGAGAGTTTAATTGATTTTTATCTTTCTTATAACTTCGTGAATTAAAGTGGGTTTGTTTTAGGGTTACAGAATATCATTTAATTCCCAGATTTTGTCATAACCCTTTTCTAACCAAACCATCCCACTTTTTCTCTTATTAAGTCCATTTGACTTGTGTCTAGACCTTTAGAAATTCATTTTATGTATTGCAATGGTAAAATTACAGTCTTACCCCTTGTGTAATGTTTTATTTTTAGATTTGCAATTCCCTGATTTAGGCATTCCCTTAGGTTTTGTAGGAGCTTTTGTTTAATTTATTAGGTCAAAATGTGCTAGTTAGGGTTCATGATGAGATTCTCATCAGTGATATCTCCTAAAAACTCTACGCCCTTGGTTTCTGATGAAGCTATGAATGCTTAAGTTTTTCCGTCTTCTATGATGCCTCCGGATATGGATTCCTCTGACTTGCTTCAAAACAACGTTTTTCCAGATCCGTTTGAAATTCGTACAAAGGATGTTTTCATATCTAATCTCCTTAATCATTTGGCTAAGTTGCATTTTTTGAAAAAGCATGGGTCTCAATCATCGCCTGATCTACTGGGTTTTGACGGTGATAATAATGAAGGCTTCTCGTTGCTTTTGAATGACCCTGTATCTTATAAAACTGATAGTTCTTGCTCTAACTTAGCTCTTGCCAAAAATTGTACTATTGAAGGGGTTTCTAACTTGACTTGGGGCGTTTATCTTCCTTTTCCTTCCCGTTCGTTGAATCCTGATCTGGATCCTAATCTTTCTTCCCTCGAGGAGATGCTGGATAGGAGGACTGCTTTGTGCATGAGCAATGATGTTAACTCCTTAGATTTTCGTTTGGATGCGGAGCCTCAAGGTGGTTCGATTTTTTATGATGCGGAACCCCTACTCCTCCAAGACTCAACATATGAGGTAGACTCTCCTCCTCTAGCTAGAGGAGCCCATGGTGGTCATTTGTTGGAGGACTCGAGTATAGGATTACCCGAAGTCGCGCTAAGTCTCTTTGTAAAACCCTCTCATTATGAATTGTTTATTTTGGAATTGTCGAGGTATCTTGAACAACCCTACTATGCATCGCCTTAAACTGATCATTCATGACCATAAGATTAACCTTGTTTTCTTGATGGAACCTTTTGTGGCTCCTTTTGCTGTTGATTCTGTTAGGGACTCTATATCTTTCCTTCATGCGTTTGCCTCTACTGACGCTCCCAAGATTTGGTGTCTGTGGAAAGAACCTATTTCCATTTCTGTCGTGTTTGCCATGTCCCAGGCAGGCACAGTGACCAGTTCTTATGCTGATTTTTTCCTGAAATTGACTGCGGTGTATGCATCTACGGACGCTGATGAGAGAGTGCATCTTTGGAATTACCTGTCCAATGCATCTCAGTTCTCGCCCTCTCCTTGGATTCTTGGGGATGACTTCAATTGCATAATACAAGCTTCTGAGGAAGTGGTGGTGCTCCTTTTGTTGACTCCTAGGCTGTTCCCTTCAGATCAATCTTTCATAATCTCGGCCTTATTGAGATGCCTCTTGCTGGTACTCAACTTTCTTGTTGTAATGGGAGGCAGGGGGATTGTATTCTCCTGAATCCCGCGGCCCTTGCCAATATCGACTCTGGTTCATATCTTTCTAGACGTTCCTCTGACCACTCTCCCATGACCTTAATCTCTAATGGTTATAGGTCTCAACAACCTCATCCTTTTCGATTCCAGGATATGTGGCTGAGGGATGCTACATTTTGCAATCTTGTTGAAACTACTTGACTCTAGGCTTACTCTAATCTATTCCATGATCCTATTACTGCCTTTTATTCCAAACTTGCTGCTTTTAAGAGGGCTTTGAGACTGTGGAATAAGATGACTTTCGGGAATATTTAGGATATTGTTAAGAACCTTGAGGCCTGCTATGATGAACTTAATGGGAAATTAGCACCCTTTAGGATGATGAAGTTGCACCTGAGCTCACGGATGTGCACAATCAGTTGGAAGATGCCTAAGCTAAGTATCACGATTTTCTTCTTCAAAAGGATAAAGTTAATTGGCTTAACAATGGTGAATTAAACTCTAAATTTTTTTACTCGGTAATTAAAAGATGCTTTGCTAAACGTAATAGAGCCAAGATTACTGATGCTGTTGGTAGCTGGTCTTGGAATGAGGTGTCGATCTCACAGTTGGTTTTTATAAGAGTCTCTTGACCTCTGACTCGCATCATGACTTCTCCCCTTTCCTTGATTCCATTCCAACTATTATTAATGAAGAGGACTCATCCCTGTTGCTTATTCCTCCCACTAATGATGAGATTTTTAAAGTTTTATCCCAGATGCCCACTAATCAGACTCCGGGCCTGGATAGATTTAATGTGGAATTCTTTACCTCCTTTTGGGATCTCATAAAATGTGACCTTACTTCAGCTATCGATTACTTCTTTAGTGCACATAAAGGACCGCGATCTTTTAACAATATGTTTATCTCCTTGATTCCTAAGAAACTGGATGCTGTAAACCTTACGGATTTTCGTCCGAGTAGCCTTCATAACGTCTCCTATAAGATTGCATCTTCTATCCTTACCAATAGAATACCTAATATTCTCACCAAGTTGATTTTTGAAGAACAGGCAAGTTTCATTAAAGGTCAATCTATCCTTGATCACGCTACCACCGTGTTTGAGCTTACGCAGTGTATTGATCTCAAAGTGTCCAGATCTAACATTATAATTCAGTTAGATCTCCAAAAGGCATATGATAGAGTTGAGTGGGGGATCCTATATCTTATTCTCTCCAAGTTTGGTTTCACTTCCCCTGGGATCTCTCTGATCTCTGCTTTTGTTGAGCACCAAGGCTCCTCTAACCTAATTGATGGCATCTCCTCTAGCTTTTTCAATCCTTCTCAGGGGCTTAGGCAAGGTGATCCATTATCTCTGTTTCTTTTTGATCTTTTTATGGAGCCTTTCATTAAAGGTTAAAGGAATTGGCCTTTCAGGAGAAGATCCTTCCTTTTTCGCTAAAATGTGGTGTTCAAGCTCTGCTTGCTCTCCTTTATGTAGATGATGTGGTTCTTTTTCTGAATGGGGGATCCCACACTATCTCCAACCTATCCAATTTCCTTTGGGACTTTCAGTACTCTTCAGGACAACAGATTAACCAAGCCAAAAGCTTCTGCTATACCGAAAAACACTTCCCACCTAAAAGAATGTCTCGTTTTCTCCAAACTTGGGCTTCCAGCAAGGATCTTTCCCGTTTACATATTTGGGATGTCCCATTTTTGCAGGGCTCACTAAAACGTCCTATTTCTACCCTATCATCGAGAAAATTCAATCTAAGTTGGCAGGATGGAAAGCCAGTCTTCTTTCTTCGGCCTCTCGCCTATTGTTGATCAAGCATGTCCTCTCTTCTATTCCCATCTACACCCTATCTATTCTGGTAGTTCCCAAATCTATTATCAACAAACTTGAATCTATCTTCGCAAACTTTTTTTGGGGCTCCACCTCTTCTGAGAAGAAACACCATTGGATCTCTTGGAAGAACATTTCTAAACCTCTGTCCAATGGGGGTCTTAGGATTCTTAAACTTGATCTTTTTATCGAAGCCCTATGAATGAAAAGAATATGGAACATTTGGTTTCAGGATTCTCCCTACTCTAGCCTGATGAAGCGTCTTTATGGTGATTCCCCATTTGTGTCTGCTCCTATTTTGGCTAGGGTTAAGAGAATGAGGGAGACGTATGTGGTTATGAAACACTTTATTCATTGGGAAATTCATGAAGTTGCTATGGATTTTTGGGTTGATACCTGAATGTGAGACAAGGCTCTTGAGCCTTCCTTCCTGAGTCTGTCTCTTCCCCTCCAATTTAGGTCAAGGAAGTTCTCTCTAAAGGCTACAATTACTTTGGGATTTCATACATTCCTTAGAATATGATGAGTTAGGTCCTCCAAACACACTTGGATGATAATAAGGACCTGCCTGTTTGGACCCTTACCATTACGGGGTGCTTTACTGTGGCCTCTGCTTATGTCTCCAACTTTAGATCCATGCCTATTGATATAGCTGCCAAGAAGCTTTGGAAACTTAAGGTTCCTCTTTGATTGGGTCTTCTCACTTGGAGGGTCCTTCATTTTAAGATCCCTACCAATAATAACATCAGCAAGCTTGGCATCCCCTTGGTCTCTAAATATTTGTGTTGTTGTAATTCTCCCAACTAGGAATCAATTGTTCATGTTTTTACGCAAAGTGAGTGACGTGCATACATCTAAATAGCCAAAAATGTCTATTAATGCATGCTCTTAGTATCATATAAGCATCATGCATTGTAAATATTGGATAACATGCATCATCATGCATTTAGGTCAAATTGTATAAATTGTACGGTAATTTCTTCTTCGTTATAGCTAAGGATAGAGTGACATTTAATCGGGGCCTCGGATTGAAGATCCAACCATACGGATTTGATCAGGGTGTCGATCGGAGTTCTACAACTCCAAGATCACTCTGATCGAACTTCCGTAGCATCAGATATAATCTGAGGAAGATCAGAGATCAAGGGTCAAGATGGTGTAAATCTGCACTTCAGATGACAAATCCGACCGTACGGATGGATTCGGATCGACGATCGCAACTCAACAACGGGAAAATCGGTCCAATCTGACATCCGTGGCACCATCTACAGCACATAGAAGATGGACGGTCAAGATGGTGCCACGTGGTGCCATCTCAGCCATCCACACTGGCCAAAGGCTCCCTCTCCCTCTCTCTCCTCAACCGTATGATTAGATCTGAGCACCCGGCCCTTAAAACATAAGCGCGACCAAAAACACGCCTCAGGACAGCGGTTGAGCGCTCAACGCGTGAGAGGAGGGCACGGGTTCGAAGCCTCGCGTGCCTCAAATCGAGCGCAAGTGTGCGCGAAATTGGATCATTGGATGAAGCATGGGCAGCACAGATGCGAGTGACATGGCACGAGGGATGGGCGAGGATTGCACACGCATGTGATGATGCGTGATCCAATGTGCCATCACACGTGGGCGGGCGAAGGCATTGAAGAAGAAGCGACGGTGCGCCTCTCGGCCATCCGATCTCGCGATTGGATGGTTGAGATCATGTGATCGTGCGTAAGGCATTGAAGCGCAAGGAGAGGAGGATAACTTCTCCCTCTGTCTTCCAAGCATCTTCTGAGTTCGCCCTCCATCTTCCAGGTGTTGCCCTATTTGGCTCGTCCTCCAAGCAGCCATCGAAGAGGATAACTTCTCACCTCCTTTCTCTTTACTGCTTTCTATAGTAGATTTTACTACGTTCTAGTTGTAATATTTCTCACTTTCTAGTTGTAATATTTCCCTCTTTCTAGTTGTAAAATATTATCCATATTATAAAGTGTTTATTTTCTCTCTCTCTCATTGTTAATATCGAATTCATTGTGATTATCTTGCTTTCTAAACGTAAACAAAAAAAATATATAATCGCGGATTTCAAATCGACATAGCCTGCCTGTGTTCGACTCGGAATTCTTTTCGAGTTTCTGTAAAATTTATTTGTTGACGGATTTCTTTGCAAATCACATTATAACAATGGATTTTCAAAACTCAACTTTCGTTTACGACGATTTCATTCCACAACCCTAATTCAAACCATAATTAACCTAGGTGTTCGTATAAACCCTAGAATTAGTTTGGATGCTTTGATTTCCACCCCCACTCATCTCACCCTCCTAAAAGAAAAAAACAACAAACAAAAAGATACTTCTTGTGGGACAAATTAACATCACCCACATTTGAGGTACATAACCTAACTTGATTTTTATCTACTCAACCGGGAATCCAACCTATGGAACTGGTACACACACCCAAACACATAATCGAGTAAAAATCAGAATAGATATCCACTTGTGTGCCTAACTCATTGGTGCATTAAGGCCAATTGTTTGAATTGTTTGGACTGCACCACTTCATTTAAAATCAACTCATCATGTAGCTTCCCCTTAGGGTTTACAATTTAGGTCAATACCAAGCACTCTACTTTACTTTCGATTTCGAAAGGAAAAGATCTTCACCCATGTTTTGAAAATCTGGTTTGCCTCTTGAACTTGATTGAATTTACCTAATTCTAAACCCTAAAAGTTACTTAAGCAAGATTTGAACCTTAAAATCCACTCATCCAAATAATCTTGCTTGAAAATCCTGGTTGTGCATGCAATCACACATATCCAATCAATCATTAAGGGCACAGCCCATTTTAAGGGCCCACTACTTTCCATAAGCACTACAATCCTAAGCCTAAGTTAAAATTGATTAGACGTTGGCCTTAAGGACTGATTCGCTCTTCAGAACCCAGATTGAGATTGTTCATGATTAACCTGCTTGTACTAGTTAATCTGATGTCTAGATAGGGGAGTAGAATCAAACGATTGCGGCTGGGGGGTACACTAGGAACCGGAGGTGCAAGTCGAAGGAAGAACCTTCTCCCTAGCCCCTCCTTCTAACTGGTTGGATTGATTAGATACAAGTAGAGTAAATCGTTTATAATCTTAAGACAGATTTTGAGAGTCTGTAGATCCTTAGGCTATCCAACTTAAGGACAAGCTTGTTTTGTTGTGCTGCAGGATTCTTATCCCCAGTCCTTCTGACCTTTTCCTAGTTTATGCTTGGAAGGAGGTCATTGAATCCTCGATTGGAAGGACCATTAGATCATTCTAGGAGGTGTAGATTGAATTTTGGCCAAATTGATCCTATGGCCGATCAACAACCTCCTCTGCCTCAGAATAAACAAGAGATATTTCAAAGGCAGCTGGAACAAATGCAGAGAATGCAAGAATGGTTCCAGAGAATGCAGGGCGCTCAGCCCTTGAAGGATTTTTATGATCCTTCAAATTATGGGGAACGTCCCAGTGTCCAGATTCCAGCCGGAGATGTTGAAATCAAGCCCTAGGTGTTAAGCCTGATCAAACATTTTCATGGGCTTGGCTCTGAAGACCCATTTCAGTATTTGGAGAACTTGACCACTTTGGTCCAGACCACCAAAGCACAAAACATGAATGAAGAGCAAATGATCATGAGGCTCTTTCCCCACTCTCTTAGGAATAAGGATGCTCATTGGTATAGGACCATAGGAAGGCCGATAGCAACTTGGAACGATCTTAAATCAATTTTCTTAAAGAAATTCCTTCCAATTGGGCATACCAATGCACTGCAGCAGGCGATTACTACTTTCGCCCAGCGGCCGGGGGAACAGTTTCATGTTGCCTGGGAGCGATTCCAGGACTAATTGCGGAAGTGTCTACACCACGAGGAGCCAAAATGGCAAATCGTGCAGATCTTTTACCACGGGTTGATTGAGCAACTCAGAAATCACGTGGAAACTTCTTGCGGAGGCAATTTCCTCAACAAAGATGCAGATAGTGCGCATGATTTGTTTGAGGAAATGAGTGAAAATTCAATCAATCATGCCTCCATGGATACATTTAATAGGTCCAAACAACCCAGATCGAATGTTAATGAGGTCCATGATTCTCATTCATTCGATATGAAGCTGATTTGTAGTAAATTAGATATGGTGGACCTGGTTAGCAAAAGGATGGAGGAGTGGATGGCTGGAAACTATGTGAACAATTCTTGATCCACTCAATCCCAGAATTCAGGATTTCATTCTCCGCGAGCTCCTTTTAGACAGGAGTTCATGAATCAACTGGATGCAGCTCAACCTGTGAGCCAGCATTGCTCGGAACCCTACGGGTTCCAAACTGGGGCCTTTGATCCCAATTTCTCTGATCCCTCTCTTTCTTTCTCTCCATCCTTGCTCTATGAGGATGTTTATGCTGTACAGGAGAACGTTAGGTCCAACCCATATTCCAATGCTTATAATCCTGGTTGGAGGAACCACCCTAACTTATCTTAGAAAAATCTGGGGCTGCAAACCCAATTCCGACCTAGCAACTATGCTCCATAAAGACCAATGGGTCAGGGTCATGTTTATACTCAGCTACCCCCGAATCAGGTCAATTAGCCAATTTGGAATGCTCATCAATCCGTAGGGTAGGCTAATTTGAACTGTCAGATGGTAGAGATGCAAGGATCTATGCTCCAGCTCATGCAACAAATGAAAACATCGCTGGATAACTTGCAAACCAGGCTCATTTCTAACACCCGTCAGCCCGGATCTTTGCCATCTCAACCCTTACCCAACCTGCGCAACATACAGAATCCGGGTAATCAAGCCCAATGGTATGGAAATGAAAGGGACCCACACGCACATGCTTAGGTGGTTGAGCAGGGTCCTTCCTCTTCTGCTTCTTCACCAAATCCGGGGCTTTTGGCTAATCAAGCCCCTCCGATCTTTCCTAACCCTCCCCAAGACCCAAACCCATACGCATCTGCCAACTTCGTTACTTTGAGGAGTGGAAGGCAAACCCAGGACCCACACCTACCCTGCTCTAGTCAAGAAAATCCTGGTGAGCCTGAGGAAAGAAAGGAGAATTTTCAAGAAGAAATCAAGGCTCAGGAACCTGATTCCAAAGATCTAACTCATGTTCCTTTTCCTGAGGCCTTGATTAAACCTAGGAAGAAAAAGCCTGTTGATAGTAACAAGGAGCTCTTGAATATATTCAAGAAAGTTGAAATCAATATTCCCCTCCTCGATGCTATTAAACACGTACCGGTTTATGCTAAATTCCTAAAGGATTTATGCACCCAGAAGCGTAAGTCAAGGGAATCTGTTCTGAGGAAGGTGATACTCTTTGAGTAGGCTAGTTCTGTTATCCTGCATCACTTTCCTCTGAAAAAGGAAAATCTAGGTGCCCCTTTGATTTCATGTGTTATCGGAGATTACACCTTTGATTGGGCACTCCTGGATCTAGGTGCATCCATTAACCTAATTTTGACTTCTCTTTATGAGAAGTTCGGATTAGGTGAACTTTGGCTGACCTCAGTAGTGCTGCAATTAGCGGACAGTTCGGTCACAAATCTGAGAGGCGTTATTGAGGATGTTATTGTCAAGGCTAAGGACTTCTATTTTCCTATAGGTTTCCTTATCCTTGACATGGATGTTCCTGAAAATTTAAGGAACACGTCCATCATTCTGGGGCATCCGTTCCTAGGTACCGCTAAGGCCAATATCAACTGTGAGAGTGGTAGCATGAAAATCGCCTTTGGGGATTGAAAATTGAAACTGGATATTTTTAAGGCGATTAACAAATTTGGGGATTGTGGATATGTTGAGGAACTCGAGGAGGATAACTTGAATATTGAGACATGTATGGCTATTTCTACAATTGAAAGTTCCTCCTGTCTCGATGAATCCAACTCGCAACCCTCTGTGGCAAACCCACCACATTCTGAAGAGGTTACTGATTTTGTTCACTTTGAACCTCTTCCTCTTGATGAATCTTCATCAGCATGATCCTTACCTTCCATCTTAGACTTGCCCTAGCTTGAATTGAAACAATTGCCTGAGAGTTTGAAATATCAGTTTTTAGGACCGAAAAAGATGCTCCCTGTGATTATCAGTGCTAGATTGACTACGGAGTAGGAGATTAAACTAATCAAGGTCCTAAAAGAACACAAAGAGGCAATTGGTTGGACCATCCATGACCTTAGGGGGATTGAGCCATCTTACTGCAATCATAGAATTTTCATGGAAGATGGATCCCGCCCTTTTCTCTAGATGCAGAGGAGACTAAACCCTAATATGTGAGAAGTGGTCAAGAAAGAAATAATTAAGTGGCTTGACACAGGAATCATTTATCCGATCTCAGATAGTGCTTTGGTAACTCCCGTGCAAATTGTTCCCAAGAAAGCCAGGATTACCGTTGTGACTAACGAGAAAGGAGAATCTCTCACAACTCGTTTAGCTTCCGCTTGAAAGGTCTGTATCGATTACAGGAAACTAAACACAGCCACGAAAAAGGATCATTTCCCTTTGTCGTTCATCGATCAAATTCTTGAAAGACTAGCCAGGAAAAAGTACTTCTGTTTCCTAGACGGTTACTCAGGATACAATCAAGTTCCTATCCATCTCAAGGATAAGGAAAAAATAACTTTCACCTATCCCTACGGAACCTTTGCTTTTCGTAGAATGCCATTCGATTTATGCAATGCACCTGCGACTTTTCAAAGGTATATGATAGCCATATTCTCTGACATGGTGGGAGAGTTTATAGAAGTCTTCATGGACAATTTCTTTATTTTCGGCGAATCATTTGATTCTTGACTCGCTAATCTCGAATTGATCCTTAAAAGATGCATCAAAACAAGATTGGACCTTAGCTGGGAAAAGAGCCATTTCATGACATAAGAAGGTATCATCTTGGGTCATGTAATCTCTAAACGGGGAATTGAAGTTGACAAAGCTAAGGTTGATGCTATTTCCAAACTTCCTCCTCCCACATCTGTCAAACAAATTTGATCATTTCTTGGTCATGTTGGATTCTATTAGAGGTTCATCAAGGATTTCTCCAAGGTTGCTCGCCCTCTAAGCAACCTTCTTGCCGAAGATATACCGTTTGAATTTGATGAATCGTGCCGCAAGGCATTTGATTTTCTTAAAATGGCAGTCATTTGTGCTCCGGTGCTGCAACCACCGGTCTAGACAGCCCCATTTGAGATCATGACCGATGCTTTTGATTATGCGGTTGGGACTATTTTGGGTCAAAAGATCGACAAAAAGCCCTCTGTCATCTATTATGCTAGCAAAACTCTAGATGAGGCCCAGAGGAATTATACCGTAACTGAGAAGGAGTTGCTAGCTGTAGTATTTACTTTGGAGAAATTTAGGGCTTATCTCTTAGTGTCTCACGTCATAATTTATACCGACCATTCAGCCTTGAGACATTTCTTGGCCAAAAAGGATGCCAAACCCCAGCTCATTCGATGGATTCTTCTACTTTAAGAATTCAATCTTGAAATCAAAGATAAATCTGGGGCACAGAATGTGGTGGCGGATCATCTTTCGAGATTTCTAAGTGATTCTCCTCGTTCGAATTTTCCGATTATTGATACTTTTCCGGACAAGACTATTCTTGAAGTGTCAGGTATCCAAACCCCATGGTTTGCAGCATAGTAAACTATTTGGCCATTGGTCAAATCCCTCAAGATTGGACCAAGCAAGAACGAGATAGACTCAAATCTGAGGCCAAATATTACTTCTGGGAGGACCCTGAACTGTAATGCATCGGCTATGATCAAATTATTCGCCGATGTGTTCCGGAGAATGAATTCCAAAGTATATTTGAGTTCTGCCATGCATCTGCGTGCGGTGAATAATTCTCTGGGAAAAAGACAGCTGTAAAAATATTGCAATCTAGATTCTATTGGCCGTCTTTATTCAAAGACGCCCAGGAATTCTCAAGGTCGTGTTCCCGATGCTAAGCACTTGGGAGCATAACCAAGAGAGATATGATGCCTTTAAACCCAATCCTTCCCATTGAAATCTTCGACGTTTGGGGCATCGATTTCATGGGACCCTTCCTCCCTTCATTGGACACCAGTACATTCTTGTTGCTATTGATTACATGTCCAACTGGATTAATGTTATTCCCACTCGAACCAATGACCACAAAGTGGTCATCGATTTCGTCAAAAAGAACATCTTCAGTCAGTTCGGGATTCTGAGGGCTATCATTAGCGATGGTGGTACTCATTTCATAAATGCCCAGTTCCGTAGTTTACTGGCAAAATACGGGGTAAATCATAGAATCTCCACACCTTACCACCCTCAGACGAATGGACAGGCCGAGATCTCCAATCGGGAGATCAAGAACATCCTGCAGAAGACGGTTAGGCCTGATCGAAAAGATTGGACTCAAAAGCTTGAGGACGCTCTTTGGGACTACCGTACGGCATATAAAATGTCTATCGGCATGTCACCATTTCATCTGGTGTATGGAAAGGCGTGCCATTTACCCGTAGATATTGAACATCGGGCATTCTGGGCGATCAAGAAACAACTTTGATCTAAGTTTAGCCGGAAAGACCAGGAAGCTCCAACTATCTGAGTTGGAGGAGCTTAGAAATGATGCATACGAGAATTCCAAGATCTATAAGGCTCGAACCAAAGATCTTCATGACCAAATGATTTCTTGTAAGAGCTTTGAGTTGAACCAGAAGGTCTGGCTCTTTGATTCTCGACTTAAGCTCTTTCTCGGCAAGCTTAGGTCAAAGTGGGATGGCCTGTTCATCATCGATCGAATATTTCCCAACAGAGCCATTGAGATCTCTGACCCAAAGACGGGTAATTCTTTTAAGGTCAACGATCGACGTCTGAAACCTTATGTTGATTGTGTTATTCCAGAACCCATCTCCGATAAGGTTGATTTAACCATGTTGTGACTTCTTTGGCTGGACTTCGCCTAGTTGATGGCATTAAACTCAGCACTTGTATAGTTTGACTCAGAGTTGACCCGAGAATCATGGAATACAAGTGATATTTTCTTCCTTCTACCTTGCTTCTCATGCATTTTATTTTCAATGAGGACATTGCATCAGCTAGGCATGGGAGGGTGGATTCATTTTTGAATCATTTTGTTAGCTTTGTGGAATTCTTGCAAATTCTACTTATATTTTTCTCTTTATTAAAAAAAATTGAATTAGGAAAGAATAATTAGGCATTAGGATTTTTCAACCTTAGGGAATAATACAGTAGGATCTGAACACTTAGACCCTTCAGGTCTTTGGGCTTAATTAGCTCGGGTGTCAACTAAAATGTGAATTTGTTTAGTGAGTCCTCACCATTCTAAATTTACTTCAATTTGGTTAAATAAGTTGGGGTGATAAGTACACGACTTATTAACCCGCCCTCTTATTTGAGGGGATTTTAAGTCTAAGCATCTACACACTATTTGCACCGACTTGCTTTTCGACGATTTTAACGGAAATTGGGTAGCTAATGAACCTTCTAGGGTGGTATGGCTAGCAAGTAATCGTGGGTAACAACCCATTGGTAGGTTGTCCAGAGCCCAATCACATGATCATTCTTTTCTTGTTGCCTTTAGGTAAATCTTAGATCAGGGAAGCCACCTACTTAAAAAAAAAAAGAAAAAATATCCAAAAAGAAAAACAGAAAAAATATATATAGAAAAGGAGAAAAAAAGAAAAAAAAGAAATAAGCCACACTTCACCGCACGAGTATACTTGGCAAGTTATCGTGGATAACAGCCCATTGATAAGTTGTCTAGAACTTATCTCAAGAAATGCATGTATAATTCCAAAACACTTAGGAAGAAGTAAAAAAGTAGAATAAGCCAGGGAGATATACACTGGATTCACCCTTGTGTTGACCTCATAAAAATAAAAGTAAGGAGAAAGCTACCGGTCGAATAGATACACCTTTAGGCAGAATTTCTTTTCAAGGTCACCTAGAGGCGTATGTTACGACCCGATTCCCAAATCCCTATGAGACATGAGAATCGGACCGACTCGACTGATCCCAAGACCCAGTCGTCCAACGAGAAAGTAACCAAAAGAGCAGTAAAATAAACCACATTCATCATGCATGTAAATAACAGTAACAAAAGTACAGCAGTAAAGGAAAGAACTACTACAGTACACACCACCACAACAGTAGAGAATTAAATAGGTACATAAACATGATGCTTACAATAAAAGAGTACAATTGTAACAGAAAAATACTCACTACAACAGAAGAAACGGTACAGTAGGTACAACACAAGTAAAACTACTGGGCTCTACTAGGCCCAGCACCTTCTGCAGCCGCAGGCTCTGGCTGCTCAACACCTGGTCCTGAAAAGGTGACAAAGGTGACACGTTAGCGAAATGCCGAGTAGAGTGGCAACCGACTCGCTAAGAAAAGCAGTAAGGTGGACAAGTAGCTGTTGTTTTTAATTTCTTTCTTTATTTTCTATTTACTCATTCTTGAATTATTCCTCAAATCTTTCTCTTGATCTCGAATGTTCCTCTTAGGAACGATGTTGATTGCAGTCTTTTCCGAAAAGTAGAAGTAGCACGTGGTGCTCTCCTGGCCGGGAGAGTCTCCCGTGGTGGTCCTACCCTCAGTCAACCACCCCAAGGTCACTGACAGACGTAACGGTGACTACTGCACGCGCGATAAGCGCACGGGTAGCTACCCCGCACTGGCACGCGGTCAGTCATTTCCGTTAACGGGTGCGCCCCAAAGCACAGCACGGAACTAGTATAGGGCAGAGCCCTCTCAGTAATAGGGGTCCAGCCCCTCCACAGTAACCAAACAGGGGTTTTGCCCTCCACAGTTCGCGCACTACCATGGTTTGCCTAGTGGGCCTAACAAGTCGGTGTAGGACGGCTAGTAGAACCTTGGGGCCCGTAGGGTGGCTAGCGCTCTCCCTACACTAGTAGCTCTCCCCGGTACTATCTACGCAAGGGCCAAAAGTTGGTACAAAGTGGCCAGACCTAACCCTAGGACCCTGGGGCGGCTAGCTCCACTCTGCACTAAATAGGGGGACAGTCGCTCTCCTTGGTACTCCGTACTCAAGGGCCAGCTCACTTCCCCAATTCCATTCCATTTACCTTTCAGGAGCTCTACTCCTAATTCCCCGTAGGGTTCATGCTCATATTTCTCTAGCCAAGCCATTTTATGTTTCATCGTTTCAGTTTTTATTCCCATATAGCCTGTGTTTCCAATAATTAATATACATTCATATACAAGTAGCTGTTATCCAATTATAGGCAATTAACATTGTTCTATCTACTTTTCCAAGATTGCAATTCGTGTATTCATGACATTCATTTCAGTGTTTATGTTCTTAGGATTCATGCCACACCCTAGGATCTATCATTCAATCTAGTTTTCTAGTCCTACGATTCATGCCATACCCTAGAATCTATCATTCAATCAAGTTTTCAAGTCCTAGGATTCATGCTATATCCTAGAATCTATTATTTATCTCACAGGTCCATTAATGTTGATAAATAATCAAGGGAAGTCACTCTACCCGCAAAATCGGGAGTACTGGGGGCGTGATCGGCAGGTCCACGTGCCTCCGCAATCCCCAGATCCGTAACAGAATGAGGTCCTATCACAAGGATCAAACACAAGGAACTACTTGGAACAGGATACAAGTACTTTAAAAAAGCAGAGGAACTAATTCTGAGAAGAACGAAATTTGAAACGCGGAAATCAGACTTCGAACGAATTCTAAATGGGTCAAAAACGACAATTCTGCCCTAAATCAGACGTCTGGAACACCTTCCAGACGTCTTAAACGATGGTTCAGATCATACCTCACTTCTGCGTTATTCTTTAGACGTCCAGGATCTCGCTGAACCGTCTGGACCTAGTTCCAGACGTCCAACTATCACTCCGGACGTCTGGAGACCCTCTCCGCCGTCTGGTGCTGTGCCTAGACGTCTGATCTGTGTGGGAGGGCGTGCCCTTGAGCCTTCCCAAATGAGACCTACACGCGTACGCAACCGTCCTTAACACGTCAATGAGGCAGAACCCTCGACGGAATGGCCTGCATGGTCATACCTGCGAAAGGAAGAAGAAAAGGAATATTGTACCTTTCAGACATTTGGATCTTCCTCCAGACATCTCCCGCGTCGTCTGGATGTAGGTCCAAATGTCTGATTTTGGGAAATTTCCCAGAATTAGGACCTCCTTGCCCTTCGCCTGCTGCGCACGGCCGTGCCGCGCCGCGCTCACTCCTGCTCTGGGCTGCAGCAGCACCTCCCCAGCGCTACACTCCTGCTGCGCGCACTTGTCGACCGGCCCTGGGCAGCTCCGGCCAGTTCGCCCTCTCTTCCTTACGAGCTTCGCCTCTTCTCCCTCTCGCTGCACCTCCTCCTCCCCACGCGCACCCAGCAGCAGCTGCTGCCCTCGCTCTCTCACTCTCACGCTATCACTGGAAGAAGAAGGAGGAGGAGACGGTGGAGTGGTGGTGAGGGAGTGGGAAGGGGGAAAAGAGGCTATTTGAAGGCGTCGATGGAGAGAGAGAGGAAGAAAAAGAAGGCGCCTGCAGGACGGGGAGGGAAGAGAGAGAAGAAAAAAGGGCGGCGGGTTCAGTCTACGCGCGCATGCGCGCAGACTCGCAATCGTACGCCGCAAAAATTAAACTCCAGACGTATGAGAAGGCGTCCAGATGTCTGACCAGACGTCTGGACCAACTCACAGACGTCTTAAAAGTGTTTGATGTTGTGGGTCTTAACAGCGTAGAAACCCGAAGTTCGTTCTAATAGCCGATTAGTGAGTCTATCACATTTCACATATAAAGATGCTTAGAACTTAGGGTTCTCTTCGAGTCTTAGGTGGGTTGAGTGGCCGTAGAAAGCTGCTCCGAAACCTTAAACTCAAAAATAAAAAAAAAATAGAACAGAAGAAAAGAAGAAAAAGATCCTTTTTTGAATAAGGCAAGGGCTTGAGGCGGTTTGTATTTTGGCAGACACCCAGGCGTTGTTGTGTCTTTGTAGTTCAAGTCCTTAGTAAAAATATCTTAGTGTTAAAGAATAACTTTTGCGCAAGGAATCTAACCTAATTCTTTTATAAATAGCATATAGTTTTTGCTAGGGACTAGCAAAAGATAGGCACGGGGGTGTGATGTGCATACATCTGAATAGCCAAAAATGTTTATTAATGCATGTTCTTAGTATCATATAAGCATCATGCATTGTAAATATTGCATAACATGCATCATCATGCATTTAGGTTAGATTGAATAAATTGTATAGTAATTTCTTCTTCTTGGTAGCTAGGGATAGGGCGACATTTAATCGGGGCTTCGGATTGAAGATCCAACCATACAGATTTTATCAGGGTGATGATCGGAGTTCAATGACTCCAAGATCACTCTGATCGGACTTCCATAGCATCAGATATAATCCGAGGAAGATCAGAGATCAAGGGCCAAGATGGTGTAAATCTGCACTTTAGATGACAAATTCGATCGCACGGATAGGTTCAGATTGACGATCGCAACTCAGTGATGCGAAAATCAATCCAACTCGACATCCGTGGCACCATCTACAACACATAAAAGATGGCGCCATCTTGGCCGTGGCGTCATCTCAGCCACCCACATCGGCCAAAGGCGCCTGCTCCTTCTCTCTCCTCAACCATACGATCAGATTTGGGCTGTTGGATCTTGATCCAACGGCTACGAGCACTCGGCCCTTAAAACATAAGCGCGACCAAAAATGCACCTCAGCACAATGGTTGAGTGCTCAATGCGCGAGAAGAGGGCACGAGTTCGAAGCCCTGCGCACCTTAAATCGAGTGCAAGCGCAGGTGTGCATGAAATTGGACCGTTGGATGAAGCATTGGCAGCGCAGATGCGAGCAACGTGGCGTGAGGGATGGGCGAGGATCGTCCACGCGTGCAATGATGCGTGATCCAACACACCATCACACGCGGGCGGGTGAAGGCGTTGAAGAAGAAGCGACGGTGCGCGTCTCTCGGCCGTTTGATCTCGCGATCGGACAGTTGAGATCACGCGATTGTTCGTGAGGCATTGAAGCGTAAGGAGAGAAGGAGGCGCGGGTGCACGTGCACGTTCAGCGACATGGGGTCTTTAGTGACGTTTAGATCCGTCACTAAAGACTCCCTCATTTAATGTTTTTAACTTGAAATGACCTTTTTGCCCCCAACCTCTACACCTATAAAAAGGCCTACGCCCCCCACATTTCAATCATCCCTTCACCTCTCTCCCTCTCCAAAGCTCTAAAGAAGCTTGTCCTAAACCCGAGATGCTCCTTTAGAGTTAAAATCAAAGTTCTTCTCACCCCCATTCCGGAAGTGGATCCCGCAATGACAACACACTGCCTCGCCCCCGGTTCTTCCTGCTTCATTCTCCATCTTTTGTCCTCGCCCTCCGTCTTCTAGGCGTCACCCCGTCCGGCTCGTCCTCCAAGCAGCCGTCGAGGAGGACAACTTCTCGCCTCCTTTCTCTTTACTGCTTTCTAGAGTATATTTTACTGCTTTCTAGTTGTAATATTTCCTACTTTCTAGTTGTAATATTTCCCTCTTTCTAGTTGTAAAACATTATCCATATTATAAAGTGTTTATTTTCTCTCTCTCTCTCTTTCTCTCTCTCTCTCATTGTTGATAACTCTACATTTTGTGGCGATAATTCTGTCAATCGGGGTTTATCTTAAGGATAATATGCACAAATAACACATCATAAATGGGCATGGGAGCCCACACCTGCGGCGCACCTCTCCATCGCGCCCAGATGAGATCTCGGTCGTCCGATCATCCATCAGACGGCTTGTTGAACGTGTTACGAAGCTACGCTAACGTGTTCGGTTTTGGAAAACCTGTCGTTGTAGTTCGAAAGCGAAGGATTCGTGTTCAACAAATAAAATTTATACCGAAATTAAAATTCCGGGTCGAACACAGGGAGGCGAACGTTTGATTTAAAAACTTCGCGTTTCTTTTTATTTTGTCACGAAGAAATTCAATTTAAACTATCTAAGTATCTACAACAAATAAAAGAGAGAGAGGGAGTAAGAGAGAGAGAAAGAATACTATATATGGAAATCAAAATGAGATGTAGAATAGACAAGGAATTTATCATAAAAGAGTTCGTTCGTTACAACTACAAAACATAAAACAATTACTCTAGAAAGCATTAAAAGAATGGAGGGAGAAATGTCCTCCTCGACGATCGCTCGGAGGACGAATAGACTACTCTAGAAAGCAGTAAATATATACTAGAAAGCAGTAAAAAGAATAGGGAGAGAGAATCCTCCTCGATGGTCGCTTGGAGGACGAGCCGGACGGGACGACGCCTGGACGAAGGAGAACGAAGCGGGACGAAGGAGGACGAAGCAGAAGAACGGGAACGAAGCAGCACGCCGTCGTCGTCGCGGGATCCACTTCCGAAGGGGGACGAAAATTTGGACTTTATCTCGCGAGAAGCATCCCGGGTGTGGGACAAGCTTCTCTTGAGCTTTGGAGAGGTAGAGAGGAGAAGGAAGGGATGAAAATTTCGTATGGAGGGGGTCTCCTTTTATAGTTGCAAGGAGTGGGGGCAAAATTGACATTACACTTTCAAAACAATAAATGAGGGGTCTTTAGTGACGGATAAAACCGTCGCTAAAGCCCCGACGTCGCCGTCGCCGCCGCGCCCACGCGCGCCCGCTCGGCTGCCCGCGTGCGTAACGCCTACGCACGTCCGCGTAGTCTCAGCCGTCCGATCGCGAGATCGGACGGCTTAGATCGCGTCCGCGCCCGCTGCGTAGCGCGCCCCCGCATGCGATTGCGCGTTACGCCCGGCGTCCAATCGCGCGTCGTCCTGATTGAGCGCGCGCAGCAGTTGGATCTTCATCTGACGCTCGTCCGCGCCCGCTCGCCCACCCCTTCCACCCCATCACCGCGGCTCGAACCCGCGACCTCCGCTTCGCCCGCAGCTGCGTCACCGCTGCGCTACGCGGACGGAATGGTCGCGCGGACGCTTTTAAGCGTGAGCGACCGCAGCCGTTGGATCGAGATCCAACGGCGGAGAGGAGACGGTGCGCGGTCTTCACAAGACGCATGCGGCCGATTGGGCGGCTGAGATGGCGCCACGTGGCACCATCTTGGCCGTCCATCTTCTGGAAGTTGTAGATGGTGCCACGGATGTCGGATTGACTCGATTTTTGTGTCGTTGGGCTGCAATCGTCGATCCGAATTCATCCGTGCGGTCGGATTTGCCATCTGAAGTGCGAATTTACACCATCCTGGCCCTTGATCTTCTAGGGTTCCCCGTTCTCTATCTGATGCTACGGATGCCTGATTAGGGCGATCTTGGAGTCGTTGAACTCCAATCATCGCCCTGATCATATCCATACAGTTGGATCTTTGATCCGAGGCCCCGATAAAATATTTGCCCTGTCCAAGCACATAAAAGGAGACAATTAACCTCCATTTTATTCAAACTACTCTAAATGCAAGATGATGCATGTAATGCAATATTTATATCATGAAATGCAATCCTATGCTTAAGAACATGCATAAATAGACATTTTAAGTAGTGTAAATGTGTTTACATCATACCCCCATAGCTATCTTTTGCTAGTCCTAGCAAAAACTATATGCTATTTATAAAAGAATTAGGTTAGATTATTTGGACCTGAGTTATTTTCAATCATTAAGAAATTGTCTACTTAGGAACTGAACTTTCAAAGACACAACAGTACCCGGGTATCAGCCAAAATGCAGACCGCCTCAAGCCTCGCCTTATTCAAAGAAACATTTCTTTTTCTCTTTTTACTCTTTTCTTTTCTTTTCTTTTTTTTTTTTTTTTTTTTTTTTTGGATTTTCAAATTTTAGGGTTTAAGAGTGGCTTTCTACGGCCATTCAACTCACCTAAGATTTGATGAGAAGTGTGGCTTATTTCTTTTTGTTCTTTTCTCCTTTTTGATTTTTTTTTTTTTTTTAAGTAGGTGGCTTCCCTGGTCTAAGATTTACCTAAAGGCAGCAAAAAGAGAAAGGTCAGTGACTGGGCTCTGGACAACCTACCTATGGGCTGTTACCCACGATAACTTGCCAGCCATATCACCCTAGAAGGTTCATTAGCTACCCAATTTCCATTAAAATCACCAAATAACGAGTCAGTGCAAAGAAAGTGTGTAGATGCTTAAGACTCAAAATTCCCTCACATCAGAGGGCGGGTTGATAAGTCGTGTACTTATCACCCAAACTTATTTACTCCAATTAAAATAAAATTCAAGTTGGCGAGAACTCGAAAAACAAATCCACATTTTAGTGGATACACGGGCTGATTAAGTCCAAAGACCTGAAGGGTCGTTGTGTTCAGAACATAATATAGTATTTCTTAAGATCGAAAATTTTCTTAAACCCAAATTCTCTTTCCTAATTTAGATTTGTTTTTTTATATAAAATAAAATAAATCTACGGAGCTGACGAATGAATTCAAAGATAAATATCCATCCCCCCATGCCTATCTAATGCAATGTCCTCATTGTATTAAAAAGACATAAAACAGAGTGGAAAAGCGTAGAAAGCACCTGAATTGCGTGGATATCGGGTCCGCTCCGAGATGGAATGAAAAAGAACTGTATATGTGCTGAATTTAGTGCCTTCAGCTAGGCACACTATACAAAGAAAAGAAATGAAGAATTCAGAAGTGCAGGTCAAAATTAGAATAAACAGAAGAATCCTCCGACCTGTCAACAGCGGTCCACAGATGTGGACCAGATTGTGGTGCAGACCCATCCCCCATAATCGAGAATATCTTAGGTTCTAGATAGAAATTACCCAAAACCTAAAATCAGAATGCAAGCGGGGTCGGGCCTGCGATTTCTGAGGATGCAACCCAAGACCAAAAAGTCGAGTTACAGAAAATTGAAGCTCAAAAGGATAATCGTTGAATGTGTGCTTGAGTTGAACATCCTCGAAACAAATGTCGTAAGGGTTCTGATTTGATGGTTTCAGCTTAAAAGGAACCCTTCGACTCAATCTTCCATTTCCTCCAAAATTAACTTCCCAAATTAGAACTTCCCCGCTCCTATCCTCCTCATTAAGTGTATCAAATTCCAGGACCTCTTGTATATTCATCACCCCGTCTGGAATCTCCAAGTCTAAATGATGTGGCAGAATCAAAATTGACTTGGGTCTAATTATCTCAGAATTAGAATCATCAATAAGCTCAACAGGGTGTAACTGATAATCAGGGCATTGAATTGATTCCTCCAGAAAATGCGATTCTGGATCCGTATCGTGTGCCCTAATAAGATCAGTTTCCTCTGTTATTGGGATATCAAATGATCTATCAGATTCCTCAGGCCCAATCGTCTCACAAAAATCGTGATCTGAAAACTCGTGTGAGACTTCGCAACTTGAATCTTCACCATCAAAGAAATCAGGATCCGTATCAATGTATGTCCCAAAATCAGTTGTCACTTTGTGTTCCCAGGAGACATACGTTTTCTCGTAACCCGGCTCAGGGATCTCAGGTGAAGAAATCAGATTATCCTTAATTGGTTGCTTTAATTCAATCTGGTCAGCCTCGTAACACATGTTCCCCCCAACAGGTGCCTGAGCGGGTTCTGTCATTGGCTTTCCTGGAGAGGGTTCATCCTGGGAATCATCCCAAGATTGAATCAAAGCAACCACGAATCTCATCCTCAATTTCGCTAATTTCCCGAGTAGAAACTCACCCAGGTTCTTATCATTAACATCCTGGAGCCAATCCAACAAAGACTTGTTTAAATCATCAATCATTTCAATCAGGGGCTCCAATCTCTCAATGCAAGGTATTGGCTGAACTTCTAAAGATTGTATGATATTCCTTAAGTTAGCCAGAACCTTATCTTGAACCTGATTAACCTGAACCAAATGAGTTGGTTCAGGATTGGGCGGGTTTGACATCAAAGCAGAGGAATTAACGAATTGAGATTCGTTATACCCTTCCTGAAAATAGGTCATTTCAGAATGTTCAAAGGATGGTGATGACCTAAAGGCAATGAAATCAGAGGATGGGTAAGGATCGGTGTATCCTTCTTGATTGTAGATCGTATTAGGTTGTTCATGAAAGGAGGACGATCTATAATCGATGTAGCTCTGAGAAGGATAGAAATCAGAATCAAAGTGTTCAGGGTTAGACCCTAAACACGGGGGTCCGGAATTGTATCCCCAATCCGAATTATCCCAACTAACCGATGGTTGATTACAATACGAGTCGGGATAATCGTCATGTTGCGGATAATTCATGACAGGAGTGAAAGAGCGGGAATGCGTGAAATATGTGGAAGGATTCATGAGACACGGGAGGAAGAAAGGTGCCCTGCAATACAAACAATCAAACCTGTTTTTAAATGGGTTAGCCTACAGACCTACAGACTCCCAAAACCCGTCTTGAGATAAAGGAACGATTTGATCTACTTCTGTCTGTTCAATCCAACCAGTTAGAAGGAGGGACTGGGGAGAAGGTTCTTCCTTCGGCTTGCGCCTCCGGTTCCTAGTGTACCCCCCAGCCGCGATCATTTGACTCTGCTCCCCTAGTTAGACATCAGATTGAACAGTAGAAACAGACTAATCGAAAATAATCTCGTTCTGAGTTCTGAAGAGCGAGTCCAATCCTTAAGGCCAACGCCTACTCTGTTTTATTTAGGGCTAGGTTTGAATGTGCTTTGGAATGTGATGGGCCCTTTAAATGGGTTGTGCCCTTAATGATTGATTGCTTTGTGTGTGCGTGCACAACCAGTGGTTTTCAAGCAAGATTATTTTTGATGTGGTGAATTTTAAGGTTCAAATCTTGCTTAGTAGCTTTTAGGATTCAACTTTAGGTGTTTTCAATCAAGTTTCATTGGCACACCAGGTTTTGCAAGCACAGGTGAAGATATTTTCCTTTAAAGTTTAAAAAGAATGTGGAGTGCCTGGTAGATCCCTAAGAGTTGAACCTAATTGGCAGCTACTTGATGAGTTGATTTTATTTGAAGTGGTGCGGCCCAAACAACTTAAACAACTGGCCTGATGCACCACCTAATTAGGCACACAAATGATTACCTAATCTGATTTCTACTCGATTATGTGTTTGGATGTGTGTACCGGCTCCTAAGATTGGTTTACCGGTTGAGTTAGAAAATCAGATGAGGTTGTGTACCTCTGTGAGATTTTTTTTTATTTTTTTCTTTTTTTAATGTGGGGGTTGGAGTGAGTATGGATGTCAAACAACAAACAATCTAACCTTAGAGTTTATAAGAACACCTAGGTTGATTGATGTTTGAATTATTATGTGATGAAATAAAATCTAATGGGTGGGAGGTGGGGGATAACTTACAAAACCTTCCACAACACTTTACTCCGATCTACCGCTTTTGCCTGTCTCGAAAGAGTACCTGCAATTACAATAAGAAAGGAGAAAAGTGAGGTAAATGATTTGTAAGTTACAAAACACGAAGAGAAATCAAAGAGCGTTGCCTCCCCGGCAACGGCGCCAAAATGTTGAACGTGTTACGAAGCTACGCTAACGTGTTCGGTTTTGGAAAACCTGTCGTTGTAGTTCGAAAGCGAAGGATTCGTGTTCAACAAATAAAATTTATACCGAAATTAAAATTCCGGGTCGAACACAGGGAGACGAACGTTTGATTTAAAAACTTCGCGTTTCTTTTTATTTTGTCACGAAGAAATTCAATTTAAACTATCTAAGTATCTACAACAAATAAAAGAGAGAGAGGGAGTAAGAGAGAGAGAAAGAATACTATACATGGAAATCAAAATGAGATGTAGAATAGACAAGGAATTTATCATAAAAGAGTTCGTTCGTTACAACTACAAAACATAAAACAATTACTCTAGAAAGCATTAAAAGAATGGAGGGAGAAATGTCCTCCTCGACGATCGCTCGGAGGACGAATAGACTACTCTAGAAAGCAGTAAATCTATACTAGAAAGCAGTAAAAAGAATAGGGAGAGAGAAATCCTCCTCGACGGTCGCTTGGAGGACGAGCCGGACGGGACGCGCAGACTCGCAATCGTACGTCGCAAAAATTAAACTCCAGACGTATGAGAAGGCGTCCAGATGTCTGACCAGACGTCTGGACCAACTCACAGACGTCTTAAAAGTGTTTGATGTTGTGGGTCTTAACAGCGTAGAAACCCGAAGTTCGTTCTAATAGCCGATTAGTGAGTCTATCACATTTCACATATAAAGATGCTTAGAACTTAGGGTTCTCTTCGAGTCTTAGGTGGGTTGAGTGGCCGTAGAAAGCTGCTCCGAAACCTTAAACTCAAAAATAAAAAAAAAAATAGAACAGAAGAAAAGAAGAAAAAGATCCTTTTTTGAATAAGGCAAGGGCTTGAGGCGGTTTGTATTTTGGCAGACACCCAGGCGTTGTTGTGTCTTTGTAGTTCAAGTCCTTAGTAAAAATATCTTAGTGTTAAAGAATAACTTTTGCGCAAGGAATCTAACCTAATTCTTTTATAAATAGCATATAGTTTTTGCTAGGGACTAGCAAAAGATAGGCACGGGGGTGTGATGTGCATACATCTGAATAGCCAAAAATGTTTATTAATGCATGTTCTTAGTATCATATAAGCATCATGCATTGTAAATATTGCATAACATGCATCATCATGCATTTAGGTTAGATTGAATAAATTGTATAGTAATTTCTTCTTCTTGGTAGCTAGGGATAGGGCGACATTTAATCGGGGCTTCGGATTGAAGATCCAACCATACAGATTTTATCAGGGTGATGATCGGAGTTCAATGACTCCAAGATCACTCTGATCGGACTTCCATAGCATCAGATATAATCCGAGGAAGATCAGAGATCAAGGGCCAAGATGGTGTAAATCTGCACTTTAGATGACAAATTCGATCGCACGGATAGGTTCAGATTGACGATCGCAACTCAGTGATGCGAAAATCAATCCAACTCGACATCCGTGGCACCATCTACAACACATAAAAGATGGCGCCATCTTGGCCGTGGCGTCATCTCAGCCACCCACATCGGCCAAAGGCGCCTGCTCCTTCTCTCTCCTCAACCATACGATCAGATTTGGGCTGTTGGATCTTGATCCAACGGCTACGAGCACTCGGCCCTTAAAACATAAGCGCGACCAAAAATGCACCTCAGCACAATGGTTGAGTGCTCAATGCGCGAGAAGAGGGCACGAGTTCGAAGCCCTGCGCACCTTAAATCGAGTGCAAGCGCAGGTGTGCATGAAATTGGACCGTTGGATGAAGCATTGGCAGCGCAGATGCGAGCAACGTGGCGTGAGGGATGGGCGAGGATCGTCCACGCGTGCAATGATGCGTGATCCAACACACCATCACACGCGGGCGGGTGAAGGCGTTGAAGAAGAAGCGACGGTGCGCGTCTCTCGGCCGTTTGATCTCGCGATCGGACAGTTGAGATCACGCGATTGTTCGTGAGGCATTGAAGCGTAAGGAGAGAAGGAGGCGCGGGTGCACGTGCACGTTCAGCGACATGGGGTCTTTAGTGACGTTTAGATCCGTCACTAAAGACTCCCTCATTTAATGTTTTTAACTTGAAATGACCTTTTTGCCCCCAACCTCTACACCTATAAAAAGGCCTACGCCCCCCACATTTCAATCATCCCTTCACCTCTCTCCCTCTCCAAAGCTCTAAAGAAGCTTGTCCTAAACCCGAGATGCTCCTTTAGAGTTAAAATCAAAGTTCTTCTCACCCCCATTCCGGAAGTGGATCCCGCAATGACAACACACTGCCTCGCCCCCGGTTCTTCCTGCTTCATTCTCCATCTTTTGTCCTCGCCCTCCGTCTTCTAGGCGTCACCCCGTCCGGCTCGTCCTCCAAGCAGCCGTCGAGGAGGACAACTTCTCGCCTCCTTTCTCTTTACTGCTTTCTAGAGTATATTTTACTGCTTTCTAGTTGTAATATTTCCTACTTTCTAGTTGTAATATTTCCCTCTTTCTAGTTGTAAAACATTATCCATATTATAAAGTGTTTATTTTCTCTCTCTCTCTCTTTCTCTCTCTCTCTCATTGTTGATAACTCTACATTTTGTGGCGATAATTCTGTCAATCGGGGTTTATCTTAAGGATAATATGCACAAATAACACATCATAAATGGGCATGGGAGCCCACACCTGCGGCGCACCTCTCCATCGCGCCCAGATGAGATCTCGGTCGTCCGATCATCCATCAGACGGCTTGTTGAACGTGTTACGAAGCTACGCTAACGTGTTCGGTTTTGGAAAACCTGTCGTTGTAGTTCGAAAGCGAAGGATTCGTGTTCAACAAATAAAATTTATACCGAAATTAAAATTCCGGGTCGAACACAGGGAGGCGAACGTTTGATTTAAAAACTTCGCGTTTCTTTTTATTTTGTCACGAAGAAATTCAATTTAAACTATCTAAGTATCTACAACAAATAAAAGAGAGAGAGGGAGTAAGAGAGAGAGAAAGAATACTATATATGGAAATCAAAATGAGATGTAGAATAGACAAGGAATTTATCATAAAAGAGTTCGTTCGTTACAACTACAAAACATAAAACAATTACTCTAGAAAGCATTAAAAGAATGGAGGGAGAAATGTCCTCCTCGACGATCGCTCGGAGGACGAATAGACTACTCTAGAAAGCAGTAAATATATACTAGAAAGCAGTAAAAAGAATAGGGAGAGAGAATCCTCCTCGATGGTCGCTTGGAGGACGAGCCGGACGGGACGACGCCTGGACGAAGGAGAACGAAGCGGGACGAAGGAGGACGAAGCAGAAGAACGGGAACGAAGCAGCACGCCGTCGTCGTCGCGGGATCCACTTCCGAAGGGGGACGAAAATTTGGACTTTATCTCGCGAGAAGCATCCCGGGTGTGGGACAAGCTTCTCTTGAGCTTTGGAGAGGTAGAGAGGAGAAGGAAGGGATGAAAATTTCGTATGGAGGGGGTCTCCTTTTATAGTTGCAAGGAGTGGGGGCAAAATTGACATTACACTTTCAAAACAATAAATGAGGGGTCTTTAGTGACGGATAAAACCGTCGCTAAATCCCCGACGTCGCCGTCGCCGCCGCGCCCACGCGCGCCCGCTCGGCTGCCCGCGTGCGTAACGCCTACGCACGTCCGCGTAGTCTCAGCCGTCCGATCGCGAGATCGGACGGCTTAGATCGCGTCCGCGCCCGCTGCGTAGCGCGCCCCCCGCGTGCGATTGCGCGTTACGCCCGGCGTCCAATCGCGCGTCGTCCTGATTGAGCGCGCGCAGCCGTTGGATCTTCATCTGACGCTCGTCCGCGCCCGCTCGCCCGCGCCTTCCACCCCATCACCGCGGCTCGAACCTGCGACCTCCGCTTCGCCCGCAGCTGCATCACCGCTGCGCTACGCGAACGGAATGGTCGCGCGGACGCTTTTAAGCGTGAGCGACCGCAGCCGTTGGATCGAGATCCAACGGCGGAGAGGAGACGGTGCGCGGTCTTCACAAGACGCATGCGGCCGATTGGGCGACTGAGATGGCACCACGTGGAGCCATCTTGGCCGTCCATCTTCTAGAAGTTGTAGATGGTGCCACGGATGTCGGATTGACTCAATTTTTGTGTCGTTGGGCTGCGATCGTCGATCCGAATTCATCCGTGTGGTCGGATTTGCCATCTGAAGTGCGGATTTACACCATCCTGGCCCTTGATCTTCTAGGGTTCCCCGGTCTCTATCTGATGCTACGGATGCCTGATTAGGGCGATCTTGGAGTCGTTGAACTCCAATCGTCGCCCTGATCATATCCATACGGTTGGATCTTTGATCCGAGGCCCCGATAAAATATTTGCCCTGTCCAAGCACATAAAAGGAGACAATTAACCTCCATTTTATTCAAACTACTCTAAATGCAAGATGATGCATGTAATGCAATATTTATATCATGAAATGCAATCCTATGCTTAAGAACATGCATAAATAGACATTTTAAGTAGTGTAAATGTGTTTACATCACGGCTGAAAGTTCGTGAAAAACCATGACACACTCTGAAGCGCAGCGTAGCAGTCAGCACCCTCCCACACGCTCACCTGATGCCCGTTCGAATCGTGCCGGCCGCATTCGCGCGCGCGATCAAAATTTAGTCGTTGATCCGTTCATGGATGGTGCGGAAGGAGGCCACGCAGCGCAGTGGATGCGCACGGCTGCTCACGTGTGCAATAATGTGCGAGGCATGCCCTGTGCAAGTGCAATCCTTAGCGTGCGCTCCGCGAATCCTCAACCGTTTGATCTTTGATCGGACTGTGCACAGTGAGCGCACGTGGATCGCGAGCACGGCGCGGGAGGAAGAACAGGCGCGCGTAGAAGATCGGTGGGCAGGGGCCTTCACTGACATTTCTGGGGCAGTTTTAGCGACGTCCTGGACGTCGCTAAAGCCCCTACTTAATTTAGAAACCCCTTCTTCCTATATAAACCCCCTCCAAATACCCATGTAGAGGCATGGAATACACTTGCAATCCTTCTACCCCATTCCTAGCCTCCCTTAGCACATTTTGTACTCGTCGGAGTTGACGAGCCGTCGATGGAGCCCTCCTCCACCGCCATGGCCGCCTCGTCTTCTCCTCTCTCTCTCTCTCTTTTTCCCTTTACTCTAGCTTTACTTTACTTTTGTTTAAGCATTTAGCTATTGTTGTATCTATAAAACTCAAGTTGCATGTTAAATGATGTTATTTCTTATATAGCTATTGCCTCTTTCTTTTGATCGAATTTTTCTTATCTTGATTTGCATGAATGCTATGATCAAAAGACTCTAACCCTACCCTCTCTCTCTCTGTCTTTCTCTCTTTTCTCTCCCGTGTTTTCTCGTACGCAAGCAAAACTCGCCATTTCCGTGACAACTAAGTGACAGAAAAAGCCGATTTCATGCCTCCTTGTGTTCGACACTCGGACCCACCTCCATTTCTACATTTAAAATCGATGTTGCGAACGCGAGCTACAACGACCTATTTAGACAAACGCGTCCGGTTCACGTCAGTTTTCGGCGCCATTGCCGGGAAGGCAATGGATTTATTTTGTCACTTTCATTTTGCATTCATACTCACATCGTCTAACTCATTTTCTTCCTATACTTGATTGGTTGCAGGAACTTGACGCCTGGGTGGCGAAGGAGCGCAACTCGTAACGGTGGAGATGGAGTGAACGTAGCAAAGACCGGTTGTGAGTATCGCTCTACATGTGGTTGATTGCTTGCCTAAAAAATCTAAAAGAATTAAAATCAAAGAAAAAATCGACGTGGTGAATGCTTGCTTGATCCACATCTTCAACTCATCACCCAACAAAAAAAAATACACTCTAACATTCTTAAAGATATAATCTCTTTGGAGTGTTCTTTTCCTTTTTGAGTGATGTTTGCGAAGCCACCATGACTTGACTTGGGCCACATCACTCACCTTAAAATCGACTCACCTGGTAGATTGCATGAACAGTAGGATGAGAACATTAGGGTTGTTTCCTAGGGCCTCCTCACTCTAAAGGAAATCCACTCTCACCTGTTGTGTATAAAACTTGGCGTGCCTACTTGAAACTTGTTTGAAAACACTAAGGCACTTCAACCCTAAAAGACATTAAAGTAAGGACAAACGTTAAAAGACACTACATCTTAAATCCTTGCTTTAAAACCATGTCTTGTTAGGTGCAGACACATTTGAATCGGATAACTAAGAGGCACCACCCCAATCAACGCCTCATCACATGTCTTGAGTACAAGCACTGACCTAAGCCCTCATTAAAATAGAGTAGACGTGCCCTAGACATGACTGGTTTAAGTCTCGAAAGGCATGATTTCAATTGCTAGGCACTTGGCCTTCATTGCCTTCGTAAAATCTGGTGACTAGGTTGTAGGGAAGTGTCAAACGACCGCGGTTGTGGGGTCCATGGAATCGGCAACGCAAGCCAAAGAAAGAACCTTCCCCACAATCCCCTCGTAATCAACCTGGCCAGATTAGTGTTGGGAAGGGCGGTTACGTGCCTATAGTCTTGATCGTTCCTTTTGGGATTTCTAGGTCCCCTAAGGAATACACTATAAGGATTAGTCTTGTTTGCTTGTTTGAGCGCACACTCTTCTCGCATCTGTTTCTCTCTACATCCCTCCCTATTCTTCTCTAGTGTACACACGGGAGACGATCACTTCATCCCGAGCTGTTTGTTTTGGGATAGGAAACCCAGGGGAGACTTGATCTTGCTAGAGATATGGCCGAACCTAGAGTAGATGAGGTTGAGGACCAACCTCCACCAGATACAATAGCCATCATTCAGGCCCAGATTAATCCAAACCACCAGCTTCAATAGTAGCAGATCTACACTATCATGCAAGCCATACACCGGTTACAGAACCCGCAGGGGCAACCACCACCTGATCCACCACAATTCCAGAATCAACCTAGGCCCCTTGGTGACTTTTACGATTCGTTTGCTATTCGGATCGAACCACATCTTAGGGTTCCCGAAGGGGGAGATGATTTTGAGCTAAAACCTAATGTCCTGAGCCTGATTCAAAGCCACTTCCATGGAAGCTCAAATGAGGACCCCTTCCAACACCTAGAGGACCTTGATCGAATCGCCCAGACTGTCAAGCCCAGGAACATCAGCTTAGACATTATTTTGATTAAGATGTTCCTCTTCTCACTAAGAGACAAAGCATCTCACAGGCTTAGAACTTTTGGAAGACCTATCTCCACCTGGGAAGAACTAAGGCATGCATTCTTAAAGAAATTCTTCCCCATAGGAAAGACCAATGCCCTCAGAAGAGCCATTACCACCTTTACACTCCAGAACGGGGAACAATTCCATGAGGCGTGGGAGAGATTTAACGAATTGTTGAGGAAATGTCCACAACATGAGGTTCCAACGTGGCAATTGGCCCAGATCTTCTACAATGGTCTGGATAGCAACCTTCGGAACTTTGTTGATGCCTCATGCGGAGGAAACTTTTTGAACAAAGATGAGGAAAGCGTGTTTGAGCTTTTCGAGTCTATGAGCGAAAATTCGCTCAACAATGCCTCCATGAACCAGTTCAGTCGATCCAGTCAACCCCGTGGTGGGATCTATGAGGTACAAGCAAATTCTGGAATGGTTGACATGGATATCATTGCCAAGAAGTTGTATCGAGTGGAATTGGTGGATAAAAAGATAGATGAACTATTGAATCAGACCAGGAACCCGCTACAGACTCTCTCCTTAGCAAAGGGAGCTCACAATGTCGAGCTAGTTCAACCACTAAGCCAGATGCACCTGGAACAACACCTGACCATATTCCAGGGAGGGACCTTTGCTCCCTCAACCCCTAATTATTCTCTTCCCTCCCTCTTGGCACCTTCTATCTTTGAAGATGTCCAGGCCATCCAAGGTTATTCCAAACCTGACCCCTTCTCAAACACCTACAACGTCGGATGGCGTAATCACCCAAACTTTGCTTGGACGAACCAGAAATCAAATCAATTTCAGAACCAGCCAGGCCAAACCATCAGCCAAACCTGACTCCCTATCAGCAAGGTCCACTGGTTTGACCCCCTATAATCTGAATAAGGCGACCCCTCCCTCACAAAGCCAAATGAACACTTTGATGAAAATGATGGCTGACATGAACCAGAAACACCAGGAGGAAATGGCATTAGTGAAGGGACAGTTGAGCCAGCTGTTGGATTTTAAACAACAGGGATCCCTTCCTTCTCAGCCACAGTCGAACCCGCGAAACGTGAATAACAGAGGCCCCAATTTGCAAGGGTTCCAAGGCAATCCTGGGCAGGCCCACATGGTCTAGCCTCCCCCACAAACACCCCCTGGGTTTGGTGCTTCTTATTCCTCTTCTTCTCAAGGATCAACTCATGGTCCTTATGCCTCTGCAAATGTGGTGACCTTGAGAAGCGGCACTAAAACCCAGGATCCCAAGTGGTCGACCCCTCCCATGACCTTACTCCCTAGATACCCCACTCTGAAGACGAGTAGGAAACACCCAAGGACCTGGAGACTAACCTAGTTCAAATCCAAACACCGTACCCCGAGGCCTTGGAGAGGATGAAGAGAAAGAAAGCGGTTGTGGAAAATGAGGAGTTTTTGGAAATTTTCAAGCAGGTTCAGAATAATATCCCGCTCCTTGAGGTAGTCAAGCACATTCCGTCTTATGCTAAGTTCCTAAAGGATGCCTGTACACCGAAGCGTAAGCCATGACCCCAAGCACCTAGGAAGGTTGTGCTCTCAAAGCAAGCAAGTTCCGTGATATCGAGAAACTTTTCGCTCAAACAAACAAACCCAGGAGCACCCCTGATATCTTGTAATATCGAGGACATGACATTTGATAAAGTGCTCTTGAACTTAGGTGCTTCAATCAATTTGATCCCAACAACCCTGTATCACCAATTCGGATTCGGAGAATTGATACCCACACCTGTGACCATCCAATTGGTTGATCGATCTGTGAAGACCCTAAAGGGGGTTGTCGAGGACGTAATTGTTCAGGTCAAGGACTTCTACTTCCTAGTCGACTTTTTGGTGCTCGACATGAAAGTCCCCGAACAGCTACAAAACACACCCATCATCCTGGGCAAACCTTTTTTAGCTACGGCTAAGGCAAACATCGATTGTGACATGGGATGCATGGAAATCGCCTTCGAAGATAGGAAGATGCAGTTGGATATCTTCAGGGTGACTAAGTCTTTTGATTACGACTAGATTGAGGAGCACAATCTCATGGAGCCTCTGGTTGAGAAATTCCTTACCCTTAGTTCTATATCAGACCATCAGACCTAACCCTGTGACGATTGTTCTAGCCCATCCCCGTCTGTGCACGCTGACCTCTGTAGAGCTGATTACCATCAGCAACCACCATTCTAGGAGATTGATGCTGATCAACTACTGCCTTTTCCCTACCCATCGAGTGTTGTTCCACCCACACCCGAGCTGAAGCCACTACCCGAAAATCTAAAGTATGTCTTCCTTTGACCTGACCAGGCCTTCCCGGTGATTATCAATGCCCATCTAACCAAGGATCAAGAACTCAGGTTGACCGCGACCCTATCAGAACATCGGGCAGCCATTGGATGGACCATCTTGCATTTGCGAGGAAGTAGCCCCACCTATTGCACCCACAAGATCTATCTGGAAGATGGGACTTGACCTTCCCGTCAAATGCAGAGACGATTAAACTCGGATATAAGAGAGGTCGTTAAAAAGGAAATCATCAAGTGGCTTGACGTTGACATCATCTACCCAATCTTCAATAGCCCCTGGGTGAGCCCCACTCATGTGGTCCCTAAGAAAGCCGAGCTCACCGTTGTCACCAATAAGCATGGCGAATCCACCCCCACCCGCACCACCACTGCATGACGGGTGTGCATTGATTATAGGAAGCTCAATGAGGCGACCAAGAAAGATCATTTCCCTCTGCCATTCATTGACCAGATTCTTGAACGATTGGCAGGGCAGAAATATTTTTGCTTCCTGGATGGATACTCAGGATACAACCAAGTTGTGATTGCTCCCGAAGATCAAGAGAAGACCACATTCACTTGCCCGTATGGCACATTCACGTTCCGTCGTATGCCATTCGGGTTATGCAAATCACCCGCTACCTTTCAACGTTGCATGCTAGCCATCTTTTCAGAGATGGTGGGTGAATACCTTGAGGTCTTTATGGATGATTTCTCAGTGTTTGGGAACTCATTCAACAATTGTCTGAGCAACTTGGAGAAAATCCTGAAGCGATATATCAAGGTTAACTTGGTTTTGAGCCGGGAAAAAAGCCATTTCATGGTTCAAGAAGGGATTGTCCTCGAGCACATCGTATCGCATAGGGGCATTGAGGTAGATCGAGCTAAGGTTGATTTGATGTCCAAACTTCTGCCACCTAACTCGGTTCGGCAAATCCAATCTTTCCTAGAATACGTTGGTTTCTATCGAAGGTTCATTAAAGACTTCTCCAAACTCTCTAAACCCTTGATCGACCTTCTGGCCAACAATGCCCTATTTCACATGACACCTGATTGCATCCAGGCTTACACCACCCTCAGGGAATCAATCTCCACTGCACCTATGTTACAGCCCCCAGACTGGTCCCAGGATTTTGAAATTATGTATGATGCATCAGACTTTGCCATCGGGGCAGTCCTGGGACAGAGACAAGAAAAGAAACCTGTGGTGATCTACTACGTGAGCAAGACGTTGGATGAGGCCCAACGGAACTATACAGTCACAGAGAAAGAGTTGCTCGCCGTAGTTTTTGGACTTGAAAAGTTTCAATCTTACCTCTTAGGATCCCACGTGACCATTTATACGGACCACTCGACCATCCGGCATTTGTTGGCCAAAAGGGACGCTAAACCCAAGCTCATCAGATGGATCTTGCTTTGCAGGAATTTGACCTGGAAATTTGCGACAAAGCTGGGTCCAAGAATGTCGTGACCGATCACCTGTCCAGACTCCACCCGAACCACATTGGGCCCTCCTTGCCTTTGACTGATACCTTTCCTGATGAACAACTTCTGCCTGTGCACGAAAGGAAACTACCCTGGTATGCCGACTTCGTCAACTCTTTGGTAGTAGGACAGACCCCGCACAACTGGTCCAGACAGCAATGGGATAAGTTCTTGGCTGAAGCCAAACATTATTTCTGGAATGATCCCATGCTGTTTTGCCTCTGTGCCAACCAAATTATTAGGAGGTGTATCCCGGAGGAAGAAGTTCAAAGTGTACTATCCTTTTGTCATGACCAAGCTTGTGGTGGCCACTTTTCGGGGAAGAAGACGGCTGCAAAGGTTTTGCAGTTTGGATTTTACTGGCCTTCCTTATTCAAGGATGCACACAGCTTTGCGAAGACTTTCTCTCGCTGCCAGACTTTAGGAACCATGACCAGAAAAGACATGATGCCCCTCCATCCCATTTTGATTATCGAGATCTTCGACATTTGGGGCATCGATTTCATGGGCTCCTTCCCACCATCCAACGACTTTGAGTACATCTTAGTCTCAGTAGACTATGTCTCAAAATGGATTGAAGCCGTCGCCACTCGTAGATGTGACCATGAGGCTGTCATGAATTTTGTTAAGCAAAACATATTTTCTCGGTTTGGAATACCGAAGGCCATGATCAGTGATGGTGGAGGTCACTTTATCCACGCCCAGTTCTGTGCCCTACTCAGAAAATATGGGGTTACTCACCGCATTGCCACCCGGTATCATCCGCAAACCAATGGGTAGATTGAGGTCTCCAATAGGCAAATTAAGAACATTCTGAAAAAGACTGTGAGACCTGACAGGAAGGATTGGTCCACATGACTGGATAATGCCCAGTGGGCATAAAGGATCGCTTTTAAGACCCTGATAGGCATGTCACCGTATCTCCTGGTCTTTGGCAAAGCTTGCCACCTTCCGATCGAATTGGAACATAGGGCTTACTGGGCTGTTAAGTAGTGTAACATGGTCTCTCAGTTAGCTGGTGTACAGAGGACGCTCCAACTCTCTAAGCTCGAGGAAATTCGTCGGGACGCATTTGAGAATAGTCGACTTTACAAGGAAAAGATGAAAGCTGTCCATGACCGACTCATCCATAGAAAGACCTTCGAGCCTAACCAGCAAGTCTGGCTTTTTGATGCCCGACTTAAACTTTTTCCCGGGAAGCTCAGATCCAAGTGGACAGGACCATATCGGGTGGTCAAACCTTTTTCCAATGGGGCGGTTGAAATTGCAGATCCGAACACTGGGCACACCTTCACGGTAAACGGTTAGAGATTAAAGCATTTCCTTGCCCAAGTACCCCCAAAGGAGGTGTCACCCTTATCGAGGGTTGACACGAAGCATCGCCCAACTGGAGGCATTAAACTCAGTGCTTCCTGGGAGGCAACCCAGTAGATTCAGACTGATTAGGTGCACGGCATCACTCAGGTGACCTCTTTTAGAACCCCCTTTGCATCCATTTACTTGTCAATGAGGACATTGTCCAACTTAAGCATGCGAGGTATGGTAATTTGTATGTTCTGAGTTCATTTTATCAGTTTGAATAGAATAAAATAAATTAATTTAAAAAAATGATGAATTTCAGAAGCAAAACTTAGGCATTAGGAACTTGTTAACAGTGGGAAATAATACAAAAAGAACCTGAACACTTAGACATTTCAATCCTTCAGGCTCAATCAGCCCTGGTGTCCGTTAAAATATGGATGTAGCCTCGAATCCTCACAACCTTAATTTACTATAATTCATCAATAAAGTAGGGTGATAAGTATATGGCTTATGAACCCGCCCACTGACTCGGAGGGATTTTTAGTCTAAGCATCTGCACATATTTTCGCACTGACTCACTTCTCGGAGATTCCAACAGAAATTGGGTAGCTAATGAACCTTTTAGGGTGATATGGCTGGCAAGTTGTCGTGGGTAACAGCCCATTGGCCGATTGTCCAGAACCCACCCATAGGACCAGTTTCTTTTTATTACCTCTAGGTAAATCTTAGATCAGGGAAGCCACCTACTAAATAACAAAAGAAAAAGAAAAGAGAAAAAGAAAAAATGGGAGAAATAGAAACAAAAAATAAAAAAAGAAGAAAAAGAAAAAAATAAATAAGCCGCACTTCATTGCAGGAGTATGGCTGGTAAGTGGTCGTGGGTAACTGCCCATTGGCCAGTTGTCTAGAACCCAGCTCACTAAATACACAAAAAGTCCAAAACACCTAAGGAAGAAGAGGGAAGTAGAGCAATCTGGGGAGATATACATTGGAAACACTCTTATGTTGACCCCAAATAAAATAAAAATAGGGAGAAAGCTACCAATCGAACAGATACACCTTCAGGCATGCACTTCCTTTTCCGATCACCTAGGAGCGTAGAAACTCGAAGTCTGTTCTAATTACCATTTAGTGAGTCTATCACAATATTCACACCAAGATGCTTAGCACTAAGAGTTTTTTCCAAGTTTTGGGTGGGTTGGGTAGCCGTAAAAAGTTACCAACACACTCTCAACTCCAAAAATCCAAAAAAATGAGAAGAGATGAAAAAGAATATATATATATGTATGCCTTAAAGCAAGGATTCGGGCGATTCATATTTTTGCAGACACCTGGGCGCTGTTTAGTCTCTGTAGATCAGGCTCTTAGTATATTTCCTCCTGTTGACAAGTAACAAAATGTCTAAGTAATCAATCGCTGGATTCTGATTGAGAATAATGGCTGGGATGAACCTTGCTAGGGACTAGCAAGGAATGAGTATGGGGGTATGATAACTCTACATTTTGTGGTGATAATTCTGTCAATCGGGGTTTATCTTAAGGGTAACATGCATAAATAAGACATCATAAATTGGCATGGGAGCATTACATACATTGCACATTGAGATTGCTTATAAATCAATGTTAATGGTCATTTGTACAAGTTCATGGCAAAATAGGCCTTAGATGAGCAATCAAACCGCACGTATGGATTCAGAAAGACGAACGGAGTCCAACGGACTCAAAATCGATCAAATCTGACATCCGGAGCTCCTGCAACTAGCCCAAGAAGTTTTGGCCGTTGATTTGATGATCAACGGTCCACAAGCGGCCACGTGGTAGCACCTGATGCACCCGCACCCGCGGCGCACCTCTCCATCGCACCCAGATGAGATCTCGGCCGTCCAATCATCCATCGGATGGTTGAAAGTTCGTGAAAAACCGTGACACACTCTGAAGCGCAGCGCAGTGGTCGTCACCCTCCCACGCGCTCACCTGATCCCCGATCGAATCGCGTTGGCCGCATCCGCACGTGCGATCAAAATTTAGTCATTGATCCGTGCATGGATGGTGCGGATGGAGGCCACGCAGCGCAGTGGATGCGCACGGCTGCTCACGCACGCGATAATGCGCGAGGTGCACCCTGCGCAAGTGCAATCCTTAGCGTGCGCTCACGCGAAGCCTCAACCGTCCAACCTTTGATCGGACGGTGCACAGCGAGCGCACGCAGATTGCGAGCACGGTGCGCAGGAGGAAGAACAGGCACGCGTAGAAGACCAGCGGGCAGGGGCCTTCACCGACATTTCTGGGGCAGTTTTAGCGATGTCCTGGATGTCACTAAAGCCCCTACTTGCAATCCTTCTACCCCATTCCTAGCCTCCCTTAGCACATTTTGTACTCGCCGAAGTTGACGAGCCATCGACGGAGCCCTCCTCCACCGCCGTGGCCGCCTCGCCTTCTCCTCTCTCTCTCTCTTTCTCCCTTTACTCTAGCTTTACTTTACTTTTGTTTAAGCATTTAGCTATTGTTGTATCTGTAAAGCTCAAGTTGCATGTTAAATGATGTTGTTTCTTATAAAGCTATTGCCTCTCTCTTTTGATCGGGTTTTTCTTATCTTGATTTGCATAAATGCTATGATCAAAAGACTTTAACCCTACCCTCACTCTCTCTGTCTTTCTCTCTTTTATCTCCCGTGTTTTCTCGTACGCAAGCAAAACCTGCCATTTCCGTAACTAAGTGACAAAATAAGCCGATTTCACACCTCCCTGTGTTCGACACTCGAACCCACCTCCATTTCTACATTTAAAATCGATGTTGCGAACGCAAGCTACAACGACCTATTTAGACAAATGCATCCGGTTCACGTCAATTGTTAATATTGAATTCATTGTGATTATCTCGCTTTCTAAACAAAAATAAAAAATATATATAATCACGGATTTCAAATCGACGTAGCCTCCCTACGTTCGACTCGGAATTCTTTTTGAGTTTCGGTAACATTTATTTGTTGATGGATTTCTTCGGAAGTCACATTATAACGACGGGTTTTCAAAACTCAACTTTTGTTTGTGACGATTTTATGAACAACAGTGAGCTTTCTAGGCGAGTCTCCAATTGGGTTTTTAGGAGGTGACTTCTTAATCCTAGCAATCCTGCCTCCTTTATTCAGATTATGAGTGCCCCTACACGTAGTGCTGAGTGTTGCCAACGCAAAGGTATGATCACATTTATTTGGTATAATGTTTGGTGGTTCCGGAATAAACTCAAACATGATGAAACCTCTTGGAACAAATTGGAAATTGTGCTTGATTGCAATTGGTCTAGCTTTGCTATGTATACGTGGTTGCACTCTTATAAACCTAAGGTGTTTGCTGTCACTTGGGTTCACCCAATTGACGGATATAAAATCAATGTTTTTGTGATTCTTACTGGTTCTTTTTTTAAGGTGGGATGGGCTGCTCGAGATTCTAATGGTGACTTTCTTATCGGCGCGTCTCATAGGATTGATTTGAATATCAAAGAGAAGTCTATTATTGATGCTATTATACATGCCATTAGTTTTCTACCTTGCGATTCCACTGTTCACATCGATACGGATTCATCTCTGTTGTACAACTGGTGGAATGGGAAGATCCCTATCTTGTGGAACATTAGAAAGGACCTTTTGAAGCTTCAGCAATCTAAACATCAAATTAACTCAATGTCATATGCATTGAGGTGAATAAGCTTTCTTTTCACCTGGCACATATGGATGCCATCTCTTGGTGCCACTATCAACTTTTCGATCACTACTAGAAAACTAAGGTTTAGGCACTGTTATTTAGTCACAGTTTTAAACATTGTCACCAAAAGTAACTTATGGTCACGGTTCCAGCTAAAACCATGACTAAAGAAATTAAGGATAATTATTTTGTTATCGACATTTCCATCACGGTTTACAAACCATCATCAAAGCCTATGGTAACGATTCCACTTGAAACCATGAGCATAGGCTTTGGTACGAAAAAAATTTTCCCTCCACTTTTTCCCTAAACCCACTGTCGCCATCACCTTCCCCCTCCCTCGACTCTGCAACCCCCTCCCAGATGGCGCAACTCCCCCTCCCTCGACCATCCTCGACAACGTAGCTCCCTCCTTTTTGGCCTAAGGTGCCTCCTCCGACCATCCCTGCCCCAGCATCACCTCTCCTTCCCCTCAAGAAAGCTATTGAAAACCCATTGTTGCCCCCATCAACTTCCCCCCCTCCCTTGACTCCCCAGGCCCCTCCCCGACGGCGTAGCTCCCTCGACCATCTGCTGCCCCCTTCCCTCTCTCAACGAAGGCACCTCCCCCGACCATCCCTTCCCCAGCAATGCCACTCCTCCCCCTTGATGCCGCCTCCTCTCTTCCTCCCACATCTTCCCCGACAGCACCTCTGTTATCACTACCGCTGCTACACTTCATTTCATTCATTCCTCCTTCAACTCCACTTCTCTTGATATCCTGACTACTAGGGTTATTGTTGTTTGATGAGAGACTCATCATGACTTTTAAATATCCCTAATTAACAAGTTTCCCTAGTTAATTAGCTAGGAATATGTCTATTTAGGGTTTAATTATAATATAAGGGACAATATATTAAAGGACCATAAAATAAGTTAATAATACTAAATTAAATATCAATTAATTTTATTAATAATTTAAATAATAATTTGGACTCAAATTATAAATATTTAGCTACCTAATTAATATTTAATTTAACATTATAAATATTTAACCCTAAGTATGAAATTAACTTAAGTAATTTAAATAATTAAATAAATAAAGTTAAATGGGTCAAAAATGTAAATTCAAGGTATTTATATAATATTTATCTAATTTATAATCATATATAAAAAGTTGAAAAAGAATTAAATTAAAATAAGTCTTGAATGCCACAGTTTACATTTTGATCCTTTGAAATCATTTCTATCGAGTCCTTTTCTTCCAGAAAGGTCCCTAGTTTTCACTACTTTTTCATCCTTGTGAGCATCGTCTTCTTCTTCCTCTTTTCTTCTTCATCCGTCTGGACAGTCCTCATCAGCCGGTCACTGCACCACTCGATCACCGCCCATCCACCATCAGAACTCCTTCACTCGAGCTTCTGAGCTTTGGCTCACCTTCCTCTCCTCATCCAACGGTGTGCATGCACCGTTAATCGTAATTAGGTTAGGCATTTAAGTTCACCTACGTCAGACAATGCCGGTGGTTACCTTGCATCTAGACCTCTTTCCGTCCAGGTTCATCTCCCTTGACCTCTGGTGAAACCTATAAATAGCCCTCAGCTCCTCCAATTTGCAGCTATCGACCCCCTTCCCTCGTTCCCACACCGTGGTTGACTTTAGGATTCCTCTACAACTCCAGTGTCTATGTTCTCCTTCTCGAGCGTTGTCTCCAAGGGAGCACTGCCTCTCTCACCCCCTCTTCCTCTCTTTCGCCCTGCCAACAGCGATTGAGCGTGCCATTTCTCTGATCTCCTTCGCTTCGATCGGCCGGAGCTTCTCTTCTCACCAAAGTCTAGATTTCGATCTTGCTTCCGCCCTGCCAATGGCGGATTCCCTCACCCCCTTCGTCAGGTAAGTAAAGCTAAATCTTAGAAGTAGATTTAACTAGGTAATTAGGAAGGATTAGATTAGTTTAGTTTAGTTTCAATAGCTTCTTCTTCGGCTTCGACGAAGCCAAATTCAGCTTTGTTGGACTTCTATTCATCTTTCCTGTGAACCTGTAAACCTTCCTCACCTCTTCATGATCCTCCTCTACTTCTTTTCCCTCACTTTTAGCAGCTGACATGCCTAGTTCACTTTCACCTTCACTGGCGACCTTCACTATCCACGGAGGAGGTCTTTGAGCTTAGATCACACTCATAGGGGCCCTCCATCACTTATACAACATCTAAGGGCCCTGATTGACATCTCAATTAGATAAATCACCATTTAAATCACAAATGCCTAAATTACATCTCAACCTCTGAGCTGTTGTTAATGGTGAGCTCAGAGGAGTTATTTCACCTAACTAATCACATCTCCACTATCGTTGCATGTCCCTAAGCACTTCCCCTTACTCAATTGAGTGAGAGAAGTCAATCTGAGTTCCAGTGAACTCATATTATGTTTTTACTGAATTCATAGCATATTTTCTGAATTAATCACCAATTGCTTTAATTGTTGTACTCCTGAGGTTCATTGTGACCTCAGAAGTCTTTTAAGATTATTCCAGATCAGTTTCATGGAGTTTTGAACTCCGAAACCTTATTTCTGAGTTCATCGAAGCTTTGGCGAGCTTTGGCGAGTCAATTTTGAGCTTTAGCCTTTGGAAGTTTCTCAAAAGCTCCAGAATGATCCTACAATGTCTTAGAATAAAAAATTAGTGATTTAATCTATGTTTGGATGATTAGAAACCTTCCCTGATTGTCATCTTCCTCAACTCCAGCAAAGTTGGAGAGACTGATTCCATTAGGTTTCTAACAAATCATTGGTTAGTAAGCATCAGTAGATCCTCAGAAGTTTGTTACAGGTCTTGATTAGGACTAAAAGCCTCTAGGTTAACCCATCGAACACAAGCACTTTTCACCTCAGGTGGCGATGCCTGAGAACATCTCTAAACTTAACAAAACACGATTTTGTGGTGTGATGAGAACCTCATCATGAGCCATAACTAGCTCATTTTGACCCAATACAAAGGATAAAAGCTCCTACATATCTCAAGGAAAGGCTTAACTCAGAGAATTCTGAGTTTGAGAAGAAAACCAGTCATAAGGGGTAAAAGTGCAATTTTACCAGTATAATCTGCATACAGGGTAATTCTGGGCCCAAACACAGGTCAAAACAACTTAATAAGAATAAAAGTGGGATGAGATGATCTAGCAAGGGCTACAGCACTTCCAAGGAACCAAATGATAATCTGTAACCCTAAAATGACCCACTTCAATTCACAAGGTTCGGGGCAAAGTAAAAATAGAATAAACCCTCTAAAATTCATAGAAAAATAATCTCTAGGGTTTAGAACCTTCAATTTGGCCTTTAGAACCCATTTTGACCTACATTGAGAACCATGCCCAATTAATAACTTAATTTGGGTCTTTACGCAAATTGACCGGTCAAACAAGGTTTAACATGAAAATGAAATTCACCATCAGATTCCTTGGGTCCTAATTAGTCATGTATAAAAACTTGAGCCTAAGAAGAAACCTCCTTGACCGACTTTACACTTTGGTCCTCATATATTTACTCTTTGGCCCTCAACTTTTGAACCCTCGCATTTTAGCCCCTAACTCTCCTTCGTTCTTTGCAATCAGGTCCCTCCTGCAAAACCCTGCCAGCACCATGCTCCGGCGACCTTGCGCGGAGCATGGCGCCGCGCAGGGTGAGGTGGAGGACCTGGCAAGTATACCGGGGGTGCCCTGCGTCGTCAGCCGTCGCAGGAGCACCCCCCTGGTCATTGTAGGCCACCATACCGGCCGTGCGAACGCACGGACGGTATGGGTTCATGTTCCGACCATTCTCCGGCGAGGGAGACACGTCGTCTCCCTCCGCCTTCCTCCCTGCTTCATCCCTATAAATACCCCCCGCCGCTCCACCGACCAGGGCAGCTTGGATCTGACGGAGAAATCCCCAACTTCCTTCTCTTCTTTCTCCGGCAGACGCTCACCAGCTCCGGCGGCTTCCTCCCCCTCCACCTCTTCGCTCTGCCGCAATACCAGCAGCAGAGACTTCCTCCCCTGTTCTTCCCGCGCCACGCCGCACCCAGCTGGCGCCTCTCCAGCCCTCTGCTCGCCACCGCCCCTCTCCCTGAGCATCGTCTTCTCCGGCGACAGTCGATACGACTGTCGCCCTGTTCCTCCCCCTTCGTCCCTGCAAGTAAGTTAGACCTACTCCCCTTCTTCTCCTCTTTCTTTCCCCGCTTTCAATTTAGTCAATTAAACCCTCGACCGCTCCTGTTCACCCTCATCCTCTCCGCCTCCGACCACCCTCCGGCGAGCCGCTCCCATCACCTCAGCGACCCACACGGCTCGCCGACCACCGCAGAACATCCGCCTCCTCACCCTGATCCTCTTCCGCCCCTCCACTTCCCACCAAACACCCTCTGCAGATCCACCGAACACACCCATTTCCTCGCTCACAGTTTGACCTAGGACGACCTGTTAGCTCCATCTCGCCCCCTGCAGACCCCCTGACCACCTTCGCCGTGCCACGGCGAAGGTCCCCCGCCTGTCTGATTTGGCCGAGAGGCCGTTCTTCTGTAACCAGGTGACTCGCCCGCCGTCGCCATTACTGCGCAGGCAGAGCTGCTTCACCTGCAGGTGCAGGCACGCCTTCGCCCAGGATTGACTTCCAGGTTGCGCAGGGACTCTCCGCGAAACGTCCCTGGTTCGCGGACGGGGCGAAGGCCGCGCGGGAAGCCACGATCGCCCACTGCCCCATCCGCGACGCGCGCTCAATTGAGGTGGGACATTTAGTCCCACCTCGGAACCTCTCGAAGGCGCGCGGACGCATAAAGGCAAAAACTGCCTTATGCTGTTTGCCTCCTGACCACGGGGTGAGGTCCCTCTCACCCGACCCGACCCGGCCTCGTCCGTGACCACGCTCCGCGGACCTGGCCCGACCTGATTAGACTGACCTGCACTCCTCGCCCACCACGCACGCCGGTGGGCCTGGACCCGGGCCTGACCCGAACCCGATTACCCGGTAGCGCTCTGGGAGAGCTTCCGAAGAGTGATTTCAGAGAGAAAGAGAAACGCGGGGGAGGGGGGTAGAATAGGTTTTTGCCCTCTGATGCTGGACTCTTGAGCGTGCAGGCACAGGTGAAGGATTGAAGAAGAAGAAGGACTGAAGCGGCACTGTAGCATCCGTGGATTAAGTCGTCTGATTGGAAACTGAAGACAGGTGAAGACAAAGAAGAAGAAGATCTGAAGAAAGCAGAAGAAGAAGAAGAAGAAGAAGAACAGGAAGAACAAAAGCAAAGAGGAAGAAAGAAGAGAAGAAGAAGAAGCCAAATTTTCATCTCTCTCTCTCTCTCTCTCTCTCTGTATTTTTGTAATAGAACTTGTATATCTCTAGAATACAACTTGCTCCCTGAGTTCGACCTCGGGAACTCTTTCATTTTTCCGAGTAAAAAAAAATTTTATATGAAACGTTGGTAACAACCGGCTTTACTACAACGTTATAACAAACCCGGTAAAACCCGACGTCTTCATTTTGGCGCCGTTGCCGGGGAGCAACGGCTATTCTAGAGGTAAACATTCCTGTTTCTTTTAGGTTCTGATAATCTCCTCTCTTTTGTGCAGCTACAGGAACTCAAGAAGACAAGCAACCACACAACCACTCCGAAGACAGGTAAAATCTTTTCTCTCACTATTAACCCCTACACTCTAAAGAGGAAGAAAAGAAAAGAACAAGCAATATAGGGCTAACCTGTCTTCCATACTTAGTAACCATAAAAAGTTGCATGTTTTCAACTCATCACTCCTGCACACTATTAAGGGTATTTAAGGGCTAACACATTCTTGCTTGAGCCCTAATTGCCCAACAAAGAGTTAAATGGACCAAGTAGAGCCAACATAAGGTCAAACATTAGGATTTCAGTAGAGACACACCCCTTAATCAAGAATTGAGGAAATCCAAAAGAAGTGTGCCCAAGCCATTGATTGAAAATAATTAACAAGAAAAATCCTAAACAATTGGCTCTCTCTAAACACTTGAACCCTAAAAGACAGGACCCAAAAAGCTCTCAAAGAAAACAAGAGGTAAAGTTGACCCCTTGGGTCAACCAACCTTAAATTAGGTCACTCTTTGCACTTAAAAGACTAAAGTTCAAGTGAAAACCTTAAGCACCCTGATCTTAAAATTGGTAGACTTAAGAGGTCAAGATCCCCATTCTGGTCTACCTGGAACCGCAATGACAAGAGAGGTCGGGTGGGGGAAACCCTGTAACCCGTGGGGACGCTCTACCGTGTAGGGGTCTTCGCGGGACTCTCCCTCTCTGGCTGCCCAGGTAATTCTCAGGTGGACGATCTTTCTGATCAAGGGGTCCATCTGCCCCGAACCTCTATAGTCACCCAACAATTTTTGGGTGTCTTGATTGGGTCCAGCACCTGCCTATCTCATCCAGCCCTTCAGTATTTATCAGGAGGTCCTTGAAACCTCCTATAGAAGTTCACTCTCCCCGAGGCTAAGCCTCGGCTCCTTTGTTTTTGCAGAAATCATTCACATAGCCCCTCTTTCCTCTGATTCTGAACAAAATCCCCTTCTTCCATCTTGATTCAAACTTTGATTCTATTCCACCACCTGATCCAATTATGCAGCCTAATTACCTAGCAAGACTACCATTCAAGAAACCTGAATATCGGAGATCTATGAAAGATAAAATGATCGAGGATGCCATAAGATTCTATGAAAAAGAAGGAAAAACCTCAACACCAATAGGAGATATTCAGGTTGATGTCCCAACAACCACATCCTTCATCATAAACTGTGCCCAAATTCTATTGACTGGAATTTCAAAAGGATCAACCCGAGACATGCTCATGACAGGATACATTGAGATGGAAAAATTACACCAATCTGAATACCTTCAATGCTTAACAAATCCTGTACTTTGGGAACAACACCAAGATGCCCTTATAAAACGGGTAGAAATGATGAAATCAGTAGAACAAATTATCAACCAGAAATACCCGTATATACCAGAAACAAAGGATGAGTCATCTTGGAACAGTACTAAGAATCAATCCAGTTTCCCAGACCTCGGGATTGAGGCACAAGGTGGTTGTCGACTCCCAACCCAAATAGAAGATAGCATTAAAATAGGTTGGGAAGTTGCAGGAGAAAACAATGCTGAGCCAACCCTAGGCCATGAATCACCAAGCTCAGAACTCCAAGACTCCTGCAATAACAAGATTAGAATTGAACCTCTGGAGGGTATAAATTCCACCCCTTGTTTTGATAAGGTGACCCTCGAAGGTTATTCGGACTTAGGTTCTAATAATTCTACCCACATCCTAAGCCTAGAACCTAGATCTGAAACTTATTGGGAAGATTTTGAGGCCCTTTATGAGAAAGATCAAATTTTTACAAAATATGATTCCAGGCCTCTATTTAATGAGTATCCCTCTCCAACATCCTCAGGAAATCTGATCGATTTCTCAGAAAACATGCCAATTTATGATACAGAAACTGAGGAGTTGGATGAGCAAGATTTTAATGGGGTCTATCCTACCAGCTTAGAGCTTGAACAGAACATCTTTTTGAGCCCAGAATTGACATATAGGCTAGAACCCAGTCAGGCTGCTGATTCCACATCTGATGATTTCTGCTGTGGTGGAATTCATGATCGTTTTCGCCAACTCTCCGACAATTTCAGATCTGACTATAATTGCGGAGAGATTCCCCTTCCTGAACACGCCAGGCCTATCTACGACCTCAGTTCACATGACTCTGACTCTGACTCTGACTCTGAGGTCCTGATTCCCGAGATCACTGATAACACAGAATCATTCCTTTTCGATCCTCAGGAACCAAAAACAGAAAATGCCAAGAGTGATTGCAACCAAGAATCCAATTTTTTTCTCGAATCCGATTTCTTTCATCCTACAAACACTCTTCCGGCATTTGATAGTTACCCAGAGGACTCTCTACAGAAAATCACCTATCATCTGTTTCTAGAAGAGCCCTCGTACACAATGGCCACCTCATCCGCACACACAGAACGGATCAAAACCTCTCCCAAACCCCGACCCGCAACCGGAGTCAATTTCTATTCAGATTCACCTCTCACCAAGCCGATTGCATTTCCACATCGGGTTTCGAACATTGATCAGACTACATGCCATGCTCTATCATTCTCTGATCACCCCTGTAGGGTCCCTGCATCAACCACTGATTATCCTACGGGTCCCTACTCTGACCAGGCTGATTCGGCACAGCCAAACCCTGCGTTTACACTTCCACATCCATCTGAGCCTCATAGTTTATGGTGGGTTCCACACTTTTTTATCCACATCTATCAACCCACCAGATTGATTGGGTTTGGGCTGCATCATCAGCCTGTTGATCTGAACAAGCACCTGGTTGGACCAACCAGGCTCTTAATCAAGGTGCTTGTCTTACAAAACTCTGCTGATTTGACCATCCCCTCTCCATCGCATTTCCCGCTTGGCTGAAGGCATCAAATTTAGCGCTCAACGGGAGGCAGCCCGTCATTCTCTTTGAAAACCTGAAACTTGTTCTGACAGCTTTTTGCACTTGAAGTTCACACTTTAGGACAGCCGACTCCACCTCAGGTGCTTGCATCTGAGATTAGAAATCGTCCGCAACAGTCACCCCGACCCATTCACTCATCAAAACAGCTATCCTAATGTATGAACTTAGTTGAATAAAAACCCCTAGGTTACAATGAGGACATTGAAAATCTTAGGCATGGGGGGGTATGAAAGTGCAAAAACTCGTAAGAAAAGGTTTAAAACAAAAAAATTCACATATGCCAAAAATACCATAAAAATTAAAAAATTTTCGAAAAAGAATAAAAGGAAAAGAGGAGAAGGAAAATTTTGTGAAGGAGAAAAGAAACAAAATGAAAAAGGAGCACAAAATTATGAGAAAAAGTGATAGTCATTAGTAAGGAACTAAGGAATTAACCTAAGTTCTAGACCTCATTCAAGAAAATAACTGAAAAGTGCACAAAAAGATTAGTAAAGAATGCAAACCTTAGGCATTCTTGAATAGACTCTTAGTACTCATTAAGATCTGGACACTCCTCAAGAGGTTGAGGAAAATGAAAAGCTGAAGTATTAGGTCTAAGGCTTAGGAAGTATTCGGCCTCGTTAACTAATTTTTGGTTTACGGGACTCAGTAACCTAAGCACCCTAATCTCACACACAGCCTGGTTCAGTAAGCGTAAAAATCAGAATCACGCAGAAGCGTCGCAAAAATCTGAAAAGAACACCTAGAGTAGGAATGGCCGATCAACACAAGTTGATTTGGACGAGTCCCCAGCGCAGAGAGGCGGGAAATCCCCTCGAAGATGCGTAACAAAATATCATCTCCTCGGTGCTTGTCTCTTAGGATATTTACATATCCTACGGGGGGCATGTAAGCACTCTACTGGTTCAGATTCCATGGATGGCATTATCTCGAAGTGTCAATTGCCAGGATCTGGATTCGGCCACGGAATACCATGGATGGGATTATCTCGAAATCTCAATAGCCAGGGTTCCGGGGGTTGCCATGGGCGGTGCTATCTCGAAGCATCGATCGCCAGGAACCCTTGAGGATTGATGATGGGAGCAAGGAATCTGATACAGACCGTGTTGAAAAGCCAATCCTAGGCTAGAACTAAAAAGAAAAAGAGAGAGAAAACTCTCTAAACAGAAAAAACTTTCTATCTCTCTCTTACAAAACGCACTGCGAACTGGGCCAGGGCTAAAATCATTTCAAGCACGGGTGCTTTAACCACGAAGTCCAATAAACCTTAGGTTAGTTCTTGCGGGCCTTAAAAACCTTTGCTAAAAGACTGAGGCTAAGGCTAGACAGATTTGGATCTTGATTGGTACTAGAGCACCTTTTAGGCCTATGGTCAGCATTCTAACCTAATCTATGCTCAAATAAAAAAGGCACTTATCTCAAACCATTAAAAACTTCATGGTCTAGAACAAGGGTTGAAACCCTAAGTTTTTTTTTTGCTAAGGGACTAGCAAAAGCTAGGCATGGGGGTATGATGAGAACCTCATCATGAGCCATAACTAGCTCATTTTGACCCAATACAAAGGATAAAAGCTCCTACATATCTCAAGGAAAGGCTTAACTCAGAGAATTCTGAGTTTGAGAAGAAAACCAGTCATAAGGGGTAAAAGTGCAATTTTACCAGTATAATCTGCATACAGGGTAATTCTGGGCCCAAACACAGGTCAAAACAGCTTAATAAGAATAAAAGTGGGATGAGATGATCTAGCAAGGGCTACAGCACTTCCAAGGAACCAAATGATAATCTGTAACCCTAAAATGACCCACTTCAATTCACAAGGTTCGGGGCAAAGTAAAAATAGAATAAACCCTCTAAAATTCATAGAAAAATAATCTCTAGGGTTTAGAACCTTCAATTTGGCCTTTAGAACCCATTTTGACCTACATTGAGAACCATGCCCAATTAATAACTTAATTTGGGTCTTTACGCAAATTGACCGGTCAAACAAGGTTTAACATGAAAATGAAATTCACCATCAGATTCCTTGGGTCCTAATTAGTCATGTATAAAAACTTGAGCCTAAGAAGAAACCTCCTTGACCGACTTTACACTTTGGTCCTCATATATTTACTCTTTGGCCCTCAACTTTTGAACCCTCGCATTTTAGCCCCTAACTCTCCTTCGTTCTTTGCAATCAGGTCCCTCCTGCAAAACCCTGCCAGCACCATGCTCCGGCGACCTTGCGCGGAGCATGGCGCCGCGCAGGGTGAGGTGGAGGACCTGGCAAGTATACCGGGGGTGCCCTGCGTCGTCAGCCGTCGCAGGAGCACCCCCCTGGTCATTGTAGGCCACCATACCGGCCGTGCGAACGCACGGACGGTATGGGTTCATGTTCCGACCATTCTCCGGCGAGGGAGACACGTCGTCTCCCTCCGCCTTCCTCCCTGCTTCATCCCTATAAATACCCCCCGCCGCTCCACCGACCAGGGCAGCTTGGATCTGACGGAGAAATCCCCAACTTCCTTCTCTTCTTTCTCCAGCAGACGCTCACCAGCTCCGGCGGCTTCCTCCCCCTCCACCTCTTCGCTCTGCCGCAATACCAGCAGCAGAGACTTCCTCCCCTGTTCTTCCCGCGCCACGCCGCACCCAGCTGGCGCCTCTCCAGCCCTCTGCTCGCCGCCGCCCCTCTCCCTGAGCATCGTCTTCTCCGGCGACAGTCGATACGACTGTCGCCCTGTTCCTCCCCCTTCGTCCCTGCAAGTAAGTTAGACCTACTCCCCTTCTTCTCCTCTTTCTTTCCCCGCTTTCAATTTAGTCAATTAAACCCTCGACCGCTCCTGTTCACCCTCATCCTCTCCGCCTCCGACCACCCTCCGGCGAGCCGCTCCCATCACCTCAGCGACCCACACGGCTCGCCGACCACCGCAGAACATCCGCCTCCTCACCCTGATCCTCTTCCGCCCCTCCACTTCCCACCAAACACCCTCTGCAGATCCACCGAACACACCCATTTCCTCGCTCACAGTTTGACCTAGGACGACCTGTTAGCTCCATCTCGCCCCCTGCAGACCCCCTGACCACCTTCGCCGTGCCACGGCGAAGGTCCCCCGCCTGTCTGATTTGGCCGAGAGGCCGTTCTTCTGTAACCAGGTGACTCGCCCGCCGTCGCCATTACTGCGCAGGCAGAGCTGCTTCACCTGCAGGTGCAGGCACGCCTTCGCCCAGGATTGACTTCCAGGTTGCGCAGGGACTCTCCGCGAAACGTCCCTGGTTCGCGGACGGGGCGAAGGCCGCGCGGGAAGCCACGATCGCCCACTGCCCCATCCGCGACGCGCGCTCAATTGAGGTGGGACATTTAGTCCCACCTCGGAACCTCTCGAAGGCGCGCGGACGCATAAAGGCAAAAACTGCCTTATGCTGTTTGCCTCCTGACCACGGGGTGAGGTCCCTCTCACCCGACCCGACCCGGCCTCGTCCGTGACCACGCTCCGCGGACCTGGCCCGACCCGATTAGACTGACCTGCACTCCTCGCCCACCACGCACGCCGGTGGGCCTGGACCCGGGCCTGACCCGAACCCGATTACCCGGTAGCGCTCTGGGAGAGCTTCCGAAGAGTGATTTCAGAGAGAAAGAGAAACGCGGGGGAGGGGGGTAGAGTAGGTTTTTGCCCTCTGATGCTGGACTCTTGAGCGTGCAGGCACAGGTGAAGGATTGAAGAAGAAGAAGGACTGAAGCGGCACTGTAGCATCCGTGGATTAAGTCGTCTGATTGGAAACTGAAGACAGGTGAAGACAAAGAAGAAGAAGATCTGAAGAAAGCAGAAGAAGAAGAAGAAGAAGAAGAAGAAGAAGAAGAAGAACAGGAAGAACAAAAGCAAAGAGGAAGAAAGAAGAGAAGAAGAAGAAGCCAAATTTTCATCTCTCTCTCTCTCTCTCTCTCTCTGTATTTTTGTAATAGAACTTGTATATCTCTAGAATACAACTTGCTCCCTGAGTTCGACCTCGGGAACTCTTTCATTTTTCCGAGTAAAAAAAAATTTTATATGAAACGTTGGTAACAACCGGCTTTACTACAACGTTATAACAAACCCGGTAAAACCCGACGTCTTCATTTTGGCGCCGTTGCCGGGGAGCAACGGCTATTCTAGAGGTAAACATTCCTGTTTCTTTTAGGTTCTGATAATCTCCTCTCTTTTGTGCAGCTACAGGAACTCAAGAAGACAAGCAACCACACAACCACTCCGAAGACAGGTAAAATCTTTTCTCTCACTATTAACCCCTACACTCTAAAGAGGAAGAAAAGAAAAGAACAAGCAATATAGGGCTAACCTGTCTTCCATACTTAGTAACCATAAAAAGTTGCATGTTTTCAACTCATCACTCCTGCACACTATTAAGGGTATTTAAGGGCTAACACATTCTTGCTTGAGCCCTAATTGCCCAACAAAGAGTTAAATGGACCAAGTAGAGCCAACATAAGGTCAAACATTAGGATTTCAGTAGAGACACACCCCTTAATCAAGAATTGAGGAAATCCAAAAGAAGTGTGCCCAAGCCATTGATTGAAAATAATTAACAAGAAAAATCCTAAACAATTGGCTCTCTCTAAACACTTGAACCCTAAAAGACAGGACCCAAAAAGCTCTCAAAGAAAACAAGAGGTAAAGTTGACCCCTTGGGTCAACCAACCTTAAATTAGGTCACTCTTTGCACTTAAAAGACTAAAGTTCAAGTGAAAACCTTAAGCACCCTGATCTTAAAATTGGTAGACTTAAGAGGTCAAGATCCCCATTCTGGTCTACCTGGAACCGCAATGACAAGAGAGGTCGGGTGGGGGAAACCCTGTAACCCGTGGGGACGCTCTACCGTGTAGGGGTCTTCGCGGGACTCTCCCTCTCTGGCTGCCCAGGTAATTCTCAGGTGGACGATCTTTCTGATCAAGGGGTCCATCTGCCCCGAACCTCTATAGTCACCCAACAATTTTTGGGTGTCTTGATTGGGTCCAGCACCTGCCTATCTCATCCAGCCCTTCAGTATTTATCAGGAGGTCCTTGAAACCTCCTATAGAAGTTCACTCTCCCCGAGGCTAAGCCTCGGCTCCTTTGTTTTTGCAGAAATCATTCACATAGCCCCTCTTTCCTCTGATTCTGAACAAAATCCCCTTCTTCCATCTTGATTCAAACTTTGATTCTATTCCACCACCTGATCCAATTATGCAGCCTAATTACCTAGCAAGACTACCATTCAAGAAACCTGAATATCGGAGATCTATGAAAGATAAAATGATCGAGGATGCCATAAGATTCTATGAAAAAGAAGGAAAAACCTCAACACCAATAGGAGATATTCAGGTTGATGTCCCAACAACCACATCCTTCATCATAAACTGTGCCCAAATTCTATTGACTGGAATTTCAAAAGGATCAACCCGAGACATGCTCATGACAGGATACATTGAGATGGAAAAATTACACCAATCTGAATACCTTCAATGCTTAACAAATCCTGTACTTTGGGAACAACACCAAGATGCCCTTATAAAACGGGTAGAAATGATGAAATCAGTAGAACAAATTATCAACCAGAAATACCCGTATATACCAGAAACAAAGGATGAGTCATCTTGGAACAGTACTAAGAATCAATCCAGTTTCCCAGACCTCGGGATTGAGGCACAAGGTGGTTGTCGACTCCCAACCCAAATAGAAGATAGCATTAAAATAGGTTGGGAAGTTGCAGGAGAAAACAATGCTGAGCCAACCCTAGGCCATGAATCACCAAGCTCAGAACTCCAAGACTCCTGCAATAACAAGATTAGAATTGAACCTCTGGAGGGTATAAATTCCACCCCTTGTTTTGATAAGGTGACCCTCGAAGGTTATTCGGACTTAGGTTCTAATAATTCTACCCACATCCTAAGCCTAGAACCTAGATCTGAAACTTATTGGGAAGATTTTGAGGCCCTTTATGAGAAAGATCAAATTTTTACAAAATATGATTCCAGGCCTCTATTTAATGAGTATCCCTCTCCAACATCCTCAGGAAATCTGATCGATTTCTCAGAAAACATGCCAATTTATGATACAGAAACTGAGGAGTTGGATGAGCAAGATTTTAATGGGGTCTATCCTACCAGCTTAGAGCTTGAACAGAACATCTTTTTGAGCCCAGAATTGACATATAGGCTAGAACCCAGTCAGGCTGCTGATTCCACATCTGATGATTTCTGCTGTGGTGGAATTCATGATCGTTTTCGCCAACTCTCCGACAATTTCAGATCTGACTATAATTGCGGAGAGATTCCCCTTCCTGAACACGCCAGGCCTATCTACGACCTCAGTTCACATGACTCTGACTCTGACTCTGACTCTGAGGTCCTGATTCCCGAGATCACTGATAACACAGAATCATTCCTTTTCGATCCTCAGGAACCAAAAACAGAAAATGCCAAGAGTGATTGCAACCAAGAATCCAATTTTTTTCTCGAATCCGATTTCTTTCATCCTACAAACACTCTTCCGGCATTTGATAGTTACCCAGAGGACTCTCTACAGAAAATCACCTATCATCTGTTTCTAGAAGAGCCCTCGTACACAATGGCCACCTCATCCGCACACACAGAACGGATCAAAACCTCTCCCAAACCCCGACCCGCAACCGGAGTCAATTTCTATTCAGATTCACCTCTCACCAAGCCGATTGCATTTCCACATCGGGTTTCGAACATTGATCAGACTACATGCCATGCTCTATCATTCTCTGATCACCCCTGTAGGGTCCCTGCATCAACCACTGATTATCCTACGGGTCCCTACTCTGACCAGGCTGATTCGGCACAGCCAAACCCTGCGTTTACACTTCCACATCCATCTGAGCCTCATAGTTTATGGTGGGTTCCACACTTTTTTATCCACATCTATCAACCCACCAGATTGATTGGGTTTGGGCTGCATCATCAGCCTGTTGATCTGAACAAGCACCTGGTTGGACCAACCAGGCTCTTAATCAAGGTGCTTGTCTTACAAAACTCTGCTGATTTGACCATCCCCTCTCCATCGCATTTCCCGCTTGGCTGAAGGCATCAAATTTAGCGCTCAACGGGAGGCAGCCCGTCATTCTCTTTGAAAACCTGAAACTTGTTCTGACAGCTTTTTGCACTTGAAGTTCACACTTTAGGACAGCCGACTCCACCTCAGGTGCTTGCATCTGAGATTAGAAATCGTCCGCAACAGTCACCCCGACCCATTCACTCATCAAAACAGCTATCCTAATGTATGAACTTAGTTGAATAAAAACCCCTAGGTTACAATGAGGACATTGAAAATCTTAGGCATGGGGGGGTATGAAAGTGCAAAAACTCGTAAGAAAAGGTTTAAAACAAAAAAATTCACATATGCCAAAAATACCATAAAAATTAAAAAATTTTCGAAAAAGAATAAAAGGAAAAGAGGAGAAGGAAAATTTTGTGAAGGAGAAAAGAAACAAAATGAAAAAGGAGCACAAAATTATGAGAAAAAGTGATAGTCATTAGTAAGGAACTAAGGAATTAACCTAAGTTCTAGACCTCATTCAAGAAAATAACTGAAAAGTGCACAAAAAGATTAGTAAAGAATGCAAACCTTAGGCATTCTTGAATAGACTCTTAGTACTCATTAAGATCTGGACACTCCTCAAGAGGTTGAGGAAAATGAAAAGCTGAAGTATTAGGTCTAAGGCTTAGGAAGTATTCGGCCTCGTTAACTAATTTTTGGTTTACGGGACTCAGTAACCTAAGCACCCTAATCTCACACACAGCCTGGTTCAGTAAGCGTAAAAATCAGAATCACGCAGAAGCGTCGCAAAAATCTGAAAAGAACACCTAGAGTAGGAATGGCCGATCAACACAAGTTGATTTGGACGAGTCCCCAGCGCAGAGAGGCGGGAAATCCCCTCGAAGATGCGTAACAAAATATCATCTCCTCGGTGCTTGTCTCTTAGGATATTTACATATCCTACGGGGGGCATGTAAGCACTCTACTGGTTCAGATTCCATGGATGGCATTATCTCGAAGTGTCAATTGCCAGGATCTGGATTCGGCCACGGAATACCATGGATGGGATTATCTCGAAATCTCAATAGCCAGGGTTCCGGGGGTTGCCATGGGCGGTGCTATCTCGAAGCATCGATCGCCAGGAACCCTTGAGGATTGATGATGGGAGCAAGGAATCTGATACAGACCGTGTTGAAAAGCCAATCCTAGGCTAGAACTAAAAAGAAAAAGAGAGAGAAAACTCTCTAAACAGAAAAAACTTTCTATCTCTCTCTTACAAAACGCACTGCGAACTGGGCCAGGGCTAAAATCATTTCAAGCACGGGTGCTTTAACCACGAAGTCCAATAAACCTTAGGTTAGTTCTTGCGGGCCTTAAAAACCTTTGCTAAAAGACTGAGGCTAAGGCTAGACAGATTTGGATCTTGATTGGTACTAGAGCACCTTTTAGGCCTATGGTCAGCATTCTAACCTAATCTATGCTCAAATAAAAAAGGCACTTATCTCAAACCATTAAAAACTTCATGGTCTAGAACAAGGGTTGAAACCCTAAGTTTTTTTTTTGCTAAGGGACTAGCAAAAGCTAGGCATGGGGGTATGATGAGAACCTCATCATGAGCCATAACTAGCTCATTTTGACCCAATACAAAGGATAAAAGCTCCTACATATCTCAAGGAAAGGCTTAACTCAGAGAATTCTGAGTTTGAGAAGAAAACCAGTCATAAGGGGTAAAAGTGCAATTTTACCAGTATAATCTGCATACAGGGTAATTCTGGGCCCAAACACAGGTCAAAACAGCTTAATAAGAATAAAAGTGGGATGAGATGATCTAGCAAGGGCTACAGCACTTCCAAGGAACCAAATGATAATCTGTAACCCTAAAATGACCCACTTCAATTCACAAGGTTCGGGGCAAAGTAAAAATAGAATAAACCCTCTAAAATTCATAGAAAAATAATCTCTAGGGTTTAGAACCTTCAATTTGGCCTTTAGAACCCATTTTGACCTACATTGAGAACCATGCCCAATTAATAACTTAATTTGGGTCTTTACGCAAATTGACCGGTCAAACAAGGTTTAACATGAAAATGAAATTCACCATCAGATTCCTTGGGTCCTAATTAGTCATGTATAAAAACTTGAGCCTAAGAAGAAACCTCCTTGACCGACTTTACACTTTGGTCCTCATATATTTACTCTTTGGCCCTCAACTTTTGAACCCTCGCATTTTAGCCCCTAACTCTCCTTCGTTCTTTGCAATCAGGTCCCTCCTGCAAAACCCTGCCAGCACCATGCTCCGGCGACCTTGCGCGGAGCATGGCGCCGCGCAGGGTGAGGTGGAGGACCTGGCAAGTATACCGGGGGTGCCCTGCGTCGTCAGCCGTCGCAGGAGCACCCCCCTGGTCATTGTAGGCCACCATACCGGCCGTGCGAACGCACGGACGGTATGGGTTCATGTTCCGACCATTCTCCGGCGAGGGAGACACGTCGTCTCCCTCCGCCTTCCTCCCTGCTTCATCCCTATAAATACCCCCCGCCGCTCCACCGACCAGGGCAGCTTGGATCTGACGGAGAAATCCCCAACTTCCTTCTCTTCTTTCTCCAGCAGACGCTCACCAGCTCCGGCGGCTTCCTCCCCCTCCACCTCTTCGCTCTGCCGCAATACCAGCAGCAGAGACTTCCTCCCCTGTTCTTCCCGCGCCACGCCGCACCCAGCTGGCGCCTCTCCAGCCCTCTGCTCGCCGCCGCCCCTCTCCCTGAGCATCGTCTTCTCCGGCGACAGTCGATACGACTGTCGCCCTGTTCCTCCCCCTTCGTCCCTGCAAGTAAGTTAGACCTACTCCCCTTCTTCTCCTCTTTCTTTCCCCGCTTTCAATTTAGTCAATTAAACCCTCGACCGCTCCTGTTCACCCTCATCCTCTCCGCCTCCGACCACCCTCCGGCGAGCCGCTCCCATCACCTCAGCGACCCACACGGCTCGCCGACCACCGCAGAACATCCGCCTCCTCACCCTGATCCTCTTCCGCCCCTCCACTTCCCACCAAACACCCTCTGCAGATCCACCGAACACACCCATTTCCTCGCTCACAGTTTGACCTAGGACGACCTGTTAGCTCCATCTCGCCCCCTGCAGACCCCCTGACCACCTTCGCCGTGCCACGGCGAAGGTCCCCCGCCTGTCTGATTTGGCCGAGAGGCCGTTCTTCTGTAACCAGGTGACTCGCCCGCCGTCGCCATTACTGCGCAGGCAGAGCTGCTTCACCTGCAGGTGCAGGCACGCCTTCGCCCAGGATTGACTTCCAGGTTGCGCAGGGACTCTCCGCGAAACGTCCCTGGTTCGCGGACGGGGCGAAGGCCGCGCGGGAAGCCACGATCGCCCACTGCCCCATCCGCGACGCGCGCTCAATTGAGGTGGGACATTTAGTCCCACCTCGGAACCTCTCGAAGGCGCGCGGACGCATAAAGGCAAAAACTGCCTTATGCTGTTTGCCTCCTGACCACGGGGTGAGGTCCCTCTCACCCGACCCGACCCGGCCTCGTCCGTGACCACGCTCCGCGGACCTGGCCCGACCCGATTAGACTGACCTGCACTCCTCGCCCACCACGCACGCCGGTGGGCCTGGACCCGGGCCTGACCCGAACCCGATTACCCGGTAGCGCTCTGGGAGAGCTTCCGAAGAGTGATTTCAGAGAGAAAGAGAAACGCGGGGGAGGGGGGTAGAGTAGGTTTTTGCCCTCTGATGCTGGACTCTTGAGCGTGCAGGCACAGGTGAAGGATTGAAGAAGAAGAAGGACTGAAGCGGCACTGTAGCATCCGTGGATTAAGTCGTCTGATTGGAAACTGAAGACAGGTGAAGACAAAGAAGAAGAAGATCTGAAGAAAGCAGAAGAAGAAGAAGAAGAAGAAGAAGAAGAACAGGAAGAACAAAAGCAAAGAGGAAGAAAGAAGAGAAGAAGAAGAAGCCAAATTTTCATCTCTCTCTCTCTCTCTCTCTCTCTCTTTATTTTTGTAATAGAACTTGTATATCTCTAGAATACAACTTGCTCCCTGAGTTCGACCTCGGGAACTCTTTCATTTTTCCGAGTAAAAAAAAATTTTATATGAAACGTTGGTAACAACCGGCTTTACTACAACGTTATAACAAACCCGGTAAAACCCGACGTCTTCATGGTGCTTAGCGAATTCTTGATGCTGAAGTAAGTCAATTTAGGGCTTGAATTAGATCTGTGAGGCCCTGGAGTAGAAAGTCAAACTTCAAGCCCATTAGGTCAAAATTGAGTTGCATATGAGGAATTTAGGCTTTATTTCATGATTTAATTAGTTGATTGAGATCATGGAATGGTTTAGAATCTTATTTACGTGATTTGAACATGTTTAATTAAGGTTTAATGAAAATTCAACCTACTGTGCATTTTGGGCTATTTTAGAACCCAAACACTGTTCGTAGTGTTTTAGTTGAGTTTCAAACTTAAATCCTACCTGGATTGATTGATTTTAATCTCCTGAATTAGTTCAGACCTATTCGTGAGGTCTTAATCTCTCTGTTGAGAATTTTGGAGCTCAAATCTAAGCTCTGAACTCTTTCATGAAGCTCTCAAGCTTTTGGTGTCTCCTGAGCATATTCCAGACCTTCTTTTTCAATATTCGTGGAATACCCTACTAAAGGTACTCAGACCCTCAGTTGAGGGCAACACCTCCTCCTGCAGGTCATAAGACCTAAAGACCTTCTCTGCAAGCTTAATAGCCATGCTAGACTTCTATCTTTGTCCATCAAATCGATGGACCAATCCTGATCTGAGCATCAAATTGATGCGTGGATTAGATAGAGTATCTGATCAGGACTTGATCGAGCCTTTGCTAGACCGATTTGGTCAACTAAGTCGCTAGGAATCTCCAGGAAAAGTCTGGCTTGGAAGGGTTAAAATTAGTCCCACATTGGGAGTTCTCAAGCACATGCCTTGGTATAAGTTGTTTTCATGCTTAGACCTCCTCGGTCGTCAACGCAGGGCATGAAATAAATTGAGCATGTGTGAGGGTGCGTGCATGTGCACGTGCCTGTGTGTGGGTATGTGCGCCTGGGTGCATGCATGGGCCCGAGTGTGGGCGTGGTTGTGAGCAGGCCTGATTGGGCCTAGAATTGTGCATTGTGAAAATTAATTAAAATCTACCTAATAAAAATTAGGTCTGACCTTAAGTAGGGTATGGTTCCACCCTATGGGGTGCTGTGTATCCCCGAAAGAGGTTTAACCGCCCATCCTTAATTTTTGTTAAGAGAAAAAATGGGCTTAAGGTGAGCTAAGAAGTGTGGATAATGAATGCATAGTATAAATATAAAGAAAGCTCGAGAGAGAGAGAGAGAGAGAGAGAGAGAGAGAGTGAGTGAGAGAGCATAAGTAAAGAGAAAGAAAGAATAAGATGAGAGAAGGCAGAGAGATGAAGAAAATGAAAGAAGTGAAATAAGAAGAATCAGACGTCCAACTTACACATCAGAAGTCCAATTTTACCTTTTAAGTCGTCTAACATTTTCTTCAGACGTTTGATTTAGGGTTGAAGCTACTATATTACATGTTTTTGAGCTTTTAAACATTGTAATGGGAATGATAAACTCTTGTAATTGCATTCTTTGCCTTATATTCTTGTAAGAAATTGTAATAAACTTGTTTACTTAGTTTTAAATGATATATTTCTCTTGTAAACTTGTTTATTCTTAGTGGAATATTGTATGCTTTTAATTGATTAATCTTTTGTACAAATATTCATGTGCTTAAAGTATTATTAATTATAATCTGATTGATTAAGTGATTGTTAATTATTCATTAGAAGTTAATGGTGAATTAGGATTCAATTATGCCTCCCAGTAAACGACCTGGACTCAACTAGTTAAAAAATAACTTAAAAATCTAAAATGTTAGGCTAACTTGACCCTATGCTACATTTACAACATTAATTCGAGTTAACCTAAGTTAAATTCTTGTGCAATTAATTAAGTCTAATTAACTTAATTAACTGTGTTGAGAATTAACGCATTAACACTTCCCTCATCTTCCCCAACAGCACCTCCATTACTACTATCGCTGCTACACTTCATTTCATTCATTCCTCCTCCAAGTCCACTTCTCTTGATATCCTGACTACTAGGGTTATTGTTGTTATAGTACGTACTTGGTGGATCTATTGACTGTGGATTGGCTCAAGGAGATCTACTGACCTCAGTATTGAAGTGTTGTAAGTATACTTTCGGAATTAATTTTGCATGTGCGGAAGATTCTCTTCTTTTCTGATTGAAAAAGTAGAAAATTTGTGAGTTGCTAATCCTTCCAGGTTTTCTTCTTTGGAAGGATTTGGCGTATAATAATTTTTCGAACATACCTCCAACGTTGACAGAGAACACCACTGGAATACTGATCAGGTGAGTGATGCTTACAGGTTCAATATTCTTTTTTTTATGTTCAATATGATTTCTCTGATATAATTAGTTTCTATGTTGATACACTTCTCACAACCAATTCGATTGTATTGTTGGACTTATGAAAGGAAAATTCATCATTTCTCTCAATCAATTGCTTCCATGTTTGATAGAATTTACATTCACCTTAATGACCACAAACATCATATTTGTACTTCAGGCAAATAATAATAGGACCATGGATTGGTTTAGTTGAAATTGAATTAAGAAAAGGATAACGAATATTCTATATGTAAACACTTTGTCCTCCTTGCACGATCTAAATGTCCCTCTAGAGCACCTATTCTAGTAGAAATAACCTGTTATCTATTCTTTATTCAAACTTATACTCAGTCTAAAGCAGTGAAAGAAATTTAGGTTGTTGTGTGGGAGGGGTGTGGAAGGGAGGAATCCAAAGAGAGGTTAGGTTTATCGATATGAGCCTTTGAAGGAGACGAAACATGATGACTAAAATTAAAAGTTGTGATATATAATTCTTGAATAAATTAAAGAGAAAATGTGCATGCAAGCACTTTTACCCATTATATAGAAGACATTAATTTGCGTATGCAATGAAAAATAATATGCTATCCGATCATTTTTAATAAGGATTGCTCTTTTGCGACATCCATAGGTGTGGATATAGTGCAGGTGCAGGGACTTCAAGTGGGTATAATACTCTTGTTTAATAAAAAGGCATATGTCCTGGAGGGCTCTATATCCCTCTTGAGATCCTAGTCCTCATTGTATAATAAATTGTAAGAGGAAAAGAAGGGTTTTGCTAGAGGAAACTAGGAATATAGTCATATGGAGACTACAAGTAATTCGGCAATTGAGTCAGGAGTGGGTACATACTTTTCCTCTAGGGAGTAAAGTTGTAAGAGTAGCCTTGGCATCAAGTAATCTTCCAGTTTTACTAGGAAAACAAAATAGGTTTTGTTCTACTAACTACTCAGGGTATTTACCACTTTTGTGGGCAATTGGGATAAAGAGAAATGTAGTTATTTTTAGGGGAGATAGATCGTATTCCGATAATCACCTTGGTCTAGCTAATACTTTTGTTATTGGCAAGAGAAATTACAATCTAAGAGTAGCTAATACTCTTGTTATATATATATACTATGGCTATCAAGCTAATGTAAATCTTCTTTTGGCAACCAAAGTAGCTACTGAATTAGCCAAGTCTTGTGACATCCAATCTATTGTGCTTTTGCCGACTTCCTTTATGAATTGTCACGTTGTCTTGAGAATTATGTAGAACTATTTTCTGTTATGACACAATGTCTTGAATTTTTATAACATAATGTCTGACTTATGTTATTACTGTTCTTTTCTTTGTTAATATTTATTTATGCAATTTGTAGATAGTCACACTTGCATAACCTTAGATGCAATCGATGGCAAACAATAAGCAATAAAACCCTTAGGGTACAAGTTGAAAGGATAGGTAAAATTGTATTAATATACCTGCTCATTCAAGACTTATGATCATGTCATACGAATAATGCATTAATGTATGTATATCTCACATACATGCATAATGTGTTGAGAATCGCATTGAAGAAATCAATTTGATGTGTTGAGATCACATTCAAGACTTATATCTGATGTTTCTTTACGTAACTTAATTACTTTCATTGTTTGTAGGTTTATTTGATTATAGGTTTCCATGGATAAGTCTTGGATTGGTTTGAGGATTTTTTATTATTTTCGATATAAGAGCAGAGTGATTTCATTCTTAGATTGGGAATTCCATGAAGATAGGAAGCAATATAGAAGAGGAGACTTCTATGAGAGAATTTGTTGTCCATGCAAAAGTTGTTTGAATGGATTTATGCATGATCATAACACAGTATTTGAACATCTAATTTGTACCAATTGGTGGCCTCACTACATAGTCTGGACCTCACATGGAGAAGAAATCACTTATCCTTCTATTGATAATGATGTTGAGAATCGCATTAAAGATATTGGAGGTGATAATATTGTAGAGATGTTAGAAGATATGAGGGCTTCAAATACTGATAATATAGATAATGATAATATGTTTGGAGATTGTAATCATTTTTATGATGCACTAAAGGCAACAAAGGAACCCATTGCTCCTGGAATTAATTCCATGTCAAGGTTATCATTTCTTTTGAGAATGTTTCAAATTAAAGTAATGAATAAGGCAACATCTAAGTTAATGTCTGATGTCCTTAAGTTCATAGAACAGTTAAATATCCCAAAGATTTTCCTTAGTCATGATATGATGCGAAAAAATAGTTTCGCGTACTTGGCTTGAAGTGTCAAAGGATTCATGCTTGTAAGAATAACTATATGTTGTACGCTAAAGAAAATGCATGCTTAAATAGTTTCCTACAATGTGGAGAAGGAAGATATGAAGAAAATACTAGTTCAAATATACGAGGGAAGAAACAATCAAGGAAGGTACTACGTTACTTTCCTTTGATTCCTAGGCTACAACGTCTTTTCATGTCGACTAAAACTGCAAAGTGGATGACATGGCATCATAATAACAAATCACGAGATAGTTTTATGCGTCATTTGACAGATTCTGACGAGAGGGCTGCATTCGATAACAAACATACTCTATTTGCTGAGGAAACACGTATTGTTAGGTTTGGTCTTGCAAGTGATGGATTCAATCCTTTCAAAAATATGCATCAATCATATTCAATATGGCCAGTGGTGATCTTTACATATAATTTGCCACCATGGATGTGTATGAGATCTTCGTTTATGGTGCTGACGCTTCTCATCCCTGGGAAAAGGCACCAGGAAATGCAATCGATGTTCACATGCAAACACTCATCGACGAGTTGAAATTGCTATGGTATAACAGGGTTGAAACATATGATGCAGCTAGAAAATAATTTTTTAAGATGTATGCAGCACTGTTGTTGACTATTAATGATTTCCTAGCTTATGCAAATTTATCTTGTTGGAACACGAAAGGCAAGTTGGCATGTCCTATATGTATGGATGATACCCATTACTTGCGTTTACCTGAAAATAATAAATTGTGTTATTTAGGGCATCGTAGATTCCTACCAATTGAACATAGATGGCGACAATCCAAGTTTAAAGGCAAATTTGATGGTAAATCATGCCGCTATTCAACCAAGAATCCAAAAAGTTTTCTAAGAACAGATACAATCAATTTGGCAGGATACAAAATAGTGGAAAAGTTACAACAGATTGGTATTATCTGATTAGGTCACCTGTTTCAAAAAGATCTTAAAGACTTACGTAATTCTGGATTTAAAAAGAAGAGCATATTCTTCCTGAAGCTCCCTTATTGGCAAGATCTTACAGTTCGTCACAATCTTGATGTGATGCATATCGAGAAGAATGTTATGGATAACATTTTAGATATGCTAAACTTAATGGATAGTCCAAAAGATACATTGAAGACCTGTAATGATTTGAAGAAGTTGAGCATTCATCCTGAGTTGCATGTAAATCATAAATATGATGGCAACTATGACTTTCCTAAGGCATTATATACTTTGAAGGATGAGCAACGACTGAAGATATTATCTTTTCTGAAAAATATCAAGCTTCCAGATGGATTCTTGTCACAACTTTCTAAACATGTAAATGAAGCATTGAAGAAAATAAGTGAGTTAAAGAGTCATGATTGCCATGTTTATATGCCAATCTTGTTCCCATTAGCAATTCGTAGAGTGCTTCCTCAACCAGTGGTTGACTCTGTGACAGAGATAAGTCGACTCTTCAAGGTTATATTTTCAAAGACATTGGATTCTTAATTGTTAGACTAATGAGACAAGCAAATTGTGATCACATTATGCAAGATGGAGCAAATTTTTCCTCCTGCATTTTTCGATGTCATGGTACATCTTATACTCCACCTAGCGAATGAAGCAAGGATTGCTGAACCAGTTTAGTAAAGGTGGATGTATCTAGTTGAGTGCTTCTTGAAAAAATTGAAAAACTACATCTTCAATAAGACTAAGCTAGAAGGTTCAATTGTTGAAGGGTATCTTGTAGAAGAATGCATCAACTTTTGTGCGATGTATATGGATGGTCTAGATAATTGATTCAATCGATGAAAGGATGATGATAGACTGTTCATTCACTCGAAATCGGGTTTAAAATTGTTACGTTGTAGTATAGTCGAAATCTCACAAAAAATAGAAAAAATTTATACTCGAAAAGTCCAAGGTCATTCGCTGGGAGCAACTGGGAATTCAATTCTCAAGATTGCAATTTTAAACCATAGAGATAAGAAATTATAATCAGGAATTGACTCAAAAAAATGTAGTAATGATATCAAGTGTCAAATTGCAAAAAGAATGGAGTAAAATGGTGATTTGAATTACCAATTACTCCTTATAATAATAGCAAGTGGAACTCAATAACTATGTAGAAATAAACTCAAATTAGACGTTTGATTAAATGATTAGATGTCTTAAACGTCTAATGAACAGTGATCTCTCTTCTAATCTGCTTCTTCTTCTCTTTCTCTGTGCTTGTCTCTCTTCTTCTTCTGCGGCTCTTCTTCTTTTCATTTCTTTCTCTGCTTACTTTATTTTTCTTCTCTGCTTCTGCCTTTGATTTTCTTCTTCTTCCTTCCTTTGGTTTCTATCTCTTCTTCTCTTCTCTTCTTTCACACAGAAGGGGAAAGGGTCTTTAGATTTGGCTAAGTGTTAGCCACTTCTCCAGAGAGCAAAACCCCCTTAACCCCCACGCGCTCTCTCTCTTTCTCTCTCTGGGTCAAGCTCTCCCACAATACCAGGTATACGAGTAATCAAATCTAGACCGCACCCGAGTCCGAGCTCACTAGCAGTGGGTGGTGAGCGAGGAGTGTATAGCTTATGCAGGTAATCGGACTAGGCCCGTGTGAGTAGTGTCACGGGCGAGGCAAAGTGAGGGGTGTGAGGGACCTCACCCCTTGTGTCTGAGGCAACAAGGCCCAGACGCAAATTCAATTTATGCCGCTTGAGAAGGTCGACGCTTTTCAATGTGGGACTATCCCACCGAGAGTTTAGCGTAATCGTCTGTAGGTGGTTCTTTGTCTGATTGCAACAGCTATCAATGATGTTTCACCCAATTGGAGACCTGGCTGTAATCCTGGATGACTTCTGCGTCAACCTAGAGTTGCAGCCGAGAGCAGAGACCTCAAGAACACGGTTGGGAGCTTCGCGGAGAAGCTGTGTTAATGGCGGAGACGCTTGGCACCTGAAAACAACAATAAGGCTTTTCGGCCACGTTAGAAAGCTCAGGAATGATCACCGGAGCACGGCAAGTACAACGGTAGCAGTGGCGTGGCGTGAGCATGTGTGAAGAGGCCTATCGACCTCGCAGAGGGTGGCCAGATGTGGGTTTGTTCGGCAAGGAGTTCAGAGAGGCAATAATCCCAACAAAGTTAGGGCTTTCGCTTCTGAAGTCGAGATGGAGGTGTGGAGCGTGGAAGCGGCGGCGTAAGTGGTCTGTGATGGCTGCTAGCGCTCGCCGAAGGTATGCCGGCGAGATGGAAGACGGAGTCGCGGAGGACATCGGCAGGGCCGAAACGATATGTTGGAGATGCCGACATGATGAGGAGAAGCTGAAGAGTTGATTGAGAGGGGTAGCGGACGACGGGGAGCAGAGATGGCGCCGGTTGCAGTATGGCAGGCGTCGGAGAAGGAGCTCCGGTAGGGGTTGGACAGCAAGGACTAAGAAGATAGAGGCGCCGACTGGTACTGCGTGACGTGGAGAGAGGGAAGGATAAATCCATCGCCGATATTGCGAACGGACGAGGAATGGAGCGGAGGTCACCGGATGTCGAGGAGCACTTCGGCTGGAGGAGAGAAGAATTGGGGGTTATTCTGGTCGAATTCAAGCGTGAGAGGTTCGGTATGATCTTGAGGTCTTTTTATAGGTCATTAGAAGGCGAACGGAGCTTGAGAATCAAGCTCTCAAGCTTGGAAAGCTTCGCCGAAGATAGAAACCCAAATTTCAATTGATTCACATGGAACTTTGGGCAAGACTTGGAGCCTAAGATGTGGCTCAAATGGAAGGTAACTTCGTCAAGAATCTAAGTATCTATTTTAGGATTGATTGATTAAGAATCACTCGCTCGATCTCAACGGTGAAGCTCACGGTTGCCTTTAATGGTGACAGGTACCTTTTTACGAAGATGATGAAGAAGTTGGGGGGCTTTTTGTAAGAAGTTCAAAAGCTGAGGGGTTATTGGAGATAAAGAAAGTCAGACTTGGACCAAAGTGCAAAATAGGTCGAAATAATCTCAGATTGGGCCCAAATTTTAATACAAATCTAATTTTGACCTAAGGAATCCAATGGTGAAGTTGTATTTTGCTTTTGATTTTGTTTGACTGGGTAATTTATACAAAAACCTAAATTATGGCAAATGTCAGTCTGAAACTCTGTTTTGGGTCAAGATGGGTTATGATGGTTAAATTGAAGGTACCAAACCCTACAGAATTTTTTTATATAAATTTTAGAGGGTTTAAATGAATTTTATCTTGACCAGAACTTCGGTTAATTAAGCAAGTCTATTTTTAGGATTTCAGAAGTCATTTAATTCTTAAAACACGCGAAAACCCTTTTTTGTTTGTCTTAACCCACTTGTTAGCCTTTTAGGACCATTTGACCCTTAATTCACCCCTGAGAAAACCCGTGGTTATTCTGCATTCATGATATGATGGTAAAATTACAGTTTTAACCCTAATTTCTTGTCTTTCCCTCAAAATGATTATGCAGTGACTTAGGGTTCTCTAACGGTTATATAGGAGAATTTAATGACTTAATTAGATCAAATTTAGCTAGTTATGGCTCGTGACGGTGTTCCTATCATAGACAAAATAATGAAAATGTGGAAGATTATTTTTCTGTATTTGATATGCAAGGAAGGTCAATCATACGAACGGAATTTAAACCAATGTCTGAACATGATCGACGATTAGCTCATATATATATATTAAAGCAGATTTTGGATTTTTACGATGAATTTCGACAATCTTTACACATTTCTAGATCTGAAGAAGACTTCATTGACTGATTTAGAACTCGTGTGCAAGAAATAAAATAAAATAATGATCCGCAATGAATAGAAGATTTTGATGTAATGATGAACATACCTTTAAGTCATGTACATTATCACTCTGGATATATAATAAATGGATTTAGATTTAGAGTGCAATCAATTGATGATTTGAAGGCGACACAACATTCAGGAGTTATTGTGAAATGAGATAGCATACAAACTAGTTGTGATAGTTACTATGGGAAAATCAAAGAGATTGTGGAAGTAAGTTATAGTAATGATCACCGAGTCATCTTATTTAAGTGTGACTAGTTTGATATTTTTAAAAGCAGATATAGTGTTAAAGTGGACAAAGAAACTGGTTTGATAAGTTTGAATAAGGATCGTACAATTATTCAAGCATCTGAACCATTTACATTAGCTTGTCAAGTTGAACAAGTTTTTTACGTGCCTGATAATAGTAGAAATGGTTGGATAGTACCAATAAGAATAATGCCACATGATTATTATGATATATAACATGATGAGGATCTCGACTTTGATTCTGAAGCATACCAAGATGTGGTACAAGATGGAGAAATAGGTCATGGTGCAACGGATATTGATATTTGAGGTAAACGTTTTCAATTAAGATATTTTCTAGAGTTAAACTATTTCATTCTTAAAAACTTTTTCATACATTTTCTCCATTGCAGGTTTCCTTATTGTACTGGGCTAATCTTTTAATTGCTTTGGCATACTTCTTTCGTCATAGTTAACTATATAAAAAGTATGACATCATCCTTTTATATTTTGTAGCTCCTCTCTTATTTCCTGTAACCAAAGTTATGATTTTTTTTTTTTGAATGAATCATATAAGAGTAAGCTTTCTATTTTGAAGTTTGTACTTTCTACACATAGTGCCATGAAATATAATTAAACTGAAATTATTCTATTGGAATAATCAAAGTGAAATTTTCTACATATGGTGGCATCAAGTTGGAATAAATAAATTGGTAACATTCAGTAGCCATGAAATTTGGAGAATTTAATAGTGCCTTCCAATTAGAAGATGTGCTTATTCACTTTATCAAATTTTATCTTTTGATAAGTATATTTGATGATGTAATCATCCTTCTATTGTATTTTTTGTAATTAATATTTTTTTTTACATCTATAAATGGCACCTAAGAAGTTGATGGCATACAAAAATCGTCATCTTGATATGTGCAGTGATGACTCTTCATTTGAGCCAGATGACCAAGTCCAAGGACACGAGGGTGGCATCGACACCCAGCCTAAGCCGCAACATGATTCTCAACCCCACTCACAGCATGACCATCAACTCCAGTTGCCATCCCACATGCCTAATCTTCAGACTTCACCACTACCTCAAACTCGACTTCGATCTTATACTCGACATGCCATGTTCCCACCTCATACTCTTACAAATTATAGGCCTCAGCATAGAACTCAACAAAATACATAACCTCACTCTTAGCTTCCACCTAGGCACGCACACCCTTAGCCCTTACACCCTCCCCAGAGCCAGTCCCAGCCCTTACACGCACCCCAGAGCCAGTCCCAACAACAGACACAAGCTCAGCCCCTACACCCTCCCCAGAGCCAGTCCCAGCAGGAGACACGAGCTCAGCCCCTACACACTCTCTAGAGTTGGTCCCAGCAACAAACACTAGCTTAGCCCCTACACCCTACCCAGAGCTAGTCTCAGTAGTGGACACCAGCTCAACCCCTACACCCTCCCCAGAGTCGATCCGAGCAGTGAACACCAACTCATCCCCTACACCCTCCCCAAAGTCGATCCCAGCAACAGGCACCATCTCAATTCGTAGACCCTCCTTAGATCCAGTCACATAGCCAATCTCAACAGAATAGTCAGCCATAGAGTCAGTCACAGAGCCAATCTCAGGAGCAGAATCAAGCAGGGTCTAATGGTATATAAATTCTCACATTAATTTTCTTTGATATTAATTCTTTATAACAATTTTATTTTGACTATTTGTTTACTGAATGTATAAAATCAAAGCCAAAGGGTAAGACAAGGAATTTGGAATTGAGAAAATTAACTGAAGGGACTTGAATAACGGTTGAAGTAAATTATACCGGAAGATGTTCACGTTACGCACCCTTTAATAGCAGGATGTTACGATCCGGTTCCCGAATCCCTACAGGACACGAGACCAAACCGACTCGACTGATCCCAAGACCTAGTCATCCAACGAGAAAGTAACCAAAAAGTAGGAAAGTAAACCACATTCACTATGCTAAGCAACTAACAGTAAAAAGGTACAGCAGTCAAGAAGTAAAAACTGCTACAGTACATATCACCATCACAACAGTAGAAAGTACCAAGTACAGGAACATAAAGAACATAATATATAGGTACAAGAGTCTACTCACTACAACAGAAAGAAGTACCACAAGAAGCTACAACTACTGGGCTCTACTGGGCCCAGCACCCTCTGCAACCGTGGGCTCTAGCTGCTCAACCCTTGGACATGAAAAGAGTTATGAGTACACAAAGTCAGCGAACGCTGAGTAGAGTGGCAACCAACTAACTAAAGTAGTAAAAGTGGATAGGTAACTGTTGTCTTTCAATTACTTTCTTTAACTAATTATTCCTTTTCACCACTTGATTTATTTATCAGGTCTCTTTCTTGATCTCGAATGTTCCTCGTGGGAACGATCTTGATTGCAGTTTTTTCCGAAGAGTAGAAGGCACACATGGTGCTCTCCTAGCTGGGAGAGTCCCCCGTGGTGATCCTACACCCAGTCAACCACCCCAAGGTCACGAAAAGACGTAACGGTGACTACGGCACGCGCGATAAGCGCACAAGTAGCTACATCTCACTGGCATGCGATCAGTCGTTTCCGTTAGCGGGTGCGCCCAAAGTACAGCACGGAGCCAGTATAGGGCCTAGCCCTCTCAGTAACAGGGGTCTAGCCCCTCTCAGTAACCAAATAGGGGTCTTGCCCCTCCACAGTCCGCGCACCCTTTCCTGACTACCCTAGTTTGCCCAGTGGGCCTAACAAGTCAGTGTAGGATGGCTAGCTGAACCCCGGGTCCTGTGGGGCGGTTAGCTCTCTCCCTATACTAGTAGCTCTCCCCGGTACAGTGTACACGAGGGCCACAAAGTCGGTGCAAAGTGGCCAAACCCACCCCAGGTCTCAACCCGAAGGCGGCAAGCACCCCTCTACACTAAGAGGTAACATGCGCTCCCCTTGGTACCACGTACTCGAGGGTCAGCACATTTCCCAACACGTTTCCAGATCCATTCAATTTATTTCCAGGAGCTCAACTCCTAATTCCCCGTAGGGTTTATGCTCATATTCCTCATGCCAAGCCATACTAGGTTTCATCATTTCTATTTCCATTCTCAGGTTATACATATGCAGCTCGTATTACTATCGCTCACATTTCCATATACAGGGTATACACAGGCAGCTCGCATTTCCATCATTCACATTTCCATTCTCAATTTATATACATGCAGCTCGTATTATGTCATTTAACGTATACAACAGAAAATTTACATGCAACAGTTAGCTAGCATAAGTACTTCGTATTTCACAGGCAGCTGTTATTTATTTACAGGCAATTGTTATCATTCTATCTACTCATTCAAGACTGTAATTCAATCATCCATTACAGACATTTCAACTGTTTCTCGTCCTAGGATTCATGCCATATCCTAGGTTCTAATCATTCATTCCACACATGCATTTAGATTATAATTAAATTAAGGGGAAGCCACTCTACCAGAAAACCCAGGAGTATTGGGGGCTTAAATGGCAAACTCACGTGCCTCAGTAAGCCCCGAACCCGTAACGGAACGAAGTCCTATGACAAGGAACAATCACAAGGAAACTATCATAACAGTATGGAAAGCCTTCTAACAAGTAGAGGAACTCACAAGAAACACATCGGTATCTTATTTGCGGAAAACGAACCTCAAACGGATCCTAAACGGGTCAAAAACAAGGTTTCTGACTCAAATCAGACGCCTTAAAGTTGTTCAGTATCATACCTCAAGCTCTGCGCCAATCCTCAGACGTCCAGGAACTCTTCTGGACCGTTTGGACCCAGCTTCAGACATCCGACCACCTCTCCGGACGTCTAGAAGCGTTTCCCATCGTCCGGTACGTCACCCAGACATCTGAAATGCGTGGGAGGGCGTGTCCCACGCCTTCTCGAAGCGAATCCTACACGAAACCACGCAATCTTCTCAAAAGGGCATGCAACAGGGTATCGGCGAAGTAGCCTGCATGGACGTATTTGCAAAGAGGACGTACCTTCGCGAAGCCCTCTCCTCAGACGTCCGCACTGTCCTCTGGAGGTCACTCCAAACGTCTGATTCTGGGAAAAACCCAGAACCAGAACCTGCTTCCGCTGCTCTCGCGCTGCGCGTAGTCACGTTGCACCCCCTCACATGCAGCTCCGGCTGTAGCAGTGTCGGGGAGGACCTCCTCGACGCACTCCTCCACCTCGCGCACGCGTCGCTCCGGCCGTGTGCCCACCCGTGAGCTCCCACGCGAGCTCGCGAGCTCACCTCCTCCTCTCCTTCTCACGCCACTCCTCTACGCCGCCCTCGTGCTCTCGCTCGCTCTGCCTTTCTCGCTGGAGTGGAGAAGAAGAGGGGAAGGGACTGGTGGCTAAGAAGTGAGGGGAAATGAGAGAGGAGGAGGGGTTTTATAAGGTGGGGTTTAGGGTTTTCTTGGAGGCGGGGGAAGAGAGAGGAGGAAAAATGAGAGCGTACTATCTGCGTGCAGCACCTGCGCAGACGCGAGCTCGTACCCAAGGATTTTCGATTTCTAGACATCTAGGAAGGTGTCCAAATGTCTGACCAGACATCTGACCCACAGTCCAGACATCTTAAAAGGCTCAAATAGCATGGGACTTAACATCATAACAAACTTAAGGGAAGTTTCATCCCCGAAACTTGAGCTAGCTAGGGTGCGGAAAAAGAACAATAAACGCATAACAAACTTAAAGAGGACCGAAGCTGGTCCGAAAAGATGTACAATCAAAAAGCTCCAGGTACCGCTTTCGCATCGCCGCCTCAGGCTCCCAGGTAGTCTCCTCGTACCTCTGGCTCCTCCACGTAGCCCTCACCAGGGGTACCTGCTTCAGTCTCAAACTCCGGACAGCTCCCTCTAGTATCTGTACAGGTCGCTCAGGGTAGGTCAGGTCATCACCCACCTCGACACTCTTGTGGCTTAGAACGTGACTAGGATCGGCGATGTGCTTCCTGAGGTTGGACACGTGGAACACGTCGTGCACACCAGAAAGCTGGGGAGGAAGGGTAAGCCTGCAAGTAACGGGTCCAACCCGCTCCAGGACCTCAAAAGGCCCTACAAACCTCGGCGCGAGTTTCCCTTTCACCCCAAAATGCTGCAGGGCCTTCATGGGTGAAACACAAAGGAAGACGTGATCCCCAACCTCAAACTGCACCTCTCTGCCCTTTCGATTGGCATAACTCTTCTGTCTGCTCCTGACAGTAAGAAGTCATTTTTGAATCTGCTCAACCACCTCCTAACTCTGCCTGATCAGCCTAGGGCCAATCTCCCACTTGGTCCCCACCTCAACCCAATTCAAGGATGCAATACACCTCCGTCCGCACAGAGCCTCGTAGGGTGCCATGCCGAAGCTCGAGTGATAACTGTTATTATATGAAAACTCTGCCAGGGGCAAGTGCTCCTCCCAAGAGCCCCTCCAATCCAGTACACAGGCACGCAATAGGTCCTCAAGCGTCTGTATCGTGCGCTCTGACTGTCCATCCGTCTAGGGGTGGTATGCCGTGCTGAAACTCAGCCCAAAACTGGGACGTAAAATGGGAATCCCGGTTGGATACAATCTCGTGCGGAACTCCGTGCAGATGCACCACGTCATGGATATATCTCTCTGCCAACAGTGCTGGTCCCAAGGTGTAACGAATGCGTGCCCCAGACGTCGGTCAAGACGTCTGGGATCACATCCAGACGTCTGAACAGACGTCTGGGATCGTTTCCAGACGTCTGGAAAATAGTTATTTTTCGCACGGAAGAATCGTCTGCGCGCCTGTGCGCGCAGACCCGCGATTCCTCTCTCTCTCTCTTTTTCCCTCTCTCTCTCTGCGGCTGCAGGCGGCCTGCAACCCCCTCTCTCCTCCTCGCGTGGCCTTAAAAGGGCCACGCCTCCCCTCCCGTCTCCACCGTCTCCTCCTTCTTCTCCTTCCTGTACGCGAGAGCGAGCGGATGCAAGGGCAGCAGCGGCGGCCGCAGTGAGCGCGGAGGTGCGGCGTGCGAGGGAGGAGCTCTGCCGTGAGGGCGAGCTCGCCGGAGCGGCTTGGCCAGCCGGCGGAGGGTGCCGGGGGCGCGGAGCGACGCGGAGAGGGACCTGCTGCGGTCTGAGCAGCAGGAGCGCGAGGTGCGACGCGGGCGGCGTCGCGAGCGGAGGCCGAGCAGGGTCCTGATTCTGGAAAAATTTCCAGAATCAGACGTCTGGGTTGATAGCCAGACGGCAAGGTCGACGTCTGTAAGATCATACAGACGTCTGAAAGGTGAGTGATGAGAACCTCATCATGAGCCATAACTAGCTCATTTTGACCCAATACAAAGGATAAAAGCTCCTACATAACTCAAGGAAAGGCTTAACTCAGAGAATTCTGAGTTTAAGGAGAAAACAAGTCATAAGGGGTAAAAATGCAATTTTACCAGTATAATCTGCATACAGGGTAATTCAGGGTCCAAACATAGGTCAAAGCAACTTAATAAGAATAAAAGTGGGATGAGATGATCTAGCAAGGGCTACAGCAATTCCAAGGAACTAAATGATAATCTGTAACCCTAAAACAACCCACTTCAATTCAAGAGGTTCGAGGCAAAGTAAAAATAGAATAAACCCTCTAAAATTCATAGAAAAATAATCTCTAGGGTTTAGAACCTTCAATTTGGCCTTCAGAACCCATGTTGACCTACATTGAGAACCATGCCCAATTAATAACTTAATCTGGGTTTTCGCATAAATTGACCGGTCAAACAAGGCTTAATATAGAAATAAAATTCACCATCAGATTCCTTAGGTCCTAATTAATCATGTATAAAAACTTGAGCCTAAGAAGAAACCTCCTTGACCGACTTTACACTTTGGTCCTCATATATTTACTTTTTGGCCCTCAACTTTTGAACCGTCGCATTTTGGCCCCTAACTCTCCTTCGTTCTTTGCATTCAGGTCCCCCCTGCAAAACCGGCCAGCACCATGCTCCGGCGACCTTGCGCGGAGCATGGCGCCGCGCAGGGTGAGGGGGAAAGCCTGGCAAGTAAACCAGGGGTGCCCTACGTTGTCAGCCGTCGCAGGGACACCCCCCCTGGTCGCTGTAGCCCACCATACCGGCCGTGCGAACGCACGGACGGTATGGGTTTTCGTCTCCGGCCATCCTCCGGCGAGGGAGACACGCCGTCTCCCTCCGCCTCCCTCCCTGTTTTGATCCCTATAAATACCCCCCGTTGCTCCACAGGCCGGGGCAGCTCGGATCTGACGGAGAAAATCCCCAACTTTCCTCTCTTCTCTCTCCGGCAGACGCTCACCAGCTCCGGCGGTTCCTCCCCCTCCTCCTCTTCGCTCTGCCGCAATACCAGCAGCAGAGACTTCCTCCCCTGCTCTTCCCGCGCCACGCCGCACCCAGCTGGCGCCTCTCCGGCTCTCTGCTCGCCGCCGCCTCCTTCCCTGAGCATCTTCTTCTCCGGCGACAGTCGATACGACTGTCGCCCTACTGCTCCCCCTTCGTCCCTGCAAGTAAGTTAGAACTACTTCCCTTCTTCTCTTCTTTCTTTCCCCGGTTTCAATTTGTTCAATTAAGCCCTCGACCGACCCTGACCATCGTCACCCCCTTCGACTCCGGCCACCCTCCGGCGAGATGTTCCCATCGCTCCACAGCCTCACACACCTCGCCGACCCTCACCGAACCTCCGCCTCATCACACTGAGCACCCCCCACCCCTCCACTGCCACTCCACACCTCCGTAACGCTCCCCCGAACAAACCCATTCCTCCGGTTGCAGTCCAACCTAGGGCTGCCGCCAGACACCACCTTGCGGCCTGCCGCGCAGCTCCTCACCTTCGCCGTGCCACGGCGAAGGTTCCCCAGTGGTTTGATCAGGCCGAGAGGCCATATTCGTGTCCGACAGGTTTTGAGGTTCGACCGCCATTAACGCACATTGAAGCAGCTTCTCCCGCGCTCCAGGCTTGAGGACTCCAGGTCCCCAGCTGCTGCGGAGTACGGGGAGTCTTGCGAAGGCAGCCAGCCAGCAACCTACGCAAATCGAAGCCGCAGCTGCAGAAGCCAGGCCGCGGTCTCCCAGCAGGCGCATGCGAGGAAAGGTCTGCGTTTAGTCCCACATCGGTGAGCCTCACAACCTTTCCACTGTTTAAATTGATTTAGTGCACTAGCCTTACTGCCTCAGCACACGGGGTGAGGTCCCCTTTCACCCGCCCGGTTACCCGGTCTCGTCCGCGCTCACGCCCCGCGGACCTGACCCGACCCGACTTAGACTGACCTGCACTCCTCGCCCACCACGCACGCCGGTGGGCCTGGACCCGGGCGTGACCCGAACCCGATTACCGGGCAGCTCTGGGAGAGCTTTCCCAAGAGTGGTTTCAGAGAGAGAGAGACGCGGGGGGGAGAGGGTAGAGTAGGTTTTGTTCTCTGACGTAAGCTCTGAAGTGTGCAGGCACAGGTGAAGAAGAAGAACCGTGGAAGAAGAAGGAAGCTGAGGGAGACACTGTAGCAACAGGCAGTTTAAGTCGTCTGATTTGGAAATCAGACGACGTCCTGAAGGGAAAAGAAGAAAGAAGGAGGGGCGACGTCCTGACTGAAAAAGAAAAGAAGAAAGAAGGAGGGAGATCTGAAGAACAACAGAAGAAGGCGAGGCAGAGGAGAACACAAAAGAACAAGGGAAGAACTGAAAAACAAAGAAGAAAGAAGAAGATCTGAAGAAAGACAGAAGAAAAAGGAGGAGCAGGAACAGCTGGAAGAAGAAGATCTGAGACAAGGAGAAAACAAAGAGAAAAGAAGACAACAAATTCTTTCCCTCTCTCTTTCTTTATTTTTGTAAAAGAAACATGTATATCTCTAGAATACAACTTGCTCCCTGAGTTCGACCTCGGGAACTCTTTTATTTTCCGAGTAAGAAAAAATTATATTTGAAATGTTGGCAATAACTGGCTATACTATAACGCTATAACAATAAAATCCGGTTATCTCTCGAAGCCACCGTTTCATTATTTGGCGCCGCTGCCGGGGAGCAACGGCTATTCTAGAGGTAAACATTCCTGTTTCTTTTTTTAATTTCTGATAATCTCCTCTCTTTTGTGCAGCTACAGGAACTCAAGAAGACAAGCAACCACACGACAACCACTCCGAAGACAGGTAAATTTTTCCTCTCGCTATTAACCCCTAAACTCTAAAGAGGAAGAAAAGAAAAGAACAAGCAATATAGGGCTAACCTGTCTTCCATACTTAGTAACCATAAAGAGTTGCATGTTTTCAACTCATCACTCCTGCACACTATTAAGGGTATTTAAGGGCTAACACATTCTTGCTTGAGCCCTAATTGCCCAACAAAGAGTTAAATGGACCAAGTAGAGCCAACATAAGGTCAAACATTAGGATTTCAGTAGAGACACACCCCTTAATCAAGAATTGAGGAAATCCAAAAGAGGTGTGCCCAAGCCATTGATTGAAAATAATTAACAAGAAAAATTCTAAACAATTGGCTCTCTCTAAACACTTGAACCCTAAAACAAGGCCTAACTTCTCAAGGAAACCACTAGGTGAAGTTAACCCCTGGGGTCAACCAACCTTCAAACTAGGCCACTTTGTTCACAAAAACACCTAAAGTTCAAGTGAAACCTTAAGCACCCTGATCTTAAAATTAGTAGACTTAAGAGGTCAAGATCCCCATTCTGGTCTACCTGGAACCGCAGTGACAAGAGAGGTCGGGTGGGGGAAACCCTGTAACCCGTGGGGACGCTCTACCGTGTAGGGGTCTTCGCGGGACTCTCCCTCTCTGGCTGCCCAGGTAATTCTCAGGTGGACAATCTTTCTGATCAAGGGGTCCATCTGCCCCGCACCTCTATAGTCACCCAACACATTTTTGGGTGTCTTGATTGGGTCCAGCACCTTCTAAACTTACCTCTTCCAACAGTGCATGTACGGAAGGAGGTCCCTAAGACCACCCTTAAGACCTCCTTTAGAAATTCGCTCTCGTCAAGGCCAAGCCTCGACGCCCGTGTTTGTGCAGCAACACCCTCACATTATTCTCTCTTCTGATTCAGAACCAAGTTCTTCTTCCCCCATCATGGCTCAGCCAGTTGAGGAAGAAAATAATCTGGAACACCAGCTCCAGCGACTCAATGACCTCTTCCAAAACTTCGTGCACCCACCACAGCGTCCTATGATGCGGGACCACTACAATCCTGCTGCGGTGGCCATTGAGCCTCGAGTCAGAATCCCGACTGGAGGACCTGATTCCGAATTAAAGCCCAACATGATTCATGCTATACCTAAATTCCATGGGCTTAATTCTGAAGATCCCTTCCAGCACATCAAACAGCTAAAGCATCTGGCCCACACTTTTGGATCAGATGCGCAAAATCGGGATATTCTTCTCATGAAGATGTTCTCCTTTTCTCTTATGGACAAAGCCGCCCATTGGTATCAAACTCAGACCCGGCCGATCAACACTTGGGAAGAACTTCAATCCGAATTTTTGAAAAAGTTTTTTCCCGTTGGTCGGACCAACGCCTTGCGCCATCAGATTACACACTTCACTCAACAATCAGGAGAACCTCTCCATGAGGCATGGGATCGCTTTCAGGATCTCATGAGAAAGTGCCCCCATCACGGAGTTCCTAAATGGGAACAAGTCCAATCTTTTTACCAGGGACTCCGTGAGGACATCCGCCTTTTCGTCAATGCAACTTGCGGAGGAAACATCATGGGTCAACATGAAGACACCGTATGGGAAATTCTCGAAAATATGTGCGAGAACTCCATCAACAATGACTCCATGGGATTATTCGACAGGACGAATACCCGCGCAGCGACGAATCTTAAGGGAGCACATGAGACGCAGGGCCTGTCCGCATCGGTCGACCTGGAATTAATGGCCAGTCGATTGGACAAGGTCTCAATCATTGAAAAGAAGGTGGATGAGCTGACTCAGCACTTGCAGCAAGCCACCTCCGCGCGTAACTCCTTTGCACAACCTCCCTCCACACAGGAAACTGTGCAAAACATCCTCCACCGACCTTCCCCTGGGATGGATCCATATCCATCCCCATCTGATTCTTGGATCGGAGGGTCATCCGATCCTTTCTACACCAGCCGAGGGAACTCCATTCCCCCTTTCCCTGACTCTCAGGAGGTTCCTCAGACCTGCGAGGACCTCAACGCCATCCAGAACGACCCATTCTCCAACACTTACAACCCTGGATGGCGAAACCATCCCAATTTTCAGTGGGCAGGAAATTCCCAAACTCAAAGACCACCTTTTCAGTCCCGCCCACAGCCCCCTCGTCATTACCAGCCGCCTCAGCCTCGGCCCAACCCTACTTATCCATCAGGGCCAAATCAGGATCAAATGTCCCTAATCCTTCAGACTCTGGCTGACATTCAAAAAACGAATGCGGCTATTCAAAAACAGCACAAGGACGAGCTTACTGAAGTTAAAACTCAACTGGCCTAGTTGGCAAATTCTCGCCAGCCAGGCACACTCCCTTCCCAACCTCTTCCTAACCCAAATAACGTGCCAACCCAGAAGCGCGTTATGAATCCAAATTTAGGCCACGCTCAATGGATTTATCAGGCCCCTACTGCTCCATCTCCAGACGAGATGGAAGCCTCAACTTCTTATGCGGGATTTCAGCAGCAGCCACCCCTCTTACCAAACCCAAACCAGAATCAGGCCGGATTAAATTCTGTAACAACACGTAGTGGTAAAACAACTGAAGACCCGCATTATCCAAACCACTCCAAGCCTGATAACCATGACCCTAGGATAGTTATCCAAGATACCGTTGTTCCGGATCCACAACCTGGACCTATCCTAGAAGAACCAACCAAGATCCCGTTTCCCGAGGCCTTGACCAAGGGAAAGAAGACCACCAAACCCGTGGCCCCTGAGGAGGACCTGGTCAAGCTCTTTGAGCAGGTCCACATAAACATCCCCTTGATGGATGCAATCCGCCACGTACCAGCTTACGCACGATTTCTAAAGAATATGTGTACACCCCGGCGTAAGCCGCGAACCAAGGGAGGGAGCCCAATTGTTATGTCAGAGCAAGCCAGCTCTGTAATCCTTAGTAGACTCCCACCCAAGGCAAAAGATCCTGGGACTCCCCTGATTTCCTGTAAGATAGGTGGTACCCAATTTGATAGAGCATTGTTAGACTTGGGTGCATCCATAAACCTGATACCCACATCCTTACTTGACCATCTAGAAGAATCTGAGCTCAAACCAACTGAGGTGACATTACAATTAGCAGATCGATCTATAAAGTCACCAAAAGGGATTCTCGAGGATGTTATTGTAAGAGTGCGGGATTTCTATTTTCCAGTGGACTTTATAGTCTTAGATATGGATGCACCTGAGAACCCTAGGGATACACCAATCATTCTAGGGAGACCTTTCTTGGCTACTGCTAGAGCCAACATCAGCTGTGAGGAGGGCCAAATAGAGCTTAAGTTTGGAGATCAAACACTGAAAATTGATATATTTAAGGCCCAACAAGGAATTAATTGCGGCGTCATCGAACAAATTTGTAACATCAAGACTTTGGTTGATAAATCACACCTCCAGAATGACTCGAGTATGCCTCATCAACCACAGAAGGATCTTGACCCGCAAACAGAGGAGTCGAATCCAGATGTGAACAACCCAGTAACTCCCACCCTTGAACCTCACATCTATACTGAACCACCCGCTGCTGCTGAAAACCCCATCCTCGAACTGAAACCCCTTCCTGCTCACTTGAAATACGTCTTTTTGGGTTCTAATCAGACCCTTCCTGTGATTATTAATTCCAACCTCAGTCCTGAACAGGAATCCTGTCTGATTGTTGTCCTCCAGCAACATCGCAGAGCCATCGGATGGACTCTCGATGATTTGACTGGAATAAGTCCCTCTTATTGTACTCATCATATCTATTCAGAAGAGGGCACACGACCTTCTCGTGAAATGCAGAGACGCTTAAACCCCAATCTGCAGGAGGTCGTGAAAAAGGAGATCATCAAGTGGTTAGATGCCGGGATCATCTACCCGATCTCCGATAGTCGTTGGGTGAGCCCAATTCAGGTCGTGCCCAAGAAGGCAGGACTCACCACTATAACGACTGAGACCGGAGAAATCATTCCTACCCGATTAGCCAACTCGTGGAGAGTCTGTATAGATTACCGCTGACTAAATTCCTCCACAAAGAAGGATCATTTCCCACTACCCTTCATTGATCAAATTCTCGAAAAACTTGCGGGAAATAGGTTCTTCTGCTTTCTTGACAGGTACTCCGGTTATAACCAGGTGGCAATCCATCCTGAGGACCAAGAAAAGACCATGTTCACCTGCCCCTTCGGAACATACGCTTTCCGAAGGATGCCTTTCGGTCTTTGCAATGCACCCGCTACTTTTCAGCGATGCATGCTTGCCGTATTCTCAGATATGGTAGGTGATTATCTGGAAGTCTTCATGGATGACTTTTCAGTTTTCGGAGCATCATTCGACGATTGCCTCCAACACTTGGTCCAGATACTCAGGCGGTGCATCGATGTGAATTTGGTTCTTTCCTGGGAAAACAGCCATTTCATGGTGCCTGAGGGAATTGTCCTGGGACACTCGATTTCGGAGAAAGGTATCCAAGTGGATCGAGCTAAGGTTAATCTGATTTCTCACCTTCCTATGCCTAGCTCGATCAGGGACATCCGTTCCTTTTTAGGGCATGTCAGTTTTTATCGACGATTTATCCCGGATTTTTCAAAAATCGCGCGCCCCCTGACCACTCTTCTCTCCAAGGATGTTCCTTTTGAAATTTCCAAGGAATGCACTCAAGCATTTGAAATCCTGCGTGACCGAGTCACCCAAGCCCCGATCCTACAGTCCCCTGATTGGTCTCAACCCTTTGAGATCATGTGCGATGCATCCGACTTCGCTGTAGGAGCGGTTTTGGGGCAGAAAATTGACAGGAAACCTGTAGCCATTTACTACGCCAGCAAAACACTCGATGAGGCTCAGCGTAACTATACGGTTACTGAGAAAGAGCTGCTAGCTGTAGTATTTGCCCTAGAAAAGTTCAGATCGTACCTTCTGGGTTCCCGTGTCATCATATACTCGGATCACACAGCTGTGAGGCATCTCCTTGCAAAGAAGGACGCGAAACCTCGATTAATCCGATGGATCTTGCTGTTGCAAGAATTTGACCTTGAGATTCGCGACAAAGCGGGAAAGCAAAATGTGGTAGCTGATCACTTGTCCCGTCTTCCTTCTGAAATAATTGACCCTTCCGGACCCATCACTGAGCATTTTCCCGATGAGCACCTGCTGACTATTGGTACTAGCCTTCCATGGTTTGCTAATGTAGTAAATTACTTGGCATCTCATCAGATCCCCTCCGATTGGCCGAAGGCCAAGAAAGACAAATTACGCTCCAATGCCAAGTATTACATTTGGGAAGACCCGTACCTCTTCCGCATAGGTGCCGATCAGATCATCCGGAGATGTGTCCCGGAGGGGGAATTCAACAATATCCTCTCTTTCTGCCATGACCAGGCATGCGGTGGCCATTTCGCCGGGCATAAAACCGCATCAAAAGTCCTCCAGTGCGGCTTTTACTGGCCCACACTGTTCAAAGACGCATACAATCACTGCAAGGCATGCAGTCGTTGCCAGACTTTGGGCAACATGAGCCATCGCGACATGATGCCAATGCAACCGATTCTAGTATGCGAAATCTTTGATGTTTGGGGGATTGATTTTATGGGCCCCTTTCCTGTTTCGGATGGTTTCGAATACATTCTGTTGGCTGTGGACTACGTGTCCAAATGGATCGAAGCCATACCGACCCGAACCTGTGATCACAAAATCGTTCTCAAATTCATTCATCAACACATTTTCTCAAGGTTTGGGATTCCTCGTGCAATAATCTCTGATGGAGGGACCCATTTCACAAATGCTCAGTTTAGGTCACCGATGACCAAATACGGGGTGTCTCACCGAATCTCTACTCCTTACCACCCCCAAACTAATGGTCTAGCTGAGCTGTCTAATCGGGAGATCAAGAAAATCCTACAAGTCACTGTTCGACCTGACAGGAAGGACTGGTCGTCCCGACTTCCGGAAGCATTGTGGGCCTATAGGACCGCCCACAAGACCCAATTGGGCATGTCTCCCTTTAGACTGGTGTACGGAAAGGCATGCCACCTTCCCGTAGAACTGGAGCATAAAGCCTATTGGGCAGTACGGAACTGTAATCTCGATCTTTCCAAGGCTGGGACCCACAGAAAACTCCAAATCAGCGAGATCGATGAATTACGCCTAGACGCGTACGAGAACTCGCAAATCTACAAGGAGCGGGTTAAAGCCTTCCACGACAAACACATCTCGAGAAAGATCTTTCATCCTGGTCAAAAGGTCCTACTCTTTGATGCCCGACTAAAACTCTTCCCAGGAAAACTGAGATCCAAGTGGGTCGGACCATTTTTGGTCAGACAGGTTTTTGGAAATGGAGCAATCGAAATCAGTCCACTCAGCCACGATTCTGAACCTTTCATCGTGAACGGTCAGAGACTCAAGCCGTTCATTGATGTAACTTCTACTGATTTGGCTGAGGCATCTTATATCCTCCTTTCCCCTTGAGCTTATTGCACCCAGCCGATGGCGTAAAACTCAGCGCTTAACGGGAGGCAGCCCGTCATTCTCTTTGAAAACCTGAAACTTGTTCCGACACCTTTTTGCACTCAAAGTTCACCCTTGTAGACAGCCGACCCCACCTCAGATGCTTGCATCTGGGATTAGAAATCGTCCGCAAAAATTCCACCCAACCCATCCACTCATCCAAATTTCTGTCTTAAGGAATGAACTAAGTTAAATAAAAACCCCCTAGGTTACAATGAGGACATTGCAAATCTTAGGCATGGGGGGGTATGGAAGTGCAAAACTTGTAAGAAAAGGTTTCAAACAAAAAAATTCACATATGACAAAAACACCATAAAAATTAAAAAAAAATTTTCGAAAAAGAATAAGAGGAAAAGAGGAGAAGGAAATTTTGTGAAGGAGAAAAGAAACAAAATGAAAAAGGAGCACAAAAATTAAGAGAAAAGGTGATAGTCATTAGTAAGGAACTAAGGAATTAACCTAAGTTCTAGACCTCATTCAAGAAAATAACTGAAAAGTGCATAATGAGATTAGTAAGAACGCAAACCTTAGGCATTCTTGAATAGACTCTTAGTACCCATTAAGATCTAGACACTCCTCAAGAGGTTGAGGAAAATGAAAAGCTGAAGTATTAGGTCTAAGGCTTAGGGAGTATTTGGCCTCGTTAACTAATTTTTGGTTTACGGGACTCAGTAACCTAAGCACCCTAACCTCACACACAGCCTGGTTCAGTAAGCGTAAAAATCAGAATCAAGCAGAAACATCGCAAAATTCTGAAAAGAACACCTAGAATAGGAGCAGCCGATCAACACAAGTTGATTTGGACGAGTTCTCAGCGCGGAGAGGCGGGAAATCCCCTCGAAGATGCGTAACAAAATATCATCTCCTCGGTGCTTATTTCTTAGGATATTTACATATCCTACTGGGGGCATGTAAGCACTTTGCTGGTTCAGATTCCATGGATGGCATTATCTCGAAGTGTCAATTGCCAAGGTCTGGATTCGGCCACGGAACACCATGGATGGGATTATCTCGAAATCTCAATAGCCAGGGTTCCGGGGGTTGCCATGGGCGGTGCTATCTCGAAGCATCGATCGCCAGGAACCCTTGAGGATTGATGATGGGAGCAAGGAATCTGATACAGACCGTGTTGAAAAGCCAATCCTAGGCTAGAACTAAAAAGAAAAAGAGAGAGAAAACTCTCCAAACAAAAAAACTTTCTATCTCTCTCTTACAAACGCACTGCGAACTGAGCCAGGGCTAAAATCATTTCAAGCACGGGTGCTTTAACCACAAAGTCCAATAAACCTTAGGTTAGTTCTTGTGGACCTTAAAAACCTTTGCTAGAGACTGAGGCTAAGGCTAGACAGATTTGGATCTTGATTGGTACTAGAGTACCTTTTAGGCCTATGGTCAGCATTCTAACCTAATCTAAGCTCAAATAAAAAAGCACTTATCTAAAGCTATTAAGAACTTCATGGTCTAGAACAAGGGTTGAAACCTTAAGTTTTTGCTAAGGGACTAGCAAAAGCTAGGCATGGGGGTATGATGAGAACCTCATCATGAGCCATAACTAGCTCATTTTGACCCAATACAAAGGATAAAAGCTCCTACATAACTCAAGGAAAGGCTTAACTCAGAGAATTCTGAGTTTAAGGAGAAAACAAGTCATAAGGGGTAAAAATGCAATTTTACCAGTATAATCTGCATACAGGGTAATTCAGGGTCCAAACATAGGTCAAAGCAACTTAATAAGAATAAAAGTGGGATGAGATGATCTAGCAAGGGCTACAGCAATTCCAAGGAACTAAATGATAATCTGTAACCCTAAAACAACCCACTTCAATTCACGAGGTTCGAGGCAAAGTAAAAATAGAATAAACCCTCTAAAATTCATAGAAAAATAATCTCTAGGGTTTAGAACCTTCAATTTGGCCTTCAGAACCCATGTTGACCTACATTGAGAACCATGCCCAATTAATAACTTAATCTGGGTTTTCGCATAAATTGACCGGTCAAACAAGGTTTAATATAGAAATAAAATTCACCATCAGATTCCTTAGGTCCTAATTAATCATGTATAAAAACTTGAGCCTAAGAAGAAACCTCCTTGACCGACTTTACACTTTGGTCCTCATATATTTACTTTTTGGCCCTCAACTTTTGAACCGTCGCATTTTGGCCCCTAACTCTCCTTCGTTCTTTGCATTCAGGTCCCCCCTGCAAAACCGGCCAGCACCATGCTCCGGCGACCTTGCGAGGTGCTGTGTTAGGAGAGTACTAGCTACCCCACGGGCCCCGGGGTTCTGCTAGCCTCCTTCACCGACTTGTTAGGCCCACCAGGGCAAACCAGGGTAGTCAGGCGAGGGTGCGCGGACTGTGGAGGGGCAAGGCCCCGGTTTGGTTACTGTGGAGGGGTTGGACCCCTGTTACTGAGAGGGCTCTGCCCTGGTTCCGTGCTGTGCTTTGGGCGCACCCGTTAACGGAAACGACTGACCGCGTGCCAGTGCGGGCTAGCTACCTGTGCGTTTATCGCGCGTGCCGTAGTCACCGTTACGTCTGTCAGTGACCTTGGGGTGGTTGACTGAGGGTAGGATCACCACGGGGGACTCTCCCGGCCAGGAGAGCACCACGTGCTACTTCTACTTTTGGAAAAGACTGCAATCAAGATCGTTCCCACGAGGACATTCGAGATCAAGTAAAGGACCTGAGAAATAAATGAAATAGTGAGAAAAATTGAAAGATGTGAATAAAGGAAGTAATAGAACATAACAGCTACTGTACACTCTACTGTTGCCTTTAGTTAGTTTGCCACTCTACTCAGCGTTTTGCTGACGTGTTACACTCGTTACCTTTTTCAGGACCAGGTGTTGAGCAGCCAGGGTCGGCGGCTGCAGAGGACGCTGGGCCGAGTAGGGTCCAGTAGAGTTACCACAGCCTTTTGTACCTCTTTTGTTTCTGTTCTAGTGAGTAGTTTTTGTTTCCGCTGTACCTTTTTTTTACCTGCAGTTCTTGTTATATGATAAATGTTGTTCTACTGTTGTGGTGGTACCTACTGTAGTGGTTTCTTTCCTTACTGCTGTACTTTCTTACTGTTAGTTATATTCATGCTGAATGTGGTTTATTTTACTGTCTTTTGGTTACTTCCTCGTTGGACGACTAGGTCTTGGGATTAGTCGAGTCGGTCCGGTTCTCGTGTCTCGTAGGGACTCGGGAACCGGGTCGTTACAAGATGGTATCAGAGCAAGGTCGTCCCGAGAAGTGAATCAACTAACTGGAAAATAACCAATTCACATGTTTATAGCTAGAGTAGCCACCACAACATGTCTCTTGACATGAGCTCCTAGAAGTTTTGTTAGGTACCGTCTGTTTTGATGTTTCCGTTTTGTTTCGCGTCTCCTTGCAGGAGATGCCTCGTCGCGGGACTGGCCGCGGGCGCGGCCGAGGGCGAGGTCGGCGAGGTGGACGTGCTGTCGTTGACGTCTCGGTGGACCAGCCACCACTCCCTGACATCCAGGCCCAGGACCTCGCCAGACTGATACGGGATATTGTACGAGAGGAGCTCCACCCACCACCCCGAGCACCTCCTCCTGGGGTTGCAGAGGGGGAGTCCTCTGTGGGACCACGCGACGAACGCGGCGCTGGACACGAGGGAGGGGATGGGCCCCTGCCACCCCCACCTTCCTCCGACACTTCTGTACACGAGGCACCTTCGCCTGGAGGTGCACCAGCACCTCCCCTACAGCGCCACTTCGAGCTTTTCGGACAGTTCCGGAAGCTGAAGCCCCCCTCCTTCAAGGGGGATGAGGACCCGACCGAGGCAGAGGACTGGCTTGAGCAGCTGGAGAAGATCTTCGACACCCTTCGCCCCCCGGTGGAGTGCCGCGTGGCCTTTGCCACGTACCAACTGGAGAGTGCGGCACACCGGTGGTGGAGGGCGGTCCGGGGACAGGAGAGGGACGAGCCGACGTGGGACCAGTTCGTCACCCTCTTCTGCGAGCAGTACTTTCCCCAGACATGGCAGGACCAGAGGAGGCGGGAGTTCCACACTCTCTGCCAAGGGACGATGACCGTGAGCGCGTACCGCACGCGTTTCTTGGAGCTGTCCCGCTTTGCAGCGACAGCGGTAGCCACTGAGGAGGAGCGCCTTTGGAGGTTCACCGAGGGGCTCCGGCCTGCGATCCGGGGGTATGTCAAACCCCTGAAGCTGCCGACGTTTTCGAGGGTGGTAGAGGCAGCTATGACTTACGAGGAGACCAACCCGTCCGCGCGAGAGACCGACGGCGGGCGGAAGAGGCCCTTTCAGCCAGACTTCTCACAGGGCCGGCGAGAACGGAGACACGTGACGTCCGCAGGAGAGCCGTCACATTGTGCAGGGCCATCAGTGGCCTTTGGGGGCCCTCGACAGGGGCCAGTCGCCAGCACCGGACCCCCGCCTAGCCGAAAGCAGGGACTCACTGAGGGCGGGAGTCGGGTTCCCCTCTGCTACCAGTGTGGCCAGCCGGGCCACGTCAGGAGGGACTGCCCATCTAGGGCAGGAGGTCAGCAGATACTTCCCGTGCAGAGCACTGGAGGGCGTGCAGGAGGCCGCGATTCCCAGGCACGAGGAGGAGGACAGCAGTCGCGAGGAGGGTACCGGCCAGCACCTACCCGTCCGACGCAGAGTGTGGCTGCTTCGTCCGCACCTAGAGCTGAGGGGCGTATCAACGCCCTAACACACAGGGACGCCAGAGCTTCGGGATCCGTGGTAGCAGGTATGGTTTCAGTTTCTGGCAGACTCGTTTACACGCTTTTCGATTCCGGCGCTACGCACTCGTTTGTCGCAGCCAGTTTCGCAGTTAGTTTGGACCAGGATTATACACTGTTAGAGAATCCGTTCGTAATCAGAGGTCCGAGTGGTCAGCTGTTTGTAGCTGAGGAGGTGTACACGGGTTGCGAGGTCAGCATCGGGGGACATGGCCTGCCAGCTGACCTGATTATGATACAGATGGAGGACTTTGGAGTGATTCTGGGGATGGATTGGCTGTCCGCTTACCACGCCTTGGTAGACTGTTTTGAGAGGAAGATTGTCTTCTCCATTCCGGAGTTGCCTTCTTTCGAGTTTCACGGGCAGCCAGTGGACGGAGGTTTCAGGTGCATTTCGGCACTTCGGGCGGCGAGACTTTTGAGCCAGGGTTGTGAGGGCTTCCTAGCTTGTGTGGTGGCAGAGCACAGCCCCGTGGCAGACTTCCAGAGCATCCCGGTGGTCAGAGAGTTCTCCGACGTGTTCTCAGACGAGTTACCAGGACTACCGCCCGAGCGTGAGATCGAGTTTGAGATCTCACTAGTACTAGGGACCAGCCCCATCTCCACCGCGCCATACAGAATGGCACCGCTTGAGCTGCGAGAGCTCAAGTCCCAGTTGCAGGACCTTTTGGAGAAAGGTTTCGTGAGGCCCAGTGCGTCTCCCTGGGGAGCCCCGGTACTGTTTGTGAAGAAGAAGGATGGGACCCTACGCCTTTGTGTGGACTACCGACAGCTGAATAGGGTCACCATCAAGAACAGATATCCGCTGCCGAGGATTGACGATTTGTTTGACCAGTTGCGGGGTGCCACGGTGTTTTCCAAGATCGACTTGAGGTCTGGATACCACCAGTTGAGGATCAGGGAGACCGACATCTCCAAGACAGCTTTCCGCACCCGGTACGGACACTACGAGTTTTTGGTCATGCCGTTTGGGCTGACCAATGCCCCCGCTGCTTTCATGGACCTGATGAACCGGGTGTTTAGACCGTACTTGGACCAGTTTGTGGTGGTTTTCATAGATGATGTACTCATCTATTCTAGAGATCGGACGCAGCACGGACAGCACTTGCGGATAGTTCTGGACACTCTGAGACGACGCAGGCTGTACGCCAAATACAGCAAGTGCGAGTTCTGGTTGAGGGAGGTGACCTTTTTGGGTCATGTGATCTCTGGAGACGGCCTGGCGGTGGACCCCGCCAAGGTCAAGGCAGTGCTCAGGTGGGAGAGACCGCGTTCAGTCACTGAGATTCGCAGTTTCCTGGGACTGGCAGGTTACTACAGACGGTTCATCAGAGGATTTTCACAGATTGCGCGTCCTATGACACAGTTGACCCGGAAGGACGTGCCTTTCGCTTGGACAGACGCCTGTGAGGCGTGTTTTCTGGAGCTGAAGGAGAGGTTGACCTCGGCTCCCGTGCTCACCATCCCTGACAGTAGTGGCGGGTTCGTTGTGTACACGGACGCTTCCTTGCAGGGGTTAGGAGGTGTGCTCATGCAGAGGGGTCACGTGGTCGCTTACGCTTCGCGGCAACTGAAGCCCCATGAGCATACCTACCCTACCCACGATCTAGAGTTGGCAGCTGTTGTCTTCGCGCTGAAGACATGGAGGCACTACTTGTACGGTGAGACCTTCGAGATTTTTACAGATCACAAGAGCCTCAGATATCTTTTTGACCAGAAGGAGCTCAACATGAGACAGAGACGTTGGTTGGAGCTCCTGAAGGACTACGACTGCAGCATCTCCTACCACCCGGGAAAGGCCAATGTGGTGGCTGACGCCTTGAGCCGTAAGGCGCCTGCACGCTTGGCCAGTCTACAGTTACAGAGTTGGAGCCTTTTGGAGGAGGTGGGCAGTTGGCGACCTCTAGAGTTACGAGGGTACTGTGGGGCAGTGACGGTGACACGGCAGACCAGGCCAGAGTTGATAGACCGCATCATCACGGGACAGATGGCCGATCCGTACTTGCAGTCTTTGCGCGATAGAGTACTATCAGGGGACCCAGGGGACTTCTCTTTCATAGACCAGGTGCTACGCTTGAGGGGACGGTTGTGCGTTCCCAGAGACGAGGAGCTGTTGAGAGAGCTCCTGACTGAGGCACACGGTTCCAGATTCACCATACATCCCGGAAACACGAAAATGTACCATGACTTGAGACGCGAGTTTTGGTGGAGAGGGATGAAGCGGGATGTGGGTGAGTTCGTGTAGCAGTGCTTAGTGTGCCAGCAGGTGAAAGCCGAGCATCAGAGGCCTGCAGGGCCGCTTCAGCCGCTTCCAGTACCAGAATGGAAGTGGGAGAGCATCACCATGGACTTGGTGGTGGGCTTACCTGTTACCCAGCGAGGACACGACGCAGTCTGGGTAATAGTGGATAGATTGACGAAGACGGCATGATTCTTGCCGATCCGAGTCACTTTGGGACCAGCACAGTTGGCAGAGAGGTATATCCGTGATGTGGTGCGACTACACGGAGTTCCGCGGGAGATCGTATCCGACCGGGATACCCGCTTTACGTCCCAGTTTTGGGCTGAGTTTCAGCAGGCCTTGGGGACGAGGTTGAGGTTTAGCACGGCTTACCACCCCCAGACGGACGGACAGTCTGAGCGCACGATACAGACACTTAAGGACCTTTTGCGTGCCTGTCTACTGGACTGGAGGGGCTCTTGGGAGGAGCACCTGCCCCTGGCGGAGTTTGCATACAACAACAGTTATCACTCGAGCATCGGCATGGCTCCCTACGAGGCTCTGTACGGACGGAAGTGTACGGCACCCTTGAGTTGGGTTGAGGTGGGGACCAAGTGGGAGGTTGGCCCCAGGTTGATCCGGCAGAGTCAGGAGGTAGTGGAGCAGATCCACAGACGACTCCGCACTGTCAGGAGCAGACAGAAGAGCTACGCAGATCGCAGACGCAGAGAGGTGCAGTTCGAGGTTGGGGACCACGTCTTCCTTCGTGTTTCGCCCATGAAGGGCTTACAGCGGTTTGGGGTGAGAGGGAAGCTCGCGCCGAGGTTCGTGGGGCCCTTTGAGGTCCTGGAGCGAGTTGGACCCGTTGCTTACAGACTTGCCCTTCCCCCGCAGCTTTCTGGTGTGCACGACGTATTCCACGTGTCCAACCTCAGGAAGTACGTAGCCGATTCCAGTCACGTACTGAGTCACGGGAGCGTCGAGGTGAGCGACGACCTGACCTACCCCGAGCGGCCAGTGCAGATCCTAGACCGAGCCGTCCGCAGGTTGAGACGAAAGCAAGTACCCCTGGTAAAGGTTTTGTGGAGGAGCCAGCGGTACGAGGAGGCTACCTGGGAGCCTGAGGCGGCAATGCGGGAGCGGTACCCGGAGCTTTTCGCGGGTACGTCTTTTCGGACCGGCTTCGGTCCTCTTTGAGTTTGTTATGGTTATTTGGACATCCTTTTCCCGCACCCTAGTTGGCGCAAGTTTCGGGGACGAAACTTCCTTTGAGTTTGTTATATTGTAACGAATGCGTGCCCCAGACGTCTTTTAAGACGTCTGGGAGGAGGCCCAGACGTCGGTCAAGACGTCTGGGATCACATCCAGACGTCTGAACAGACGTCTGGGATCGTTTCCAGACGTCTGGAAAACAGTTATTTTTCGCACGGAAGAATCGTCTGCGCGCCTGTGCGCGCAGACCCGCGATTCCTCTCTCTCTCTCTTTTTCCCTCTCTCTCTCTGCGGCTGCAAGCGGCCTGCAACCCCCTCTCTCCTCCTCGCGCGGCCTTAAAAGGGCCACGCCTCCCCTCCCGTCTCCACCGTCTCCTCCTTCTTCTCCTTCCTGTGCGCGAGAGCGAGCGGACGCGAGGGCGGCAGCGGCGGCCGCAGTGAGCGCGGAGGTGCGGCGTGCGAGGGCGGAGCTCTGCCGTGAGGGCGAGCTCGCCGGAGCGGCTTGGCCAGCCGGCGGAGGGTGCCGGGGGCGCGGAGCGACGCGGAGAGGGACCTGCTGCGGTCTGAGCAGCAGGAGCGCGAGGTGCGACGCGGGCGGCGTCGCGAGCGGAGGCCGAGCAGGGTCCTGATTCTGGAAAAATTTCCAGAATCAGACGTCTGGGTTGATAGCCAGACGGCAAGGTCGACGTCTGTAAGATCATACAGACGTCTGAAAGGTGAGCTTTCCTCCTTCTTCTTCCTTCTTGTCGACTGACCGTACTGAGGGAGGGGGGTTGGCTGTGCGCAGGTTCGCTGATTCGCCATCCTTTGCGAATCAGACGTCTGTAAGTTGTCCCAGACGGCGTGAGTGACCTACAAACGTCCGTATGGACCATCGGACGTCTGGGATCTAGGCCAGACGTTCCCGCAGACTTCTGGACGTCTGGGAAACCACGCTGACAGGTAATTCTCTGATCCACCGTTTAAGACGTCTGGAAGGAGTTCCAGACGTCTGATTTTGCACAGTATCGTCTTTTTCGACCCGTTTAGGGCCCGTTCGGGCTCCGTTTTCCGCGATTCAAGTTGCGTTCTTTTCAGAATTAATTCCTCTACCGGTCTACAGTAGCTATACACTGTTTTGAGACACTCCTTGTGTTTGATCCTTGTGATAGGACCTCGTTCAGTTGCAGTCTTGAGAGTCGCGGAGGCACGCGGGATTCCCGATCACGCCCCCATTACTCCCGTTGTACCTGGCAGAGTGGCTTTAAGTATTAATAAAATTGTTTAAAGTATGGAACCATAACTAGAACCTAGGACATTGCATGAATCCTAGGAATGAGAAATATATGGAATGATAGTTCCTAGGTGTTGCATGAATCCTAGGGCCGGAAAACTAGATTGTATGATAGACCCTAGGATATGGCATGAATCCTAGGACGGAAAAACTAGTGGAATATATAATAATGCAGTCTTGAAAAAAATGGAAAGGAATATATGAAGCTGCCTGTAAATTGAATTCACAGCTGCCTGTTATGAATAAAGAAATATGATTGGGATCATGGTTGGTAAGAACGTGAAACTGGAAAGTAAGACATGAGATGTTCTGGAACCCTACGGGGAAGTAGGAGTAGAACTCCTGGAAAGCGAATGGAATAGAATTGGGGAAGTGAGCTGGCCCTTGAGTACGGAGTACCAAGGAGAGCGACTGTCCCCCTGTTTAGTGCAGAGCTGAGCTAGCCGCCCCAGGGACCCGGGGGTTAGGACTGGACACTCTGTACCGACTTGTTGGCCCTCGTGTACGTAGTACCGAGGAGAGCTAGTAGTGTTAGGAGAGTACTAGCTACCCCACGGGCCCCGGGGTTCTGCTAGCCTCCTTCACCGACTTGTTAGGCCCACCAGGGCAAACCAGGGTAGTCAGGCGAGGGTGCGCGGACTGTGGAGGGGCAAGGCCCCGGTTTGGTTACTGTGGAGGGGTTGGACCCCTGTTACTGAGAGGGCTCTGCCCTGGTTCCGTGCTGTGCTTTGGGCGCACCCGTTAACGGAAACGACTGACCGCGTGCCAGTGCGGGCTAGCTACCTGTGCGTTTATCGCGCGTGCCGTAGTCACCGTTACGTCTGTCAGTGACCTTGGGGTGGTTGACTGAGGGTAGGATCACCACGGGGGACTCTCCCGGCCAGGAGAGCACCACGTGCTACTTCTACTTTTGGAAAAGACTGCAATCAAGATCGTTCCCACGAGGACATTCGAGATCAAGTAAAGGACCTGAGAAATAAATGAAATAGTGAGAAAAATTGAAAGATGTGAATAAAGGAAGTAATAGAACATAACAGCTACTGTACACTCTACTGTTACCTTTAGTTAGTTTGCCACTCTACTCAGCGTTTTGCTGACGTGTTACACTCGTTACCTTTTTCAGGACCAGGTGTTGAGCAGCCAGGGTCGGCGGCTGCAGAGGACGCTGGGCCGAGTAGGGTCCAGTAGAGTTACCACAGCCTTTTGTACCTCTTTTGTTTCTGTTCTAGTGAGTAGTTTTTGTTTCCGCTGTACCTTTTTTTTACCTGCAGTTCTTGTTATATGATAAATGTTGTTCTACTGTTGTGGTGGTACCTACTGTAGTAGTTTCTTTCCTTACTGCTGTACTTTCTTACTGTTAGTTATATTCATGCTGAATGTGGTTTATTTTACTGTCTTTTGGTTACTTCCTCGTTGGACGACTAGGTCTTGGGATTAGTCGAGTCGGTCCGGTTCTTGTGTCTCGTAGGGACTCGGGAACCGGGTCGTTACACAAGGTGACTTGGAACGGCAAGAAACGTGTCATCTTCGTCAATCTGTCTATAATCACCCGGACTGCGTCATGTCTTCGCTGGATAACGGGCAAACCCACCACCAAGTCCATAGTGATGCTCTCCCACTTCCACTCTGGCACTGGAAGTGGCTACAACGGCCCTGCAAGTCTCTGATGCTCAGCCTTCACCTACTGACACACTAAACACTGCTGCACGAACTCACCTACATCCCGCTTCATCCCTCTCCACTAAAAATCACGTCTCAGATCATGATACATCTTCGTGTTCCCAGGATGTATGGTGAACCTGGACCCGTGTGCCTCAGTCAGGAGCTCTCTCAGCAACTCCTAGTCTCTGGGAAAGCACAAACGTCCCCTCATGCACAGTATCTCGTCAGTAAAAGAGAAGTCTCCTGGGTCCCCTAACAGTACTCTATCTCGCAATGACTGCAAGTACGGATCTATCATCTGTCCTGTGATGATGCGGTCTATCAGCTCTAGTCTTGTTTGTCGTGTCACTGTCACTGACCCGCAATGCCCCTGCAACTCAAGGAGTCGCCAACTGCCCAACTCCTCCATGAGTCCCCAACTCTGTGCCTGTAAACTGGCCAAGTGGGCGGGCACCCTCCGGCTCAAGGCGTCAGCCACCACATTGGCCTTCCCAGGATGGTAGGTGTTACGACGTGGCATCAGACGGGTTTTTAAGACATCTGGGAAGTGGCCCAGACGTCTGACCAGACGTCTGGAACCCTTCCCAGATGTCTGGTAATAAATTTTTGCGGCGTACGGGGTTGCGTCTGCGCGCCTGCGCGCACAGACTGCACCCGCCGCTCTCGTTCCTCCTTTTTCTCTCTCTCCTACTGTAGGCGCGCAGCTCTCTTCTCTCACTCCCCGCACGACCTTATAAGGCCCCCTCGCCCTCTCCCTCACCCTCATCTCCTCCGCCTTTCTCTTCTCCTTCTCCCTGCCAGTGCGAGAGCATGAGCGAGCGAGGGAACGGTGGCAGCAGCGGCCGCGACTAGAGTGCGGGAAGGAGGGTTGCGAGCGAAAGGGGGAAGCTCAACCGCGAGGGTTCGAGCTTGCCAAGGGCAACTAGAGCCGACCGGCGGGGGAGCGGCGGGCGTAGGGTGTCGCGGAGGTGCTGCTGCAACTCGGGCAGCAGGCGGACGGGGCACGGCGCGGCCGTGCATCGCGGGTGGAGAGCGAGTCGTGCTCTGGTTCTGGAAAATTTTCCAGAACCAAACGTCTAGGCTTACGACCAGACGACGGTGAAGACGTCTGGAGGACTGTCCAGACGTCTGATAGGTAAGATATTTCTATCATCTTCCTTCTTCGCGGTACGGCCATGCAGCCGTCCGCCGCGACTTCGTCTGTTCTTCGTCGTGCTGAGAGCAGGAGTGTGTGTGCGTAGGTTCCGCTCGGGAGGGTGCGAGGGCTTGCCATCCCACGTAAATCAGATGTCTAGCCGTAGTGCCAGACGACGGAGAGGACTTCCAGACATCCGGGGTGACAATCGGACCTCTTGGAACTAAGCCAGATGCCCCAACAGGCTTCTGGACGTCTGAAGGGCTACACAGAGCTAAGGTACAATCTGACCTACCTTTTAAGACATCTGGAAGAGGTTCCAGACGTCTGATTTTGGACAATTTCGTCGTTTTTGACCCGTTTAGGGCCCGTTCGGAGTTCGTTTTCCGCGTTTCGAGTTGCGTTCTATCCAAAATAAAATCCTCTACCCGTTTACAGTAATTGTATATCATTCTGAGAAACTCCTTGTGTTTGATCCTTGTGTTAGGACCCCATTCCATTGCAGTCTTGGGGGTTGCGGAGGCACGCGGGATTGCCGACCACGCCCCTAGTACTCCAGTTGTAGCTGGTAGAGTGGCTTTTAAATTATTTAGCATAATTTGTTACAATTGTGGAACAATTAATAGAGTCTAGGGCATTGCATGAACCCTAGGACTGAGAAACTAGATTGAATGATAGATCATAGGGTATTGCATGAATCCTAGGACTGGAAAACTAGATTGAATGATAGAACCTAGGGTACGGCATGAATCCTAGGACTGGAAAACTAGTGGAATATATAAATATTGCAGTCTTGGAAAAGTAGAAAGAAAATAATAGTTGCCTGTAAATTAATAGCTGCCTGTTATGAATGAATAAATATCATTGAGAATATGGGTTGTATGAACGTAAAACTGGAACAGTGAAACCTACAATGGCCAAACAGAAAGAATACGAACCCTACGGGGAATTAGGAGTAGAACTCCTGGAAAGAGAATAGAATGGAACTGAGAAAGTGAAACGTGGAAGTGTGTTGTCTCTTGGGTACGTGGTACCAAAGAGAGCACACATTACCTCTTAGTGTAGAGGGGAGCTTGCCACCCTCAGGTTGAGACCATGGTGGGTTTAGCCACTGTACACCGACTTGCTGGCCCTCGTGTATGCAGTACCAAGGAGAGCTACTAGTGTAGGGAGAGCACTAGCTACCCCATGGGCCCCGGGGTTCTGCTAGCCTCCTACACCGACTTGTTAGGCCCACTGGGCAAACCAGGGTAGTCAGGCGAGGGTGCGCGGACTGTGGAGGGGTTGGACCCCTGTTACTGAGAGGGCTCTGCCCTATACTGGTTCCGGGCTGTGTTTTGAGCGCACCCGTTAACGAAAACGACTGACCGCGTGCCAGTGTGGGGTAGTTACCTGTGCGCTTATCGCGCGTGCCGTAGTCACCGTTACGTCTGTTAGCGACCTTGGGGTGGTTGACTGAGGGTAGGACCACCACGGGAGACTCTCCCGGCCAGGAGAGCACCACGTGTTACTTCTACTTTTCGGAAAAGACTGCAATCAAGATCGTTCCCGCAAGGAACATTCGAGATCAAGTGAAGGATATGAGAAATAAATAAATCGTGAAATAATAGAAAGACGTAAATAAAGAAAGTAAAAATATAACAGCTACTATACACTCTACTGCTTCTTTAGCTTTTATTTGCCACTCTACTCAGCGTTTCGCTGATGTGTTACACTCGTTACTTTTCAGGACCAGGTGTTGAGCAGCCAGGGTCAGCGGCTGCAGAGGACGCTGAGCCTAGTAGGGTCCAGTAGAGTTAGCCGCAGTTCTTTTTGTACTTTTCTTCCACTGTAGTGAGTAGTTTCCTTGTTACTCCTCGTACTTCTTTATTGTAAGCTTCATGTTATGTACATATTTGTTGTTCTACTGTTGTGGTGGTGTATACTGTAGTAGTTCCTTTTCTTACTGCTGTATTTTGTTACTGCTAGTTATATTCATGCTGAATGTGGTTTATTTTACTGCTCTTTTGGTTACTTCCTCGTTAGACGACTAGGTCTTGGGATTAGTCGAGTCGGTCCGATTCTCGTGTCTCGTAGGGACTCGGGAATCTGGTCGTTACAGTAGGAGATGCTGCAGTCGTAGTCCTTCAGGAGCTCTAACCAACGTCTATGTCTCATGTTAAGCTCCTTCTAATCAAACAAATACCTGAGGCTCTTATGATCTGTGAATATCTCAAAAGTCTCACCGTACAGGTAGTGCCTCCATGTCTTCAGTGCAAAGATGAAAGTTGCCAGCTCTAGGTCGTGGGTAGGGTAGCTATGCTCGTGGGGCTTTAGTTGCCGCAAAGCGTAAGTGACAACGTGAGCCCACTGCATGAGCACACCCCCTAACCCCTGCAACGAAGCATCTGTGTACACAACGAAACCGCCACTGCTGTCCGGGATGGTGAGCACAGGAGCTGAAGTCAACCTCTCCTTCAACTCCTGAAAACATGCCTCACAAGCATCTATCCAAGAAAAGGGCACATCCTTCTCGGTCAACCGTGTCATAGGACGTGCAGTTTGCGAGAAATCCCTGATAAATCACCTTTAGTAGCCTGCCAATCCCAAGAAACTGCGGGTCTCTGTCACTGTACGTGGTCTCTCCCACCTTAGCACTGCCTCTACCTTGGCTGGGTCCACAGCCAAGCCATCCCCTGAAATCACATGACCTAAGAAGGTCACCTACCTCAACCAAAACTCGCACTTGCTGTACTTGGCATACAGCCTACGTCGTCTCAACATGTCTAGAACCATCCGCAAGTGCTGTCCGTGTTGCACCTGGTCCCACGAGCAAATGAGCACATCATCAATAAATACCACCACAAACTGATCCAGATACGGTCTGAACACCCGGTTCATCAAATCCATGAAAGTAGCAGGGGCGTTAGTCAGCCCAAACAGCATGACCAAAAACTCGTAGTGTCCATACCGGGTGCGAAAAGCTGTCTTGGAGACGTCAGTCTCCTTGATCCTCAACTGGTGGTAGCCAGACCTCAAGTCTATCTTGGAGAAAATCGTGGCACCTCGCAACTAGTCAAACAAATCATCAATCCTTGACAGTGGATATCTGTTCTTAATGGTGACTTTATTCAGCTGTCTGTAGTCCACACATAGGCGTAGGGTACCATCCTTTTTCTTCACAAATAATACCGAGGCTCCCCACGGAGATGCACTGGGCCTCACAAAGCCCTTCTCCAAAAGATCCTGCAACTGGGACTTGAGCTCTCATAGCTCAAGTGGTGCCATCCTGTAAGGTGTTGTAGAAATAGGGCTGGTCCCCAGTACCAATGAGATCTCAAACTCGATCTCACACTCAGGTGGTAGTCCTGACAGCTCCTCTAGAAACACGTCGGGGTACTCTGACCACTGGGATGCTCTGAAAGTCTACCACGGGATTGGGCTCTGCCACTACACAAGCCAGAAAGCCCTCACATCCCTGGCCCAAAAGTCTCGTACATAAATGCACCTGAAGCCTCCGTCCACCGGCTGTCCGTGAAACTCAAAAGAAGGCATCTCCGATATGGAGAAGACGATCTTCCTTTCGAAACAGTCCACCAAAGCGTGGTAAGCGGACAACCAATCCATCCCCAAAATAATGCCAAAATCCTCCATCGTTATCACAATCAGGTCAGCGGGGAGGCTGTGTCCCCCAACACTGACCTCACAGCCTGTGTAAACCTCCTCAGCTACAAACAGATGACAACCCAGACCTCTGATCACAAAAGGATCCTCTAATAACACAGTCATGTCCCAAACTGACAGCAAAACTAGCAGCAACAAAAGAGTGCGTGGCGCCGGAATCAAAAAGTGTGTAAACTAGTCTACAGGAAACTATAATTATACCTGCCACCACTGAACCTAAAGCTCTAGCATCTCTGTGTGTCAGGGCATTGATACGCCCAACTCTCGGTGCGGAAGAAGCAGCCACACTCTGCGTCGAACGGGTAGCCTCTGGCCGATACCCTCCCCCTGACTGTTGTCCTCCCCCACGCACTTGGGAACCACGGCCTCCTGCTCGTCCTCCAGCGCTCGGTGCGGGGAGCATCTGCTGACCTCCAGCCTTAGACGGGCAGTCCTTCCTGATGTAGCCCAGCTGGCCACACTGGTAACAGAGGGGAACTCGACTCCTGCCCTTGGTAGGTCCCTGCTAACGGTTGGGTGGGGGTCCAGTGCTGGTAGCTGGCCCCTGTCGAGGGCCCCCAAAGGCCACTGACGGCCCTGCAAAGCGTGACGGCTCTCCTGCAGGCGCCGCGTGCCTTTTCTCTCGCCGTCCTGTGAGTAGTCTAGCTGGTAGGGCCTCTTCTATCCGCTGTCAATGTCACGTGCGGCAGGGTTGGTCTCCTCATATGTCATAGCTACCTCCACCACTCTCGAGAACGTGGGCAGCTTCAGGGGTTTGACATACCCCCGAATGGCAGGTCGGAGCCCCTCAGTGAACCTCCATAGGCGTTCCTCCTCGGTAGACACAGCTGTCGCGGTGAAACGTGACAGCTCTAGAAAACACGTACGATACGCGCTCACAGTCATCGTCCCCAGGCAGAGAGTGTGGAACTCCTGCCTCCTCTGATCCTGCCTCGTCTGCGGGAAGTACTGCTCGCAGAAGAGGGTGACAAACTGGTCCCACGTTGGCTCTGCCCCCTCCTGACCTCTGACTGCCCTCCACCACCTGTGTGCCACACTCTCCAACTGGTACGTGGCAAAGGCCACGTAGCACTCCGCAGGGGGGCGAAGGGTGTCGAACACCTTCTCGATCTGCTCTAACCAATCCTCCGCCTCAGTTGGATCCTCATCCCCCTTGAAGGAGGGGGGCTTCAGCTTCCGGAACTGTCCGAAAAGCTCGTAATGTCACTGAAGTGGGGAAACGGGCACGCCTCCAGGCAAGGAAGGCTCGTGCTTGCAGGTGTCAGAGTGCAGTGGGGGCAGTGGACCACCCCCTCCCCCACGTCCAGCGCTGCATCTTTCTCGTGGTACCACAGAGGACTCCCCCTCCACGTCCCCAGGGAGAGGTGCCCGTGGAGGCGAGTGGAGCTCCTCTTGTACAATCTCCCGTATTAGCTGGGCAAGGTTCTAAGCCTGAATGCCCGGAAGAAGTGGCCGGTCCACTGAAACGTCGGGCTCAACACGTCTGCCCCTCTGACCTCGTTTACGGCCGTGTCCGCAACCCGCCTCAATGACTCCACGTCGAGGCATCTCCTGCAAGGAGATGCGAATAGCAGAATAGGAAGATGTCAATTTCAATGGACATTTAGCAAAAGAACCTTAGAACATATGTCAAAAGGTACGTTGTGGTGGTTACTCTAGTTACAAGCACGTGAATTGGTTATTCTCAAGCTAGTTGGTTCACTTCTCGGGACGACCTTGCTCTGATACCATCTTGTTATGACCCGATTCTCGAATCCCTACAGGACACGAGACCGAACCGACTCGATTAATCCCAAGACCCAGTTGTCCAACGAGAAAGTAACCAAAAAGCAGGAAAGTAAACCACATTCACCATGCTAAGCAACTAACAGTGAAAAGGTACAACAGCAAAGAAGTAAAAACTGTTGCAGTACATATCACCACCACAACAGTAGAAAGTAACAAGTACAGGAACATAAAGAACAGAATATATAGGTACAAGACTCTACTCACTACAACAGAAAGAAGTACAACAAGAAGCTACAACTACTGGGCTCTACTGGGCCCAGCACCCTCTGCAGTCGTGGACTCTAGCTGCTTAACCCCTGGACCTGAAAAGAGTTATGAGTACACAAAGTCAGCGAACGCTGAGTAGAGTGGCAACCAACTAAATAAAGCAGTAAAAGTAGATAGGTAGCTGTTGTTTTCAATTACTTTCTTTAACTAACTATTCTTTTTCACCACTTGGTTTATATATCAGGTCTCTTTCTTGATCTCGAATGTTCCTCGTGGGAACGATCTTGATTACAGTCTTTTCCGAAGAGTAGAAGGCACATGTGGTGCGCTCCTGGCCGGGAGAGTCCCCTGTGGTGATCCTACACCCAGTCAACCACCCCAAGGTCATGGACAGACGTAACAGTGACTACGGCACATGCAATAAGCGCACAGGTAGCTACTCTGCACTGGCACGCGGTCAATCGATTCCGTTAGCAGGTGCGCCCAAAGTACAACGCGGAACCAGTATAGGGTCTAGCCCTCTCAGTAACAGGGGTTTAGCCCCTCTCAGTAACCAAATAGGGGTCTCGCCCCTCTACAGTCTGCGCACCCTCGCTTGACTACCCTGGTTTGCCCAGTGGGCTTAACAAATCGATGTAGGGCGGCTAGCTGAACCCCAGGCCCAGTGGGGTGGCTAGCTCTCTCCCTATACTAGTAGCTCTCCCCAGTACAGTGTACACGAGGGCTACAAAGTTAGTGCAAAGTGGCCAAACCCACCCCAGGTCTCAACCCGAAGGTGGCAAGCACCCCTCTACACTAAGAGGTAACATGCACTCCCCTTGGTACCACGTACTCGAGGGTCGGCACGTTTCCCAACACGTTTCCAGATCCATTCCATTTATTTCCAGGAGCTCAACTCCTAATTCCCCTAGGGTTCATGCTCATACTCCTCATGCCAAGCCATACCAGGTTTCATCATTTCTATTTCCATTCTCAGGTTATACATATGCAGCTCGTATTACTATCGTTCACATTTCCATATACAGGTTATACACAGGCAGCTCGCATTTCCATCATTCACATTTCCATTCTCAATTTATATACATGCAGCTCGTATTATGTCATTTAACGTATACAACAGGAAATTTACATGCAACAGTTAGCTAGCACAAGTACTTCGGATTTCATAGGCAGCTGTTATTTATTTACAGGCAATTGTTATCATTCTATCTACTCATTCAAGACTGTAATTCAATCATCCATTACAGACATTTCAACTGTTTCTCGTCCTAGGATTCATGCCATATCCTAGGTTCTAATCATTCACTCCACACATGCATTTAGATTATAATTAAATTAAGGGGAAGCCACTCTACCAGAAAACCCAGGAGTATTGGGGGCTTGAATGGTAGGCTCACGTGCCTCAGCAAGCCCCGAACCTGCAACAGAACGAAGTCATATGACAAGGAACAATCACAAGGAAACTATCATAACAATATGGAAAGCCTTCTAACAAGTAGAGGAACTCACAAGGAACACATCGGTATTTTATTTGCGGAAAACGAACCTCAAACAGACCCTAGACAAGTCAAAACTAAGGTTTCCGACTCAAATCAGACGTTTGGAATAACTTCCAGACTTTTTAAAGTTGTTCAGTATCATACCTCAAGCTCTACACCAATCCTCAGACGTCCAGGAACTCTTCTGGACCGTTTGGACCCAGCTTCAAACATCCGACCACCTCTCCAGACGTCTAGAAGCATTTCCCATCATCTGGTACGTCACCCAGACATCTGAAATGCGTGGGAGGGCGTGTCCCATGCCTTCTCGAAGTGAATCCTACACGAAACCACGCAATCTTCTCAAAAGGGCATGCAACAGGGTATCGGCGGAGTGGCCTGCATGGCCGTATTTGCAAAGAGGACGTACCTTCGCGAAGCCCTCTCCTCAAACGTCTGGAACCACCTCCAGACGTCCGCACCGTCGTCTAGAGGTCACTCCAGACATCTAATTCTGGGAAAAACCCAGAACCTGCTTCCGCTGCTCTCGCATCGCACGTGGCCGTGCCGCACCCCCTCACCTGCAACTCCGACTGCAGCAGTGTCGGGGAGGACCTCCCCAACGCACTCCTCTGCCTCGCGGCCCGTGCGCCCATCGGTGAGCTCCCACGCGAGCTTGCGAGCTCACCTCCTCCTCTCCTTCTCACGCCGCTCCTCCTCTACGCCGCCCTCGTGCTCTCGCTCGCTTTGCCTCTCTCGCTGGAGTGGAGAAGAAGAGGGGATGGGGCTGGTGGCTGAGAAGTGAGGGGAAACGAGAGAGGAGGAGGGGTTTTATAAGGTGGGGTTTAGGGTTTGCTCGGAGGCGGGGGAAGAGAGAGAAGGAGGAAAAATGAGAGGATACTGTCTGCATGCAGTACGCGCACAAACGCGAGCTCGTACCCAAGGATTTTCGATTTTCAGACGTTTGGGAAGGTGTCCAGATGTCTGACCCACAGTCCAGACGTCTTAAAAGGCTCAAACAGCACGGGTCTTAACACAGGATCCCTACATTTGTGAGACTGTTGATACTCCCATGCTATTTTGATTAGAGCCAGGTCCCTCAGTAACATAAGGATAAGTTCATTCGTGAGCTAAGATATTAATAAGATATTGTTGTTATGTCATTCATTTGGTTTACTTAAAATCCTTTATCTAATTATTCATTATAATATAAAATGTAGGTGATGTATGATTGGAGAACAAATCCAATGATGACTACATATATTCTCCAAGCAGTAGGGAGGGCACTTCATAGTTGGAGAGAAGAGCTTAAAAGCCAAGTAAGACATAAGCATAGATATAGAATTCATAATAACACAATAACACAACTATTTACTTTTAGGTGTTGCTAACTTTTCTGTATATATAAATTGTTCTTTATTAGTAAGAATTATGATGATGCATTGAGAGACATGCCACCAGGAGTATAAGATGGTCATTGGGTGGAGTGCTATGAATATTAGGATCAGGAAAACACGAAGGTAATTAATATTTTATATTAATTACTTCTATTCTAAAAGTAAAATGATTAAGTACCAATTACAATAATTTGTTGTTATAGGAGCAAGATGAGAAAAATAAGGCTACTAGGGCGAAAGCTCTGACTACAACCCACTGTTTGGGACAGATGAGCATAGAGACCTTGAGGGATAATTATGTAAGTACATTTTCACCAGTTTAATTGACGATATATAAATTATTCATTATAATATCTATTATAAAACTTACAAGTTAGGAGACTTAAATAAGAGAAGCTAAAATTTAGGATAACTTAATTTATAACCACATCTCAAATATGCAGTCAGATACCCATAATGGTGTACCACTTGATCGTGTTTTGATCTATGAGAGGAGTCATATCAGGTCTACTACTAATGGCCCTTGTGTTTGGATTGATCCGTTACATCAAAAGAGACATGTAAGCTCGTTGAAACAAGTAATGAATAACTTAGTGATAAACATTTAGAAGAACTTACCATAAGCTTAACTGTGTGTAGGGTCGCATGTTAGAGTTGATGCATCCTTCTAGTGATGATATGGATGAGCAATCAGAGACTGGCCCATTACAGCCTATGGCATTTAGGACAATTATGCCCCCCGAGAATGGTGGTTTTGTTCATAGTGCCGGTGCGAGTGAGACTGTTACTAGTTGGTATGGAAGAAAGGGATCGGGGGGTTTAGAGAGGTTGCAACAGTTACAGACACAGGTGGAGACCTTTCAAGAGAAACTAAACGATGTTACATTGAAGTTGGACAAGACAAATGATATACTAGAACAACAGAGACATGAAGCACAACAACAACGGGAGCAGATGCAAGCATAGTTTCAGGTAATCTTAAGTGCATTGGGTCGAGGCGGTGATCCCACCGCATCCACTTGATGATGATTGCGGAGGTTCTGAATAGGAGGCATAGAAGCCATTACATAGTTGCCTAGATTTTTTTTATTTTCACATGTCTAGTTATATGTATACATTTCAAAACATGTGATATATACATGTGTTTTATTTATGAATGAGTATCATGCATGTGGTGAATGATGGAATATATATATGAATGGTAGAATATATATTTGCATTTGTGGCATATGAATGTGGGAAATAATGATATGAGTATGTTTGCATTTGTGGTATATGAATTTGGGAAATCATGATATGAGTATGTTTGCATTTGTGGAGAAATGGTATGATATGAGTATGTTTGTAAAGTATATCTGTTAACATGTATGATAATAGATACTGAGGAGAAATGGTTAATCATTCCGTACAGTCACCAATGGGACCATTGAAACAACGGAGGCAGCAGTGTTGGAAGCTTTCACAGTGGTAGTAGCACCAATAGCAATAGTGGACTCTGGTTATTATTCTGCAATTGGTAACAAAGAGCTCAGGTATCAGATCTACCTACCCTTTTTTCCTTCTTTCACCCTTTTTTATTTAACTCTGATTTTTGGTGTCGTTCTTTTCTTAGTAGTTAGCAATTTGATTATGGAATTCTGATTTCTGCACTGCTAATGGTAGTGCCTTAGATCAACAAAGGCAAAAAACTAAGATGTTTCATTAATTGTGGCTACTTATTCCAAAAGGGGAGTGAGCTAGAAGACAACTAGCTCCAGTCTTTAGTCACCTGGAAGATGGCACTCTGGGCACATCTTCAGAATGAACAACATGTGTACAAGTTGATCGAGCAATTGATAATCTTGGTTGACCCTGAACACGAAGAAGACTTTGACGATGGCATGTATGGTAGCTTGTTCACACCTCACCCGCCTTTCCAGATTGATGCAAATATTGTTCACGCTGCTATTGCCTTGCCTTTTGTTTTCACATAGGTAGATAGATAGATTTTGGGGCTTAGCAAGTATTATATATATTTGCTTCTTTTCTACCTTTATTCCAAAAAGACTTGCCTTTCCAGATGCAATAGCAGTAGCAGATGTAGATGTAGCAATAGCAGGTACAAAGTAATTTGTGTACCTCGTGTGTTGGCTGTCATTTATTATTGTAAATCACATTTATGTACCTTGTGCAAGGGAGGGGTGAGGTGGCGGCGATGAAGCAATAGCAACAGAGCACTGCCATGTGATTACATGGAAATGATTTATTACGTTACGTGAAGCTTCCATCACATTGCAGTCAATATGCAGAGCTTCTATAAAAAATTCTGACATAATGTGGCTATTTGTAATGTTGATTTTGTGTTCTATTAATTCTTTGTTTGCATATGTGCTTTGTAGAAAGATTGGCTTGTAAACTATATGATTGTATGAAAAGGGAGGCTGCTGCTTTAAAGCTTCAGAAAAACTTGCGTAAGCATCTTGTAGATAAGTCATTCTCACAGTTAAGGGTGGCAGTTATTGCATTGCAAATGGGTTTGAGAACAATGGCTGCTCGCAATGAATTCAAATTTAGGAGACGTACTAAGGCATCCATAGTCATACAGGTAGTTCTTGTATCTACGTTTCTTCCCGAACCATGCTTGTACAGTCGCACAACCATGCTTGTCTATTCTAGCTGTAGTTGGTTATTCTAAAGGAAATGTGATAATTAATACGAAGATGGAGGCACCATGTTTCAATTCTTGTACTTTTTGGATATGATGTACTATGACAGTTCTTTTTGGTGTGTGTAAGTAATATTAGGAAGAAATAAGCCACTGATTCTAGCTATATTTGGTGATCCAAAAGGAAGAATTATAATTAATATAAAAAAGGAGACAATTGCATTTCAATTCTTCTACCTTCTCTGTACAAGTTCTTATGCAATGTGAGTTCTTGATGCGCTTTTGGTTTATTTTGCCAAGTTTAGTTTTATATTCCTATTACTTGGTTTATTTTTATTGACAAATAGAAAACTCTATGGGTGTTTATGATTTTAATTCATGACTACTTAACAACCTTAAGGAAAAAGTTTCTTTCTTTTACAGTTTAATTGTATATTACTGAATTCCCAGAAACTTGGATTGTAGTATTATTTTGTAGGATGTCTCATACCAGATTCAGGAGGGCTACTCCTACAGGGAAAAGGACTTGGTTTTATTGGACATTTGCTCCAGGATCCGATTTAAATGTTTGCCAAAGATATGAATTAAACTTAACAGAGAAGATACATGTATACTATATTTAAGCTTCTTCCACTGGAATCTTTTGAAAATATTCCATGTTTTTATATCAAGTGGTCTCAAGAATTGAGTTGCCCTAACCCCTTATCAAACTAAACTGTCATCAATATGTTTTAATGCTATGACATCAACTTTCTCTAATCCTCAATCATGTTTCTATACTGCAATAGGTTTGTGTATTTTATTTGCATTTCTTGTTTTATTCAGGTTGCAAGAGAAACTGGTGCACTGAAAGAAGCAAAGGATAAACTTTTGTACTGAAAATTGGCTATAAAGAAAGAAGACTATTGTTAAGAGGGAGATACCTTTTGCAAAAATTCTCACTTTAATGATATGTAATACCTGGTCAAAAATTCTCTTCCTATGCAGCAATCATGCAGAGATTCTCACTTTTATAAGGGCTTTTACACTATAATGGCTAACTATCACATCCGAAGTGAGGATTGAGTTGCAGGAGTTTTTTGTTGTTTATTTTGTCCCCCACAAATAAATATAATTTCTGATGATGCACAATCTCTTTTTAATTGTTAAGTCTTAAAATTTTGAGATTGAGCAGCTGATGTTTATAAATGCACTCTGTGTGGCTGGCAATGCCGGTCCTAGATGATCTACCACCTGGAAGATGGCACTCTGGGCACATCTTCATAATGAACAACATGTGTTAAGACTCGTGACATCAAAACACTTTAAGACGTCTGGGAGTTGGTCCAGACGTCTGGACGCCTTCCCAGACGTCTGAAAATTAAATTTTACGTGCATACGATCGCGAGTCTGCGCGCGTGCTGCACGCAGACTGAACCCCAGCAGCCTTCTCCTCTTTCTCTCCCCGTGCCGACTGCAGGACCTTTCCCCCCTCATGCCTACAAATACTCCCGTCCTCTCCCTCACGCCACCCCACTCCATCCGTCTCCTTCCTCCACCGCGAGAGCGAGAGTGAGAGTGAGCAGCAGCTGCTGCAAGGTGCAGTGGCGGAGAGGAGAGGTGCAGTGAGAAGGAAGAGAAGAGAGCTCGCTGGAGCAGTTCGAGGCCGGTCGGCATGCGCGCGGAGGAGCGTTGTGCTGGGGAGGTTTCCCCCAGTGTTGCTGTAGCTCGGGCAGCGAGCGGATGAGCGTGGTGCGGCCGTGCGCAGCAGGAAGAAGACGAAGGAGCGTCTGATTCTGGGAATTTTTCCCAGAATCAGACGTTTGGACCTACATCCAAACAACGTGGACGACATCTGGAAGAAGCTCTAGACGACTGATAGGTACGTACTGTGCCTATACCTTCCTTTTTGCGGATACAGCCATGCAAGCCGTTCCGCCGAAACTTTGTAGCATGCTGTGTTTGAGAGCTTTTGAGTGTACATGCAGGATTCGCTTCGAAAAGGTGCGGGACACGCCCACCCACGTGGTTCAGACGTCTGGGTGAGTCACCAGACGACAGAGAGCGTCTCCAGACGTCCGAAGAGGTGGTCAGACGTCTGAAACTAGGTCCAGATGATTCAGCAGGATCTCTGGATGTCTGAGGAGCAGCACAGAGTGAGGTATGGATCTGGACTCCTTTCAAGACGTTTGGAAGATGTTCCAGACGTCTGATTTGAGTCAGAGTTGTCGTTTTTGACCCGTTTAGGGTCCGTTCGAGGTCTGATTTCCGCGTTTAAGGTTCCGTTCTTCTCAGAATAAGTTCCTCTACTTGTTTGAAATAATTTTATCATATTCTGAGTGGTTTCTTGTGGTTGATCCTTGTGTTAGGACCTCGTTCTGTTGCGGACTTGGGGTTGCAGAGGCACGTGGACCTGCCGATCGAGCCACCATTACTCCCGATTTTGCGGGTAGAGTGGCTTCCCTTAGTTAATTACAAACTTAACTGCATGTCTAGAATAAATGATAGATCCTAGGATATAGCATGAATCCTAGGACCAGAAACATTAGATTGAATGATAGATCCTAGGGTATGGCATGAATCCTAGGACTAGAAAGACTGGAACGATTGTATTGAATGCCTGAATTGCAGTCTTGGAGGAGTAGATAGAATAATAATAATTGCCTGTAATTGGATAACAGCTACCTGTGAAATGTAGAGTACTGTTGTTAGTAACTGCTACCTGTAATTCCTATTGTTTGAAATTAAATACGAGCTGCATATATATAAATTGGAAAAGAAAGTTTGAATGTTGGAAACACGTGCTATATGCGAATAAACCTGAAATGATGAAACCTAGTATAGCTTGGCCTGAGAAACATGAGCATGAACCCTACGGGGAATTAGGAGTAGAACTCCTGGAAATAAATAGAACGGAACTGGAAAAGTGAATGGGAAAGTGTGTTGTCTCTTGGGTACGTGGTACCAAGGGAAGCACATGTTACCTCTTAGTGCAGAGCGGAGCTAGCCACCCTAGGGTTGAAACCTGGGGTTAAGTCTGGCCACTTTGTACCGACTTTTGGCCCTCGCGTACACAGTACCAGGGAGAGCTACTAGTGTAGGGAGAGAGCTAACCACCCCACGGGGCCCGGGGTTCAGCTAGCCATCCTACACCGACTTGTTAGGCCCACTGGGCAAACCAGGGTAGTCAGGCGAGGGTGCGCGAACTGTGGAGGGGCGAGACCCCTGTTTGGTTACTGTGGAGGGGCTAGACCCCTGTTACTGAGAGGGCTCTGCCCTATACTGGTTCCATGCTATACTTTGGGCGTACCCGTTAACGGAAACGACTGACTGCGTGCCAGTGCGGGGTAGCTACCCGTGCGTTTATCGCGCATGCCGTAGTCATCGTTACGCCTGTCAGCGACCTTGGGGTGGTTGATTGAGTGTAGGACCACCACGAGGGACTCTTCCGGTCAAGAGAGCACCACATGCTACTTCTACTCTTCGGAAAATACTGCAATCAAGATCGTTCCCACGAGAAACATTCAAGATCAAGAAAAAGACCTGATAAATGAACTAAGTAATAAAAGAAAGAATAATTAGTTGAATAAAGAAGAAATTAAAAATAACAACTACCTATCCACCTTACTGTTCTTCTTAGCTAGCTGATTACCACTCTACTCAGCGTTTCACTGACGTATCGTACTTACCACCTTTTTCAGGTCTAGGTGTTAAGCAGCCAGAGCCTACGGCTACGGAGGGTGCTGGGCCTAGTGGAGCCCAGTAGTTGTACTTGTGTTGTACCCGTTTTCTGTAGTAGTGAGTATTTGTTACACTTTTGTATTCTTTTATTGTAAACTTCATATTTCTGTACCTGTTTAAAATTCTCTACTGTTGTGGTGGTGTGTACTGTAGTTGTTTCTTTACTGATGTACTTTGTTTACTGTTACTTGCTTGCATGGTGAATGTGGTTTATTTTACTGCTTTTTGGTTATTTTCTCGTTGGACGACTGGGTCTTGGGATCAATCGAGTCGGTCCGATTCTCGTGTCCTGTAGGGATTCGGGAACCGGGTCGTAACAACATGTGTACAAGTTGATCAAGCAGTTGATAATCTTGGTTGACCCCGAACACAAAGAAGACTTTGAAGGTGGCATGTATAGTAGTTTGTTCACACCTCACCTGCCTTTCCAAATTGATGCAAATTTTGTTCACGCTGCTACCACCTTGACTTTTGTTTTCACATAGGTAGATAGATAGATTTTGGGGCTTAGCAGGTATTATATATATTTGCTTCTTTTCCATCTTTATTCCAAAAAGAGTCGCCTTTCAGCAATAGCAGTAGCAGATGCAGTAGTAGCAGCACCACGAAGTAATTTGTGTACCTCATGTGTTGGCTATCATTTATTATTGTAAATCACATTTGTGTACCTTGTCCAAGGGAGGGGTGTGGTGGCGATGAAGCAACAGCGATAGAGCACTGCCATGTGATGCAGCAGTAGCAGCAGGAGGAGCCAAGATTTTTCTGCTCTTGGCAAAGTGGTATTTTGTTCTTTTGTCTTATGTATTACATCTTTGGCCACTGGTACTTTTCATTGAAGTCCTACAGGAATTAGCTAAATGTTGTGATCTATACCTGATGGAAACAGTTGTTGATGATGAAAGTGAGGTATGCACCCAAGTTTGCTATCTCTGTCACGTGATGTTTCTTCTTAGTAGGACAAGGGGTGCAATATGGTTCTGTTAAGTAAAGCTGAATTGCTTTAAACAATTCTCACTAGTTATATGCATTCTTTTCAAAGTAAATTACAAAAAGCCCCCGAGCTTGCACCTTGATTGCAGTCTAATGCCTGAACTTAAAAAATACACCAATATCATCCATGATTATTTTTAATTTGTACCGATGTAATTCCCCTTTTGAATACTTACTCTAATGGCATTAAAATTTTGCTAATATGTGCAGGAATGACCTTAGCAATTATTAACTAACCCAACCTTTCCAATGCCAAATTTTAAAATTTAACAAACAAATCCCCCCCAATCTTCCCCAAACCCACACATCTAGCCCTAACCTCTGGCATTAGAGCGTGGCTTGTGGCATGATCCATTACAATGTGGTTCAGGCTCCCATGCAAAGTCTCCCCACCTTGTAAGGGCAGTGGCTGGTGCAACCTGCTGCTTTGTGGCGCAGGCACGCACACAATATATCATCACCTCCTAGTATGGCAGAAGCAGCAGCTGGCTTGACCCAATACTTTATTAAAAGGTGAAAGATTTGAAGGCAACAGATGGGAAGGGTAATTTTTTATTTTTGTGGGGTGTGTGTGTGTGGGGGGGGGGGGGGGGGGGGGGGGTGGGAGGGGGGGATGTGCTTGTGGTGATTAGGAAGGGCAATGTGATAGGGGAGAGATGGAGCAGAGTGGATGGGTGGTGTGGTGGCTGAAAGTGGTGATGGAGGAGAGGAACGAATGGATGGAATGGTTGTGAGAGGTGGGCAGAGAGGGGGCTTTGGTACAAGTGGTGGATAGGGGTGATGGAAGGATGTGAGGAGATGGGTAATTTAGGTGTGCATATTTGGGATGGCAATGTCCAGGAGGTGGTTGTAGATGATAAGAGGACATTTTTGTGCAAATTTAAACAAAAAATAGTCACTCTCAAATCTAACAGAGGGACTACATTAATGCATTTGGAAGGATGAGGGATGACGTCTTTTTTGTAATTTGCTTTTTTTTATTGGGTTTTATCTTTGTGGGGCTGCTTTCCTACAATAGCTTGTCATGAACTTGAGCACCTCTTTTGGTGGGCCAACATGCTGTTCATTTTACTTTTGATAAGTTTCATGAGAAAATGCATTGCGATTGTGGTTAGGTTTAACTATTAATTTTCTGCAGGAAAGAGTTCTGGCAGCATTGGAGAATGCTGGACTGTTTAACTCTACTGGCCTGACAAAGGAGAAGGTATATCATTTGTTTTCCTGCCCTTTAAAAAAAATCATTTTTTTCCTGTCAGGTTGTGCAGTCAAGTTTTCCTTAGATATTCTGATATTATAAAACTATCAACAACATAAGTAGCTCCGTTGGGCATGGTACACTGGTGTATCATCGATCGTGGGGAATGGAAGTCCCAGGCTTGAGCCTTCCTGATGTCCAAAGAAAACAAAAATTAACAACATAAGTACATACTCATTTCTAGAAACAAAACTTAATTACAAACTGATTGCTGAAGCTTCATAAGAAGGAATTTCGTTGTTTTAATTTATTTGATAATGGAAACAATTGTTATTGCTGATCTTAGCCTTTTGTGGTTAGAGCACTTTATTTAATTTGGTTGAGTCTAGAATAGCCTACAAAGATCTTGCCAAGTCCCCTCAATACGTGATGCAACCAGGTCTTATGTTTTGTTTCTTGCTTCTCTTCTCTGTGAACAAAGGTCTTATGTTTTGTTCTCTTCTCTTCTCTATTTAATTTGGGAAAATGGAAGACAGCAACACAGATGGTAGCATTGACAGTTCTTCTTCTTACAAGAGATGAAAGGCATGTTCTTTGTTTTCTTTCTTTCAGCTTGTTTATTGTGGTACATCATCCCTCTCTCAAAAAAGGAAAAGAAAAAGTGGTATATGAACAAGAAGTGGTATATGAATTCATTTCTGTTTTCTTCCTTTAGTTTAAAAGGTGCCAGTTCTCTGGTTGCTTCTGGTGTTCTTCTCTATATCTCAGGTTGGTGTTGTGCTTTCTGGTGTTATTCTTCTAGTGTTTGTGCTCCTGCTTCTCAGGTTGGTGTTGTGCTTTCTGGTGTTATTCTTCTAGTGTTTGTGCTCCTGCTTCTCAGGTTGGTGTTGTGCAGCTGCGTTATTGTTCTCGAGTTATACTTGTGTACTCTTGGAAGACTAATCCGCTTATGTCAACAATAGCAGTATTTGAAGGGTCGTAGCTTGCTGGAGATCAATTCTAGCATAAGGGTTGCGGAGATGAGCATGAATGATTCATGGTTTCGTGATATCGGACCAACTGTTAGTTCCTTTTTATATTTGTATACTTATCTGACATTTTGCAATTACTGTTGATAATTTCCTTCAATATGTTTTTTCATCACAATGTATTTAATAAAATGGCATAATCATTCTCAGCTTAACTCATGTTGAGAATAAATCTTCTCCATTTTTCTCAGTTGAAAGACCTCTAACTAGGACGAGAGTAGCAGGTCCCATATCAGCTAGCAGAGGAAAAAGATAAATTTATGATGTCAAAAATAGAGGTCCCCAGGCACAATTTTCTATTTCAGATATTCCACGAGCATATTTTAATAATGATAGGAGGACACGCAGAAGCCTGAGGCAGACTGAATTCAGAGTTCGAGAAAGTGATCGCAAGAGATTTGATGCCTCAGATGCCATGGCCTCCACTAGGCAAAATGAAAAACCATATTCCAGTGGAAATGCAACTGTACCCTCCTTGAGAAGTGGCTCAAAGAGGGATTTCTTTGTCAATAAGTCATCCAAAATGGTACTTGAATCAGAAAGCTCAAATATAGGTTCTACGAGCCTGCAATCAGCTACTTTTGATAGGAGGAGGAAAACTGTAAAAGAATCCTTGATAAAGATGCCTGTTTCCATGAGTCACTCTTGCCATGATGAAGGAAGCATAAAAAGAAATGAGCATATAGAAGAGGATGTTGATTCTCTACTGCAGTCAGGTGTGGTCTGAGTCTACAAACAACCGGGAATTGAAACTCCTAGTGATGAAGATGACTTTATTGAGGTAAGGTCCAAGAGGCAGATGCTAACTGATAGGCGAGAGCAGAGGGAAAAAGAAAATAAAGCTAAGTCTAGAGACGCAAAGGTGTGTACTTCTTTAATTCAATTCTCTGCCATGTTTGTCGTTGACTTCCATATGTTGCACATTCTATCACTGTTTCTTTGATATTTCCTTGCACTAGACTCTACGGAAGCCTCGTTCTATTTCTAGGACTGTTACGACCCAGTTCCCGGATCCCTACAGGATCTAAGACTGACTCACCTCGACTAATCCCAAGACCCAGTCGTCCAACAAGAAATAACCAAAAAATAAGAAAGTAAACCGCATTCACACATGCAATATAACTAAGTAGTAAAAACATACAAAGCAGTAAAGGAAAGTAAAACTGTTGTTCCATTACATATTACCACAACAACGGAAACGAAAGTAACAGTAGAGACAACAGTAACTAAAAAGTCTGATACTCACTACAGCAGTAAGGGTACAACAAGAAAGTGCAAAAAACTACGGCTGGACTCGACTGAGCCCAGCACCCTCTGCAACCGGAAGCTCAGGCTACTCAACTCCTGGTTCTGAATAATGTTATGAAAAGACAGAGTCAGCGAACGCTGAGTAGAGTGGTATCTATGCTATCTAAAATAGTAAAAGCAACAGGTTTAATTCTCTTTTATATTTATTTTGTTTTATGTGTATTTCCCTTTCACCCATTTTTCTCAATATCCAGATATTCTTGATCTTACATGTTTCTCGTGGGAACGATCTTGATTGTAGTCTTTTCCGAAGAGTAGAAGGTACACGTGGTGCTCTCCTAGCTGGGAGAGTTCCCCGTGGTAGTCCTACACCCAGTCAACCACCCCAAGGTCACTGTCAAGATATAGCGATGACTATGATACGTGTGATAAGAGCACGAGTAGCTACCCCGCACTGACACGCAGTCAATCATTTCCGCTAGTGGGTACGCCCAAAGTACAACACGAAGCAGTATAGGGCATTGCCCTCTCAGAACCAAACAGGGGTCTCGTCCCTCCACAGTCCGCGCACCCTCATCTGACTACCCTAGTTTACCCAGAGGACCAAACAAGTCGGTGTAGGGTGGCTAGCTGAACCCCGAGCCCCGTGGGGTGGCTAGCTCTCTCCCTACACTAGTAGCTCACCTCGGTACCGTGTACATGAGGAACAACAGGAGTCAGTGTAGAGTGGCCAATCCTAACCCCGAGTCTCAACCCAAGGGCGGCTAGCTCCGCTCTACACGAAAAGGGGACAGTCGCTCTCCTTGGTACCACGTACTCAAGGACCAACACACTTCCTATCTATGTTCCAGGTTTCCAACTAACCACAAGAGTTCTACTCTTAATTCCTCGTAGGGTTCATATTCATATTTACCACATTTATTCCAATCCAGATTCCACCATTCACAATTCAATTCTCATTTATATGCAGACAGCTCGTGTTTTCATAATTCAATACATGCCATTGGTGATGTCACAGGAAATTGGTTATAAAATACATGCAGCTCGTATTCTAATAGGCAATCCACAATTATTTTACAAGCAATTGCTAGTAGTTTATCTCAATTTTGCATATAAGTACCAAACGGTGCATTCATTTCTCTACTCTAGGATTCATGCCACATCCTAGGGTTTCAGTCAGTTAATTCTACAACACATGCTTATTTGAATATTATTAAAAGTATTAAACCATTCTACCAGACAATTCGGGAGTACTGGGGGCTCGAGCCCCAAATACACAGTAGGCTGAGACCCTATACCAGGGAATACATCACAAAAGGAAGGTTCAAAACAATGTATAAAGGTTTCTAGTATATAGAGAAACTTGCAAGGAAACTACAGATACTTCATTTGCGTAAATCGGATCCTGATCGGACCCCAAACGGGTCAAAAATGTATCTACTGTCCAAAATCAGACATCTGGGAATAAGTCCAGACGTCTTAAAAGATACAGAACTTTACCTCAAGTCCTTGGGGTGTCCTCAGACGTCCAAGCCTCCTCTACGATCGTCTGAAGACAGTTCTAGACGTCGGACCACTCCTCCGGTCATCTGGAAGCACCTCCGATCATCTGGTGAGCTGATCAGACGTCCGAAAGTGCGTGGGGGAGCATTCCGCGCTCCTTCCCAAGGCTGCTCCTACGTACGACAATCGCAGCCACCAAATCAGCCCAACAAACGTTTCTGCGGTGAGGCCTGCATGGCCGTAACCATGAAAAGAACGTACCTTCACAATAAATGAGCTTTCAGACATCTGGTCTTAACTCCAGACGTCCAGATGCTCTGCCAGCCATCTGGACTTCTCTCCAGGCATCTGATATTGGAAAATTTCCAATACCAGAACTTGCTCTCAGCACTCTCCACCACTCTTCTCCTCGCTCCGCCGCAGCTCCAGCCACTGTAGATGGTCAAGGCCGCCTCTCCGGACTCTCCTCTACCCATACTCGCCTGCGGTGGCCGTGTGTTACGACCCGATTCCCGAATCCCTATGAGACATGAGAATCGGACCAACTCGACTGATCCCAAGACCCAGTCGTCCAACGAGAAAGTAACCAAAAGAGTAGTAAAATAAACCACATTCACCATGTATATAACTAGCAGTAACAAAAGTATAGCAGTAAAGAAAAGAACTACTACAGTACACACCACCACAACAGTAGAGAATTAAACAGGTACATAAACATGATGCTTACAATAAAAGAGTACAGTGGTAACAGAAAATACTTACTACAACAGAAGAAAAGGTACAGTAGGTACTACACAAGTAAAACTACTGGGCTCTACTAAGCCCAGTACCCACTGCAGCCGTCGGCTTTGGCTGCTCAACACCTGATCCTGAAAAGGTGATAAAGGTGACACGTCAGCGAAACGTTGAGTAGAGTGGCAACCAAAAGCTAAGAAAAACAGTAAGGCGGACAAGTAGCTGTTATTTTTAATCTCTTTCTTTATTCTTCCATTTACTCAATCTTGAATTATTCCTCAGATCTTTCTCTTGATCTCGAATGTTCCTCATGGGAACGATCTTAATTGCAGCCTTTTCCGAAAAGTAGAAGTAGCACGTGGTGCTCTCCTGGCCAGGAGAGTCCCCCGTGGTGGTCCTACCCTCAGTCAACCACCCCAAGGTCACTGACAGACGTAACGGTGACTACGGCACGCACGATAAATGCACGAGTAGCTACCCCGCACTGGCACGCAGTCAGTCGTTTCCGTAAACGGGTGCGCCCCAAAGCACAGCACGGAACCAATATAGGGCAGAGCCCTCTCAGTAACAGGGGTCCAGCCCCTCCACAGTAACCAAACAGGGGTCTTGCCCCTTCACAGTCCACGCACCCTCGCCTGACTACCCTGGTTTGCCCAGTGGGCCTAACAAGTCGGTGTAGGAAGGCTAGTAGAACCCAGGGGCCCGTGGGGTGGCTAGCGCTCTCTCTACACTAGTAGCTCTCCCCGGTACTGTGTACGCAAGGGCCAAAAGTCAGTACAAAGTGGCCAGACCTAACCCTGGGTCCCTGGGGTGGCTAGCTCCGCTTTGCACTAAACAGGGGACAGCCTCTCTCCTTGGTACTCCATACTCAAGGGCCGGCTCACTTCCCCAATTCCATTCCATTCACTTCTCAGGAGCTCTACTCCTAATTCCCCGTAGGGTTCATGCTCATATTTCTTTAACTAAGCCAATTTAGGTTTCATCATTTCAGCTTTATTTTCATATAGCCTGATGAGAACCTCATCATGAACCCTAACTAGCACAATCTAACCCATATATGTAAGAAAAAGCTCCTACATAACCCAAAAAAAAGCTTAACTCAGATAATTCATAGTTTGAGAAGAAAACAAATCATAAGGGGTAAAACTGTAATTTCACCAACGCAGTTTGCATATAGGGTAATTAAGGATCCAAACACAGGTCAAACAAGCCTAATAAGAAGGAAAGTGGGATGGTCGGATCTAAAAAGGGTTATAGCAACTTTAGGAAATTAAATGACATTCTATAACCCTAAAACAAACCCACTTCAATTTACGAGGTTCGAGGCAGGATAAAAATCAACTAAACCCTCTAAAATTCATAGAAAAATAATCTCTAGGGTTTAGAACCTTCAATTTGACCTTAGAAACCCATTTTGACCTACAAAGAGAACATTACCCAATTAATGACTTAATCTGGGTTTTTACGTAAATTAGCAGGTCAAACATGGTCCAACTTAGAAATAAAATTTACCATTAAAATCCCTATGTTCAAATTAGTCTTGTATAAAAACTTGAGCCTAAGAGGAGACCTCCTTGACCGACTTTGTAATTTGGTCCTCTTCATTTACTTTTTGACCCTTATCTTACGAAACACTTGCATTTTGGCCCCCAACCTTTTCGTCGTTCTTTGCAGAACGGTCCCTCTTGCAAAACTCTGCGCAGCACCATGCTCTGGCGACTTTGAGTGGAGCACGGCGCCGCGCAGAGAGGGGTGACCGCCCTGCAAAGTAGACGCGAGGTTCCCTGCGACGTCCTCTGTTGCAAGGACCCGGCCATGCTCTCTGCCAGCCCCCATACCTTCTGCGCGAACGCGCGGAAGGTATGGGTCCCCTCTCCGGCCACGATCCGACGAGGCTAGCACGTCGCCAGCCCGCGCCTCCCTCTGCGCCAGCCCCTTTATAAGGACCGGCACCCCCTGCCAGTTCCCCTAAGCTCTCTTTGACGGAGAACAACCCCCCACTTCATCCCCTCCTCCTCCGTCAGATGGCCCGCAGCTTCCGGCGACTCCCTCCTCTTCCTCCTCGTCGCTCTGCCGCCTTACCTGCAGCAGGGTTCTCCTAGCCCTCTCGTCTGTGCCGTGCTGCACCCGCCGGCACCCTCCGCCTGCTTCCTCGTCACCGCATTTCTCCTCCAGGGCCCTTTCTTCCCCAGCTCCGGCAAGTACGAGCCAGTGGCTCTGACCTCCCCCTTCGTCCAAAACCTAGGTAAATAGCTTCCTCTCCTCCTTTACATTTTCCCTCTCTCAATTTGTCTTTTTGCTTCACCGCCACGACTCCCACCTCTGCCTGCTCCGTCTCTGACCACCCCCCTCCGGCGAGCTCATCCCACCTCCACAGACCTTCTCACCCCTCGTCGGCTACCCTAAAAGCTTCCCTCACTCCACTCAATAAATCCCCCCGTTCCATCCACTGCCAGACGCCACCCGACAACCCCCCGAACAGACCCATCTCTCCGGCCACAGTCCGACCTAGGGCTACTACCACACGCCGCCTCACGCCTCGCCACCACCCGCACTGCCTTCGCCGCACTCCGGCGAAGCTCCCTGCATCCTCTGATTGGGCCGAGAGGCCGTATTCTTGTTTTCAGGTCGACGACCCTTCACCGCCATTACCGAGCTTCTGAAGCACCAGCACCTGCAGCTGCAAGTGCTCTCTCTCACCCAGGCTCACTCCCCAGGATGCGCAGCTTGTCTCCGCAAAGCGTCCCAGGCCTACAGCTGGGGTGAAGGCCTCGCACGCTGCAGCAATTGCCTACAGCTTCCTCAGCTGCGAGCGCCAATTTGGGTGGGACATTTAGTCCCACCTCGGAAGTTCTGGAAGCGCCGTAGCCAAATAAAGGGAAAAAGTGTTGTAGGCTTATCGCCTTCGAACACAGGGGTCAGGTCCCTCACGCACACCGCGCACCACGCGCTCGCCCTCGCCCGCGCTCACGCCCCGCGGGTCTGGGCCGGATCCGACTATCCTAACCCGCGCACTCCTCGCCCACCACCACACGCCGGTGGGCCTAGTCCCGGGCGCGATACCCATACCCGAATACCCAACTCTGGGAGAGCGATCCTATGAGAGAAATCTAAGAAAGAGAGAGACACGGGGAAGGGTAGGGGTAGGTTTTGCTTTCTGATCCTTGTGCGAGCGTGCAGGAGCAGAAGGAGAAGGAAGGAAGGCGACCGAAGCCTTAGCTGCTCAGGGCAGAGAGGAAGAAGAAGAAGCAAAGAAGAAGCAAGAGAGAAGAAACAGAAGAAGAGAAGCACCGTAGCAAACCTACAGTTAAGTCATCTGACCGCTGCATCAGACAACAGTTGAGCAACGGCCAGAGGAGATAAAGCAAGAGAAGAAAGAAGAAGAAGGCGGAAGAAAAAGAAGTCAGAAGAAGAAGATTGTCACAGCCACAAAAGAAGAGAAGTAAAAGAAAGAAAGAGAAGAACAAAGAAAGAACAGAAGAAGAAGAACTCTGCAGAAGAAAAGAGAAGGAGAAGAAGCCAAGACAAGCTCCCTCTCTCTCTCTCTCTTCCTTATTTTTGTAATCTAATAGAGAAACTTTGTATTTCTAGAATTCCAGTAGCTCCCTGAGTTCGACCTCGGGAAAACCACTTCCGAGTAAAAAATTTTGTAATGATAACTTGGTAGCTGTCTTATTGCTATAACGACTATAACTTGACATATAACAAACACAAACAAGCTCTACCAGCCAGACCAAGTCATCATTTCTTGGCACCGTTGCCGGGGAGCAACGGTTATTCTAGAAGCTATAAATTCTCTATTTTGGAATTTTCTAATAATCTCTTCTCTCTTGTGTGCAGGTACAGGAAAAAAATTAAGAAGCAGCCACACAACAACCACTCCAAGGACAGGTAACTTCTATCCTCCCACTATTAACCCCTAAATTCTAAAGAGGAAGAAAAAGGAAAAAATAATAATATAGGTATAACCTGTCTTTCATCCTTAGTAACAGCTGCATGTTTTCAAAAACACTATTCCTGCACACAGTATTAAGGGTAATTAAGGGCTAACATCTTCTTGCCTGAAGCCCTAATTACCCAACAAGGAGTTAACTAGACCAAGTAGAGCCAACATAGGAATTAACACTAGGGTTTTAGAGACGCACTACTTAATCAAGAATTGAGAAATCCCAAAAGAAGTGTGCCTAAGCCATTGATTGAATATACCTATTCAGGAAAACCCTAAGCAATTGGCTCTCTAAAAACACTTGAACCCTAAAAGACAAGACCTAATAAGTTCTAAAAGGAATCAATAGGTGAAGTTGACCCCTTAGGGTCAACCAACCTTCAACTTAGGTCACTCTTCGCACTCAAAAAGCTAAAAGTTCAAGTGAAAACTTAAGCACCCTGATCTTAAAACTAAAATTGGTAGACTTAAGAGGTCAAGATCCCCATTCTGGTCTACCTGGAATCTCAGTGACAAGAGAGGTTGGGTGGGGGAAACTCTGTAACCCGTGGGGACGCTCTACCGTGTAGGGGTCTTCACGGGACTCACCCTCTCTGGCTGCCCAGGTAATTCTCAGGTGGCCAATCTTTTGATCAAGGGGTCCATCTGCCCCGCACCTCTATAGTCACCCAACATTTTGGGTGCCTTGATTGGGTCCAACACCTGCTAAACTCATCTCTTCCAACAGTGTATGTTCGGTAGGAGGTCCTTAAAACCTCCTTTAGAACATCACTCTCCTCGAGGCCGAGCCTCAGTGCCCTTGTTTGAGAAAACAACACCACACATCGACCTCTCCTCTGACTCCGAAACCCAACTCACCTTCTTCTTCCACAATGGCTCAGCCAGTTGAGGAAGAAAACAATCTGGAGCACCAGCTCCAGCGACTCAATGACCTCTTCCAGAACTTTGTGCACCCACCGCAACGTCCTATGATGCGGGACCATTATAATCCTGCTGTGGTGGCTATTGAGCCTTGAGTCAGAATCCCGACTGGAGGACCTAATTCTGAATTAAAGCCCAATATGATTCATGATATACCTAAATTCTATGGGCTTAATTCTGAAGACCCCTTCCAGCACATCAAACAGCTGAAGCATCTGACCCAAACTTTTGGGTCAGATGAACAAAATCGGGACATTCTCCTCATGAAGATGTTCTCCTTCTCCCTTATGTACAAGGCCGCTCATTGGTACCAGACTCAGACCCGGTCGATCAACAATTGGGAAGAACTTCAGTCTGAATTTTTGAAGTTCTTTCCCGTTGGTCGGACCAATGCCTTGCGCCATCAGATTACTCACTTCACTCAGCAAACTGGAGAGCCTCTCCATGAGGCATGGGATCGCTTTCAGGATCTCATGAGAAAGTGCCCCCATCACGGTATTCCTAAATGGGAACAAGTCCAGTCTTTTTACCAGGGACTCCGTGAGGATATCAGGCTTTTCGTCAATGCAACTTGCGGAGGGAATATAATGGGTCAACATGAGGACACCGTGTGGGAGATTCTCGAAAACATGTGCGAGAACTCCATCAACAATGACTCCATGGGCTTATTCGACAGGACGAATACCCATGCATCGACGAACCTTAGGGGAGCACACGAGACGCAGGGCCTGTCCGCATCAGTCGACCTGGAACTAATGGCTAGTCGATTGGACAAGGTCTCCATCATTGAGAAGAAGGTGGACGAGCTGACTCAGCACTTGCAGCGAGCCACCTCTGCGCATAGCTCCTTTGCACAGCCTCTTTCTACACAAGAAACTGTGCAAAACATTCTCCACCAACCTTCTCCTGGGATGGATCCATATCCGCCCCCATCTGATTCTCAGATCGGAGGGTCATCCGATCCTTTCTATACCAGTCCAGGGAATTCCATTCCCCCTTTCTCTGATTCTTTGGAGGTTCCTCAGACCTGCGAGGACCTCAATGCCATCCAGAATGACCCATTCTCCAACACCTATAACCCTGGATGGTGAAACCATCCCAACTTCCAATGGGCGGGAAATTCCCAAACCTAGAGACCACCCTTTCAGCCTCATTCACAACCATCTCGTCCTTACCAGCCACCTCAGCCTCGGCCCAACCCTACCTATCCATCAGGGCCAAATCAGGACCAAATGTCTCTCATCTTTCAGACTCTGGCTGACATTCAAAGAACGAATGCGGCTATTCAGAAGCAACACAAGGACGAACTTACAGAGGTTTGAAATCAACTAGCCCAGTTGGCAAATTCTCGCCAGCCAGGCACACTTCCTTCCCAACCTCTTCCTAACCCGAATAACGTGTCAACCCAGCGACGCGTTATGAACCCAAACCTGGGCCAAGCACACATGATCTATCAGGCCCCCTCTGTTCCTTCACCCACGGGATGGAGGCTTCCACTTCCTATGCAGGCTATCAGCAGCAACCCATCTTACCCAACCCCAACCAAAACCAGGCAGGGCTAAATTCTGTAACAACCCGTAGTGGTAAGGAAAGCCAAGATCCACCAAACCCCTCCAAACCTAGTAGTAATCCCAACCCTAGGATAGTAATCCAGGACGTTCCTGTCCCTGTCCCAGATCAAAGACCTAGACCTATACTAGAAGAACCAACCAAGGTTCTATTTCCCGAGGCTTTGACCAAGGGAAAGAAGACCACCAAGCCCGTGGCACCTGAGGAGGACCTGGTCAAGCTCTTTGAGCAGGTCCAAATAAACATCCCCTTGATGGATGCGATTTGCCACATACCAGCTTACGCACGATTCCTAAAGAATGTGTACACCCCAGCGTAAGCCGCGAACCAAGAGTGGGAGTCCAATTGTACTATCAGAGCAAGCCAGCTCTGTAATCCTAAGCAGACTCCCACCCAAGGCTAAAGATCCTGGTACTCCCCTGATTTCCTGCAAGATAGGTGATACCCAATTCGACAGAGCATTGCTAGATTTGGGTGCTTCCATAAATCTGATACCCACATCCTTACTTAACCACCTAGAAGAATCTGAGCTAAAACCAACTGAGGTGACATTGCAATTAGCAGATCGATCTATAAAGTCACCAAAAGGGATTCTCGAGGATGTTATTGTAAGAGTGCGGGATTTCTACTTTCCTGTAGACTTTATAGTCTTAGACATGGACGCACCTGAAAACCCTAGGAATACACCGATCATTCTAGGGATACCTTTCTTGGCTACTGCTAGAGCCAACATCAACTGTGAGGAGGGCCAAATAGAGCTCAAATTTGGAAATCAAACCCTAAAAATTGATATATTTAAGGCCCAACAAGGAATCAATTGCGGTGTCATCGAACAGATTTGTGATATCAGGACTTTGGTTGATGAAACGCATTTTGAGAATGACCTGATTATACCTCATCAACCACAAAAAGATTTTGAACCGCAATCAGAGGAGTCAAAACCAGATTTAGACAGACCCATAACTCCAACCCTTGAATCTCACATCTACCCTGAACCACCTGCTGCTGCTGATAACCCCATCCTTGAACTGAAACCCCTTCCCGATCATTTGAAATACATCCTTCTGGGTTCTAATCAGACCCTTCCTGTGGTTATTAATTCCAAACTTAATCCCGAACAGGAATCCCGTCTGATTGCTATTCTCCAGCAACATCGCAGAGCCATTGGATGGACTCTCGATGATTTGACTGGAATAAGTCCCTCTTATTGCACACACCATATTTACTCAGAAGAGGGCGCACGACCTTCTCGTGAGATGCAGAGACGTTTAAACCCCAATCTGCAGGAGGTCGTGAAAAAGGAGATCATCAAGTGGTTAGATGCAGGGATCATCTACCCGATCTCCGACAGTCGTTGGGTGAGCCCAATCCAGGTTGCGCCTAAAAAGGCAGGGCTCACCACCATAACGACTGAAATCGGAGAAGTCATACCTACCCGATTAGCCAACTCGTGGAGAGTCTGCATAGATTACCGACGACTCAATTCCTCCACAAAGAAGAATCATTTCCCACTACCTTTCATTGATCAGATTCTCGAGAAATTAGCGGGAAATCGATTCTTCTGCTTCCTTGACGAGTACTCCTGTTATAACCAAGTAGCTATTCATCCTGAGGACCAAGAGAAGACCACGTTCACCTACCCCTTCGGAACGTACGCATTCCGAAGGATGCCGTTCGGTCTCTGCAATGCACCTACGACTTTTTAGCAGTGCATGATTGCCATATTCTCTGATATGGTAGGTGATTATCTGGAAGTCTTCATGGATGAATTTTCAATTTTCGGGGCATCATTTGATGATTGCCTCCGGCACTTGGTTCATATACTCAGGCGCTGCATCAATGTCAATTTGGTTCTTTCTTAAGAAAAGAGCCACTTTATGGTGCCTGAGGGGAACGTCCTAGGACATCTGATTTCTGAGAAGGGCATCCAGGTGGATCGAGCTAAGGTTGATCTAATCTCTCGCCTTCCTATGCCTAGCTCGATCAGGGACATCCGTTCTTTTCTGGGGCACGTCGATTTTTACCGTCTTTTCATTCCTGATTTCTCGAAAATCGCGTGCCCCCTGATGACTCTCCTCTCTAAGGATGTACCCTTTGAAATCTCCAAGGAATGCACTCTAGCCTTTGAAAACCTTCGTGAACGATTCACCCAGGCGCCAATCCTACAATCCCCTAACTGGTCTCAACCCTTTGAGATCATGTGCGATGCGTCTGATTTCGCCGTAGGAGCAGTTCTGGGGCAGAAAGCTGACGGGAAACCCGTGGTCATCTACTACGCTAGCAAGACACTTGACGAGGCTCAGCGTAACTATACAGTTACGGAGAAAGAGCTGCTAGCCGTAGTATTTGCCCTTGAAAAATTTCGATCTTATCTCCTGGGTTCCCACGTCATCATCTACTCGGATCACACGGCTGTGAGGCATCTCCTTGCCAAGAAGGACGCGAAGCCCCGACTAATCCGATGGATCTTGCTGTTGCAAGAATTTGATCTCGAGATTCGCGACAAGGCAGGAAAATAAAATGTGGTAGCTGACCATTTGTCCCGCCTTCCTTCTGAGATTATCAACCCTTCCGGACCCATCACGGAGCATTTCCCTGATGAGCACCTGCTGACTATTGGTACTAAACTTCCATGGTTTGCTGATATAGTAAACTACTTGGCATCTCATCGATTCAGTCTGATTGGCCGAAGGCCAAGAAAGACAAATTGCGCTCTGATGCCAAGTATTACATTTGGGAAGATCCGTACCTCTTCCGCATAGGTGCTGACCAAATCATCCGGAGATGTGTCCCGGAAGATGAAGTCAATGATATTCTTTCCTTCTGCCATGACCAGGCATGCAGTAGCCATTTCTCTGGGCACAAAATCGCATCAAAAATCCTCCAGTGTGGTTTCTACTGGCCCACGCTATTCAAATACGCATACAGTCACTGCAAGGCATGCAGTGGTTGCCAAACTTTGGGCAACATGAGCCATCGCGACATGATGCCTCTGCAGCCGATTCTCGTATGCGAAATCTTTGATGTTTGGGGGGTTGATTTTATGGGCCCCTTTCCTGTTTTGGATGGTTTCAAATATATTCTGCTGGCCGTGGACTACGTGTCCAAATGGATCGAAGCCATACCAACCCAAACCTGTGATCACAAAATCGTTCTCAAGCTCATTCATCACAATATCTTCTCACGGTTCGGGATTCCTCGTGCTATCATCTCAGATGAGGGGACCCATTTCACGAATGCTCAGTTTAGGTCACTGATGACCAAATACGGGGTGTCTCACCGAATCTCTACTCCTTATCACCCCTAGACTAATGGTCTAGCTGAGCTGTCAAATCGGGAGATCAAGAAAATCCTACAGGTCACTGTTTGGCCTGATAGGAAGGACTGGTCATCCCGACTTCCGAAAGCCTTCTGGGCCTATAGGACCGCCCACAAAACCCAATTGGGCATGTCTCCCTTTAGACTGGTGTACGGGAAGGCGTGTCACCGTCCCGTCGAACTGGTGCACAAAGCCTATTAGGCAGTACGGAACTGTAATCTAGATCTTTCGAAGGCTGGAACCCACAGAAAGCTTCAAATCAGCGAGATCGATGAGCTACGTCTTGATGCGTACGAGAACTCGCGAATCTACAAGGAGCAGGTTAAAGCCTTCCATGACAAGCATATCTCTAGAACGATCTTTTATCCTAGTCAGAAGGTCCTACTCTTTGATGCCTGACTCAAACTTTTCCCTGGGAAGCTGCGATCCAAGTGGGTCGGACCATACTTGGTCCGACAGGTTTTTAGAAATGGAGCTGTTGAGATCAGTCCACTCAGCCATGATTCCGAACCTTTCATCGTGAATGGGCAGAGACTCAAACCATTCATTGATGTAACTTCTACTGATTTGGCTGAATCATCTTATATCCTCTATTCCCCATGAGCTTAGTGCGCCCAGCCGAAGGCGTAAAACTCAGCGCTCAACGGGAGGTAGTCCGTCATTCTCTTGGAAAACCTGAAACCTTTCTTTTTGACACCTTTGTGCACTTAAGGTTCACCCTTTAAGACAGCCGACTCCATCTCAGGTGCTTGCATCTGAGATTAGAAATCGTCCGCAACAGTCATTCCGACCCATTCACTCACCAAAATATCTGTCCTAAGGAATGAACTAAGTTAAATAAAAACCCCCTAAGTCACAATGAAGGCATTGCAAATCTTAGGCATGGGGGGGTATGAAGGTGCAAAACTTGTAAGAAAAGGTTTTAAACAAAAAATTCACATATGTCAAAAACACCATAAAAATTAAAAAAAAAATTAAAAAAAAAATAATAAGAGGAGGAAAGAAATTTTGTGGAGGAAGGAAAAAGAAACAAAATGAAAAAGGAGCACAAAAATGAGAGAAAAGTGAGTCATTAGTAAGAAACTAAGGAATTAACCTAAGTTCTAGACCTCATTCAACAAAAGAACTGAAAAGTGCACAGTGAGATTAGTAAGAACGCAAACCTTAGGCATACTTGGATAGACTCCTAGTACCCATTAAGATCTAGACATTCCTCAAGAGGTTGAGGAAAATGAAAAGCTTAAGTATTAGGTCGAAGGCTTAGGAAGTATTTGGCCTTATTAACTAACTTTTGGTTTACAGGACTCAGTAACCTAAGCACCCTAACCTCACACATAGCCTGGTTCAGAAAGCATAAAAATCAAAATCACGCAGAAGCGTCGCAAAATTCTGAAAATAACACCTAGAGTAGGAGCGGCCGATCAACACAAGTTGATTTGGACGAGTTCCCAGCGCGGAGAGGTGGGAAATTCCCCTCGAAGATGCGTAACAAAATATCATCTCCTCGGTGCTTTTCTCTTAGGATATTTACATATCCTACCGGGAGCATGTAAGCACTTTGCTGGTTCAAATTCCATGGATGACATTATCACGAAATGTCAATTGCCAGGGTCTGAATTTGGCCTCGGAACACCATGGATGGGATTATCTCGAAATCTCAATAGCTAGGGTTCCAGGGGTTACCATGGGCGGTGCTATCTCGAAGCATCAACTGCTAGGAACCCTTGAGGATTGATGATGGGGACAAGGAATCTGATACAGACCGTGTTGAAAAGCTAATCCTAAGCTAGAATTAAAAAGAAAAAGAGAGAGAAAACTCTCCAAACAAATAAATCTTCTATCTCTCTTACAAAACGCACTGCGAATTGAGCCAGGGCTAAAATCATTTCAAGCACGGGTGCTTTAACCACAAAGTCCAATAAACCTTAGGTTAGTTCTTGTAGGCCTTAAAAACCTTTGCTAAGGACTGAGGCTGAGGCTAGATAGATCCGGATCTTGGTTGGTACTAGAGTATCCTTTAGGCCTATGGTTAGCATTCTAACCTAATCTAGGTTTCAAATGAAAAAGCACTTATCTGAAATCATTAAGAACTTCATGGTCTAGAACAAAGGTTGAAACCTTAAGTTTTTGCTAAGGGACTAGCAAAAGCTAGGAATGGGGGTATGATGAGAACCTCATCATGAACCCTAACTAGCACAATCTAACCTAGATATGTAAGAAAAAGCTCCTACATAGAAAAGCTTAACTCAGAGAATTCTGAGTTTGAGAAGAAAATAAATCATAAGGGGTAAAACTGTAATTTCACCAATGCAGTTTGCAAACAGGGTAATTAAGGGTCCAAACACAGGTCAAACAAGCCTAATAAGAAGGAAAGTGGGATGGTCGGATCTAAAAAGGGTTATAGCAACTTTAGGAAATTAAATGACATTATGTAACCCTAAAACAAACCCACTTCAATTCACGAGGTTCGAGGCAGGATAAAAATCAAATAAACCCTCTAAAATTCATATAAAAATAATCTCTATGGTTTAGAACCTTCAATTTGACCTTAGAAATCCATTTTAACCTATGAAGAGAACCTTGCCCAATTAATGACTTAATCTGGGTTTTTACGTAAATTGGCTGGTCAAACATAGCCCAACCTAGAAATAAAATTCACCATTAAAATCCTTAGGTTCAAATTAGTCTTGTATAAAAACTTGATCCTAAGAGGAGACCTCTTTGACCGACTTTGCAATTTGGTCCTCTTCATTTACTTTTTGACCCTTATCTTTCGAAACCCTTGCATTTTGGCCCCCAACTTTTTCGTCGTTCTTTGCAGAACGGTCCCTCCTGCAAAACTCTGTGCAGCACCATGCTCCAGTGACTTTGCGCGGAGCATGGCGCCACGCAGAGAGGGGTGACCACCCTGCAAAGTAGACGCGGGGTTCCCTGTGACGTCCTCTATCGCAAGGACCCAGCCATGCTCTCTGCCGGCCCCCATACCTTCCGTGCGAACGTGCGGAGGGTATGGGTCCCGTCTCCGGCCACTCTCCGTCGAGGCTGGCACGTCGCCAGCCCGCGCCTCCCTCTGCGCCAGCCCCTTTATAAGGACCGGCACCCCCTGCCGGTTCCCCTAAGCTCTCTTTGACGGAGAACAACCCCCCACTTCATCCCCTCCTCCTCCGTCAGACGGCCCATAGCTTCCGGCGACTCCCTCCTCTTCCTCCTCGTCGCTCTGCCGCCTTACCTGCAGCAGGGTTCTCCTAGCCCTCTCGTCTGTGCTGTGCTGCACCTGCCGGCACCCTCCTCCTGCTTCCTCGTCGGCGCATTTCTCCTCCAAGGCCCTTTCTTCCCCAGCTCCGGCAGGTACGAGCCGGTGGCTCCGCCCTCCCCCTTCGTCCAAAACCTAGGTAAATAGCTTCCTCTCCTCCTCCTTTACATTTTCCCTCTCTCAATTTGTCTTTTTGCCTCACCGCACACGACTCCCACCTCCGCCTACTCCATCTCTGACCACCCCCCTCCGGTGAGCTCATCCCACCTCCACAGACCTTCTCACCCCTCGTCGGCTACCCTAAAAGCTTCCCTCACTCCACTCAACAAATCCCCCCATTCCATCCACTGCCAGACGCCACCCGACAACCCCCCGAACAGACCCATCTCTCCGGCCACAGTCTGACCTAGGGCTACTACCACACGCCGCCTCACGCCTCGCCACCACCCGCACTGCCTTCGCCGCACTCCGGCGAAGCTCCCTGCATCCTCTGATTGGGCCGAGAAGCCGTATTCTTGTTTTCAGGTCGACGACCCTTCACCGCCATTACCGAGCTTCTGAAGCTCCAGCACCTGCAGCTGCAGGTGCTCTCTCTCACCCAGGCTCATGCCCCAGGATGCGCAGCTTGTCTCCGCGAAGCGTCCCAGGCCTACAGCTGGGGTGAAGGCCTCGCACGCTGCAGCAATTGCCTACAGCTTCCTCAGCTGTGGGCGCCAATTTGGGTGGGACATTTAGTCCCACCTCGGAAGTTCTAGAAGCGCCACAGCCAAATAAAGGGAAAAGGTGTTGTAGGCTTATCGCCTTCGAACACAGGGGTCAGGTCCCTCACGCATGCCGCGCACCACGCGCCCGCCCACGCTCACGCCCCGCGGGTCTGGGCTGTATCCGACAATCCTAACCAGCGCACTCCTCGCCCACCACTGCACGCCGGTGGGCCTGGTCCCGGGCGCGATACCCATACCCGAATACCCGACTCTGGGAGAGCGATCCTATGAGAGAAATCTAAGAAAGAGAGCGACACGGGGAAGGGTAGGGGTAGGTTTTGCTTTCTGATCCTTGTGCGAGCGTGCAGGAGCAGAAGGAGAAGGAAGGAAGGCGACCGAAGCCTTAGCTGCTCAGGGCAGAGAGGAAGAAGAAGCAAAGAAGAAGCAAGAGAGAAGAAACAGAAGAAGAGAAGCACTGTAGCAAACCTACAGTTAAGTCGTCTGACCGCTGCATCAGACAACAGTTGAGCAGCGGCCAGAGGAGATAAAGCAAGAGAAGAAAGAAGAAGAAGGCGGAAGAAAAAGAATTCAGAAGAAGAAGAAGAAAAAGAAAGGAAGAGAAGAACAAAGAAAGAACAGAAGAAGAAGAACTCTGCAGAAGAAAAGAAGAGAAGAAGAAGAAGCCAAGACAAGCTCCCTCTCTCTCTCTCCCTTATTTTTGTAATCTAATGGAGAAACTTTGTATTTCTAGAATTCCAGTAGTTCCCTGAGTTCGACCTCGGGAAAACCATTTCTGAGTAAAAAATTTTGTAATGATAACTTGGTAGCTGTCTTATTACTATAACGACTATAACTTGACATATAACAAACACAAATAAGCTCTACCAGCCAGACCAAGTCATCATTTCTTGGCGCCGTTGCGAAGAAAGGACGTATCCTCAAAAAGCTCCGGGTACCGCTCTCGTATCACCGCCTCAGGTTCCTAGGTAGCCTCCTCGTATCGCTGGCTTCTCCGTAAGACCTTCACCGATGGTACTTGCTTTCGCCTTAGACTTCGAACGACTCTGTCTAGTATCTGCACTGGTCTCTCAGGGTAGGTCAGGTCGTCACCCACCTCAACACTCTCATGGCTCAGAACGTGACTGGGATTGGCAATGTACTTCCTGAGGTTGGACATGTGGAACACGTCGTCCACTCTAGTAAGTGGGGAGGAAGGGCAAGCCGGTAAGGAACGAGTCCTACCCGCTCCAGGACCTCAAAGGGCCCCACAAACCTCGACGCAAGCTTCCCTTTCACCCCAAAATGTTGCAGGCCCTTCATGGGCGAAACACGGAGAAAGACGTGATCCCCAACCTCGAACTGCACCTCTCTGCTTTTCCGGTCAGCATAACTCTTCTACCTGCTCCTGACAGTGTGGAGTCGTCTGTGAATCTACTCTATCACCTCCTGACTCTGCCGAATCAGCCTGGGGCCAACCTCCTACTTGGTCCCCACCTCGACCCAACTCAAGGGTGCAGTACACCTCCGTCCGTACAGAGCCTCATAAGGTGCCATGCCGATGCTCGAGTGGTAACTGTTATTGTATGCAAACTCTGCCAGGGGTAAATGCTCCTCCCAGGAGCCTCTCCAGTCCAGTACACAGGCGCATAAAAGGTCCTCAAGTGTCTGTATTTTGCGCTCTGACTGTTTGTCCGTCTGGGGGTGGTACGCGATGCTGAACCTCAACCGTGTCCCCAAAGCCTGCTGAAACTCAGCCCAGAACTGGGAAGTGAAACGGGTATCCCTGTCGAAAATAATCTCACGCGGAACTCCGTGCAGGCGTACCACATCACGAATGTACCTCTCTGCCAACTGTGCTGGTTCCAAGGTGACTCGGATCGGTAGGAAACATGCCGTCTTCATCAACCTGTCCACTATCACCCAGACTACGTCGTTCCTCGCTGGGTAACAGGTAGACCCACCACTAAGTCTATGGTGTTGCTCTCCCACTTCCACTCTTGCACAGGAAGTGGCTGCAACGGCCCAACAGGCCTCTAGTGCTCAGCCTTCACCTGTTGTCACACTAAACACTACTGCACAAACTCACCAACATCCCGCTTCATCCCTCTCCACCAAAATTCGCATCTCAGATCATGATACATCTTTGTGCTCCCAGGATGTTTGGTGAACCTGGACCCATGCGCCTCAGCCAGGAGCTGTCTCAACAACTCCTCATCCTGGGAATGCACAAGCATCCCCCCATGCGTAGCACCTCATCCGTAAAGGAAAAGTCTCCTGGGTCTCCTGACAGCACTCTGTCCCACAGCGTCTGTAAGTACGGGTTTGTCATCTGCCCTGCGAAGATGCAGTCTATCAGCTCTGGTCGCACCTGTCATGTTACTATCACTGTAACACAATACCCCTGTGACTCCTGGGGTCGCCAACTGCCCAACTCCTCCATGAGTCTCCAACTCTGCGCCTGTAGGCTGGCCAAGTGGGCGGGCGCTTTCCAGCTCAAGGCATTAGCCACCACATTGGCCTTCCCTGGATGGTAGGAGATGCTGTAGTTGTAGTCCTTCAGGAGCTCTAACAAATGTCTCTGTCTCATGTTAAGCTCCTTCTGGTCAAACATGTACCTGAGGCTCTTATGATCTGTGAAAATATCAAAAGTCTCACCGTAAAGGTAGTGCCTCCATGTCTTCACCGCGAAGACAACAGCTGCCAACTCTAAGTCATGGGTAGGGTAGCTATGCTCATGGGACTTCAGTTGTCGCGAAGCGTAAGTGACAACGTGACCCCGCTGCATGAGCACACCCCCTAACCCCTACAACAAAGCGTCTGTGTACACCATAAAACTGCCACTGCTGTCTGGGATGGTAAGCACAGGAGCTGAAGTCAGTCTCTCCTTCAACTCCTCAAAACATGCCTCACACGCATCTGTCCAGGCGAAGGGCACATCCTTCCGAGTCAACTAGGTCATAGGACATGCAATCTGCGAGAATCCTCTGATAAACCACCTATAGTAACCTGCCAGTCCCAAAAAGTTGCGTATCTCTATCACTGTACGTGGCCTCCCCCACCTGAGTACGGCCTCAACCTTGGTTGGGTCCACAGCCAAACCATCCCCTGAAATCACGTGACCCAAGAAAGTCACCTACCTAAATCAAAACTCATACTTGTTGTACTTGGCATACAGCCTGCGTTGCCTCAAAGTGTCCAAAATCATCCGTAGATGCTATCCATGTTGCGCTTGATCCCGTGAGTAAACGAGTACATCATCGATGAATACCACCACAAACTGGTCCAAGTACGGCCTAAAAACCTGGTTCATAAAATCCATAAAAGCAGAGGGGGCATTGGTCAACCCAAACGGCATAACTAAGAACTCGTAGTGCCCGTACCGGGTACGGAAAGCTGTCTTGGAGACATCGGTCCCATTGATCCTCAACTGGTGGTAACCTGACCTCAAATCTATCTTGGAGAACACTGTGGCATCTCGCAACTGGTCAAAAAGGTTGTCAATCCTCGGCAGCGGATTCTTGTTCTTGATGGTAACCCTATTCAGCTATCGGTAGTCAACACAAAGTCGGAGGGTACCATCCTTCTTCTTCACAAACAACACAGGGGCTCCCCACGGGAATGCATTGGCCCTCACAAAGCCCTTCTCCAATAGGTCCTGTAGTTGTGACTTGAGCTCTCGCAGCTCAAGTGGTGCCATCCGGTACGGTGTAGTAGAAATGGGGCTGGTCCCCGATACCAGTGAGATCTCAAACTCGATCTCACGCTGGGGCGATAGTCCTGGCAGATCCTCTAGAAACACGTCGGGATACTCAAACCACCGGAATACTCTGAAAGTCAGCCACGGGGCTAGGCTATGCCACTACACAGGCTAAAAAGCCCTCACACCCCTGGCTCAAAACCCTCGCTGCCCAAAGCGCAGAGATGCATCTGAAACCTCCGTCCACCGGCTGTTCGTGAAACTCAAAAGGAGGCAACTCCGGTATGGAGAAGGCGATCTTCCTCCCAAAATAGTCCACCAGGGCATGGTCTGCGGATAGCCAGTCTATCCTTAGAATCACGCCAAAATCCTCCATCGGTATCACAATCAGGTCAGCGGAGAGGCTGTGTCCCCCTATACTGACCTCGCAGTCCGTGTAGACCTCCTCAGCTACAAACAACTGGCCACCTAGGCTTCTTATCATAAGCGGATCCTCTAACAGTACACTGTCCTGCCCCAAACTGACGGCGAAACTCGCAGCAGCAAAAGAGTGTGTGGCGTCGGAATCAAAAAATAAGTACATTAATCTGCCAGAAATAGTAACCATACCTACCACCACTGAACCAGAAGCCCTGGCGTCTCTGTGTGTCAGGGCGTTGATACGCCCCTCAATCCTCGGTGCAGATGAAGCAGCTACGCTCTGGGTCAGGCAAGTAGCCGCTAGTCGATACCCTCCTCATGACTGCTGCCCTCCCCCACGTGCCTGTCGACCACGACCACCAGCTCGGCCTCTAGCTCTCGGTGCGGGGAGCATCTGCTGTGCTCAAACCCTAGATGGGCAGTCCCTCCTAATGTGGCCCGGCTGGCCACACTAGTAGCAGAGGGGAACTCGACCTCCCCCCTCGGTAGATCCCTGCTGATGGCTGGGTGGGGGTCCAGTGCTGGCAGCTGGCCCCTATCTGGGGCCCCCAAAGGCTACTGACAGCCCCACAAAACGAGTCGGCTCTCCTGCGGGTGCCGCGTGCCTCCTCTCTTAACGGCCCTGAGAGTACTCTGGCTGGTAGGGCCTCTTCCGTCCGCTGTCGATGTCTCGTGTGGTCGGGTTGGTCTCCACGTAGGTCATAGCTGCCTCAACCACTCGTGAGAAGGTGGGCAGCTTCAAGGGTTTGACATACCCCCGAATAGTAGGTCGGAGTCCCTCAGTAAACCTCCACAGGCGCTCCTCCTCCATAGCCACGGCTGTCAAGGAAAAACGTGACAGCTCCAGGAAGCACGTGCGATATGCGCTAATAGTCATCGTCCCCTGGCGGAGAGTGTGGAACTCCCGCCTCCTCTGGTCCCGCTAGGTCAGTGGAAAGTACTGCTCGCAAAAGAGGGTCACGAACTGGTCCCACATCGGCTCTCCCCTCCTGGCCTCTAACTGCCCTCCACCACCTGTGTGCCGCGCTCTCTAACTGGTACATGGCAAAGGCCACGCGACACTCTGCAGGAGGGCAAAGGGTGTCGAACACCTTCTCTATCTGCTCCATCCAGTCCTCTGCCTCAGACGGGTCCTCATCCCCCTTGAAGGAGGGGGGCTTCAGCTTCCAAAACTGTCCGAAAAGCTCGTGGTGCAGCTGCAATGGGGGAACGGGCACGCCTCCAGGCAAGGAGGGCTCGTGCTCGGAAGTGTCAGAGTGTGGTGGGGGCAGTGGAGAACCACCCCCTCCCCCTCCTGCTTGTCCAGCGCTGCGGTAGTCTCTCTATCCCACTGAGGACTCCCCCTCCACGTCCTCAGGGAGAGATGCCCGTGGAGGCTGGTGGAGCTCCTCTCGCACAATATCCCTGATCAGTTGGGCGAGATCCTGGGCTTGAACGCCCAGGAGAAGAGGTAGGTCAACTAGTACCTCAGGCCCGGCACGTCCGCCCCTCTGACCTCATCCACGACCATGACCACGGCCCGCCTCGAGAACTCCCCGATGAGAAATTTCCTACAAGGAGACACGAAAGATAGAACAAAAGGGGTCAACGATACCAAATTTCTTCGAAAAAGGACTCAGAACTGATATCAAGGCGATACGTTGTGGTGGCTACCCTAGTTACATGCACATGAACGGTTATTCTCAAGCCAATTGGTTCATTTATCGAGATGACCTTGCTCTAATATCATCTTGTTAAGATCTAGTTCCCGGATCCCTACAGGTCCCGAGACCAGCTCGTCTCGACTAATCCCAAGACCCAGTCATCCAACAAGAAATAACAAAAAAGTAGAAAAGTAAACCACATTCACACATGCAATATAACTAAGCAGTAAAAACATACAAAGCAGTAAAGGAAAGTAAAACTGTTGTTCCATTACATACCACCACAACAACAGAAACAACGGAAACGAAAGTAGCAGTAGAGATAACAGTAACTAAAAAGTCTGATACTCACTACAGCAGTAAGGGTATAATAAGAAAGTGCAGAAAACTACGGCTAAGCTCGACTGGGTCCAGCACCCTCTGCAGCCGGAAGCTCGGGCTGCTCAACTCCTGGTCCTAAATAGTGTTATAAAAAGACAGAGTCAGCGAACGCTGAGTAGATTAGTATCTATACTATCTAAAATAGTAAAAGCAACAGGTTTAATTCTCCTTTATATTTATTTTGTTTTATGTGTATTTCCTTTTCACCCATTTTTCTCAATATCCAGATATTCTTGATCTTACATGTTCCTCGTGGGAACGATCTTGATTGAAGTCTTTTCCGAAGAGTAGAAGGTACATGTGGTGCTCTCTTGGCTAGGAGAGTCTCCTGTGGTAGTCTTACACCCAGTCAACCACCCTGAGGTCACTGTCAAGACGTAGTGGTGACTAAGGCACGCGTGATAAGCACACGGGTAGCTACCCCGCACTGACACGCGGTCAGTTGTTTCCACTAGCAGGTACGCCCAAAGTACAGCACGGAACAATATAAGGCCTTGCCCTCTCAGAACAGGGGTCTCGCCCCTCCACAGTCCGCGCACCTTCATCTGACTACCCCGGTTTGCCCAGAGTGTCTAACAAGTCGATGTAAGGTGGCTACCTCTCTCCCTACACTAGTAGCTCGCCTCAGTACCATGTACACGAGGGCCAACAGGAGTCAGTGTAGAGTGGCCAATCCTAACCCCGGGTCTCAACCCAAGGGCAGCTAGCTCCTCTCTACATGAAAAGGGGACAGTCGCTCTCCTTGGTACCATGTACTCAAGGGCCAGCACACTTTCCGTCTACATTCCAGGTTTCCAACTAACCACAGGAGTTCTACTCTTAATTCCCCGTAGAGTTCATGCTTATATTCACCACATTTATTCCGATCCAGATTTCACCATTCATAATGCAGTTCTCATTTATATGCAGGCAGCTCGTGTTTTCATAATTCAATACATGCCATTGGTGATGTCATAGGCAATTGGTTATAAAATACATGCAGCTCGTATTCTAACAGGCAATCCACAATTATTTTACAGGCAATTGCTAGTAGTTATCTCCATTTTGCATATAAGTACCAAACAATGCATTCATTTCTCTACCCTAAGGTTCATGCCACATCCTAGGGTTTCAGTCAATTAATTCTACAACACATGCTTATTTGAATATTATTAAAAGCATTAAACCACTCTACCAGACAATTCGGGAGTACTAGGGGCTCAAACCACAGACCCAAATGTCTCTGCCAGCCCTAAACATGCGGTAGGCTGAGACCCTATACCAGGAAATACATCACAAAAGGAAGGTTTAGAATAATGTATAAAGGTTTCTAGTATGCAGAGAAACTCGCAAGGAAACTACAGGTACTTCGTTTGCATAAATCAAATCCCGATGGGACCCCAAACGGGTCAAAAACATGTCTACTGTCCAAAATTAGACATCTTAAAAGATACAGAACTTTACCTCAAGTCCCTGTGGTGTCCTCAGATGTCCAGGCCTCCTCTGCGATCATCTGAAGACAATTCCAAACGTCGGACCACTCCGGTCGTCTAGTGAGCTGATCAAACATCCGAAAGTGCGTAGGGGAGCATTCCGTGCTCCTTTCCAAGGCTGCTCCTACGTATGACAATCGCAGCCACCAAATCAGGCCCAACAAACATTTCTTCGGTGAGGCTTGCATGGCTGTAACCGCGAAAAGAACGTACCTTCGCGATAAATGAGCTTTCAGACGTCTGGTCTTAACTCCAGATGTCTAGATGCTCCGCCAGCCGTCTGAACTCTCTAGACGTCTGATACTGAAAAATTTCCAGTACCAGAACCCGCTCTCAGCACTCTCCTCTGCGCTTTTCCTCACTCTGCAGCAGCTCCAGCCGCTGCAGATGATTAAGGCCACCTCTCCGAACTCTCTCCTCCTCCCGCACGCGCCCGCGGTGGCCGTGCGAGCTCAACCGAGCTTCCACCGAAGCTCTTCGACCTTGGCCTCCTCCTCCTCCCGCACTCTCCTCCTTCTCGCCCTCTCGCTCTCCCTTGCTCACCTCCTCTCGCAGCTCTGAAGGTGGGGGTGGTGGTGTGTGGAGTGGAGAGGAGAGGAGGGGAGGGGTTTTTATAGAAGGCTGGGGTTTAGGGTTCGGGCAGGAAAGGAGGAAAAAGGAGAGAAAGAAGAAGGTCCTGTGCGCCGCGCACATGCAGGGCACAGTACACGTACAGAAATTTCATTTTCAGACATCCGGAAAAGGGTCCAGATGTCTTAAAAGGCTAAAAGTGGGACGGATCTTTACAAGGACCAATACTGTTTCTTCAAAGCCTAGTAAAGTAATGCGTGGAGGTATTTCAAAAGGTGTTCCTACTTCATTTTCCATGGAATTGGCAAACTTGAATAGCAGTGGCAAATCAATTGCAGTTCCCATGACAATGGCATCTCAGCCTCTGGCTCCAATTGAAACTCCAACAATGAATATTGATACTGACAAACAATCACTTAATAAAGAGTAAGCCCTTTTTTTGTAGTTTAGTGGTGTTTTTCTGTCAATTGAGCTAATTCAATTCCTTGGCCCTTTTGTCAGATCCCTTTGAGATAAGCTCTGCTCTTGTAGCTCCAAGTGGTGCTCAAACAGAACTAATGCCACATTCCATTTTTTAGAAGGTTGCCCCATTTGAGAATGTCATTGCATCTTTGTGATCTTGGACTGATGTACATGCAAACCAACAGGTAAAATGCCTACTTTGCCAGGGTTCGTAATTTTTACACCTAGAACATTCGCTTGAAAATGTCATTGGCATTGCCTGTTAAGTTCCTGTGAGTGCCTCAATGCAACATTTTTTGTCAAATTCCCTCTTATACATATATCACATTGTGGTTCTTCTTTATTTTACTCTAACACTAAGCTCTTGTATCAATCGTATATGCAGCAGTTTTGCTTGTTCACATCCATGTTTACAGTAATTTTGCTTGTTCACATCCAAGTTTTGGTTACTGATCCAAAAATAAAAAGATTAAAATAAGATTCTCTTGAAATTTCTTGGTATTTAAGTTGGTGACATGATCTTTAGAATATTTTCAAGGATTTTACTCAGGTGTAATTGATGAGGTTGATTTGTGGCCACAACAAGATGTACAGGAACCTAATGGGATTAATATTTTTGTTTAAAGAGACCTTTAGTTACAATTAGTTAGCTGTAAACAAAGGTACCCTTTGGGGAAGGTTTGTTAGTCGTGACCAATGGTAGCCTTTGGTCACGGTGGCTCCTTTAGTGACGGTTAAAGAACTGTGACCAAAGGAACCCTTTTTCTTCCCCACCAAACTCTGGTCACGATTATTAAAAATGACCAAAGTTCTTTCTTTGATCACGGTTCTACAAATGTGACTAAAAGTCTTTGGTCACAGTTTATAACCATGACCAATATACTATTGAACCTAGCTAATGGTTGGGGGCTTTGGTCATGGTTTTAGGTAGAACCGTGACCAAATCCTTTAGTCACGGTTTTGGCTGGAACCGTCTCCAAGATCCTTCTGCAACATAACTTTTGAGGGTGGTAGTTGGTGACTGGTATAAACCCTTTGGTCACGGTTTTTAACCGTGACCAAAACCCTTTCTTCTTGTAGTGGATCTTCCTAAATGCACTCCGGGCACCATCTTTCTAGATAAGCTACAGTTTCGTATATTATGTTATAAGGAGTCCTTGCTGGAGTTAGTGATGTGATTTTGGTGTAAGATCGAGTTGTTTACCCTTGTAATGGGCAAATTTTAATTTGATCCTTCTACTTGCCTCCTTCGCCTTCAGAGAGTGAAAGATGGATAAAAGTTACTCTCAATTTCAAAACAAAAAGAAAAGAAAAAACTTATTTTGACCTAACGTAAATAAGAGGTATATTAAGTAATAAATAAATATAAATTAACTCACTTAATCGATCACTCAATCACAGTCTTAATATGCATGAATAAGGTGAAGTTTTTTTCTTTTTTAGGTTAACCCAAACTTCCTCTGACTAAGCATCGTCTAGTTCTGATATCGGCCATCCATAGATACAGGTATCGCAAGTCACGTGCACTTTTGCCCATTAGTGGCATCAGTATTTTATTATCCGACGTTTAGACCGTATCCATCGTTAGTAATTTAGCAAGGCACATATATTCTTTGGGATCTATCTCTGGAAGCGTCACTAAAATAAGAATGATCCCTCGGATTTATATATCTGCAATAAACTTTGTATGTCTATAATTATTTTCTATGCACTCAAAGTAGGAGTTAATTTACACTCCAGAACATAGTATTGTCTAACATCTGATTGATTGGATGTAGAGTTTCAGATGAAAAAATACTATAAAGAGTGGGAGAAAACGCAATTATAGAGATTTATACCCTTATTTTTGACGGGAAGAGGGTAGGTTTTTTATTAGTTTCTTTTTTTTATTTTTTTTACGCCAAACATTTTATAAAAGAATTGGTGACCTAACATATATAAAAGTACATATATATATCTATATGAACTTAGACAAGTCAAAGTCAGCTTAAAAATCATCAAGGGCATTTGCTTGCCGGATCGATAATGTTGTTTAGGGTTTGTCTTTCCCAATAATTTCGCAATAGTCTCATCTTCGAATACAACCACTTATGGGCATCTCGTCATCTAAGAGCCATCATATATATACGCGCGCGAATGCAATAAGCACTACCATTTCAAATTGCTCATCGTTTGTGTATATAAGCAATAAGCTCTCGGCAGGGAAAACCGCAAATTAATTACTCGTATAGACCAAAATATCCAAATTCAGCGAAATATGATCAACAAATTAAATTTTGACCCCTCCACCCGTGACGTGATTTCCTATTCCTTGACTTAAATGACTTTAATTAATTGGATGTCTAATTAGAGACACTGAGGACTAGAATGCAAAAAAAATTAAACAAGTCGATCAAGGCTTGCATGTGGTCAAATTCAAAAGGAGGTCCAGGGAATGTCGATTGGAGTATTAACAAAAAGATCGTGGAACTTGAGATAAAATAGGGCATTTGTCATGATAGCTTCGGACCCTTACAAGAAAGCAAGGTTTATTGGAGGTGCATGCAGTTATTAATTAATGCAATCAGGATTGAGAAATGACAAGTATGTAATCGAGATTTCCCTCAAGCGCTTGATATATATATATATATATATATATATATATATATATATATATATATATATATATTGCAAAACAATTGGTGTGCTACAACGATATTTCCAAATGTTTGGTAGTCGTACCTTTGATTTAATTGGGGGAAAGAAACACAAAAACGTTTCCATCAGATGGGCATCTTTTGCAATGTCTCCCCCATTTAGTCGGTCAGTTGCCACCCTGAGAACCTTTGGATGATGTCACTCTGTCTATGTTGTTTCCTTTTCATCAGATCTCTTCGAATCTCTCAGCCCTCTTGTTCTTTGTCTTCTACTTAAACGACCTTCCCACATGTCCATTTTTTTTTTTTATTCCAAGAAGAGAGATATCTCTCCACATTTGTCTCTTAAATAAATGCCAAAATAATTTTAATATTATTTTAATGTCTAATCAAAATAAACGTTAATTAGTTAGATTTATCATAATTCATGACATACCCTTTCAATGTGGTGTGAGGCCAAGTTTTGATTAAATTTATGACTAATCTAACGTGCACGGGATGCAAACAAGAATATGTACATGTGCATCAGTGCTGTGTTTATCTTTTTTAAAATGAGTAGCTTACAAGCTACCCGTTTTAAGTAAATTTTTGAAACTTATGTCAAACCTTTTATGGAAAATAAATGGGTTTTTTTTTTTCTGTTACATGTTACATATGCATACCATTTTTATAAGTATCATTTTTATTAATATGTTAGTATTTTTTCCTCTTGTAAGTAACTATTTGGGTCATTGAACAGATTATCGTATACAAAATACTCATCTTGGAGAAAAAGAGTACAATGGTCATTTGATAACTCTCCTTAACACACATATATACATTCTTCTCCGGCTGCATTTTGTATTTCAAGGAAGTTGTACTTATCTAATAGATAGATAGATAGATAGGATAGAATAGAAAAGAAAGAGATAACAATTGTGATGCTAGGTCTTCAAACCTAAATGTATATATGGCAAATGTAAAGGGAGCAAAAATAGAATACAACCCCTTGTAGTTTGTATGATTTGACGTGGTTGTTTGAGTGAATATCAAGATTAATAATCATCTGGCACAATTTGCTACCGTATTTATTCTCTCTAGCTCGTTCCATGCATCTATTTATTCATCATTTTATTTGATACGAATTGGCATGCACATGCCAGAGTAAATACATCAGGATGAAGACAAGACTCAACTTGGCTTACCAAAAAAAACTTGTGAGTGAAGACAAGAAAGAGAAAACGACATATAACAGGGTTGCAATTTGGATCAATAATGGAATATCAATATATAGTATTGTAAAAGAGTAAAACCGATGCTAATGTGCACGATGTTTCTGGAATGGATGCATATGCACCGTCGCCTGAAAGCCCAAGACGAAAATGTGTTGTAACTTTTAGCGATAGATAATACCGATCTGATAGGAGCCCTCCTTTTGAAGTCTTTGGAGGTAGAGAAAGATTCCATCTGCATAAGATGATAAACAGATAATCACACAGGAGATAGAAAATTTGATAATTCAATTTCACCTTGTCAAAGGTATACGCTTGGAGAAGGTATGTGAATCCTCCGAGGTGCATTAATTAAATATGAGGAATCAGAGAATATAAGAATACCCTTCCTATGTCACTCTCCTTGTGTGCATGTGCCCCCATATGGGAGTGGGAGCCTACTTATACAGTGAAAATTTTCTATAATGTAAGCATTAACTAACTCCCCTGATATTCAAGATCTAGCCGTAATGGTTGGTCAAAATGTTATAATATGTCATGCACATTTATATGCATGCTACACATGTTCCTCAAGGGTGGTGACAATGAGGTAATGGATGTCATAACCATTACATGGTGGACAACTGTCACATAGGGTTATCTGTCTGTTCGCCTGACCTTGTGGTTGGGTAGAATGTCCGACCATCCATCAATTTCTTTAGCCAGATATGCCAAATTTGTATAGTCGACTCGACTAAAGTATGTAGCTATCCGTATATTTCTCAAGCTACCGAATCTAGATTCATCTACCTAGGTAGGTATCCACATGATCATTCACAAATCAAATGGATCTCACAATACTAGGCTTTTGCTTTGTCCCATTTTATTACAAGTGCGAGCTCCTTAATGAGCTTTTTCTATTACTTTTGTGAAACCTTTCTTGTTAGATTTAAATGAAGATTTTTCTTCCTTTATCACGACTAATTGCCATCTTTAGAAGTGATGTTCCCGTAAAGAACTCCCATGAGTGCACAAATAATTAGGACTTCTCTTACATGCCAAAACCTGAAAGAATAAGACTTCCCTTAAAGGTTAAAAGTCAAAAGAACACCCTAGTCGTTCAATGTTGTGAATATGAACCCTCTATGGTTTTTAATTGTCAAACATAATTAATATAACAAGTGTGAGTTTGCTTGCATTTTGCACAGGCAAGCATCTCAATATATTACATGTCATTCTAGAAGTTTTTAGAAGTAAAACACATTGATACAATTTTTAGTTTTGTATCGATGATTTTCTTTTGAATGAGCTTTTAGGTAATTTTTTAGTTTAAACCAAACACATCGATGATTTTTATTTTGAATCATTTTACACTAGTATAATTTAGTTTTGAACCATTTGCATTGTTGATCTACCTTTATTCATCTTGGTGCACTTGCACAGTCTCTCTTGTAGGGAAGGGCCCAAGCCTGGGTCGGAGATCAAGGTTGACAGTCACGACCCTAACATTGATGAGGACGAGGACAACACGAGGTGGAGGGGGATGAGGATGACACAAAGGTAGAAGGGGATGAGGACGAGGGTGTTTAGGTGAGGCAACCTGTGGCTAAAGTAAACCCTGATTAAGCTAGGTTCTGTACTACTGGTAAATATTTGCTTCACTGCTTATCTTTTTTACTTTAAATTTTCTATAATTTTTTGCTTGTTACATTATAATTACTATATATTATTTTTTTCAAGTAAGAAAAAGAAGGGAAGAGGCCCGACAAGAAATAAAGACTTTGAGGCTATGACAAAGGGCACCAGAATGAAGGTGAACATCAACTCCACAAGAAAAGATCTCCACTTTCTAGGGTGGTGAAGAGCATCGGGTGCCTCTCCTATTTTGATTGGAGAATTGTCCCAAAGGAACTCAAGAAGTTATAATTTATTATTTTCGATAAATGTTTCATTTTATGTAAGAAGTTTATTTATTTTAATTACAATTAAAATCATAGCAATTAAAATGAGTTGTCACTATGTATAACTTCATAGGTAATGTTTTAAGTATTAGCTATATTTCTAGTTAATAACTTATACATTTCTTTCTTATTTTCATTTGAGTGAAGAGACCTTAATTTTTAGTAATCATCTGCGCATGACGTTCTATTGAATTTGATCAATATGAGTTCAATTCAAATTTTGGTTAATAACTTGAGAAGACATGTTACGACCCGATTCCCAAATCCCTACGAGATACGAGAATCAGACCGACTCGACTGATCCCACGACCCAGTCGTCCAACGAGAAAGTAACCAAAAAAGCAGTAAAATAAACCACATTCATCATACATGTAACTAACAGTAACAAAAGTACAGCAGTAAAGAAAAGAACTACTACAGTACACACCACCACAACAGTAGAAAATTTAAACAGGTACATAAACATGATGCTTACAATAAAAAAGTACAAGTGTAACAAGATATACTCACTACAACAGAAAAATGGTACAGTAGATACAACACAAGTAGAACTACTGGGCTCTACTAAGCCCAACACCCTTCGCAGCCGCAGCTCAACACCTGATCCTAAAAAAGTGACAAAGGTGACACGTTAGGGAAACGCTGAGTAGAGTGGCAACCAGCTAGCTAAGAAAAATCGTAAAGGTGGACAATTAGCTGTTGTTTTTAGTTTCTTTCTTTATTCCTCTATTTACTCGTTCTAGAATTATTTATCAGATCTTTCTCTTAATCTCGAATGTTCCTCGTGGGAACGATCTTGATTGCAGTCTTTTCCGAAAAGTAGAAGTATCACGTGATGCTCTCCTGGCTGGAAGAGTCCCCTGTGGCGGTCCTACCCTCAGTCAACCACCCCAAGGTCTCTGACAGGCGTAACGATGACTACGGTACGTGCGATAAATGCACGGGTAGCAACCCCGCACTGGCACACGGTCAATCATTTCCGTTAATGGGTGTGCCCCAAAGCACAGCACGGAACCAGTATAGGGTAAAGCCCTCTCAGTAACAAGGGTCTAGCCCCTCCACAGTAACCAAACAGGGGTCTTGCCCCTCCACAGTCCGCGCACCCTTACCTGACTACCCTAGTTTGCCCAGTGGGCCTAACAAGTTGGTGTAGGACGGCTAGCAGAACCCCGGGGCCCGTGGGGTGGCTAGCGCTCTCTCTACACTAGTAGCTCTCCCCGGTACTGTGTACGCGAGGGCCAAAAGTCGATATAAAGTGGCCAGACCTAACCCCGAATCCCTGGGGCGGCTAGCTCCGCTCTGCACTAAACAGCGGGACAGTCACTCTCCTTGGTACTCCGTACTCAAGGGCCAGCTCACTTCCCCAATTCCATTCCATTTACCTTTCAGGAGCTCTACTCCTAATTTCCCGTAGGATTCATGCTCATATTTCTCTAGCCAAGCCATTTTAGGTTTCATCATTTCAGTTTTATTCTCATATAACCCGTGTTTCCAACATTTAATATTAATTTTTATACAAGCAGCTCAAATTTAGTTTTCAACAACAGGAACCACATGTAGCAATTACTAGCAACAGTACTCTATATTTCACAGGCAGCTGTTATCCAATTACAGACAATTATCATTATTCTATCTACTTTTCTAAGACTGCAATTCATGTATTCATGACATTCGTTTCAGTGTTTCTATTCCTAGGATTCATGCCACACCCTAGGATCTATCATTCAATCTAGCTTTCAAGTCCTAGGATTCATACCATGCCCTGGATCTATCATTCAATCTAGTTTTCAGGTCCTAAGATTCAGGCCATACCCTAAGATCTATTATTTATCTCAAAGATGCATTAAGGTTGGTAAATAACTAAGGGGAGCCACTCTACCCACAAAATCGGGAGTACTGGGGGCGTGATCGGCAGGTCCGCGTGCCTCCGCAACCCCCAGAGCCGCAACAAGACAAGGTCCTAACACAAGGATCAAACACAAGGAACCACTCAGAATAGGATACAAGTATTTTAAACAAGTAGAGGAACAATTTCTGAGAAGAACGGAATTTCAAACGCGGGAATCAGATTTCAAACGGACCCTAGACGGGTCAAAAACGACAATACTGCCCCCAAATCAAACGTCTGGAACACCTTCCAGACATCTTAAACGATGGTTCAGATCATACCTTATTTCTGCACTGCTATTAAGACGTCCAGGATCCCACTGAACCGTCTGGACCTAGTTCCAGACATCCGTCTATTACTCCAGACGTCTGGAGACGCTCTCCGCCGTCTGGTGACTTACCCAGACGTCCGATCTGTGTGAGAGGACGTGCCCTTGCTCCTTCCCGAATGAAACCTGCACGCGTATGCAACCGTCCTTAACACGGCAATGAGGCAGAACCCTCGGCGGAACGGCCTGCATAGTCATACCCGCGAAAGGAAGAAGAAAAGAAATATTGCACCTTTCAAACGTCTGGATCTTCCTCCAGACGTCTCCCACGTCGTCTGGACGTAGGTCCAGACGTCTGATTCTAGGAAAATTTCCTAGAATCAGGACCTCCTCACCCTCTGCCTGCTGCGCACGGCCGTGCTGCGCCGCGCTCGCCTACTGCCTGAGCTGCAGCAGCACCTGGGTAACCTCCCCAACACCACGCTCCCGCTGCACCCCCGCCGGCCGACCCTGGCTGCTTCAACGAGCTCGCTCTCTCTTCCTCATGCGCACTACCTCTTCTCCCTCTCGCTGCACCTCCTCCTCCCCGCGCGCACCCGGTAGCAGCTACTACCCTCTCTCTCTCTCTCTCACTCGTGCTCAAGCTGGAAGGAGGGGACGGTGGGGGGAAATGGGTGAGGGAGAGAGAAGGGTATCTGAAGGTGTGGCAGGGTGGGGAAAGGGGTCTGCAGGACGGTGAGGGAAGAGAGAGAAGAAAAGAGGGCGGCGGGTTCAGTCTGCACGCAGACTCGTAATCGTACGCTGCAAAAATTAAATTCCAGACGTCTGAGAAAGCATCTAGACATCTGGACCTATTTCCAGATGTCTTAAAAGACGTTTGATGTTGTGGGTCTTAACAAGACATTTCCAGAAGGATGCACATCTTCTAGTTCATTTTTTGTTCTTTTTAGTTTATACCGATAATTACTAATATATGACTTTTAGATCTCTTTAATTAAGGTACTGATAAAGGAAAAACAAAATAGAAAATAGTGATAAAACTATTGACACAAGGGATTTTGATCATATAGAAAAGGTTAACCACATTTTTTTTTTTTTTTTTGCTTTTTTGATTTTTGAGGTACATTGAGACCGTTGAGAAGTTGGATTCATTGAAAAGAAACTCTAGTCAATGGGATATTAATGAGGGAAAATATGATATTTATCCAACTACAAGCTGTGAATGATGTATGAGGGATAGGGTCCTAAGAGTTAATTAATGGAAATTTATGGGATAACCCTCCAAAATTCTTATCTCACATGAACCCAAGAATAACTTTTGCCATTAACCTGGATTAAAATATCCCATCTACCAAATAGGGTTAACCCTCATTTTCATGAGTTAACGGGTTGCGAAACAAGGCCTTAGGGTGTGGATTTGTATAACCCCTCTATATATTGTGTAAATTAACACCTCCCCTTTCTTCTTTGAGTGAAGATAACGTTATCTTGAGTTGAGATAGAGTAGGGCATCCGTTCTCGTGGTTTTCTCCCTCCCGTTGAGGAGGGTTTTCATGTAAATCTCAAGTTCTTTTGCTTTGATTGTTGTGTGTGATCTTTTCTTCATACCTCATGTGATACTCTAAAGATAGTCCTACATAATAAACTCATGAAGGTAAGTCATGAAATATAATGATTGATAATTGCTACTTCACAACTTGGGTTTAAGTATTTTGGGAGGTTGCTTTGGATTCATTGGGTCCATACCTAATAAGATGTCAAGGCTAATTTATCACAATTAGACTCTATTCTAAAACTTGAGTCATCATAAATGATATCAGAGCTAAACTTCTTCTAGCAATAGGCAAGGGTTGTCCTCGGGACGGTCAAATAGTATGCCATGAGATAGAACTGCTACTTCTAGGAATATATTAATTGATTAATCGAACATTGATGAAGACATTAAGATCCTTTAAAAGGGAGAGGTTGTAACACTCTAAAGATAGTCCCATGGTAAACTCATGTATAGTAAGATATAAGGATTTAAAATTACTATTTAATAACTTAAACATTTTTAGAGGTTGCTTTGGATTCATTAGAGCCATATCTAATAAGTTGTCAAGATTAATCTTTTCAAATTTGACTCATGTCTAGATCTAAGTTCATGATGATTTTATGAATTTCTTAAAAGCTTCCTAGAATGACTTGTCATATTTTAAGCAAATCTTGGATTCCTTCTCTGTAGATTCTTGATTCTAACTAAGCCTTCAAAAGTAGATTTTATATCTGATGAAGTTAGAGGACAACGAAATTGAAAGAATTAATCAAAATTATACCTTGTAAATTAGATAACTTCCAATTGGATACCTAAGGCTTCCTACTTAACACTCTTTGTGTTATGAAAAGAGGATTAGGATTCCCAACAAAAGAACTCAAGGGATTAAAGGTAAACATGCGTTCTTTGCCATCGAGAATCACTTTGATCAATGTCTTGTTTGACACCTTTACCTATATAGATATTTAATGTTTTGTCTTAATTAGAATATTGCCTGCCAGTGTGGTCAAAAGTATTGATTCTGCGTGGAACGAGTTGCTTAGAGCAGTACACAAAATGACTATATATCTTGTTAATAGGAAAGATATGTGGATCTCAAACAAAAAAATCATGATGGGAAGCTACCCCTTTCTCTTAGATGCTGATTAAGCTCCAACTTATTACAGAACCCTCTCGATTAGGTGAGTACTACTTAATGGCTAATGTCCAATTGTACAAAACTACTTTACAACTTTTTTTTGAAAAAGTACTTCACAAATATCAGCTAAAATTAAAGCTTCTATTGCATGACAATATAAACACATATATTACAGGGTTCTCTTGTTGCATTCGATAACTCTCCTTGAAACAAATATATGCATGCATTCTTCTCTTGTTGCGTTTTACATTCAAATTAAAAAATTTCTACTTAGGAAGAATAGAATAGGTAGAGATAACAATGACTTGGTGATACTAAGTCTTCAATCCTAAATGTCTATGCCGCAAAGGTAATATATATATATATATATATATATATATATATATATATATATATATATATATATATATATATATATATATATATATATAGACTCCTTGATCTTTGTCTGATTTGACGTGGTTGTTCGGATGAATACCAAGATTCATCTGGCACAATTTGCAACCATATTTATTGCATGCATCCATCCATCTATCTATTCATCGTTTTATTCGATACGAATATGGCATGTACATGCCAAAGTAAATACATCAGGGCAGAACTCAACTTGGCTTTCCAAATAGAGACCCCCATAAACAGTGAGTGAAGCCAAGAAGGGGAAAAACGACATATAACACGCTTGCAACTTGGATCAATAATGGAATCCCAATATATATTAATGCGAAATAGTAAAACTAATGCTAATGTGCACGATATTTCTTGAATGGATATATACGTACCTTTGTCGCCCATCGTAAAGCTCGGGTATCAGATCAGTCACCTCAAACACCAAGTCGAAAATATGTCATAACGTTTTAGCAACGGATAATATCTATGGACTCATTGCCATCCTTAAAAGGTTAATCATACAACTTGAATTTAAATATTCTGGGAGGTTACTTTGGATCTATTGGATCTCAAATTTAACAAATAATCAAAGTTAATTTTTCTCAACTTGACCCAAATTTAAACATGAGTTATTACAATGATGGCAGAATCAAATTTTCTCTAACATGAGAAAAGGGTTGTCCTTGTGATGATCAAAAAGTATATGATGAGGTAGAACCATCACTACCATTAAGAGTATACTGATTGATTGATTGATTGAACATTGACGAATATATTAGGATCCTTTCAAAGGGAGAAGTTGTAACACTCCAAAGATAGTTCCACAATAACTTACAAAAGCAAATAATGATATAAAAGGATCGAGAATTAATACTTAATAACTTTTGCCTAAGCATTTTGAAAGTTACTTTAGATTCATTAGACTCATATCCAATAAGTTGTCAAGATTAGCTTACTCAAGTCTAGACCTAAGTTCATGATGATTTTATGATTTTCTTAAAAAGTACTTGGGAGGAACTATTATATTTCAAGCAAATCTTGGATTCTCTCTAGCTTCTTGATTCCAACTAAGCCTTCCAAAGTAGATTTTATATCCGATGAATTTAGATATCGAAATTGAAAGAAGCCAAAAAGTAAATAAGTATATATTGTAATGCATTTTGCAACGCATGAAGTGAGAGTGATAAGTTCAACCAGTATATTTTAATTTTCTATTGGTAGAAATTACTTTCTATAGATAAAAAAACTACTTTCTAAGTAAAAAATCACTTCCCATAGATACAAAAATCACATTTTAAGTGAAAAATCATTTACCACCAATAGAAAGGAAAAATAAAATTATGTATTTTCATTTTCAATCAGTGTGTTTTAATTTTCAATTAGTTGAAAATTATTTTCAACTGATATGTTTAATTTTGAGTCAATTTACTTGATTTTTAACTGGTGGATTTTAATTTTTAAACAGTTAATTTTAATTTCCAACCAATATGTTGCTTTCTTCTTTAAATGAAAATATGAGTAAAGATCACACGTTACAAAATACATTACAACGTATATTTCTGTACTTATATCTTTAAAAGAATTACTCAAAATTATACCTTCTAAATCAGACAACTTCCAATTGGATACCTAAGTCTTCCGTTTATACTCTTTGCATCAAGGAAAGAGGATTAGGATTCCCCCGTGGATCAATAAGCAAAAGAATTCAAGGGATTGAAAGCAAACTTACTTTCCTTAGTATCGAGAATCACTTTGATCAATGTCTTGTTTGACACCTTTACCTATAAATATATTTAATATTTTATCTTAATATAGATTGCCTGCAAGTGTGGTCAAAAGGATTGATTCTACGTGGAAAAAGTGTTATGTCTAATAATTACTACTACAAGGATGTTAAAATATTAGATTTAATGAATAATTGTTGTAATACAATAACTCTATTCAATATATAAAAAAATGTCCTCATAAATTATGACACTATAACACACTTTTCACCTATTTCCATCGACCATTGAAATAACTTGTATTACACAATTTACTTATATACACATACATATTCTTGTGACTTACAAACTATGTAATACACATTACATCATATAAAAAGATACAAAAATACTTGCATTTCACGTAAAGTTGGTATTGACAACCCTTATGCATCTCATGATGGCAGTTAATGGGAAGCAAAAAGATGTATTCAAAAATGAAACACACATCCGTCACATAATATCCTCTGATCAATTATAATTACATCTCGTAAATTGCAACCATGTATTACAGCTTCCACCAGTTGCAATAAATCACTGGAAATATTGTAATACACACAATTCGCCAACAGTTGATAAAAATATCCACTAAAATGTTGTAATACAAACACTTCGCATGGGACATGAATACAAGATCTCATAAATTATAACCTTGTATCCTTCCATCAGTTGCAACAGATCACTGGAAATGTCACGACTCGTTCCCAGCTCCCTACAGAACCTGAGAACGACTCGCGCTGACGAACCCCAAGACTTAGTCGTCCAACGAGAAACAACCCAATGTATATTCATTCCACAACCACACGTGCAATGTAACTAAGCAGAAAGTGCGTAAAAGACAGTAAAGGAAACAGAACAGTAAATCTCAAGGATATAACATGGCACAAGCAGAAAAGTACAGTTATGAACATAGCCATCACAACAGAAACTGGTAGAAATATAACCAACATAACAGAACAGTTTACAAGCTACTCACTACTAACAAGACTCTGCAGTAAAAAGAAGGAAGGACTATGGCTGGGCTTGACTGGGCCCAGCATCCTCAGCAGCCGGTGGCGCTAGCTGCTCAAATCCCTGACCTAAACATGGTTATAGAAATTCGTGGTCAGCTAACGTAGAGTAGAGTGGTGATTAAGTCATTTACATACAACTAAACATAATTAAATAAGAAACTAGCTAATTATACATTGCCGGTTATTCATTGTCATTCGTTTTCGTTTATCTCATTTATGTGTTTCTGAGTCGAGTATTCTAATCAGGATCCATAACATTGCTAAATCTTCTTGTTCCCTAAGGGAATGATCTCAATTAAGATTTCACTTGTAGTTTTCCCGCAATGCAGGATGTACACGTGACACTTTCCTTGTCGAGAAAGTCCCCCGTGGTAGTCCTACACCCGGTTTACCACCCCGAGGTCATGGTCGCGACATAGCGGTGACTACGGCACGTGCAATAAGCGCATGGGTAGCTACCCCGAACTGGTACACAGTCAGTTGTTTCCGCTAGCGGGTACGTCCAAAAGTACAGCACAGGGCCTTGCCCTCTCAAAACAGGGGTCTCGCCCCTCCACAATCTGCGTACCCTCGTCCGACTATCCCGGTTCGCCCAGTGGGCCTAACAAGAGTCGGTGTAAGGTGGCTAGTCCTAACCCCGCACCCGATGAGGGCGCTAGCTCCCTCCCTACACTAAGTAGCTCACCTCGGTACCACGTACGCGAGGGCCAAACAGGAGTCGATGAAGAGTGACTAGTCCTAACCCCGAGTCTCAACCCAAGGGGCGGCTAGCTCCCCTCTACACTAAAGGGATAGTGGCTCCCTTAGTACCGCATACACAAGACAGTCGCTCTCCTCGGTACCGCGTACACAAGGGCCAACTCACTCTCCACACTAAAGGGACAATTGCTCTCCTCAGTATCGAGAGCCAGTGCACTTCCCTTAACCAAGTCTGAATAGCTGCCCATAGGCAACATGTTCCAAATCCATCAGGTTTTCCGTACTACAGTATTCTTGGTTTCTTTCTAAATTCCCCGCAGGGTTAGTACATGGACTTTCTTATTTCCATATCTAGTTCATTACATGTAGAATAGGCAACTCAAATTTCACCATTGATTACTTAGTACAGGTATGTATTTCCATTCATGACATGGTTCATTACAGGTAGTACAGGCAACTCATGATTTATTTCTTTTCAGGAAGCATCACGGTAACTCAATCATTCATTAACTACACATGCATTTCTTCCTGCCCTAGTGTTCATTTCACAACCTAGGGTTCAATCAAATATATTCTAAAGTAGCATGCATTTGTTTCTTTTCAGTCCTAAGGTTCATCTCATAACCTAGGATTCAAATAATTCTACGCATGCAATTTAATTATTAACTCCGATATTAAGGTGAAAACCAATCTACCAGGGTAACCGGGTGGAATGGGAGCTCGTACGGTAGCTCCCAACGTCTCCGCAAGTCCCGTATACTCTACGGACTAGAGACCTATAACATGAATCGATAGGTCAAATGAGCTCAAAACTGCATAGACACTATATACCCTTATGTAAAGAATCTCAAATAGAAACCAATGATATTTTGTTTGCGGGAAACCGACTCCGTTTGGGCCCTGAACAGGCCCAAAAATACCAACTCTGACCAAAATCAGACGTCTGGGAAGACTTCCAGACGTCTTAAACGAACTCAATGACTCACCTTACTCTCTGCGTCTTTTTCAGACGTTTAGAATTTCTTGCAGATGTCTGAGGGGGTATTTAGACGTCTGGCAATACTCCCAGACATCTAGAACCACCTCAATCCTCCCACCAACGTGCCTTTCCAACCTCTGACATATGCATGCAAGGTCAGAACTCGGCAGGGAATAATAATTGAAAATTATGCACCATCAGACGTCTGGACAGATTTCTGACAATCTCTCTAGACGTCTGATTCTGCAGAAAAAATGATTCCACAAAACCATTTGCTAGCTCTATCTCCTCTACGTTTTGCTGCAACGGCAACGACCCCTGCAGCAGCAGCTTCTCCTACCGCTTCCCCCTACTCTCTCGCATGCACTCCTCTCCTTCGTGCTCCTCCGGTCTTCCACTCTCCCTCTCCTCCTCTCGCTCAGCCGTTGTGTGATGTACGAATGGAGGAGGGGATTTTTTATGGAGTTCAGGGCGTGGGGGAGGGAATGGAGTAAAGTATGGGGGGAATGGGGTGGAGTGGGGAGGAATGGGGGAGATGGCATGAGGTACGATGGAGGGGTGAGGTGCTCGTGGGGTAGGGGTGTGGGGATGGGAAAATTGAGGGGGCATCCCTGCAAGTTCCCTTTCTCCCTTGTAATTCCCTCAACTAAAATCCAAGGGGTTTAAAATTGCACCAATACCCCTAAAAAATTTTTGGAAATGTCACACAATCCTAAGAAAGGGTCATTTCAAGAAATGTTATAATACAGATCACTGGAGAACTTCACACGTATAAAATAATATATTTCATGAAGATGCTTACGTATCTTTGTAAAGAATGATGACAACGCAGAGGAGAGAAAACCTATGGATATGAAGTCTGCAACACAAATAATGAAAGGAAATAGATAAAAATCAAAAATCAACAATGGTGAAATCATGTAACAAACATTATGCAAATTACATATAGGACTTCCAATACTATCCACATAAAATCGGAAAATATTCTTTCCAAATTTACAAATTGAGATAAATTGTTTAAAATCGAAAAGTAGATTATAAAACTGTTGTAGCATATTGTAAGTGGTTTTCATTAAGGACGCGATGCATATCAACGGCTGAAACAACGTGCTCATTTGAGCTTTTTTAGCATAGTACTCTCTAGATACATTCCATATATATATATGTCACGACCTGGTCCTAGATCCCTACAGGATCTTAGATCAGCTCACTTCGATTAATCCCAAGACCCAGTCATCCAACAAGAAATAACCAAATAACATTCAACAAACCAAAATCACACAAGTACAGTAGCTAAGCAAAAAGAAATTGACAACAGGGGAAAAGGAACGATAATATTATATGTCATAATACAGCCATCACAACAAAAATGAGTACATATAGCAGAAGACAAAGCTATAGAAACTCACTACCAAACAGTAGAACTAAAGCTAGACTCAACTAAGCCCAGCATCCTCAGCAGCCAGTAGCTCGAGCTGCTCAAATTCCTGACCTGTACAAAATTTATTTAACTAGAGTCAGCTAACGCTGAGTAGAATGGTGGCTAAGAAGTAACATGTATTTAACAAGTAGTTAACATAAAATTTTCCATTTTCCAATTATATTATACATGTGGGTGTGTAGAGATCTCTAATTAGGATTTATTAATTAATCTTCTTGTTCCCTATAGAAATGATTTTGCTTGCAGCTTCCTGTGATACAGGATACCCACGTAGCACTCTCCTGGCCAGGGGAGTCCCTCCATGGTAGTCCTATACTCGGTCTGCCACCCCGAGGTCACGGTCATGACGTAGCGGTGACTACAGCACACGTGATAAGCGTGTGGGTAGATACCCTACACTGGCACGTGGTCAGTCGTTTCCGCTAGCAGGTACGCCTCAACGTACAGTGCGGAACCATATAAGGCCTTGCCCTCTCAGAATAGGGGCCTCGCCCCTCAGTCCGCATACCCTCGTCCGACTACCCCGGTTTGCCTAACGGGCTAACAAGAGTCAGTGTAGGGTGGCCATACCTAGCTTTGGGCCCCCTAGGGCGGCTAGCTCTCCCCTACACTAAGTAGCTCACCTCGATACCACGTACATGAGGGCCAGTAAGAGTCGTCGTAGAGTGGCCAAACCCGCCCCTGGTCCCAACCCAAGGGTGGTAAGCTCCCTTCTACACTACAAGGGATAGTTGCTCACTTCGGTACCATGTACACGAAGGTCAGCTTACCTCCCTTAACAACTGCCCATGGGCAGCAATTTTCAGAACCATCTGGTTCTCCGTATTACGGTGTTCTTGTCTACATTCCCCGTGGGGTTCATACAGGAGTTTCTTTTTCACATCCGGGTTGGAATGTACAGAACAAGCAGTTCAATTTCCATTTTATCATAGTAGGGGTCCATTTTAGATAAAGCAGGAAGCTTTTGATTACTCAATCATTCACATGTAATTTCCTCTAACCCTAGTGTTCATGCCATGACCTAGGGTTCAAGAATTTACTCTCGAGTATGCGTTTATTCCTTCCTAGGTTTCATCTCAAGTCCTAGGATTACTTACCTGCATGTATTAATTTAGAGATTTAAGGTTATAACCACTCTACCTGGGTAACCGGGTGGAATGGGGGCTCGTACAGTAGCTCCCTGACGTCTCCGCAGGTCCAGTACACCCGACGAACTGGAGACCTAAAACATGGATTGATGGGCCAAAAGATTCAGTATGATACAAACAAGGTATCATTATACAGAGAAACTCGTACGGAAAACAGAGACGGTTTGTTTGTGGAAAACTGATAATATTAGGGCCTTACACGAGCTCAAAAACACACGGTCAGATAGAAATCAGACGTCTAGAACTCAATGCCGACGTCCAAGGGCTTCGTCAGACGTCTGGGGGTGCTCCCGGACATCTGAAACTGCCTCGGTCCGCTCTCCACCTTCTAACACATATATGTATGCTGTCAGGACTTTGTCAGAGAGAAAATACGGAAAGTAGATCTCTACCAGACATCTTGCTCTACCTTCGGACATCCGATAAGACATCTAGGTGTCCCTCTGGCCGTTTGATTCCGTACAAAAATGACTTCCATGGAACCACTCTGGCTTCCCTCACCTGCGGGTGCTACAGCAGAACGGCGCAGCACCCTCCGCTCTTGCGCTTACTCTCCCTCTGGATCCCCGCTCTTACTCGCTCTCGCCCTAGCTCTGCACTCTCGTCCGGCGACGGGGTGGGCAACGAAGAGGAGGAGAGGTTTATAAAGGGAGAGGATGTGAGGGGGACGAGATGGCGAAGCGTGGCGCGGAGTGGCATCGTAGGAGGTGTGGTGAGGCGCAGTGAGGGAGGAAGCATGGCGTACGTACGGTCTGCACCGAAGAGAAAAAGTATTTTCAGACATCCGGACAAACGTCTGGTGAACATCCCAAATGTTTGGACAAACGTCTGGTGAACATCCCAGACGTCTTAAATGACCATATATATATAGCTTGTTAATAGGAAAGATATATATATATGTAGAGCCCCCCCTCCCCAAAAAAAAAAATGATGGGTGTGGTGGGCACCATTAACCTTTAATTGTTCGATAAAGCACTTTTCTATAAGATGCTAATTAAGATCCAACTTAATACAAAAAAAAACCCTCTCAATTAAATTGAGTGTTGTAATTTGTAAACACAAGGGAAAGAATTAAATCACCCTTCACAAATCAAACCAAGCCGAAATTGTTAGGTGAAGAAGTATTATAAGAAGAGGAGGAAGGTTTGATGTGTAATGACCCGTCACACTTTTAGCCTTTTAAGACGTCTAAAATCTCGGTTAGACATCTATCCAGACGTCTGGACCCTTTCTCGGACGTCTAAAAATGAAATTTCTGTACGCACACCGCGACCTGCGCGCAGGCGGCGTGCAGGACCCTCTTCTTTTCTCTCCTTTCCTTTCCTTCCCCAAACCCTAAACCCTCCACGCTATCTATTTAAGCCCCTCCCCTCCTCTCCTCTCCATTCCACACACCACCACCATCACCTTCAGAGCTTGCAGGAGTGGCAAGAAGAGGCGAGCGAGGGAGAGCAAGAGGGAGAAGGAGGAGAGTGCGGGAGGAGGAGGAGGAGGCCGACGTCAGAGAGCTTCGGTGGAAGCTCGCCGGAGCTCGCACGGCCACTGCTGGCACGTGCAGGAGGAGGAGAGAACTCAAGGAGGCAGCCTCCTGACCATCTGTAGAGCTGGAGCTGCGACAGCGCGAGGCGAAGCGCCACGGAGAGCATTAGGAAGAGGTTCTGGTACTAGAAATTTTCCAGTATCAGACATCTGGAGTGAAGTCCAGACGACTGACGAAGCACCTAGATGTCTGGAGTGAAGGCCAGACATCTGAAAGCTCATTTATCGCGAAGGTACATTCTTTTTCAAGATTACGGCCATGCAGGCCTCACCGCAGATGCATGTTTGGTCTGATTTGGGGGCCTGCGGTTGTTGTATATAGGAGCAGCCTTGGGAAGGAGTGCGGAACGCTTTCCCACATGCTTTTGGACATCTGATCAGATCACCAGATGTCCGGAGGTGAGTCCAGACAACCGGAGGCATTGTCCGGCATCTGGAATTGCCTTCAGACGATCGTAGAGAAGGCTCGGACGTTTGAAGACACCGCAGGGACTTAACGTATGGTCCTGGTACCGTTTAAGACATCTAGACTTGTTCCCAGACATCTAATTTTGAACAGTAGGCACGTTTTTGACCCGTTTAGGGTCCGATTGGGGTCTGTTTTACGTAATCGAAGTACCTGTATTTTCCTTACGAGTTTCTCAACGTACTAGAGACCTTTGTACACTGTCCTGAACCCTCCTTTTGTGATGTAGTCCCTGGTATAGGGTTTCAGCCTGCTACGTGTTTGGGGCTCGCAGAGACGCTTTGGTCTGCGGTTCGAGCACCCATTACTCCCGAATTACTTGGTAGAGTGGTTTAATTCTATTAATAACAATTAAATAAGAATGTACTTGTGGAAATAGCCAAATGAAACCTTAGGATGTGGCCTGAACCCTAGGGTAGAGAAATGAATGATTCTGTTTGTACTGCATGGTTCACTTGCATGCATAATTAAGATAAATTGCTAGTAAATGCCTGGATTATAATTACGAGCTTCCTGTTAGAATATGAGCTGCTTGTGTTAAGGAAACTACCTGTGAAAACACATGTTGAATGTCATTAAGAGTTGAATTATGAAAACACGAGTTTCCTGTATATGGATGAGGAATGAACTATGAAACCTGAGATCTGGATCTGGATGATGAGGTGAACAAGAGCATGAACCCTACGGGGAATTTGGAGTATAACTCGTTACAACCCAGTTCCCGAATCCCTACAGGACACGAGACTGGATCGACTCGACTGATCCCAAGACCCAGTCATCCAACGAGAAAGTAACCAAAAAGCAAGAAAGTAAACCACATTCACTATGCTAAGCAACTAACAGTAACAAAAGTACAGTAGTAAAGAAGTAAAACTACTACAGTACACACCACCACAACAATATAAAGTACAAAATGTCAGAGTATAGAGGTGCAAGAACTACTCACTACAACTGAAAAAGGAGTACAACAGAAAGCTACAACTACTAGGCTCTACTGGGCCCAACACCCTCTGCAGCCGTAGGCTCTGACTGCTCAACACCTGGACCTGAAAAGGGGTTATGAGTACAAAACGTCAGCGAACGCTGAGTAGAGTAACAACCAACTAACTAAAGCAGTAAAGGTGGACAGGTAGCTGCTGTTTTTCAATTTCTTTCTTTAACTAATTATTCTTTCTTTCACCACTTAGTTTATTTATCAGGTTTCTTTCTTGATCTCGAATGTTCCTCGTGGAAACAATCTTGATTGCAATCTTTTCCAAAGAGTAGAAGTCGCACATGGTGCTCTCTTGTCCGGGAGAGTTCCCCGTGGTGGTCCTACATCCAGTCAACCACCCCAAGGTCACGGACAGACGTAACGGTGACTACGGCACGCACGATAAGTGTACGGGTAGCTCCTCGCACTGGCACACGGTCAGTCGTTTCCATTAGCGGGTGCGCCGAAAGCACAGCACGGAACCAGTATAGAGCATAGCCCTCTCAGCAACAGGGGTCTAGCCCCTAAGAACCAAACAGGGGTCTCGCCCCTCCACAGTCCGCGCACCCTCGCCTGACCACCCTGGTTTGCCTAGTGGGCCTAACAAGTCGGTGTAGGGTGGCTAGCCGAACCCTGGGCCCCGTGGGGTTGCTAGCTCTCTCCCTACACTAGTAGCTCTCCCCGGTACAGTGTACGCGAGGGCCAAGAAGTCGATACAGAGTGGCCAATCCTAACCCCCGGGTCCCAACCCAAGGGCGGCTAGCTCCGCTCTACACTAAACAGGGGGCAGTCACTCTCCTTGGTACTCCATACTCAAGGACCAGCTCACTTCCCCACTCACATTTCCAGTTCCATTCCATTTATTTCCAGGAGCTCTACTCCTAATTCCCTGTAGGGTTCATACTTATATTCATCAAGCCATTCCATACCAGGTGTCATCATTTCTATTCCCATTCTCAGGTTATACACATGCAATTTATAATTCTATCATTCATATTTCCATATTTAGTTTATTTATAGATAGCTCGTGTTTCCAACATTCACCTTTCCATTTTCAAATTATATACATGCAGCTCATATTATTTGTGCGACAGGAAAATTACATTCAACAATTAACTAGCACAAGTACTATATATTTCGCAGGCGATTGTTATTCATTCACAGGCATTTATTATCATTCTATCTACTCATTCAAGACTGCAATCCATTCATTCAATACAAACATTCCAGTATTTCTAGTCCTAAGATTCATGCCACATCCTAGGTTCTAATCATTCATTCCACACATGCATTTAGGTTTTAATTAAATTAAGGGGAAGCCACTCTACCAGTAAACCCAGGAGTAATGGGGGCTTGAACGGTAGGCTCACGTGCCTCAGCAAGTCCCGAACCCGCAACGGAAACCAATCCTATCACAAGGATCAATCACAAGAGAATACTCAAAACAGTATAGAAAGTCTTCTAACAAGTAGAGGAATTCATACGGGAAACATCGGTATCGTAATTGCGGAAATCGGACCTCAAACGAACACTAAACGGGTCAAAAACAGTGTTTCTGACTCAAATCAGACGTCTGGAACAACTTCCAGATGTCTTAAAAGTGTCCAGTGCCATACCCCAAGTCCTGCACCACTCCTCAGGCATCCAGGAACTCCGCTGGGCCGTCTGGACCCAGTTCCAGACGTCCGATCACCTCTCCGGACGTCTAGAAGCGCTTCCTGTCGTCTGGTATGTCGCCTAGACATCCGAAATGCATGGGAGGTGCGTCCCGTGCCTTCCGAAAGTGAACCCTGTACGTAATCCACCAAATCTCCTCAGAAAGGCATGCAACAATGCCTCGATGGAGCAGCCTGCATGGCCGTATCCACAAAGAAGATGTACCTTCGCGAAGTCTACTTCTCAGTCGTCTGGAACCTCCTCCAGATGTCGGCTACGTCGTCTGGACGTCGATCCAAACGTCTGATTCTGGGAAAACCCAAAAACAAAACCAGCTTCCACCCTCTTACGCCACGCGTGGCCGTGCTGCACCCTCTCGCCTGCTGCTCCGGCTGCAGCAGTGTTGGGGAGGACCTCCCCGACGGACTCCTCCGCCTTGCGCACACACCGCTCCGGCCGTGAGCTCACCGGTGAGCTCCCACGCGAGCTCGCAAGCTAACTTCTCTCCCTCTCACGCTGCTCCTCCTCTCCTTCTTGCGCCACGCCCGCGCTCTCACCGATCTGCTGCTCTCACTAAAGGGAAGGAGGAAGGTGGCTGGGAAGTGGGGGTGGAACGAGGGAGGGGAGGGGGCCTTATATAAGGGTGTGGTTTAGGGTTTTCGTCGGGGCGGAAGGAGAGAGAAGAAGAAGAAAACGAGGGAAGTGTACTGTCTGCGGGCAGCACGCGCACAGATGCGAGCTCGTACTCAAAATTTTCGATTTCCAGACGTCTGGGAAGGTGTCCAGATGTCTGATTAGATGTCTGACCCACAGTCCAGACGTCTTAAAAGGCTCAAACAGCATAGGTCTTAACAGAACTCCTGTGGTTAGACAGAAATCTGGAATGTAGATGGGAAGTGAGCTGGCCCTTGAGTACGTGGTATCAAGGAGAGCAACTGTCCCTTTTTGTGTAGAGCGGAGCTAGCCTCCGTTGGGTTGAGATCCATGGTTAGGATTGGCCACTCTACACTGACTCCTGTTGCCCTCGTGTAAGTGGTACCGAGGTGAGCTATTAGTGTAGGGAGGGAGATAGCCACCCCACAGGGCCCGGGGTTCAGCTAGCCACCCTACACCGACTTGTTTAGGCCCTCTGGGCAAACCGAGGCAGTCAGATGAGGGTGCGCGGACTGTGGAGGGGCGAGACCCCTATTTGGTTTTAAGGGGCGAGACCCCTATTCTGAGAGGGCAAGGCCCTATACTGTTCCGTGCTGTACTTTGGGCATACCTGCTAGCGAAAATGACTAACCGCGTGTTAGTGCGGGGTAGCTACCCATGCGCTTATCACACGTGCCGCAATCACCGCTACGTCTTAACAGTGACCTCGGTGTGGTTGACTGGGTGTAGGACTACCACAGGGGACTCTCCCGGCCAGGAGAGCACCAAGTGTACCTTCTACTCTACGGAAAAGACTGCAATCAAGATCGTTCCCACGAGGAACATGCAAGATCAAGAATATCTGGATGTTTGAGAAAAATGGGTGAAAAGGAAATACATATAAAACAGATAAATAGAAAAGAGAATTAAACCTGTTGCTTTTACTATTTTTAGATAATATAGATCACTCTACTCAACATTCGCTGACTTTGTCTTTTCATAACATTGTTCAAGACCAGTAGTTGAGCAGCTCGAGCTTCCGACTGCGGAGGGTGTTGGGCCCAGTCGAGCCCAGCCATAGTTTTCAGCACTCCCTTGTTGTTCCTTTACTGTTGTAGTAAGTATTAAACCTTTAGCTACTGTTTGTCTCTACTGTTTACGTCCGTTTCCGTTGTTTGTTGTTGTGGTGGTATGTAATGGAAGAGCATATTTATTTTCCTTTACTACTTTGTACGTTTCTTCGACTTAGTTATATTGCATATGTGAATGTGGTTTACTTTCCTGCTTTTTGATTATTTCTTGTTGGACGATTGGATCTTGAGATTAGTCGAGGTGAGCCAGCCTCGGGCCCTGTAGGGATCTGGGAATCGAGTCATAACAAGATGGTATCAGAGCAAGGTTGTCTCGAGAAATGAACCCATTAGCTTAGGAATAAACATTCACGTTCATATAACTAGAATAGCCACCACAACATATCGCTTTGATATTCGTTCCGAGTCCTTTCTCGAAGAAATTAGGTATCGTTGACCCTATTGTTCTATCTTTCGCGTCTCCTTGCAGGAGATACCTCGTCGAGGAGTTCTCGAGGCGGGTCGTGGACGTGGCCGTGGACAAGGTCGAAGGGGCAGACATGCCAGGCCTGAGGTACCAGTTGACCCACCTCTTCTCCCAGGCGTTCAGGCCTAGGATCTCGCCCAACTGATCAAAGATATTATACGAGAGGAGCTCCACCAGCCTCCACCGTCACCTCTTCCTGAGGACGTGGAGGGGGAGTCCTCGGTGTGACAGAGAGACCACCACAGCGTTGGACGAGCAAGAGGGGGAGGGGTGGTCTTCCACCGCCCCCACCGCACTCTGACACTTCCGAGCACGAGCCCTCCTTGCTTGGAGGCGTGCCCGTTCCCCCACAACAGCTGCACCACGAGCTTTTCAGACAGTTCCGAAAGCTGAAGCCCCCCTCCTTCAAGGGGGATGAGGACCCGTCTGAGGCAGAGGACTGGCTGGAGTAGATAGATAAAGTGTTCGACACCCTTCGCCCTCCCGCGGAGTGCTGCGTGGCCTTTGCCACGTACCAACTAAAGAGCACTGCACACAGGTGGTGGAGGATAGTCAGAGGCCAGGAGAGGAGAGAGCCAACGTGGGACCAGTTCGTGACTCTCTTCTGCGAGTAGTACTTTCCGCAGACCTGGCAGGACCAGAGGAGGCGGGCGTTCCACACTCTCCACCAGGGGACGATGACTGTTAGCGCGTATCGCACGTGTTTCCTGGAGCTGTCATGTTTTGCCTCGACAGCCGTGGCTACAGAGGAGGAGCACCTGTGGAGGTTTATTGAGGGGCTCCGACCTGCTATTCGAGGGTATGTCAAACCCCTGAAGCTGCCCACCTTCTCACGAGTGGTTGAGGCAGCCATGACCTACGAGGAGACCAACCCGGCCACACGAGACACCAACAGCGGACGGAAGAGGCCCTATCAGCCAGAGTACTCTCAGGGTCGTCGGGAGAGGAGGCACACAGCACCCGCAGAGAGCCGTCTCGTTTTGCGGGGCCATCAGTGGCCTTTGGGGGCCCTAGACAGGGCCCAGCTGCCAACACTAGACACCCGCCTAGCCGCTAACAGGGACCTACTGAGGGAGGAGGTCGAGTTCCTCTCTACTACCAGTGTGGCCAACTGGGCCACATCAGGAGGGATTTCCCATCTAGGGCTGGAGCACAGCAGATGCTCCCCGCACCGAGTACTGGAGGCCGAGCTAGTGGTCGTGGTCCCCAGGTGCATGGGGGAGGGCAACAGTCACGAGGAGGGTACCGACCAACAGCTGCTCGCCCAACCCAAAGTGTAGCTGCTTCGTCTGCACTGAGGGCTAAGGGGCATATCAACGCCATGTCACACAGAGACGCCAGGGCTTTCGGTTCGGTGGTGGCAGGTATGGTTACCGTTTTTGGCGGATTAGTGTACGTACTTTTTTATTCCGGAGACACACACTCTTTTGTTGCTGCGAGTTTTGCCGTTAGTTTAGGGTAGGGTAGTGTACTATTAGAGGATCCGTTTGTGATCAAAGGCCCAGGTGGCCAGTTGTTTGTATCTGAGGAGGTCTACACGGACTGCGAGGTCAGTATAGGGGGACACAGCCTCCCCACTTACCTGATTGTGATACAGATGGAGGATTTTGGCATGATCCTAGGGATGGACTGGTTGTCCACCTATCACGCCCTGGTGGGCTATTTCAGGAGGAAGATCGTCTTCTCCATACCGGAGTGGCCTCCCTTTGAGTTTCACAGACAACCGATGGATAGAGTTTTCAGATGTATCTCTACACTTCGGGCAGCGAGGCTTTTGAGCCAGGGGTGTGAGGGCTTTTTAGCCTGTGTAGTGGTAGAGCTTAGCGTCGTGGCTGACTTTCAGAGTATACCAGTGGTTTGCGAGTACCCCAATGTTTTTCCAGCGGAGCTGCTAGGACTACTGCCCGAGTGAGAGATCAAGTTTGAGATCTCGCTGGTACCGAGGAACAGCCCCATTTCTACTGCAACGTACCGGATGGCACCGCTTGAGATGCGAGAGCCCAAGTCACAGTTACAGGACCTATTGGAGAAGGGCTTTGTGAGGCCTAGTGCATCCCCGTGGGGAGCCCCTGTGCTGTTTGTGAAGAAGGATGGTACCCTGCGACTTTGTGTCAACTACCGACAGTTGAATAGGATCACCAGCAAGAACAAGTATCCGCTGCCGAAGATTGACGACCTTTTTGATCAGTTGCGAGATGCCACAATGTTCTCCAAGATAGATCTGAGGTTAGGCTACCACCAGTTGAGGATCAGGGAGACCGACGTCTCCAAGATAGCTTTCCGTACCTGGTACGAACACTACGAGTTCTTGGTCATGCCATTTGGGTTGACCAAGGTCCCCGCTGCTTTTATGGATTTGATGAACCGGGTTTTCAGACCGGACTTGGACCAGTTTGTGGTGGTGTTCATCGATGATGTACTCATTTACTCGCGGGATCAGGCGCAGCACAGACAGCATCTACGGATGATTCTGGACACTTTGAGGCAACATAGGCTGTATGCCAAGTACAACAAGTGCGAGTTTTGGTTGAGGCAGGTGACTTTCTTGGGCCATGTGATCTCAGGGGATGGTTTGGTTGTGGATCCAGCCAAAGTTGAGGTTGTACTCAGGTGGGAGAGGCCACGTACAGTGACAGAGATACGCAGCTTTTTGGGGCTGGCGGGTTACTATTGGCGGTTTATCAAGGGATTCTCTCAGATTGCGCGTCCTATGACCCAGCTGACTCGGAAGGACGTGCCCTTTTCCTAGACAGATGAGTGTGAGACATGTTTTCAGGAGTTGAAGGAGAGACTAACATCGGCTCATGTGCTTACCATCCCAGACAGCAATGGCAGTTTTGTGGTTTACACAGACACTTCGTTGCAGGGGTTAGGGGGTGTGCTCATGCAGTGGGGTCACGTTCTCACTTATGCTTCGCGGCAACTGAAGCCCCATGAGCATAACTACCCTACCCATAACTTAGAGCTGGCCGTTGTTGTCTTCGCGTTGAAGACATGGGGGCACTACCTTTACGGTGAGACTTTTGAGATCTTCACAAATCATAAGAGCCTCAGGTACTTGTTTGACCAGAATGAGCTTAACATGAGACAGAGACATTGGTTAGAGCTACTGAAGGACTACGACTGCAGCATCTCCTACCATCCAGGGAAAGCCAATGTGGTGGCTAACGCCTTAAGCCGAAAGGCGCCCGCCCACTTGGCCAATCTACAAGCACAGAGTTGGAGACTTATGAAGGAGTTGGGCAGTTTGCGACCCCGGGAGTCACAGGGGTATTGTGGGACAGTGACAGTGACGCGGCAGACGTGACCAGAGCTGATAGACCGTATCATCGCAAGACAGATGACAGATCCATACTTACAGACACTGCGGGACAGGGTATTGACAGGAGACTTTTCCTTTACAAACGAGATACTGCATTTGAGGGGACGCTTATGCGTTCCTAGGGACGAGGAGTTGTTGAGAGAGCTCCTGGCTGAGGCGCACGAGTCCAGGTTCACCATACATCCTGGGAACACAAAGATGTATCATGACTTTTGGTGGAGAGGGATGAAGCGGGATGTTGGCGAGTTTGTGCAACAGTGTTTGGTGTGCCAGCAAGTGAAGGTCGAGCATCAGAGGCCTGCAGGGCTGTTGCAATCACTTCCTGTGCCAGAGTGGAAGTGGGAGAGCACCACTATGGACTTGGTGGTGAGCCTACCGGTTACCCAGCGAGGACACGATGCAGTTTGGGTGATAGTGGACAAATTGACAAAGACGACGTGTTCCTGCCGATCTGAGTCACCTTGGGACCAACACAGTTGGCAGAGAGGTACATTCGTGATGTGGTACGCCTGCACAGAGTTCCGCGTGAAATTGTATCCGACAGGGATACCCGTTTTACTTCCCAATTCTTGACTGAGTTTCAGTAGGCTTTGGGGACACGTTTGAGGTTCAGTACCGCATACCACCCCTAGTCGAACGGACAGTCAAAGCGCACCATACAGATACTTGAAGACCTTTTACACGCCTATGTACTAGACTGAAAAGGCTCCTTGGAGGAGCATTTACCCCTAGCAGAGTTGACATATAATAACAGTTACCACTCGAGCATCGGCATGGCACCCTACGAGGCTCTGTACGGACGGAGGTGTACTGCACCCTTGAGTTGGGTCGGGGTGGGGACCAAGTGGGAGGTTGGCCCCAAGTTGATCCGGCAGAGTCAGGAGGTGATACAGCAAATCCACAGACGACTCTGCACTGTCAGGAGCAGGCAGAAGAGTTACGCTGACCGAAAACATATAGAGGTGCAGTTCGAGGTTGGGGATCACGTCTTTCTCCGTGTTTCTCCCATGAAGGGACTGTAGCATTTTGGGGTGAAAGAGAAGCTTGCACCAAGGTTTGTGGGGCCTTTTGAGGTCCTGGAGCAGGTGGGACCCGTTGCTTACAGAGTTGCCCTTCCACCCCATCTTTTTGGAGTCCACAACGTGTTCCACGTGTCCAACCTCAAGGAGTACGTCGCCGATCCCAGTCACGTTCTGAACCGCGAGAGCGTCGAGGTAGGTGACGACCTGACCTACCCCGAGAGACTAGTACAGATACTAGACAGAGCCGCCCGGAGTCTGAGACGGAAGCAGGTACCACTGGTGAAGGTCCTATGGAGAAACCAATGGTACGAGGAGGCTACCTGGGAGCCTAAGGCGACGATGCGAGAGCGGTACCCGGAGCTTTTTGAGGGTACGTCTTTTCAGACCTACTTCAGCCCTCTTTAAGTTTGTTATGTGTTTTATGTTCCTTTTTCCGCACCTTAGTTAGCTCAAGTTTCGAAGATGAAACTTCCTTTAAGTTTGTTATGATGTAATGACCCGTCACACTTTTATCCTTTTAAGACGTCTGGAATCTCGGTCAGACGTCTATCCAAATGTCTAGATCCTTTCCCATACATCTGAAAATGAAATTTTTGTACGCATACAGCGCCCTGCGCGCAAGCAACGCGCAGGATCCTCTTCTTCTCTCTCCCTTATTTTCCTTCCCCGAACCATAAACCCTCCACGCCATCTATTTAAGCCCCTCTCCTCCTCTCCACTCCACTCCACACACCACCACCATCACCTTCAGAGCTTGCGGGAGTGGCGAGAGGAGGCGAGCAAGGGAGAGCGAGAGGGAGGAGAGTGCGGGAGGAGGAGGAGACCATGGTCAGAGAGCTTCGGTGGAAGCTCAGCGGAGCTCGCATAGCCACCGCGGGCGCGTGGGGGAGGAGGAGAGAACTCAGGGAGGCAGCTTCCCGACCATCTACAGCGGTTGGAGCTGCGACGGTGCAAGGCGAAGCACCGCAGAGAGCGTTAGGAAGAGGTTCTGATACTAGAAATTTTCCAGTATCAGATGTCTGGAGTGGAGTCCAGACAGCTGACAGAGCACCTGAACGTCTGGAGTTAAGGCCAAACGTCTAAAAGCTCATTTATCGCAAAGGTGCGTTCTTTTTCGCGGTTACAACCATGCAGGCCTCACCACAGACGCATGTTTGGTCTGATTTGGGGGACTACGGTTGTTGTACGCAAGAGCAGCCTTGGGAAGTAGCGTGGAATGCTTTCCCACGCTCTTTTGGACATCTGATTAGATCACCAAACGTCCGGAGGTGCGTCCAGACGACCGAAGGAATTGTCCGACATCTGGAATTGCCTTCAGACAATCGCAGAGAAGGCCTGGACGTCTGAGGAAACTGCAAGGACTTAACGTACGATCCTGGTACCTTTTAAGACATTTGGACTTATTCCCAGACGTCTGATTTTGAATAGTAGGCAAGTTTTTGACCCGTTTGTGGTCCGATCGGGGTCCGTTTTACGCAAACGAAGGACCTGTATTTTCCTTGCAAGTTTCGCTACATACTAGAGACCTTTGTAATCTGTTCTGAACCCTCCTTTTGTGATATATTCCCTGGTATAGGGTTTCATCCTACTGCGTGTTTGGGACTCGCAAAGACACTTGGGTCTACGATTCGAGCCCCCATTACTCCCGAATTGCATGGTAGAGTGGTTTAATTCTGTTAATAATTATTAAATAAGAATGAACTTCTGGAAATAGCCGAATGAAACCTTAGGATGTGGCATGAACCCTAGGGTAGAGAAATGAATGATTCTGTTTGTATTGCATGGTTCACTTGCATGCATAATTAAGATAAATTACTAGTAAATGCCTGGATTATAATTACGAGCTGCCTGTTAGAATATGAGTTGCCTGTGTTAATGAAACTACCTGTGAAAACACCTATTGCATGTCTTTAAGAATTGAACTATGAAAACACGAGCTGCCTGTATATGGATGAGGAATGAACTATGAAACTTGAGATCTGGATCTGGATGACGAGGTGAACACGAACATGAACCCTACGGGGAATTAGGAGTAGAACTCCTGTGGTTAGATGGAAATCTGGAATGTAGATGGGAAGTGAGCTGGCCCCTGAGTATGTGGTACCAAGGAGAGCAACTATCCCTTTTTGTGTAGAGCGGAGCTAGCCTCCGTTGGGTTGAGACCTAGGGTTAGGATTAGCCACTCTACACCGACTCCTGTTGGCCCCCGTGTACATGGTACCGAGGCGAGCTACTAGTGTATGGAGGGAGCTAGCCACCCCACGGGGCCCGGGGTTCAGCTAGCCACCCTACACCGACTTGTTTAGACCCTCTGGGTAAATCGAGGTAGTTAGAGGAGGGTGCGCGGACTGTGGAGGGGCGAGACCCCTATTTGGTTCTGAGGGGCTGACCCCTGTTCTGAGAGGGTAAGGTCCTATACTGTTCCGTGCTGTACTTTGGGCGTACTCGCTAGCGGAAACGACTGACCGCATGTTAATGCGGGGTAGCTACCCGTGTGCTTATCACGCGTGCCGTAGTCACCGCTACGTCTTGACAGTGACCTCGGGGTGGTTGACTGGGAGTAAGACTACCACAGGGGACTTCCCCGGCCAGGAGAGCACCACGTGTACCTTCTACTCTACGGAAGAGACTACAATCAAGATCTTTCCCACGAGAAACATGCAAGATCAAGAATATCTACATGTTTGAGAAAAATGGGTGAAAAGGAAATACATATAAAATAGATAAATAGAAAAGAGAATTAAATTTGTTGCTTTTACTATTTTTAGATAATATAGATACCACTCTACTCAGCGATCGCTGACTCTGTCTTTTCATAACACTATTCAGGACCAGGAGTTGAGCAGCCCGAGCTTCCGGCTGCGGAGGGTGCTGGGCCCAGTCGAGCCCTCACCCTTGTTGTTCCTTTACTGTTGTAGTAAGTATTAGACCTTTAGTTACTGTTTGTCTCTACTGTTTACTTCCGTTTCTGTTGTTTGTTGTTGTGGTGGTTTGTAATGGAACAGCAGATTTATTTTCCTTTATTACTTTGTACGTTTCTTCTACTTAGTTATATTGCATATGCGAATGTGGTTTACTTTCCTGCTTTTTGGTTATTTCTTGTTGGACGACTGAGTCTTGGGATTAGTCGAGGCGAGCCAGTCTCGACTCCTATAGGGATCCGAGAATCGGGTCATAACATGGTGTGACTCTTGGATCGAGTCACAACCAGTTTGAATAGAATTCAGATAGGAAAGGCTGTATTAGAGAAGAATCAGAGGAAATAGAAGAGCAAGAGAAGAGAGCAAAGAAAGAGAAGATTGGGAATGTGATTCGACCAATCAACACAACCCCAAGGGTGATCTTTATTGCTATTTATACATGAGTGGTTCTCAACCGCTAACAACCAAGACTGTTATTCTTTTTACAATTATGACAGTTATGATAGTTACAAATGTGACTGTTACTTCTAATAGAAATGCCTCATTGATAAGAAGAAGTTTGCCAATTAAGTTCTACCATGTACATAATTCACACAATAAATCATGCAATAATTTGCCATTGATATTTGGATGGATAAATAAATCAAAATCCACTGCTTTAAATTACTTACCCTGATATGTGTGGGAATCATGTGGAAAAAATTGCAACCTCTCAACCAAACACTCCCACTCTATCTTTAGGAATAATTAGCTAAAATCATTGATTTGGAAAGTTAGTATAGCATGACCACCTAGAATCACCCTCAAAACAAACTTCTTGAATTATATCCATATAGATTATTAGAAAGATAAATTATTCGCCCATCCTATTCCCAATAGAAACACATTTGCTGATAAGCCAAAGCATATCATTTGCCTCTCTTTGATAGGTTAAGGGATGGAATTAATGTTGGAAGACATTTAGAAGAGGTTCTTCTCCCACTGAAGGTAGCAATCTTTATTTGGCTACTGTTGTATGTGTTGTGATCAAAATTCATCGTAGTTAGGAAAATATCACATCATAATATAGTGACGAAAATCAACATGACATTTAAATTTATAATGCTTGAAAAATCGTAAGTTCCGAGGTCGTTCGCAGGGAGCAAGTGTAACAAATCAATCCACTAATCACAATATTCAAAGAAAATAGTGCAAGTGAATCAAATGACAAAAATGATATTCAGTTAAGAGCAAGAATTATCTCAAGAGTTAGGGACAAAAATATAAATAAAGGACTCAAAAATGGTGGTTGAAACCACCAATTATGCCAAATAATGTAAGCACAATGCCGAATCAATTTCTCAACAGTGCTCTTCAACCACTTAACCACGTAAGCACTAAATATCCACGTCGAAGCCAAGTATCAAATCAGAACCAAATGTTTCAACAGTACCCAAATCAGACGTCTCCAAGGTGCAACAAACGCCTTAACCTTCACGCTCAAATCACCTCAAAATTGTCTAAGTGTTGGCACGCACCCCCAGGTGCTACAGTGCAAAACCACCCCCCTCAGATTTCCTTTCTCTTTCCTCTTTCCAAAACCAAGTATAGGTTATGCAGGTAACGGTAACCAGGTAATCAAGTCAGAGCCCAGACACAACAGCGTGGTGTAGCGGATGAGAGCATGCATGACACATGGGGAGAGGAGGGACCTCACCCGCGCATTCGAAGGCGAAGCGCTATTGACAGGAAAACAATATATGCAAGAAAAAAGTTCAAAAGTCCCCAATATGGGACTAAATTGAGCAGCCTCCTTCATGTGAAGTTGCATGAGGTTGCTCGTCCAATTCGCACTGCTGTCGATGTTCGTTGCTCAATTGAAGGTGCAAACGGCTTTGCATGGTGAAGCCGCAGCTATAGGATAAGATCTTAGGTCCAATGGTGGTCGGAGCGCCGTGATGGACGTCGAGGAAGACGAAGGCGGCGGCGGACGTCCGGTGAATACCTAGCAGTCAAAACACGGGTTGTAAGCCCAAGTCAGAAGTCTCAGGAGCTTCGTCGAGTTGCGTGGAGTGCAACGACGGTGGTGGCGAGGTGTATGGAGACCTATCTTGGCTAGACGATGACGGGGAATGACAACGGAGGTGGGTGTGTTTGGTGGGTTGTGTGCATGGTCAAAAGTCCCACTAAAGTTGGGACTTTTGATCAGGGAGTCAGGGTGGAGCTTTTGGTGGCGGTGGTTTGGAGTTTGGGTGTGTGTGGCAGCTGCACGACCTCGCCAGAGGTGTGGCCGGCGTGGGGGAGGCATGTAGTGTGGTTAAAACTAGGAACTAAGGGTGTAGAAGTGACCTAGAGAGAGAGAGAGGAAGAGTTCCAGGGGACTTAGGGGGAGCGAGAGAGTGGGATGCTTCTAGCATTGATCGGTCGGATGCGAAGAAGATGAAGGCATCGACGAGGGAGTATGGCGATGTCGAAGGCAAAGAGGACCTCTGCTTTGACCATCGAGAGGCGGAAGAGAGGAAGACGGAGGGCCATCCAATTTGATGGTTGGATGGCTGGAGGAGGTCAGAGGCAATTGCCGAAGCTCAAGATGCAGTCAACCGGAGGAGGAAGAGAGAGGTGTTTTCTGGCTTATTCTTGGCTAGGGAACACGCTAGGATGTAGGGAAGCTTTTGTAGAGGCATTCCAGGCCTTCAATTGCAAGGAATCCTTGCGAATTCCATGCAATTGAAGGAAGGAAAGAACCTATGATTTCACGAGTTCGTCAGAGTTGTATGGTCTGATTTGGGATCTTTGATGGTGCTCAGATGGTTGGGATCTTCTAATCAATAATCCCTCCAATTTTGTTGGGATTTGGCCGACAAATCAGGGAATCCTTGATTGAAGTCGGCAATCTTTGGGTTTCGAGCTTTATTCACACAACCATGGTGGCAAGGACCTTTTTGATAGAATGATGAAAAATATAGGGGTCTATTTGTAATAAACTTGAAACGTAGGGGTGCAAATGTGAGAAATATAATTTTGAAGGGCTAAAATGCAAACTAGGTCAAGATGGACTCTGATTTGGCTCAAATTTTGGTATTAACCTAATTTGGATCCAAGGAATCTAATGATGAACTTAGATTTTAGTTTTGACCACATTCTCCTGGGTAAATTGCACAACAGCCCAAATCAAGCCAAATTCTCATCTAAAACTCTTCTCTAGGTCAAAATGGGTTCAAATGGTTAAAGTGAAGGTACCAAGCCTCTTAGAATATTTTCTCATGATTTATAGGAGGTTTATATTAATTTTATCTAGAACATAACCTTTTCAATTTAAGTAGGGTTGATAATTGGGGTTTTCAGTACTATTTTCACCCTTGAAATGCATGAAACCCTGATTCAATCAATATGAACGTCATGTTTAGACTTTTATGCTTAATTAAACTTTAATTAACCCCTGATTAACCTCATAGTTAATTCACATTTGTGATGTGTTTTTAAAACAACAGAATTATCAATATTTTCTTATTTTCTTCTCAAATCAAATTAGTGTGGAATTGTAACCCTCAGATGATCAAGTAAGAACATTTATCATTTGAATCTGATTAATTGTGACTAGTTAGGACCCATGATGGTGTTACCATCAGTATAGTAAATCAATTCTCACCCAAGAGTAACATTCTCAAATAAAGGAGTCCATCTTGCCAAGACATTAATTCTTTGCTTTCAAGGCCTTAGCCCTTAAGACACTTTTGTAACTTGATAAATGAAAAAAAAATTACAAATGAGATATTTACATAGGTGATGAAGTACTTTATAGAAAAGGTACTTTATAAATTTGAGTTAAAAAGCTTCTCTTTCATGACAATATAAACCCGATGAATCTTTTACAGGTCTATCCTACTAGATGGACTTACAAAATGCCACCTTTTTTTTTTGAAATAGAAAATGCCTCCTTTTTTCTCCTACCTAGAATAAAATTATTAAATTCCTTTCTTTTTGTATCTAGCCTACCATCCATATATATCTTCAATTAAAACCCCCCTTGGGTGAGCAAAAAAATCGACCATCTAAGCAAAAGCTTTCTTTGTAATGGTACCAATAACTCTTCAAGATACCACCTGTTGGCTTGGCACACATTTTGTCGTCGAAAAGGCAACGATATGATTAGGGATTTTAATTCCAAGCTAGGATTTATTGTAAAAAGTACAACATGTGAGATGTTGTACTATACTCTCCAAGATAAAATCTTCTTGCTTGCGAAGATCTTGGAGAAATTGGTTCTTCTCATGTGATTCTAATTTAGATTATTTTTCTTCATGTCCTTTTCAAATTTTTGAGCATTGAATCTAATCTGATTAAAGATTTGAAATGGCCATTTTAGCTCACTTCTATGATGCTGCAACGAATTGTTTATCTTCATTTAAATGGACTTGAGTTTTATATTAATGAAAAGGATTATTACAACTTTGGAAGACTAACATTTTAGAAAAGGACGAATGTTAATGATTTGTATCTAAGGTGACACAATTTGATCATAGGAGTTAAATTGTTAAAGAGCACTAAAGGAGGAATATATAGTGCGATAGTAATTAAAAGATATAATCCAAATACAATTATGCAACAGTCATGAACACAAAAGAACATTTGACTACAAACCACAATGACACAAGTATTTATAGTGGAAGCTCTTCATGCAAAAACCTATCGTGCAAGTTACCCTATCTTACAATTTTTTCAAATACTACACACTAACCAAATTCGATATCTAGCTACTTCCTCAATACAAATTTATCTTTAGTCCCTCACCTCAAGGCTCACTTTCTGCCCTTTTGCAATGTTGCTTTCTTGCTTATATGATGTGCATCTCCATGAAATGTAGCAAGATGAGGCTTGTCTTTATATGAAGCTCCATGAGCGAAGCTCATCTCCTTCGCATCCAACTCGTGCCTATGATTTGCAACCACGGTTCACTCCTCTCTACTAGGCATTGATGCAATAAGCTATTCCACAATCCCAGCTAGGTTGTTGGCTCCACAAAGATCTAGACTTATGATGGGATGGATGATTCAATCTCTAGAGCTTACAAAGACTTTCCTATTAAAGACCACATTATCTTTTCCTTTTAAGCAAAAAAATTAAATTTGACAACCTAAATACCAAATAAATGGAAAATACTCTAACATATAATAATATCCTAATATCCCAATAGCTCTTTCAAATAAAAGAATAAGAAATAATGCTTAGAAACCTTCTTTATCAGGAAGTAACAAGGAACCAAAGTGCCAAGATGTTCTAGGAAGTTTAGATTATTATATTTTATTCATAAAAAACATATATACTAAATGATTGATATTTTGGTTTTCAAGTGTTGTGTTTTCTTTGAAAGAGTCCCTAGGGTAACCTTAAGTTTTGTACATAGAAAGCGACTAGAAACATAATCAAGGGAAACCATGGATAGAGAAATGAACAACAAGTTTGATCCAATAGCTAGAAAACCAACAATGAACAAACAACCAAATTTAAACAACTATTAATAGTCGGCTTATAAAAGCACAAAATGTTTTATGAAGAGAACAATAAACTTCAATTTTACTATATCCATATAAGTTAGAATATGGTTGACTTGCAAGAATTGCAAGTGATCTTAAGATAGAAACAAAATTCATCTAACAGTCAACCTATAATGACCTGTCACACTTTTAGCCTTTTAAGACGTCTGGAGTCTCAGTCAGACATCTGTCCAGACGTCTGGACCCTTTCCCGGACGTCTGAAAATGAAATTTTTGTACGCACACTATGCTCTGCGCGTGGGCGACGCGCAGAACCCTCTTCTCCTCTCTCCCTTCCTTTTCTTCCCCAAACCCTAAACCCCCCACGTCGTCTATATAAGCTCCCCCTCTCATCTCCTCTCCACTCCACACACCAGCCACCACCACCTTCAGTGCTGTGCGGGAGTGACGAGAGGGGGCGAGTAAGGGAGAGAACGGGGGGGCAAGCGAAGGAGAGAGCGGGAGGAGGAGGTCGAGGTTGGAGGAGCTTCGGTGGAAGCTCGGAGGAGCTCGCACGGCTACCGCAGGCATGTGCGGGAGGAGGAGAGAACTCGGGGAGGCAGCCTCCTGACCCTCTATAGCGGCTGGAACTGCGGCGACGTGAGGCAGAGCGAGCAGAGAGCACTGGAAGGAGTTCCTGATATTGGAAGTTTTCTAGTATCAAATGTCTGGAGTGGAGTCCAGATGGCTGACGGGGTACCTGGACGTCTGGAGCTAAGGCCAGACATCTGAAAGCTCATTTATCGTGAAGGTACGTATCGTCCTACGCCATGCATATCGCAGCGTAGGGGTATATGTCGGCTGACTTTGCCTGCGTTGTCGTACGCAGGTGCAGTGATGAGAACCTCATCATGAACCCTAACTAGCACATTTTAACTTAAATAAGTATACAAAAGCTCCTACAAAACCTAGGGAAAGCCTAAATCAAAGCACTATAAATTTGAGTATAAAGCAACTCACAAGGGGCAAAACTATAATTTTACCATTACAGTACACAAATGAGATTTCTAAGGGTCTAAACACAGGTCAAATGGGCTTAATAAGAGATAAAGTGGGACGAATTGATCTGAAAAGGGTTATAACAGCTTCTAGGAATTAAATGACATTCTCTAACCCTAAAACAAACCTGCTCTAATTCAAGAAGTTTCAGGCAAGATAAAAAATAATTAAACCCTCTAAAATTTATGAAAAAATATCCCCTAGGGTTTAGAACCTTCAATTTGGCCATTGGAACCCATCTTGACCTAAATTGAGAACCATACCCAATTTTTAACCTAATTTGGGTTTTTGTGCAAATTGATCGATCAAACATGGCCAAACCTAAAATCCAACTTCACCATTAGATTCCTTAGGTCAAAATTAGGGTTCTATCAAAATTTAGACCTAAGGAAAGTTTTCCTTGACCTACTTTACAAATTGATCCTCAAAAATTACTTTTTGACCCTTAACTTTTTGAACCCTTGCACTTAACCCCTCAACTTTCCCTTCGTTCTTTGCAAGCCGGTCCCTATGCCACCCGCAGCAGCTGCCCATGCCTCTGGCGACTTTGCGCGAAGGATGGCGCTGCACAGGGTATGGGGACCGGCCCTAAAAACGAGGGGGGTCCCCGACATTGTCTTCTTCCACATGCACCACCTCCCATGCCCTGCTGATACCCATACTTCTCATGTGAATGCACGAGAAGTATGGGTCTCTTCTCCGACCACGTCTCCAGTGCCTGTCCACACCTCCTCCTCGTACTTTCATCCCCTGCCAGCACCTATTTAAGGAGCGGTGGTCGAATGCGCCCGATCTCCATCGCGTGGTCGAATGCGCCCACTCCAAGAGAGGCACCCCGCGGCTCGAACCCACGTCTTGAGGCTGGCAAGCGCTTTATCCACTGCGCTACGCTCGTGGATTGGTGAGGAGAGAGTTCGTGCGCCACGAGATTTGGACCATTGGATCGAGATCCAACGGTCAAGACTACTTCCTCTTTTAGCTTCAGATGGTGAAGTCACCGGTCCGAGATCCAATCTTAGCCGTTGGATCAATGATCCAACGGTTGAGAAACTTTGGTCAACACATGAAGAGGTAATGTGTGCATCTTAGGCCAAATTGGATGGCTGAGATGGCACCACGTGGCGCCATCTTCGCCATCCATCTTCTGGGTGATGTAGATGGTGCCACGAGTATCGGATTGAGTCGATTTTCACGTCGTTAGGCTGCGATCGTCAATCCGAATCCATCCGTGTGGTTGGATTTGTCATCTAAAGTGCAGATTAACACCATCTTGGCCCTTGATCTTCTAGGGTTCCTCGATCTCTATCTGATGCTATGGACATCCGATTAGGGCGATCTTAGAGTCGTTGAACTCCAATCGTCGCCCTAATCAGATCCATCTTGGCCGTCCATCTTCTGGGTGATGTAGATGGTGCCACGAGTATCGGATTGAGTCGATTTTCACGTCGTTAGGCCACGATCGTCGATCCGAATCCATTCGTGTAGTCGGATTTGTCATCTGAAGTGCGGATTAACATCATCTTGGCCCTTGATCTTCTAGGGTTCCTCGATCTCTATCTGATGCTACGGATATCCGATTAGGGCGATCTTTAAGTCGTTGAACTCCAATCGTCGCCTTAATAAGATCCATACAATTGGATCTTCAATCTGAGGCCCCAGTAAAAAGTCACCCTTTCCCTGACCATAAAAGGAGACAATTAACCTCCATTTTACTTCGACTAATCTAAATACAGGATAATGCATGTTATGCAATATTTATAGTATGTAATACAATTATATGCTTAAGAACATGCATAACTAGATATTTTATGTAATGTAAACATGTTTACATCTCACAATAATAGAGATACGCAGTTTTCTGGGACTGGTAGGCTACTACCAGCGGTTTATCAGAGGGTTTTCTCATATTGTCATCTTATTACCCAGCTGACCCAGAAGGACGTGCCCTTTTCCTGGATGGGCGAGTGTAAGGCATGCTTCCTGGAGTTGAAGGAGAGACTGAATTCAACTCCTATGCTTACTATCCCAGACAGTAATAGCGGGTTCGTGGTTTACACCGACGCTTCGTTGAAGGGGTTGGGTGGTGTGCTCATGCAGCGGGGTCACGTTGTCGCTTACGCTTCGCGGCAACTGAAGCCCAATGAGCATAGCTACCCCACCCATGACTTAGAGCTTGCAGCAGTTGTCGTCGCGCTGAAGACAAGGAGGCACTACCTGTATGGTGAGACATTCGAGATCTTCACAGATCACAAAAGCCTCAGGTACCTGTTTGACCAGAAGGTGCTCAACATGAGACAGAGATGTTGGTTAGAGCTCCTGAAGGACTACAACTGCATCATCTCCTACCACCCAAGGAAAACCAATGTGGTGGCCGACGCCTTGAGCCGGAAGGCACCCGCCCACTTGGCCAGCTTGCAGGCACAGAGTTGGAGACTCATTGAGGAGGTGGGCAGTTGGTGACCCCGGGAGTCACGGGGGTATTGTGGAGCAGTGACAGTGACGCGGCAAGCACGACCAGAGCAAATAGACCACATCATTGCAGGGCAGATGGTCGATCCATACTTACAGACACTGCGAGACAGGGTGTTAACAGGGGACCCAAGAGACTTTTCCTTTTCTGATGAGATACTACGCATGAGGGGACGCCTATACATTCCTAGAGACGAGAAGCTGTTGAGAGAGCTCCTGACTGAAGCGCATGGGTCTTGGTTCACCATACATCCCAAGAATACAAAGATGTACCATGATCTGCGACGCGACTTCTGGTGGAGAGGGATGAAGCGGGATGTTGGTGAGTTTGTTTAGCAATGCTTGGTATGCCAGCAGGTGAAGACTGATCACCAAAGGCCTACAGGGCCATTACAGCCACTTCCTATGCTAGAGTGGAAGTAGGAGAGTATCACCATGAACTTGGTGGTGGGTCTACCAGTTACCCAGCGAGGACACGACGCAGTTTGGGTAATAGTAGACATGCTGACGAAGACGACACGGTTCCTGTTGATCCGAGTCACCTTTTGGTCAATGATAGTAATAATTGTCATAATCGTCGATTTTTGTTGCAGCAATGGTGATTATTGATTGATGAAAAATATCATTAGTGTCATTGTAGTGCATTGTATGGAATACCAACCATCATTACGACCATTATTATTCACTTAATTAATTTTTACTGGTTTTGTTCCATGTCGTTCACTGGGAGGCAGTTATCAATTTACATCACTCTCTGATTCCAACATTATCCTTTAATTCTAAAAAGAAGTTTAACGTCTAATGAAGAATGAATGAATGAATACTTGGATTGATTGCTTACAAAGAATTAATCAACATGCTTGCAAAAACTAACTATAAACAAGCACTAAACTATACTCTAAACTATCTCTTTATAAGTTATATTACTAATACTTTCATAAAAGTACACTACCAACTAAGATTACATAGTATACTAATTTAACTTACTAAGTTGACACTTACAGTAACACATATAATAGCTATAGTGACAGATGCAAGCATCGCTAGACCCTAAAGAAAACTATATACAAACTAAAAGAGGGAAACCAGGGTCTGTGGCGATGGTTATAGCGACGTTTTATTCTGCTAGTAGAGGTACGAATTTATTTATATATAAGTAATTGACTATACTACGTATATATATATATTAGTCCTCTGTATCTGTATTCACTCTCTGATTTCACTATACGTATTTACATCTTCTCTCTCTCTCATTCCACACTATTGTTCATCTTCTTCATCTTATCCTGCATTATACGTCTTCGGAAGCACTGCAGCACATAAGCGATTAGCTGCTGTCATTAACACTCTTAAGTAATCAAAAATGTGTTTAATTTGCAGGCATGCTTTTCGAGAGATACATAGCACCCAAAGGGTGGGACCAGACCTCTACTAAGAGCGCCCTAATTGTCATTAGGCCGCTTAATTGTATATTATCAACTCAGATCAAAGGGCCTCTCAACTAACGTACACACACACCTGGGCCCCCGGCCCCCAAATGCTCGGATCAATTCTCAAGTATAAGCTCGTATGTAAGGTATGGTTGTTTCAGGCGCCCGGCGCCCGTGACGACTATGCCATAAGAAAACAAAATCAATAAAAAGAGCAGCGCATGATGTGGCGCTATTCAAGCACCGCATCTGCGCTGAAGATGCATGCGGCTACTCGATAGAGAGGATTTTGGCCCTCAATTCGAGGGCCGTAATTTATTTTAAAATCAAAATAAATTACAGGAAAATAGAGTATTTATATAATACTATACAATTGTACACATGATTTGAAATTTTCTTTATATTTACTATATAAATAAATTAACTAAAGTATACGATTTTTACATACTGATTTTGATGTTTAATTCTTTAATTACTGATAAATTAGCTACTATATGGTCTAATTGACCTTATACAGAGTTAATATACATGTATAAGTATTTTATAAACATTTTTATTGAATTTTACGGATTAAATTTCTATTCTGTTTACATTTAAATAGCAAATTTGGACTGTTTTACTTATCCACTAAGTTTAAATAATACAATAAAATATAAACATACTTCATTTAGCTTAAATTAGTTAAAGTATGTTAGTCTAAGTATACAGATTCAGTTAACTTAATTCTAACTCTAAATTACTAATTTATCTAATTTAATCTAATAACTTAGCTATTAACTTAATAAATTAATTGTTTATTATGTATAAAGAATAAAATTAAGATATAGGGTTTTAGTGGTTTATAATCTACATATACATATATATATATACAGTTTTATAGCTTAACACTGTTATTTACACTGTTTATTGATTTATTTAGTCTAATAGTACATATAGGTTAGTTTAACTAATAAGTAGTTATATAATTAATAAATATATAGTATGATCGAACTTAAATTCCCAAATTACAGTGTACAATATATATGTAAGTTATTTGTACAGTTTATATACATAAGCTACTTATTTACATAGGAGACTTAATATAAGTCTTATATTTACAAGAGTATACTTTATATACAAAGTACATTTTTTTTTAGGTATTTTTGGAGTTTTTCATTTTTTATGATTTTTATACATATTATAGAGATAAGAGATGAGAAGGGAAGAAGTAGATGAGGAGAAAAACATGTTTGTGATGTTTGTTAGCTATAACTTTTCTTATTAAGTTCCATGGTTTACAAATCCATCGACTGGCAAATTCTACCAAGTCAAGGGTTTTGCATACCATGTAACTTGGTATGTGGTTAAGAAACTTTCTGATCTTTGATTAGACAGTTTTATTTTAATTTTTTTAGAATTTTTTCTTATTTTTATTGAATTTCAAATCTCACCCATCCTAAGCCTTTCAAAAGGCTTCGAAAGGGGTCCTAAAGACTTAGGATGGGACTTAGAAGACTTAAAAAGGCATTGACTGACTTATTTACAGTCAGAGTGAGATCTGACAGAGATTCAACCCATTTTAACATATTAATCATTTTCGTTTCATTTAGTTAGTGTGTTTGGACAGTTAAGTAAATTGAAGTGGCTGACAAACAGTTGGAAGGAAACAACAAGCATTCACTGAATTGAATTTCAAATTCTTATAAAGGAAGGCTTGTATACAAGAAATGGATTACAACTACCTGTCAGTTATTTGATCAAAAATTTCTTATACAGGGCTTTTAGATCAAAAACTCATGCTACACATTAAGATATCAGACAGCAGCAGCAGCAAGAACACTAAAAACCAACCCTGCAGCAAGTCAGATTTCACTCCAGATGGCTTACTGCAGCATGCAGTAAGTTCATCTGGAATGAAATCAGTACTTAAGGAAAGGGGGGGAATGTAGCTGCAAGAGCAGCAATTTACTGTGGATCTGGGATCAAAATTAGAAATTCAAACTCATGAATTCCCTAAACCCCAACTGACAAGGGTTTCACTTATCAAAAATACTCAATCTTTCAATTCCAAAGCACAAATCCTTGTCAAGAAAATTCTCATTGAATCCAATCTGCAGAAACACTGATCTAACTCTTCCTGATGCTATAGACAGCATGTAGAGAGAGTTTAATCAGACAACTTAAATCCATAATACAAATCCCAGATTCTGGCACCATAGGGAGTATTGAGAACTCCTTAGGTTACAAGAAAAAGTATCGATGCTCTCAACAAACCACAGGCTCCTGAATGCAAGATAGACTTCAAATCACCACAGTGATTTTCCTTAGTTCTATCATACATTCAATGCATTAAAGTCCTCAAGAAAACTTAGATCAAATTATGGCTCTTCTGAGATGAATTTTGACATCAAAGTCATCTCAGATTCCTTGCCACACAATGAATGAAGATCATAATTCCTTAGTTTGTCAGATTAAGACAATCAAAATCCAATTAAGTAAAAAATCCTTAAAATCTAAATCAAAGAAAAATCCAACAAACTGACATTTTCAAGCTCAGTACAGGGGCTTTTGTGAACAAAAATGAGGTGAATGGGAAGCCCCTAATGTACTTTTTGACGCCAATTTCAAATCTGAGGTTAAAAACCATTCAGATTTGAAATTGGGTCTAAATGAATGGGTGAATTTGCGAGGAACAAATCGTGGAAATCAGAAGCGATTATGAAAACATGGAGAGGGAGAAAATTCGTAATTATGGACTATGTGAAACCATCCCCTCTGATCTGGAATGATCAGAGGAGGTGAAAAGGGGGGAGAATCGGGTCTAAATCTACTGCTACAATACAACTACACTATCATAACAGCGAAATTAACACTACTCATTACTTGAATTCTACCTTAAACCTACTTAACTACAGCTACTACTAATTTGTAGAAAAATAAATCTACTCTAACAGGAAGAATGGGGCCTATGGGTCCTTAGCCGATGGCTAAGGAGGAAGAAGGGAGGAAGATGACTCCAGTGGAGGGAAGAGTCTGCTAGTGAGGCTCCAGGGTCATCCTCAGGTGCTACGAGGTCCTTAGCGACGAGGAGGTCGAGAAGAAGGCGGCGATTTTATAGCCGGTGGCTGTGAAATCAGGGAATTGGTGGGGAGGAGAAACTGGAGTGGACGAATAATCGCTAAGAGATGTAGGAGGGAGTGATCCTTTGCGCATGCGACCACTGAGGTGCTTAAGTAGCAAACTCAGTGGCTCAGATCACCGCGTGGGTGAGAATATCCGATGGGGCAACCAGCGGCAGGGAAGAGAGGAGAGTAGCATGTGGTGAGCCAACTCAAAATTTGACCGTCAAATGGGATTTGGGGAGAGGGGTGAGCGTACGCGCCGATTCGCGCGAAGCTTCCATTCAAGTCCAACCGCAGATCGAAATCGCGAGAAGCAATGGACGACCGAGATCTGCCATGTTCTTCGCGCGCTACAGTGCGTGCGAAGAGCAATAGGCTGATCTTGAAATGTCATGAAAATTTCAAGGAAGACCCCTGTGCGAAGGGGTAGAAAAGTTGCGTGCAGGCCCATAAGTGAAGAGAGTTGCAACAGGATGGACCCTGCAGCCTTTCAAAGGGGTCCCTGCGGTTTACAAGTAGGACCAAAAAGGATTTGTAAAGACAAGAATGTGATGCATGAAGGACCTAAGTGTAAACTACATATTACAAAACCTAAATGATGTCCAAATGCCTTCAAATTTTTATATGCGCTTAATTGAACATTTAAGAAATTAATTGTACTTTTGATTTGGCCTTTTAAACTTATTTATGTGTTCAATTACCACATGGATCACCATTTGTTCCTTGCTTTCAGAATATCTCGTTTTGTGACCTAATTATGAAGTTTTAACACAGAGTAAAGATTTTAGGTCTTTTTCTTTGATTCCCACACTTAACCCTTTTTATCGGTTAATTTGATATTGTTTTACTCAGTGTCTAGGTTAACTTCAGCTTTTTAGCTATGATGAGTAGCCACTCATCAGTCAACACAGCTAGCAAAGCGGTACATCAAAGATGTGGTGCGTCTACGTGGAGTCCCTCGTGAGATCGTATCCGACAGGGATACTCGATTCACTTTCCAATTCTGGGCAGAGTTTCAGCAGGCATTGGGGACCCGTCGGAGGTTCAGTACCGCCTACCACCCCCAGATCGACGGGCAGTCAGAGCGCACCATACAAACACTCGAGGACCTCATGCGTGCTTATGTACTAGACTGGAGAGGCTCCTGAGAGGAGCATTTGCCCCTGGCAGAGTTTGCATATAATAACAGCAATCATTCGAGCATCGGCAGGCACCTTATGAGGCTCTGTACAGAAGGAAGTGTACTGCACCTTTGAGTCGAGTCGAGGTGGGGACCAAGTGGGAGGTTGGCCCCAGGCTAATCTGACAGAATCAGGAGGTGATAGAGCAGATTCACAAATCGCTCCGTACTGTCAAGAGCAGGCAAAATAGCTATGCGGATAAGAAGCACAAAGAGGTGCAGTTCGAGGTTAGGGAGCACGTCTTCCTCCGTGTTTCGCCCATGAAGGGCTTGCAACGTTTTGGGATGAAAGGGAAGCTTGTGTCGAGGTTTGTGGGGTCCTTTGAGGTCTTGGACCAGGTAGGACCCATTGCTTACCGGCTTGCCCTTCCTCCCCAGCTTTCTGGAGTGTATGACGTGTTCTATGTGTCCAACCTCAGGAAGTACGTCGCCAATCCCAGCCATATTCTGAGCCATGAGAGCGTCGAGGTAGGAGACGACCTGACCTATCCCGAGAGGCCAGTACAAATACTAAACTAAGCCGTCTAAAGTCTGAGACGGAAGCAAGTACCACTGGTGAAGGTCCTATAGAGAAGCTAGCGGTACGAGGAGGCGACTTGGGAGCCTGAGGCGATAATGAGAGAACAGTACCTGGAGCTTTTTCAGGGTACGTCTCTTCAAACGTACTTTGGTAATCTTTAAGTTTGTTATGCGCTTTTACGTTACCTTCAACACCCTACTTAGCTCAAGTTTCGGGGACGAAACTTCCTTTAAGTTTGTTATGTTGAAATGACCCTTCCAAGGACCGTTGGGAGTTTTCCAGGAAGTTAGGGACGTAAATGCGAATATTTTTTACCCTTTGAGTTGAGTGCGAGGGCGTTACGGGGAGAAGAGAGGATGGCAGGGAAATGTTCACAATTTTTCCCTCTCTCTCCTCTCCCTCACCACACTAACTCACGCACACACACGCACACTTTCCCCCCTCATCTCCAAAACCCTAACCCCACTCCCACTTCTATTTAACCCCTCCTCCATCTCCACTCCACCACCACCACTTCCACCACCTCCATCTCCTTGTTGCCAGTAAGACACCACCCCCCCTTCCCGTCCATTTACCGCCATAAGAGGAAGGAGAAGGGTGGAGCGCGGGGGATAGGGAGAGAAGGAGAGTGAGGAAGAGAGGGAGAGCGAGGGGGTGGGAAAGAAGAGGAAGCTCTGGGAGCATGAGTGCACGGTCGGAGGAACACGAGTAAGGGAGCTCGCACACATGGGACACCCTTGTTGCAAGTACAACAACGAGCGCCGGTGTTGCAATAGGAGGAGCCGTAGAAGCTGCGGGAGCTACGAGGAGCTCGTGCGGGAGGAGACGAGGATGCATACTAGGGGGAGGAGCTTATGGAGGAGAGTTTCCCGACCTACTGGAGCTACTGTTGCCGTGCTGTCGGCGGAGGTAGCGAAGAAGACAAGCGTCGCGAAGAGTTCTACGTATTGGATTTTTCCAGCATCAGACATTTGGAGCATCTACCAAACATATGGAGTAGTAGCGGACGTCCAGAGCTGAGGCTGGATGTCTAAAAACTTGTGGAGTGCCGAGGTAAGCATCGTGAATGCGCATGCATGTGTGTACGTAACATTGTGCTATCAAGGTTTTTAACCTGTGAGCGTGTACGTAGGTACAAAACTTGGAAAGGCGTGTAAGCACTCTCTTCGAGGTGCTTTAGGACGTATGGACGTCTCCACAAACAATTGTGATGGGAATGCCATCATGAGCCCTAACTAGCTCATTTTGACCCAAAAAAGAGAACAAAAGCTCCTACATAACCAACTGGAAGTCTAACTCAAGGAAAAACCCTTCTGAAAGAAAAGCAAGAAACAACAGGTAAAATTGTAATTTTACCATTGAAGTACAACAACGGGATTTCTCATGGGTTGAACATTGGTTAAATGGTCTTAAAGAAGATAAAAAGTGGGTTGGTTTAAACAGAAAAGGGTCCATGTGAAATCTGGGAATTAAATGACTTCTTGTAACCCTAAAATAGACCCACTTAATTTAACAAGGTTCTGGTCAGGATAAAATTCAACCAAACCCTCTAAAATTCATGGAAAAATATCCTGTAGGGTTTAGAACCTTCAATTTGACCTTTAGAACCTATTTTGACCTAAATAGGGGTTCTAGTCAAATGTTTGCCTTAAATTAGATTTTTGTGTAAAATGCCCAGTCAAATGTGGTCAAACCTAAAATTCAACTTCACCATTGGATTTCTTAGGTCCAAATTAGGTTTATATCAAAATTTGGACCCAAGGGGACTTCACCTTGACCTACTTTGCAAAATAATCCAACCTAATTACATTTAGACCCCTAGCTTTTGAAAACTATTGCAGACACCCCCTATCCTCCTTGTCATTCTTTGCAATTAGGCCCCTCCACCATTTCAGCGGAGGAATCCTACTCCGACGGGGATTCGAGGGGGATATCTTCTTGATTCCTCAGAGAATCCCTCTCAAATTTGAAAGGGAGATTCTTTGAGGAATTCCCGTTCGTATGAACCCAATCATGAGCTCTGATTTCTGCCCAATCTCTCATGCAAAGGCATGAGAGATTTGGGTATCTCTCGACCTTCCAAGTCTGGTGAGGTTGCCTGATGAGAACCACATCATGAATCCTAACTAGCACATTTTGACTTGATAAATTAAACAAAAGCTCCTACATAACCTTAGGGAAGGCCTAAATCAGGGAATTGCAAAGCAGAAAATAAAACATTATACAAGGGTTAAAACTACAATTTTACCATTGCAGTGCATGAACAGGATTTCCAAGGGTCTAGACACAGGTCAAGTGGACTTAATAAGAGAAAAAGTGGGATGATTTGGTCAGAAAAGGGTTCTGACAAAATCTGAGAATTAAATGACATTCTGTAACCCTAAAACAAACCCACTTTAATTCACGAAGTTCCAAGAAAGATAAAAATCAACCAAACCCTCTAAAATTCATGGAAAAATATCTTCTACGGTTTAGAACCGTCAATTTGGCCATTGGAACCTATTTTGACCTAGATTGAGGACCATAACCAATTTTTGACCTAATTTAGGTTTTTATGCAAAATGACCAGTCAAACGTGGTCAAACCTAAAATCCAACTTCACCATTAAATTCCTTAGGCCCAAACTAGGTTGGTACCAAAATTTGGACCTAAGGAAAGGTCGCCTTGACCCACTTTGCAATTTAGCCCTCAAAATTACTTTCAGACCCTCAACTTTTTGAAACTATTACAAATACCCCCTATCTTTCCCGTCATTTTCTTCAATCGGGTCCCTCTGCCACCCGCTGCGCAGGCCATACCTCTGACGACTTTGCGCGGAGGATGGCGCCGCACATGCATGGGGAGCCGGCCCCAGATTTGAAAAGAGAGCTCCCTGCGAAGCCCCCTACCGCATGGGTCGACTCTCATGCCCTGTCGGCCACCATACCTCTCGTGCGAACGCGCGAGAGGTATGGGTCTCTGTCTACCTCAACTCCGGCGAGACTTTTCCCGCCACTCTCGTGCATTTCCCAGCTAGCCCTCGCCTATTTAAGGAGCGGCACTCCTCACCGCATCCTCCAAGCTCCATTTGGCTCGAGAATCTCCTCCAATTCCTCTCCTCCCAACTCCTGCCATTCGCCCAAAGCTTCTGGCGACACTCCCTCTCCTCTCTCGCCGCCCTGCCACCATACCAGTGGCAGGGTTACCTCCGCCGTCTTCCGCCGCACCACGCTGTACCAGCGGGCGCTCTCCAACCCCTCTTCCTCGTCGCCATCTCCTCCCCTGGACGCCTTTGTCTCCGGCGACGGCAGCACCGATCGCCCGCCACCTTCGCATCCCCCCCTTCACTCTGGACTCATAGTTAAGCTCTCCTTACTTTCCCTTGTATTTCCCCTCTATCAATTGGTTATTTCGACTCCTCGACAGCACTATCCACCATCGCCATCTCCACCTCCGACCACCAACTCAGGCGAGGCCATTTCACCACCACAAACATTTCCACCCCTCGCCAACTGGCCCTTGAGCTTCACCTCCACCCACTGATCATCTTGCGACCCTTCATTCACCGTGCCAACCACTGTCACCTTCCCCTGAACAAACCCACTCACACAGACTCAGATCGACCTGGGCACGCACGCCTAGGTCGCTCTGAGCCACGCTAACCACTGCAGTAACTTCGTCGTGCTCTGGCAAAGCCTGCCGAGCGTTCTGACGTGGCCGAGAGGACATTTTACTGATTTCAGGTCTCTTGCCTCTACTGCCATTGACGCCGAGCTTAGAGCAAGCTCGCAAGCAGCTCCAAGCCCATCCAACTCTAGAAGACGCGCCCAGGTTGCGTGGAAGACTTCCGCGCACAACTCCAGGTCTTCAATTGGCAGCGAAGACCTCGGCTGGAGCGGCTATTGCTCGCACTCCCTGCTGCGGGTGTGTGAGAAAGGAGGGGTGCAGATAGTCCCACCTCGGGCGTTTTCAAGCGCCCCGCAACACGTAAAGGGAAAAGGTGACTAAGGCTTATCGCCTCAATTACACGGGGTGAGGTCCCTCTCACCCGCTCACCCAGCCTCGTCTGCGACCACCCACCGCACGTCGGTGGACCTGGTCTCGGGCGCGTTACCCAACCCGCATACCCAAGTACACTCTAGGAGAGTGAACCCTAGAGTGAAACAGAGAGAGAGACGCGGGGAGGGTAGGGGTTAGGTTTTGCCTAACCATATGCCTGTGCAGGAGACTGAAGAAGAAGGAAGAAGAGGAAGCAGAAGAAGCAAGGAAGGAGCGGCCGAGGACTTAGCCGCACCAAGGAGCTGAAGCAGGAAAAGAGGAAGAGGAGAAGCAAACTGAAGAAGGAGACGCAGCTCAAGAAGGAAGAAAAAGAAGAAAGAGCAGGAGCTGAAGCAGAAGAAAAGGAAGAGCTAAAGCCAAAGGAGGGAGCTGTAACCAAAGAGAAGAGAAGAAGAAAAAGCCAAGGAGAAGAAGAGCAACAGCAGGAAAGAAAAAGAGACGTGCACTGTAGCAAGTGGCTACTTAAGGCGTCCGATTCCCAGAATCAGACGTCTGAAGATTGAAAAAAGAAGAGAAAGAAGGACAAAGAAGAAAAGAATAGAGAAGAAACATTTTTTTTCCATTCTCTCTAATTCTTTTATAAAACAGTATATTATTATAAATTGTGATTTTCTATGCTTCTAAAAATCAAGCTTGCTCCCTAAGTTCGACCTCGGAGAATTTTAATATTCGAGTAATAAAATCAAATCAGACTGGTTCCTTACCATTGCCGTGCTTGGAAGCTTGCCTTCCAAGCACAAGGCCCTCTGTTTGCGACTATAAAAGAGACCCCAGATCCTCCCATTCAACTTCAGCTTGGTTTGGCCGGAGATAACCCCTCAATTTCTTCTCTTCTCCTCTGGCCAAACACCCAGCGAGCTCCAGCGACCTATTTCTCCTCCTCTCGTCGCACTGCCACAATACCGATGGCAGAGTGGTGTACTGTGTTCTGTCTTTATGGTTATTATAGTTGTTGTGGTATATGACAAAATAGTTACCAGTTGAATACAAAATTTTTTACTCGGAATGACAAGTTTCCCGAGGTCGAACTCAGGGAGCAACTGTAATTCAAGAAGCATATAAGTTCATAATATACAAGGTTTTACAAAAATGAAGAGAGAGAGAGAGAGGGAGCAAAAGTTCACTTTTTTGGCTTCTTCTTCTTCTCTCTTCCTCTTCTCTTTCAGCTGGTTCTTCAATCTGCCTTCTTCTTTCTTCTTTTCTCTGCTGCAGTTGTGGTGACCCTTTATCTTTCTCCTTTCTTCCTCTCTAATTTTCTTCTTTTCTTCCTTGCGGCTGCAGAGGCTTCTACCTTCTCTTTGATTTCCTTCAGCTGCTAAGTCTTCCTTTCTTCTTCCTTCTTTTCTTCTTTTTCTTCTGCTCGAGCCCGTTCCTCTTCTTTCTTTTCTTTTTCCTTCCTGTCTTCTTCTTCTTCTTCTTTACGTCTTCTTTCTTTCTTCTTCTTTCTGCTCTGGCTGCTGACCTTCTGACGTCTGACTCGGTGCTCAGACGGCTTAACTGTGCATTTGCTACAGTGCGACTCCTTTTCTTCTCCCTCAGCTCCTCTCCTTCCTTTCTTCTTCAGCAGCTACTCAGTGCAGCTAAGTCTTCAGTCGCTCCTCCTCCTCTCTTCTTCTTTCTTTTCTTCTTTTTCTTCTGCTCGGGCCCGTTCCTCTTCTTTCTTTTCTTTTTCCTCCCTGTCTTCTTCTTTGCTTCTTCTTTCTTTCTTCTTCTTTCTGCTCTGGCTGCTGACCTTCCAACGTCAGACTCGGTGCTCAGACGACTTAACTGTGCATTTGCTACAGTGCGGCTCCTTTTCTTCTCCTTCAGCTCCTCGCCTTCCTTTCTTCTTCAACAGCTGCTCAGTGCGGTTAAGTCTTCAGCCGCTCCTCCTTTTCTCTTCTTCTTCCTTCGCCTGCTTCTTCCTCTCTTTTTTTCTTCTTCTTCCCTGCGTGCACACACAACTATCAGTGCAACACCTACCCCTACCCCTTCCCCGTGTCTCTCTCTCTCTCTGAATCTCTCTTTGGGAAAGCTCTCCCAGAGCCGGGTAATCAGGTTCGGGTTGCGCGCCTGGGACCAGGCCCCTGTGTATCGAAGGCGAACAGCTTAATTCACAAAATTAATTTAAGTGTGAGCGCGAGGACACACACTTACGAGGTGGGACTAAAGTCCCACCTCTGCTCTGGGTGCCCGCAGGAGAGAGGGCACTGCCAATTGGGGCAGCAGCGAGGGCTCGCGACCCCAATCGCGAACCTGGGCGTACTCGCAGAAGCAACCCGCGTTGCCTAGAGCTCACGCCTGGGCTGGAGGGGTCCTGGAGCTACTTGCAAAGAAGCTTCAGCAGCTCGTCAATGGCGGCGAGGAGGCGGATACCTGAAATCACAAGGACAGCCTCACGGCCACATCAGACAACGTAGGGAGCCTTGCCGAAGTGTGGCGAAGGCAGTGCGAGGGTCGGCGAGGTGCGAGTGTGCTTGTGGAGGTGCACCTAGGGTAGACTGCGTGCACGAAAATGGGTGTGTTCGGGGGGTGGTCGGGCGGTGAAGGGCGGTGAATGGAGTGGGGGAAATGTTTGAGTGGAGTGAGGGGGAGCTTCTGGGCTTGTCGGCGAGGGGTGGAATGGTCTGTGGAGGTGGAGCGACCTCGCCGGAGATGGCGACCAGAGATAGGGAAGGTGGTGATGGACAGTGGCAGTCGGTGAGTCAAAATGGTAAATTGAGAAGGGGAAAATATAAGGGAGAGAGAGAGGAATATTCCTACCTACTTAGTTGATGAAGAGGGAGAGGAAGACGTCCGGCTCGTGCCTGCCGGAGCTGGGGATGAAGGTGCCCAGGAGGGGGTTATCTGCGACGAGGAGGAGATCTGAGGACGCCAGTTGGTGCGGCCTAGCGTGGGACGACAGGGCATAGTGGGCTTTGCTGTAGGTATGGCAGCAGAGTGACGAGGAGGACGAGGGAGGATCGCCTGAAGTTAGGGCTCTCACCGAAGAGGGGAGAGACGAAATCTAGGGTTTTTCTCCGCCAGAAGTAGCTTGAAGGAGACGGCAGACCCTGCCGCTCCTTAAAAAGGCACTGGCGAGGAGAGGAGACCGAGGAGGCGACGTGCCGTGCTTGCCAAAGGTGGACGGAAATGGACACTCATGCCTTTCGTGCGTTCGCACGAGAGGCATGGTCGATTGCAGAGGTCAGGAGAGGGTCCCTACGACAGAGGACGATGCAGGGAACCCCCCGTCCGTTCCTGAGGACGGGCGTCTTGTCCTGTGCGGCACCACCCTCCGCACAAGGTCGCCGGAGGTATGGCGCTGTGCAGAAATGGCAGGGAGGACCATTCTGCAAAGAACGATGAGAAAGTTAGGGGGTCTTTTGCAAGGGTTTCAAAAGATAATGGTCAAAAAGTAATTCAAGGGAACCAATTTGTAAAGTCGATCAAGATGGTCTTTTCTTAAGCCAAAATTTTTATACCAACCTAATTTAAACCTAAGGATTTTAATGGCAAAATTTGATTTTAGGTTAGACCATGTTTGACCAGTCAATTTGTGCAAAAACCCAATTTAAGTCATAAATTGGGCATGGTTCTCATTTTAGGTCAAAATAGGTTGCAAAGGTCAAATTGAAGGTTCTAAGCCCTAGGGAACATTTTTCCATAAATTTTAGAGGGTTTATTTGATTTTTATCCTACCTCAAACCTCATGAATTAAAGTCGGTTTGTTTTAGGATTATAGAATATCATTTAATTCCCAGAAGTTGCTATAACCCTTTTCAGATCAGATCATCCCACTTCACTCTTTATTAAGCTCATTTGTCCTTCATTAAGACCCTTAATTTCCCTGTTTGCGCACTGCATTGGTGAAATTGCAGTTTTACCTCTTATGATTTGTCTTATTCTTTAACTCAGAATTCTCTGAGTTAAGCCTCTCTTTAGGTTTTATAGGAGCTTCTTCACATTTAGCTAGATTAAATTGTGCTAGTTAGGGTTTATGATGAGGTTCTCATCACAGAGTTGTCTTTACCTCCATCGTCCGCGTCGTGCCATACCTGCACACACGCCTGCATCCTCCTCATCGTCGCTGTCACCCCTCTATTGGACCTTCATCTCCGGCAACAATAGGTACGAGTCATCCGCCATCTCTTTCCCTTTCATCCTTAAACTAGGTTAGGTACTTTCCCCTTCCTCTACTCTTTATTTTCCCTCTCTTTATTTCTATTTCCACCCCTCGACAGCCACAGACCACCACCATCGTTTCCACCTCCGGCAAACCACCGGTGAGGTGCCTCCATCACTCCACACACCCATCCACCTCACCAAACCCCTCAAAAGCTCCACCACCTTCCACTGATCATTTCCCCCCTCTCCATTAACAGCCATAACCTCCACACTCTTCCCTCGATCAAACCCATCACCATGGCCACAGAACGACCTAGGCACGCACACCCAGGCCGCCCCGCACCATGCCACCCACTGAGACACCTCCACCATGCCACGGCGAAGCCCCCTGTGTGATTTAATGAGGCCTCAAGGCTGTTTTACTTGAGAGTAGGATTAGACCTCAGCCGCCATTGGAGCAAACTTGAAGCAGCTTGCAACCTTCAATCCAGACACCAGGCATCAGATTCCCAGGTCCCAAGTGCACGAGCACTCTTCGGGAACCAGGCAGGCCCAGCAATTGGAAGCCAAAGCACCACATCTGCTGCAATCAAGCAAGGCACCTCCTGCGGGAGCGCACGCAGAAGCGGGTAGGACTTTTAGTCCCACCTCGGGCATTTTGGAGTAGGTGGAGAGGTATAACATGAATTTGTGTCAGGGGCTTATCGCCTCCAGACACGAGGTGAGGTCCCTCTCACCTACTCTTGCCTCATCCGCGACTCACTACTCCAAGGACCTGGCAACTTGACGCGATTATCTGTGCACTCCTCGTGCACCACCCACGCCAGTGCGCCTAGTCCCGGGCATGCTAACCTGACCCATTTACCAGAGAAAGGCTCTGGGAGAGCAAGCCTAAGAGAGAAAAGAGAGAGAGTTCGCAGGGGAGGGTAGGGGTAGGTTTTGCTCTTGTGTGTAGGGAAAGGAAGAAGGAAAAGCTAAGGGCAGGAGGAGCTGCAGAGAAAGTTGAGGATCTGAAAGCAAAGTTGAAGAAAGGAGCTAAGGGCTAAAGGTAGAAGAAGCTGCAGAGAAGAAGAGGAAGGAAGGAAAAGGCACAGCTGAGGAAAAGACAAATCTGAAGGCCAAGAAAGGAGAAAGAAGGAGAAGGCAGGAAGGGCTAAAAGCTAAAGAAGGAACAGAAGAAGAAGAAGGAAGGAGAAGTTAGAGAAGGAAAGAAGCTAAGGAAGAAGGAAGCCATCGACCAAAACCAAGGAAAAGAAGAAGAAAGAAAGAAAGGCAGAGAAGAAGAGAAGCTAAAGAGAAAGCTGAAGAAAGAGCCAAGAGAAGAAGAATCAAACATTTTTACCCAATTCTTCCCAATTTTTCTCTTTTGCTAGATTTTATTATTCATAACTTCATGCTTTACATTTTGAATTAGGTTTTGAGTAATTTTATGTGTTCAAATTGCATCTATTGAGATTAGTGTATGAACTCTATTTGCACCATGTGTTCCACCTCAGACTTAAAATTCAAGTAATAAAATTTATTTATTTTGAACGCCTTTTCGACTGTACTACAACGTGACCTTTTTAAAACCTGATCAAGCACGTTTGATAGACGCATTGGACTTCCGAGAGCATCGACAAACGTCTGGAAAGACCCAAGACGACTGTAAAAGGGTTCCAGACGTCCACCAACAACGTAGGGAAGTCAAGTGAGGTTCTGAGATCGTTAAGACGTCTGGGTATAGTCCCAGACATCTGATTTTAGACAGTATGCATATTTTTTACCTGTTTAGGACCCAAATGAAGTCAAATTTACTCAAACGAAGTACCATTATTTTCCTCTAGAGTTCCTCTACATGTTAGTGTCGATTATATACTATTTTGAACTCATTTGATGTGACTTAGTCACTAGTATAAGTCTCCAGCCTGTAGCGTGTTCGGGGCCCGCGGAGGCGATAGGACCTGCGATTCTAGCCCCCATTCCTCCCGTGTTTTTCCGGTAGAGTGGTTTGCTTTAATATTAAGATTTAATCAAGCAAAGTGCATGTTTAGAATAAATTAATTGAACCCTAGGATGTGAAATGAACCTTAGGGTGGAAGCGAATGAATATTGCTTGAGCTACACTGCTTCCTTTGAGATGCATGTTAAACCCTAATTGCTAGCAAGTGTATTAATTTATCGATGTGATGCTTTCTCAGTTAGTAAAACACGAGCTGCCTGTTATAAAAATGAAACCCGGGATGTGAATAGTGAGATCTGAATGTTGAGAAATGGAATGAAAGGAATGCAAGCATGAATCCTACAGGGAATTAGGAGAACTCCTATATACAGAAAGGAACTTAGTAAGTCGATGGGAAGTGAGCTGGCCCTTGCGTACACAATACCAAGGAGAGCAACTATCCCTTAGAGTAGAGGGAGTTTACCGTCCCTTGGGTTGAGGCCCAAGGTGGGTTTGGCTACTCTATGTCGACTCTTAATTGGCTCTTGTGTACGTGGTACCGAGGTGAGCTACTTGTGTAGGGAGGAAGCTAGCTGCTCCACGGGGCCCATGGTTAGAACTAGCCACCCTACACCGACTCTTGTTAGGCCCACTGGGCAAACCGGGATAGTCGAACAAGGGTACACAGACTGTAGAGGGGCGAGACTCCTGTTTTGTTCTAAGAGGGCAAGGCCCTGTGCTGTTCCGTGTTGTACCTTAGGCGTACCCACTAGAGGAAATGACTAACCACATGCTAGTGTGGGGTAGTTACCCATGCACTTATCACGCATGTCGTAGTCACCGCTACATCGTGACCGTGATCTCGAGGTGGTTGACTGGGTGTAGGACTACCATGGGGGACTCTCCCGGCCAAGAGAGCACCACGTGCATATCCTATATCACGAGAAAGACTACCATCAAGATCGTTCCCTTGAGGAATAGACAAGATCAAGAAATGACCTGATTAATAAGAGAATAAACAAATCAGAACTACTTAGTTGAGCTATATGAAAATGAATAAGTAATTAGTTGTTTGTCTTATGTTAATTGCATGTAAATGGCTTAATTACCACTCTACTCAACATTAGCTGACTACGGAATACTATAGCCTTGTTCAGGTCAGGGAGTTAAGCACCCAGCACCACCGGCTGCAGAGGGAGCTAGGCCTAGTCGAGCCCAGCCATCGCTGTTGTCGTTTTCTATTCTAGTACGTTCTTTGGTCGTAGTAGTGAGTATTTGTTATATGTAATACTATTTCTGTTATATTTTCTGCTGTTATAGTTGTGATGGCCTGTAATATTGTAAGACATTCTATTCTGTTTCCTTTACTGTCTCTGTATTATTTTTCTGCCTAATTACAATGCATGTGTAGTTGTAGAATATTTTCTGCTTTTGATTATTTCTCGTTAAACGACTAGGTCTTGGGATTAGTCGAGGCGGGTCAATCTCGAGTTCTGTAGGGATCTGGGATCAAGTCATAACAGAGGACTGTTAATCCCTACAGGAGGGGGTGAGATATGCGTGATGTAATATAAAATGCAGAATTATGTAAACAATCTCACAAATAGCACAATCACACAATAGGCATAAGAATTGTTAGGTGGAAAGCCAAACCGGGTGAAAACCACGACCTAACCCTTTCGAGTTAGGATTTCCCGATCGACAAAGTCAATCAAATCTACTATACGAGTCACTTAAACGAGGGTGACTCAACCTCAGTACAACCACGCTACTTAATACCCAAGGGTAGCGTACCTCAAAACCACCCCTTTTCACGAAGAGTATTTTGTCCCTTGATGGAGACAGGAATTCGCAAAGTGAATACCCAACCCAAAGAATAATAAAGAGTACAACAATCCAATAGAGCCACAAATATTAAAACCTAGCTTCTGTATGAGTTAGGAAACTTTCCTTTGGTGGAAGTGCATCGATGTGACGATGCAGATGTGTAAACCACGCGGCAACACAACAGCTCTCTCGTAACACTGAGGGAGAGTGGGTGCATGAAGACGATGAAGCTCTCTTGATGTGGAACTAGGCTTTGAGAGCTAGAGCTTCTTCTAGAGTGAAATAACACAATATGAGTGGAAGTATTCTTGCAAGGTGTATCTTCACAAGGCAAGGATCCTCCTCTGTTTATAGAGGGCCTAGGAAGGCTTTTGAAGCCCTTAGAAAGCTTCCATAGCCGTTGGGGTTGAACCCAGGGCAAAACAGGCCGTAATCAGAATCAATTATGATTCTAGTAGGGTCATCAGATGTTTGGTCCAGGCATCAAACATCTGGAAAAACTAGTTTAAGACGTTTGGGAACTAAGTCAGACGTCTGATTCTAAGCGGGTTTCCTTCCTGACTTGTTTCAAACCTAAACAGGGTTCTAGTGTAAGGCCAACAGACGACATACAGGATGTCTGGCACTAGGTCTGGACGTCTGAAAACCATTGTACTGTGGGAATGGATTCCAAAGATAGGTTAACGGCTAGAAAATCTCACAAAGGTGGTTTTGGGTCAGTCGAGGCAGAACGGTCACATATCAGACGTCTGGGGTCCTCTACAGACGTCTGATAGAAGCCTAACGGTTATATTCTCAACGTTTACTTTGTTGGCCAACGTTCCACTAGTTAGACGTCTGGCACAACCATTAGACGTCTTCTAAGACATCTGGATTAGGGTCTGGATGTCTGATTTCAACAGACAGAACTAACTAAGTCCAGCCTGAGTTATTGGACATCTGAGTCAACAGTCAGACATCTTAAAAGCTACTATCAGATGTCTAATTTCTAGATTAGACGTCTGATTAGGCTATCAAAAACCTATTTTAGTTTTCTAAGTTCTCCACAGATAACCTAGGTATCCTAGGGTTGTGCAAGTGTTCCTAGGACTACTTTAAGGGTTCTTTGAGGCTCTTTAACATAAAATCTAAGAAATAAAGAGCAAAAATAAAGTACAAAATACAATGAAGGAAATCTATCATATTCTTCATCTCCTTCCTTCTTCAAGCTTTCGCTCCTCATGAAGTTTCTTCTCCTATGTCAAGCTCTTCCAATCCGCCATGGATGCGAGCTCGAACTCTGTCTAAACATGTCTCCATTTGCAAATATTCTGAAATCTAAGACTTCAAATGCAAATGTTAAATAACACGTGTTTTGTTATCATCAAAATAAATGATCGTGGTGCTCTAGCACCAACAGGGACATCAATCACAGACAAATGGGGATGGAAGAAAGGACGTGCTTGATTAAGAGAAGCCTAGTAGCAGAAGAAAGGAGCTTAGCTTTCCATCCCAGAAGTTTAGAATGAATTTTTTCAATCAAACCATGAAAATAAGAGATCTTAGCTCTACCTATGAAGATAGGGTAGCTGAGGTACGAAAAAGGAAAGCTCCCAGGTTGAATCCAGTAATAGCAAGGATAAGGGAAAGTCTTCCCAAGGGGAAATTCTTTGCAACATAGCAGAAACTTTTGAGAGAGTTTAATCTTTGACCAAAATTAGATTCAAAATCGTGAATGAAGGTCATGAGATTAGAGGTAGATCTAAGACCACCATTGAAAAAAAGAATGATATCATTGGCGTAAAGGAGAGCAACTGGAGAGGAGATACCATGTTTAATGGAGAAGGGAGCCAACTGGCCGAAGAAAGCCATCTCCTTGATGCCTCGGATGAAGGGTTCCATAAAGATATCAAGAAGAAAAGGAGACAAAGGATCCCCTTGCCTCAGCTCACGGGAGACTTTAAAAAAAGGCGAGGAGCTCCCATCAACCACAATGGAAGAGCCCTCATGCTCCACAAAACCTTTGATGAGCGAAATGACCTGAGTAGAGAAGCCAAATTTAAGGAGTGTGTAATAAAGAGCCTCCCATTCCACTCTAGCATAGGATTTTTGAAGATCAAGTTAAAAGATGATGGTAGAACCAAAAACCTTACGGTAAAGCCTTTGAGAAAGCTCAAAAGTGGTAGAGATGTGGTCAAAGATCAATCCACCTTGAATGAAACTAGCCTGTTTTGGGCAGATGATCCTAGGCAACATCAAAGCTAGACATTTAGCAAAGATACCCGAGGTAATCTTGAAAATCACATTACAGAGGCTTATAGGGCAAAAGTCAAAAAGCTCCTCAATATTATGTTTCTTGGGAATAAGAGAAATAAAAGTGGAATTGAAAGATCTTGGAGCAGAATGGGTAGTGTAGAAATGAGAAATGGCACACACAACATCAATCTTGACAATATCCCAGCACTTAAGAAAAAACTCGACATTGAACCCATCAAGACCAGTGGTACTATTAGAGGGCATATGTTTCATGACATCCAAGATTTCATTTTTAGAAGGGATTTGAGTCAAAAAAGAAGAATCTGCAAGGGAGACGATAGGGGGATGACCTCCAGAAATTTGTCAATGTCCCCAATCCTAGCAGAGGAGAGAAGATTTTCAAAGTAATGAATAGCTTTAGAGGCTACCACATCCCAAAAGTTGTTACCAATAGAAGAGGATAGGGAATTTCGATTACGCTTAGCAAACCTCTTTTTAATGGTAGTAAAAAAGAAAGAATTGTTCTCTTCCCCCGGATGCAACCGGTTGATCTTTGCTTTTTGAACAAGAAAATCATAAAACTTGGCGAGGGCATCTTCTAGTTGGATGTGGATATCCGAGAGCTCAGAAGAGGTTTGATCATCACAGCTAAATTGACATCCCAATGGGATGTCAATTTAGCTTCAAGATCATCCTGACGTTTCTCAAGGCCCTTGACTATCGAGTGGATGTTGCCAAAAAACCATCTATTCCAAGATTGAAGGGCTCTTTTGAGACTGGCAAGTTTACAGTAAAGATTATCAATGGGATTGTACGTAGGATTTGTGCAAGGCTAATCCCAAACCCGACAAACCAAATCCCTAAATGTAGGATCTTTAAACCCCATATTTTGGAATCGAAACGAGCGAGGTCTAAAAGGCTTATTAATGCATAAGGAGAAAAGAATGGGTGCATGGTTCGAGTTGCATCTGGAAAGATAGAGAGCCTCTGGAGAAAGAGTCATACAAGGTGAAGAGACAAAGATACGATCCAACTTTTGATAGATTCTCGAGCTACTTTGTTTACCATTACACCAAGAGAACTGATTACCTTCCATAGGAATCTCCAACAGATCAAGAGAATCTTTCCAAAGACGAAAAGCAGAAGCTTGAGACTACTGGAAAGGTAAGCCCCCACTCTTCTCAAAGGTGCGAAGTATGCAGTTAAAATCGTCCCCAATGATCCAAGGATCAAAGATGGTGGGGTGAAAGTCAAAAAGGTGGGACCAAAGAGCCAATCGAGAATCAGCATTGTAGGATGCATACACCCCAAAGATGATACAAGTGGAACTTTGAAAAGCACACTTGACAAAAACAGATTGGGTCATGGCACGAAGCAAGGTGGTCATAACAGGATTCTTAGAAAAGCACCAAATGTTGGGAGCCTCAAAGCTAATGTGCATTTGGTGCAAACCAATCATGTCCATGAAGATGGCAACCAAAGAGGTGTCCGCAAAAGGTTCAAAGGGAAACATAATGTCAATAGCTTGATCTTGAAGCATAAACTTAATGCAGTTCAAAGTGGGTAGGTTGAGAGCCCCTCTACAATTCCAAAAGAAACCCTTTAGAGAGAACGAATCTTGGAAAGCGATTTACAATGACTACAAGTCATTCTTCCATTTCCTCTCAAGGAATCACCTCCACGAGCTCCTCTAGACCTAGGAGTAGCGTGTGCCACGTATGCATCAACTTGAGTAGGAAGTAAATCAATAACAAGGTAGTCAAGCGAACCCTAAGAAACCAACTCAAATCAAGAGGGAATCAAGGGTTCATCATTGCTCACTAGAAGATGCTCCTCATTAATTAGAATCAATTTTCATAATTAAAGGAGGGGCTAGGTCAGGATCAGAAGGGGACGGCATAGGAAGGGGAAGGTAAATACCCCAAGATAAAATACCATCCTCATTCATGCAATCAGCGCTTTAACCGGTTGTTTAATCTGATTATTCAAATGCAAAAGTGAATCAAAGTTCAATTTTTCTTGACTAGAGTTAAAACTAGAGTTAACAAAGCAATTCTAAGGAACAAGGGTTAAATCACGGACCGTTTTAGGCAACACATCTTTACGAGGCGATGAAGCAATGTGACAATTTTCATAGTCAATGTAATAATCAGCGTTTTTAGTAAGACTATGCGTAACCAACATCTTAGAATCGTCCATGGTATTAATCTCTTTCTCAATATCACTAATTATACCATTGGTTTTAAGCGTGGAATCAACTGGAAAACCATTAGAAGTATTGGCAAGCACATCATCACCAGAAGTAAGAATCGCACGAGTTGAATCAAGGGTAGAGGAGTGAGAGTATACTTGTTTGGGATCTGGGAACCCTAATGTACAAAGGTTTGGATTTCTTCCTAGTGCACAACCTCACATAGCGTTTCTTCCTTTTCCCCACCAGAGGACCTTCAAAGATACTAGGACCCCCTGAAGAAGAAGGAATTATACAACCTGGAATAGTAACCCCCCCAAGCTCCTCCAAAGGTGAAGATGAGGGGGTCATAGCCTACAAGGTGGGCAAGGAATCTGAAAGGACAGAAGGAGCCTCAACCTCCTTAGGGACAGAGTTGCCAAGCTGAGCACCATCCAAGGTAGGGGTATCTCCCAGCTTGACTTTGAGACCTGAAGAGGGAAAAGCAAAACAAGAACGCAAGCTATGACCAAGCTTCATGCAATAAGAACAGCATAATGGAAAATGCTCAAAAACCACCTTTTGCTGAATAATCACATCACCATTGTAGATACAAACAAACTCAAGGCGATCAGCAAAAAGATCAACCTCAACACAAACCTGGGGATACCCCAACCTCAAGCCTTGCATCATCTTCTAATCCACACAAATCGGATTACCCAGTTGATAGGCAAGCGACAACAACGCCTTAGGATGAATAAGGTGCAGGTTGAACCCGGGGAACCCCACCCAGACCGAAGCCTAGGTGACGAAAGCATCAATACGAAAACAAGGCAACCAATGTATGAACTGAAGGCGAGTTTTGTTCAAGATTGTAGAACCAAGAGAGAAAAGCCAACAAAAATCAAGATAAGAGAACAACAAACAAACCAATGCCTCATGTCCAGCGTCGCCAGCGAAAAATTAAAGAGACAAACTTTAAGAGCAAGAAAATCTCTCACCAGCTGAAAAGCCGATTTAGGACCCATCGTATGAATAACTACTGAGGAAGCCAGACCTTTAGTGACCTTCGAAACTTCTGAGGAAGAAAATGAAGTGCAAAGAAGGCCATCCTGCCTCATGGGAAGATGAACCAGCAAGGAGAGCGCCTCATAGGGTAGGGACTCGAAAGATCGACGATCGACCACCACCGGGGCGAACAAAGGCCTTAACGACATGAAGATCGAGGATCAGCCACAGCGGGATCAAAGGAGGGCTCCGAGGGAGGAGCCATATCCCGACAGCACAACCCTATCCACAAAAAGCCACAAAAATCGAAAAGGGTGCACCAAAGCACAAGCGAGAAGCCACAAAGACACGTGAAGAATAAAACAGCAAAAAGCCAAAACCAATCACGGAGAAAACACAACACAGACCAAAAAAGAAAAGGCGAACCATCGTAACCACAGCTCCACAACCAGCACCCGCCGCCCCTAACAGCGACCATGGCACGGAACCTCTCGACTCCCTCCAAACGGAGGGGAGGAAGAGAGGTCTCACCAGAAGAAGAAGGGTGTAGGAACCCTAGAGGGGAGAGGGGACCAAAAGAGGCAGCAAGAACAGGAGGGGGGCGGGGGAAAGAAAAGGGGAGGGGGAGGGGTGCTCTCTCTCCACACCACACACCAATCTCAGGCCATGCCACTTATTGACAATCAAAGCAGAGAAAACTTGGTGCACTTCATATCATCAAAAAACACCTAATGCTGGACTAGCCTTCAAAAAACATTGATGAAATCATTTCCAAAAGTAGATTCTCCAAGTTTAGGTCATCATATAAAACATTAAGATTGAACTATAGAATAACAAGGACAACTTATACATCAATGTGTCATCCTAAACCAAAATTTTGAGGAGAAAAGGTTGTTGTTCAAAAGAAATATGGGGTCAATTGATGTAATGTTGAAGTCTTATGGCCAAAGAAGCATAGATCGACCTTAAAGTTTCTATGTCATATGATCACATAAAGATAAATCAACCTATTGGGTCATCCAATTAAAGAAGAGCTCTAATATTTTTGAATAGAGATCAATTAGCTCAATTTAAGATCCAAGGTTACCAAATTGTTCAAACACTTCTACGCACTTAAAAAATATCAATTATTTCTTTGCATCTTATTTTAGAAATTATAATAAACAAAGTTGCAACAATAAATTTAAAAAACTTTCTTCTTCTTCCTTGTCAAACTAAATGCTTCTTCGACATTCATCTTCACGTTCCATCTCCAAGCCTTAAAGCATTCCTATGCATTAACATTTACTTTTATTGCTTCTTACTTTTGATTTCATTTCCTTGAATATCTCTCTTCCTGAGATGTTAACACACAAACTACAATTTTATAGTTTTTTATTATCATCAAATCAAAAACATTAGTAATTATGAATCAATGCTTCCTTCTTCTTGTGCGTCGCTACCTCCCAATTTATCCGAATCATACACAACAGCTGCCATACCCCCAATATCCATAGGTATAAAGGTTTGATCTCTTTTGTTTGGTACAATATTTGGTGGCTCTGTAATAATTAGACATGATGAAATTACCTGGAGCAAGCTCACTTTTACTTTGAATCATAACCGGTGTTCTTTTGATATGTATAAGTGGCCTCTTGCTGTTAAGCCTAAAATTTATGCTGTTACTTGAACTTGCCCTATCTATTGATTAAAGATTAACATTTCCTTATAATGGCTACTTCAAAGTTTCCTGGGTTGCTTGCAACACTGAAGGGGACCTTGTGGCTGGAGCGACATGCAGAATCTTTGTTGACCTTAGAGAGAAGGCCATTATCCAGGCAGCCGTTGTTCCGACCCAATTCCCGAATCCTTACAGGACATGAGATCGACTTGACTCGACTGATACCAAGACCCGGTCATCCAACAAGAAATAACCAAAAAGCAGGAAAGTAAACCACATTCACTATGCTAAGTAACTAACAGTAAAAGAGTACAAGCAGTAAAAGAAGTAAAGATACTAACAGTACATATTACCACCACAACAGTAAAGCGGAAACAAAGTACAGAACATAAACAGTAACAAGAGTCTGAACTCACTAACAAAAGAAAGTACAACAAAAGGAAGACTACTGCTACTGGGCTCTACTGGGCCCAGCACCCTCCGCAGTCGGTGACTCGGACTGCTCAACACCTGGACCTGAAAAGGGTTATGAGTAAACAAAGTCAATGAATGCTGAGTAAAGTAGCAACCAATTAACTAAAGCATTAAAAGCTAACAGGTAAACTATATATTCCAATTTCTTTATTTTACAAGTTATTCCCTTTCACCCATTGGTTTATTCTTTTCAGATCTCTTTCTTGATCTCGAATGTTCCTCATGGGAACGATCTTGATTGCAGTCTTTTTCGAAGAGTAGAAGGCGCACGTGATGCTCTCCTGGACGAGAGAGTCTCCCGTGGTGATCCTACACCCAATCAACCACCCCAAGGTCACAGACAGACGTAGCGGTGACTACGGCATGCGTGATAAGCGCACGGGTAGCTACCCCGTACTAGCACCCGGTCAGTCGTTTCCGCTAACGGGTACGCCCAAAGTACGACACGGAACAGTATAGGGCCTAGCCCTCTCAGTAACAAGGGTCTAGCCCCTCAGAACTAAATCGGGATCTCGCCACTCCACAGTTCATGCACCCTCGTCTGACTACCCTGGTTTGCCCAGTGAGCCTAACAAGTCGGTGTAGGGTGGCTAGCTAAACCCCGGGCCCTGTAGGGTGGCTAGCTCTCTCCCTACACTAGTAGCTCTCCCCGATACAGTGTACGCGAGGGCCAAGAAGTCGGTGCAGAGTGGCCAATCCTAACCCCGGGTCCCAACCCAAGGGCAGCTAGCTCTGCTCTACACTAAATAGGAGACAGTCGCTCTCCTTGGTACCACGTACTCAAGGGCCAGCACACTTCCCACTCACATTTCCAGATCTATTCCATTTATTTCCAGGAGTTCTACTCCTAATTCCCCGTAGGGTTCATGCTCATATTTCTCATGTCATTCTATACCAGGTTTCATCATTCACATTTCCATTCTCAGGTTATACACATGTAGCTCGTATCTCTATCATTCACATTTCCATTCTCAGGTTATACACATGCAGCTCGTATTTCTATCATTTAACGTATACAACAAGTAATTTAACTAACACAGGTAATTCATATTTCACAAGTAGCTCTTGTTCATTAACAGGCAGTTGTTATCATTTCTATTTATTCATTCAAGCCTGCAATCCAAACGTGCATACAGACATTTCAAGTAACTTCTCATCCTAGGATTCATGCCATATCCTAAGTTCTAGTTATTCAATCCACATATGCATTCAGGTTTATAATTATCTTAGGGAAAGCCACTCTACCAGACAACACAAGAGTATTGGGGGCTCGAACGGTAGGCTCTCGTGCCTCAGCAAGCCTCGAACCTGCAACGGAACGAAGTCCTATAATCAAGGAACAATCACAATGGAATATTCAGAACAGTATAAAAGACCTTCTAACAAGTAGAGGAACTCTCAAGGAAAACGCTGATAACTTGTTTGCATAAAACGGACCTCAAACGGATCCTAAACAGGTCAAAAATAGGGTTACAGACCCAAATCAGACGTCTGGCAAAAGGTCCAAACGTCTTAAAAGTAAACTGGAACTCACCTCAGGTTCTACGTCAACCTCAAACATCCAGAACCTCTTCTCGACTGTCTGGACCCAACTTAAATGTCCGACCTCTCTCTCAGACGTCTGGGAGTGCTTCCGGTCGTCTGGTAAGTTGTCCAGACGTCCAAAATGCATGGGAGGGAGTGTCCCGCGCCTTCTCGAAGTAATCCCTTCACGTGACAGCAGAATTGCCCACAATTAGCCATGCAAAATGTAGCTGTAGAGCAGCCTACATGGCTGTATCCGCAAAAGGAAACGTACCTTCACGAAGATCTGCTTTCAAACGTCCGATGTAGTCACCAAATGTCCACCCCATCGTATGGACGTCACGCTAGACGTCTGATTCTGGGAAAATCCCAGAACCAGAACCACTTCCTGCTCTCCCTCACCACGCGCAGCCGCAGCCTCGCCTCCTCACCTACAGCTCCGACTGCAGCAATGTCGGGGACGACTCCCCCGACGCACTCCTCCTCCCTCACGCGACGCTCCGGCCGTGCGCCCTCCAGCGAGCTCCCACTCACTCGCGAGCTCGAGCTCTTCCTCCTCTCCTCACGCCGCCTCTCCTCCTCGTCGCCGCTCTCGTGCTCTCTTTCATGCTCACTCCTCTCGCTGGGGTGGAGAGGAAGGGAAGGAGGTGCTGTGGTGAAGTGGGGAGAAAGGGAGAGGGGAAGAAGGCCTTTTATAAGCCTCGTTAGGGTTTGGATGAAGGAGAGAGGAGGGAAAAAGTGAGAAGAGGGGTACTGTCTGCAAGCAGCCCGCGTGCAGACGCAAAGGCTCGTACCAAAATTTTGATTTTTAGACATCTGGGAAGGGGTCCAGACGTCTGACCGATAGTCCAGACACCTTAAAAGGCTCAGGACAGAACGGGTCTTTATAGCCATCCACATGATTCATACCCTACATCTCATCTCTACGTTCCACCTTGATACTGAATCCTCTTTAATCTACTTCTGGTGGAACGGCAAAATCCCTATTCCATGGAAACTTCAAACTCATATCCAGGATCTTCGTCACATCAAATAGAATATCTCGATGCTCACTTTCATATGGCACGAGGGGAACTAGCTCTCATCCTTTTTGGCGTAGAACGAAGCCGATGATTGAAGGCAACTTCAGCTCTCAGATACTCCCACAAGAGCCCATGGCATCATATTTTTGGATAAAATGCGATTTCCCTATGTGATGTTTTGACATTGCCTCTGTCTTGGTGTGTGTGCATAGGGGACATGTAAGGCCACGAGTCTTGGTTGGTTTTGCTTTTCCTTGTACCGGGCAGGTCTTGGTTTGGCCCCCCTGTCCTCTTTCTAGCCTCCGTGGAGTGGGGGATAAATAAGAATTTACTCCCGTGTTCTTAAAAAAAAAAAAGTGCTTCCTTCTTCTTAAAGATGACAAAATACATGTAATAAAAAATGTTATTCTATACCAAAAAAAATCTTAAAACCAAAAAACTGAAGAGATATCCTTTTAAAACTTCTCTCTCCCTTTCTAATGAGGGACAAACTTCAAAAATAAAACTTTTTGAAAAAAAAAATTCAAAGACTCCAGCTCATAAATCTCCCCTCTTCTAGAGAAAATTTGCTTTTAAGAATTATTAAAATGGGTTTTTACATATATGTCCTTGTAATCTTCAAATATTACATATATATCCATGTACTCTTTGTTATTACAAAAATACACCTCACATCTCTCTGTTAACATAAATGCCCATGAGTTAACAACTATTATCATAATTGTTGTTAACTTATAGGTATTTATGTTAATGGAGAGAAGATGTGAAAGATATTTCTGTAATAACAAAGAATCCCCTAACTTACATAAAAAGAGGCTTCTCTGTCAATGTTCACTTTTTTTATTGTTGGAGGGGGTCACATCCTCTCTTTAAAGGGTTATTCTTCTTGCACATTTCACTCTTTAAAAATCCTATGCATTACATTCATAATCATTGCCAACTTTTGGGCACTTAAAGAGAAGCTTCTCCTTCATTCTAGGGAGAACAGGCTTTTCATTATTGAATTCTCTAGCAAGGAGGACTGTGATAGGGCATTGCAAAGGGGGCCCTGGTTTCTCTTTGGGTCATGGCTAATTGTGAAGAGATGGAGCCCTACCATGGAGATGATGAAATCAAAGCCTCCTAAGGTTCCTATTTGGATCTGCTACACATTGACCTACCTCTCCATCTTCACTCCAAGAAGGCCATTAGCAAACTCTTAAGTGTGGTTGGAAAACTCGTTGGGAGGGATCAGAGAACCATTGCACAAGATTGACTCGATAATGTGTGTGTGTGTGGAGATCATAGCTAGCAACGACCCCACCCCTCCCAAAGTATCTTACTCTCTAAGAAGCGATGGAGAAGGTGCCTTGAAAGTCATTTATGATTGGGTCCCCCCTCAATGCTCAACCTACTATGCTTTTGGGCATAAAATGAACAATTGTCTACTTGACTCTATCCAAATCCATGGCGATGAGGGCGATGATTCAATCAGGAAGGAGCCACCGCTACGAGTAGAGGAAGCTCATGGGTCCATCCCAGATGAAGTGCAAGAACTAGAACAATGCCCATCCTCCAAGGGCCACACACATAGTAAATACATGGAACACACCTCCCTATATGGAACAGCTAGGGATCCACATTTATGAGGGCCTCCCCACTTAACTTTTCAGTGGTGGTTGATATTGGGAATTTATGGAACAGCTGGGGGTCCTGACTCCTCATCTTCGATGCCCTTGGACCCATGTAATATTCCTACAGTGAATGCTCACATTAACTTAAATCCTGCTCCTGAGTTTTTCTTCGATTGCACCTTGACCTACAGGGGGGGACCCTTGGCATTATGGTAGGGTATATGCCCTTGGATGTGAGATGCAAATCCTTTTAGGATCATCTAAAAATGCTACTGATTGGTACTGAGGAGCTTTAGAAGAAACCCAAAAGGAAAAAAAATAAGAAGAAGCTAATTGGAGACTCTACCAACCATGGGCTGATGTTGGCATCAGGAGATGGCCCCCTCCCTCCCCAATGTCTTTGAGCACATAGAACACTCGAGGACCTAATGCCTCAAGGATAATGAAAGAGGTATTCAACCTCCTTTGGTCCTTTGATGTCCAACTTGTGGGACTGTTGGAAACTAGATTAATCACTCAAGACTAGGAGAGGGTCTCCCGTAAGAGCCTTAGTGGTTGGAGTGTAGTGGCAAACTTGGACCATGCTCCCTATGCTAGAATTCTTGTCGTCTGAAGCACAAAGACTTGGAGCATTTCTACATTGCACTCCACATACCAGACTTTGCTCATCCACACTACTAATGTGAGGGGACTCTCGATCCCCATTTCCTTCATCTACGCATGCAACACTCAAGCGCAAAGAAGGGAGCTCTAGTCATCTCTGCACGACCATCGAGCCCTTGTCAAGGGGCATGGATAGTCCTCGATGACTTCAACACTATCAGGTTCCGTGAGGAATATCTTGGTGGTGCTACTGCATGTAGGGGTAGCATGAGGGAGTTCAATGATTGCATTGCCAAGTGGCAAGTGCAACCTCCTTGAACTCACACTAACTAACAATCAACTCTCCAAGTCCAATATGTCCTAATGGGAGAGTCAAATTGCCTCTAAGCTTGATAAGGGCTTGGCCAATCCCTAATGGCTTAAATAATTCCCACTTGTCTGGATGGATTACTCTCCATCGAACCATAGCGATCACACAATCCCGATCCTTCGACTAGCGCATCTCCATAAGAGGAGGAAACCTTTCCATTTCCTTAACTATTGGGCGGAAAGACCTAACTTCGATGAGGTGGTGTGAGAGGCTTGGAGCGAGGACATCAGGGGGAACCCCCTATGCCACTATATGAAGAAGCTTCCCCAAATCAAGGATGCTCTTAAAGTATTGGAAAAGTAGGGCAGGCATTGGTCACGACTCATCAATGATCTTAGCAAGTGGCTCGTGGCTGTCCACTCTAGACTTGTTGTGGACCCTGAGGACGTGGAGGCTTAAGAGGAGGAGGCAATCATTCAAGATCACCTCATGCCCCTCCGTCACAAGGAGGAGGACTTATGGATTCAATGAAGCTACGTGGATTGCTTGAAGCTCAAGGACCATTGCACTCTATGCTATGCTACAGTTGTGAGGGTAAGGTAAAACAAAAATTCCATTTCTCATTTACTCTCCAATGATGGGGTCATTATTGACAAGGAAGAGGAGTTTAAGGTAGAGTGTCTGAGCTTCTATGAGAAACTCTTCTCATGGTCTGAAGGGGATACCTCCATGCATTAAGGGCCCCCACTTTCCTTTCAAAACCTTATGTCATTGGAGGAAAACGAGTGGCTGAGAAGAGTCCCTCTTCCTTAGGAGGTTAAGGAGGCAGCATGGTCAATTGAACCAAACAAGTCATCAAGGCCCAACGGCTTCAACAGCTTCTTCTTTCGGAGAGCTTGGCATATGATTAGGGATGGCATCATCAAAGGTGTTCATTTCTTTTTTAGGGAAGGTGGTGGCCTCGTAAAGCAAGCTAATCACACCTTTCTCACCTTAATCCTTAGAGAAAACTTGATTTCGTCCCTTAAGGACTATCATCCAGTGGTGTGCTATAACATGATTTACAAGTGCATCTTGAAGATCCTTGCATTGCGAATGGGCTCTCTTATGTTGAAACTAGTGGAGCCCAACCAAGGGTTTTTCATTCAAGGGAGATCGATCTCTGATTGCTCCCTCCTCACATAGGAATTCCTCAAGAGGTTTAACTTACCCAAGAATGCACGAGTAATGTGCGTTAAAGTTGACATGTCCAAGGCATTCAACATGGTTTGAAGAGACTTTGTCATCAGGGTTCTCCAATCCTTAGGATTCTGTGATACCTAGGTCACCTGGATCAAGAGATGCACATGGGATCCCTCCTACTCCCTGCTCATTAATGGAGTCCCAATTGGGTTTCTTCATACCTCGAAGGGCCTTCACCAAGGGGACCCTTTGTCCTCCCTTTTATTTTCTCTAGTTATCAATGCTTTCTCTCTCTTCCTAGAAATCCATGTTTGAGAGAAACAAATCACTTCAGCTAGGATTGGAGGCACCATATTCTCATCTCACCTTCTTTTTGTGGATGATATCTTAATTTGTTCCCGAGCTGATGCTATCTCTACAAGAGGTATTAGGAATGAACTGGAGGTTCTAGGGCCAGTCACAGAACTTAAACTCAACAAGAATAAAAGTTGTGTCTTCCACGCCAAACACACTGAGTGGTGGCATATTTGCCTTATTCTAGGGGTGCTTAAAGGAAAAGTTTCCTGGCCTGTACCTGCGGATTTCATTGCTTTGTGATAAAGGCTCTTGCTCGGTTAAGGCACTTAAGGATTGAATGAAAAAAATGCTTAGTGGCTGGCAAAGGAAGCTCCATTCGTGGATGGGTAGAGTCCAATGGGTTTCTTGGGGTGTTGAAGGAGTCCTCAGCTTCTAACTCGCGAACGCGATAGTAAGGAAAGGCACCCTGGCAAGATTGAGGAAGATGATTATGGGCTCAATCTAGGATGGCCAAACACATCTAATAGCTTGGAAAGATGTATGTGCCTTCCACTAGATGAAGGAGGTCTCAAGCTACATCGCTTTGAGTAACTGAAAGAGGCTGCCGTTACCTATAGGGCATGGAGATTGGTTCAAGCCGAGGACTTCATTTGGAGTAGGTGGATGTGTGTGTTATGGAGACTTCCTCCAAGCAGATCACTGCCCCTCCAACTTCGCTTGCTAAGTGAGGATGCTTGAGCTCAAGCCAACCGTTCTTAAGCACTTTTACAATGAAAATCACTAGGAGTGGCCTATTAACCTCGATGGAGGTATCACTTCTTCCAAAGTTTGGGACACAATTAAATCGAGGGACCCTATCTTTGGCATTTGGAAGCTACTTTGGGCCAAGGGCCACACCCCCAATTGGGCATGCTGCACCTGGTTGGCAGTGAAGGACCACCATTGCACTAGATCTCGCCTTAGATGTTAGGGCTTGAACGTCAATTCTAAGGACTAGTTTATTTAGGGGGTTAACCCTTCAAAAAAGGAGTTAACCCCTGTTTACTTGACTACTTAACTCCATATTTACTAACCCAAGTTTGTTCAACACCAATTTCAATTGGTGTTAGTCGAATCCGTGTTAAAATGATACACCAATCGTGTTTCTGACACTCCTCATATTTTATATGCCTAACACCACTACCAAATAAATGTCACAATAGTTAACACCACAATTTAACATCAATTCAACTAAATAAAAACTGATATTAACACACTCTGAAAATAAACACAATTGTGGGTTAACATTAACTTTACATTTCTTAACACTATTTTCCTAACACTCTAAGTAAACTAGTCCTAACTATTTTCTCTATGAGGATGCAGAGGAACCTTGTCTTCATTTGTTCTTCCAATGTTTATAATATTCCTTTAAGGTTTAGATGAAGGTGTGGGATGAGCTCGTGCCTCACCTACAAGTAGAGGCCTCCCCTCATGCCAATTAAGATGTTGCAAGGCATGGGAATGTATAAGATGTGCTTTTCTTCTTGATCCTGGAGCCAATAGAAAGAACATAATGGAGGTTGCATATACAGTGGTCTACAGTACGCTCAGTTGTTCCTGCTGATATTGTGAGAAATGTCAAGGCTTTGATGCCTTGAGGTGTTGTACTTGAGTTTTTCTTTGTTTTGATTATTCTCATCGTAGGATGTTGTAAGGGTGCTTGATACCCATCTTGGCCGGTTGACCCTCAAGAAAATATTAGCCCTTTTTATTTAAAAAAAAAAATCAAAATCCAACAAATCTCGAGTATAATTAGGAACTGATGAATCCCATGTCATGCATAACTGCAGGCATACCATTATGCAAGTAATCACATGCATACATTATTATTAGAGCAAATTGGATCTTCAACCAATCAAAAATGAAACGATATATATTTCAATCCTCTGACACAACAGTTATTTTGGATTATTGGATGAGAGAGTACGTGCATGTAACATGTCAGTCACGGATCCTGCAGGAGTTACCCGTTGAAGGTCCTGAGAAGTTAATTTCGTTGGTAAAGGAGGTGGTAAGTGTGCATGTAACAAACACCAACACATAGTGGATGACACTGTCATGATAAGGTTAATGTCTGTTCTGCCTTGCGTGAATAATTTTTATATGAGTGAATAAGTTTGAAATCATAATTACACAATAAGGGAGAATATACGTATATCGAGTGGCACGGTCCGACTTTGGACTTACTACAGGTTGCATATTCGAGCTTCTAAGATAGACATAAGGCAACGAATATTTTTGAGGCATAAAATCGAGTGGCACCGTTGTACTTTGGATTTTCTACAGGCTGCATATTCGAGCTTTTAAGATTAGACATAAGGCAACGAATATTTTCAACGTTACCAAACATGTTGCATGTATAATTATTTGTTGCCAAAAATGACACCAAAAATCGAAACAATTAAGAATGGATCTTTCTTCTATATTTTGGTGCCTACTTTCTGGTTCACTGTCTTTCCAGATATCTCATTACATTTGCCAACAATCTTGGTCGCCTCCTATTCGTTCTATCCAGATTTATTTCCATCCGTAGCAGATTCTGCAACCTTGTAAGGGGGAGGGCACATGGATTCGACAGTTGATTTGACTGTACATTTATCATTTTTCTTGTCGTAAGGAGGAGTAAAAAGGAGAGAGAGAGTAGAATTAATCATTTGGAAAAGAAAATGGAAACGTATGTAGAATTATTCGACCCCACAACACTAGCTAACTAAGTTTGACTTTCTGATCTGTTTCCTCCATGATAATTGGCAATTAACATGCACATATCGTGGAGTCCAACTAAAACATAATTCCAAGATGCCATACCGTAAATAAATGTAGATTACAATATATTTTATAATGTATAAAATGAGAATGATAATTTTAATCAATGTATTTTAATTTTTTATTAATAAAAATTATTTTTTATAAATAAAAAATCACTTTCCATTGAAAAATTAATTTTCATGAGTAAAAGATTATGTTTGAAGTGAAAAATCATTTATCATCAATAGAAATTTAAAATACATTCGTGTATTTTTACTTTCAACCGATGTATTTTACTTTTCAATTGGTATGTTTTACTTTTCAATCGATTGAAAATCATCTCTAACTTATGTGTTTTGATTTTGAGTTTACCCACTTAATTTTCAACTAGTAGATTTTTATTTTCAACTGATTAATTCTAATTTTTAATCTGTTAAATCCAAATGTATATTATAAAATATATTATAACATACATTTTCGTATTCGTATCCTTCCAAGATACCTATACATTGACAAAGAAATACAGGACATCAAGGAGGAGACAAAAACAGGTGATTTTTAGAGTTGTTGTTTTGGGGTTAGGACAAGCGATTGCGGGGTATCTCTTTCAGGTTCAGAATGTTACGTGGTTCCCTTAATAATTTTTGTTTTTTTTTTTTTTTTTTTTTTTAATACCGGTCTGTGTGGTGTTGTCACCCCCCTACCCTCCAAAAAAAATCCTTTTGTCGTCTTCTCAGAAACGTTCTACCTCCAACTCAGCATAACGCCACTTGTTGGTGAAGCCTTTTTCTAAGCAATCGATCTAAATCTTCAAACTTGTGTCCCTTCCCTCACCATCCTCCAATACCGCCGCAAACCACCCCCCCACCCACTTCCGGCAATTCCCTCCCCTTCTCTTGTCTCCCTTCTCCTCCATGATCTCATGCTCACATGCATGCACTGTATGGTTTAAAAGTACTGCTCATGTCATTTTATACATACATAGAGGCCCGAGTGAGCCACAAGTGTTCTCCCGTATCGTACCAAACGCGTGTTGCTCCACATCTGTCCCGCGCGAGCATTGCCAATGCAAAAGCAGCGAGCATTGAGTTCTGAACCAAGTAATGAATCATGTAAGTGGATCAGAGCATTGGCAATTAAGTTGGAAGAGTCGATTTGGTTAAACAACTCATTTAATAGTTATATATATATATAACTTTAATATTTACTAAAAAGATCTAAAAATTTTATGTGTTCTTGAAAATTACATTTTTTTTATTTTAATTATATCTTTTCTTTTTATTTAATATTTGCTGGTACATGTCAATTTTATTATAATTAAATTGTAAAATTACTTATCTATTAAATATCTTTATTGATTCTTTATTAAATATCAAGTAAATTAAATCAAAGATCTTATAATTTTATTTATTTTAATCTTTTTACATGACGATGACGTCGTCACTTATTCGACCATTTACAAACCACCGAGTGAATCCTTCTAAAAAAACAAAGCAAAACATGGCCGATTTAACGATTGAAGTAATTTTTAAAATATAACCGGGAATGATCATGACCAAAAATACTAGTTCATCCCCCATTTTAAAAACGAAAGAAAAAGAAAGAGTACAAATTTTGCAGTTAGCCCCATCTCTTCCTCCTATAAATACTCCTCACTCTCCCTTCCAACCTCCTCACCTCACTCTCACACTCACCCTCACTCTCACCCTCACCGTTACCACCACCACCTCCTCCTCCACTGCCATGCCAACCCTCTCCAACCACCTCGACTTCACTACACTCCAAGAGCTCCCCGACACCCACGCGTGGCCCCGGACCGACGACCAGTACCCCCCAGTCGACGAGCCCGTCCCCGTCGTCGACCTACGTGACCCCGACCTCCTCCCCTGCCTCTCCCACGCCTGCCAAACGAGGGGCCTCTTCTACCTCGTCAACCACGGCGTCCCCTCACGGCTACTCGCCCTCGCCGAGTCTGAGTGCCGCCGCCTCTTCTCCCTCCCGGCAGACCGCAAGCTGAAGGCCCTCCGCCCTCCCGACGGCCTCTCGGGTTACGGCGTTGCTCGTATCTCGACCTTCTTCAGCAAGCTCATGTGGTCTGAGGGCTTCACCATCGTCGGTTCTCCAGCAGACCACGCCGCCAAGCTCTGGCCGGACGACCACCACACCTTCTGGTACGCACGTCCGTTTTCGTACGTACATGCGTGCTTCGCGTGCATGAACATATATATATATATATATAAACGTTCTCTGCATGGTTTTGTTGCATGTTCCATGCATTTGTCATTAACCAAAGCATACTTAACAAGAGAAATCCACCGCCATTAAATCCTAACGACAATTTGAAATATCTTATGTGTTAAATATATTTATAAATTATGTTAAATAGAACCAATTTTTTGAAAGAGTGTGCGTATATATATATATATATATATATATATGACCTACGTTGTTTTTTTTCGGTGGCTGCTGAATAGCGAGGTGATGGAAGGGTACAAGAAAGAGATGAAGAAAGTGACCGAGAGATTAATGGCCCTGATAATATCGTCATTGGGCCAATCGGGAGGGAACCCGGCGGGGCCCGATGCGACGGCGGTCCTGCAGTTGAACTCGTACCCGGCTTGCCCGGACCCCGACAGGGCCATGGGCCTGGCGGCCCACACCGACTCGAGCCTCCTGACCATCCTCCACCAGAGCAACACGAGTGGCCTTCAGGTCGTGCGGACCGAGGACGGCGGGCCCCCGAGGTGGGTGACGGTGCCGCCGCAGCCGGGGGCGCTGGTAGTGCACGTCGGCGACCTCCTTCAGATCGTATCCAACGGGCGGTACCGGAGCGTGCTGCATCGGGCCGTCGTGAACAAGACACGTCACCGGGTGTCCATGGCCTACATATATGGGCCTCAGGCCCACGTGGAGATCGGGCCGTTGGAAGGCCTGGTGGGCCCGGGGATGGGCCCGCTCTACCGCCCTGTCACGTGGCGGGAATATTTGGGCCTGAAGGCGAAGCATTTCGATAAGGCGCTCTCATTGGTAAGGGTGCACGCGGAGGGAGAAACATAGGATTTCCTTCTTGCTTTCCTCCTCTCCCCTGACCGCTTCAGTTAGTTAGTTAATCCCTGTTTGTTTCGTTGTCCCTTCCCGCTGTTCTAGCGTGGTTTTCACCTTGGAAGGTGCGAGGACATCCTTGTCAATTTGTCCATGTTCTCGGAAATAAAGTTTACCCAAAGATCCAAAAATTGCCATTACTCTTCCAAAATCTCCATTGCCCTTCTCCTCTAACGAATGACGTGGAAAGGCCCTAGCTAATCTTCATTCCAAGGAAAATTCCATGTCAATGTGATGCCGTCGCCTAAAGTTTTGAGAGTGTGGATGTGGAATGGAATCCCTTGCGATCCGATAACTAAGAATAGCAACCGTAAACCACCGTCGACGACTTCGTCGCTTTCATGGGCTTAGTTGAAAATTCAAAGAGGAGGGAGGGAATCCGGATCGAGTCAGAGATCGGAATCCAATCAAGATTTTTCGGATCAATGCGATCTCGCGGAACATTTGCTAGTTGGGTTTGGGAGGGGGAATGGAATGTGGTCACTTTGCCGCCGCCACCACCAACCAAATTAAGGGGATCGGAGTTAGGGAACGTGGTTTGTTCTTGTTTTCATGTGTATCGGTGCAATGCAAAGTGATGTGTGGGATCAAAGGAATAATAATGACCCCAATGTCGGGGGGTGGGGTGGGGGGGGGGGGGGGGGAGGTGGTGCTCATGGACACAGTAAGCTAGAGAGACATATGGCCTTTCGGCCCCAACCTAACACCATTATCCCTTTTTTTCCTTAGAACAGCAAGACGTGGAGGACTCTCTTCCATAGAGAATGTACGTGACAATCCATCGCCACGTACATATATGCATGAGTTGATTGGATAGTTTCTGCTTACATTTCTGGGAAAATTGCATGTTTCGTTCCCGATGCTCGTGTGGTTTCACAGTTTGAACCTCGACTTTAGACTGGTTTGGAAGATGCCATGTCATGATCCTTTCTTTCCTCCCAACGTCTTTCCATTCTCAAAAGGAAATCAACAGAAAAATGGTGGGTGAATTTGTTAGAAATTTCCCTCGCTTTCACTCCACTTTCATTATACGCTAAAGCATGCATCGGACCTTACCCTCTTTCCTTGCACTAAACAGCGAATTAAACTCATCGCTGTTTGTTGGCAAGGGATAGGTATACAAATCGATGTCTTTGCTAACAGGAGTTGAGAGAGATTGTCTAAATTTTATGTTAGACGCCTCTGCTTACATGGGAAAAGATGGCAAGCAATCCAACTACTTCCAGCAAAAAAGGAAACTAATTAAGCCAAACAGGTGGAGTTATTTATCAAATATGGGGCACGCGTTGCTTAATTATCTTTGTAGGAAATTGTGGTCCGTCTGAAATGAATGACACTGTTTGTGCTTTTCAAAAAACGACGAAGAAATTAAAAAAAAAACACTTTGTAAGTTGCCCCAAAACTACTACGCTGCTAATTGAATCACATACTTCAATTTCGATTCAGACTTTTATTTGATAATAATCCCATTAGCATATTATATATAGTATTGGGAATATATCGTATTTGAAATATGCCATGAAGACCCTTTTTTTTTTTTCTGATTGTTCATATCAACAATCAATATAAAAGGGAAAATTCTTGTTCAGGCATAAACTGAACTTATGAAAAAACTGACAGATTGAGAAATTAATGGTCAGTGAATTAGTTTTGAATTGAGGAATCTATATACTTGACAGGAAAAAAGGGCCTTAAATGTAAAATCAGCCCATCAAATCCTTACCGAACACTATATCTTAAAGAACCAAATTCAAATATTTTGAATCCTCAGCGAAACAAATATGAACCCAAGTTTTAAAATTTAAAACGAATTTGATTTGGATCCGAACTTTCTAAATTGAATCGAATCTAAACGTGGATGAAGTGATCAGTGAGATTGAATTCCATTAGCACTCCCTGATCCCAGTCCAACCAGTACCACAAATTAAACCTGATTCGGATCATTTTTTTTCCTCTTTCTAGTTAGAGGCAAGCTACATATCCCTTCCTGAATCTCTCCTACCATCGCCCCCATCTAATTGAGCATGAACTTTTCAACAGGGACTTTTCTCTCATCTCTGAACAACAGATCCCACTGGGAGGCCCTTCACCAACTTTTTCATGCGTACGATTCAGGAGTCCTGGACCCAAGGAATTAGTAGCAAAATAAATTTTCTTTTACAAGCAGTGAAGTCCATATTCATGAGATCATTCAGCTCATTTCCTCCATCACAGCATATATAGCAATGCATGATCCATCACCACGTACGCCACCTCCATGTCAAGACCAATCCTAAATCAAAAGAATAAATGGATCGAAAGTAAGTGGACCTAGCTAACCCATTGAATCATGTGTGGTTACATCATCTATTCTGATATTCCAATTAGATATAAATGAATTTGTGGAAAGGGATTTCAATATTCCTACTCATCCTCCATTCAAATTAATTGAGATCATCCTCCCACCCCACTCTCTCCATGCATGACCTCCGTATATATGTATAACACCCAACCCAGCAATTAAACGAGACCCACATCTTCCATCACCTTCACCACCTTCCCCACCCTACTTAATTTAAGAAAGAGTAAAGTATTATATATATATATATATATATTACTTACCGTCCACCTGGAGTTGGTGGCTTCATCCATGAGGCTCTCCCTAATGCACTCTGAAGAGGATGCCATCATCTCACTAATGAGCTCCTTGGCCTTCTCGCAGACCTCGCAAGGCTTCTGGTGACCTGCTTCATTGTTTTGGTGAGTTGGTCAGGAAGGGATGAGGTGGTGAGGGGATGTTGATCAGAGGAAAGTGAAGTAGGCCATGAATGTACGTAGTAACCTTTTTTAAGGAATGTAGTGCATTACAATAGAGTAGGAATACTAATCAAATCATACCATTTAATTTCAATTTGATTTTAATTTAATAATAATTCACTTCAATTCGATTCGAACAAAATGGATTGACTTATAAATCCTATATTTGGTTACTTTGGAAACAACAGCTTGATAAGTTGAATATTGCTTTTGTTGAATTTGATTAGAGAGAATTTGACTCAATTCAATAATATATAATATATAATGAAATATTATATATTATATAGTATATTGTATATTGTATAAGATATAGAATTTATAATATGATATGATATATATCATAATATTTAACATATAATAATAATGGAGACAAGAAAAGGACTATGTTGCATATAAGTTATGTGGAACTTAATTAATATTTGAATCCGTGATTAATCGTATATGAATTCAAGATTTTAAATTTGAAATGAATTCAAATTGTATTTGAGTTCGATTTTCCTTATTGAATTGAATCCAAATCTAGGTGAATTTAGTGAAATTTCATCCTATTAGCATCCATACCCAAGATCAAGCGTTGCACTCCTTAGGAAGAAGGAGACATCTGTGATAAGAGGCTTCTTCCTAGATAACAATCCAAATTATGGAACAAGGGCTTAACAAAAAAACAAGGAAACTGCAAAATAGCTTATAACCATGCCCATGCCCTTCTTGGTTCTTGCAAACACAATCTTAGTGATATCCTAAGAATCCAAACCTAAGCTTGAGTCTAGTTACAAAAATATGGCTAGAGACAAATCCACAAAGGCCTGCTCTGAGATTTTAATACTTATGAACTTCATCTTTATAAGTAATAGACTTGCCCCAGGTAAAATTGGAAAGGGAAAAGTCCATAGGATAACACTACCCATATAAAGACTATAACTTTTAATTTCGTTTCTTTCCAATAACGTTTTACCCCATATTCATCGCATCATGTTAACCATGCATGTTTACCCTAGTTTACTGGATGGGACGCTGCTGGGAAGTATCGAGGAAATTATTTAGAAAAGGATGCAAATGAAGCCAAGCACAACAATTTTTTTCTTGCTTTTCTCAAATATAAGACTGAAAAGATGTCTGTTTCGAGACAAGCGGATTAGTTGCTTGAATTTCATTGCTACTTGATAAAGAGTTACGTTTACATCTGTAATGCAGGAAAAAATGGCAATGTAATTACTTGATGTTGCCGACACTGGAAAAATGTCCTACATTCATTGATGGTCGATTTAGGTTGTTAGGGATAAGATTTTAAGTAAACCAAAGGATCACTTAGAATATCTAAGTCCGAGTTGAGAGATAATAATCGCCCACTATTGCAATGAGGTCAACCGACCAGCACCTAACTCTGGGTTGTACAAACTCCTCACATTTTTTTTTTTTTGAATTCATAGCTCTCATACCGATTCCAAAGATCCAATCTAGATCAAGCCTAATTAAGAAGAAAAAGAACATATTCCAGCACGTCAAGTGCCCACTAATTGGATCCGATATAACTACCAAAAAAATGATTAACCTTGAATAAGGACATGACAATCCTCTTAACTCTCATGCAACCTACTCCAACCCAATTGCCACAGGTGTCCCATACTTAGGAGCCATCACGTGAAGGACAAGAGAATTGGAGGCCAAGGAACATCCTGAAAACACTTGTGTGTGGAAGAAATGAGTGGACCCTTACTTGTCCAATAATCCAATCCATGTGCAATCACAATCCAATCCAATAATCCAATCCATCTTTGCATCTAAACACACCACAACAATGAACTCATGTGTGCTGTGCCCATGAAGGAAGGGTCCTCTCCCGCAGCTTTAGGTTAGCCCCTTCTATCAACTTGATCAAATTGCCTCCAACTCGACCCCACATATAATTGAACTTAAGCCTCCTACCATCTTATCACGATCAAAAACCAATTAACTTCCTCGTTATAGTGGAACCAGCAACTAGTTGCATGCTTCACGTGTTTCTAGATAAACCTGTGAATGATGTCAAAGGTCAATTTGAACATGGTTCATTGAATCTTTTGCGTGCAATGTATTGCTAGATTGGATTATTGATAATGGAATCCGATAATTGGTTTGAAGCTGTGAGAGATCGGATAGTTTGGACTCGAAAGCATATAGTGGGGGAATGGAATTTGGCACAATGGTGGTCCTCTTCTTCCTCTAATGAAAGTGACCACTGCATTGTAAAGCATTGATGAATTGGACAAACAGAAGAACTAGAAATCAGATGAGTAGTAGGAGATGGCGAGCACCGAGAAAGGCATATCAATGTGAAGATGTGTTGGGCTACATACCAAGGATGTGTCAACAATATATTATTCAAGGTACCAAGGATAGGCAAGTACCATCTTAATTCCTAGCACCAACTAGGAAGACGGGCAACCGCGATTTGCTGCCTAAATCCTTTGTCACACCGCATCAAGACGACAAAACAAGAAGGGAGGAAGAAAACAAAGACGGCCCATGACATCAACATCTCCAAGTACATAGTTACCGGATACATACTCTCAAGGCATATCCATGCTCTCAGCTATCTCCTTGTTTTAGATGGGACTCTCCATTGCTCAAGTGACTTAGACAAGCTTTTCCTCACAACTAAGAGAATGCACATGATCCATACCGTTGCTAAGGTCTTGGAGAAGCATTTTAACCTATTATTTTAAGGTACTCTTTCATGATTCCCCTTTCACTCTCACTTCTTTGAAAGAATTACTTGGAACCGCATTCCAGTACTGGAAATAACTCTCTAGCCAAGAAATGTTCCTTTCACACCACCCCCCCCCACCCCCCGCTGAAACACATGGGATCATTCAAACGTCTTAGGATAGAATTATTTGCATCTACACTCCCCCATATGGGATAATGGACCTTGACCTTCGTAGGAACGTGTCAAGATCCAAACCTCACTCCCCCATGCAACGTACAACATCAACATTCTTACTCGATTAAAACCACAACTTCTCAAGACCATATGTTCCGTTTCTTTTCTTTTTTTTTCTTTTCTTATGTTTGTTTTCACCCTCTACCCATCAAATTTGACGGCAAGCCCTCCCTGAGTGATGATGCACGAGTTCATGCAGGGGAGCACCATGCTCCAAAATGTCCGCTAATCTGAGTAGCCGAGGTCGTATGGCGTGAATTGGTATATCTCACCTATGGGAACATTGAAATTAGCATGATATAGACAAAAGAGCAACGTCCGATAGTACCCATCTATGATCAAATGCATATGCGAGCCAATCATTGCAACTCACTGAAATCAGACCTATGCATTACATGCCAATGCCAAGATAACATGGAATCCAGCAACCCCTCTTGGTAAAAAAACCATATGCACATCCCCGAAATGTATTGAGCCAAAGCATTCACGCAACCATTATATAACAAAAATGGAGAACCACCACAAAAAAAACATGGCTACTTGAGGGAAGCCAATTGACAGAACCCAACAGAACCCAACATCCTCAGGCCAGACCACGCCAGGCCAGAAGCAACAAAAAGGAATGCACATCAGCAGCTTCTATTTCCAGATCTTGACAGTCTTGTCATGGCTGCCAGAAGCCACTAACCCATTTGCCTTCGACACGGCTAAGGTCGCAATCAGCCCATCATGTGCTGGCAGAGCCATGGTCTTGTTCTCAACCATGTTCCACAGTTCCAGAGACTGCACACAGTAAGAATTAACTTCTTGCATATCTAAATGGAGCATAAAGCCAAAACAGAGATTAACCTGTCATGGAAAAAAGATGTTACCTGAAAGCAACCAATTACCAACAGAGAAGCATAAGTTGGATGGAAAACACACGAGTGGAACTTGTTTCCATTCGATGACAACTCATGAACACACTCTCCTTCGCTACCAGCTCGAAGGGTCCATACCCTCACCAACTCTTCACTTACGGAAGCTAGATACTCACCAGATGGATCCCAGCATATGGAATGGACCAGCTTGGCATGACCCTAATGTTAAGCATTCAAATCATAATGTCAAAGTTATTAAGCAGGTAATGTACTTCATGGGCAATGACGTCAAGAGAAAACAAAACAAACTTCATGACAAACATGCAATAATTCCACACTATACACCACAGCAAAGAATGGAGGAGCCATCATTTGACAAAAATATTTGAAACCCAAACACGCAATAAACAGGGTGAATTTGCACCTACTACACTTTATGCTTCATCCTCCCAAGTCACTTGGTATGTAGTCATTTCCTTGGTAACAGAAAATAGCTGTTTCAAACTAGTGCAAAATCATGAAAAGCACACCTATATAAAGATGTGCTTAATCTTACGGCATAGATGCCCATATCTACTCTAGAATGGAGGTGTTTATCCAATGGAAGTATGGTAGAGGACTTCACACACATACATAATGCACATTGGCATTAGAATTTTCTATGTTATGCACATATCTCCATATCCATGCCCCCGGATTCATAATTTAAAGATCTGCCATGTACCTTACATGTGCAACAATACCCATCTGACCTAAATCATATATTTAGTTGCATCTTATTTTGTGTACTTGTATAAGGCAAGTGCAAATCTGAGATCTGCTATGTCACAGCACCGGCACCGGCACTTCCGGTCCTACAAAATAGATGCTGATTCCACAAATATGGGGGATCAAAAAACTGAAGAATTGTCACACACATCCCGAGCAACCTGGCCTGGAATAAGCACCCCAGCCCCAAAGGAATAACTGCCTCTCCAGTAATCTAAAGGGAGAAAATACAGATACAAGGCACGCAATAAATCCAAAAACAAAATAAAGGAAATAAAATATTATATTACTACGTCAAAAATTGCACTTGACAAAATTCATGGTACTATAACATTACTTATCTTTAATAAGCTATCCTAAATAACTCAGTAAAAAACATGAACTAAGACTGCATAATTGTGGGCATAACCCCTTGGATAGGAGCAGCCTCTTTTTTTTCAGAAAAGAGAAGCCATATTTTCATGGTCATATTGTTGAAAATAGAAATCACACTTGAGTTAGGAACGGCTTTGATAATCACATTTGAACGCTTCTACGAAATGCATATGATCCAGAGAACTGTCTTATCATGTTTATTGTCCTTAATTAAAGGCCAAAAGTCAAGATGGGAAAAATCAATGCTCACCAGCACAGTAACATTAGCAACTACCATAAGGTAACTAAAGAGCTATTGCTATGGTTTTCTATGCTTTGTATCATACATAACTCAAGTAACATAGAATATAAAGCTCGGGGTTTCCAAGTTACCCAAAGATATCCACCCCCCCGCCCCGACCCATAAAAAAAAAGGAATGTATACATTTAAAACAAGGACATAATCAGAAGATACAAATAGCAAGTCCTGCAGGACTGTAAATCTGTACACCTCTAGTGACCATTAACAGATTCACATAGCTAACCAACTCATGCAACCAACGATCAAGGAGGCACTAGTTGAATAGCAAATGAGCATAGAACACTGTGAAACCCTTGTTTAAGCACGACATGAGCAACTTTTTACAGTTTTTGGAGTTTCTGATGGCCCATATCAATAACTTGGTCAAATTTAATGGAAATTACTTAAAATAACTCAATAGTGAAAGGGGCTTTTCCACGGATGCCATCTTAAACTTTTAAAATTAATATAATACCATCATGTTCCCAATATTGCTTTAAGTGCCACCAAAATAATGACGTCTATAATTGCCACTCCATTAATTAACACCATTAGTAGTGGATCTAAAAGTAAGTAAATTTTATTTTTTTATCCACAAGTCTTATTTTGTTCCTCTCACCCACCACCCTCCACTTCTTCCTCCTCACCCCTCTGTTGCTTCTTCCTCTTCTTTGCTTTCCTTCTCTTTGCACATGGAGAAGCCCACCAACCTTCAACCCCTGCATCGACCACCAACATCGGCCTCCACCACTTGCCGCCTCACCTCCAGCGAGACACCAACCACGTCCTTCTCTTCCCGTTGGTGGTCCCCCTCCTCTCCTTCATGGACTCATGCAGAGGAGGGAAATCACCACCACCCATGCCACCCACCGGCCACCACTAGACTCATGATAGTCTCCGCCACACTTCCGTTGTGCCTTTGACAAGACGTCAACAACCTCCACAACTTCTTCCAATTTCTTCCCCACGCCCACGCACGCACACAGAGGAGGAACTCATCACCACTCGACTTTTCGCCACTCGTCGATGAGATGCCAACCACGTCGCACACCCATTCCAACACCAACGCACTGCCTCAAGTTACAGCAGCCTCTCTCTCTCTCTCTTTCTCTCTCTCTCAAGGAAGAGAGAGAAGGAGGGGGGTTCTAGCAAGGGAAGGTGGAGAGAGGCTAAGGAAGGAGGCGGTGGAGAAGGGACGTGGCAGGTGAAGAGGCCGACGACGGCATAGGAGAGGAAGATAGAGGAGTCAAAGTCATTGCAGGCCTCAAGGCCCGAAAGGACAAAGATGTCGGTGCTGACGACGACACCGAACCTGAGCCAAGCAAGGTCCCACTAGGTGAGGCACCGACGCATCTCATGTTCACTACAGTGGCAAAGGACATCAAGCTCATCAGTGTCGAGGGAGCAGTGCAAGGTGCATCCATGGAGGCGGGGGAGTGTTGTAGCAAGCGGGGAACAGTAGTTGACACATGAGGTGGAAGACAAGGGAGAAGGGGGAGGAAAGAGAGTGAAGGATGGGAAAAAAGATGTTTTGAGGGTGAAAAAATAAATTTTCCTTACCTTTTAATCCATAATCGTTAAGCTTAACGAAAATAACTAATGGAGTGGCAATTGCGAATGTTGAGTCACTTTTTCAATGGCACTTCAAATAATATTGGAAACACAATGACATTATATTAATTTTGAAAGTTTATAGTGGCAGCCATGTAAAAACCCCATAGAGAAATGATCAGTAAGCTGTTGTATTTCCACCAATCAATGGGTTTTTACCTCCAAACATGTGATTGCTAGAGTCTGAGCAAAAAATTGACTGCTTGTAGCACAAGTGAAGAAGCATATCAGTGACTGAATAGCTACAAACAATTAAACTTGAGAAAATGAAAACACTATATAAAAAAAGAAAAAATGCCACAAGGAAACAAAAATAACAGGGTAAAGCATGATCTTGTATTACACACAAGGAGCAAAAGACTCAGTGGCAAACGGTTTTAGTGATGGAACCTCTCAAAGAACGATTAAAGTTACAAAGTAATAAAGCATTGTGTTGTATGTAACCAAACAAAAAAAGTAAGCATGCTTCTTTTTTCACATAAATGTTAAAACAAAGATAAACAAACCTGTAATGAATGTAAACATGCTTGAGTTTCAACATCAAAAACAGAAACAACACTTTCAGCAGCAGCAGCGAGATATCTTCCAAGCCGTGGCTGAAACCTCGTTTGGATTGTTCCACCCTGAACATGCAAAATAGGATATCATTGAACGCCTCAAGACAGGCATGCAAATACCAAAGACAGATAGGTCAGAAGCATCACTAAATCAAACGGAATCTAGCAAACAATTTTACCACTTCAACAGGCATTACCGCAGAAATTGAAGTCTTCATCTTGACATTAATATCCTTGAAAAGTCAACAATTGAGCAAGATAGAAAACTAATGTCACAAATTCGATTGAAATTCTTACTCGCCTATGAAGCTACAAGAAGAAAACTTAATGGCTAAGAACATACGAGATGAATTCAATAGTACTGAAAAGATTGACAGACCTTAAAAATCACAGGAGAATTGCCATTATTTATGCTCCAGTATCGAATCTCCCCATCACCGTCACACGAGCAGAGCAGATCATCTTTACTAGGATGAAAGTCAATTGACATAACGGCAGCACCATGTCCCGAGAACGAGCGAAGAGTGTAGCCAGGCTGAAAATGATTATAGTATGTCAAGAAGTTAGTCCACAAGAATAAGATATCACAACACGAAAATAGCAAAGTAGTCCATTCAGCAGTAACATCTTTCATAACATTGTTGAAGGGGAAAAAAAACAAAAACCAGAAGAAAAAAAAAAGCAGAAAGCTTGCATGTCTTTCAATTGCAGGATAAAGCCTGCCAATACCAAAGATGAGCCCTTTTCCCCGTTAAGAGGGATCAGCAACATCAGTTCTTTGCCTCCATTCAACCCCAACATCATACTCGGACAGGTCACATAGATCCAAATAAGCACAATGAATTTGGAGGATAAGAGAACAAAAGATGTAAAACATAAAAAGTTAGAATTATCATGTAATTGACAACTGGTTGTGGAATAAGAAAGAAATCAATCATCAATTACTGCTACCCTATCAGTTTTTACGAGGGTAGAATATATTGATCTAAAATCTGCTACCATTTGAAGACGCATGTGACCATAGGTATAGGTTTTCCTATACATAGACATTTGTAGCCATATCCATTTAAGATCAACAGATACTGATGCACATACCCATAATTCATATTTGATAAAGTTATTATTGTATAATTTATAAATCATCTAATATGAATTAAAAGATTTGCAAAATGCACACATTGTCACTGTAATGGTAACAAAGTCATTAAATACCCTAGAACGATATCCAAATCCTGTGTGTGTAGCAAGCTTGTAAGGCTGTGAAAGAGGAAAAAAATGAGAGGGGGAGGCAGAGTGAAAAACCCAGAGGGGGGGAGGGCGGGGGAGAAGGGGAGATCTCCCTCCTCTACCACTACCGCCTCCTCCCTCCTACACAACCTCTCCCATTGCAATCTCCCTCCTCCTCACCGATCTCTTCTTCTTCCTCCCTCATGCTGCTATCTTCCCAGCAACCTTGTCAAAGCACCACCGTATGCCAGCCACAAGCATGAGATACTGGCGGGCCACTCCAATTCCCTCAATCACCTTCTCGTAGCTCACCTTTTCCCTTCCCACGTCACAACAGCGAGCAAGGTGGGTTATTTCTTTCATGCACCTTAAATCTCGTGGATTCGAGATCCTATGATGATTTCCTGTGTGTTGTGGCCAAAGGTAACATCAAGAGGTTGGATCAAGGTGTGGGAGGACACTTGCAGGATTGCCAAACGACAAGGATCCACCACCAAGGTAGGGCAGCCCCTACTCTTATGCTTCCTTTAGTTTACATGCCTCAACAAACCAAAAACCTCAGGTAGTTTCACATGGAAAACACAGACTGATTGGACCCGAAATTTGGGTCCAAACGAGGCAATCGCAGTGGCATTTCGCTGCACCCCACATGATGCATTCATGTGTTCCGCATGCGAGTATGTTCATGCACGAAAAAAAGGGATGCACATGTGCAGCCCCCACAAATCGTACCACAAAACATAATTTTCCTCCACTAAGCAACGGTTTTCGAGACATAAATAACTTTGATTTCCATGACTTCTCATGTTACACATGCTATCCTAGTTCTCGCAAGCTTTTGAAAGTATTTATTCACATTTTGAAAACTTAGACATATGTTAACACGCTTTTTTTAAATAAAATTTCAGATCGAGCAAAATATTGGATTTACATGTATGTTTCAACAGGTTGTCTTCGATTTTTTGCAAACGTCTCATGCAAATGTCGTGTTTTCTTGAGTTCGAACTATTTTAAATTTTTATGAAGTGAGTCGCACGTATTTTAAGTCATACACTACCCTGTTTTAACACAAAGAAAACTACAAATGTAGGACAAAAGAAAATGGCTTTCTTTTGCTTCTACATGCAAACTTAAGCAAATTTTTCTCAATTTAGTGCCCCTAAAAGTGATCTCAAATTTTGTCAGATTTAAAACTACGCGCATAAGTGGGTGAAGATGGCCCCCCCTAAAGAAACCATTGTGGCCTATGATGCACACTTGGATGCTCATGGGACACAGCCTCAATTTCCCATCCACCTAGGGGTGGTAGCGCAAATAAGGGAAACGACACAAGAATGCAAGAGGCAGCAAGCGACCCTATCTAGACCTCTCGCAACTCAAAAGGGCATGCCCCTCTCTTTAGCAAGTTAGATCCGTCGAGCTTGATAAACCCCCAGGTGGGGGATTCGCTAAGTTAATAGACTAGATACACAGGTAGACTTCAAGCAGCTATGCTCTAACTGCAACCTAAGCAGGGTACTGGAAAACAAGAGGATTAAACAATCATGCATTTAATACCCAAAGGAAAAGATCCTAAACCTTGACATGATTTTTATTTCGGGGTAAACCAATGAGAAACTAGAGTAGTCTCTAGTGGTAGATACCGATATCTTCGGAAAATCCAATGTCGCAACATCAAAGAGGGGCTCCTGCAAGCGGGATAACTACGGGACAGTACTCCGATACCTAAAACTCCCCGTAATAGAGGTTAGGACTACGTAGACCCCTGAATCGCATGTTGAGTGTCTCCACATAGACCATAGTTGCTAGTTGTCAATCCGATGGGAATACATTACGGAGGCTAATGGGTGATCCTTAAGGTGATTTAGGGTGGAGGCCCCCCCCCCCCCCTGCAAGGAGGCTTCTCGCACCACGGGTCGCCTAGGGTCACAACAAGAATACCCTATTGACAGAGTGATGATTTGTCTTTATGACTACGAAGAACCCTGCAATCAACTATATTAGTTAGCAATGACCTATTTCGTTGTGGACCTAGTTCACGAGACTCCAGTTGGGTGTTAACAACAATGGACATTGTGGTCCATCAACCTATGTTAAGAGTAATTTCTTGAGGTGAACTAATGGGAAATTAAAGGAAATAGAAGGGGAAAGAGGAAGACTCGGATGTATAAGGGAAACAGATAAGCAAACTGCATCTACGTGGAAACACACTCTCTTTAAATCTTAAAATCATAGAGTTTCTTTCCCTAGCACACCTTTTATGCCCTACTAAGCCCTTTGGCCCATGCTACGTTGTTACCATCTTTTTCAGGATAGGATGTCGTGCCCCCTAGCCCATTACATCTTCCACACCTGCCTACTAGAGCTACACCAACAAGTGTAGCTACTAGCATCCACATGGGCCTCATTCACGACCACCTTTGCCAGATCCGCTATTTAGAGGAGTTCCTCCCTGTAGAGGATAGGGCAAAGTTACCTCCTACTTTCGAACCAAGCGAAGCTACCATTGGCTTTCATTGCGTTAAGGGTGCTTGGATGGTAAAAGAGTGATGGGGAGGACTTGAGGATGATCTTTTTGAGAGGTGATGTTACAATAGGGGTGGTTAGATGTTCTCTAGGCATATTTCTTTTCTAACTTGTAACCCCACTAGTTTGGTCCCTCAATTTTTGTAAATCCTTGTAACTTGATGGTAAAATTTTGAAGGGACCCTTATATATAATGCATACTTATATAAGACTATAACGATGTGGTAGTGAAACTTTAATATTTTATTCTCGTTTCGCAGTGAAATGTGATGGGGAGTGCCCACATGTGCAATTTCTTTTAAATTTTTTTGGTTGTGAATGCCATCCATATTCTTGTGATTGTAAGTGGATGTAGAGGTTGGGTGTACCCACCACAGTTATATGTATGCATATATTGTTGTGCAAAATCAGGTCTTTTACGGGTACAAGTTTGAGGGAAAACTCCATAAAATAGGGAAAATTCTGTTGCATTTCCATCAAAAATCCATCCCTGTTAACTCCAATATTTCCCTGATTTGCAACCATGTAAGATAAATACAGTGTAGATGAATACTAAAGGAGGCAAATAGTGGGTTGCCGCATGTCTGTGACGTCGATCTCAAGAGATTGGCATTGCAAGACATGACATCACATCTACTTGATTGGAGCCCAACAACTAAGGCAACAACAAGATCACAATTCGAAGACCAAAAACTAGGTAGGGTTTGCACATATGCCATTATATGCTAATTAAGGGGTTGTTTGGGAAGAAGGCTTCTGTTCTGCAATTGAGGACAGTTGCAAAAATGCAGTGACTCTGCACAATAGTGAAGATCCTGCCAATCGCTGTAGACAAAGCATGTTTCCAAAAAAAGTAAACTTGGACTGCTTATGGAAAGTGGGAGTTCTGCTGTTTAAATGGAAACACTGTGCAGTTGAAGCAATCATGCATAAAACATGTTATGGACCACCATATTATCAATCATATCTACTGTCCACAATCAAGCAAAAATGCAGAAGCCATCATTCCCCAATGGTCTCTAAATAATCTCCGTTAGAAGAAATGAGCAAGATCCTTCATTATGAAACCTAATCATTACAATGGGTTCGGAATAAGTGCAAGGCACAACCCTCAACCAAAATGTATATGTTAGAAATATATAAAAATGAAAAGCACTAATCGCAGTATTTTTAAGACAGTGGGCACAGGCTCCAGTCTAGGACCACTCTCAAACCATGTTATAAGAAATAAGCAAGATACTTCATACTTTTTTTGAACAAGAAGACAAGCGAGATACTTCATTATGAAATGCTGGTCCTAATTATTGGGGATTTGAGGAGAGTAAAGGTGGACGCACAAACAAATGTAAATATCAAATGCAAATAATAATGACAATAACACAATTGGCAGCAATCTCAATCTATTTTGCAAAATGCTTGCGATGAAAACAGAAAAGGAAATAAAATAGAAAAATAAGCACAAAATTTGCAGCACTAACGTGGTATCAATAGTCACAAAATAGGTGCACCACATCAAACAGGTGGAGCACGTAAAAAAACAAAGACATTTAGAGAAATCCATTTTAAATGCAATGCCAGTAAAGGCTGGAGACATGGTAAAAGAACCAAGGTGGGTTCCACAAGGGAGATTCTCCACACTATGACAAAAGGTAAACAGAAAACTAATTGTTTCATGCTAAAGACTGGTGGTTATATTTTTTATGCATGCAATCCTTGGAACACTTGAAGATGTTGATCTAGATGTGTACAAGTTCAGATCCAAAATGAAGTTAATATAGAAAAAGTTGGTGCCAAGTTACCATAGGATAAAATGAGAAAGAGGTCCATTTGAGATGTGTTGAGTTTGGCGCAATGCAAGTGTGGAGGCTTTCCCACGTGAGGAGAAATGTGCAGCAGATAGGTGTTGTAGTTGGTCTTGTTCACGCACAGGAAGAACAGAGAGAGAGGGCAACAGTCCACGTAGGAAGTTGTATTATTGGAACAAATATTGCTTCAACTCAAATTAGAAAGTGATACATGTGTTCTTTTTTATAGAGAGATCATATCCCCAATTAACTAAAACATATCTCCTAAAATAGGAAACAAAACATATCCTAATCAATCACAAATCAAATCATAATTTACCAAACTAATTAACACCTAAGACTTCCTAAAAATAGAAAACTTGCACCCAAAGTAAACCTAAAGAACAAGACCCAAAATCGGTGCCCACTTGGGCCCTCTGACCAACTGCCATGTGGCACTTTATTCCCAACACTCTTCCTCAAGTCGAGGCCGAGAGGACAATGACTTACTCTACTTGTCTGGTTGGTGCGGCCAGATACTCATCTTCTTTTGATGTAACTACAAATCATCTTGCCACCTCTGTAGTCGTTACTTTTCTAGCAACCTTTGTAGTCATGGCTATCAGAGCAGTCGTCTCTTCTTTGCATAACTTGATGGGCTCTCTTCTCCAACTTCTTCTTACTGGCTGCATCTTTATCTCAAGCACTTTCTCAAGTAACATGAATCTCTGAATCGGCCATTGCTTCTTTCTAAAAGGTTGAGAGGAGCCTTTGTGCCTCTTCTTCTACACCTAAGAGCCACACACTTGAACTTAGCCTTCCCCGGCATGCTAGAGAGTTCCACGTGCCCCCTCAATCCGAGTCGATGTTGTTGCTCTTCATAATTGTAAAAGTCGGTAGTCGGTATTCAGTCGGCCAAGCAACTGACTAAGGAGTATACGATATGCAGGGGAGTAGTCGGGGAGTACTCGGTCAGGTATTTTGTTTATACACACACACTCATGTATATAGACACACACATACATGATACATCAAAAAGTAAAATATATTATTGCATAAAAGTAGACTATTTTCAAGCTCACAATAATACCAAGTTACCAACAAAACAAAAGTACTAATTCAAAATAAAAGCACAAGTTCCAAATAAAAAGCACAAGTTCAAAATAAAAGCACAAGTTCCTTTGCTTTAATCAACAAAACAACAAAAAACACATCTAAAGTCAAAATTGATCATCTTGCGTCGCACCTCTTGCGTCATCGCCTCCGATCGGAGAGGGAGAGGAAGGGGCAGTGATTGGAGGAGGGTTGTTGCTCGCACCTTGGAGGAGGGGTGATGATGGAAGAGGGAGAGCTTCGCTAGGGTTCGGGGGAGAGCTTCGCATGGGTTTAAGGGAGAGGCTTCTGTCGGGTAGGAGTTGGGGATTTAGGGGATCGATCAGAGTAGTGAGTCTAGTGACTTAAATTTTTTTAGGTTTAATCCTCTTTGTAAAACTCAGCCGATTACTCGACCGACTACACCGATTACTCGACCGAGTAGTCGATGTGGCCGACTATGGCACCGACTATTGACTATTCAGTCGGTTAGAGGCCGACTACGATTCTCGACCGAGTACTCGGTCGAGTAGACCGATTTTCACAACACTATTGCTTTTACACCCTGTGAGTTAGCGTAAGGTGCTCAGTTTCTACGGGCATGTATAAGGTTACCAAAAGAAGGTAAAGTTGATCTTCCAGGAAAAATCACGCATAATGTGGCCTTTTCTTTTCTTCTCCTTTCTCCAAGTGTAAAGAATCCCCTAGGAAGAGCCTAGATCGAAAGTTCTGATACCATGTTGAGTTTGGCGCCATGCCAAGAGTGGAGGCTCTCCCAGGTGAGTAGAAATGTGCAGTAGATAGGTGTTGCAATTGGTCATGTTCACACCCAGGAAGAACAAAGAGAGAGGGTAGCAATCCACGTTAGAGACGAAAGAGAGGAGTTGTATTGTTGGAAGAAGTATTGCTTCAACTCAAATTAGAAAGTGGTACATGTGTTGTCTTTTATAGAGAGAACATATCCCCAATTGACTAAAACATATCTCCTAAAACAGGAAACAAAACATATCCCAATCAATTATAAATCAAATCCTAATTTACCAAACTAATTGACACCTAAGACTTTCTAAAAATAGAAAACTTGCACCCAAAGCAAACCTAAAGAATAGGACCCAAAATCAACGCCCACTTGGACCCCTTGACCGACTACCACGTGGCACTTTATTCCCAACAAGATGATTTGGACATCTAGCTAAAAGGCTTTTCATCGTGACATCCAAAACCTATCAACGTAATCTTGCTTTTTCTGGATTTACATCTTAGAATGTCCAAAGTAGATACTAATCGAGACGAAAATTTATATGATCAACCCACATAATTTTGGCAAAGGCTAACTTGTTTTTTGTTGTTGTTGATACTGCAACCTTATAAAGACCCTTACAGTCCAAAATCAAGTCTCTCCATGCCACAAGCTGATAAGGATTGTTTTGTATATAAGCATACAAACATGAATATTTATAATTTTATACGAGTTGATCTATCTCATAACTATAAATAGTAAGGATATACTTCTTTTACAACCACACAAACCGCTCATCTGATGTAGAGAAGAAAACGAGCACCATCTAGCATCAATGTTGTATAAGTCAGTAGTCGGTATTTAGTCGGTCGGGGCAATTATTAAGGAGTACATGATATGTGGGAAGTAGTTGAGTAGTACTCAAACGTAATAAAAACATAAGTTCAAAGTATCTAATCATTAAAATCACAACACATCAAAAGTCAATAATCATCTTCCTCATCCAAACACAAGGGAACATCCTCTTCATCTTCATCTTCATCTTGGGTTGAAGTCGAGTCGAGGAATAAAGTAGGGGGCAATTGGGTTGTAGGGAAGGGGTTTTATTTTGTATGCAGATTGGGTATATTTAACAAGATCCGCATCTCTATGTAAAACTCGACCGAGTAGATTGACTACTTGGCTGAGTAGTCAAGGTTGCCAAGTATTTTCTTGAGTATGGATAGTCGGATCGACCAAGGGGTTGACTAGGAGCAATCGGCCGACTACTCAACCAACTTGGTTGATTTTTGTCCCTTTTAATTTGTCGGTCGTAGAGGTAAAGAGGGTGGGAGGTGTTTTGGGGATAGAGTTGGGCTCTTTGCCGCTGGTGTATCTGGGCCTTCCTTTATCAGATCGACACCTCAGGGAACAAGATTGGATTCCGCTTCTGGAGAGGATGGAGGGAAGATTGGTGACGTGGTCTTCCAGGCTCTTATCTAGAGGTGGGAGGCTGACCCTGGTGAAGGCAATTCTAGCATCCATACCATCGTATTTCCTCTCAGTTTTCACATTACCGCGCCAAAATGAGAGGAAGATCTCGGGATTGATGAGGGATTTCTTCTAGGCTACTGTAGTGTCGATAGGAAGGGGGCGAGATTGGTGACCTAGGAGGAGGTGTGTAGACCGGTTCAGGAAGGGGGTCTGGGGTTTAGGGAGGTAGACAAGGTGAACATCAGCCACACGAAGCGGATTGCCAACTTAGTGGGTCGGGAGCGAGGGCTCTTTGGTGATGTTATGCAGCGATGTTATGGTCCTTTCCTTTCATGGGGGCCATTGGACTCCCCTCCTCCCATAGCCTTACATTTTCTCAAAGGCTTGGTGGCAATGACAGTGAAGGTGTGCAATTTCTTTTCCCCTACGCTAAGGGAGGGGCATGCTTTCCGTTTCTGGCAAGACAACTAGCAAGGAGCCGGCTATACCCTCGACGACAAGTTTTCCCACATTTTTGGGAGTGTTGTGGGTCCATCGACCACAGTGGGAAGTTGTTGAGATGGGGCTTGGTATCCAACTTTTCGGGGGGACCTCTCCGACTAGAGATGCGAAGAGTTACAGTGGTTGTTTCAGGAACTGGAGGGTTGGGCACCGAAGGAGGGTTATGATACTTTGTCCTGAGAGGAAGGAGATTTCTCTGTGGCGAAAGTCTTCCGCAGATTAGGGAGTGGCACGATCAGCCTCGACATTAATTTCTTGCGAGATTGTAGATTGCTCTGGATGGTGGAGTGCCCGCTGAAGGTGAAGATCTTCGTCTGGTTGGTGAGGAGGGGGAGGATTATAACGAAGCGGTGGAGAACAAGATGGGCCCAGTCGGATGTCTTAACATGTCCCCTTTGTGATGGAGCCAAGGAAGACATCCAACACCTCTTCTTTCAATGTTCGTTTGTGATGCAGGTTTGGCAAAGGATGGGGATCGATTGGATTGCCCATCGGGATGCAGTTAGCTTCTGGTCTTCGTTTCGTAGAGGAAATGCCCATGGTGAAGGGATCACCTTTAGATCCAAGAATGATAGGGCCAAGGTTTTGGCGATCCTGTGGGGTGTTTGGTTAAGGAGAAATGGGGTACTTTTTAAGGGGAGAGACCCAATGTTGAGAACTTTATTTCATCCATTTCTTCCCAGGTGGTGTTCTGGGGATCTGTCTTGTAAACTCTGATGTAAATCGAAATTTTGGAATGAAATGATTTTGGGTGGTTATCATTTGGATAACCGCCCTTTTCAAGAAAATTTTTACAACAGAGTCTAGCATGATTGAGGTACCTTGTATATGATAAGCATGGTGCTTTTGGTGGATGACTTCCCCATGGAGTCACCAATATTTTTTTTGGAGGATTTTTACATTCACTCTTAGAAACATACCTAATTATATTTATACCTTTGAATATTTCATTATTACATTTAATGACAAATGATAGTAATTATGGTTAATATGCAACTCCCCACCACATTTAACCAAAAAAATTAAGATTTTTACATCCATGTCCCCCGAAACTTTCCTAATTACATCTAAATCCGCAAAAAATAATTTTTTTTTCTTGGAATGGGGGGAAAGGGAGGAGAAAGGAGAGGGTGCTGGGTAGGGAGGAGAGAGGAGGGGCAATGGAAAGGAAGGAGGGGCGGTGGCTGAGGAGGGAGGAGGGGTGACAGTAAGGGAGGAGGAAGGAGGAAGTCAACCTCCAGTGATGATCTCAATCTTGCTGCCACTCTTGTGGCCTTCGATGAGAGGTGTGATCCAAGCTTAAGTGAAGAAAGAAGGGAAGGAGGGGGGAAAGAAGAAAGAAGAGGAAAAAAGGAAAACAATACATGGATAGAGATACCAATGTAATTCAAAACATTGATAGGGGCACTGAAGTAATTTTCAAATTTTATGCCATTAACTTTAACAGTTGGTAGGGAATATTCAAGAGAAATCAACTACTGACCTAGGATCACTACTCTAATACCATGTCGGAGGAAAAGTGTATTGTTTATCCCTAGAAACCCTAACCTCTTTATATACATAGAGGCAAAGGGAAAATTACAAAATTCTTCAAACAAATAAAGAAAATAGCAAATAAGGAATAAACTAAATCAAAACAAAATAGAGAAGATATTTCAACTGTTGTATATAGGCATCTAAGATTCAAGTTGTCCCCTTCTCAAGGACAAGGTATGATTGCTAACATTTTTCACACTTGTCTTGGAATTGTCTAAGTTCAAGAATAAATTTGAGATGGGAAATGTAGTATAACCAACGAAAAATAAAATAAATTTGTTATGTAAAGATTTAAAAAATGTCTGGTCCTATGTCTCCATTTATGGTGCTCGTGGCAGCATTCATTAAAAACTTGTACCCATAATTTAACAAAATTATAGGCATATCTTGATGTTGCCATCTCATTGACAGTTCATTCTAGTTGTTATTGAGAGGTGTCATTCTTATTACATGCCATCTTATCATTTACATGCCCCTGATCACTGTTGAAGAACAGATTTCTTACTAGCTTCACTTACCTACTGAGGACCAATTTCCTATAACACCTCATGTCCTTGGGTGTGCAGGGCTTCTGTTCATCTACTTGGTTCTGGTTAGGACAAGTTGGTTCCTTTGCTTTGAAGCATGTATTATTCAGATATTCCAAGACTCAAAAGAACTTGTGTTGCTATGATACCATTCAAGGGTATTAGGACAACAGTGGTAATGTAGGTATGTGACCATCTTCTAGTTAGTCCTCTATAGCCAAATCTCGTGCCACTCGTCCATCATCAATACCATTGTTAGCACCAAGCATGTACCTCCCATTCTATTAGAATCTTATCCCATGGCTTCATCTTTCAACGACTTAAGTTTGGTCAGATTTTCACTATCATGCCTTATGACCACCATCATCTGATGGCCCGCAGCTAATCTTGAGTCTTGACACATGAAGCATTCAATGGTGGCAGTGCAGTTGATGCAAGTGACAGCATCCAGGGGTGCAAGTGTTAATGACAGTGATAGGTCTCCTTTTAAAAGTGACCTTCACATTCACCTGCAATAAATAAAGAAACAGCATGCCCAGCATCATGTATCCAACTGCATCTCTTTAGCTCATCTTGAACTGCATCAGAAAATCACATCATCTACATCAACCATCATCATTCCTACCACTCATCAGTCATCGCCGAGCACTCAAAAAATCCAAAAAGGAGTCAAGACATAGAAGATGAGATGTCTATACTTCTCGGACTCATGGGAGTTGAAATATTCACCAGCTGATGCATATATTGTCAGCTTTAGGTGTGTTAAAGTGTAGGTCCAATGGTACAATAGATATACACAAAGCCAGGTTGGTTGGGCTGATTTCTTTCAGACCATTTCTGAAAATACTTAATTTCCAACATAGCAACATTTTGGTGTTTGTTGCAGTTGTGCTGAACTGGCATTTGCACCAGCTAGATGTCAAAAATATATTTCTTTATAGAGACCTCTCCATACTCATAACAATCTTGAGGGACTGAATCTCAAGGGGATTGTACCCAAGCGTGCAGGCCCAAGAAGACCATCTATATTCTTAAACAAAGTTCTAGAACATAGTTTCAATAACTATCTCAGGAGCTTGAGAAACAGGATTTTGTTAGAAACTCTATAGGAAATAATGTTGCCATGCATACATGCCAATGCAATGTCTTGCTGATCATAACACACAGTATCAATAATGTGCACTACCTAGTTAGGCACTTTGCAAAAAAAGATCTAGGACCACTTCGATACTTGTTTAGAATAGAGGTCATACAAAGCAAAAGAGGAGTTGCTCTTAGGAAGTACTTGAGGTACACGTGGTGGGCTATGAATCAGAATCCATTCCAATGGATCCTAAGGTAAATCTACATGAAAAGCAGCTGGAACCAATGGATACTCAACAATGAGCTCTAGTTGGAAACTCAAACCCTTTATATGTCACTCTGGCAAGACTTGATATACAACTAGCAATTGGTTCCATGAAAAGGGGAAAGACAAAACACTCCAAAATGGGAGAACAGGACACCCCAGAGGAAGGGATACAAAATATAAGTGAAACAAAACAAAACAAGAACATGACCGACACAATTGACTTCCCACTTCCCAGCTGAACTCAAGGTTCGCAGTGCCGATAAATTTTCAAGTGCATGTATCGAGAGCATGCTGTGAAAATGCTCGTATATCAATGTCAAGTTATCAAGGTTATAGATGATCCTAAATTATTCGTATCAATATTTTCCATGTTGGAGATCTAATCCACTAGACTAGCTGGTAGTAGTAGCAAAGTGTGCTAGTAGCAGCAACAGCAAGAGTGTGTGCCAGCAACAGTAGCAGCAACACAACAGGTCTTACCGGCGGTATGCCAACCTTATCGGCAGCATGCCGACAATTTCACTGGCATTCCGACGATACGCCTGCATATCGAAATTGTTTTCATGTCAATATGCCTTATTCCACAAGTGTCGTATCAACGACTTGCCGACGACATGCCACCAGTACATAAATCACTAGCTGAACTCCACGCTTGGATGACGATTTGTGTCACAAAGTCGATGTCAGCAACCTGCATGAGACAAAGAACCAGCAGGTAGAGGTTGGTATGGAGCCTCATCATGTTGCGCTTAGTTTCTAGCATGGCCTCAAAGAACGACAACAAAAGCAAGATTTGGTTTCAATTGTGAAACAGAGAACTCAAGCACATCTAGGCAGCCGTCTTCACCCCAATAACTCAAGGTGGACCGAGTCTCCAACCCCGATGCTAGGAACAACAGCCCCCTAAATGGCACTACCAAGCTGAATCGCACCTTGCTGCCAAAGCCAACTTCCTAGATGAGGAAGGCCAGCATCAATGACCAACTCCTGAACCTTCCAAGTTGTACGTACAAGAAAGAATGGCGCATAAGTGGCTCACTAATTTAAGTGCCGACAGTAAGAAGTCAAGGCAATCTTTCTCCACTCAAAGCACCTAAGGATGGCAACACAAGGGGTGTCTCCACCAGCCCCAGTCTTGAACCATTCTCCATTGATGACTTGTTACCTCATGTGTCACGCAAAATAGATGCCTAGAAAGATGCTCCAAGATTGAGTCACCAAATATGGAGGAACGATCTGGTAGAAAAGGGCAGCTTGGGGCACCTATTCCGAACTCATAGAACCCAAAATGTCTCAATCATTGCAACCAAACCAACTCCACCAAAGACCCTGGACTCATCGAACTTCACAATAGATTTATACTGATGAAGCTCAAGAGAACAGTCCCACCACAGTTTGAAAGTGTGGGCCAACTGGTGGAGACTAGTGGAGGATGCGGAAGCCAGATCTCAGTGGCAGGAACTTGGATCAACATGGTAGACAAGATGGCAGGCAAGTGCATAGAGATTGGGGAGATGTAGGCCCGTGACCTTGGAGAAGGATACGAAGAGAAGACTCTCCCTACTAGAGGAGTGAAGGAAAAGAGAAGAGGAGACACTATACAAGTGGGAGGGGTCCCCAGCACAGTTTGAAAGTGCGGGTCAACCAGTGGAGACTAGTGGAGGATGCGAAAGCCAGATCTCAGTGGCAGGAAATTGGACCAACATGGTAGACAAGATGGCGGGCAAGTGCATAGAGATTGGGGAGATGTAGCCCCGTGACCTTGGAGAAGTATGTGAAGAGAAGACTCTCCCTACTAGAGGAGTGAAGGAAAAGCACAGATGAGACACAATACAAGTGAGAGGGATCCCCAGCCAACATGCAGCGGCTAGCCAGGGGGCCGCCAGCAGCAACATAAGGTGTCAATCCAACTGCAGCAGCACTAGGGTTTTTTTCGTGGAAGTGGGAACCAAGTGAGACATGTACAAGGGACCTTTTTCTGGAATCACATGATAAAATCAAGATCTGCAACAGATCTAAGCTACACCTTGATCGCAGATATTAACAGACATGTTGAATATAGTTTTTCAATGTAGATTAGAAGAGGCTAGAGCATAATAAAGATGGATTTCTTGATCGATCAAGATAACAATTCCAAGATCTCTTAAGAAATAGAATTTCAAGCATCCCAAAAATACCAACAAGAAGGCCCAGACAAATATGGATGATATTGAATTGGTACAAAATCCTCAAAGCATCCCTCAAAAAGAAGACCAAAAATCCTCTATCCTCAAAAGAAACTCTAAAAATACCTACCCTAATACCATGTTGAGGAATATAAAAAATAAAAATGCAGCATCAAAGAGGATAACAAAACCACGATTTTTGTGGAAAATCCTTAAAGAAAGAGGAGATACCAAGGGAGAAACCCTAAAGGATTAGATATTCTACCTATCCTCAAGATAAAAGAGTACTACATAGGATCTCTTTTTTTTTTTTGAGAAGTACATGGAATCTTATATACATCAACCACACAAACTCTCCTCAATGGGTGAGGTGAGACTAAACAATCAAGTACTACGTGGATCCAATTACCCATTTATTCTAAACTCATTATTCTCAATAATAAGTGAATCCAATTACCCATTTATTCTAAAACTCATTATTCTCAATAATAAGTGAAAATGAGGTGCTTGGATGCACTAAACCACTCACCCATACTTCCTGACAACAACATAAGATTTAATCTTGGCAAGCTATCCAACCATAAACCCTGAAGGAAGTACAAGATTATGAAATGTTGCTTGGTTGTTCCAAGTAACTTGACTACCAAAAGATACAATTATGGAGTAACGAGAGAGAGTTGATTGCAAGGTCTCCATTAAAGTAAGAATTAAGAAAGAATGTTGGTGAATAGTGTGAAAGGGAAATAATATTTTCTACTGCACTAATGAAATCCTAACCTATCATTTATAGAAAAGAGATTGGGCACATTATATGGAAAGCCAAATAAAAATAGAATATTGCAAATAATCCCTTATATCACCATACACGTTAACACTCTCCCACAAGTTGGCGCATATATATCTATTAACCCCAACTTGTCATACAAAAAATCATGTCTTTTTTTCTTGAGAGCTTTGGTGAGCATCAAGGCTGTCCAAGGCGAGAGGTGTTAAAAGACGATGAGGGTCCAAAACACCCAAGGCAATAGGCGCTCGCTCGAGAAAAATGAGGCGCTAATATATATATATATATAGTAACCAAAATATGATATGTTATGATTGCATATATATAATATACAAGATATATAAGTGATTAGACAAACAAGAGCAATGCATATACATATGCACATTGATACAAATCATAAGTGTGCATACAATTTCGTACATTTACATATACACATATGTAAATGTACAAATTATATTTATATGCTATACTTATGCACATGCACATGTGTATGTATATATATATTTGTATGTATAAGTTGACATGTACGTACATACATACAAAAAACATACAAAATATGTGTGTGTGCCTGTGTGTGTGTGTGTGTGTGTGTTTAACTAAGAGAGAGTACCCAATAGTTAGGTGAAAAGAAATTAAAACCCTTAAAAATATTTAAAAAATGAAAAACCAGCAAACTTGATTCAGGCGCTCGCCCGGGGCGCCTAGCGCCTTGGCCCAGGCGCTTGCCTAGGCGACGCCTCAAGCAAATCAGGCGAGGCGAGCCTTGTCAAGGCGCTAGGACCTCGCCTCAACCTGACGCCTAGGCGAGCACCTTGACAGCATTGGTGAGTATATGATCAAGCTATAACTCTGAGATAACGTATGGGGTGCTAATTTGTCCTTCCATGACAGCATTCCCGACGAAGTGGCAATCAAATTCAATATGCTTCGTCTGCTGGTGAAAAGTAAAATTAGAGGTAATATAAGTTGCAGATGCATTATCACAATAGAGTGGAACAGCTGCCTCAATCTTCACTCCAACTCCTATAGAAAACTCACAACCCACATGATCTTACATGCAGCATGGGCCATGGCACAGTACCCTACCTTTACACTAGAGCGGGCAATGACACTCTGCTTCTTGCTTCACCAGGAAACAAGATTTCCTCCTAGGAACATAGCATACCCTGAGGTGGAGTAACAATAGTCAATGGACCTCCCATAGTTTGCGCAAGAATAGGCCATGATGTCCATGGAACTATTATCTTTGTAGTAAAGTCTTAGACCAGGACTACCCTTGAGGTATCTTAAAAGGAGGCATACCCCATGCCAATGGCTGTAGCAAGGAGCCTGCACATGCTAACTAACTCTGCTAATTGCAAACTGATATCTAGTCGAGTCACAGTCAGGTACAATAGCCTCCCTACTAAACTCCGATATCCGCTAACATCCACATATGGGGGATCATCCTCATCTGTGCCATGTAACTGTTGTGCACCAACAGGAATGCTCAATGCTTTGGCTTCAAGAAGACCAGCCTCCTCTAATATCTATAAAGTGTACTAACTTTGTCATAAGGACAAATGTGGTCCCTATCGAACAACCACGATCCCAAGAAAATACCAGAGATCACCAAGATCCTTGGTCATAAAAGTGAATAGCAGAAATGCCTTGATCAAACTAACGCCTTCCTCATCATCACCTGTCAAGACCATGTCATCTGTGGAGACATCGACTCTTCCACGACTCTTCCAGTGGAGACATCGTCAGTCCTCCAAATAAAAATAGAATGGTCTAAGGATGACCTCTAAAACCCAATCTTCTGGATCTCTAAACTAAAGCACTCAAATCATACCCTCGGGCTCTACTTCATGCCATAAATGACCTTCCTCAGACGACAAGCACACTCCCTCTACATGCCATATCCCAGTGGCTCTCCTATACACCTCCTTTGCCATATCACCATATAAAAATACATTTTTGATATCCAACTAGTACAATAGTCATCCCCAATTAACTGCCATAGATATGATGATCCTAATAGACAAGATACGTGCCATTAGGAAGAATGTCTCTATGTAGTCAATACCATAGGCCTGTGTGAAACCTTTGGCAACCAATCAAGCCTTGTATCTGTCAATAGTGCCATCAACGTAATATTTGATGGGGTAGACCCACCAACAATCCACTATTGTAGCATTAGGAGGGCATGGCACCAGTTCCCATGTCCCCCTAGGCTGAAGTGCCTACATCTCCTCATCCATGGCTACACGTCATCTGAGTTCCTGGGAGGCCCAAGCAAAATCTCTGGGAACAACTACAATAGTGATAACAAAGGCAAACTGTCTAATCTCCCCCTCCAGATGAGAAATCCCAGTGCAATGAGATATTGGGTGCAATGTACAGGACGATTGGGCTTTCTCAAAGCTACAAACCTCTCATCAAATTTTGACTCATCTAGAACCACAGTCGTAGAGACAGGAAAGGAATCATAACCAAGAGGACCAATAACCAGGCATCAGTGATAGACTTAAGTCTCCCTAAGAACCAACTCAATACTAGTACACTCCTCAAAGTAGTAGAGAGCCTTCTCAAAGAAGGTTACATCTGCAGTCATTGTATAATGCTTGCAAACTAGATCATAACATCTGTAACCCTTTTAGGTCCATAAGTAACCCAGAAAAATACACTTAACCTGTAAGGAGAACTTATCTTGATTCTTATGCACCTGAACAAAACACGAGCTCCCAAAGACCCGTAATGGTAAAGCAAACAGTCTATCACCACCTGGATGTACTTGATAAGGAATACACCCATGGAGCACTGAAGAAGGGGCCCAATTAATCAGGTAAGTAGCAGTAAGTATAGCGTCACCCCAAAGCTACTTAGGTACTTTCATATGTATCATCAATGTCTGAGCAATATCAAGAACGTGCCTCCGCTTATGCTCTACCCCGCCATTCTGCTGAGACGTGTAAACGCAAGAAATCTAGTGAATGGTCCCATAAGCACTAAAGAACTCCTACATCTCCCTCTAAACAAATTTCAAAGCATTATCACACCAGAAAATGTGGATAGTAGTAGAATACTATGTTTAGACCTCTACAAAGAATCTCTACACCCAAGTGAGATAGCTATGATCATCAACAAACACTGCATAGTATCTGTGTCCTCCAAAACTCGATGCCCTCGTCGGTCCCCACACATCGCAATGAACCAATGCAAACAGGATAGTACTGACACTTCATGTCTCTGTGGGAAGGTGCTCCTATGATGTTTCCCCAATTGACAATCCTCGCACTCTACAAACAATGTGTCTGGCAACTCAAGATACATCTAACGCATCTTCCCAACTGATGGATGTCCCAGTCGTATGGGCCATAGCCAAGGATCATTGGCAATCGACACAGCACTAACAAATAATGTGGGTGCGTCGAGATGTAGAGGCCGTCTCTCTCTATCCTACCACCGATGATCTCATTGGTACATTTATCCTAGATATGAAAGTGTCGAATACCACCCTACACTAAAAGTCCTTGCATATCTTACTAACTAATAGTAAACTCATGGAAAATTCAAAATGCACATCACTGGTACTCAAAACTGGTGATACCTGGTCCTCTCCAACAGAGGTGACAGGAGATGTCCCATTGGCCACTTTGACATCTCTAACTCCGTGTGGCTTAGAGGGATTTTTCAATTCCTTGGTGTTCTCAGTGAAATGAATTAATGCACCTAAATCAATGATCCAATGTACCAAAACTACAACAGTCTGAATTTTGCCTCTTTTCTTAGCAAATAGGACTTAATTTGCATGAGAGAAGACTCGTGCCAATACAAAAATTGGAACAAATGTGTGAGAGGACTCATCACACAAACAAACATGGAGCAAAGCCATGCCCCAACTCCACAGTCAACAGCAACACCACCACTAGCCTCTACACTAGTGCCAAGATTGCTCCCTAACCCAGCACCACCGACGACGTGCAGCCTAAATTTACACCATCGACGACACTGTAGCGTGGCCCTATAGCAGTAACATTGTTGCTGCCAGGCCTAACAACACTATTTTTTAAAAGGGAAAGGGTGGTTATCCTTAAGATACCACCTAGGAAATGCATTAATTAATCACATAAAGTACATAGCTTACATTACAAGCAAGAATTCCACCCTAAAATGAAAAGACAAAGTGGAAGCAACAAAATTTTCCACATACGGACGCTGCCCCCTAAAGACAATAGCATTCCTACCCAACCAAATAGCCCACACGACTGCCAATGGCCGAGCCCTCTCTTTCTTCGATCGAAATACGTTACGCCCAATGTCTGCTCCACCACATCTGAACAACCTCCAAAAGCTGAGACATAAGTCATGGGCCCACCACCAATCCTCAATCCAATCCAACACCTGTGTCACCATCGAATAGGCAAAGAACAAGTGATTCACGTCTTCCTCTGCCTGACCACAGAGCGAACAAGACCTCTCTGCATCCTGGACCCACCGCGCCCTCCACATCCTAGTCATTAATCGACCTCTCCTGAGAAGCCAAGCAAATATCTTCACCTTCAGGGGGCAGGAAGCCTCCCAAAGCTATCTGCAGTCTCTAACGAAATCAATGTTCCCCAGCATGCCTGAACCTCCAAGCCTTCTATACGCACCCCACACCAAGAACTCTCCTTCCTCCCATCCAAAAGAGTCAACACCAACCTCTGGCTGAAACCCTTTTAGACCTTGCAGCATCTCCTGCATCTCCCCAAACCTCTGGTCTAACACACTACCTGAGAACGTGGGACCACGCGCCATCCCAGACCACCACAGAAGCTCCTCTGTCAACCACCAAACCCAAGCCTTGTCCAATCATCCATCCAGAATCTAAAAGTATTGCCCAATCCAAGCACAAGGGTAAAGAACGACCGTACCTTCGGTGCCACCAGAGATAATCCTCTAAGGAAGTAAGAGGCACCTCAAGGAGGTGACACCAGGAGACCCCAACCAAGTGGGGTCCCCCATAGCAGGATCGCAAGATCCTCCCCACCAGATACCTCTCCTCCAAGCAGCCTCGCAACCCACTTCACCAGAAAGCTGTCATTCATCTTCCCAACCTCCCTGACTCCCAGTCCCCCCTCCTTTATAAGTTTGCACACCTCACTCTAGGCCACCAATTTCACCCCCTTCCAGTCTGCTCCATAGCTTTTTTTTTTTTTTTTAAAAAGGAAAGGGTAGTTATCCAGAGTGATAACTACCCAACTGCCTGCTCCATAGTTGGTCTAGAAGAAACTTCTCATCATGGCAACAACACTATTGCTACTGATCATGGCGGCAGCACCGCCATCCAATGATGCTCCCTCTTCGATCATCTTTTGAATCATCATACATTTGGTGATTTAAACATCTTCATTGATGGATATGTGATGGGAATACCAAACCACCAATCTAGGATCGCTGCTCCAATATCATGTGAAAGAGAAATAATGGTTTCTACTTCATTAATGAAACCCTAACCACTCTTTCATAGAAGAGAAATCGAGCAAATTACATGTTAGGCCAAATAAAAATAGAAAATTACAAATAACCTCTCATATCACCATACACATTAACAAATAACTTTTTAAAAAGGTATGTTGGTAGATAACTTGCTAAATTCAAACCCCCATACCCACCCACCACCACCACCACCACCAAAATAAACCAGGGGGTGTGAGAAAAAACATCAATCCTGGTAGTGAAAGGAGGGATGACCAAATGACAGTGAATGTGGTCTACAAGTGATATCATTTCCACAACCAGCAAATGAATCAAAAGAGTTTTGAGCAACTATGCCATCAAATACTTCAAAGAATCCCAAGCCATAAAATGTGTTTCCTATGCTGTTTAGATAACATGGGTAAGGGGTAAATGGATGATCGACAATGAATTTTCAAAATTTTTAGGAAACTATCTTCTGGAGAAGCTTGCCTTACTTTTTCTCAGTCCAAGCGGTCTTCTTGATGTCTTAGAAAAAAAATTGGATGGCAAGTGAACCACTATCAATGTATAGCAACCCAATTGATCCAACTCATGCAATAGAAAACACGCAAAAGCATCCAATTCATTCTTTTTGGTTGGCAAACTTGTCATTTCCCTGGAATTCTAATGCAGAATTCAAATGCAAACTTGTAACAAATATCCAGGTGATCAAGAAAAATCATGAACATTTTTATGACTTAACATAAAATTTTTCAATAAGATGAAGAATATGACCTTATGAAGAGATGACGGAAGGTATATGAAATTTACATGGCCAAATCAGGCAAAATGGAAATTGAGCACTTATACACCAGAGGATAGACGTAGAAGAAGGATCGGGAATTATTTTCTCAATGACACGTACCGTGTTCAAAGCATGATTGTTCAGATCATGGGCAAACAAACAAACCATGACAAGTGGAAAAAGGTCCGAGGTTCCAATCCAATCAAAAGAAGCCCAGCCTCAGGTTGCAAGCAAGAAAGACAATACAATCAAAATCCATCTAATCTATAAGACAAGACTAGACTCTTCCGTGATATTTTGAAAGTCAAGTCAAGGGTGGAAAATGGGACAAGGAAGATGGTAGTGCTCATCCTTGTCATCTCCAAAGAAGAGGGGAATTGAGAAAGGAGTTTGCACAACATCCAGGAAAAATAATTAAAAAAGGAAACTCTATGTGCATCATTCCACTGGTAAGGACAAATCTACCAACAAATGCAAACCCAAGAAAATCAACTTCCCAAAGAAGTATGCTTAACTCAAATATTCAAAAATGATTGATTAGCCACTATTTGTTGTTAAGCAAACAAACTAATATAAAACAATGTTCATTGAAAAAAAAAAGGTAAAAACTTGAACAGACAGGTAGATAGAAATTGATGTGTTTCCACAAGCATTGCCAAGAAAAAATATGGAATTAAAAGATGTAGATAATTCATGCCAAAACAACAAGAAAGTTTCTAACATTGCAGAACTCAACCTTGATTTCAGCCAATATAGACAGGTTTTTCTAAGTTCCATCCAAAACCAAAATACATAAGCAGTGTTTGCTACAGAAGATGTGATTCTTGCAATGCAGACCATCACGGAACCAACAAGAAGAAAAAGCAATAAAAATGGCACTCAATATCTCCCCGAAAACAAAATGAGAAAAAGATAAATCTACACATATTTAGATGGTAAAAACATGGTATACTCACATTATCAGCATCCCACACCCTCACAGTTTTGTCAAAGGAGGATGTAGCCAGACGTGGGGTACTTGGGCTGAAACGAATATCAGTAATTAGCATAGTATGCTCTTCCAGTGTAGCCTTCAGCTTTAAAGTGTCAGTAGACCACAATACAGCCTGCTAAAAAGAAGCTGAATCAAAATCATTTCACGTAAAAACAAAATTTGAAAAGAATTTCACAAAAAGAACAACAATGAAGCAAGCATGGTAAATATCATCAAACACTTGTACAAAAGTGCATGCATCTTCTATCACCTTTTTATCATGGCCACCAGTAGCAAGAAGTTTCCCATCAGAAGAGAAATGACAGGACATTACTTTGCTCGTGCTTGCACGAATATGGCCAATCTCGCTGAATGTAAACCCTAACCAAACGATAAGCAAGAACTAAATTTTGTTGGAACACAATGAAGAGTAGACAAACGATACACAGTACTCGTTAAAAAATTATGTAATTTGGTATAAAAAGTAAACTACAGTTGTACCTTTGTTAGCATCTGTACAGCGGTTTCCATTGTCTCTAAGATCAGCATCATCGTGAGACAAAAAAGAATCAACATTTTCCTCCAAAGAACCATCTTCACCAAGAAGTCCACCTTTTTCATCCCACTGGCGGAAAAATGACTTAGCCATCGCATATAAATACAATAATAATATCAGAAGAAAACAATTCAAAACCAATGATAGGAAACAAGCAGAGGTCTACCAACTGATTCGAAGGAGAAGTCAACGTGCCGCTTCCATCAGAACCAAACATCATTAGAGGCTTTGATGAGTTGCCATTGTGTTGCAATGATGGCATTGAAATGGCATCTCCAGGAGTGTGCGTAGAGGGAGTTGAAGGTCCTGAACTAGGAGATGGGCCAGCTGTGTTTGCAGTCCCTGAACTATTGGCAGGACCAGACGATGACATAGCTTGCTTCCTTTTGCGCCCAATAGATTTTGTAGCCTAAACATCACTTGGCTAGCTCATTATTGATGCTAACTAGTTATGCTTGAAGATCAAAAAAAATGCAAAAAGATATGTAGATAGACTACCTATGAAAAATACACAAGGAAATAATTGTAGATCAGCTTCATATCACATATTATATTCAAACAGTCAGAGAACTTCAATAACAGATTACACTTTATGATCAACATCCAATTATATGGAAAAGTGTATTCGGATGGTTAGAGATATTAGAATTATTAAATTAAGAAAGCTAGTTAGGGACATTTCATTAAAGATTTTATTTCTTATTGTTGGAGCAAAATAATTTCATCAGTCTCCAAAAGAAATCATAATCCTCTTTTATATAAAGAAGACTAAGTTAATTGCATAAGTACCCTCTCAAGATAAAGAAAAATACAAATACCCCCTTACAACTCAACACTCCTCCTCAAGTTGGGGCATATATGTCAATAAGCCCTAACTTGTCACTCAAAAACTTAAGTCGTTTCTTCTTAAGGGGCTTGGCAAAAATGTCAGCTAGTTGTAGCTCAGGAAAAATATACGGGGTACTTATCCTGCCCTCCAAAATAGCATCCGATGTGAAATGACAATCAACCTCTATATGCTTCATTCGCTCATGAAAAATTAGATTGGAGGCAATATATGTGGCATATTTATTATCACAGTAAAGAGGCACTAGAGTAACAACTAGCACTCCTAGATCCTGTAGAAATCAACCATCCACATGATCTCACATGTGACCTGTGCAATAGATCTGTACTTTGCCTCTGCACTAGAGCAAACAACAACGCCCTGCTTCTTGCTTCTCCACGAAATAAGATTTCCCCCAAAAATACACAGCAAAACCTGACGTAGATCTCCTATCCTCTATAGATCCAACATAGTCTTCATCGGAATAGGCCACAAGATCCAAAGTGTCACTCGGACGGTAGTACAAGCCTCGTCCTGGGTTGCCCTTCAGATATCTCAGAATGAGAGATACATCATACCAATGACTATATCTGGGATTCTGCATAAACTAGCTGGCCCGACTGACTGCAAAGCTGATGTCTGAACTTGTAATAGTCAGGTATAACAGTAACCAACAGTGCTGCAGTACCTGGTAACATCCTCAAACAAAGGATCTGTATCATTTGAATGGTGATTGGGGAATGCCTCTACTAATATCCTAGATGACTTGGACATAAGAAATCCAACCTCCTCTAGGATCTACAAAGTATACTGTCTCTGAAATAAAGACAAATCTTATTCCTGACAAATATCCTCTATCCCCAGAAAGAAGCGAAGATCACCTAAATCTTTGGTGACAAAGATAGACTGGAGAAATGCTTTTGTCTCTACTATACCATCAATATCATCACCTGTAAAGATCATATCATCGACATATGCTACCAAAACCACAACTATCCATATCTCACCATGCATAGTCCATCTGATGAATATAGAATGCTTCATGGTAAACCTCTGAAATCCCAATTTCCTAATCTCTAGATCGAGCCTCTCAAACCAGGCTCATGGGCTCTACTTTAGACCATAAATGGGTTTTCACAAATGGCAGATAAGCTCCTCCTGACTATCATAACCTGGTGATTGTCGCATATATACTTCCTCTGCGAGATCACACCAAGAGATGCATTCTTTATATCAAGTTAATGCAACGGCTAATCTTTGATCACAGCAAGTGACAAAATAATCCTGACGGAAGTAATACATGCAACAGGTGAAAAGGTCTCAAGGTAATTCACCCCATATGTCTGGGTAAATCCCTTAGCCACAAGTCTGGCTTTGTACCTCTCTATTGTCCTATCATACCTATATTTGATGGTATACACCAATCTGCAACCAACAATAGTGGCACCTTCAGGACAACGAACAAGATCTCATGTTCCTCTAGTCTGAAAAGCCTCTATCTCCTCATCCATGGCAACTTTCCACCTCTGATCATGAAGTGCATACACAAAATCTCTAGGAATCACTGTAATAATAATAGTAGACGCAAACTACCTGGCCTCGCCTTGGAGATGAGAAACAGTAGTGTTGAGAAAAAGAGAACCTCTCATTCATGAATAGAAACCCTAACCTCTCTTTTATAATAAAAAGGTTTGAGAAAATTACAAAAGCACCCCAAGAATAACAAAAATAACAAATACACCCCTAGTCTCAACACTCACCCTCAAGTTGGGGCGTAGATATCTACAAGACCCAACTTGTCGCATAAAAAATCCAGGCGCTTCTTCAAAGATTTAATAAATATGTCAGCCAGCTGAAGCTCAGAAGAAACATATGGGGTAGTAATCCTACCAGTGAGAACAGGATCACGAACAAAGTGACAGTTGACCTCAATGTGCTTGGTCCCCTCATGAAAAATCGAATTTGAGGCAATGTAGGCAGCTGATTTGTTGTCACATAGAAGTAGAGCAGGTGTGTAGTCTGAACACCAAGATCCTTTAAGAAGGAAACTACCCACATAATCTCGCAGGCCGCCTGTGCCATCGCTCTGTACTCGACCACTGCACTCGATCGTGTAACAACGCTCTGCCACTTACTTCTCCAAGAGATGAGATTCCCCCCAAGATACACAGCAAATCCTAAAGTAAACCGACGATCATCTATAGACCCAGCATAATCTACATCTGAGTAAGCAACAATATCTAGATTCTCGTTATCTCTTTAATACAGTCCTCTACCTAGTGTCCCCTTGAGGAACCTCCAACTGAGGCATTCCTCACGCCAATGGCTATAACGTGGAGCTTGCATGTGCTGACTGACTCTGCTCACAGCAAAATTGATATCAAGCCTCGTGATAATAAGATAGAGTAGGTGTCCAACTGTACTGCAATAACCGATAACATCCTCATATAATGGGTCTTCCTCATCAGGTGAACATGCAAGTGGCGGCTCCACAAATATACCGGATGGCTTAGCTCCAACCAATCCTGACTCCTAAAGAATCTGGAGTGTATACTATCTCTATGACATAGCCAAGTCTGTCTCCTGTCGCACATCCTCAATCTCTAGAAATATCTCAACTTTCCCAGGTCCTTGGTAACAAAAGTAGACTACAAGAAGGACTTGGTCTGGGCAATGCCATCTTCATCATCTCCAGTAAGGATCACGTCATCCACATACACTGCAAGAAGAACAACACATGTATGCTCTCCATACTCTTCCTGAATGATTTAAGGTAGAGCATTGAAACCTAATCTTCGCAATCTCCATATTGAGCCTCTCAAACCAGGCACGGGGACTCTGTTTCAAGACATATATTGCCTTTCATAGGCGATAAACATCCTCCCCCTAGGTGTTGTAGCCTGAAGGTTGTCTCATGTATACCTCCTCAAATAAATCACAATGTAAGAAGGCATTTTAATATCAAGCTGATGTAGGGGCCATCTCCTAATCATAGTAATAGAAATAATAATTCGGACAGGAGTAATACGTGCCATAGGGGAAAAAATCTCAAAGTACCTGGCTTTATACATGTTAATTGTCCCGTCAAGTCTATACTTGACAGTGTAGACCCATCTACAATCTACCACAGTAGCTCCATGAGGGCAAGGTACTAGGTCCCATGTCTATCGTGACTGTAGGGCTTGTATCTCCTCATCCACAATAGCCTGCCATCTGGGATCACGAGAAGCCTGAACAAAATCCCTGAGAATCGTCGAAGCAGTAATCACTGAGGCAACCTGACAAACTCCATCCTCAAGATGAGCAACACTCGTATACTGGGACAAAGGATGGAGCATAGAAACTTTGCTGGATCTCCTCAGAGATGGCTGCCCAATGTCTAAGGTACTCTCATCTACCAAGTCAGGACCAATCCCAGTGTCTATTAAAGGATGTGGCCTCCAATGATAAATCGGAGTCTCCTCTAAGGCGACCTGTATGAATGTTCCTTCCTATGAGAAGGAATCTTCTTAAAGAATGTGACATTTGCAGTGACAAGATATCTCACGAGACTCAAATCATAACACCTATACCCCTTCAATGTCCTAGAATACCCAAGGAAAACACATTTGACTACTCTAAGAGAAAACTTGTCCTGGTTCCCATGTGCCTAGACGAAACAAGTGCAGCGAAAACCCCTCAAAGGTAAGGCAAACGGCCTGTCACAATCTAAATGGATCACCTGAAAGGGAATTTGCCCGTGAAGCACTGATGAAGGTACCTGATTGATGAGATAGGCAGCAGTAAGTATGACATCCCCTAAAATTACTTAGGAACCTTCATATGGATCATCAAAATCCTAGCAATATCCAGAAAGTGTCGAAGTTTTCACTCAACCACGCCATTCCGCTGTAACATGTGAGCACAAGACGTCTGGTGAATGATGCCCCGAGAGGAGAACAGGCTCTGCACATCTCTCTGCATGAACTCTAGAGCATTATCACTGCCAAAGACTCGAATTGTGCCATCATACTGAGTCTAAACCTCTGCCAAGAACTACTGAATAACCTGGGGAATCTCTTAACGGATTTTCATCAAGAAAGCTCAAGTAAGACGGCTATGATCATCAACAACAACGTAGTATCTGTGTCCTAAAGTAGGAACCTTGACTGGTCCCCACACATCATAATGGACTAAAGCAAAAGGAATCGAGCTCACTCCTACCTCCCTCTATGGATAAGTGCTCCTATGATGCTTCCCAAGCTGACAATCCTCACACTGCATAGTTAAGGTGTCTAGCATGTTGGGATACATCTATCGCATTTTCTTAAGCGATGGGTGCCCAAATCTCCTATGCCATAGCCAAGGATCAGTAGCTATGGAGGCCACTCCTGCAAACAATGTGGGTATGTCCAGGTAATAGAGACCACCTCTCTCTATTCCCCCACCTATGATATCTCATGTCTATCGATCCTTGAAGTAGCATTAGCCCTCATCAAATACTACTTGGCACTCAAGATCTTTGCAGATGCGACTCACTAACAGTAGGTTCATCGAGAACTCTGGAGCACAATGAACCTCATCAATCACAATACCAGGGGTTGCATGCACACGCCCAACAGCAGTGATGTATAACGTGACTCCATTAGCCACTTTGACATCCTTGATTCCTCGTGGAGCCTTGAGATTCACTAGCCGCTCCGCATCTCATGTAAGATCAGGGATTGATATATCGGTATCGCCAGGTCAACAAATATCGATATCAACCGTAGTATCTTTTTCCCATGATATCGCCGATATATCACCGATATCGCTGATATATCGGGAATATATCGCTGATATCATGGACTTTTGTTGAACTTTAGAGCTGTACATGGTAGGGTTTTTGCTCCCTTGTAATCCATCAAATATGTCAACTTTAGAGTTGTACATCCTCTGTCGACGATTCAGTCATTACACTTGGTTTCACTTATTGAAAAATAGGAAAAAGATTCTAAAACGTTGGTGAGAAATACATTAACATCTTCAAACCTCTATAAAAAGATGCATAAATTAACCAAGCACTTTGATAATCCATGGGGGTATTGAAACGGTTATCTTGTCATATTCCTTTGAGTAAAGAATGCTACAGCCCCCACGGGCAGCGCTGCTACCCAGTGGCGGCTATAGTGCCCCCACAAGGGCAACGACCTTCTTCAATAACGTCGTTGCTGCCTCCAGCGACCTCCACAGGCAGCGCTGCTACCCAGCGGTGGCTGCAACACCTCCCACAGAGGTAGCGATCCTCTTCGGCACTGCTATTGCTGCCTCCAACAGCACCCACGGGCGACGCTACTGCCTAGCGACCGCTACAGCGCCTCCCACAGGGGCAACAATCCTCTTCAACGATGCTAGATGGCTAGCAACAGCGTTAGGAACCCTATTCACGACGTCGCCATTCCTGCTATCATGCTCCATCATGATTTTTGATGATCAAATCTCTTCACATTGATGATTTGATTATCTTTTAGGTGGATATTTGATGGAATATCTGAACACCAGCCTAGGATCGCTATTCTAATATCATTTTGAGAAAAAGAGAACCTCTCATTCATGAATAGAAACCCTCACCTCTCTTTAATAATAGAGAGGTTTGAGAAAATTACAAAAACACCCCAAGAATAACAAAAATAACAAATACGCCCTTAGTCTCAACAAGTAGTATATCGAGAAATAGGGTGGAGGGTAATATCATATCTCCTCTACACAGTCTCCTCCTCCCTATCTGACTCACCTCTATCTGTAGAGATAGCAAGCTAGGTTGGCTCCTCACATGCAAAGTCCTATGTTTGTGGCCTCCTGTGATACACTCATCAATAGCAACCTCTCTAGATGAACCTTCTTCTGAGAAATAAGGAATCTTCTCAAAGAAGGTCACATACGCGAAAACAAGATATCTCCTGCGTGCTAGATCATAACACCTATGGCCTTTTTGAGTCCTAGAGTAACCCAAAAAGACACTTCGTGACACTGGGGGCAAACTTAGCTTGGATATCACGATTCTAAATAAAACACACATCCAGATACTCATGGTGGTACAGGAAAGACCCTACTACAATCAGGATGTACAAGCTGATATGGAATCTGAGCCTAAAGAACAGAGGATGGCTGCCTGTTAATCAACTATGTTGCTGTTAGTATGCCATCACCCCAAAACTACCTAGGAACCTGAATGAGACATCAAGGTCCTAGCGATATCAAGTAAAAGTCGCAACTTGTGCTCTACAACTCCACTCTGTTGGGAAGTATGAGCACAAGATATCTAATGGATAATCCCCTCAGCCTTAAAGGCTTCCTGCAAGTCACTATGCATAAACTTTAATGCATTATCACTGCGAAAGACCAGAACAGTAGTACTATATTGTGTCTGTACTACGGACAGAAAATGTTGTATGATAGTAGGAATCTCACTACGAGCTTTCATCAGAAACACCCATGTATGTCTACTACTATCATTCATTATAGTAGCAAAGTACATGTATCCACCAGTAGAGGCCACTCTAGAAGGACCCCGAACATCACAGTGTACTAGGGAAAAAGGGACTGAAGTCACACCGATGTCTCTCCTAGGATAGTTGCTCCTGTGATGCTTGCCCAATTGACAATCTTTACAGTCCAGAGCCAAGGAGTCTGGTAACTCTGGATACATTTGGTGCCTCTTCCTCACAGTACAATGCCCAAGTCTCCTGTGCCAAAGCAGAGGATCACGAGAAATAGACATTGCCCCAACAAACAACGTAGGCACGTCCAAATGGTAGAGACCATCTTTATCTATGCCACTTCCAATAATCTCATCTGTATTTCGATCTTGCAAATAACAATGCTTCTCATCAAAAATAACACGACCGAAATCCCTACAAATCCTACTCACCGACAAGAGATTCATAGGAAATTCAGGAGCGTAATATGCCTCTTCTATCTTCTTCCTGGGTGTAGCATCTACACACCCAACCGCAATCACAAAAGAGGCCTTCCCATTAGCCACCCGCACTTCTCGCCATCCACGTGGGATCACCAGGTTCTTCAAACGATCTCAATCTCCAGTGAGATGTACAGAAGCTCCTGAATCTATCACCCATGCACTTCTGTATCTTCTCTTCTTTTCAACCTCTTGGACTGCACATGCAAGTCCTATATCTGAGTTTAATTTTTCTAACATATCAAACTCATCTTCTTGGCATGAGAGGACTCATCATGCTTGAAAGAGATTTCTTCTTCATTGGTGGAGAGAGAAGGCTCATCACCACCTTTGCTATGTGTGAGATAGGCTCTAACCCACGCAAGATAGCATCTGTCCACCCCCGTAGGTTGCACCACCACCCATGAGTAGCGACACACCTACTTGACGGGGAACATCCGCTGTCCATGGTTGCAAAAGGGGCGGCGGAGGCGCTGACAGGCAGCAGATGGCCAGCAGAGCGGCGATCAACGACGCGTCGGCATTATCCCTTCTACAGAGGATCGGTGGCCACCATCTGCAGGTGTTGCAGATCCAGCGAAGGCTACCGACAACCGGAGCAAGTGCAAACCTACTGTAGATCTGCGGTGGAGATAGCCTGCACCGCCCGATCTGCCGCCTCCGATCTGCAATAGGTCTTCACCACAGATCTGGCAGCCAGCGGCAAAGATCTGACCATCAACAAAGAGAAATCTCCATGATCTCCCATGAAATCACCCCCGCTTGGGTGATTCAATCATATTTTGATAGTTTTTTTTCCGGTGGGATATTGGAGCACTGGCTTAGGACCGCTGCCTGATATCATGTTGGAGCAAAATGATTTCATTGCTCTCCATAAGAAACCCTAATGCACTTTTATATAGAGGACTGGGTTAATTACATAAGTATCCCCTCAAGATAAAGAAAAATATAGATACCCCCTTACAACTCAACACTTATTATAGGAGATTTGCTTAGGATTTGTAATAGAAGTGGCCCTCTCTATATAATGAGACCAACGGCCATCATTTGATTTTGAGATTCATAATACTATTTCCTCTTTCTCTAATCCCCAACACGGTATCAACGCAATGATCCTAAACTAGTGTTCCGCACCAACTTGCTTCTCTCCTATTTATTTCCTCTAACACAAGAAAACAAAAAAAAAAAGGAAAAGAGAAAAGGAAAAAACAAAGTTGTTGTTAGCCCCATCCGAATGCTAAGAGTAGGGTTCCCCACGCCACCACCATTGCCACGCCCTCTAACAAGGGCCTACCACCCTCCTACTCTCCAAGCGACCTCCTCTAATATCTCCCCACTCTCATTCTCTCATTTCTCCTCTCAATGGATATCACTCTCAATCAAGTCGCTATGCTGCTTCATGCGACTTCCATGACGTCGCCATCATCCTCTAGGGCTTCGACGACCCTTTCTACAGCGTCGCCCAACCCAATCTCATACTCTAGTGACCAACCAAACCCTCCACAGCACTTCTTCAACCACCAGCATCACCCAGCGCACTGTTGGCCACTATTGTGGGCTTCCATGTCGTTGCTTGACCTATCCTCCACCTCCGATGGACACGCGACCACCTCTCTCCCACTGCAACGCCACCCACAGCCTCTTTCTTAATCTATAGTGTTGCCATCATCATCCATAATCCATGTACTGCTCCTTGTTGGATTTCACCAATGTTGCCTTGCTCTCCGAGTGGCCCAACAATAAATCCAAGACCACATTAGCGATCTAAATTCTCAACTCTACAAGTGTAGTGCACGTTTACCATTTACGTGTTCTTCAACTATAGTGGCAACCGCGAACTCCTTTACTGTTACTTCTGAGGCCAAGATCTTAGCATCCACACTAATTCAGGGGACTAATATCAAACTATCTGGATCCTCGAACTATGTCCTTTAGTCATATCATTTCATATATTTACCAGCGGATAGAAGTTACACATTCTAGCAGAGAGAGTTCCTGAACCAAAGGAAGCAAACTGGTTAATGAATAGCATCGACTCAACCACTGCATCAAATATGTTGTACAAAAAAATAGCGAAAGAGATTTGGGAGACTCTCGGAAAGAGATACTCCCTACAAACAAGCAACTCCCGCCAAGCAAACATATATAGGTGTATATGAAATACCAATCAAGGTAACATATCCTTGGTTGCGTATTTCTCTACTTTAGAGTGTTTATACAAGGAGCTTATTGTCTTTCAACTTGCCTACTGTGACAAGCAAGTTACAGAGCATGCAAAGTGTCAGACATACAGGTTTTTGGATGGCTTAGGACCACAATACCAGTCCCCTCGAGACCTAATTCTATCCTCCGACCCAATGCCTGAACTCGAGGTAGTATACAGTCACCTCCAAAAGATCGATGCTGATACACCACCTGTTACTCCTACTATTATGACTAATATCCGTACTGACGTGGCTTTTGGTGGGAGAGGTGGTCGTTCTAGTAGCCGTGAACGAGGCTACCATATCTATTTTCCCTATCTTTACTATCAGCAATAGGTCATCTACGACATTTTCTGAGGAGCAAGCCCCCATCTACTATTGCTATTGCCACAACTCATATGACCGAGACTACCGCCACTACTTTCGAAACATCCAATCCTACCACTGCCCATCACAAATCATGAGGACTATGATGACTAGTGGGGGGACTGAGCGAAGATTCTCGTCTCTCACTTTGACTACTACTGCCACAGCACAACTACTATCTACTGTTGCTGCTACTGCTACAACCTTACTACTGTCTACTACTGCTACCAGCCTACTGCTACAGCCATACTATTGTCAGTGACTGCTACTTCCGCTACAGTTGTCTTGTTGCTACTTTTACTATTGTTACTACCTGCTTGGGATTGTCTCCCACTACCTGCCTACTTCTTTTACTATGTGTGCCTGCTTGGGCCGATCTCCCACTACCTGCCTACTAGTGTTACTGTGTGTGTGTGTGTGTGTGGGTGTGGGTGCGTGTGCGCGCGTATGGTTGTGTAGGATCATCTCCCACTACTGACCTACTATGGTTGTGTGTGTGCACGCATGTATGTGTGTTGTGCATGCGTGCGTGCGTGCATGGTGGAACTTGCTGAAATAAACCAAAGTTCAGTTAAGAAAAACATTCTCAAATTTTGATCTAAATACCAACCCCCCATGTTCCAGCTGTTTATGAAACTGGCTGGATTCCCTCGAATCAATCACAACTTTCAAGCAAAAAATATGGGGAGTTTTTTCAAGGACTAGGGCAATTTGTGAGCACATTTAGTTTAGTTTTTTTTTTTTAAGGGGAATTTAATTTTAGTTTTAATGTTTTAGCAACCAAGTAGAAATGTAATATAAACACTTTGGAGAGTTGCTAACAGAATGCTTGCAAAGATTAACTTTACAGCTAGTCAGCTATCACAGTGATCACCAGGGAAGTTACCAAACATTAATGCATGATTTAATGATTTCAATGGCCCAATGAATATAGCTTTTTGCACAATATCAGATCCTAATTTGAGATTTAAGATTCAGAACATAACCTTGAGCAAGGCAAAGCTACAGCAGCTACTCCAATGCACTATAAATACAAAGAAAAATGTTTACGAGCACAAGATAGGTAGGTTTAGCAAGATCGATGAAACAAGCAACATTTGCATGGTTCTAGAAACCTCTTGTATTTTTCTTTTCCTCAGTGTGAGCCTCAAACTAACTTGAGAAGAAACAGTAGTCAAAAAGGAGAGAATATGAGAACCATCTTCAGTTCAAAAAACAATGTTCAAAAAGAAAAAGAACCATCTTCCACGCAAATTCTTCCTAGTTATGGTGCTAACAGAAATGTTGTTCAAACATGCAAAAAGAAAAACCTGATCATTTCCCCGGAAGTTATTTGGCATGCTTCCTTCAACTGTAACACTGCTGGCTGCCATTTTTTCCTGCTGCTGAAGTTGTGGGTTTGAAACCTGTGACTGCTGGCTGGAAAGTGCATGTTGTTGAAACTGTAGCTGTTGGCTACCACTCTGCTGCTGCTGCAACAGTGCTATCTTCTATGAAATAGAAAATTAAAATATATACATTGAGAATAAAGAATAAGTAGGATGTTAAAACCAATAGAAGTGACGGTTACAGTAGACTTTGGTTCACAAAAACATGTATTTTGTTCAAAATAGGAAAAAAGAACAATAGAAACAGGTAGTCAACTGAAAAATAAAAGCGACATCCACTGAAGCAAAGACAAATATCGGGGCAATAAACTGACATCCATACAAATAAGAAATGCCCGCAGATCAATCTAATTTTTCCCAGAAATATTTACCCTGAATCAACTGGAATAATGACAAAAGAAAATTATGTCATGATTAAAAGCAAACGGCATGTCCAGGCAGGCCTATACTACTGCAGAGTCCCTAGGTGACAACTAAAGTATTTGAGCTCCCTTAGTCTCTATCTAGCATCAAGCAAATTTAGCCTTATCACAGGGCACAACATCAGGCCAGACTTTAAAACTTGAAGATGGATCTAAATGAAGAGCAACCTTATCCACACTGGAATACCTTGCTCCCAGCAATAGCGAACTTCATCACCTCCAGGGCTTTTTGCTATGAGTGAATCTCCAAACAATCAACACTATGATATCACATGCATCGTAGAGATCCAGCTTAAAGACAATGAACTGCTTAATGACGGTGTATAACTAATCATGAGAGCATCCAACTCAAAAGCAATTGAGATGCCTGGGAGGCTTGATGTTAGCACATTTGTGAGAGCAGATTAATCTTTTTTTATATATATTTCCATACCTTTAAATACTATTCTCTTTACAAGCCTCCTCATGTGTGGCCTCATTTCAATCAAGAACATGGAAAAATCAATGGGTGACATGGGAATTAAAGGATGACAATTAGACTAGTGCAGAACTTTTCTGGAGACCGCCCAATTCAACATATTCATATCCTGGAAGGCTGAAATCAATCGTTAATAACTTCTCAGATTTCATGTCAATACATCAGAGGAGTCCACGCACCCAAATTTTCCTTTCTGGAATGAGTATATAAAGTATACTAAGAACGTCATTGGAGAAATAAGTGCACAATCAATGAATCTATTCTTAAAGAAAACCGTAGCATCTCTTATATAAACAACGGCTATATAGATGCTTAGCCTGCAGCTGCAGCCTTGTTTATTTCTCAACCACCTTATTTTTGATGAAATAAACAAGCATGTTGGAGTATATTGTCACTATACTAGAGCTCTCACTCAAAAGGTACCAAATCATATCATTCCTTTTTAAAGGATCAAGAGATGGATATTTACACCAAGCCACTTCCATGTACCCTCTTCAGCAAATGTTTAGCTTCAAGGGTTGTTAAGATTAGAGGACACCTTCTATATTTTTCCATTATTCTTTTACTTTTTATTAATTCTATGAGGATGTGCTTGTGGATTTTATATTCAACTCACTCTTTTTTTTTTAAGAAAATATTCAACTCACTTTATTTAAAGGGTTAGTTTTTTTTTTGAGAGAAGAAAAGGATGGTTACCAGAGATCAGTAATCATCCAAAGAATACATTAATAAGGAACAGACTTACAGCTCCTTAAGCCAAAAATCAGACAAAAAAGACGCCTCCCTAACTACATTCTCCACCCACACATGTTCCCCATTGAAAACCACCCCATTTCTCTGATGTCAAAGGCACCACAACATTGCCACAGCCCGCACACACCCAGCAGTATTAGCACTCTGATGTACTAAATGACAACTAGAAGCTCCCAATTGAAGAACAGACCTCTATCGCTGAAAAAGGCGCCAAGCATTTACCACAACAGGACAGTCGCAAAAAAGATGATCTAAATCTTCATCATCCTACTGGCATAAGGAGCATGCAACCTCAGCATATTGCTGCCAGCACCTCCTTAGAACCATCAGTCACCAATTTTCCCCACTGTAAGTGCCACATAAAATTCTTATCTTCAACGGAACCTTCACTTTCCATAGCATGGCACAATCCATAACTTGATTTCCATCCAAAAACATTTCCACCAGCGAAAGCGTTATATGCCTTTGCCACCGAAAATCTCATCCAACTATCTAGTTCATCACGATCTGAATGAATGTCAACAATAATAGTAATCAAATTTTGAAAATCAGCTAATCTTTCCTCCGACAAGCCTGGTTGCAACACTGGACCCCAAGAGGTAGAGGAGTTATCCCACACATCACTCACCAAGGAATCCTTGTCATTTGCCAGCCCAAAGTGTCTAGGAAACAAGGTAGGAAGTGCACCCTTCCCAGTCCAATTATCCTTCCTGAAGTGAAAGAAAGCACCGGATCCCAACTCCGGAGAGAGTAAGCCCCCACTACATCTGAATACTGGCTGAAGAGAATGCCAAAAGGTTGAATCCCCTCTTCGACGAATGGCCACCTCTTCAAGATTATAAGTGATGTGATAGGAATCCCTCAACAAACTTTCCCATATGCTGCCCCCATTTGCAAACACTTTGACCACCCACTTCATAAGCAAAGCATCATTGAAATCCTAGAGTGAATGAATCCCTAGACCCACAGCACGCTTGGGCAAGCAAACCTCTTTCCACTGTACCAACTACAAAAGCTTGCCCACATGATCCGGTCCTTTCCAAAAAAATCTTTTTCAGATGAGCTCCGACTTCTTAATAACTGATTTAGGCAGTCGGAAGACAAAGAGAGAGAACATTGGCACTGCAGACATGGACTTGAGCAACAACAAGCACCCCCTCAGAAAGCAACCTTCCACTCCACGCATTTAGCCTTGTGGACACACGCTCCACTAAGGGATTCCAATCAGAAAACGCTAGCTTCTTTCCCCTAAGAGGGATCCCCCCATATTTGATCAGCAATTGAACTACTGGCGTACCAAGAGACGAAGAGACAGCCACGTTAAGATTTTCTCTGAATTATATTTTGAAAAGTGATTTTCTCTAAATTACTTGTTTCTTCTAAAAGGTACTTTCATTTTTTCTTGAATTTTAGGTATCATATATGACTAGTACCTTATTTATCCACTCTCCTAAGCTATAATCCTTTCAATGATAATTAGTCTCAGTACCCTTGTCTATTCGGAGACATCCGATAAAATAAAAAAAAAAGCTTCAGTATCCTTACAAGAAGAAGAATTGGGCATAAAACTCTAAACAACCCAGATGGCAAAATGTATGGCAAGAATGTTGTTAGAGAATAAATTAGTTAGATATTTTAAAATCAAATTAATTAGGTTTGGGTATACTACTATTTTTAGTTTTTCTTATTTTTAGTGAGTTATTGTGTTTTATGGTATTTCCTTGTATGCCTAAACCCTCTCTCTATACAAAGAGGGCTAAGGCTTTCTTAATAAATAACCAAAACCAACTTGACTTTTTCAACAAAGTATCAGAGCGAGTTTGATCCCATTTTCAGAATCAAGGTCTCTCTCTCTCTCTCTCTCTCTCTCTCTCTCTCTCTCTCTCTCTCTCTCTCTCTCGCACTTTGGGCGACGATTAGAAGCCTCAACAATGCCACCTCCGGCGACTAGGGTTCCAATGAACCCCCTACGCTACATTGCTAAGCCCTATGGGGCACTCCGATGGCTACGCAACACCACCTCTCTCTGCTACGTCGCCTACAACATCCTCTTCGATCTGTAGCGTCACCAAGGAGGTTGGATCCTCCCTCAAAGGCTACTACAACACCGCCTCTTGCCAGCGACCACCTCATTGGCATCACCCGACCAATGTAATGCAACAAGCACACCCACAGGTTCTCTCTCTCTATCTCTATCTTGTTGGATGCTAGTTGGGTTCCTATTAGGGTTTCAATGAAACCAACAGGGTCTTATTTAGATGTTTTTGCTTTTACCCTTTATTTCTTGTTATATGTTATTGAGTTGCTTCTTTTGGAAACGTATAAGAAGAACAGAAAAATATGAGAAAAAAGAGAGAGAAAGGAGACTTATTCTTGAGGTCCCCACATGAGAGAAGCTCACTCATGGTCTCCAGAGAAAAGGCACACTTCAAGCTTTTTGTGTAGAAGAGACCCACTCTTGAGATCCCCACGCAAGAGAAACTTACCTGAGGTCTCCAAGGAAGAGGCATACAGCATACTTCAATTTTCAACGTGGAAGAAACCCAGTTCAGAGATCTCCAATTCTATTAGGGTTGCTACTTCTGCTACATTTGCCTTTTACTCCTCCAACCTACTGCCCACTCCTGCTCCTCTAGTCTACCGCCTGCTCCTCTGAATGTCTACATTGGGGGAGAGTTCACTTGTATAACAAGTTAGGAGTTGCACATTCCAACTTAAGGGAAGTGTTAGACAATAAATTAGTTAGATATTTTTGGGTCAAATAGGGTGTCCTACTATTTTTAGCCTTTCTTATTTTTAGTAAATGAGTTGTGTTTTATGATATTTCCTTATATACCTAAGCCATCTCTCTATGTAAAGAAGACTAAGGCTTTTTTAATATAATAACTAGTACCAACTTAATCTTTTTCAACAACTGTAACTTGTTACAAGATCTCCAATGCCAATTGCAATAATTAATTCAAGCAACTCCACCACAAAATAGAAACCATGTGTACCAAATATAAGCTATGAGAGTTTGATAGACAGCATAATTGAGAATTAAATATTATGGATAGTATTCCTTTTTTAAAAAAAGGAGAGTTTTCATGGCACATACAAGCATAATAAAGATTAATTAAAATCAATGAAGCATGATAGTGAGTGTAACCTTGATCAAAATTTCAGCATCAGCACGAGGCAGAACCTGACAAGCAGTTTGCATTGAAGAACCTACATTTGACAGAACATCACCGATGGGGTTCATGTGACAATCTTTTCCTAGCACCATGTTCTTATTATTCAGATACATTCTCAGCCTTCGGCTATCAATATCTCCAGCAGATTGTGATGCCATATTTAGTTGCGCTTGCAACATAAGTTGCTGTTGTTGCTGCTGTGTCAAAATTGGGAGCTGGGGAAATGGTTGAGGGGATTGCAAAAATGGCTTCTGCTGCAAAATTCCGGACCTTAACTGATCCAATCCCTGTTCAGAACAGAGCTAGATACATGTGAAACTCCTTATGTTTTAGAAAAAGTTATGCACATAGGTCCAGAGGACTAAACAACCCACAAACACAGCATGCACTGTGTGTAACTTGATATTTAGTAGCTTTTTCAAGAAATATGCAATTTGGACAGAATAAGAATATTGTTACAGATAGAACTTTAGCATATTTAATGTTTCTTTGACAACATGAATATGACATAATCTTCCCGAAAGCCACTGGCTGTGTGTGTGTGTGTGTGTGTTTGGGAGGGGGGTTCATTTGCAGGATCACACACAGTTAGACGCTTGAATGCAGACAACCCCCCAATCAGCATATAGGCAGGTATATGTATCTCAGCACGGGAAAAACCCATCCTTAGCACATATAAATGACTGCCATGACATCCAGGACTCAAAAATACCCATAACAATTCATCCTTTCTCAAATTTTCTCAAACAAAAGAAAAGGAAAGCAAAACCGCTTCAACGTGGTACTTGAAAACAAGAATCAACCTAATCAGAGGAGGCATATTCTGTTAGAAGAATTCTCGTAATTGACATTTTGAATATCAGAATCAGTTAAAAACCGGCATAGCACAGAATATTGCATTTTGGAAAGGTAAAAGGATGGCATCTCAAGTTTAAGACTTCCAATGGGTGACTTACAGTTAGTGGCCATCCTTTCAGAGTCAACTGGTTACTACCTGAATTTGATCCTGCAATAAACAGAGCCTGTGATCACCAAAAGCTCTTTACATAAGGATTTTTTTTTTTCTTTTGAAAAGTCTTGACAGAAGGAAAGTGAAGCCAATTTCAAGTTGCATAAAGCTTGCAAAGATCGAATGGAGAAATTTATATTTCAAACACATAAAGATCGTCTAATGGGAAAAAGCTGCAAGAAAATAAATACAAAATTGATGGCAAATCCAAAATACCAGGAACTCCGATTAAGGACCCATCAGCATTGCCAGTCCTAGGATTCAATACAGGGTTCATCTCACTTTTACCATCCTGTCACATAATTTGAGCTGTGGCATATCCAACAATGAAGACAAAACAGATCAGTGTAGCAAAATCTAATGGCACCTACCTGAGTAGATCCAGAAAGTTTTGGCTGGTTCCAACCCAGAGCCTGTGGCACTGTTCCAGTCAAACCTCCAACAGAACCATGCAATACTTGCCTAGAATAGGAAACCAATTTGTCATGTCATATAGCACAAAGGCTAAGCAGAGGGGTGGATAGGATGTGAACAAATCGATAAGAACAAGTGAAGGACCCTAAATACTGCAGTTTACAGGACCTGGTCTTTCTCCAGGCATAAAGTTTTGACATACTGCACTTTATAAATTAATGACTTTAACAAGTAAAAGTATATCTACCCAGATGGCTGGCCAGGTGATACAGCAGATTTTAGCATTGGTGCACGACTATGATCCAAATTTGGGCCTGTGCTCTCACCAAATCTCTGCTAGGATTTTAGATAAATAAGTAAATGACAGAAGATATCAATAAACAAGACCTATATTCAGATTATTTGGTGCAAACTAAAGAATATATAGAAACAGCAAATCACCTTCATAGATGAATCATCTAAGGAGTCCCTCATAGGCAGTTTCAACCCTTCCTCATACATCTTTGTAGCCGTTGCACTTGCAGTTCCAGGATTCTGATGCGTAAGAGAATCACTACTAACAAATCCATTTGTACCGCCATTGAGAAGATGTGATCCATCCCTTCGCTGTTGATGTTGATGTTGCTGTTGCTGTTGCTGTTGCTGTTGCTGTTGCTGTTGCAACTGTTGTTGCTGCTGTTGCTGTGCTTGCCTTTGTAACAAAATTTGCTGCACTTGCAATTGCTGTTGCTGCTGCGATGTTTGCTGCTTCTGTTGCTGCTGTTCCCTGGCTTTTGCAAGTTGAGCCTGAGACAAAACACCAAGAAGACAGATAGGCATCTACATTTCACAGACTACCTCAGGAATGGTCTAGTGATTCTTTTTGAAAGGAGGGATGGCCTAGCAATTCTTTAAATCAAGAAAGATAGCAAGAAGTAAAAAATTAAATGTGAATAGGTTGGAGTCTACAATGTGCCAAGAGCAACTTCTAGTGATCGAATAATTCGTCTCTGACATTAAGGTATGCAGTTAGATTGCAAAATCACATGAATCATAGATCCTGGTAGTAGAAAGTCTTCCAACTAAAAGTTCAAGTTCTTTTTCTTTTTCTTTTCTTTTGAGAGGTAGTTCAAGTTCTATTCATGCAAAAAAAAACAAGGCAGTTCATACAAAAATCAAAGGAATTTTTTCAAATTAAGAAGCGCCTGAACGATGAGTATCAAATAGGTACCTATACTGTGAGATGTCTCTCACTGAATGTGATTTGGGCCTCAAGAACCCTCGGAAACAATGAAAGGCTTTGGGTATACCAAGGACAAGCCCAGTAATACACAAAAAGATGACTGCTGAATTAAAACTGCTAATTCATCAATGACTAGCTTGATAGTTGTAAATTTCAGAATCATTCCAAATGTCCCCATTTGCATCCCTGATGGGAATGGACAAGGCAAAAAATAGGTAAAATAGTTACCCCACATAGCAACACAGTTAACTAGGTCTCCTGACAGCAAAAGCATGTCAACTGGATGACTGCCTACCAATTTGCCCCGTCAATTGCCCATGCGAAATAAAATTTGGAAAAATGGCAATGTTGCTTGGTACCAATTAAAGAAGTAATCAGTCAAAAAATAATAATAATAATCAGCATATCCCCATTGGCAAGATGAATTGGAGAAAAAAATAAAGCAAGATGAATTGGAGAAAAAAATAAAGTTTAAAATAAATGTCCCATGCCTCAATATACGATGCTGCAATGTCAGAATGCTTCTCATTTGTCCTCGCAATGAATATGTCCCAAAACACGGACCACCATTCAAGCAGAAAGCCACCAGGTGCATCGATTGCTGAAAATTTAATACCACACCTTTAGTATAGACAATGGAGTCGGATGCTTTGAATGGACAAAATATGTTTTCTCAGGTCAGTCATAGAGCAACAATACTCACCAACTGGATCCGAGGACACCTTTGCTTCAGCTTGAAATGCCTTTGCCGATGCTTGAAAATTTCTCTTGACTAAGTAGTCGTATATATAAACATCCATCCTGCATAAAACAACAGTAGCTAAAATACTAGCAGTAACTCGGTGAGGACAAAGGAACAGATCATAGTTAATGCAAATCAAGTGTAATGGAGACAGCCAGAAGGCAACCAAATGAACCACCACATCACCACAAATACAACTTATCATCCACATAAACTTAGAATCCTGTTTAGAGAAAATTCCGCATCACCAAAAAGAGAAGATGGAAAAAATGACAGTTAAAGTTAAAAAAACAAAAACAAAAATTAGGCAACCATGCCTCACAATTAAAAAGCAAATGCAGCAAGAAGCATCAATGAGAACTCATACATTATGTGACCAAAAAGCAGCCACGTCCACATACAATGATCAAAATACCATTACACGTGTTCCACCATATCAAGTAGATACACCAGAGTAACAAAATCGAACTAAGGCGGGGGGATCAAACAGATTTCCCCTTTGTGAAACCATAAACCCTCGTTAAGGCGATACCTGATGAAACAAAAGTTAAACCCATCAGGCCATCACATTGATGGAAGAAACAAAAAGCAACCTGACAATAGCAACGGGTAAAACCTAAAATCACACCCAATGCTAATCTCTCTCTCTCTCTCTCTCTCTCTCTCTCTCTCTCTCTCTCTCTCTCAAACACAAACATTAAAAAAGAAGAAAAGGAAAAACCTTAACGGCAGCCATTTTGCTAAATCTACATCAGACAAACAGATGAAACAAAAGGCGCCATAAATGGAGGCAGAAGGAGAGACAACATGGCAATTCAATAACCAAAAAACACGAATGATCAGCAACCAAACAAAGAGAGAATCTTTTTGGCTCCCTTCGTTGAAACAACGCCACCAAAAGAGCATCAAAATAAGCTCATCAAGTCGCAAGCAACAGGAGGAAGCCCTAAAACCCTAAACCCCCTACTCCCCCCACTGGTCAAAACAGTGACAGCACCCACATCTTATCGGCCTCCCAGTTGGTCTGCGCCATGATCGCCACCCCCTCCCTCCACTCCTCAGGTCAAACCCTCCTCAGGGACGACTCCAACTCAAACTGCCTCCCACGAAGAGCGCAAAGATGGCGACTTTATCGCGTACAAGTGGCCATCTGTGCGAGATGAGATGAGAAGAGATGAGCTCCAGCGAGCGATCAAGAGGGGCGAGGAGACGGGGACATTGACGGCTTTCTGCGGACAGGAGTATCAATCGAGTACCTTCCGGATTTGGCAATGGGTGGGGGTTTCTCGGTGGGTCGGTCGGGGGTTTGTTGGATTTGAAGGGCGTTGGAGTTCGCGCGGGGGATATGCGCGGAGCGTTAAAAACGTGGTGGGAAGAAGGGCTGCTTACCTTCAACTTACTCACCCGATGGTAATCATTGACAACGACGGAAGATATTCGAATTTGATCTTTGATCATGGGAAAATTTGCCATTACGGAGACAAGCAGAGGAAAATATCATGATAGGGGATAGGAATGGTAAAATTAATAAAAGGAGGTTATAGGTTATTAGATCATTCAATGAGTTATTTGATGATATAGTTGTTGGATCATAGGTTTTTGACAGATCACTTAATCATTTAATGACCCCCATCTCTGACATTGTCGTTTGTGGAAGTCGCTCGATCTTGGCGCTAGATGATCCAGCATCCTGTTGAAGTGACCTCCGAGCAACCGTTGAAGGTTCTGACTGTTGGCAAAAGTCGTTCGATGATCCAACATCTTCTGATCAATCGTTACCTGTGCCTCCTCAGCTATATATGCACACCCCCTCCCCTCTTCTCAGTACACATTCTCCGTCATTCCCTCTTAAAAAATCTCCTGTATTCTCTCTTAAAAATTCTCCTCTTCATTAATCTTGTTAAGATTTGAGATTACGATTACGGTGAAATTCTACATTGCAATCTCATTAAAATTCTTAAATTGAGATTGCAATCTTGTTGAGGCTCTAAATTTTCTTCCACTCCAACATCTACATTTAGTAGTAAAATAACTTGATTTTTTTTTAAAGAATAATTAGTTGTAAATTTTTTCTAATAAAAAAAATCTTTTTTGATGTTAACTTTGTTTTAGTAAATAACACTTTTATATTTTATTGATTATGCAGACATGGCAGACAATATTGTGGTACTTAAAATTTATTGAGGTGGTAAAGTAATATCTACTTATTCTAGTATTAATTTTATTGATGGTTATTCGATGAATACCACAATTAACTATCGTACTTCATTCGAAAATTTGTTATCTACTGTATATAATATTAGTGGATATTCTGAATCATATTATAAACTTAAGTTAATATGTAAGTGGATAAACAAACATGGTAGATAGAATGACGAATCAACTTAAATGATGTTAGAGTTATTGGGAAATATGCACAGTACAATTGACTTATATGTTTAGCGAATCCATTAGAAAGTCAACCACTATACCCTCAATATGAAAACATAGGTTTATGTTCAAATTATGACTTTAGTAGTGACCCGTATTCATTATGTTATGAGATGTTAAGTTCCTCGCAATATATTCCAATGGATGAAGCGAGACATATATCAAAAGAACAGTTACATCTAGTAGAAGAAACAGTTGCTTTAGAACACAAAAATATTGATCTTAACATTGAGACTCATCAAAATAATTTACATGAAGAAAGTGATGAAAATGAAAATAATGAGCCTGATGATCGTGGTATATCAACCATTATAAATGTCTTAGCTAGCGAGGAATCTTATCAAAATTTTATAGAAAACAACGAAGATGTTGATAACGACGAGAGTGATAATAATAACTTAAAAGGGGAACCAATGGATGGAGTACCTTATTTACCTAATGATAATGATTGGATAAATCGGATGATAGATCAAGATGAGACGTCATTTTTTCCTCAACAACATGAAGGAGGAGAAAGAATGAATTGGATGATGAGAAGATAGAAAACTAAAGAAGATTTACAACAAGACTTAAGAAAGTGAAGTGTACAGAAAGGTGTGCAATATAAAAAAATGCATCAAAGAAAAAACTCCTAACTGTTGCATGCATCGTTAATAGCTACAAGTGGCAATTGTATACATCTATAAACAAGTCTTTTAATGATTTGATAGTGACTAGATATAATCATGAGCATAGTTGCACAGTGAACACTTTAGGAGAATATAAACAATGTAATACAAAGTTCATTTTATGGCAAATCTTACCTTATCTCTGAAACAAATCCAAATTTTAATTGATAACGAAGATAAGGTAAAGATAAGTTATGTCAAGGCTTGGTATGTTCGAAAAAAAGCCTTACAACATGTACATGGCAACGTAAAAGAATCTTTCTTAAATTTGAAACGATTTATGAGAGAAATGTTTTGAAGAAATCCGGGTACTATTTATCATGTTATGGATGTACCATCAACTTCAGTAGGAAAAATGGAATTTCACCATTTATTTTGGGCTTTTGGTTCGTCAATTAAGGGATTTTAATATTGTCATTTAGCACTTTCAATCGATGGTACATATTTATATGGTTCTCATCTTGGATATTTGTTAATTGCAATTAGAATTGATCCAAATGATTAATTATTTCTATTAACTTTTACAATTGTGGAAAGAGCGGAAAATAACAGCGGTTGGACTTGATTTTTGATGTATCTCTCTAAAATTATCAATCGGGATGGTATATGCATTATAAGTTATCGTTTCCCTTGATTAAGAAATTTAGTTCCTCAATATTTTAGCCCAAAATGAGGTCATTCGCATAGACATTATTTGAGGCATATGAAAGCAAACATGCAAAAAGAAAGGTTTAAAAGTAAGAATTTACAGAGGCGCTTTTATACATCTGGTTGTACATTAACAGCATATGATCACAATCGGATATTAGGGGACATCCAATGCATGTGTGATGGAGCATATAGATGGATTATACAACAAAATTATTGTAATCGATCATACTAGGCATTATGCTACGATAGGGGAAAGTGATATGGCAGTATGACAACAAACGCATTTGAATGTTTTAATAACGTGTTAAAAGGTTGTCGAGGAGCCCCTGCTTTGTTCATAAAGAAGAAGGACTGTACCCTTAGGCTTTGTGTCGACTACAGACAGCTGAACCGAGTCACCATCAAGAACATGTATCTACAACCTCGTATTAACGAACTCTTCGACCAGTTAAGAGACACCAAGGTGTTCTTGATGAGAACCTCATCATGAACCCTAACTAACACATTTTGACCTAATAAAATGAACAAAAGCTCCTACATAACCTAAAGGAAGGCCTAATTCAGGGTATTACCAATCTGAGGAGATAACACAAAACAAGGGGTAAAACTGTAACTTTATCATTGTAGTGCATCAATGGGATTTTTAAGGGTCTAGACATAGGTCAAGTAGACTTAATAAGAGAAAAAGTCGGATGGTTTGGTCAGAAAGGGGTTATAGCGAAATCTATAAATTAAATGACATTCTGTAACCCTAAAACAAATCTACTTTAATTCACAAGGTTCCAGGAAAGATAAAAATCAACTAAACCCACTAAAAATCATGGAAAAATATCCCCTAGGGTTTAGAACCTTCAATTTGGCCTTTGAAACATGTTTTGACCTAGATTGGGGTCCTTACCCAATTTTTGACCTAATTTAGGTTTTTATGTAAAATATCCAGTCAAACGTGGTAAAACCTAAAATCCAACTTCACCATTGGATTCCTTAGGTCCAAATTAGGTTTATACCAAAATTTGGACCTAAGGAAAGGTCGTCTTGACCCACTTTGCAATTTGGTCCTCAAAATTACTTTCTGACACTCAAATTTTAAAACCCTTGCGATTACCCCCTCATCTTCCTCGTCGTTTTCTTCATTTCGATCCCTCTGCCATTCGCAGAAGGGGCCATACCTCCGGCAACTTCGTGTGGAGGATTTCGCCTCTTCTGCATGGGGAGCCGCCCCCAGATTTGAAAGGGGAGCTCCCTACAAAGCCCCCTACCGCATGGGCTACTCCCCATGCCTTGAAACCCACCATACCTCTCGTGCAAACGCGCGAGAGGTATGGGTCTCCGACCGACCTTACCTCCAGCATGGCTGCCCCGCCACCCTCGCACACTTCTCGCCCTGCCTTTGCCTATTTAAGGAAGGGCAGACCACGCCACATCCTTCGAGCTCAATTTGGCCTGAGATCCCCCTCTAATTCGTCTCCTCCCAACTCCGGCCGACTACCCAGAGCTTCCGGAGACTTCTTCCTCCCTCTCTCGTCGCTCTACCACCGTACCAGTGGCAAAGCTAGCTCCGCCGTTCGCTGCGCTGCGCCGTACCAACGCGCACCCTCCGATCCCCTTCCTCGTCGCCGTCTTCTTCCACTTGGCACCTTCGTCTCCGGCGACGGCAGGCACCAGCCGCTCACCCTCCTCCTCCCCCTTTCGCTCCTAACCTACCAGATAAGTTCCCCTTAATCCCCTCTTCATTTCCCCTCTGATAATTTGTACTCCCGACCTCTCGACACCACAGACCACCATCACCCTCTCCACCTTCGACCACCAACTCCGACGAGGCCACTCCACCTCCACAAGCCGTTTCTCCCCTCGCCGACCGGTCCCTAAGCTTCACCACCTCCCACTGATCACCTTTCGCCCTTCCACTGACCGCCATACCCACTGGAACCTCCCCCCAAACACACCCACCTACACGCACAGAGTGTGCCCTAGGCACACACGCACAGGTGCCCTCACGCCACGCTGACCCCCAGGCCATCTTTGCCATGTCACAGCGAAGCCTGCTGAGTGATAGACGTGGCCGCAAGGCCGTTCTAGTGATTTCAGGGTCGCAGCCCCTTTCGCCATTATCGCTGAAGCATGGAGCTCTCAAGCTTCGCTCCAGGCTGCACGCTCCAGGCATAAGGCTCCCAGGTGACGCGCGAAGGCCTCACGCACGCATCCAACCAAAGAGCAGGCTTAGCGAGTGACTGCAGCAGTGGCGATTGGGCGTAGTCCGCCTGCGACGCGCAAGCAGAAGTGAGTGGGACTTTGGTCCCACCTCGGAAATGTCCAGCACAGGTGAGTGCCTTTTATTGTTTTTGTGTTTTCTTTAGGTCGCCTCAAAACACAGGGGTGAGGTCCCTCGCCCACTCACGCCTCGTCAACGACCCCACGCTACGCGGACCTGGTCATGACCCGACTACCCATGCACACCTCGCCCACCACCGCACGCCGGTGGGCCTGGTCCCGGGTGCATACACCCGACCCGATAATCCGGCTGGCTCTGGGAGAGCTGTGACCTGAGAGAGAAATAGAGAGAGAGAGACGTGAGGAGGGTAGGGGTAGGTTTTGCTTAACCGTGCCTGTGCAGGGAAGGAGGAGGAGGAAGAGGAAGCAGCTGCGCAGAAGAAGAAGAAGAAGAAGAAGAAGAAGAGAAGAAGAAGAGGCTAACTGAAGAAGAGGAAGAAGCTGAGGACCTAGCCGCACCAAGGAAGAAGGAGCAGGAGCTGAAGAAGAAGGCAGAGGAAGGAGCATAGTGCAAAAGGAAAGGAGTTGAAGAAGAAGGCAGAGGAAGGAGTTGAAGAAGAAAGAGCCAAAGAGGAAGAGAAGAAAAGAGGAGGGAGCTACCACAAAGAAGAAAGCCAAGCAGAAAGGAAAGGAAGAAAAGAAGAAGAAACCAAGGAGAAGAAGCAGCCAAAGTCAGAGCAGCAGCAGCCAAAGAGAAGAAAGGAAGAAGAAGAAGAAGGCATGCACTATAGCAAACGCCATTTAAGGCGTCTGAAGACAGAGAGAAGAAAAGAGAGAAGAGCAAAGAACAAATAGAGAAGAAAAGAAAAAGAGAAGAAAAATATTCTATTTCCTTTCTCTCTAGTTTTTTTGTAAAACAGTACATTATTAAGAATTATGATTTTTTCTATTTCTAAAGATCAAATTGCTCCTTGAGTTCGACCTCGGAATATTTTTAAAATTTTGAATAATAAATAAATTAAATTGATAATCATTTTTCGCAACATACTACAACATATCTATCTTTTGAAAATACGCACTGCGAAACTCGAGCCACATCAGTTCTCCAAGATAGACCTAAGGTCAGGTTACCATCAGCTGAAGGCCAGGGAGACTGACATCTCCAAGACAACTTTCTATACACAGTATGGACACTACGAGTTCTTGGTCATGCCGTTTGGACTGACCAACACCCCCACTGCTTTCATTGATCTGATGAACCGCGTCTTAAGGTCGTACTTAGACCAGTTTGTGGTGGTATTCATTAATGACGTGCTGGTTTACTCCCGGGATCAATCAAAGCATGGACAGCATTTATGCGTGATACTAGACACGTTGAGATGGCATAGGTTGTATGCCAAGTGCAAGTTCTGGTTAGGATAGGTTGCCTTCTTGGCCCAGTGGTCTCAGGAGATGGGCTTGCTGTGGATCCGGCCAAGGTTGAGGCCTTGCTTTGGTGGGAGAGGCCACGTACAGTGACAAAGATACGCAGCTTCTTAGGGCTGATAAGTTACTATCGGCGGTTTATTAGAGGATTTTCTTAAATTGCACGTCCCATAGCTCAGTTGACCAGGAAGGACGTGCCTTTCACTTGGACAAACAAGTGTGAGTCGTGCTTTCAGGAGCTGAAGGAGAGACTAACTTCAGCTCCTGTACTCACCATTCCGGATAGTAGTGGCGAGTTTGTGGTTTACACCGATGCCTCGTTGCAGGGGTTAGGTAGTGTGCTCACGCAGAGGGGCCACGTTTCTCTTATGCTTCGCGGAAACTAAAGCCCCATAATCATAACTACCCCACCCATGACTTGGAGCTGGCAGCAGTTGTCTTCGCGCTGAAGACATGGAGGCACTACCTGTACAGTGAAACTTTTGATATCTTCACGGACCATAAGAGCCAAAAGTACCTGTTTGATCAGAAGGAGCTCAATATGAGGTAGAGACGTTGGTTAGAGCTCTTGAAAGACTACGAATGCAGATCTCTTACTACCTAGGGAAGGCCAATGTGGTGGCTGGCGTCTTGAGCTGAAAGGTGTCTGCCCACTTGACTAGTTTATAGGCACAGGGTTGGAGACTCATGGAGGGGTATGAAGCGAGATGTTGGTGAATTTGTGCAGTAGTGTTTGGTATGTCAGCAGGTGAAGGTCGAGCACCAAAGGCCTACAGGGCCACTACAGCCTCTTTCTGTAACAAAGTGGAAGTGGGAGAGTGTCACTATGGACTTAGTAGTGGGGTTACCGGTCACACAACGGGGACACGATGCATTTTGGGTGATAGTTGACAGAGTGACGAAGATGACACGATTTCTGCCGATCTGAGTCACCTTGGGCCAGCACAGTTAGCAGAGCGCTACATCAGAGATGTGGTGCGCCTTCACGGAGTCCCTCGTGAGATCATATCAGACCGAGACACTCGTTTCACCTCCTAGTTCTAGGTGGAGTTTCAGCAAGCCTTGGGGACTCGTCTGAGGTTCCACACTGCCTACCACCCCCAGACCGACGGACAGTCGAAGCGCACCATTCAGACCCTCGAGGACTTGCTATGCACTTGTGTACTAGACTGGAGAGGCTCTTGGGAGGAACATTTGCCCCTGGCAGAATTTGCATACAATAATAGTTACCACTCGAGTATTGGCATGGCATATTATGAGGCTTTGTATGGGAGAAAGTGTACAGCTCCCTTGAGTTGGGTTGAGGTGGGGACCAAGTCGGAGGCTGTAAAGACTCGTTTTGTCCTGAGCCCATTAAGACGTCTGAACTGTCGGTCAGACGTCTCGACCCCTTCCCAGACGTCTGGAAATTGAAATTTTGGTAGGAGCCTTTGCGTCTCTCTTTCCCTCCTCTCCTCCATCCGAACCCTAACACACCTTTATAAAGCCCCTCTCCCCCTTCCTCTCTTCCTCACTTCACCCCAGCCACCTTCTTCCCTTCCTCTCCACCACAGGGAGAGGAGCGAGCGCGATAAAGAGTGCGAGAGCAGCGACGAGGAGGAAAGGCGACGTGAGGAGAGGAGGAAGAGCTTGAGCTCGCGAGCTCGTGGGGGCTCACCGGAGGACGCACAGCCGGAGCGGTGCGTGCGGGAGGAGAGGTGTCGGGGGAGACGTCCCTGACACTTGCTGCAGCCGGAGTTGCAGGCGATGAGGCGAGGCCGCGGCTGCATGCGGCGAGGGAGAGCAGCAAGTCGCTTTGATTCTGGGATTTTTCCAGAATCAGGCGTCTAGCGTGACGTCCAAACGACGAGGCGGACGTCTGGTGACTACACCGGACGTCTGAAAGCAGCTTTCCGCAAAGGTACGTTCCTTTTGCGGATACGACCATGCAGGCTGCACCGCAGCCTCGATCTGCATGGCTAAAGCAGTTGATTTGCCTGTTGCATGTAGAGACAACTTCGGGAAGGTGCGGGGCACGCCCACCCACGTGATTCAGATGTCTGGACAGCTTACTAGACGACCAGAAGCACTCCCAGACGTCCAGAGGAGAGGTCGGACATCTGGAGCTGGGTCCAGATGGTCTAGAAGAGGATCTGGACATTTGAGGTCGACGCAGAACCTGAGGTGAGTTTCTGGTTACTTTTAAGACGTCTGGACCTTGTGCCAGACGTCTGATTTAGGTCTACAATCTTATTTTTGACCCGTTTAGGGTCCATTTGAGGTCTATTTTACGCAAACAAGATATCGATATTTTCCTTGTGAGTTCCTCTATTTGTTAGAAGACCTTTCATACTATTTTGAATATTCCATTGTGGTATATTCCTTGTTATAGGACTTCGATCTGTTGTGGGTTCGGGGCTTGCTGCGGCACGTAAGCCTACCGTTCGAGCCCCCAATACTCCCGGGTTGTCTGGTAGAGTGGTCTTACCCTAATTTAATTATAAAACCTGAATGCATATGTGAATTGGATAACTAGAAACTTAGGATATGACATGAATCCTAGGACGAGAAGTACTTGCACTGTTTGTATGCGTGTTTGAAATTGCAGTCTTAAATGAATGAATAGAAATGTTAACAACTGCCTATTAATAAACAAGAACTTCCTATGAAATATGAAATGCATGTGCCAGTTAAACAGTTACATGTGACATTACTTGTTGTATATATTAATTGATGGAAATACGAGCTGCATGTGTATAATCTGAGAATGGAAAGGTGAATGATGAAACCTGGTATGGAATGGCATGAGAAATACGAGCATGAACCCTACGGGGAATTAGGAGTAGAGCTCTTGTGAATAAATGGAATGGATATGGAAATGTGAATGGGAAGTGTGCTAGCCCTTGAGTACGTGTGCCAAGGAGAGCGACTATCCCCTGTTTACTGTAGAGCAGAGCTAGCTGCCCTTGGGTTGGGACTCGGGGTTAGGATTGGCCACTCTACACCGACTTCTTGGCCCTTGCGTACACTGTACCGGGGAGAGCTACTAGTGTAGGGAGAGAGCTAGCCACCCTACACCGACTTGTTAGGCCCACTGGGCAAACCAGGGTAGTCAGACGGAGTGCGCAGACTGTGTAGGGGCGAGACCCCTGTTTGGTTCTGAGGAGCTAGACCCCTGTTACTGAACGGGCTAGGCCCTATACTGTTCCGTGCTGTACTTTGGGCGTACCCGTTAGTGGAAACGACTGACCGCGTGCCAGTTCAGGGTAGTTACCCGTGCGCTTATCGTGCATGCCGTAGTCACCGCTACGTCTGTCCGTGACCTTGGGGTGGTTGATTGGGTGTAAGATCACCACGGGGAACTCTCCCGACAAGGAGAGCATCACGTGTGCCTTCTACTCTTTGGAAAAGACTGCAATCAAAATCGTTCCTACGAGGAACATTCGAGATCAAGAAAGAGAACTGAAAAATAAACCAACGGGTGAAAAGAAATAACTTGTAAAATAAAGTAATTGGAATAGATAGTTTACATGTTAGCTTTTACTACTTTAGTTAGTTGGTTGCCACTCTACTCAGCGTTCGCTGACTTTGTTTACTCATAACCCTTTTTAGGTCCAGGTGTTGAGCAGCCCGAGTCACTGGCTGCAGAGGGTGCTAGGCCCAATCAAGCCCACCAGTAGCCTTCCTGTTGTAGTACTTTCTTTTGTTAGTGAGTTCAGACTCTTGTTACTGTTTACGTTTCTGTACTTTGTTTCCGCTTTACTGTTGTGGTGGTGATATGTAATGTTAGCAGCTTTTGCTTCTTTTACTGCTTGTACTCTTTTACTGTTAGTTACTTAACATAGTGAATGTGGCTTACTTTCCTGCTTTTTGGTTATTTCTTGTTGGACGACTAGGTCTTGGGATTAGTCTAGTCAAGCTGGTCTCGGGTCCTGTAGGGATTCAGGAACCAGGTCGTAACAGAGGCTGGTCCCAGGCTGATCTATCAGAGTTAGGAGGTGATAGAGCAGATCCATAGATGACTCCATACCATCAGGAGCAGACAAAAGAGCTATCCTGATCAGAAGCGCTAGGAGGTGCAATTTGAGGTTGGGGATCACGCCTTTCTCCATGTGTCGCCCATGAAGGGCTTGCAGCACTTTGGGGTGAAAGGGAAGCTTGCACCGAGATTCATGGGGCCCTTTGAAGTCTTGGAGCGGGTAGGACCCGTTGTTTACTGGCTTGCCCTTCCTCCCAAACTCTCTAGAGTGCACGACGGGTTCCATCTATCCAACCTCAGGAGAAACATTGACGATCCCAGTTATGTTCTAAGCCACGAAAGCATCGAGGTGGGAGACAACTTGACCTACCCTGAGAGGCCAGTTCAGATACTAGACAAAGCCGTCAGGAGTTTAAGACAAAAGGAGGTGCCACTGGTGAAGGTCCTATGGAGAAGCCAGCAGTACAAGGAGGCGACTTGGGAGCTGAGGCGGCGATGCGAGCTCAGTACTCGAAGCTTTTTGAGGGTACGTCGCTACTGACTTACTTTGATCCTCTTTAAGTTTGTTATGCGCATATCTGTTTCTTTTCGCTTCATAGTTTAGCTCAAGTTTCGGGAGCGAAACTTCCTTTAAGTTTGTTATATTGAAACGACCCTTTCCTAGGGCCGTTTTGATTTTTTTCAAACTTTAAGGGCCTTATAGTAATTTCTGTGCACCAAAATAAATTTTTCGTGGAGAGTATTTTAGTTTTGAGGGGTTTTAATGCAATAAACCCCCCACCATGCCCCATACCCCCCATGCCCCATGCGCCTTGCCCATGCCCACCCTGCCTCCCACCATGCCTCCCACAATACCCATGACCATACCTCACCCCCCATAAAAACCCTTCCCCTCCATTTTTCCCCACCATAGCAACCGAGTGAGGGAGAAGGAGAAAAAGAGCAGGGAGCAGGAGGAGATCGGAGGAGAGGGGGGATGTGCAGGAGGCAGAGGGAGGGCGATAGGGGGTCTTGAGCAGCCAACGCGAGAAGCTGCTACAGCTCCAGGCACGGAAGGAGGGCTCGTGAGGCGGTTCTGCAGGCATGATTTCTGCAGATTCAGACGTCTACAACATTTGTCAGACATCTGGAGGGGTCGCCAAAAGTTTGGGACGAACTCAGGACGTTTGGTAAGTATGCAGAGTGCCACGGTGCCAGAGACGTTGGGAAGGTGCGTCGGCATAGCATCTGAGGCACTTTAGGATGTCTGGGAGCGTCGTCAGACGTCAGACTACTCTCCCAGACGACCGGGAGTAGTGCCTGTTACGAACGTGGCCTCAAGACGGGTTTTTAAGATGTCTGGGAAGTGGCCCAGACGTCTGGAACCCTTTCCAGACGTCTGGTATTAAATTTTTGCGGCGTACGGGGTTGCGTCTGCGTGCATGCCCGCACAGACTGCACCCGCCGCTCTCTTCTCTCTTTTTTCCCTCTCTCCTCCTGCAGGGCGCAGCTCCTTTCTCTGTCTCTCCCCGCGCGGCCTTATAAGGCCCCTCTCCCTCACCCTCATCTCCTCAGCTTTCCTCTTCTCCTTCTCCCTGCCGGTGCGAGAGCGTGAGCGAGCAAGTGAGCAGCGGCAGCAGCGGCTGTGGCGAGTGTGCGGGAGGGGGTGTTGCGAGAAGAAGAAGACGCTCGACCGTGAGGGCTCGATCTTGCCGGGGTAGCTAGAGCTGGCCGGCGGGGGAGCAGCGGGCGTGGAGTGTCGCGGAGGGGCTGCTGCAGCTCGGGTAGCAGGCGGACCGGGCGCAGCGCGGCCGTGCGTCGCGGGCGGAGAGCGAGTCAGGCTCTGATTCTGGAAAATTTTCCAGAATCAGACGTCTGGACTTACGACCAAACGACGGTGAAGACGTTTGAAGGACTGTCCAGACGTCTGGCCGGTAAGATATTTCTATCTTCTTCCTTTTTCGCGTGTACTGCCATGCGGCCATCCGCCGCGCCTTCGTCTACGAACCGTCGTGCTGAGAGCAGGGTGGGTGCGTGCAAGTTCTACTCGGGAGGGCACGAGGACTCGCCATCCCACGTGAATCGGACGTCTGGCCGCAATGCCAGATGACGGGAAGGACTTCCAGACGTCTGGGGTGACCATCGGACGTCTGGGAACTAAGCCAGACGCCCCTGCAGGCTTCTGGACGTCTGAAGGACTACACAGAGTGAAGGTACACTCTGACCCACATTTTAAGACGTCTGGAAGAGATTCCAGACGTCTGATTTTGGGCAATTTCGTCGTTTTCGACCCATTTAGGGCCCGTTCGGAGTCCGTTTTTCACATTTCGAGTTGCGTTCTTTCCAGAATAAAATCCTCTACCCGTTTACAGTAATTATATACCATTCTGAGAAACTTCTTGTGTTTGATCCTTGTGTTAGGACCCCGTTCCATTGCAGTCTTGGGGGTTGCAGAGGCACGCGGGATTTCCAACCACGCCCCCAGTACTCCCGTTGTAGCTGGTAGAGTGGCTTTTAATTATTTAGTATAATTTGTTACAATTGTGGAACAAGTAATAGAGTCTAGGGCGTTGCATGAACCCTAAGACTGAGAAACTAGATTGAATAATAGAACCTAAGGTATTGCATGAATCGTAGGACTGGAAAACTAGATTGAATAATAGATCCAAGGGCACAGCATGAATCTTAGGACTGGAAAACTAGTGGAATATATACATATATTGCAGTCTTGGAAAAGTGGAAAGGAAATAATAGCTGCATGTAAATAAATAGCTGCCTGACATGAATGAATAAATATGATTAAGAATATGGGTTGTATGAAGTAAGACTGGAACAGTGAACCCTACAATGGCCAAACAAAAGAATACGAACCCTACGGGGAATTAGGAGTAGAACTCTTGGAAAGAGAATAGGACGGAACTGAGAAAGTGAAACGTGGAAGTGTGTTGTCTCTTGGGTACGTGGTACCAATGAGAGCACACATTACCTCTTAGTGTAGAGGGGAGCTTGCCGCCCTCAGGTCGAGACCGGGGTGGGTTTGGCCACTGTACACCAACTTGCTGGCCCTCGCATACGCAGTACCGAGGAGAGCTACTAGTGTAGGGAGAGCACTAGCTACCCCACGGGCCCCGGGGTTCTGCTAGCCTCCTACACCGACTTGTTAGGCCCACTGGACAACCCAGGGTAGTCAGGCGAGGGTGCGCGGACTGTGGAGGGGTTGGACCCCTGTTACTGAGAGGGCTCTGCCCTATACTGGTTCCGTGTTATGTTTTGAGCGCACCCGTTAACGGAAACGACTGACTGCGTGCCAATGCGGGGTAGCTACCCGTGCGCTTATCGCGCATGCCGTAGTCACCGTTACGTCTGTCAGTGACCTTGGGGTGGTTGACTAGGGGGTAGGACCACCACGGGGGACTCTCCCGGCTAGGAGAGCACCACGTGTTACTTCTACTTTTCGAAAAAGACTGCAATCAAGATCGTTCCCACGAAGAACATTCGAGATCAAGTGAAGGATCTGAGAAATAGATAAATTGTGAAATAATAAAAAGACGTAAATAAAGGAAGAAAGAAAATATAACAGCTACTGTACACTCTACTGCTTCTTTAGTTTTTAGCTGCCACTCTACTCAGCGTTTCGCTGACGTGTTACACTCGTTACTTTTCAGGACCAGGTGTTGAGCAGCCAGGGTCAGCGGCTGCAGTGGACGCTGGGCCGAGTAGGGTCCAGTAGCGTTACCCGCAGTTCTTTTTGTACTTTCTACCACTGTAGTGAGTAGTTTCCTTGTTACTCCTTGTGCTTCTTTATTGTAAACTTCATGTTATGTACACATTTGTTGTTCTACTGTTGTGGTGGTGTATACTGTAGTAGTTCCTTTTCTTACTGCTGTATTTTGTTACTGCTAGTTATATTCATGCTGAATGTGGTTTATTTTACTGCTCTTTTGGTTACTTCCTCGTTGGACGACTAGGTCTTGTGATTAGTCAAGTCGGTCCGATTCTTGTGTCTCGTAGGGACTCGAGAATCGGGTCGTTACTGTGCCAGATGTCTGGAAACACCCTTAGACGATGGTGGAGGGTTTTAGATGTCTGAAAAAGACACAGAAAGCAAGGTGAGATCCCGCTCTCGTTTAAGACGTCTGGGACTCTTTCCAGACGTCAGATTTTGGTCAAGATGCGTGTTTCAGGCCGGTTCAGGGCCCAAACGAAGTCGGTCTTACGCAAACAAAGTATCGTTGGGTTTCTTTCGAAATTCTCTACATATTAGTATAGTGTCTATCCTATTTTGAACTCATTTGACATATTGGTCAACATTATAGGTCTCCAGTCCGTGGTGCACACTAGACCCACGGAGACGTCAGGATCCACTGTTTCAGCCCCCCATATCACCCATATACCCCGGTAGAGTGGTCTTCTCTACTTCTGTGGTTTGAATTAGTAAGGTGCATATTAAATTAGAAATATCTATTTGAAACTTAGGATATGAGATGAACTCTAGGACCAAGAATGTAAATGATTTATTTTCAGTACATGAAAGCTGAGATTGCATGTGGTTAAACTTCATACTGTGATAACTGGAATATTTAAATGATAAGGTGATCACTTATTTTTGTAAATGATAATTGCCCATCCTGTAAATTCATGAACTACCTACTATATAAACAAGAAACCATACTGCGAGACAGATAATTCCAAGTACTATGCAAAAACCCTACGGGGAACTAGGAAAGGAATCATAGTACAGTGATATGGATATTTGATGTATGATGAGACTCGTTATCTACGGGTATGCTGGTTGGTTGCTCGGATTTGGACATGCGAAGTGAGTTGACCCTCACGTACGTGATACCAAGGAGAGCAACTATCCCTTCAGTATGGGAAGTGAGCTGGCCCTCGTGTACGTGGTACCAAGGATGGCAATTGTCCCTTTCGTGTAGGGGGGAGCTATCCGCCCCTTGGGTTGGGACCCAGGGGTTAGGATTGGCCACCCTACACCAACACCCGTTAGGCCCATTGGGTAAACCAAGATAGTTGGGAGAGGGTATGCAGACTATTGAGCGGTGAGGCCCCTATTCTGTTCTGTGTTGTAATTTTGGGCGTATTCGCTAACGGAAAGAACTGTCCGCGTGCCAGTGCGAAGTAGCTACCCGTGCATTTATTGCGCGTGCCGTAGTCACCGCTACGTTGCGACCGTGACCCGAGGTGGTAAATCGAGTGTAAGACTACCACGGGGTACTGCCTCGACCAAGAGAGTGCCACGTGTACATCCTGCACCACGGGAAAACTACAAACAAGATTGTTCCCTTAGGAAACAAGTGGATTAAGAAATGTTGTGGGCCCTTACTAAAAACCAAATCAGAAACGCATAGATGATTTAAACAAAAAACAGCTAATAATACATAACTGAAAATTATACGATTAGTTAGCCGCTTGTTTCCTTTATGTTTAATTACATGTAAATAACATATACACCACTATACTCAGCGTTAGTTGACCACAGATATATGTATCTTGTTCAGGTCAGGGAGTTGAGTAGTTAGCACCACCGGTTCTAGTGGGTGTTGAGCCCAGTCGAGCCCAACAGTAGTTTGTTCTTTCCATTTTAGGGACTGTAACTACTCTTAGTGAGTACTTTTGGTATATGTTGGAACCTGTTGTTGATTATGTCATCTCTACATTGTTGTGATGACATAGCTAGCAAACTTTGTTTTCCGCTTGAAGAGTGTGGTTCTTTTTTAACTCTATTATACTTTTTGTTGTTGCCTTTCTCTTATTTGCTTAGTTACATTGCATGTGTAGTTGTGGAAATGTTTATTCTTACATTTTATTTGTTTCTCGTTGGAGGACTGGGTCTTGGGGTTAATCGAAGTGAGTCGTTCCCGTGCTCCACGAGGGGTCAAGTTTGAGTTGTAACAAGCCTTCACACACACACACACCCATTCCACATCTCGCAAGTGACACATTATTAGCGTCAATCATGTCTTTATAGACGTCGATTGAGTTAACCCGCGCTACATCCAAATTTAATAACCACTATATTAAATAAATAAGGTAAGTTTTTTAACAAAATAAAGTGAAAATAATAAAACTTTGAAATAGCATATTTTTTTCTCTATCATAACAAAATTGCAGTTCTCGCAGATTTCCTCATCTGAAATTAAGAGTTGCGAGGGATATTATCGTAAGTACGAGGATTGACCAACATTCAAAAAATCTAAACGTTGGCTAACCGTTGGGAGAGGGGTGCTTTCCTCATCTGAACGTTGGCAAAGGGGTGATTTCCTCTATTTAAGTGGTGGTTGTTACTTATCCACTTCATATATGAAGGAATCTCACCTCCAACATCAAATTTGATAAATTCTTCATACCACATTCACATTTGAAACATTTTTCTTGCAAATTGGTTTCAGGTATGGAAACTCAACAAACGAAAAATTGATTCATCACTTACACAACGATTAGAATGTACATTTGATTATTACAACTCAAGAGAAAAAAAAATGATTACAATGAAATTCATTTATCTTTCAATATGGTTATTACAGGGTTAGCTACTCCTACGGATACAATGAAAGCTCCCTCTCAATCTTCAAGCAATTGTCAACCAAGTAGCAACATCCCATGTGCGCATTCAAGGAGTGTGACATGCTTATGTAGAGTTCCAACTGCACTCAAAGTTTCTGGACGGCCATGGAGCAAAGGTCGAAAGTTTTACTCTTGTCCACAAAGATACATGCAAATTCTTCAAATGGACAAATCTGAGAGAGGAGCATAAGGAGGAAGATCAGCTAATGCAAACCATGCAAGAAGAAAACGTCAGGTTAGGAAGAGATTTTAATTACGTACTACACATGGTCCATGACACCAACATAAGAGTTGTGGAGTTGCAGAAAATCTTACATAAGTTAGTGTTGTATGTCAAAGTGGGTGTAATGTACATTATCATAACCATTGCAATTAAAATGTATTATCAGTAGGTGTTGTTTTGTAGCATTTAGTGCCTATTAATGTGCATTTCACTATAAGAAAAACTATTTTTGCCATAATTACTTTGAAGACCCCATTATGGGATGATATTTCATTTCATCCAAAACCCTATTAGGCCTTCGGGAACCCATTTAACCAGTTGCACTCTTACCATTATTAAGACCATGACTTGTGCCCATCCTGTAGGTTCTAACGGAAGAGGGAAGATTTGCGTGAAACGAAATAATGCAAAAATAAAAATAAACAATCTCACAAAATGCAATCACACAAGTACACAATAATTCAATTATAAGACGTCTGGGATAATAATAAGACGTATGATCCTAAGATGGTTTCCTTCATGTTTTCAAAAGATCAAAAAAGAGTTCTAGTGATAAGTTTCACCGACGATAAGAAGACGTCTAGCACTAATTATGGACGTTTGGAAATAGGATTCTCTATAGGAATTGATTACTTGATAGCCTAACGTCTATTTATCAGATGTTTGGGATACTCTACGGACGTTTAAAAGTAAATATAAATCAAATTAAGGGTTAATTCTCAAAGATTAAGCCTGACAAGCTAACGATCCTCCAAGTAGATGTTTAGTAAGCTCCTCAAACGTCTTCTAAGACATCTGCACTATAGGCTAGAGGTCTGAAGGTGGCAAACTGAGTCTAGGTTACCAGCCTAAGTGTTTTGAACGTCTGGTCAAACAATCAGACGTCTTAAAGTGTAAGATAAGATGCCTGATGTCAAGATTGGATGTCTGATCAGGCTGTCTGATGCCTATTTTGGTTTTCTAATTTATGTAAGAGTTTGTTTAAGTGTCCTGGATAGTGTAGGTGTTCCTAAGACTACTGTTCATAAGACTACTAAGTTTGTCTAAGTGTCCTAGTGATAGTGTCCTAGGATAGTTTAGTGTCTCCAATAGTGATTTTTGTTGTAGTGTTTAGTGGACTTGTATCTGCAACTTTAGTGGTCACTATACTGTAATTTGAGTTTGTCTTTTACTGGAAATGGTTAAATAGAATTTTGGAATTAAAGTTTTCAATTTTTATTGGTCTTTAATAATAGTAATATCTCATGATTTTACAACGATAATTTAACATAATTTATCTACGTAAGTGCATAGCTTGAGGAATGTATATATAATTATTTCATCGAAGAAAAGAATAATTGTTATTAAATTATAAAGCATGAAATACAACATTTGAGATATTTAACTAAACATGTCTTACAGCTCATATTATTTACAATTAATATTGTCAAACAACATTACTTACAGCACTACTGGATGCATTAAAAAAAATCTATGTCGCCTACCTTCCCTTCCTCCACATTCACCCCTACCTTGTGACGAATCTCGTTGTGCAACCCTTCCTCTTTTTCTCTTAAGATCATCACGATCTAGGTGAATAGACCTGCTGCCAACATTAGATCAGCCACGCATGCTTCTAATGAATGGCGTATAACCCTCATTATCACTTTCAGTGTCGTTGCCTTCTTGTTATTGGATTCATGGTTCATTCCAAATCTGTGGAGGTCTCGGATGTTAATAGGTAGGCATTGGAGGAGGTTGAAATGATGGTCTAGATGGGTCTGGACTCGATACAAAATACCCTGACAAGTATGAATTTTGCATCGGATCTGAAAAACACAAATATACAAAACTACCCGGCTAACTCTCAAAAGGATCAAAATTTGGAACTTGCGATGATCCTTCTCCACATGGATTATAAGCATACGATGGTTGACTAGACTGCATCTGATTGTAAGTATAATTCATCGGTTGCTATGTGTAATCCATCAGAGGAGGTTGGGTAAAGTGTATCGAAGGTTGGGTGTACTACGTTGGAGGTGGGTCGATATCCTCCTCGAAAACAACATCTGCAGATCATTCCTAACTCCATGGTCTTCAATGTCACACAACTCATGCTTTTCTATCTTCTTGGTAAGTTGATCAACTAAGTCCTTTTCCTTTTCTCTTACGTTTGACCGTAAATAAGGTGTATTTAACCACCTCATCATCTGTTCTTTTACTTTGAAGATAAGATTTACTTAATATTAAGTAAAATAAATGAGTATTATTAAATAAAAAATTATAAATTATAATTTTAGTAATTCATTTAAAATATAGTTTTCTTACAAAGTCACTCTCAATTGGACCTCGAGGTTTGTACGTGACTACAGGTTGCAGCATCTGTTCTTGCACCAACATTCTGGTCTTTCACCAATACCATCGTAAGTAACATCGTCTAACTTCTCTATATGTGTCCTATAACTCATGCTCTTCAACAATTGCTTCCAACCTCCGAGTCCACCAATCAATGTAACCTGCATGACATGTCGCCCATGAAGAGATATCCCTAACTCTTCCGTCAACATATTCGATTCTATCCATATGTTTAGGTATGTATTACTTCAACCCGAACCGTGCCATCACACGATCAGGAACATGCATGACTGCTATATTATAACAAATCAAGTACAACCACTAAATCTAATAAACAGATAAGATGAATGTACTGTGTCCTTCTATCTGTGTAAGGATTCCAAATCACCTATAATACGAACAAAAACATTTTGAATATTGTTATGACATAATAAATCAAGAATTTATAATAAATGTAGAATTTAGTTAGACTAATTATATGTTACCTGATGGGTGCGTTGCGTATTTAACTCATTTCGGTAGTAAATAGGATTTGTTGTTCTCACATTTTTATTGAATTATTTACTATCGCTCCACCTAAAACATAACTATCATGTTAAGAAAAGAGTAATAAATTTAATAATTATTATTATATTAAATATTTTGAACCTACCATACATTTAACAGTGCAATATGTAACAAATGAGGTGGAAATGACATTTCTTTTGCCCTCCCAAATCCATAACTACAAATACAATTTAAATATTATAGCATATATTTGAAGAAATTTATAAAGTTTATATAAATTAATGTAAAAATTACCAGTAACATCGTAAAAAAAATGTATGCGTTTGTTATTGAATAACATGTTGCTTCATTTAGTTGATGGTACAACTGAGCAAGTAAAGTAGCTCCTTAGGCTAATTGCCCGCATACTTAAAGATCTTCTACTAGTAATAAATATCTGCAAATTTATAAAAATATTGATCAAGTATGCATAAAAAATGTTATTTAATAATATTGTATGTGTTTTATTCATAATACCTAATTGGGACCCTCTTTTTGGTCGAATTCGGAAAGATACTAGCTCCCAAGTAAATCAAAATGATGCCTTGAGCATATCTAATCGCATCATCTTCTGTCTCTACAAACTTGAGGTCATCTACAAACTTACACTTCAACAATGTCATACTTAACCCATTAGAGGTTAAGTTCTTTTTACTTGGGTTCTCATTCGGGTCTTCTCCAAGTAATTCTACACACTTTTCCTTCCAATCTTCGCGTTATACAACACTTGTCATAGGTAGGCCATGCACGCGAAGACTCGTGGAAATCATGACATCTCGTAATGTCTTGGTAACTTCTCCTTTCGGTAGATGGAAGGTATGAGTTTCTAGATGCCAGTGCTCAACCATAGCATGCATAAGTGCATGATCGAGTTATGGTCTCGGCAAATGTGAGGTCACTCCAAAACCTGCTAACTCCAACTACACTTCCACTAAATTATTTTTTTTCCCCAATACTTGATTCATCATTATGGTTGCTTAATAAATCTCACATACAATAAAAGTTCTTAGAATTTAAAAAAATTATCAAAAATTACTCATATAAATGAATAATATTAAATAATAAAATTTACAATACCTGCATAACGTCACGCTGATCCGGATCGAAGATTTAAGGACGGTCTCTTTGGATAAACTCGTAATCACCTACGTTCCGCTGTGTCAGCTATTATTACATAATAAAGGAAAAAAGATGTATATAATAACAAAAGAATTAGTATATGCATAATTAATAAAATATAAAAGTGTTAATTATTAAAAAAAAGTTAACCTCAAATAAAACTTTTTTATATAATTCAAAATAATGATTACATAGCAATGATCATTATTATTAAATACAAAACAACAATTTTACTTAACGTTTTTGCGTATGATACGATTGATATAATCTTACATATTATTATATTTTATAAATTTATTAATTCTTAATATCTTATATATTATATAATAATTAAAATAAAATAAATTAGTACAAATGTATATAAAATAACTACACGTGATATTAATTATTCTTTAAAAGAAATAAAATTATCTTATTGCTAAATGTAGATGTCGGAATGGAGTGCAAGAAAATTCAGAGTTTGAGAGAGAATCTCAACAAGATCAATAGATAAAGAGAAAAATTTCTTAAGAGTGATTGAAGAGTGTTGTGTGGTGAAAAGAGGGGAAGGGGGTGTTTATATAGGCGAGCTTGGGAGGGAGGGGCACAGGGGAGGAGCAACAGTTACCGATAGATCGCTGGATATTCAAAGGTTATTGGATGATCTAGCGACCGCCACCTAACGTTCCACTCCGCCTAACGGTTGGCCAGAGATCGCTAGATGCTCCAGCAACCTTTGATAGGATCCACTGACCTCTACTGAACCTTCTAACGATTACTGATAGGTCACTAGATGATCCAACGACCTATCAAAGGATCCGACAACCTCTTCTCGACCCCGGTTGCCATGCCATAGGTCGCTAGAGACCTATAACTCCTTTTTAATAATTTCATAATTCCAACCCCTTTCCCAAATTCCCTCCTCATCCATGCCCCTTTTGCCCAAAACCCCTTGATCATGTATTGCTAGAGGGTTGGTCTTGTTGGATTATCGATTCCTTCATTTCACCTGCAAAAGAATTTGCGTCCTCAAAAAAAAAAAAAGAAGAGCTCTTCCACACCTATGACTTGTGGTGCGGTAGTGACCCTTTATCCCTTCATGTTTAGTAAAGGTTTAAATTAATGTTTTATCTTACATGTTAAAGGTAATGTGAATAGTGTATGAATATTGAAAAAAAAATTATTTTTTTTCCTATCACATCTATCATCAGCTATCACATATATCTCTCACCAATCATTCCTACTCCTACTAACTCACTTTTACCTATCACATCCACTTATCATATCTATCCTACTAATCTACTCCTAAAACAAATAAAAATAAAAACCAATAATAACGTATTAACTCAACTATCACATCCACATCCATTAACCCTCTCCTTACCCATCCACTTATCCCTTTTTAATACTTCATCAATTTTACCTAGTTTAAAACTTTAAACATCTACCAAATGAGGCTTAAGGTTATGTGTGTTTGGTTGAGGGTTTGGGCAAACCAAGGATAGGATTGGAGTGAGATAAGTTGAGGAAGGTATTTAATTTGTGAGCTTATAATGATTAAGGGCTTGTGATAATTGGTATGGTGATGTGATGTTAGGAGATGATATTTTAATATTAAGATATGATGTGAGTAGGTATATGATTGGCATCTTGAGATATGGAATATCCAACTCAAGTAACGATCAAACCTCCTCCGTGGGTGGATGATCTGATCTTAGGATCTATGCAATCTCACAAATGGCACAAGAAGTGGTTACCCAGTTCCACCGCAAGGGGTGTACGTCTAGGGGGAGGATGGAGCTCCCAACTATGTACTAGAAATTTGGTAAGATTACAAAGTGCACAATCTCTCGATTTTTCTCAGATTGCTTAAAGGAGGCCTTGAGGGCCTTCCCATCTATTTCTAGTGCTAGGATCAAACTTCCAGCGAGATCTTTTGAGCTGATCGAGCTTAGGCTCCCAGCGGGATCTTCTGAGCGGATCGGGCTCCTAGCAAGATCTTCTGAGCAGATACGCTACCCGACAATTGTACGCGCGCTGCTAGGTCATTCATAGCGGCTGCCATTGTTAGCATTTAATGGGGGTGCAAGCCTGTTGTACATTTGCCATGATCTCTAGTGGATAAGGTCCCTTGGGTTCGGCCACACCCAACCTTCTTGTGCGCGACAGGTTGGATTGCCGGCTCCGTCTTACTTCCCTAAGATGTAGACAGGTTGGATCTTCGAGCCTACTTGTATCCAAGCTTCTCCAAGCCGGATCCTTCTTTCTAGGCCTATCGCGGGATTTCGGGTTCAAGGGCATTTTTTGCCCCTCATCATATGCCCCCTACTCTCGAGCTAGTGAATGCTTGCTGAGAGAGTAACGTTTGGAGTAGAAATTTCGCGATAGGTGATGCCTCCAAATGTTGCCTTGGATGTGTGTTTAAGTAAGGGAGCATTTGTTATATAGGGGTTTTTCTTTTGGGGCTATGGCCCGTAGTTGTGTGTATGGGGAACATAGGCTTGTTATCCCATCGACCTTCTAAGGCGGTTTTAATGCTTGTCCGCCTGCTAGGTCACCGGCCTTAAGAGGCAGTTTTGAGGCACGTCCACCTGCCTTTTCCACGGGTATTGGCCAGTTACGCCGAGATCGAAATGGTGTTCGTTATCTGGAGAGACCAGCATTTATTGCCGTTATGATGAAGCGAAGGCCTCAAGCGTCGCGTCGACCATTGATGGGACCACCTCTTTTCTGTTGTAGCAGATATGTGTGCAAGGGTATTAAATACCCATAATGATGGTCGAGGTTTTCTTCACCTTTTGGCAGTATATTTGGAATCCGTGCTAGATACAGCGAGATTTCAATTTTTCGAACATCACACCCCGCAAGGGGGGAATCGCCTTCTGCGAAGAGTATATATAGGGGTGGTGGGTCACGGTTAATAACCTACCTACCTCAGTGAGCGCTTGTGCTGAAAGCTTTTACTCTTAGCAAAGTGGTGTGAGGAGACTGTTGGTGCTAGAGCACCACGATCATTTGTTTTGATGATAACAAAACACGTGTTATTTAACATTTGCAATTTGAGTCCTAGATTTCAGGTCAATTGCAAATGTAGACGTGTTTAGACAGAGTTCGAGCTCGCATCCAGGACGGATTGGAGGAGCTTGACGGAAAACAGATGAGGTTCGCGTGGAGCGACAGATTGAAGATAGAAGACAAGAAGAATATGATAGATTCTTTTTAATCATTTCTTGTCTCTCTTGTCTTTATTTTCTTGCTCTTTTTATTTTCCTTAGAATATTATGTTAAAGAGCCTCAAAGTACCCTAACAGTAGTCCTAGGAACACCGGCACAACCCTAGGATACTTAGGTTTTCTGTAGAATACTTAGAAAACCAATATAGGGTTCAAACAGCACTTCCAGACGTCTAATTCCCAAATCAGACGTCTGATAAAGTATTTTAAGACGTCTGACTGTTGTTTCAGACGTCTAATATCTGTCTGATAAAGTATTTTAAGACGTCTGACTGTTGTTTCAGACGTCTAATATCTGTTAGGTTGGACATAGCTAGTTCTGTCTGATGAAATCAGACGTCCATACCTAATACCAGACGTCTTAGAAGACGTCTGATGGACTTGCCAGACGTCCAGATAGTGGACCGTTAGCTAGCTTAACAGGCACTCAAGGATATGACCGTTAGAGCCTTATCAGACGTCCATAGGACTGACCAGACGTCTGATAATTGACCGTTTTGCCTCGGCTGACCCAAAATCTCTTCTCAGAGATTTTCTAGCCGTTGCAACGGTTGGAAAATCCATTCCGTAGGAAAAGTTGGTTTCCAGACGTCCGAGCATAGTGCCAGACGTCCTGTATGTCGTCTGATCAACTTGAACAAAAACCCTGTTTAGATCTGATTAAAGTCAGGAGGAAACCCGCATAGAATCAGACGTCTGACCTTGAAATCAGACGTTTTAAAGTGGCCTTCCAGACGTCTGATGCCATAATTAGACGTCTGATCACCCTGTCAAATGTAATCATTGTCCTGATTTCGGCCTGATTCTCTTGGGCTTTGCACCCAACGGCTATACAACCCTTCCTAAGCCTTCCAAAGCCTTCCTAAGGCCTCTATAAATAGAGGGGAACCTTTGCAACACACACATACACTTAGAGACACAAAAATATACCAAGAGAAACAAGAGACACACCTAAGCAACTTAGTTCCACTCTTTTGTGTCCAAGAGAAGCCCTTGCTCTCCAAGCTCTAGTTCCATTCTCTTGTGAGCATCAAGCCTTCGCGCACCCGCTCTCCCGCCGTTGTTCACGAGAGCGACATTGCGCCGTTGCGTGGCTCACGCACCCGCGTCATCCTCGACGCACTCCTTGCAAAGGGGAGTTTCCTAATTCCTATAGAAGCTAGGTTCATAATTACTTTGTTGGCTCTATAGGACTTGTTGTTTATTTTATCTTTGTTATTTAGTTGGGCATTCGCTTTGCGAATTCCCGTCTCCTTCGTGGGACAAAATCCTTCTCGTGGAGAGAAGGGGTTGAGGAACGCTACCCTCGTATTTGTAGCGTGGTTGTACTGAGGTTGAATCACCCTCGTTTTAAAGTGATTCGGTTAGTGGATTTGATCAACTAGGTTGATCGGAAAATCCTAACTCGAGAGGGTTAGGTGGTGGTTTTCACCCGATTTGGGTTTCCACCTAAAAAAAATATTTGTGTATTTTGTGTGATTGGTTTTCTTTGGTGAGATTGCTTTATATTTTATTTTCGCCTTTTTTACGTCACGCTGATCTCACCCCTCCTAGTAGTGTTGGAACCTTCAGAGACGTCCTTTATCGGAGCGTTACCGTGTCAAGGCCTCTTTAAAGCGAAAGCTGCCATGTCGGATTTTGCGAGTAAGGGTAAGTCCATTGCTTCTTTCTTTGGAGTCTCTGCTGAGACCAAGTCTTTATACGATTTTGCATTGGACTTCCGTAGTTGATCCGCAATTTTGTCATTTTTGCGGAAGTACGGGCATGGTAGGGGGCCATTTAATGCTTGTGGGTCCAAGACCCATCTACGTTTAGACGGGTCGAAGGACATGTTTATTATATGCAAATATGCCATAGAGCATGATCTACGGGTACCCTTGAATCCCTTTGTGTCCTTCTTCCATTGCTTTTACCGCCTTACCCCTTCGCAACTCAGCCTTAACTATTGGCTAGTGCTAAATGTCTTTACCACCCTCTACATACATTTAGGGATTGCCCCTTGTCTTCATTTATTCCGCTTGCTTTTTGGGCTAATGCCCTTGAAAGTGAAAAAGGGCAAGCCTCTGTCAGGCACTTACACATTGTATAGTCGGTAGATCGGATGTCGGATAATGTATCTCCTCGATAGTTTAAAGGGGCATGGACCACCATTTCCTTTTTCTTTTCAATCTTGAAGACCTCGAAGTCCCACGCACCTGACAAGGTCTGCATGACAGGGACCAACCACCCTGAGGTGAGGATCTTGACCTGCTCGTGTGGGCGGATGCGGAAAAGTTAGTTAAGTTTGGTCCGATCGCTCGGTCGGAGCTCAGGCAGAAGGATGTCCAGGAGGCGTTGTCCTAGGTGGTGAACGAATTGCCTACGCCATGTGTAACGACCCGATTCCCGAGTCCCTACGAGACACGACAACTGGACCGACTCGACTAAACCCAAGACCTGGTCGTCCAACGAGGAGGTAACCAAAAGAGCAGTAAAATAAACCACATTCAACCTTGTTTCTCGTTCCTAGGATTCATGCAATGTCCTAGGTTCTATTTATGGTTTCATAATTTAACAGATTATACTTAAAGCCACTCTACCGGTTACAACAGGCGAACTGGGGGCGTGGTCGGGAATCCCGCGTGCCTCCGAGACTGCAACGGAACGGGGTCCTATCACAAGGATCAAACACAAGGAATTTCTCAAAACAGCATACAGCTACTGTAGACGGGTAGAGGATGTAATTCCGAAAAGAACGCAACTCGAAACGCGAAAAACGAAACCCGAACGGGCCCTAAACGGGTCGAAAATGATGAAACAGTGCAAAATCAGACGTCTGGAACTTATTCCAGACGTCTTAAAAAGTGGATCAGGGGTTACCTTGCTCTGTGTGGTCTCTCAGACGTCCAGAAGCCTGCGGGGGCGTCTGGCCTAGTTCCCAGACGTCCAATGGTCACCCCGGACGTCTGGAAGTCTCTCCAGTCGTCTGGCACAGCAGCCAGACGTCTGATTCGCTTTGGATGCGAATCTCACAACCTGCGCGTACCCATCTCTCTCTCTCAGTACGGTCAGTCGAAGAAAAGGAAGAAGACGGAAATAACTCACCTTTCAGACGTCGGGACAGTCTTCCAGACGTCGTGCCCGTCGTCTGGCTATCAGCCCAGACGTCTGATTCTGGAAAAGTTTCCAGAACCAGGGCCCAACTCGCCCTCTGCTCGCGATGCCCGGCCGCACCACGTCTCGTCCACCTGCTGCTCGGGCTACACAGTCCTCCCGTGTCGCTCCGCGCCCGCTGCACCCCCGCCCGCCGGCTCCCGCTGCCCCGGCAAGCTCGAGCCCTCACGGCCGATGCCTCCTCCCCCGCGCAGCACCTCCTCTCGCACCCGCCGCGGCTGTCGCCGCCACCGCTCACTCGCGCTCGCTCTCGCGCACCGACAGGAAGGAGAAGAGGAAGGGGGCGGAGGTGACGGAAGTGAGGGGGAGGGCGTGGCCTTTTAAGGCCGCGCGAGGAGGAGAGAGAGAGCGCGACAGAGGGCGCAGGAGGGAGAGGGAAAAAGAGAGAGAGGGAATTTTCGCAGGTTTGCGCGCTCAGGTGCACAGACGAAACACACGTGCCGAATAACTGATTCCCAGACGTTTGGAAGTGGTTCCAGACGTCTGGTCCGACGTCTGGGCCACCTCCCAGACGTCTGAAGGCTGGCTCATTCGTAACATTGACCATCTTGTAACGACCCGATTCCTGAGTCCCTACGAGACACAAGAACTGCACCGACTCGACTAAACCCAAGACCTGGTCGTCCAACGAGGAAGTAACCAAAAGAGCAGTAAAATAAACCACATTCAATCTCGTTTCTCGTTCCTAGGATTCATGCAATGTCCTAGGTTCTATTTATGGTTTCATAATTTAACAGATTATACTTAAAGCCACTCTACTGGTTACAACAGGCGAACTGGGGGCGTGGTCAGGAATCCCGCATGCCTCCGCAACCCCCGAGACTGCAACGGAACGGGGTCCTATCACAAGGATCAAACACAAGGAATTTCTCAAAATAGCATACAGCTACTGTAGACGGGTAGAGGATGTAATTCCGAAAAGAACGCAACTCGAAACGCGGAAAATGAAACCCGAACGGTCCCTAAACGGGTCGAAAACGATGAAACAGTGCAAAATCAGACGTTTGCAACTTATTCCAGACGTCTTAAAAAGTGGATCAGGGGTTACCTTGCTCTGCGTGGTCTCTCAGACGTCCAGAAGCCTGCGGGGGCGTCTGGCCTAGTTCCCAGACGTCCGATGGTCACCCCGGACGTCTGGAAGTCTCTCAAGTCGTCTGGCACTGCAGCCAAACGTCTGATTCGCGTTGGATGCGAATCTCACAACCTGCGCGTACCCATCTCTCTCTCTCAGTACGGTCAGTCGAAGAAAAGGAAGAAGACGGAAATAACTCACCTTTCAGACATCGGGACAGTCTTCCAGACGTCGTGCCCGTCGTCTGGCATCAGCCCAGACGTCTGATTCTGGAAAAGTTTCCAGAACCAGGGCGCAACTCGCCCTCCGCTCGCGACGCCCGGCCGCGCCGCGTCTTGTCCGCCTGCTGCTTGAGCTACAGCAGTCCTCCCGAGTCGCTTCGCGCCCGCTGCGCCCCCGCCGGCCGGCTCCCGTTGCCCTGGCAGGCTCGAGCCCTCACGGCCGACGCCTCCTCCCCCACGCATCACCTCCTCCCGCACCCGCCGCGGCTGTCGCTGCCGTCGCTCACTCGCGCTCGCTCTCGCGCACCGACTGGAAGGAGAAGAGGAAGGGGGCGGAGGTGATGGAAGTGAGGGGGAGGGCATGGCCTTTTAAGGCCGCGCGAGGAGAGAGAGAGCGGGACAGAGGGCGCAGGAGGGAGAAGGAAAAAGAGAGAGGGAATTTTCGCAGGTCTGCGCGCTCAGGCGCGTAGACGAAACACACGTGCCAAATAACTGATTCCCAGACGTCTGGAAGTGGTTCCAGACATCTTAAAAGACGTCTGAAGGCTGGCTCATTCGTAACACCATGTAAGTGGAGGGAGGTAGAAAATGGCTTTTCGTGTCGCACCTACACCCGCCAGATATCCTATTAATCCGGCATTTCTGGTTGTAGCTTTTGAGCAATTCGCTCGACTAGTCACGCCCAAGCGTCGAGGAAGCAGCGTTACTCGCCAAGGGTCACGGCAAGGCAAGGAAAGGCCTGTGGAGTAGGGGGAGGGGAGTGAACTCACTTCTCGGCAGGGGCTAAAGCAAAAGGAAGAGGCCCTCGAGGGGGTTGGGGAGGAGCTTGATGTCCCCCTGCAGCGGGCGAGGAAGGGTCGCCGCGTGGAGCTTCTGCGGGAGGAGTTGGCGACGTCCACTCTGCGGAGTCCTAACAAGGCCGAGGGGGAGGGTGTACCTTCTGTTTCCCTGGCGCAGTCTGAGCCACCTGAGGTGATCTCCCTTGTCAACTCTTCCTCGGAGGCACCTCTGGAGGTAGTTCTTCCAAAGGGTGCCTTCGGCTTTGTTACTTGGTCGGCTTCTCCAAGGTTTTTTGCCTTATTAGCGCAAGAGGGGCTAATGTGGGCGACATTTTTGGATAGCCCTACTGCCGGTGAAGCTCTTAAGGTGCCCAGGTTCCGGTGGACTCCTCTAGCCGAGGGGGCTCAGGAATGATTAGCCGCATCGTTGGGTCCATGATGGACAAAATGTAATAGACTATTGAGGGGGTTTAAGGAGTAATTGTTGTCGCAAAATCTCAATCGCTTGAAAACAATTAAATTTATAACTCAAAATTGAAAAAGAGTATGAGGTCATTAGTTGGGAGAAACTAATGCCAATTCAATCTCACAAATCATAATTTAATCAAAAATATAAGCAATTATGACCAAAGCTTCATTTAGAACAACTCAAAATGATATATATATATATATAATAAAATCAAGTAGCAAAGTGCAAAAAGATTAGTTTAAAATAGTGATTTGAATCACCAAATTAACCCCTAAAATTAAGCTCACAAGTATCTTAAATAATTGAACAGTAAATCTCAACCAAATATTTATGTCAACCAAGTTAAATATTCCAACAGTAGCTTCAGAACTAAGGCACTAGCAGTGTTAAGACCCGTGCTATTAAGCCTTTTTAAGATGTCCAGACTTTAGGTCAAACGTCTGGTAAGACGTCTGGACTGAGGGTCAGACGTCTTGTAAAACGTCTGGACTCATTTCCAGACGTCTGAAAAATCGAAAATCCTGGGTACGAACTCACGTCTGCGCGCGTGTTGCGCACAGACAGTACCCCTCGTTTTCCTCCGTCTTCTCTCTCTCGTCAGCTCCCAGCGAAAACCCTAAAACCTCACCCTTATAAACCCGCCTCCTCTCCCTCACACCACCCCACTTCTATCCACCCTTCTCCTTTCTCCAGCGAGAGCAGCAGGCAGCAAGCAGCGAGCGTGAGCGGCGTGGGAGGAGAGGAGCAACAAGGGGAAGAAAGGAGAGCGCGCGAGCTCGTGTGGGAGCTCTTCGAAGAGCTCACGGCCAGTCGGCGCGTGCGCGAGGCGGAGAGGTGTGCCGGGGAGGTCCTCCCCGACACTGCTGCAGCTGGAGCAGCAAGCGAGCGGGCGCGGCCACACGGGGCGCGAGAAGGCGCAGGCAGGTTCTGATTCTGGGTTTTTCCCAGAATCAGACGTCTGGATTGATGTCCAGACGACGTAGACGTTTGGAGGAGGTTCCAGACGACTGAGGGGTAAGCTTCGCGACATACACCTTCTTTGCGGATACGGCCATGCAGGCTGTTCCGTCAAGGCGATATCTCATGCCTTTTGATGGAAGATTCGGTTGATTCGGGCAGGTGTTGCTTCGGGAAGGCGAGGGACACGCCCTCCCACGCACTTCAGACGTCTAGACGAGACACCAGACGACGGGAAGCATTTCTAGACGTCCGGAGAGGTGGTCGGACGTTTGGAACTAGGTCCAGACAGTCCAATGGAGTTCTTGGACATCTGAAGAGTGGCGCAAGAATCGAGGTATGGCTTTGGACTCTTTTAAGAATCTGGAAGGTGTTCCAGACGTCTGATTTGAGTCAAAATTACTGTTTTTGACCCGTTAGGGTCCGTTTGAGGTCCGATTTCCGCAATTAAGATACCATTGTTTCCCGTATAAATTCATCTACTTGTTGGAATACTTTTTATCATGTTCTGAGTAGTCTCTTGTGAATGATCCTTGTGATAGGACTTGTTTTTGTTGCGAGTTCGGGGCTTGCTGAGGCACGTAAGCCTGCCGTTCAAGCCCCCATTACTTCTGTGTTTACTGGTAGAGTGGCTTCCCCTAGTTTAAATACAAACCTGAATGCATGTGTGGAAAGAATGAGTAGATCCTAGGGTATGGCATGAATCCTAGGACTAGATATACGGGAATGTTTGGATTGAATGCATGGATTGCAGTTTTGAATGAGTAGATAGAATGATAACAATTGCCTGTAAATGAATAACTGTTGCCTGCGAAATATGTAGTATTTGTACTAGTTAACAGTTGCACGTAAATTCCTGTTGTACGCGTTAAATGACATAACACAAGTTGCATGTATATAATTGAGAATGGTATAACATGAATGATGGAAATACGAGCTACCTATGTATAACCCGTATACGGAAATGTGAATGATAGAAATGCAAGCTGCATGTATATAACTTGAGAATGTAAATAGAGATGATGAAACTTGGCATGGAATGACACGAAGTATATAAGCATGAACCCTACGGGGGGAATAGGAGCAGAGCTCCTGGGAATGGAATGGATCTAGAATGTGTTGGGAAGTGTGCTGACCCTCAAGTACGTGGTACCAAGGGGAGCGCATGTTACCTCTTAGCGTAGAGGGGTGATTGTCGCCTTCGGGTTGAGACCTGAGGTGGGTTTGGCCACTTTACACCGACTCGGTGGCCCTCATGTACACTATACCGGGGAGAGCTACTAGTGTAGGGAGGGTTAGCCACCCCACGGGGCTCGGGGTTTAGCTAGCCGCCCTACACCAACTTGTTAGGCCCACTGGGAAAACCAGGGTAGTCAGGCGAGGGTGAGCAGACTATGGAGGGGCGAGACCCCTGTTAGTTACTGAGAGGGGCTAGACCCCTATTACTGAGAGGGCTATGCCCTATACTGGTTCCGTGCTGTGCTTTGGGCGCACCCGTTAACGGAAACGAGTGACTGTGTGCTAGTGCGGGGTAGCTACCCGTGCGTTTACCGCACGTGCCATTGTCACTGTTACGACTATCAATGACCTTGGGGTGGTTGACTGAGTGTAAGACCACCATGGGAGACTCTTCCGGCTAGGAGAGCACCACGTGCTACTTCTACTCTTCGGAAAAGACTGCAATCAAGATCGTTCCCACGGGGAACATTCGAGATCAAGAAAGAGACCTGATAAGTAAATCAAGTGGTGAAAGAAAGAATAAGTAGTTAAAGAAAGAAAGAAATTGAAAAACAACAACTACCTGTCCACCTTTACTGTTTTAGTTAGTTGGTTGCCACTCTACTCAGCGTTCGCTGATTTCGTGTACTCATAACCCTTTTCAGGTCCAGGTGCTGAGCAGCCAAAGCCTACGGCTGCGGAGGGTGCTTGGCCTAGTAGATCCCAGTAGTCGTAGTTCTTTTGTACTCATTTGCAGTAATGAGTAGCTTCTTGTACCTTTATATTCTGTACTCTTTCATTTTACACTTTATATTCCTGTACTTGTTAAAATTTTTACTATTGTGGTGGTGTGTAGTGTAATAGTTACTTCTTTACTGCTGTACTTTTGTTACTGTTAGTTGCTAGCATGGTGAATGTGGTTTATTTTACTGCTTTTTGGTTACTTTCCAGTTGGGCGACTGGGTCTTAAGATTAGTCGAGTCGGTCTGGTCTCGTGTCCTGTAGGGATTCGAGAACTGGGTCGTAACAAGCAAAAATCAGATGAAGGAACAAGGCATCAGACACCTTAAGTGTAAGTTGCTACAGCAACCTCAAGAGGCTCAAGGTCCTCTTACTTTGTTCTTTCAAGCCTCAAGAGAGAGGCATAGCACAACACCACAGAGGCAAAGGCCTCTCAAGAATCGGCTAAAGTGTAGAGAGCAGAGGTGCGAAGGGCAGAAACCCCCCTCTCTCTTCTTTTCTTCTTCTCTCAGACCCAAGGGACAATTGGGTCAATAATCAGGTATTCAGACCAGGGACCACACCCGCCGGCATGGAGGCAGGTGAGGAGTGCGTAGAGGTGAGAGGGACCTTACCCCTGTGTTCGTGGGCGAATAGCAGGGGTCACAAATTCCCTTTATGCACGGTCGCGAGCACGCCCACTAACAATGTGGGGCTAATCCGTGCTTCTTCATCACAACGCAGCAGCAACTAATGAAGGCTATGATTGGGGTTGAAGACGACATTCCGCTGTCCAATTGAGGACCTGGCAGAAGTCTTGGGAGTCGTCCGCAACACCTGGAGGTGGAGTCTGAAGGGATTGTGGCCAGAGGACTGCAGCTGAAGTCAGAGAAGTCGGGGACGGCGGCGGAGGTTCGACTGTCACCTGAAAAGGAGAAAACGGCCTGTCGACCACGTCATAGATGCTCAGGAGGATTGTTGTGCGAAGGCGAACATGATGGTGGTTGTGGCGTTGTGTGCGGGTGAGTGTGTAGGTCTAGTGAGGTGGTGCGGAGGTGTGTGTGTCGGGTGGAGCGTGTGAGAGGCCAATCCCCTCAATTACTTGAGGGGTTTTGGTCGTGAGGACACGGCAGATCTTTTGAGACCAGTGGGGAGTGGTTTGGTGCGGTGAGGTGATTTCGCGAGGTTGCTGGAGGTATGTCGAAGACGTGGAAGACGACGGTGGCACGGGCGTGAGGGCGCGCTAAAGCGGGTGTTGGGTGTGTGAATCGAGTCAGAGGGAGATGCAAAGTCGAACTGAGGAGGTTGCAGATGAAGGGGATGCAAAGATGGTACCGGCTATGATTGACCGGTGCAGGAGATGATGGTTGCTCCGAGAGGGAGGACGGTAACGTCTGAAGGGAGAGGAAGCCCCTCGCGGGTATGGCGAGGTGCGGACGAGGCTGGGGAATATAAACTTGCTACCTATATTATGTTACAGTAGATGAGGAGATCAGAGGGAGAAGATCTCCGGAGACAAGTTGGGAGCCGGCCTAAGGTAAAGGAGCTGAAGGGTTTCTAAGCCTAGAACTCGCTAAGGAGTTTGGCCTAAGGTAAAGGAGATGGGGATGCTTTTATAGGGCTTCAGACAAGCTTCTAAGCATGGAAACAAGCTTGAGAAGCTCAAATTTTCAAGGAAAAAGATTCCTGAAATCCACGATTTCGCACGAGCTTCATGAGGAGATTTGAAGCCCAAAACTATGTTTAGGCAATTAATGACTTCCTCGAGATCATCCCTTCCAATTTTGGAAGGGATTGGTCGAGCAATCAAGGAGGAATCCTTAATTAAAGGTCAATGCTTGAAGGTTTCACACTGTTAATGGCAACAGGGACCTTTTTAAAGAAAATGAAGAGAAGTTAGGGGGCTAAATGTAAATATTTTGAAAGTTAGGGACTTAAGTGTGAGAAATAGAGTTTAAATGGACTAAAATGTAAACTAAGTCAAGATGAACTCTAATTGGGCCCAAATTTTGGTACAAACCTAATTTGGACCCAAAAAATCTGATGGTAAAGTTAGATTTCAGTTTTGACTAAGTTTGACTGGGAAATTTACGTAAAAACCTAAATTAGTGTAGAACTGTTTTTGTGACTCTGTTTAAGGTCAAAATGGGTTCCAAAGGTCAAATCAAGGGTAAAAAACCTCAAGGAATATTTTTATATCAATTTTATATGGTTTAGATAAATTTTATCCTGAACATAACCTTAGTAATTTAAGCTGGTCTGAAATTAGGGTTTTGAGTGCGAGGAGCTGGAGGAAAGGCTCATGAGGCAGCATAGTGCCCATCTAGAGGCCCTGAGGGACCTGTCTTAGCGCCACTCGGCCTCCTACACCCACATTGTCTCCTTGAAGGAGGAGGTGTAAGTTCTTAAGGTTGAGCACTCTTCCTCAAAGGAGGGGTATGAGAAGGCCCTCGAGAAGGAGAGCATCTGCCTTACCGCATCGATTGACAGACTTGTTTCCATGCAAGTGAGTTTAGAGAAGGTAGAGGTGGATGTGAAAAGGCTAAAGGCCGACCTTGGCGAATCCCAATAGCTTACGTTGGAGTGGGGCTTGCAGGTGGCAGAATTAGAAGGGGTGGAGAAGCCTACAGAAGAGGCAGAGGGGCTTGAGCTAAATGCCAAGTGGTGATGGACTTCTACGCCAGGCACCTGTCGATGGGATCAATTCGGGAGGAGTTTTCACAGGAGATCAATAAGCAAACTCTGCCTTTTGTTCAAGCCCTTATCAAGGGGAAGCATGTCTCCATGGAGCAATTGTGCGACCGGTCCATTGACCAATTGATGTCAAAATATAAAAGCCTCAAGTGGATCGGTCTTATTGCTGATGACGAGCCCGTAGAATTGCTTGTGGATTAGCCACCTGATAATGGGGCGACCCATACGGTTGTCGAGTGGGCAGCTCAGCCGGTTGCTGAAGAGGCAAGCTAGTTAGAGGTCGCTGACTCGCTTGCAGGAGTTGTTACTTCGCTCCGCCTTTCGCCTATAGGCGATAGGAAAAATTTTTGGAATGAAAAAATCTCCTTTCTCTATTGCTCATGGGCGTTTATACATGGTACATTTGTAAGTTGCTCGCATGCCAAGGGCGGGGGATGTCTCTACCATCTAGGGCTTGTAATTCGTATAAGTTACCTGGACTGTCATTACGAACCTTGTAAGGCACTTCCTATGATGGATCTAGCTTCCTGCCCGATCGGGTCAACAAGGAGGCTTCACACTTACATAGGACCAGGTCTCCTTGAGAGAACTTCCGCGTTTTGACGGGCTTATTGTAGGAGACGACTGTGGCTTCTTTACACTTGAGGGTCGTCTCGAAGGCTTTGTCCCTTAACTCATCTAGGAGGTCAAAGGATAGGCAGACTTGGTTATCGTTGATAGTCGGGTCATAAAGTTGCGTTCTGTAAGTGGGAAGGACTGTTTCAATGGGTAACCGGGCTTTCATGTCCTATACAAAGCTGAATGGTGTGTGGCATGTGGAAGTCCTCTACCAAGTTCTGTATCCCCAAAAAATGTTTAGAAGCTCCTCAACCCACCTCCCTTTAGCTAAATCCAACCGGTCTTTGAGCGCTGAGATGATGGTGCGATTCGTTACTTTGGCTTGCCTGTTTGCCTGGGGATGACCTGGTAACATAAAGCATAGACGAATGTCCCATCTAGTACAAAATTCTTCGAATTTTTTGCAGGTGAACTGGGTTCCGTTGTCCGTGACTATGTAGTGGGGTATCCCGTAGGGAGCTATAATGCTCTTTCGAACGAAGGATATGACCTTGTCGAGCCTAAGGCTGGCCATGGTCTCAGCCTTGACACATTTAGTAAAGTAGTCGACAGCCACCAGGATGTACCGCTTCTGAGCCGGTGCTGGCAAAAAGGAATTGACGAAATCCATGCCCCACCTTTCAAAGGGGATGGGTGACATGACGGGTACCACCTTTCCAAGTAGCAAGTGGTGTAGGGTGGCGAATCGCTGGCATTTATCGCACTTGCGCATGATGCCTTTGCAATGTTAGGTGTGACGAATTACTGGCATTTATTGCGTCTGCCAAGGGGTTGTCCGCTCGGGGCACCCACTTCATGGAGACAGTCTTGAAATCTACCAACTCTTCCTTGACCTTGTCGGCGTATAACATCATGTTCGGATCCCGAGCCTCGTATTCGCTGTTTATTTGGTTGGCGACCAGCTGGGAGTCCGTGTGGACATCGAGCAAGTTGATCCCCATGGATTTTGCTACCCAGATGCTCGCCTTCATGGCCTTGTATTCCGCCTGGTTATCGGATGCAGGGAAGTCCAATTTTATGGCATACTTATGAGTAATGCCGTCTGGGGCGGTTAGGGATATCTCGACCCCAGACCTGGCTGTCATGGATGAGCCGTCGACGTATAGTCGCCAGGGGAGTGAGAGAGAGGCATTGGGATCAATAAATTCATCCACAAAGTCTACTAAGACTTGTGCCTTGATTGCCCTTTGTGGCTGATATTTGATGTAGAACTCGACTAACTCCATAGCCCATTTGATCTATCGTACTGATCCCATGGGCTTATAAAACATTTGCTAGAGAGGGTAATCGAACAGGACCATTATTGTGTGGGCTTGGAGGTATGGGCATAGCTTCCGAGCTATGGTGACGATAGCCAGCCCCAGCTTTTTGATGACCCTATACTTGGCTTTGACGCCTTGATAAGTTTTACTGATGAAGTACACGGGTCGCTAAACTTCGCCCCAATTGCTGACTAGGACGGCACCGACGGGCGATGTAGAGGCGGCTAGGTATAAGAGAGAGGACTTCCCTAGGCTGAGAGGCTATCAGGATGGGGGGACTTCAGAGTGCACTCTTGACTTCCTCCAGGGTCTTCTAGTAGTGGGGAGTCTAATGGGTGGCGTTGTAGCCTTTGCCCTTTTTTATGTACTGGAAGAAGGGCCGACATTTGTTGGAAGACCGGGACAAGAATTGGCCTAGTGGGGCGATCTTGCCGACCAACGATTGTGGCCCCTTCAACATTCCTGGGGGTTGTAGGTCTTCAATCACCTGGATCTTATTTAGGTTGGCCTCGGTTCCCTGGCTAGTGACTAGGAATCCTAGAAACTTGCCAGCCGAGACCCCAAAGGTACACTTGTCAGGGTTTAGGCGGAGGCGGGTGTTCCTTAGAATTTGGAACACCTCGGTTAGGTATTCTAGGTGATCCAGGAAATTCGATCCCTTCATAAGCATACCATCAATATACACCTTGAATGATTTTCCTATTATTTTCGCGAAAATCATGTTTATAAGGCGCTGATATGTGGCCCCAACATTCTTTAGGTCAAAGGGTATGACCCTATATTAGAACAAGACCCTATCGGTGATGAAAGAGGTGTGAGGCTTGTCTGTGAGGGCAAGGCTGAACTGGTGGTACCTGTTGTAGACGTCTAGGAAGGATATGTGGGATTGTTCGCTGCATGAGTCCACCGGGGAGTCTACCCTTGGCAAGGAGAACTCGTCCTTCAGGTAGGCTTCGCTCAGGTTGGTGAAATCGACGCACATAAGCCACTGACCGTTGGCCTTTTTCACCATTATAACATTCGAGAGCTATGTCGGGTACAAGGATTCTTCGATTAATCCTGCGTCCAGGAGTTTTTGCACCTCAACCTCGCCCACCTGCCACTACTCAGCCAACTTGTACCTGCACGCCTGCTTGACTACGCTGGTGCTGTTGGTTTAATTCCTCAACACAGTTAATTAAGTTATTTAAACTAAATTAATCGCATGAAAAAGAAACATAGGTTAACTTGAATTAATATCAATTGTGTAGTATATGGTCAAGTTAACCTAACATTTTTAGATTTTTAATTCTTTTTAACTGGTTGAGTCCAGGTCGTCCACTGGGAGATATAACTTATCTTAATTTACTATTAACTCCTAAACATAAATTACTAATTACTTAATCAATCAAAATTATAATTAGATTATTTTTAAGTTCATGAATCTTGCATAAATGATATTCACTTAAAAGCATGCAACATTCCAGTAAGCTAAAACATATTTACACATGTAATCACTCATTAAGAATCAAGTAAACATGTTTATTCACTAATTACAATATTTTTTTTACAAAATTTTAAGGCAAGAAAATTTATGCAAGTGAATACAAATGACTCATTATATCAATTAAGCTCAAAATATTAAAAGGAGACATTATTACAATGAAAATACAAAATTATAAATTACAAAAGTCTCCTTTCTTCTTCTCTTCAACCCTTTCTTCTTTTTGTCTCTGTCATAATTCTCTCTTCCTCTCTTTATTCTTCTTTTTCCCTTCCTCGTCTTCTTCCCTAAAGCCATCTCTGTTCTCTTTTCTTACTTTTCTCCTTTCATTCCCTTAATTCTTTCTTTCTTACTATGCTTCTTTATTTTCGACACTGTGCACACTGCATCCACACTTAGACAATTTCTCTCGATCCTTAACCTATTTCTTTTTAACGCTCATTCCAAAAATTTGGTAAGTGGGCGACCCGACTGTTCGAGGATACACAGCGCCCACAAGGGGCAGGACCAGAACCTACTTATGAGAGCCTCATCATGAACCCTAACTAGCACAATTTGATCTAAATAAGTCTGAAAAAGCTCCTACAAAACCTAAAGAAAAGCCTAACTTAGAGAATTCTAAATTGAAGAATAAAACAAGTCATAAGGGGTAAAACTGTAATTTTACCAATGCAGTGCAAAATCAGGGTGTCTAAGGGTCTGAATATAGGTCAAATGAGCTTAATAGGAAATAAAGTGAGATAACTTGAGCCGAAAAGGGTTATAACAACTTATAGGAATTAAATGACATTCTGTAACCCTAAAAAAAAATTCGCTTTAATTCATGAGGTTCTAGGCAGGATAAAAATCAACTAAACCTTCTAAAATTCATGAAAAAATATTTTCTAGGATTTAGAACATTCAATTTGGCCTTTGCAACCTATCTTGACCTAAATTGAGAACTATGCCTAAATTTTGACCTAATTTAGGTTTTTGCGTAAATTGATCGATCAAACGTGGTCAAACCTAAAATCAAATCACACCATTGCATTTCTTAGGTTCAAATTAAGTTGGTACAAAAATTTGGGCCTAAGAGAAGACCATTTTGACCGACTTTACAAATTGGTCCTCTTGAATTACTTTTTGACCCTTATCTTTTTAAATCCTTGCATTTAGCCCCCTATCTTCTCTTTCATTATTTGCAGAACGGTCCTTCCTGCCACCCAACGTAGGTGCCATACCTCCGGCGACCTGGCGCGGCGGATGGCGCCGTGCAGGGACCCTGCGTCAAGAACGGAAGGGGGGTTCCCTGCGTCATCCTCTTTCGCAGGGACCCTCCCCTTTGATCTATAACTACCCATGCCTCTCGTGCGAACACACGAAAGGCATGGGTCTGATTTCCGGCCATATCTTCGGCGAACTCCCCACGTCGCTCCCTCGAGATCCTCTCCTCGCCAGCACCTTTATAAGGAGTGGCAGGGCAGCCGTTTCCCTTAAGCTCGTTTTGGCCGAAGAACACCCAAAACTTCGTCTCCTCTCACTCCAGTCAGACAGCCCAAGCTTCTGGCGATCTTTCTTCCTCCTCATCGCTCTGCTGCCATACCTGCAGCAGATCTCACTTTGCCTCGTCTTCCCACGCCAGGCCGCACCAGCTGGCGCCTCCAGATCCCCTCCTTGTCGCCATTATCCCCCTTCTGGGCACCTTCGTCCCCAGCTCCGCCAAACACGCGCCGGGTGCCCCTTCTTTCCCTCTTTGTCAATTAAGTAGGTAGAAACCTTCCTCTTATTCTCTTCTTAATTTTCCCCTCTTAAATTGGCATTTTTGACCCCTCGACTGCCGCTACCACCTCCATTTGCTCCACCTCCGGCCACCAACTCTGGCGAGGTCGCTCCGCCTCCACAGGCCATTCCACCCCTCGCCGACAAGCCCAGAAGCTCCCCCTCACTCCACTCAAGCATTTCCCCCACTCACACCACCACTCCACACACTCAGAGCACCCCCCGAACACACCCACCTACACCTCTGTAGTGTGCCCTAGGCACACGGCCACAGGCACTTTCCCGCCACGCCGACCATCGCACTGCCTTCGCCGTACTCTGGCGAAGCTTCCTAAGCTGTCTGACGTGGCCGTGAGGCCGTTTTCGTGCTTTCATGTCTCGCCCCCATCGCCGCCATTGACGAACAGCAGGAGCTGCTTAGCGAGCAGCACTAGGCACCTTCAGCACCAGGTGCAGGCCCCAGGCAACGTGGGACACTTCCGCGAGTGTGCCCAGGTTCTCAATTGGGGTCGCACGCCTTCGCTGCTGCCCCAATTGCTCGCAGCTTCTTGCCTGCAGGCGCGCGGAGTGGAGGTGGGACTTTAGTCCCACCTTAGAAGTGTGTGGGTGCACGCCCACACATAAATTGAAAAAAGTACTCTAGGCATTTCGCCTCGAAACACTGGGGTGAGGTCCCTCCTCACCTATCACTCGGGTCTCGTCCGCGGCTCTTCCCACGCGGATCTGACCCGACCCGACTACCCCCACTCCTATGCACTCCTCGCGACCACCCACACCGGTGCACCTGGACCCGGGCACGCAACCCAACCCGATTACCCAGCTCTGGGAGAGCGCACCAAAGAGAGATTCAGAGAGAGAGAGACGCGGGAAGAGGGTAGGGTAGGTTTTGCGCTGAGCTTGTGTGTGTGTGCATGGAACAGGTGAGGAAGGAAGAAGCAAGGAGCTGCTGAAGATAAGAAGGAAGGAAGAAAGAAAGAAGAAGAGGAAGAGCAGTGGCTGGGACTTAGTCGCAAAGAAGAAGAAAGGAGAAGGAAGGAAGCAGAAGAAACCAGAGAAGCCAAGAGGAAAGAAAAGAAGGAGAGGCTGATCAGATAAGGCGTCTGATTTCTGAATCAGACGTCGGAAAGAAAGGAAGGAGTGAAGCAGAACAGAAGAGAAGAGGACAGGCCAGAGAAAAAGAAAGAGAAAAGAGAAGGAGGGAACCTTTGCAACAAAGAAGAAGAAGACGCAGAAGAAAGAAGAAAATCAGAAAAGAAGAGAAGAAGGAGGAAGAAGGAGAAGGACATAGCAGCTGAAGAAGGAAAGAAAGAGAAGGAGGAGCTGCAGCAAAGAAAAGAAGAAGAAGAAAGAAGAAGATAGGCTGAGGAAGAGAACCGACTGAAAGAAAAGAAGAGAGAAGAAGAAAAAGCCAAGAAGATAATTTTTGCTCTCTCTCTCTCCTTTGTCTTAATTTTTGTAAAACAATATATATTATGAATTCATATGCTTCTGGAATCATAGTTTTCTCCCTGAGTTCGACCTCGAGAAACTTTTATTTCTGAGTAATAAATTGTAAAATAGTGATAGCTTTTCGTGATATACTACAACGCTTAGGACTTTAAAATAACACAAAACCTAAGCGACGCGACCAGTTTTTGGCGCCGTTGCCAGGGAGCAACGGCCATTCTAGAAGCTATTGATTCATAATTTTTGATTTCCTATTGAGTAATCTCTTCTCTTTTGTTGTGCAGGCATAGGAAATCAAGAGGAAAACAAGCAACCACACAACAACTACACCAAGGACAGGTAATTTTCTATCCTCTCGTTTAAACCCTAAATTCTAAAGAGGAAAAAAAAGACAAAAGCAATTTAGGAATAACCTGTCTTTCATACGTAGTAAAACACCAAAGTTGCCTGGTTTCAAATTTCAACATACTTTATCTGTACATCCATTAAAGGTAGTTAGGGATAAAACCTTCTTGCTTGGACCCTAATTACCCAATCTAGAGGAAACTAACTAGACCAATTAGAGCCAATATAAGATTCAAAGCTAGGGTTTTAGAGACACACTTTTCTAAGAAAGAATGGAAAAATCCCAAAAGAAGTGTGCCCAAGCCATTACTTGAAAACATCTATCAAGAGAAACCCTAAGAAATTTGGCTCTTAAAAACACTTGAACCCTAAAAGACAAGACCTAATAAGCTCTCAAAGGAACTAATAGGTGAAGTTGATCCCTTGGGTCAACCAACCTTTAACTTAGTTTACTCTTTGCACTCAAAAGGTTAAAGTTCAAGTGAAAACCCTAAGCACCTTGATCCTAACTAAAAGTGGTAGACTTAGGTGGTCAAGGTCCCCATTTTGGTCTACCTGGAATCTCAGTGACAAGAGAGGTCGGGTGGGGGAAACCCTGCGACCTGTGGGGGCGCTCTACCATGTAGGGGTCTTCGCGGGACTCACCCTCTCTGGCTGCCTAGGTAATTCTCAGGTGGACGACCTTCTGATCAAGGGGTCCATCTGCCCCGAACCTCTATAGTCACCCAACATTTTGGTTGTCTTGATTGGGTCCAGCACTTTCTAAACTCATCCACTCCATCAGTGTATGTTTGGTAGGAGGTCCTTGAAACCTCCTTTAAAAATTCACTCTCCCCGAGGCCGAGCCTCGGTGCCCTTGTTTGTGCAACCAACACTTCACATAGACCTCTCCTCTGATTCCGAACCCAACTCACCTTCTTCTTCCATAATGGCTCAGCCAGTTGAGGAAGAGAACAATCTGGAGCACTAGCTCCAGCGACTCAATGACCTCTTCCAGAACTTCATGCACCCACCACAGCGTCCCATGATGTGAGATCACTGTAATCCCGCTGCGGTGGCTATTGAGCCTCGAGTCAGAATCCTGACTGGAGGACCTGATTCTGAACTGAAGCCCAACATGATTCATGCCATACCTAAATTCCATGGGCTTAATTCTGAAGACCCCTTCCAGCACATTAAACAGCTAAAGCATCTGGCCCAAACTTTCGGGTCAGATGCGCAGAATCGAGATATTCTCCTTATGAAGATATTCTCTTTCTCCCTTATAGACAAGGCCGCCCACTGGTATAAAACATAGACCTGGCCGATCAACAATTGGGAGGAACTTCAGTCCAAGTTCCTGAAGAAGTTCTTCCCCGTTGGTCGGACCAATGCTTTGCGCCATCAGATTGCTCACTTCACGCAACAGACGGGAGAACCTATTCATGAGGCATGGGATCGTTTTCAAGATCTCATGAGAAAGTGCCCCCATCACGGAGTTCCTAAATGGGAACAAGTCCAGTCTTTTTACCAGGAACTCCGTGAGGATATTAGACTGTTCGTCAATGCAACTTACGAAGGGAATATCATGGGTCAGCATGAGGACACCGTGTGGGAGATTCTCGAGAATATGTGCGAGAACTCCATCAAGAATGACTCCATGGGACTATTCGACAGGACGAATACCCGCGCATCAACGAACCCTAGGGGAGCACACGAAACGCAAGGCCTGTCTGCATCAGTCGACCTTGAATTATTGGCCAGTCGATTAGACAAGGTCTCTCTATTATTGAGAAGAAGGTGGATGAGCTGACTCAGCACTTGCAGCGAGCCACCTCTGCGTAGAATTCCTTTGCACAACCTCCTTCCACACGGGAGACTGTGTAGAACATTTTCCACCGACCTTCTCCTGGGGTGGAATCGCATCCACCCCCATCTGACTCTCGGATCGGAGGAACCTCTGACCCTTTCTATACTAGCTAGGGGAATTCCACTCCCCCATTCTCTGACTTTCCTGAGGCTCCTCAGACCTGCGAGGACCTCAATGCCATCCAGAATGACCCATTTTCCAATACCTACAATTCTGGATGGCGAAACCATCCCAACTTCCAGTAGGCGGGGAATTCCCAGAATCCAAGGCTATCCTTTCAGCCTCGTCCACAAGCACCTCATCCTTACCAGCAGCCTCAGCCTCGGCCCAATCCAACTTATCCATCCGGGCCAAACCAAGACCAAATGTCCCGCATCCTCCAGACTTTGACTGACATTCAGAGAACGAATGCGGCTATTAAAAAACAACACAAGGACAAAATCACAGAGGTCCGAAACCAACTAGCCCAGTTGGCGAATTCTCACCAACCAGGCACACTTCCTTCTCAGCCTCTTCCTAACCCTAATAGCGTGCCGACCCAGCGACGCGTTATGAACCCAAACCCGGGCCAGGCACATATGGTTTATCAGGCCCCCTCTATTCCTTCACCTGACGAGATGGAAGCTTCAACTTCCTATGCGAGTTATCAGCAGCAGCAACCCATCCTACCAAATCCTAACCAGAACCAGGCAGGGCTAAATTTGTAATCACCGGTAGTGGTAAGGAGACCTAAGATCCACCTTATCCAGACCACTCCAAGCCTGGTAGTGACCCAAACCCTATGACAGTAATCCAGGACGTTCCTATCCCTGTTCTAGATCAAAGACCTGGACCTATCCTAGAGGAACCAACCAAGGTTCCATTTCCCGAGGCCTTGACCAAGGGAAAGCAGACAACCAAATCCGTGGCTCCTGAGGCGGACTTGGTCAAGCTCTTTGAGCAGGTCCAAATAAACATCCCCTTGATGGATGAGATCCGTCACGTACCGGCTTATGCACGATTCCTGAAGAATGTGTGTACACCTCAGCGTAAGCCAAGAACCAAGAGTGGGAGTCCAATTGTACTATCAGAGCAAGCCAGCTCTGTAATCCTGAGCAGACTCCCACCCAAGGCAAAAGACACAGGCACTCCCCTGATTTCATGCAAGATAGGTGAGACCCAGTTCGATAGAGCATTATTGGACTTGGGTGCCTTCATCAACTTGATACCCACATCCCTACTCAATCATCTAGAAGAATCCGAGCTAAAACTGACTGAGGTGACATTGCAGTTAGCAGACCTATCTATCAAGTCACCAAAAGGGATTCTTGAGGATGTTATTGTAAGGGTGCGGGATTTTTACTTCCTTGTGGACTTCATAGTCTTAGACATGGACACACCTGAGAACCAAGGGATATACCGATCATACTAGGGAGACCTTCTCTGGCCACTGCAAGGGCCAACATTAGTTGTGAGGAGGGCCAAATCGACCTGAAATTTAGGAACCGGACTCTCAAAATTGATATCTTTAAGGCCCAACAAAGGATCAATTGCAGTGTCATTGAACAAATCTGTGATGTCAGAACTTTGGTTGATGAAACACAATTTGAGAATAACCTGATTATACCTCATCAACCACAAGAAGATCTTGAACCGCAATCAGAGGAGTCAGACCTTGATTCAGACAAACCCATAACTCATATCCTTCTACCACACACTCACTCTGAACCACTCGCTGCTGCTGATAACCCCATCCTTGAACTCAAACCCCTCCCCGATCATTTAAAGTACTTCTTTTTGGGTTCTAATCAGACATTTCCTGTGATTATAAATTCCAAGCTCACTCCTAGTCAGGAATCCCGTCTGATTGCTGTTCTCCAGCAACATCGCAAAGCCATTGGTTGGACTCTCGATGACTTGACTGGAATAAGTCCCTCTTATTGCACCCACCGTATCTATTCTGAAGAGGGCGCACGACCATCCCGTGAGATGTAAAGACGTTTGAATCCCAATCTACAGGAGGTCGTGAAAAAGGAGATCATTAAGTGGTTAGATGCAGGGATCATCTACCCGATCTCCGACAGTCGTTGGGTGAGTCCAATCCAGGTTGTGCCTAAAAAGGCAGGGCTCACCACCATTACGACTGAAACTGGAGAGGTCATACCTACCCGAATAGCCAACTCATGGAGAGTCCGCATAGATTACCGAAGACTCAATTCCTCCACGAAAAAGGATCATTTCCCACTACCATTCATTGATCAGATTCTCGAGAAGTTAGCGGGAAATAGATTCTTCTACTTTCTTGACGGGTACTCCGGTTATAACCAAGTGGCAATTCATCCTGAGGACCAAGAGAAGACCACGTTCACCTGCCCCTTCGAGACGTACGCGTTCCGAAGGATGCCTTTCGGTCTCTGCAATGTACCGCAACTTTTCAGCGGTGCATGCTTGCCATATTCTCTGATATGGTAGGTGATTATCTGGAAGTCTTCATGGATGACTTCTCAGTTTTCGGGGCATCATTTGATGATTGCCTCCAGCACTTAGTTCATATACTCAGGCGTTGCATTGACGTAAATATGGTTCTTTCCTGGGAAAAGAGCCACTTTATGGTGCCTGAGGGGATCGTCCTAGGTCACTTAATTTCAGAGAAAGGCATCCAAGTGGATCGAGCCAAGGTTGATCTGATCTCTAGACTTCCTATGCCTAGTTCGATCAGGGACATCCATTCTTTTCTGGGGCACGTCGATTTTTACCGTCGTTTCATCCCTGATTTCTCGAAAATTGCGCGCCCCCTGACTACTCTTCTCTCTAAGGATGTACCCTTTGAGATTTTCAAGGAATGCACTCAAGCTTTTGAGAACCTTCGTGACCGAGTCACCCAAGTCCCGATCCTACAGTCCCCTGATTGGTCTCAACCGTTTGAGATCATGTGCGATGCATCTGATTTCGCTGTAGGAGCGGTTCTGGAGCAGAAAGTTGACTGGAAACCCATGGTCATCTACTACGCTAGCAAGACGCTTGACGAGGCTCAACATAACTATACAGTTACGGAGAAAGAGCTGCTAGCCGTAGTATTTGCCCTTGAAAAATTCTGATCCTATCTCCTAGGTTCCCACGTCATCATCTACTCGGATCACACAGCTGTGAGGCATCTCCTTGCCAAGAAGGATGCAAAGCCTCAATTAATCCGATGGATCTTGTTGTTGCAAGAATTCGACCTTGAGATTCGCGACAAGGCAGGAAGACAGAACGTAGTAGCTGACCACTTATCTCGCCTTCCTTCTGAGATCATTAACCCTTCTGGACCCATCACTGAGCATTTTCCTGATGAGCACCTACTGACTATTGGTACTAGGCTTCCATGGTTTGCTAATATAGTAAACTACCTGGCATCTCATCAGATCCCGTCTGATTGGCCAAAGGCCAAGAAAGACAAGTTGCGCTCTGATGCCAAGTACTACATCTGGGAAGACCCATACCTTTTTCGTATAAGTGCTGACCAAATCATCCGGAGATGTGTCCTGGAGGGCGAAATCAATGATATTCTCTCCTTCTGCCATGACCAGGTATGTGGTGGCCACTTCTCTGGGCACAAAACCGCATCAAAAATCCTCCAGTGTGACTTTTATTGGCCCACTTTATTCAAGGACGCATACAGTCACTGCAAGGCATGCAGTCGTTGCTAAACTTTGGGCAACATAAGCCATAGCGACATGATGTCTTTGCAGTCGATTCTCGTATGCGAAATCTTCGATATTTGGGGGATTGATTCTATAGGCCCCTTCCCTGTTTCGAACGGCTTCGAGTACATTCTGCTTGTTGTGGACTACGTGTCCAAATGGATCGAAGTCATTCCGACCGGAACCTGTGATCATAAGATCGTTATCAAATTCATTCATCATAATATCTTCTCACGGTTCGAGCCCTTTGATTTGGAGGTTGAAAGTGAAAAGTTCACACGACCCTAATGGCCTGCAGAGTGAATCAGGTCTAAGGACCTGCAAGGAAAGTCTTTGACCTTTAGATGAGGTCCTGGACCATCTCAGTTGTTGATTCCGCATCGAATTAACGGAGATAGGAGTTCTGTTAGGCTTCTGGAAGAGGAAGAAGCTTATGAGCTTCTTGCAGGAGCTTTAGAGCTCCTATTTTAAGCTCTGAACAACTCGACAGAAAGCTAAAGACCAACAACATCAGATAAAACAATCTCTGAAGGTTTCAGAGATCCTAATTGAGCAGGATCAACATTCAAATCTCATCAAGAATGCACTGAAAACAGTTTAGGTTCAAAAATGACCCAAACTGGACAATGATTACATTCACACAAAATCTTCAATAAAACTCAATTAAATCGATTTCAACTCACTCTAAATCATCCCAGAAAGAATTTCAGCCCTTTAATTCACAGAATTAAATGATTATTCCTCAAATTGAACCTGGGATTTGACCATAATAAGCTCAGAGTTGACTTTCAGATTTAACCAATCCTGACTTAATTGAAACTCTAATTCTTCTTTACATCATCATAGGAATTGGTTTAGATCATCGAAACTAAGTTTTGAGCTAAAATTCTAGGGTTCTGAGTTTATTGTCTTTGATCGAAATAGAGTTTGTTCGGTGGAACAATCTAAGATTCTCAAAATAATCAGAGATGAAAGATGGCTTCTATAGGTTTGGCTTATGCTTTTGGACCTCAATTCAAGGTTTGAAACCTAATGGAATTGCTTCTCCAACTCTGCCGGAGTTGGAGAAGACAAAGGTCGACAACAAACTCTAGATGTTGAAACTCAAATTAAAACATAGAAAATTAATCTGGAAGCCTTATAAATGTATTCTGGAGCTTCTCAGGTCAATTCATAGACTTAAGCTCAAAATGACCTCGTCGTAGCTCGCTGGAGCTCCAGCGAGTCCAGAAAATGAATGAAATAGTATAAAACTCAATGAAACAAGTCATTAAAGATGTGGAAAGCTTCTTGAGGTCACAAGGAACCTCAGGAGCTCATCATTTAACTCCTTTGATGAACAAAATAGAAGATTTGCAACAAATTCAAAAAGTGTAAGTTCTGAGTTCAGTGGAACTCAAAGAGTGTCCTCTCACTCAATTGAGTGAGGAAAAGAATTCTAAGGGGTGAAGTGATACTAGTGGACTAAGTAATTAGATGATTAACTCATTTCTGAGACGCCATTGACAGTAAGCTCAGAAATGAGGGTGAAATTTAGGCATTTACTTTATATGAGTTAATTATACTAATTAAGTACAAGATCGGGGCCCTTAGATAATGAAGAAGTGATGGAGGGCCCCAGTGAGTGTGTTCTAGTCTCATAAACCTCCGTCGTGGATAGCGGAAGTTGCTGGTGCATGTAAAGATGGATTAGGAATGTAGGTGATATAATCATGAAATCAATGCGTTAGAAATGATCGTGGAAGATTGTGGAGTGTGATCAATGATTTAAAAAGGCAAAAAGATGCTCCAGTCGAGCTCAAAGAACTCGCTGGAGCTGACAGAAGAATTAACATTTAACCTAACTAAACTACCTAATTAACTAAACTAACTACTCTAACTTACCTATCCTACTATTACCTGGACGAAGGAGGGCAAAGATATCTCCGTCGATGGTTGTAACGAAGGAGGAAATCATAAGGAAGAAGGAAGAAGTCCGGCAGGTGAATTCGCGGAGTGGAGGCGTAGTCCGTAGTCGTCACCTTGACCAAAAGTGCGGTGGAGGACGGTGGAGCTCAGCGAATGGTTGAAATGATCGGAGGAAGTCCATAATGGTTGAAGTAGGTCGCTGGAGTAGGAGGGAATAGCCTATCGGTTAGCTTCAGTTAGGGGAAGAGGGAAGGGAGCTAACTACTGAAATCGAACGGTTCAAGGGGTATTTATAGGGTTCGGCGGTTGTGAAGGAGCTCAAATCCAGACAGGAATGTGACTAGGTTCAAGGTAACCACTGGTGTCTTCTCCGACGTCGGTGAAGTTAACCTTGAGTTCTAAATAGGATTTCAGATGCATTCAGATCGTGGGATGGAAAGATGACGGTGAGCGCAAACTCCAAGAGCTTGGCAAGGAAAGAATGGCGTTAGATGTGAGGTGATCAGGTGGTAAATGCACCACCGATCAACAGGTGTTGAAGCTGCTGAAGAAGAAATGAAGAAGAAGAAGTTGCTCGCAGGAACCTGTATGCAAGAAAAGATGAGGACCCAGGTGAAATGAAAGGACTCAAATGCAATAAATTGTAGGGACTGAAATGTAAATAGAGGCTTTTAAGGTTACTTTAAATTATTTTCTTTTCCAACTTTTTATATATATATTTATAATTTAGCTAATATTATATTAAAGCCTTGTATTCACATTTTTGACTCATTTATTTATATTTATTTACTTATTAACTTGCTTAAGTTATTTAAGACTTAGGTCTTAAGTTATACATAAGTTAATAAAATATTAATTAAGTAATTAATTAATAGTATTTTGAGTCCATTTATTAATTAAGTTATTAATAATATTAACTGGCTTATAATTTATCATTTTAAACTTATTTTAAGGTCCTTTAATGGTTTGTTCCTTATTTCATAATTAACCCTTATATATACATATTCCTAACTAATTAATTAGGGAAACTAGTTAATTAGGGGTAATTAGAAGCTATGATGAGCCTCTCATCATATCGCTTGAATGTTCAGGTGGTGCTGAATCAGGGATGGGTCCACCTCAGGCAAGTCGTTGGCGAACCAAGTAAAGACATCTGCGTTGGCCTGAAGTAGGAGTAGCAGCTCCTGCACTTCGTAGCGCATAAGGTCTGCTCTGACCCAAATGAGCTTGGTAGAATCGTCAGGATAAATCATATAGCCATGGCTGAAGAACCCAATTGTAATCCCGAAGTCACCGACTGATTGCTAGGAGTGGTCTCCTACTGGATCGCCTAGACTTGGTTTCTTTTCTTCCCTTATTTTCTCAGCTTGGGGGGTTGCGGCTCTAGAGACCGCTCCAGTTTGATTCAGAGGAGCTCGTGCCTGGTTGACTAATCCCCATTCACTATTCCAACTCCACGTGGATACTGGAAAAGCACGAATTGGAAGTAAGAGGAGGGGATCAGCCAGAAGGCGTAGGTAGTGGGATGGCCAAGGATGCCGTTGAAAGCCATCGTCAACCAAGCCACTACGAATGTGGCCGTGCGGTTGAGGTGCCTGTCCCTGTCGCAAATGGACAAAGGGAGTCTGATTTTCCCATTCGGCATCACTTTGGGGTTGCTGAACCTGATCACTGGGTGAACTGAAGGGGCTAGGTGCTCTTTCGTGAAACCCAGCTGGCATAGGGTTTTGAGGAAGAGGACGTCCACGACGCTTCCTTCATCAACGAGGAGCTAGGGCTACTGTTGCCCGAACAGTAAGAGCATAACCAACAGCGGGTCAGTATGCTCTACTGGGTAGGGGAGGGAGGCGAATAACCGTGAGGTCACCTACCTGACAGGACCTCTTTTGCCTCACTAGAGGGTGAGGAAGGCACTAAGGGTCAGCCGCTTACAGGGGCTGGACTGCCAGCTCGAGGCAGCGTTGACGCCAAAAATGACTTCGACCTCTGCCCCCGCAGGGGGCTGGTGGTGGGTATGCTGGAGTGCCCCAGGTATTGTTGTTAAGACCTAGTGGTGGTATTCACTTGGCGGGAGCATGGGGGATACTACCCGCTCGAGAAGGCAAAAGGCAGCATCGCTAGGCTCTGTACCCCCGACAAATACCATGTTGACCCTACGGAGGTGCTGGAGCCTCTCCTTGTGGTAGTCTTCTAGGACCTCCATGGGCCCCTTGCCTTTATCTTGGCCTTCGTTCCGCCTAACGAAGTGGGCCAGGTTCCCGTGCCGGATCTAGGACTTTATCTGGTCGTGAGATCACAGCAATCTTCGATGGAGTGGTCTTAGGCCTTGTGATACTTACAGTAGGGCCCGGTGTTCGCCTTCCTCCTCATTGGTTTGGGCGAGGGTAGCAGGTGCATGTCCATAGACCATACTTTCACCAATATGCCTGCTCGGTTCACGACTAGGGGAGTGTGTTCTTCAAAATAATCCTGTCTGGTCCGGCGGGGTCCGTTGTTCTGTCCCTTGCTTGGCCGATCGTTCCTCCTCTTCGGGAAGCTAGTCTTGCGCTTGCTAAAGTGGCCACTTCCGCGGACGAAGACAGGAATGGACTCGCCTGCGGCCTACCTCTCTCAAGCTAGGCTAGCATCCTCCTCAGATCCTTTCGCCAACCTGTTGTGAGAGTGGAAAGAGTCATCTTGCTTCGCGAACCTCATGGCCCGGTCCTAGAGTTCCACCTTGTCTCTGGGCAGGAAGTCGTTGATGTCATACCAAAACCTCTAAGTCAGGAGTCCTGACTTGAAGTATTGAATGTCGATGGCATCATGGGGCCGCTTGCACTGGAAGTACTAGGCCTTGAATCGGTCTAGGTATGACAGGAAAGACTCACTCTTTCGCTGCCGGACTTTTGACAACCTTTCAGGATTGTTCCTAACCCTCTGCTATCCGGAGAAGTACTGGTAGAACTTGTCGGCCAGTTCTTTGAAGCAGGCAATTTCTCCGAGCGGCAGTTCGTTGAACCCCTCATGGGTCATGTCAGACAAATAGGACGGGAATACTCTGCAGAGCACTCCATCAGGGTAGTCGTGCGCCAACATCATCCAGCGAAACTCCCAACGAAGCTGTTGGGGTCCGTCGTCCCGTCATATGGGGCCATGACTGGCTGTTGAATCTCTCGAGCAGGGAGGCCGTCATCACCTCCTCAGTGAAGGGGTAGGTGGTGACGTAGGCCCGGGGGTGTATGCCCCTCATAGCCTTGGTAATCTGGCGGATGATCTCTAGGATCAATCCCCTGCTACTGGTTGTAAGGGGTTGAGCCTCCGATATCTCCTTCGAGAATGGTGGGTGAGGAGCCTTCAGTGGGTCAGGAGGGACTTCCCCTCTCTGGCTAATAAGCTTGCATTTTAGCTTCTCGAGTTGTTCGCGCAAACGGGCATTTTCGTCCTCTATTGCCGACACCACCTCAGCTACTCATCGTCGAGGCCGGGTTGGCCCCTGTGGGGGTGGATCGAGCTCTCAGATCTGTCTGATCTCTAGCAGCTTCTCTATGACTAAGATTTCCTTAGCCTTGAGTGCTACCAATTTAGCTCGAAACTGCTCTTCCCTTACCTGTAGCTCGGGGAGGGAGTCATGCTCGTGGTCCTCTAGTGGTTGAATAGGGACTCCCTGCTTCTCCTTGTTTGGCTTGATTGGCAGGGGGCGTCTCTTGAACACCAACACGCTCGACTAGACTTGATCCGGCGCTTTCTCGAGGTTAGTGCGAGAGGAGTTGCGAGTTGTGGGAGTCATCGGGAGGACCTCGAGAGGTAGGAAACGCTATTAATCAACAATCGCTTCCCATAGAAGATGCCAATTAATCGGCACCTCGAGATACGGAGTATCCGACTCAGGTAACGATCAGACCTCCCTTGTAGGTGGATGATCTGATCTTGGGATCTATGCGATCTCACAAATGGCACAGGAAGTGGTTACCCATTTTCATCGCAAGGGGTGTACATCTGGGGGGAGGATGGAGCTCCCAACTATGCATTAGAAATTTGGTAAGATTACAAAGCACACAATCTCTCAATTTCTCTCGGATTGCTTAGGGGAGGCCTTGATGACCTTCCCATCTATTTATAATGTTGAGATCGGACTTCCAGTGAGATCTTCTAAGCAGATTGGGGTTAGGCTCCCAACGGGATCTTCTGAGTGGATCGAGCTCCCAGCAAGATCTTCTGAGCAGATACGCCGCTCGACAATTGTACGCACGTTGCTAGGTCATTAATAGCAACTACCATTGTTAGCATTTAATTGGGGCGTAGGCCTGTTGTACTTTCGCCATACCCTTTGGTGGACAGGGTCCTTCAGGTCCGACTATGCCCAACCTTCTTGTGGGCGGCAGGTTGGATTGCCGACTCCATCTGACTTCCCTATAATGTAGATGGGTTGGATCTTCAAGTCTACTTGTATCCAAGCTTCTCGGGGTCGGATCATTATTTCCGGACCTATCGTAAGGTTTCATGTTCGATGGCATTTTTTGCCCCTCATCTGTATATTATGTTGGAATGAATATATTTTAATATATATTGAAGTTGTTGTAATATTGTGAATATATTTTAATGAATATATTATGTTGAAATGAATATATTTAATATATATTAATGTTAATGTAAAATAAAAAATAATAATTAATATAGATAAAAAATTATGAAATCACACAGTAAAGCCCTTATCTAACCTTAAATCCACCTCTAAGAACTCAACCTAAGTTTCACGTAAATTTCTAATTTTATATACATGAATCTCATTCACTCCTGCATTTATCCTCGTTGCATCTAAAAGAAGGAACAAGGAATATTCGTAGGTCACATACCTGACGTGTTCCGCACTCAACTTTACTAAATCAAGGCATGGGTACTTTGTTAACGAATTTAGCTAAAATATAAAATTTAAAGATAAAATATAATTTAAATAAAATTACAAAAAATCAACAGATATATAATATGTTAATTAAAATAATAAAATATTTTTATAAATATATAAAAAAGTAAAAATAAAAATTATTTATGAAGCATAATTTTATATAGTTTATTAAAATAATGAGGAAAATGTAATAAATAAAAATAAATTTAAAAATATAAAAAATTAAAAAAATTAAAACATAGAAAAAAACAACTAAAGTATGGAAATAATTTTATAAAAATGAGATATATCTATCAAAATAAAAATATAAAAAATCAACTAAAAAGGGAAAAAATGCAAAAAATAAACATTAAAAAATAATTTAATTAATAAAGTAAAAATAAACAACATCCACCTCTTCCTTTGAATAAAATTAAAAAAGAGATACATTTTGCGATGTTTGTTTAGCAACGATTTATAAACTATGGCTAAAGGTCATTTTTGCAACGGTTTTGAATTTATTCATCCGCATTAACTGTTCATAAGTAAGTTGAAATGGTTCCGATTAGATATTTAGCTAATATATTTTAACTGATCACACAACCTTGACCCTACATCGCGTTGAAACGATGAATTTAGTAGGTCGGGACGGCTGACGTAAGTGCTCCAACATAATATATGTGTATATATCTTTACTATTAGATGATTTGTAAATTTATTTTTATATATTAATTTTTCATTGAAATGTAAAATATTTGTCGATTCGAATGTGTGATTAGTTTAATATTTACAGTTTGCTTTATGTCCCGTGGAATTGATTTTTATGTGTGTTCTTTCATATGGGATTATAAATAATTAATAACTAAATATTGAAAAAAATAAATATACAATTTGCGATGATTTATTATAAAACCATCGTAAATGTATGTTTATCAATCATTTCGTAATCATCATGAAATTTCTACCTTTTCTTTACATCTGTAATCATTTTGTAATGGTTAAAATATAACTATTACTAGATATTCATTTGCAACGAGCTATAAATCATCGTTACTTTGTAACGACGATTCAGTGAAATCATCGTGGATATAGTTTTTAGACGGTTGCCAATAGAGAGTTGTAATCTTTTTAATATTTTGAAGCCTTTACCAACAACTTCATAACCGTCACAAAACTAAAATAATGATGGTTATTCAATAACCATCGTCGAGGATCTACTTTTCAGCGTTCAACAGTAAATTAGTGGTGACAATTTTAAAAAATAACCATCCCCAAAATATTATTGCAATGTAACTTTATGCAACGATTATTTATATCTTTTGACAATAATTTTGAATTGTCACTAAAAATTATTTTTCCTATAGATTGCCGCCAAATTCAAATAAACACCACCAACACCGCCACCAAATTTAATAATTTTATGTAGTTGCATCATTAATATTCCATGAAATGCACATTAGCACACTTACTTTAATTCTTTAGCACTTCCACCCGTGAAAGCATTTTGTTCCCGTTAATAACCCAAAGTCCACCCTAAAAAGGATAAATGATATGTTACACTTAGCTAGAATAACACCTAAGATACTAATCTAATCCAACAAAAAGCTATTACTTCATAAAGTCAAACAATATTGTACTTTTAGAAATATTTGACTACATCTTTATTACTCTACATAATTATATATTTAAGAAATGCTATAATTATTAGAAGCTAACTTTTGTCGGAAATTCGATAATGTTTCTTCTATTCTATTGAATTTTTCCTAAACTTACACCTATGAAAAGCTTATTTACAAGAATGGTGCATGCACCCGCAATACATCAACAATTTATAATACCCATGGACAAAGAATTATACATGAAAGATGGAAAAGAATCTCAACCATGGAAGATGTGCTAACACCCAAAACATAAACCTAGTTTTTTAACTCTAGGAAGGAGAAAAAAGAGATTGACTAACTATGATATAGTCACCTATGTCCAAATAACCATTTGGATTATAAGAAACCAAAGTAAGCACACAACTAAGCAAGTAGACTACAAAAGTTGCTAACATGTGGAATTGCCTTCACCAATGACCAGCTTCACGGTAATGATCCCAACAGGTGGATATTGTTACGGAGAACCAATAGGCTTTGCCGTTGCGATCAGCATCCAAGAGCATAGAATTGAATTATATGTAGAGAAATGGCTAAACAAAAAAAGCTTCAAATTTCGATAACATTTCATGTTTTTCGTATGTTTTAGATAATGAAAAAAGAAACCAGCAACTGCTCAAACAAACACCACCGAAGATAACAAATTCCAAATGGAAAGAAAAAAAAGGCTGATATCTACTAATAAAGTTGTTATTTATAAGAAGGAAGTAAGTTCATTTGGTTTAATTTACTGTCCCCAATCTCATCAAAATAAAATTGATAAAACCTGATGTCTATATTTTCATTCCAAATGTGAATCATAAGCCACAATCTATGTTAATACAATTCCTTTGAAATTAAGGAGGACAAACAAAGTAGGAGCAAAGAATTCATTTAAACCTTAGTGGGTATATTTTTTCTTTATGCAATAAGAATTACTAATTGAATAGTAAACAAATAACTATAATAAGAATTACCTCTGTTGTAACTAACATCGATGTTCAAGGAAAAACTTTCTTCATTTATGTTCGATAATTTTGCAAGAAAGAACGTGAAAGAGAAAATGTAATTTACATAAAAAGGGTATACATACAACATAACAAGAGAAATAACTAAAGTAAATGAAATAACTTGATTCAATGACTTCGAGACCTTCCAAGTTCACTTCAAGGGTAAGAGGTAAATTTAATTTTCTCAACCAATCTTGCTCATAAATCAAATCCTCAACCATTTTCAGTGCAAGAGAACCACGATAAGGATCGTTAATGTGGTCACTGACGGTAAATGCAACCTTGGATATAACTGTCGATGTTGGCATCACTAATGAATCTCTAGCCGTGGATGATAGCATGAGATATCTTGAAGAATTAATTTCCCACCAAGCTCCCATATCAAATGGACGGTTGTTGTGATCTTCACGTTCTTATTCCAAATACTTATCAAGTATACTTTTGTTTTTTCACCCCACCTAGACTTGTGTAGTGTTGATCATATCGGAGACTCATAAAATCATCAATGTTTTATACTTTGATCAACTTAAATCTCATTCAATTCATGTACCTGAGGCTCGAAGATTGTACACCGGAAAGTAGGGCATTTGAGGCATACAATTTAAACAAAGCAAATAGTGTTTTTTGAACCTTCTCTTTCAAGATCTTAGACTTTTCCCATTCATATGTTGGTCAATTAACCAATTGGCATGATTCAATTTGCGCTAGAGGTCAAAAGAGATAGTAAGAAATAGTAAAATATTTAAGTTTTCAACGCTTGCTAAATACTTGTTATACTTTAGCTTCATCTTGGATGCCATTAGTTGAGTACACGCATCACCCATTTTGCACCTCCCAGAAAGAATCACCCAAATTCCAAGCATTACTCGAAAGTATTCATTTCCTAACACATATTAAGATTCAAACAACTTCAATGCGATACCGTAAAATACCTTTAGAAAGGATAACAAAGAACGAGGGTGCTCCTGATCTTAGCTTCTAAGAAGACCATTGCTCCTGGACGAAGTGAGATCATCAACATATTTGGCATCTACCCTTTCTAATAAATCAAATGTCTTTTTCAAACTTTGCAGCGACCTCTAACATTGAGCAGGTTGAATTACACCTCATTTCCACATCTAGGCACATAAGGTCCTTGCTCGATATTTTTGCCATCTATATGCGAGATTGGAATTTTTGTGCCCTACTTAAAAGAACATCTCACATATTTCACTTGATCCTAAAAGTAGAATAATTTGCCTCTGCCAACTCTCCTTTCACAACCAGACCAAAGATATGCACCACATATCTCATATATGCAAGTCTTCACCATTCAGTACTGTTCCCTTCCGGTTGTTGAGCCTTTTCATCGAGTATTGAATGCCAACATCACTGACACTTGCATCATCTGCTGTCACAGTTAAAAACCCTTTCCATACCCACATCCAAACAAGCATTGTTCCACCGCTTTTCCGATTGCTTCGCCAATGTCGCTGGATATTGGACGAAAATTTATTACCTTCTTGTGTAAGGACCAATCTACATCAATGAAGTGAGTGTTTGAGACGCATGTAGCTAATATTTTGACACGACGTCCACGTGTCTGTGGTAAGACAAACTTGAGATGATAATTTTTCGAAGAACTTCCCGAGGTGAATGTGATACCCCCACCTTCTTGTCTAAGTCGAGATTCCTTGAGTTCTGCTCTTTCGATATTGTCGCTACCAACGTACTTGTTGCATCTCTTTAGGTGATTGATGGAGCTATTGGTTCTAGAAGATGGGGGGCCACTTTAAGCTTTTCGCAGCAATACTTGCAAACTCCTACTCGATCATTGGCATCTTCACACTCCTCGACAATATAGTGTCCCCATACCCACGATGACTTCCTCGACGATGAGTCTCCACTACTTTCCTCACGGGACTTAGAATGGTGAGGAAGCTTTTCTGAATTTATCTCATTACTTGAAAGGTACAGGAATCTGATCCAAAATCGAGGATTGGTTTTCTCCTGTCGACTCTGTTCTATCACCCATGCCGAACATCTACAGTAGACATCAGTAAACTCAAATGATGAATATTTACCGGAAGACAATCCAGTTGAAGAGAACTGCGAATATAATATAAAATAAGGATTTTTAGGTAGATGTTATTAAAATATTTTAAAATACTTAAATGTCATTCAATTTATTATATTATCGATTGTATTATTGAAAAAGTCACGTTATTTTTGTATTTGTTACTCTATTGATCATAACCATTAAACTTAACGATTTTATATTAAAATATAATAGAATTTATTTTTTAATCCTAAAAATTTATTTATTTTGTTTTCAAACCTCCCCTCCTTGCATAATTTCACCTCCCTCCTGTAGGAAATTCGACGGTCCTACTAGGAGGGGGTGACGTAATAAATTGCGGAAAATATAATATAAATAATCTCACAAAAATTAACAATCACACAATATGCACAATTATTTTTAGGTGGAAACCCAAACCGGGTGAAAACCACCACAAGAAGGAAATAAATAGAATTCTATCATATTCTTCTTGTCCTTCCATCTTCAATCTATCGTTCCTCGCGAATCTCTTCTGTTCTCCATCAAGCTCCTCCAATCCGTCCTGGATGCGAGCTCGAACTCCGTCTAATCACGTCTCCATTTGTAATTTGCCTGAAATCTAAGACTTCAAGTGCAAATGTTAAATGACACGTGTTTTGTTATCATCAAATCAAATGATCGTGGTGCTCTAGCACCAACAATCTCCCCCTTTTTGATGATGACAAAACCATAAATAATAATCCAACAAAAAATCCTTCCCTTTTTGACATTATTAAAAAGGTTTGATTGATTTTAAAATTCCTATAACTCCCCCTTAAAACATACTCTTCTATGAATTTCTTTTAACAAGAGTAATGTCCTCCCCCTTTTTGTAACAACAAGATAGCTATTATTTTTCTCTCCCTTACTAAAGGAAATTTAGCTAACTTGCATCTCCCCCTTAAAAATTGACATTAGCTCATAATTTTTTAACTCTCCCTATCTAAATGCTAATGATAAAAAGATAGGGTAAAGAATTTTTGCCTGACCTACCATGACCAATAAAATGGCCCAAATGGTGGTGGTGGATGCCACATCAAATGGAGCTCCCATCCGTAGCTTGGAGGCCCGGGCATCGGCGCCGGTCTCCAGTCTGGTGGTCGATGTGCAGCGGGTCCATCGTTTGTTCGTCATCTCGTCGGTCTTCTCGTTCTCCTCCTTGGTCTACTCCTTGGTTCTCCCAACTTGAGTTGACTAGCTTTGAGCTTGTAGGTCCAGTCATTTGTGTTGTAGTCATCCATGAAACCTACAAAACAGGATTCCAAATCTTTCTTCGGTATCCAAGTGAGCTTGGATCCGGATCTGTTAGCGGGTCTCCTTGACGGAGATCCTTTCTCAACCTTAGGGCTATATAGGTTATCTACCCTAGTTATCAATTTATTTGATTTCTCCCTAAGACATGCAAGTTCATTTTCTATAATATTCATCTTAGTCTTTAAATCAGAAATTTCTAATTTTAGACTAGCATTTTCCTTAATCAATTTAGTATTTTCATTGATTAAATCTTTATTTTCTAATAACAGGTTATCATTTTTAGGACTAGCTTCTAAATCCTTGAGTTTTATTTCTAATCTTTCATTTTCACTTCTAAGAAAACTAAGATTCTTTTTCATGGTATTGTTTTCTATTTTTAGTGATTTACTAACCTCAAAAAGCTCATTAAAAGCGTCTTGTAATTCCGGGTTTACCTCATTGTCGGAATCGCTTTCGCTGTCGATGTCGCTTTCTCCGATTGCCATGAAACCCATGCAAGCGGTTTCATTCTTTTTCTCTGATTCTTCTTCTTCCTCCGAGCTCGTCTCTTCGTGAGTGTCTTCTAACTTCCTCCATATCTTGTGGGCGGTAGTGCACTCTTGGATTTGCTCGAACTCTTTCGGACTCAACGCGTAATACAGGGCATTCATTGCCTTTGTGTTGAGTGAAAGCTCTCGAATCTGCAGCTGTGAGTAGCCTCCTTGGGGTCACTTCGGGATCTCGTATGAGGTTTCGCAACATCCCCATATCTCGAACTCAGTGGCTTGGAGCCACGTCTTCATCCTCAACTTCCAATATTCGAAGTCTCTCCCGTCGAAATAGGGTGGTCGGATGGTGGACTGCCCTTCGGAGATTCTGATTGCGGCTATGCTTCCCTCCATAGGATCTTCGCCGGTGTGTAACGCCGATAACGCGAAACCTGCTTTGATACCAATCGTAGGAAATTCGACGGCCCTACTAGAAGGGGGTGATGTAATAAATTGCGGAAAATATAATATAAACAATATCACAAAAATTAACAATCACACAATGTGCACAATTATTTTTAGGTGGAAACCCAAATCGGGTGAAAACCACTACCTAACCCTCTCGAGTTAGGATTTTCCGATCAACCAAATTGATCAAATCCATTAAACGAATCACTTAAACGATGGTGATTCAACCTCAATTACAACCACGCTACTTTATACGAGGGTAGCGTACCTCAAACCCCTTCTCTTCACGAGAAGGATTTTGTCCCGCGAAGGAGACGGGAAATCGCAAAGCGAATACCCAACCAAATAACAAAGTAAAATAACAAATATCACATAGAGCCAACAAAGTAATTTTTAACCTAAGCTTCTATAGGAATTAAGATGCTTCCCTTTGTAAGGAGTGAGTCGACGACGCGGATGTGTGAGCCACACGACGACGCAACGTTGCTCTCGTGAACTACGGCGGGAGAGCAGGTGCGTAAGGACTTGATGCTCTCAAGATGTAGAGCTTGAGCTTGGAGAGCAAGGGCTTCTCTTGGATACAAAGGAGTGTGAAAGTGTATCTAGGTGTCTTTTGGTGTCTCTAGGTGTGTCTTGGTGTGTAAGAGGTTCCTCTCTATTTATAGAGGCCTTAGGAAATCTTTGGAAGGCTTTGGAAAGCTTCCATAGCCGTTGGGAGCAAAGCCCAAGAGAATCAGGCCGAAATCAGGAACAATGATTGCACTGACAGGGTTATCAGACGTCTGATCGTGGCATCAGACGTCTGGGAAACCAGTTTAAGACGTCTGATTTTATGTGGGTTTCTTCCTGACTTGAATTAAATCTAAACAGGGTTCTAGTGCAAGTCCATCAGACGACATATAGGACGTCTGGCACTATGTCTGGACGTTTGGAAACCTACTTTTTCTGCAGGAATGGATTTCCAAGAGTTGCAACGACTAGAAAATCTCTGAGAAGAGATTTTGGGTCAGCCGATGCAAAACGGTCATTTATCAGATGTCTGGAAAGACTTAAGGACGTCTAACAAGGCTCTAACGGTCATATCCTTCAGCGTTTGTTAAGCCAGCCAACGGTTCACTAATTGGACGTCTGGAAAAGTCATTAGACGTCTTCTAAGACATCTAGACAGAGGTCTGGACGTCTGATTTCATTAGATAGAGCTAACTAAGTCCAGCCAAAATGTTATCAGACGTCTGAATCAACAGTCAGACGTCTTAAAACATATTATCAGACGTGTGATTTTGGAATTAGACGTCTGAAAAAGCTATTTGAACCCTATATTGGTTTTCTATGTTTTCTATAGAAAGCCTAAGTATCCTAGGGTTGTGCTGGTGTTCCTAGGACTACTGTTAGGGTGCTTTGAGGCTCTTTAGCATGATATTCTAAGGAACAAAAAGAGTAAGGAATAAGGACAAAAATACAAGAAGAAAATAAATAGAATTCTATCATATTCTTCTTGTCCTTCCATCTTCAATCTATCGTTCCTCGCGAATCTCTTCTGTTCTCCATCAAGCTCCTCTAATCCGTCCTGGATGCGAGCTCGAATTCCGTCTAATCACGTTTCCATTTGTAATTTGCCTGAAATCTAAGACTTCAAGTGCAAATGTTAAATGACACGTGTTTTGTTATCATCAAAACAAATGATCGTGGTGCTTTAGCACCAACACCTCCAACCTTTGACCGCCTCCTCTACCCTCTCTCTCCGACGACCTCGCCATCCACGACTTCGATAATGTTGATCCCACTACCATCTTCGATTACCACCCTGCAGCCTCGGAGAGGAAGAGGTCAGGGTGTAGGATGCTGACAGAGTGACAGAGAGACCTCCCATAGGAGTTGCCTATAAAGGAGATCACGATGGGGAGGAAGAAGGGCACAAGGAGGAGAGAGAAAAGTGCCAATGCCATTGATGGTAGTTGATGATGTCTTTGAGTTAAGGTTGGAAGGAGTGAAAATAAAACAAAAACATTTAAAGATTAAAAATTTTTTTTTATCATATTTAAATTCAAAATCGTTAAATTTAACCTTTACGACTAATAAAATGATAAATACGAAAATAACGTAACATTTTCAATAATATAATCAACCATATAATTAAAAATAATAATATTTAAATAATTTTAAAAGATTTTCACGACACTCGTTGAAAAAAAATCCCTATAAAATATCATCCACCCGCATTCCTTGTCGACTAAAATTCACTAATCAATATACGTACGTAGAGAAAGTCCGTGCACGATTCAGTCGTGAGCCAACCGTTCATTGCAATGTCAAACTTATTTTTTTGGAATGGTATTATAATGTTAATAACCGTTGAATAAACATATTTGTGTTGATTTCAAGTGCTGCTTGGTTACTCGCAGTGGCTAAGGGATTTATTATTCCGGAGATTCAGGTTCGAAACCATATTGTTTGTATTTTTGCAGGTGATTTCGCCGGTGAAAGAAGTTCCTCCGATTCAATAAAACCTCTACCACCAGACTGTCGTTATTGGGCACGGCGCGACGACATGATCCAGTCCTGGCCGGAACTGGTCCTAAGGAAGTAAAACAAATATGGTCTCTTTATTTTTAGTTTTATTCTTTTACGACAGAAGTACAGGGATCAAAATTATAGGATACTTTTTTATGATAATTATAGGGATATTTTTTTATAATCCAATAATTAGTAATTATTATAACCTTTTATGTCTTCTGTATGATACATTTGTTCCTACTGTATATTATGATGTAAAGATTAAGATTTATCCCTCCTATATAATGCACTTATCTTATGATAGTAATAAATATCTTAATTTATAAGAAGGTTTATTTCTTTTATGTTAAAAGTATAGGGATAAATTCCTGCAATATAACCTATAAAATTATAAAAGGAATGCTTCTTTATGATAATTGCAGGGATAATTCTTTATAATGATTTTATACTATCTATATTAATTATTATAAAGAAGATTATTTATATAGATACTTCTAAATGATATACTATACTAAATAATAATTATAGAAGTAGGGATCTATGATAAACATATAAAAGAAATAATTATAAAAGTATACTTTCATAATCTTCTTTATTTCTACATATAAATAAAGTATAATTATTTATCATTTTATAAAAGTGTTGAAGAAATAATAATTACAATACATTTTATAAGATGATTAGAAAGAAGATTTTATAGTTTGCATGGTTATCTTTCAAATTTTATAAAAATATTATAATTTTTTTAATGTTTATATTAGGACTTGTGGAAGTGTTGACTTCTGATCTTTCTCCTCTCTCACCACACATTTTCTTTGTTGTTATACGTTCAAAGTGAAATCTATTTGCCATGACTACATGGAAAGAAATGGTTTTTTTATCCTTTTGAAAAAAATCATTAAATGCTAAGATCTAAAATTTTAGTTACAAACGCCTTGATTTACTTAGTGTTTCTTTATTTGATGCTTTTTGATTCGTGACATTTGTTTTTGCTTGTCATTCTTTACATGTCTCTATTTCTTTCTTTTTATGAGACAAATTAATGATTACTCTTAATATATACACATAACACTTTCTTCTTAAAGAAATTCGTCATACAAATTATACTCCCACAATAAAACAAGGGTAAACAGCTAGTTATACATATAAAGAAAGAATAGATAAAAGAACCTAATTTAAACTAACATAAGTGCAAAACAAATATGTGTTGCTAGCCATTCAACCACATCATGAATATGCAACATGGATTGGTTTTGGATATAAAAGAAAGTGCACTCGTGAGTATTTTTTATATCGACTGATTACTTTAAATAATGGGACAAACTATGATTAACATGAATAAAAAATAATGGAAAGAAAAGAACACAACCATGTATTAAAGAACTCAACTAGTCTACTACTATCGAAAAAACAAAAAGGAAAAACTTTGCTGTTATTGAGAGTGATAGAGAAAGTGTCACGACCCAATCCCAGATTTCTACAGAATCCGAGACCGGCTCACTTCGACTAATCCCAAGATCCAGTCGTCCAACGAAAAATAACCAAATAACATGCGTTAATTCATAACCACACAAGTCATGTAACTAAGTAGAAAGACATTGGCAACAAAGGAGAAACATAACAGTAATATTAAAATATTACTTGTCTTCAAGAGTATAAATACAACCATCACAACTAAAAACTAATACATAGATGACAGAGAATACAGCGAAAAAGTACTAGAAAGTGTAACTACAGAAACTCACTAGCAGCAGAAATTTCAGCTGAGCTCGATTAGGCCCAGCGTTCTCAGCAGCCAGTGACTTGGGCTGCTTAAATTCCTGACCTGTATAAGGTTATATATCTGGAGTTAGCTAACACTGAGTAAAGTTGTGGCTAAAACATAAAATGTATTTAACAAGTAGCTTAATATATTACTTTCCGATTCCAATAACTTATAACGGTTTGCTGTGTAAAGATCTCAAATCAGGATCCATTACATTACTTAATCTTCTTGTTCCTTAAAGGAACGATCTTGTTTGCAGTTTTCTCTTGATGTAGGATGCACACGTGGCACTCTCCTGGCAGGGAGAGTCCCTCCGTGGTATTCCTGCACCCGGTCTACCACCCCGAGGTCATGGTCGTGACGTAGCGGTGACTACGACACACGTGCTAAGCACGCGGGTAGTTACCCCGCACTAGCACACGGTTAGTCGTTTCTGCTAGCGGGTACGCCCAAACGTACTGTAACGAGCGCGTACCCCCAGACGTCTGTCGAGACGTCTGGGATCACATCCAGACGTCTGACCAGACGTCCGGGATAGTTTACAGACGTCTGACGAACAGTTATACTCGCACGGGATATTCGTCTGCGCGCCTGTGCGCGCAGACCTGCGATTCGCATCTTCTCTGCGGCTGCAGGCGACTGCGGCCGTCTCTCTCCTCCTCTCCGCGCGGCGTTAAAAGGGGGAGGGGGCGCGCCTCCCCTCCCGTCTCCACCATCTTCCTCCTCTCCTGCTGCGGGCGGAGCGAGCGGACGCGAGGGCGCAGCGGCAGCGGCGCAGCGAAGGCGCGGAGGAGCTGCGGCGTGCGAGGGCGGGACTCTGCCGTGAGGGCGAGCTCGCCGGGAGCGGCTTGGCCGGCCGGCGGAGGGCGCAGGGGGCGCAGAGCGTCGCGAAGAGGGACCTGCTGCGGGCGGAGCAGCGGACGCGCGAGGTGCGACGCGGGCGGCGTCGCGAGCGGAGGCCGAGCGAGGTTCTGATTCTGGAAAAATCTCCAGAATCAGACGTCTGGACTGATATCCAGACGGCAAGGTCGACGTCTGTGTGATCATACAGACGTCTGAAAGGTGAGTTCCGCTTTCTCCTTCTTTTGTCGACTGACCGTACTGAAGGAGGAGGGTTGGCTGTGCGCAGGTGTTCGGATTCGTCATCCTTTGCGAATCCGACGTCTGGAAGTTGTACCAGACGGCGGGAGTGACCTACAGACGTCCGGAGATACCATCGGACGTCTGGGATCTAGGAGAGACGTCGCCACAGACTTCTGGACGTCCGGGGAACCAAGCCGAACAGGTAATTCTCTGATCCACCGTTTAAGACGTCTGGAAGGAGTTCCAGACGTCTGATTTTGCACAGTATTGTCTTTCTCGACCCGTTTAGGGCCCGTTTGGGCTCCGTTTTCCGCGATTCGAGTTGCGTTCGATTCAGAGTTTATTCCTCTACCCGCCTACAGTAGCTATACACTGTTTTAAGACACTCCTTGTGTTTGATCCTTGTGATAGGACCTCGTTCGGTTGCCGTCTTGAGAGTCGCGGAGGCACGCGGGATTCCCGACCACGCCCCCATTACTTCCGTTGTACCTGGTAGAGTGGTTTTAAGCATTAATAAAATCTGTTAAAGTATGGAACCATAACTAGAACCTAGGGCATTGCATGAACCCTAGGAATGAGAAATGTATGGAATGATAGCTCCTAGGTGTTGCATGAATCCTAGGGCCGGAAAACTAGATTGTATGTTAGATCCTAGGATATGGCATGAATCCTAGGATGGAAAAACTAGTGGAATGTATATTACTGCAGTCTTGGAAAAATGGAAAGGAATATATAAGCTGCCTGTGAAATTAATTAATAGCTGCCTGTTATGAACAAAGAAACATGTTTGAGATCATGGAAATTGAGAACGTGAATCTGGAAAGTGAAACATATGATGTTCTGAGATAAAGGGCTGGAACCCTACGGGGAATTAGGAGTGGAACTCCTGGAAAGAAAAGGAATGGAACTGAGATGTAGTTGTACTGTCTCTTGGGTACGCAGTACCAAGGGAAGTACCTGTACCTGTTTTAGTGCAGAGTGGGGCCAGCCGCCCCAGGGACCCGGGGTTAGGCTTGGCCGCTCTGTACCGACTTGTTGGCCCTCGTGTACGTAGTACCGAGGAGAGCTAGTAGTGTTAGGAGAGTACTAGCTACCCCACGGGCCCCGGGGTTCTGCTAGCCTCCTTCACCGACTTGTTAGGCCCACTAGGGCAAACCAGGGTAGTCAGACGAGGGTGCGCGGACTGTGGAGGGGCAAGGCCCCGGTTTGGTTACTGTGGAGGGGTTGGACCCCTGTTACTGAGAGGGCTCTGCCCTGGTTCCGTGCTGTGCTTTGGGCGCACCCGTTAACGGAAACGACTGACCGCGTGCCAGTACGGGCTAGCTACCTGTGCGTTTATCGCGCGTGCCGTAGTCACCGTTACGTCTGTCAGTGACCTTGGGGTGGTTGACTGAGGGTAGGATCACCACGGGGGACTCTCCCGGCCAGGAGAGCACCACGTGCTACTCCTACTGTTGGAAAAGACTGCAATCAAGATCGTCCCACGAGGACATTCGAGATCAAGTAAAGGATCTGAGAAGTAAATGAAATAGTGAGAAAAATTGAAAGATGTAAATAAAGGAAGTAATAGAACATAACAGCTACTGTCCACTCTACTGTTGCCTTTAGTTAGTTTGCCACTCTACTCAGCGTTTTGCTGACGTGTTACACTCGTTACCTTTTTCAGGACCAGGTGTTGAGCAGCCAGGGTCGGCGGCTGCAGAGGACGCTGGGCCGAGTAGGGTCCAGTAGAGTTGCCACAGCTTTGTACCTTCTTTTGTTTCTGTTCTAGTGAGTAGTTTTGTTTCCGCTGTACCTTCTTTACCTGCAGTTTTTGTTATATGATAAATGTTGTTTTACTGTTGTGGTGGTGCCTACTGTAGTAGTTTCTTTCCTTACTGCTGTACTTTTTACTGTTAGTTATATTCATGCTGAATGTGGTTTATTTTACTGTCTTTTGGTTACTTCCTCGTTGGACGACTGGGTCTTGGGATTAGTCGAGTCGGTCCGGTTCTCGTGTCTCGTAGGGACTCGGGAACCGGGTCGTTACAAGATGGTATCAGAGCAAGGTCGTCCCGAGAAGTGAATCAACTGACTGGAAAATAGCCAATTCACATGTTTATAGCTAGAGTAGCCACCACAACATATCTCTTGGCATGAGTTCTTAGAAGTGTTGTTAGGTACCGTCTGTTTTGACGTTTCCGTTTTGTTTCGCGTCTCCTTACAGGAGATGCCTCGTCGTGGGACTGGCGAGACTGGCCGCGGGCGCGGCCGAGGGCGAGGACGGCGAGGTGGACGTGCTGTCGTTGACGTCTCGGTGGACCAGCCACCACTCCCTGGCATCCAGGCCCAGGACCTCGCCCGACTGATACGGGATATTGTACGAGAGGAGCTCCACCCACCGCCCCGAGCACCTCCTCCTGGGGTTGCAGAGGGGGAGTCCTCTGTGGGACCACGCGACGGACGCAGCGCCGGACACGAGGGAGGGGATGGGCCCCTGCCGCCCCCACCTTCCCCCGACACTTCTGTACACGAGGCACCTTCGCCTGGAGGTGCACCAGCACCTCCCCTACAGCACCACTTCGAGCTTTTCGGACAGTTCCGGAAGCTGAAGCCCCCCTCCTTCAAGGGGGATGAGGACCCGACCGAGGCAGAGGACTGGCTTGAGCAGCTGGAGAAGATCTTCGACACCCTTCGCCCCCCGGTGGAGTGCCGCGTGGCCTTTGCCACGTACCAGCTGGAGAGTGCGGCACACCGGTGGTGGAGGGCGGTCCGGGGACAGGAGAGGGACGAGCCGACGTGGGACCAGTTCGTCACCCTTTTCTGCGAGCAGTACTTTCCCCAGACGTGGCAGGACCAGAGGAGGCGGGAGTTCCACACTCTCCGCCAAGGGACGATGACCGTGAGCGCGTACCGCACGCGTTTCTTGGAGCTGTCCCGCTTTGCAGCGACAGCGGTAGCCACTGAGGAGGAGCGCCTTTGGAGGTTCACCGAGGGGCTCCGGCCTGCGATCCGGGGGTATGTCAAACCCCTGAAGCTGCCGACGTTTTCGAGGGTGGTAGAGGCAGCCATGACTTACGAGGAGACCAACCCGTCCGCGCGAGAGACCGACGGCGGGCGGAAGAGGCCCTTTCAGCCAAACTTCTCACAGGGCCGGCGAGAACGGAGACACGTGGCGTCCGCAGGAGAGCCGTCACGTTGTGCAGGGCCATCAGTGGCCTTTGGGGGCCCTCGACAGGGGCCAGTCGCCAGCACCGGACCCCCGCCTAGCCGACAGCAGGGACTCACTGAGGGCGGGAGTCGGGTTCCCCTCTGCTACCAGTGTGGCCAGCCGGGCCACGTCAGGAGGGACTGCCCATCTAGGGCAGGAGGTCAGCAGATACTTCCCGCACAGAGCACTGGAGGGCGCGCAGGAGGCCGCGGTTTCCAGGCGCGAGGAGGAGGACCGCAGTCGCGAGGAGGGTACCGGCCAGCACCTACCCGTCCGACGCAGAGTGTGGCTGCTTCGTCCGCACCTAGAGCTGAGGGGCGTATCAACGCCCTAACACACAGGGACGCCAGAGCTTCGGGATCCGTGGTAGCAGGTATGGTTTCGGTTTCTGGCAGACTCGTTTACACGCTTTTCGATTCCGGCGCTACGCACTCGTTTGTCGCAGACAGTTTCGCAGTTAGTTTGGACCAGGATTATACATTGTTAGAGAACCCGTTCGTAATCAGAGGTCCGAGTGGTCAGCTGTTTGTAGCTGAGGAGGTGTACACGGGTTGCGGGGTCAGCATCAGGGGACACAGCCTGCCAGCTGACCTGATTATGATACAGATGGAGGACTTTGGGGTGATCCTGGGGATGGATTGGCTGTCCGCTTACCACGCATTGGTGGACTGCTTTGAGAGGAAGATTGTCTTCTCCATTCCGGAGTTGCCTTCCTTCGAGTTTCACGGGCAGCCAGTGGACGGAGGTTTCAGGTGCATTTCGGCACTTCGGGCGGCGAGACTTTTGAGCCAAGGGTGTGAGGGCTTCTTAGCTTGTGTGGTGGCAGAGCACAGCCCCGTGGCAGACTTCCAGAGCATCCCGGTGGTCAGAGAGTACCCCGACGTGTTTCCAGACGAGTTACCAGGACTACCGCCCGAGCGTGAGATCGAGTTTGAGATCTCACTAGTACCAGGGACCAACCCCATCTCCACCGCGCCATACAGGATGGCACCGCTTGAGCTGCGAGAGCTCAAGTCTCAGTTGCAGGACCTTTTGGAGAAGGGTTTCGTGAGGCCCAGTGCGTCTCCCTGGGGAGCCCCGGTACTGTTTGTGAAGAAGAAGGATGGGACCCTACGCCTTTGTGTGGACTACAGACAGCTGAATAGGGTCACCATCAAGAACCGATATCCGCTGCCGAGGATTGACGATTTGTTTGACCAGTTGCGGGGTGCCACGGTGTTTTCCAAGATCGACTTGAGGTCTGGATACCACCAGTTGAGGATCAGGGAGACCGACGTCTCCAAGACAGCTTTCCGCACCCGGTACGGACACTACGAGTTTTTGGTCATGCCGTTTGGGCTGACCAATGCCCCCGCTGCTTTCATGGACCTGATGAACCGGGTGTTCAGACCGTACTTGGACCAGTTTGTGGTGGTTTTCATAGATGATGTACTCATCTATTCTAGAGATCGGACGCAGCACGGACAGCACTTGCGGATGGTTCTGGACACTCTGAGACGACGCAGGCTGTACGCCAAATACAGCAAGTGCGAGTTCTGGTTGAGGGAGGTGACCTTTTTGGGTCATGTGATCTCTGGAGGCGGCCTGGCGGTGGATCCCGCCAAGGTCGAGGCAGTGCTCAGGTGGGAGAGACCGCGTTCAGTCACTGAGATTCGCAGTTTCCTGGGATTGGCAGGTTACTACAGATGGTTCATCAGAGGGTTTTCGCAGATTGCACGTCCTATGACACAGTTGACTCGGAAGGATGTGCCTTTCACTTGGACAGACGCCTGTGAGGCGTGTTTTCTGGAGCTGAAGGAGAGGTTGACCTCGGCTCCCGTGCTCACCATTCCTGACAGTAGTGGCGGGTTCGTCGTGTACACGGACGCTTCCTTGCAGGGGTTAGGAGGTGTGCTCATGCAGAGGGGTCACGTGGTCGCTTACGCTTCGCGGCAACTGAAGCCCCATGAGCATACCTACCCCACCCATGACCTAGAGTTGGCAGCTGTTGTCTTCGCGCTGAAGACATGGAGGCACTACTTGTACGGTGAGACCTTCGAGATTTTTACAGATCACAAGAGCCTCAGATATCTTTTTGACCAGAAGGAGCTCAACATGAGACAGAGACGTTGGCTGGAGCTCCTGAAGGACTACGACTGCAGCATCTCCTACCACCCGGGAAAGGCCAATGTGGTGGCTGACGCCTTGAGCCGTAAGGCGCCCGCACGCTTGGCCAGTCTACAGTTACAGAGTTGGAGCCTTTTGGAGGAGGTGGGCAGTTGGCGACCTCTAGAGTTACGAGGGTACTGTGGGGCAGTGACGGTGACACGGCAGACCAGACCAGAGTTGATAGACCGCATCATCACGGGACAGATGGCCGATCCGTACTTGCAGTCTTTGCGCGACAGAGTACTGTCAGGGGACCCAGGGGACTTCTCTTTCACAGACCAGGTGTTACGCTTGAGGGGACGGCTGTGCGTCCCCAGAGACGAGGAGCTGTTGAGAGAGCTCCTGACTGAGGCACACGGTTCCAGATTCACCATACATCCCGGAAACACGAAAATGTACCATGACTTGAGACGCGAGTTCTGGTGGAGAGGGATGAAGCGGGATGTGGGTGAGTTCGTGCAGCAGTGCTTTGTGTGCCAGCAGGTGAAAGCCGAGCATCAGAGGCCTGCAGGGCCGCTTCAGCCGCTTCCAGTGCCAGAGTGGAAGTGGGAGAGCATCACCATGGACTTGGTGGTGGGTTTACCTGTTACCCAGCGAGGACACGACGCGGTCTGGGTAATAGTGGATAGGTTGACGAAGACGGCACGATTCTTGCCGATCCGAGTCACTTTGGGACCAGCACAGTTGGCAGAGAGGTATATCCGTGATGTGGTGCGACTACACGGAGTTCCGCGGGAGATCGTATCCGACCGGGATACCCGCTTTACGTCCCAGTTTTGGGCTGAGTTTCAGCAGGCTTTGGGGACGAGGTTGAGGTTTAGCACGGCTTACCACCCCCAGACGGACGGACAGTCGGAACGCACGATACAGACACTTGAGGATCTTTTGCGTGCCTGTGTACTAGACTGGAGGGGCTCTTGGGAGGAACACCTGCCCCTGGCAGAGTTTGCATACAACAACAGTTATCACTCGAGCATCGGCATGGCTCCCTACGAGGCTCTGTACGGGCGGAAATGCACGGCACCCTTGAGTTGGGTTGAGGTGGGGACCAAGTGGGAGGTTGACCCCAGGTTGATCCGGCAGAGTCAGGAGGTAGTTGAACAGATCCACAGACGACTCCGCACTGTCAGGAGCAGACAGAAGAGCTACGCAGATCGCAGACGCAGAGAGGTGCAGTTCGAGGTTGGGGACCACGTCTTTCTTCGTGTTTCGCCCATGAAGGGCTTACAGCGGTTTGGGGTGAGAGGGAAGCTCGCGCCGAGGTTCGTGGGGCCCTTCGAGGTCCTGGAGCGGGTTGGACCCGTTGCTTACAGACTTGCCCTTCCCCCGCAGCTTTCTGGTGTGCACGACGTGTTCCACGTGTCCAACCTCAGGAAGTACGTAGCCGATCCCAGCCACGTACTGAGTCACGAAAGCGTCGAGGTGAGCGACGACCTGACCTACCCCGAGCGGCCAGTGCAGATCCTAGACCGAGCCGTCTGCAGGTTGAGACGAAAGCAAGTACCCCTGGTAAAGGTTTTGTGGAGGAGCCAGCGGTACGAGGAGGCTACCTGGGAGCCTGAGGCGGCAATGCGGGAGCGGTACCCAGAGCTTTTCGCGGGTACGTCTTTTCGGACCGGCTTCGGTCCTCTTTGAGTTTGTTATGGTTATTTGGACATCCTTTTTCCGCACCCTAGTTGGCGCAAGTTTCGGGGACGAAACTTCCTTTGAGTTTGTTATATTGTAACGAGCGCGTACCCCCAGACGTCTTTTAAGACGTCTGGGAGGTGGCCCAGACGTCTGTCGAGACGTCTGGGATCACATCCAGACGTCTGACCAGACGTCCGGGATAGTTTACAGACGTCTGACGAACAGTTATACTCGCACGGGATATTCGTCTGCGCGCCTGTGCGCGCAGACCTGCGATTCGCATCTTCTCTGCGGCTGCAGGCGACTGCGGCCGTCTCTCTCCTCCTCTCCGCGCGGCGTTAAAAGGGGGAGGGGGCGCGCCTCCCCTCCCGTCTCCACCATCTTCCTCCTCTCCTGCTGCGGGCGGAGCGAGCGGACGCGAGGGCGCAGCGGCAGCGGCGCAGCGAAGGCGCGGAGGAGCTGCGGCGTGCGAGGGCGGGACTCTGCCGTGAGGGCGAGCTCGCCGGGAGCGGCTTGGCCGGCCGGCGGAGGGCGCAGGGGGCGCAGAGCGTCGCGAAGAGGGACCTGCTGCGGGCGGAGCAGCGGACGCGCGAGGTGCGACGCGGGCGGCGTCGCGAGCGGAGGCCGAGCGAGGTTCTGATTCTGGAAAAATCTCCAGAATCAGACGTCTGGACTGATATCCAGACGGCAAGGTCGACGTCTGTGTGATCATACAGACGTCTGAAAGGTGAGTTCCGCTTTCTCCTTCTTTTGTCGACTGACCGTACTGAAGGAGGAGGGTTGGCTGTGCGCAGGTGTTCGGATTCGTCATCCTTTGCGAATCCGACGTCTGGAAGTTGTACCAGACGACGGGAGTGACCTACAGACGTCCGGAGATACCATCGGACGTCTGGGATCTAGGAGAGACGTCGCCACAGACTTCTGGACGTCCGGGGAACCAAGCCGAACAGGTAATTCTCTGATCCACCGTTTAAGACGTCTGGAAGGAGTTCCAGACGTCTGATTTTGCACAGTATTGTCTTTCTCGACCCGTTTAGGGCCCGTTTGGGCTCCGTTTTCCGCGATTCGAGTTGCGTTCGATTCAGAGTTTATTCCTCTACCCGCCTACAGTAGCTATACACTGTTTTAAGACACTCCTTGTGTTTGATCCTTGTGATAGGACCTCGTTCGGTTGCCGTCTTGAGAGTCGCGGAGGCACGCGGGATTCCCGACCACGCCCCCATTACTTCCGTTGTACCTGGTAGAGTGGTTTTAAGCATTAATAAAATCTGTTAAAGTATGGAACCATAACTAGAACCTAGGGCATTGCATGAACCCTAGGAATGAGAAATGTATGGAATGATAGCTCCTAGGTGTTGCATGAATCCTAGGGCCGGAAAACTAGATTGTATGTTAGATCCTAGGATATGGCATGAATCCTAGGATGGAAAAACTAGTGGAATGTATATTACTGCAGTCTTGGAAAAATGGAAAGGAATATATAAGCTGCCTGTGAAATTAATTAATAGCTGCCTGTTATGAACAAAGAAACATGTTTGAGATCATGGAAATTGAGAACGTGAATCTGGAAAGTGAAACATATGATGTTCTGAGATAAAGGGCTGGAACCCTACGGGGAATTAGGAGTGGAACTCCTGGAAAGAAAAGGAATGGAACTGAGATGTAGTTGTACTGTCTCTTGGGTACGCAGTACCAAGGGAAGTACCTGTACCTGTTTTAGTGCAGAGTGGGGCCAGCCGCCCCAGGGACCCGGGGTTAGGCTTGGCCGCTCTGTACCGACTTGTTGGCCCTCGTGTACGTAGTACCGAGGAGAGCTAGTAGTGTTAGGAGAGTACTAGCTACCCCACGGGCCCCGGGGTTCTGCTAGCCTCCTTCACCGACTTGTTAGGCCCACTAGGGCAAACCAGGGTAGTCAGACGAGGGTGCGCGGACTGTGGAGGGGCAAGGCCCCGGTTTGGTTACTGTGGAGGGGTTGGACCCCTGTTACTGAGAGGGCTCTGCCCTGGTTCCGTGCTGTGCTTTGGGCGCACCCGTTAACGGAAACGACTGACCGCGTGCCAGTACGGGCTAGCTACCTGTGCGTTTATCGCGCGTGCCGTAGTCACCGTTACGTCTGTCAGTGACCTTGGGGTGGTTGACTGAGGGTAGGATCACCACGGGGGACTCTCCCGGCCAGGAGAGCACCACGTGCTACTCCTACTGTTGGAAAAGACTGCAATCAAGATCGTCCCACGAGGACATTCGAGATCAAGTAAAGGATCTGAGAAGTAAATGAAATAGTGAGAAAAATTGAAAGATGTAAATAAAGGAAGTAATAGAACATAACAGCTACTGTCCACTCTACTGTTGCCTTTAGTTAGTTTGCCACTCTACTCAGCGTTTTGCTGACGTGTTACACTCGTTACCTTTTTCAGGACCAGGTGTTGAGCAGCCAGGGTCGGCGGCTGCAGAGGACGCTGGGCCGAGTAGGGTCCAGTAGAGTTGCCACAGCTTTGTACCTTCTTTTGTTTCTGTTCTAGTGAGTAGTTTTGTTTCCGCTGTACCTTCTTTACCTGCAGTTTTTGTTATATGATAAATGTTGTTTTACTGTTGTGGTGGTGCCTACTGTAGTAGTTTCTTTCCTTACTGCTGTACTTTTTACTGTTAGTTATATTCATGCTGAATGTGGTTTATTTTACTGTCTTTTGGTTACTTCCTCGTTGGACGACTGGGTCTTGGGATTAGTCGAGTCGGTCCGGTTCTCGTGTCTCGTAGGGACTCGGGAACCGGGTCGTTACACGTACAATATGGAACAGCACATGCCTTGCCCTCTCAGAATAGAATAGGGGTCTTGCCCTTTTATAGTCTGCGTACCACTGTCCGACTATCCCGGTTTGCCCAACGGGCTAACAAGAGTCGGTGTAGGGTGGCCATGCCTAACCCGGGCCCCTTGAGGCGACTAGCTCCCCCCTACACTAAGTAGCTCACCTCGGTACCACGTATATGAGGGCCAGCAGGAGTCGATGTAGAGTGGCCAACTGTTACGACCCGATTCCTAAATTCCTACGAGACACAAGAATCGGACCGACTCGACTGATCCCAAGACCCAGTCGTCCAACGAGAAAGTAACCAAAAGAGCAATAAAATAAACCACATTCACCATGTATATAACTTGCAGTAACAAAATACAGCAGAAAAGAAAAGAACTACTACAGTATACACCACCACAACAGTAGAGAAATAAACAGGTACATAAACATGATGCTTATAATAAAAGAGTACCGTGGTAACAGAAAAATACTCACTACACAAAAGAAACGGTACAGTAGGTACTACGCAAGTAAGACTACTGGGTTCTACTAGGCCCAACTCCCTCTGCAGCCGCCGGCTCTGGCTGCTCAACACCTGGTCCTGAAAAGGTGACAAAGGTGACACGTCAGCGAAACGTTGAGTAGAGTGGCAACTAACTAGCTAGTAAAACAGTAAGGTGGATAGGTAGCTGTTATTTTTAATTTCTTTCTTTATTTTCTATTTACTCATTCTTGAATTATTTCTCAGATCTTTCTCTTGATCTTGAATGCACCTCGTGGGAACGATCTTGATTGCAGTATTTTCCGAAAAGTAGAAGTAGAACGTGATGCTCTCCTAGTCGGGAGAGTACCCCTATGGTAGTCCTACCCTCAGTCAACCACCCCAAGGTCACTGACAGACGTAACGGTGACTATGGCATGCACAATAAACGCACGGGTAGCTACCCCGCACTGGCACGCGATTAGTCGTTTCCATTAACGGGTGCGCCCCAAAGCACAGCACTGAACCAGTATAGGGCAGAGCCCTCTCAGTAATAGGGGTCTAGTCCCTCCACAGTAACTAAACAGGGGTCTTGCCCCTTCACAGTCTGCGCACCCCTCGCCTGACTACCCTGGTTTACCCAGTGGGCGTAACAAGTCGGTGTAGGAGGGCTAGCAGAACCCCGGGTCCCTGGGGCGGCTAGCTCCGCTTTGCACTAAACAGGGGGACAGTTGCTCTCCTTGGTACTCCGTACTCAAGGGCCAGCTCACTTCCCCAATTCTATTACATTCACCTCTCAGGAGCTCTACTCCTAATTCCCTGTAGGGCTCATGCTCATATTTCTTTCACTAAGCCAATTTAGGTTTCATCATTTCAGCTTTATATTCATATAGCCCATGTTCTAAACAGTTAATAGCCATTCATAACAAGCAACTGTTATCCAATTACGAGCAATTATCATTTTTCTTTCTACTTTTTCAAGACTGCAATTTATATATTCACGACATTTGTTTTGGTGTTTCTGTTCCTAGGATTCATGCCACACCCTAAGATCTATTATTCAATCTAGTTTTCCAGTCCTAGGATTCATGCCATACCTTAGGATCTCTCGTTTAATCTAGTTTTCCAATTCTAGGGTTCATGCCACACCTTAGAATCTATTAATTATCTCACAAGTGCATAAATGTTGGTAAATAATTAAAGGGAGCCACTCTACCCGCAAAATCGGGAGTACTGGGGGCGTGATCGGCAAGCTCGCGTGCCTCCTCAACCCCTAGCGTCGCAACGAAATGGGGTCTTAACACAAGGATCAAATACAAGGAGCTACTCATAACAAAATACAAATACTGTAAATAGGTAGAGGAACTAAATCTGAGAAGAACGAAACTTGAAACGTGGAAAACAGACTTCGAACGGACCCTAAATGGGTCAAAATCAGACGTCTGGAACATCTTCCAGACCTCTTAAACGATGGCTCAGGTCATACCTTGATCTGCGCGGTCCTTCAGACGTCCAGAATCTTGTTGAACCATCTGGACTTAGTTTCCAGACGTCCGACTGTCACTCCGGACGTCTGAAGACCGTCTCCGTCATCTGGTGCTGTGCCCAGACGTCCGATTTGTGTGGGAGGGCGTGCCCTTGCGCCTTCCCGAATGATACCTGCACACATACGCGACCATCCTCAACACGAAATGAGGCAGAAACCCTCGGCGAAACGGCTGCATGCCCGTATACGCGAAAGAAGAAGGGAAGGAAAATATCGTACCTTTCAGACGTTAGGAGGAAGAGGACCTTCCTCCAGACGTCTCCCGTGTCGTCTGGATGTAGGTCCAGACGTCTGATTCTGGAAAATTTTCCCAAAATCAGGACCTCCTCGCCTCCGCCTGTTGCTTACGGCTGTGCCGCGCTCGCCTGCTGCTTGAGTTGCGGCAGCTCCTCCCCAGCACCACGCTCCTGCTGCGCACCCGTTGGCCAGCCCTGGCTGCTCTGGCGAGCTCGCACCCTTGCGCTCTAACCCTTCTCCCTCTCACTGCAACTCCTCCCCGCGCACCCACGGCAGCAGCTGCTGCCCTCGCCCGCTCACTCTCACGCTAACAGGAAGAAGGAGAAAAAGAACAAGGCGGTGGAGTGATGGTGAGGGAGAGAAGAGGGGGTGTATTTGAAGGTGCTGTGGGGAGAGAGAGAAAAAAGAAGGCTGCGCCTGCAGAGAGGAAAGAAAGAGAAGAAAGGAGGGCGGCAATTCAGTCTGCGCGCGCATGCGCACAGACGCGAACCCATACGCCAAAAAAATTAAATTCCAGACGTTTGGGAAGGCTTCCAAAAGTATGACCAGACGTCTGGGCCAATTCCCAGACGTCTTAAACGACGTTTGATGTCGGAGTCATAACACCAACTCACCCCGGGTCTCAACCCAGGGGCGACAAGCTCCCCTCTACAGTATAAGGGATAGTTACTCTCTTTGGTACTGCATACACGAAGGTTAGCTTACTTCCCTTAACGGCGGCCTGTGGGCGGCAATTTCAGAACCATCCGATTCTCCGTGCTACGGTATTCTTGTCTCGTTCTACATTCCCCATAGGGTTTGTACATGAATTTCTCTACATCCGGTTTGATATATACAGAACAGGTAGCTCAATCACAGTACATGTTTGTTCATAAAGTGGTCCATTCCAGCTCATGATTTACTCAATCATTTACATGCATTTTTCTCTAGCCTTAGTGTTCATGTTACAACCTAGGGTTCAATTGAATGGATGTATTCTAGAGCATACGTTTATTTCTTCCTAGGGTTCATCTCACATCCTAGGTTTAACTAATTGCATGCATTTTATTAATCTAGAGATTTATAGTCCGAACCACTCTACCTGGATAACCGGGTGGAATGGGGGCTTGTACAGTAGCTCCCGACGTCTTCGCAGGTCCCGTACACCTAACGAACTGGAGACCTAAAACATGGATTGACAGGTCAAAAGGATTTCAGATGATACAGACAAGATACCATTACGTGAAGAAATTTGAATGGAAAACAAAGACGTTTCGTTTATGGAGAACCAACATCGTTTGGGCCTTGTACAGGCCTAAAAGCACGAGGTCTGACAGAAATCAAATGTCTGGGAGAGATCCCAGATGTCTTAAACTAACTCGCAGGCATACCTCTATCGAGGCTCCTCTATCGGACGTCTGGAATGCAGTGTCGACGTCCGAGGGTTCCGTCAGACATCTGGAGATGCTCCTGGACGTCTGAAATTGTCTCGATCCTCACTCCGACGCGCCTCCCAACCTTTGACACATGCGTGTGCATTGTCAGGATTTGGCAGAGAAAATATGGGAAAACAAAGCTCTACTAGATGCCTCATATTACCTTCAGACGTCTTCCCCGACGTCCGGAGGTCACTCTGGACGTCTGATTCCGTGGAAAATGACTTCCGCAGAATCGTTCTGGGCTCTCCTTGCCGCGGAAAGTGCGGCAGAGCAGTACGGCACCCTCTGCTCGCGCACTCAAACCCACGATCTGCTCTTCGTTCTCTGCTCGCTCTCTCCCTCTCTGGCTCAGCTAAGTAGTATGAGACAAAGTGGAGTAGAGGGGCTTATAATGGGAGAGGAGGTGAGGGGAAGGGCATGGACGAGGGAGTGGTGCGAAGTGGGCATCGCAAGGAGGGGAGAGGTGGTGAGGGGAAAGGCATAGCGTGCGCACGATACGTGCAAAAGAGAAAAAGTATTTTCAGACGTCTAGCGATCTCCCTAAATGTCTGGATAGACGTCTGATAAACATTCTAAACGTTTTAAACTTCCAAATGGTGATGGGTCATTCTAGAAAGAGACAGAGAGAGCCCATAAAGAAGCAAGCTGTCATGTAAAAAGAAATAATCGCAAACCTAAATAATCAACATGGGTCAATATGTGTGTCCTCTAAAAACAACAAAACTAATACCAGCCATCCATCCCTTTCCCTAAACTCTCGAAAAAAAATTAGGAAAGATCGGATCTTTTATAAAAATATTTTTCTATGTATCATATATTTTAATTTTTAATTAATATATTTTTATTTTTTGTGATGCAATAATTTATATATTTTAATTTTCTATCGATAAAATATACCTCATACTATAATTTTTCTTTTATAAAATATAAAAATATATATCATTTTCTACCTAAACTGTGTATATTTTATTATACAAGGTGCAGATCAATCAGGCATGTACTGTTCAGTTACCATTTATTTATTTCTTTTCCCTTTGTATTGTTGTCATGCGTAAGTTTTTTGTTTTTTTTGACATGACTCATTTATGGCTCTTTCTTGTTGTTTATTTTGATATGTTTACCTTTGAATATGTTTGAAAATTTTTTCCAAGTAATGGTACAAGAATGCAGGTGTATTTATTTTTTTTAACTTTTAGTTCTTACGGATTGGTGATATTTTTTCTTTTTATATTTTTGAATGTTCCATGACTTATTTTTCTTTTTTATTCTCTTAGGATACCTTTTTTTCCTCGTAAGGTACATGATGCATATTGTATTAAGAATTTTCCTCCTATGTGACTTGATGTATGTTATGATTTTTAATCAATAGAATATATATTGTATTAGAAATTTTTTCTAAGAATACATGTTATATTGAGAATTTTCCCAAACAAAGGTACAGAGATGTATGTTGTAATATATTTTTTGATTCATCGTATGCTTTGATTTTAAATTGATGTATTTTAATTTTTTACTATGCAACACATCATATATTTTAATTTTCAATTAATGAAATACATTATGTTAACAATTTTTTCTTTATAGGGATACACAAATGTATTATGTATTTTGATTTTTAATTTATATATTTTGATTTATCAAAATACATCGATAAAAATTAAAATAAAAAATATATTTTAATTTTCAACGAAATAATAAGTAACTTTTTGTTTAAATATAAAAAAATCAAAACACCTCGATCAAATCATCACAGATTACAATATACGTTACCTTACTTTCTCCTTTTTATTAATTTTTTCGAACTGAAAGCTAGATATATACAGACCTCACCATCGTTATCATCATCGTCACAATTTGACAAGTACATAAACAATCGATCCCTTCTAGAGGGAGAAGCAACTACTATCATGCCGGAGGACCACGGCGGGTGGAGCCACCCTGCCGGCGTCGACGGCCCCGGCCCTCCGCTTCGCCGCGGTGGTCCGCGGTAGGTTCTCCGGCACTACGCTCTCCAACAAGTTCTCCTTCCAGCTCGGGCACGCCCTCCTCTGGCTCCACCTCGCCGCCGCCGCCGCCGTCGGAGCGCTCACCTCGGCAGCCGCCGGCGACTCCACCACGACGAGCCCCCCCACCGTCGCCGAGCTGAACACCACGCAGGCCGCCGCCGTCGAGGCGCAGCGGCTCCCCCAGCCGATCTCTCTGCTCGCGGGCCTGCAAAGCGAAGTGCGGGGTACACGTGCCATGATCAGAAAGATGGAAACTTTACGTGGGAGTTTAGAAGAGCGAGATGGGAGAGGAGAGTTGGGTCGCTTACGTTAGCTGTGGAGATTGCTTTGGCGGCGGAGGGTGGAGGCAGCAGCGGGCGGAGGCGGCCATTGGAAGAGGAGGAGAGGTATGTGGTGGTGCTCGGGGAAGGAGAGCCATTCGTGTATTTATAGAAAGTAGGTTTAAAATAAAAAAGGTTGAAATATCGTGAGCGAGAATTAATATGTTTTTCAGGGGTTTATCATCAGACTTTTTTTATATCACTCAAGTACTCGTGCTTTCTCTGGCATTTACATACAGGCTTCAAAATGTATCACTCAGGTGGAGGAAAGAGCAAGAGAACATACACACACACATATATATATTGACACACGACGTTGTATATTAATTTGGATATTATTTATTTCTTATATTTAATTTTTTTTTATTCGGATCGACGGTACGGCATCTCCCTCTCATTCTCCGTCTCTCTCAAAATTATGTTGTCACCGTTGAGCGTGGATGTTTATTTATATTTTAGTTGGTGTATTTTTATTCATAGTTGGTAAAGATTTTTTTTATTTTACTTAAAAAATTATTATTTTAAAGAAAGTAATGTATTTTAATTTTTATACCATATATTTTGATAGAAATGAAATGTATCAATTAAAGGTTAAGATACGGCGATTAATTAATTTATGGGTGATGATGTTTCTTTGTTTTTGTTTTTTTTGGAGATATTTATTTAGGTTTTTAATAAGTATATTTTAATTTTTAATCGATATATTTCAAAATATACTTATACATTTAATTTATTAAGCGATGATGTTTCTTTATTTTTTGATAAAAGAAATATACCATTTCAAATATTACTAGTGTATTTTACATTTTATATGATATGTTTTAGTAAAAGACTAAAGTATATTGATTAAAATTCAAAATACACAAATATATTTAATTTACCGAGCGGAGATACTTATTTACTTTCAAGGATGTTTATCTACTTTTTAGTCAGTGTTTTTGATTTTTAATAGATGTATTTCAATAAAAAATTAAAATTTACTAATTAAAAATTAAATTACACCAATATATTTAATAAAATAACCTTTTGAATCATAAAATTTTGATACAATTTAAATTTGTATATCCCGATGATGATATGTAAACTAAAAACTATTATATATATATATAATTTTCATCGTACATCCAATTTTGGTATTTTAAGAGATGCCTTTCCCCCTTTGATTACCTTAGCTTTGGTGGGTTTGATTACTTGCAATTTCTAGATCTAAGTGGTAAGATTCCCATGGTTTTTAATTGCTTTAGGTTTGTGGTCGTTGGGTCTCAAACTCATAAGCTTCACGATCCTAATTAACATATGGTATGTTTTGAATTGGCTCATATATGATTAAATATGCAATCTTCTACCGATGGATGGATGTAATTAAGATTTAGAAAGTTAATATGTGATATTTGATTGGTTGGGTAATTGTATAGACAATATGCTGATAACTATGTAATTTTACATTTTTTATTTTTAAAAATATAAATAATCAGTTAACTTGCTTAAATTTATACCATCGGTCTCAAACATATGAAAAATTAAAATTATAACTATTAAAGATGTCTCTAGTGTTTAAAAAAAAAAGCAACCTTAACTACTATATAATTAAGAATATAAAACATAACATTTTTAAAAATTAACCTATTTGAATATTTGGCGAAGTTCTTCATTTAAGGTCTATTTACAAATTAATTTTATATATGGGCAAGTGTACCTATAATCAGATCCCAATGGTCAACCTGGATTGACCATTGAAACATCTCATGATATGCAATTTAGGAGAAGGGTCATCTGGGCATATGCATGTGATTGATATTCTGAACCTTGGACGTAATTACATGCAACTCTTTAGATATATTTGGATTGTTCATATAATTTAAAGGTATTTGCATAAAAATGTACTAATTACTCAATTAAAACTTATTCATTAATGAATACTTAGAAAATTACCTTTGTGTTAGCTCAAAATTGAAATGACCATTCCCAATGGTTGTTTGGCCTTTTCGTAGAACTTGAGGGGGAGGGGGGGTTGTCGCAAATGTAACTTCCTTGGAACTTGCCTTGTGGACCTAGGGGGAAAAATGGGGTTCTTTGGGGGCAAAACTACAAATACCCTGACCCCACTCACCCCCACGCCACCCTAAACCCAAATCCTACCCCTTACCCTATTTAAGACCCTACCCCACCCCGTCCAACCTCGAACGACGCACCCACACACACCTTCCCCTTCCTTCCTTCCTCGTGCCTCCCTACTTGTGTAAGGAGCACGAGCAACTGGATCGTGAGCTCACGAGGAGTTGCCAGAGAATGTAGGGGAGAGGACGAGGCCAGGTGTGTGAAGAGCTTGTGAGGAGAAGGCTGAGGGTGTTGCGTGCCATTGCAGGAGCTGTTGCAGCTCTTGGTGCGAAAGGGAGTGTTAAGACCCGATGCACCAAGATCTCTTTAAGACGTCTGGGAGTTGGCCCAAACGTCTGATCAAACATCTGGACGCCTTCCCAAACGTCTTGAAATTAATTTTGCGTGCGTACAGGAGCGAATCTGGACGCAGGCGCACGCAGACTGACTTCCCAGCCACCCTCTTCTCTTTCTTTCTTCCCCCGCCGACTTGCAGAGCCCCCCCTCGTGCCTACGTATACCCCTCCTCTCCCTCACGCCACCCCACTCCCTTCCACCCATCTTCTCCTTCTCCCTGCTAGCGAGAGCGCGAGCGAGAGAGAGCGGCAGAGCGGCTGCTGCGAGCTTGTGGGGAGAGAAGCTACTGCGAGAGGAAGTAGAAGCTCGACCATGAAGGTGTGAGCTTGCCGGGGCTACTAGAGTCGGCCGGCAGGAGGACGATGAGCGTGGGGTGTCGCGGAGGGGCTGCTGCAGCTCGGGCAGCAGGCAGACAGGGCATGGCACGGCCGTGCGTCGCGGGCAGAGAGCGGATCGGGCTCTGGTTCTGGAAAATTTTCTAGAATCAGACGTCTGGACTTACATCCAGACAACGCTGAAGACATCTGATAAGTAAGATAGTTCTTACCTTCTCCAAATTGCGCGTGTATGGCCATGCAGCCATCCGTCGCGATTTCTTCTGCGTTTCGTCGTACTGAGAGTAGGAGTGTGTGTGCGCAGGTTCTGCTCGGGAGGGCGCGAGGCCGCAGTGCCAGACGACGAAGAGGACCTCCAGACATCCGGGGTGATAATCGGACGTCTGGAAACCAAGGCCGGACGTTCCAGCGGGCTTCTAGACGTCTGAAGGACTGTGCAGAACTGAGGTACGACTGATCCACCTTTTAAGACATCTGGAAGATGTTCCAGACGTCCTATTTTGGACAGTTTCGTCATTTTTAACCCGTTTAGAGCCCGTTCGGAGTCCGTTTTCCACGTTCCGAGTTGTGTTCTTTCTAGAATTAATTCCTCTATCCATTTATAGTAATTGTATACTGTTCTGATAAACTCTTTGTGTTTGATCCTTGTGTTACGATCCCGTTCCGTTTCAGTCTCGAGGGTTGCGAAGGCACGCAGGATTGCCGACCACGCCCCTAGTACTCCCGGTTTCGCTGGTAGAGTGGCTTTTTAATTTATTTAACAAAATTTGTTACAATTATGAAACAATTAATAGAGTCTAGGGCATTGCAAGAACCCTAGGACTGAGAAATTGGATTGAATGATAGATCTTAGGGTATTGCATGAATCCTAGGATTGGAAAACTAGATTGAATGATAGATCCTAGGGTACGGCATGAATCCTAGGACTGGAAAACTAGATGAATATATAAATATTGCAGTCTTCGAATAGTAGAAAGGAAATGATAACTGTCTGTAGATTGGTTAACAGCTACCTGTTATGAATGAATACGTATGATTGAGAACATGGGTTGTATGAACGTAAAGCTAGAACGGTGAAACCTAAATTGGCTGAGTTAAAAGAGCTTGAACCCTACGGGGAATTAGGAGTAGAACTCTTGGAAAGGGAATGGAATAGAATTGGGGAGGTGAGCTGGCCCTTGAGTACGGAGTACCAAGGAAAGCGACTGTCCCCCTGTTTAGTGCAGAGTAGAGCTAGCTGCCCCAGGGACCGGGGTTAGGTCTGGCCACTTTGTACCGACTTTTGACCCTCATGTACACAGTACCGAGGAGAGCTACTAGTGTAGGGAGAGTACTAGCTACCCCACGGGCCCGGGGTTCTGTTGGCCCTCCTACACCGACTTGTCAGGCCCACTGGGCAAACCAGGGTAGTCAGGCGAGGGTGCGCGGACTGTGGAGGGGCAAGGCCCCTGTTTGGTTACTGTGGAGGGGTTGGACCCCTGTTACTGAGAGGGCTCTGCCCTATACTGGTTCCCGTGTTGTGCTTTGGGCTCACCCGTTAACGGAAACGACTGACCGCGTACTAGTGCGGGGTAGCTACCCGTGCATCTATCGCGCGTGCCGTAGTCACCGTTACGTCTGTCAGTGACCTTGGGGTGGTTGACTGAGGGTAGGACCACCACGGGGGACTCTCCTGGCCAGGAGAGCACCACGTGTTACTTCTACTTTTCGGAAAAGACTACAATCAAGATCGTTCCCATGAGGAACATTCAAGATCAAGAGAAGGATCTGAGAAATAAATCAATAGTGAAATAATAGAAAGACGTAAATAAAGAAAGTAAAAATATAACAGCTACTGTACACTCTACTGCTTCTTTAGCTTTTAGTTGCCACTCTACTCAGCATTTCTCTGAGGTGTTCCCCCCTTGTTACCTTTTCAAGACCAGGTGTTGAGCAGCCATAGTCAGCGGCTGCAGAGGCCGTTGGGCCTAGTAGGGTCCAGTAGGGTTACCATAGTACTTTCCGTACTTTCTTTCGCTGTAGTGAATAGTTTTCTGTTACTCCTTGTATCCTCTTTAATGTAAACTTCATGTTTATATTTATGTTTATTTATCTACTATTGTGGTGGTGCATACTGTAGTGGTTCTTTCCTTTACTGCTAGTTATATACATGGTGATTGTGGTTTATTTTACTGCTCTTTTGGTTACTTTCTCGTTGGATGACTGGGTCTTGGGATTAGTCGAGTCGGTCCGATTCTCGTGTCTCATAGGGATTCGGGAATCGGGTCGTTATAGGGAGGCTTCACGAAGGGTCCTGCGGAATAATTTTTCCATAATATCACATGTCTGCGAAACTCTCCATACGTCTAAAGGATTCGCCGAACGTTTGGAGGTGACACTGGATGTCTGATAGCGCGCAAGATACTAAGGTAGCTCTCTGTCTGAACCCTGTGTCATTTGTACAAACTTGGCAACGTCACTTTCTTACTGCGCGTGTCTACGTTGCTACAGGGTTGTTGGGAAGGCACTCTGGTGTGGTGCCCGAGGCACTTTAGGATGTCTGGAAGCATCGTCAGACGTCTGACCTCCCTCACAGGCGATCGGGAGCAGTGTCAGACGTTCGAAGACACCCTCAGACGGCTATGAGGGGTTTCAAACGTAGGAAACAGACGCAGAGAGCAAGGTGAGGATTCTTCTCACTTTTAAGACGTCTGGGACTCACCCCAGACGTTAGATATTGGTTTGATTTCCCTATTTCAGGCATTAGGCGACCGGTCCAGTTGAACCCGCCTGCCTGGTTCGATTCAGGTGAACCGGGAAGGGTGTTTGGGCTGGTTCAAGGCCCAAACGAAGTCGATTTTTCGCAAACGAAGTACCGTTGGCCTTCTATCAGATTTTCCTATGTGATGAGATCGTTACCCACTGTTTTGAACTAGTTTTCACTTGATGAAACATTTGTCAAAGTATTAATGTCTAGTTTGACCAACCGTTTTGAATAGGGCATCCGTCCGTGGTGCGCACGAGACCTGCGAGGGCTGTGAGGTCTATCGTTCGTGCCCTCACATCTCCCGTTTACCTTGGTAGAGTGGTCCTCTCTACTCCTGTGGTTTAAATTTCTTAAAGTGCATGCTAAATTAGAATCGTCTACTTGAAACCTCGGGCATGGGATGAACCTTAGGACATAGAATGTGAATGTTAATATTTGTCATATGAACCTAGCCTGCTATAAATCGATAATGCATGTGGTTAAAACCCTATTGTGAGAACTTGAATGTCTAATTGCTGTGATGAGTTCTTATTCTGTTGAATCACGAGCTACGTATTATGTGATTAAGAAATCAGATTGTGATTAGAGATACATCTCGTATAATGAAGTGAGAGGAATGCTATGCACAAACCCTACGGGGAACTAAGAAAGGAATCAAAATATAATGATATGAAAATCAGATGTGTGATGGAACATGTTGCCTATTGGTTGGTTAGTTGTATGGACATGAGTATGGAAAGTGAGCTGGTCCTCGTGTATGCGGTACCGAGAAGAGCTACTGTCACTTTAGTATAGGGGGGAGCTAGCCGCCCCTTGGTGTTACGAACATGGCTTCAAAACGTCTTTTAAGACGTCTGGGAGGTGGCCCAGACGTCTGACCAGACATCTGGAACCCCTTCCAGACATCTGGGATTTAATTTCCGTGGCACAGTGGATTTCGTCTGCGCGCGCTGCGGATACCTTCTTTTTCCCTCTCCTCCTGCGGGCACAGGCGCTGTCTCTCTCTCTCTCTCCCTCTCTCTCCCCGCACGGCTTTAAAAAGAGCCCTCACCCTCTCCCTCACTCTCATCTCCTCCGCTCCTTCTTCTTCCTCTTCCAGCCGGAGTGCGAGTGCGAGCGAGCAGCGGCAGTGGCAGCAGCGGCGAGTTACGGGAGGAGGTGTCGCGCGAGGGAGGAGACGCTCGGCCGTGAGGGCTCGAGCTCGCCGGGGCAGCTAGAGCCGGCCGGCGGGGGAGCCGCGGACGTGGAGCGTCGCTGGAGGGCTGCTGCAGCTCGAGCAGCAGGCGGACGAGGCGCGGCCGTGCGTCGCGGGCGGAGGGCGAGTCGAGCTCTGATTCTGAAAATTTTTCCAGAATCAGATGTCTGGGATTCCAACCAGACGACTGTGAAGACGTCTGGAGGACTGTCCAGACGTCTGGTAAGTAAGTTATTTTCATCCTTCTTCCTTTTCTGCGACCGTCCGTACTGAGCACGAGGAGTGGGTACGTGCAGGTTCTAAGATTCGCATCCAACACGAATTAGATGTCTGGCCGCAGTGCCAGACGACTGGAGGAACTTCCAGATGTCCGGGGTGACCATCGGACGTCTGGGAACTAAGCCAGACGCCCCCGCAGGCTTCTGGACGTCTGAGAGACTACACAAAGCGAATGTGTCTTCTGAACCACTTTTTAAGACGTCTGGAAGAGGTTCCTGACGTCTGATTTTGGACTGTTTTGTCGTTTTCGACCCGTTTGGGGCCCGTTCGGAGTCTGTTTTCCACGTTTCGAGTTGCGTTCTTTTCGGGATAAAATCCTCTACCCGTTTATAGTAATTATATACTGTTCTGAGAAACTCCTTGTGTTTGATCCTTGTGTTAGGATCCCGTTCCATTGCAGTCTCGGGGGTTGCGGAGGCGCGCGGGATTTCCGACCACGTCCCCATTACTTCCGTTGTAGCTGGTAGAGTGGCTTTAGAAATTATTAACATAATTTGTTACAATTATGGAACAATTAATAGAACTTAGGGCATTGCATGAATCCTAGGAATGAGTAACCAGATTGAATGATAGATCCTAGGGTATTGAATGAATCCTAGGGCCGGAAAACTAGATTGAATGATAGATCCTAGGGTACGGCATGAATCCTAGGATTGGAAAACTAGTGAAATGAATATACATATTGCAGTCTTGGAAAATGTGGAAAGGATATAATAGCTGCCTGTAAATTGGTTTAACAACTGCCTGTTATGAATAAATGAACATGATTGAGAATATGGGTTGTATGAACGTGAAACTGGAAAGGTGAAACCTGAATGTGCGGAGTTAAAAGAGCTGGAACCCTACGGGGAATTAGGAGTAGAACTCCTGGAAAGTGAATGGAATAGAATTGGGGAAGTGAGCTGGCCCTTGAGTACGGAGTACCAAGGAGAGTGACTGCCCCCCTGTTTACTGTAGAGCGGAGCTAGCCGCCCCAGGGACCTGGGGTTAGATCTGGCCACTTTGTACTGACTTGCTGGCCCTTGTGTACGCAGTACCGAGGAGAGCTACTACTGTAGGGCGAGTACTAGCTACCCCACGGGCCCCGGGGTTCTGCTAGCTCACCTACACTAACTTGTTAGGTCCACTGGGCAAACCAGGGTAGTCAGACGAGGGTGCGCAGACTGTGGAGGGGCAAGGCCCCTGTTTGGTTACTGTGGAGGGGTTAGACCCCTGTTACTGAGAGGGCTCTGCCCTGTACTAGTTCCGTGCTGTGCTTTGGGCGCACCCGTTAACGGAAACGACTGACCGCGTGCCAGTGCGGGTTAGCTACCCGTGCGTTTACCACGCGTGCCGTAGTCATTGTTACGTCTGTGAGTGACCTTGGGGTGGTTGACTGAGAGTAGGATCACCACGGGGGACTCTCCCGACCAGGAGAGCACTACGTGTTACTTCTACTGTTCGGAAAAGACTGCAATCAAGATCGTTCCCACGAGGAACATTCGAGATCAAGTGAAGGATCTGAGAAATAGATAGATGGTGAAACAATAGAAAGACGTAAATAAAGGAAGAAATAAAATAAAATCACTTCTGCACACTTTACTGCTTCCTTAGTTCAGCTGCCACTCTACTCAGCATTTCGCTGACGTGTTACACTCGTTACTTTTCAGGACCAACTGTTGAGCAGCCAGGGTCAGCGGCTGCAGAGGACGCTGGGCCGAGTAGGGTCCAGTAGAGTTACCACTGTTCTTTTGTGCCCTTTTTGTTCCACTGTATTGAGTAGTTTTTGTTACTCTCTGTACTTTTCTTTACTCGCTGTTTTTGTTATGTTATAAATGTTGTTCTACTGTTGTGGTGGTACATGCTATACTAGTTCTTTTTCTTACTGCTGTATTTTGTTACTGCTAGTTATATTTCATGTTGAATGTGGTTTAGTTTACTGCTCTTTTGGTTACTTCCTCGTTGGACGACTAGGTCCTGGGATTAGTTGAGTCGATCCGGTTCTCGTGTCTCGTAGGGACTCGGGAATCGGGTCGTTACACTTGGGTTGGGACCCGGGGTTAGGATTGGCTACCCTACACCGACTCTTGCTCGACCCACTGGGCAAAGTAGGATAGCTGGGCGAGGGTATGCAGGTTGTTGTGGGGTGTGGTCCCTGTTTGGTTCTTTGTTGTACATTTGGGCCTACACGCTAGCGGAAATGATTGACCGCGTGCCAGTGCAAGGTAGCTAGTCGTGCACTTATTGCGCTTGCCGTAGTCACCGCTAATCACGGTCATGACCCTGGGGTGGTAAACTGAGTATAGGACTACCGCGGGGTGCTCTCCTGGTCAGGAGAGTGTCATGTGTACATCTTGTATCGTGGGAAAACTGCAATCAAGATCGTTTCCTTGGGGAACAAGTGGATTAAGAAATGTTGTGGATCCTTATTAGAATAATCGAATCAGAAAACACATAGATGAGATAAATAGAAACATATGATAATAGATAATTGGAAAATGTATGATTAGTTAGTTGATTGTTCCTTTATGTTTAATTGCATGTAAATGACTTATCCACCACTCTACTCAACGTTAACTGACCACAGATTTATATAACCATGTTTAGGTCAGGGAGTTGAGCAGCTAGCGCCGCCGGTTGTAGAAGGTGCTAGGCCCAGTCGAGCCCAGCCATAATTGTATTTTCTCTGCTTTCTGTTTCAGAGCCCTTTTATTGGTAGTGCATATCTTTATCCTATAGTAACTGTTTTTGTTAGATCTCTAGTTGTGATGGCTATGTCTGTAATAGTACTTTCCGCTTGTGGCATGTGACATCCTTGAGCTTTTTTGTTCTATTTTTCATTACTGTCTATTGTTTATTTTTGTTTAGTTACATTGCATGTGTGGTTGTGGAATGATTTATGTATTTGGTTATTTCTCGTTGGACGACTGGGTCTTGAGATCTAGTCGAGGCGGTTGATATCGAATTCCGTAGGGAGTCGGGATCGGGTCATAACAAAAATGTATACATTTAACCTCATATATGCAATATTGGTATGTTCTTCTTCACTACCTATGAAGTTCATATCAATAGCAGCTGAAAGAGATACCACACTCATTCCTTCTCTTATTATGTCTTTTCATAATTGCAACTTATCCCACTAATTAAGCATCCTAAAAACTCAAATGATACCTTTGCTTCTCCTTTCTCCAACCCCTAGGCTAAATGCCAAATCGTCTTCAATTTGGAACCATCATGTTCCATATAATCAAACATAACCTCTATATCTGATGAATTGACATGGATGGAGCACTACTTATGCCATTATTTGTGTTGGTTGATTTATTTTTTCCATCCATTGTTTACTCTTTTTTTTTTTAGCTGCCATAATGTAGCTCTCCCTATTTGTTTGTTTTTTTTGTTTGCTACACTATTGCTCTCTCTCTTCTCTTTTTATTTCTTATTTTCTTATTTTATTTTTCTTATACACTATTTAATACGTACGTTTGTTTCAAATTCCGTCTCCACCGTCGACTTCCTCATCTTGTGCTCTTCTATTATAGATCAATATTGAGTATGCTTTTACGAAAGTATGGAATAATACATATACAAAACTAGACTGTGTAAATACAATTTAAGATATCAATTGAAAATTAAAATACATCGGATAATATATTTTGTAATGTACGGTGTAATTTGATTTCCAGTTGATTTTTTTTATTTTTTATCAATAAAAAACCAAGATATATCAGGTAATGTATTTTTCGACGTACAATGTGTTAGTCTTCAACCGATTGAAAATCAAGATAAACTAATTGAAAATCATATTAGACTTTCATATGATTAACTTTTATACTCTTATAGTAATTGACTTTTATACTCTCGTAGCAACGTAGGAGCTAAAAATTAGCTGATTATTGAGAGGATGTTAGCAATCTAATATTTTATATTGGAAAGGGTGCAGTCGAAAAAAGTCACAGGATTGTTATCATGGACCTATATACAAATATCTCATTAGAGTAACATCTACGTAAGTGCGAGAGGGGCCTGTGGTGCCATCACAGCGGTTGATGTGGACATGGACGATGGATACTCAATGGAAATCCATCCTTTTCATTATTTGATGTTGCGTGTGGGATTATAATTAGAATAGGCCCTTGCCGAACACGTGGGTTTGGTCTCTGATTAAGATCCAATGAAGCATGTGGAATTTAAACTTTGATAAGTATGACTTTATGGTGGCGATAAGAAGGGCTTATGCTTCGGCACATACATGTGGATTTTCTTTAAACATTGCTTTCTTTCCTCATCATCACCATTAATTTCAAACATATGTTTTCACTCTAGGATGTCTTTTATCTCTTTTTCATATGCTAAATGTTCTTTCAAATGTTTGAGTTACCTCTTTCAGATGTCTCACATTCATTTTTAGACATTTGAATTGGTGAAATTTTGCATTAATATCTTGTAGTCATTCTAACTTAAATAACTACATTTCCATAGGAATGCTAGTGACTTCTAGGGCTTAAACCTGATCTCTTAAACCTTATGAATGCTCACCTAAGGTCTTGTAAGCATATGCACCAAGCAACACTTTCTAATGAAAATTCCTCTCATTTTTCTCAATAAGTTCTTGTGCTCTCATTGTTTTTGAAAATTCTAAGAGCATACTCTCTCTCTCTCTAATTGATCTATGTTACATGTAGGTTTGACATGAGAGCATTTTTGCCTTACTTTCCATTTCGTAACCTTCAATGGCTCTTAGGATTTTTATTTATATTATTTTTTGATTAATTAGTTAGGTATTTGAGTTGTAGATTTCTGTTATCTTTTGAAGATGACAGAACTCTCTTTAGAGGTTATCCGTAATTGATTTTTCTAGGATAAAATCTTAGATTTGAAATTTAGGTTGAGATTTTTCCTAGAAATATTTTCTCTATGAATCCTATTGTTATCTAGTACAATTATTTATATTTAAATTTTGTTGTATAATTTAACCTTATTTCTTGTGTCACTGCCATAATTGTCTTAGTGATTGCATGGAATTTAACTCTAGCCCCGTTGGCCTGTCACATAGAATATGATATGTATGGGCACGAGAAGTTGTTGGGAATCTGTAGGCACTAAAATTGGCAACATGCAGTGCCCGAGAGAGAGAGAGAGAGAGAGAGAGAGTGAGTAACGTATTGCATTACAGGAGCTTGACGTATAAAAGATAATCATGAAAATAAAATAAACGATGGATATTAAGTGAAAATCACCATAACCAAATTGTTGGAATAAATAGGAAAAACAGACAAAGCACAAAAAGGTGGTTGTTGTAGTTATGGCATTTGTTCGATACATGGTTACATTATTTGTTTTGTTTATCATTTTTATCTGATGTAGTTACATAGATATGTTCCAAAAATCGATTTCCTTTCCTTCCATTCTTCAATTCCTTTTATTTATTTATTTTTTTCTTTTTTAACCTTTTATCGTTGGAGAAAAATCTTTGCTATTACATCCCATCAATGTTTGAGAAAAGAGAGGGAGGGGGGGAGGGATGGCAGCGTGCGATGGCAGGTGAAGACCGTAGATTGTCGTGGGCGAGGGAAGAAATAGGGAGAAGAAGGTGAGGGGTCAATGCGGGCGCATCGATGGGCGTGCTTGTCAACATCAGCGGCATGGGCAATGGCCAATCGGCCACTGTCACGAGACACGAGCGGGTAGGTATAGGCACCGATCGGGGCGGTTGATCAGTTAAAGGACCATCAATTTGCACGTTTCAAGATTCGTTAGAGTCATTTCTTCCCCTTCCACGCATCGGTAAATCCCAACTCTCTCTTTCTCTCACACTATTTCACATGTGAATTATGAAATTAGGAATCAATTCTTGATGTTTTGACCTGGTGGCCAATTTTTGGAGCGTGTGCGAAAGTATCCCTCGACCAGTAGCAAGGGATCTCTTTCCTTTTTCTAATTATTATGTTTTTTTTTTAATTTTTATGACGAGATTCTCTCTTGCAAAATAATTTTAGAGAAATCGTAAGTATCCCAACTCATGACTTCCAATTAAATTCATCATTGACAAGATTTGAATCGGTGACCCCGTTTCTTTAATAGTGGTATAAGAATTTTACCAGCTGAGTCATCCACTGGAGGCGTAACGAGGGATTTTAGTCAAGTATTATAGAGTTCTAACACTCGATGGCATTATCGGTAGAGTGGTTCAATTCCTTGCCTCATGTAATTCATCGATATGCCCTACTTCATTGAATTCATTGTTTAGCGTGCATGTCTTCCATTTTGTTGAGTTTCATAGCCTTAAATTCACTTTTTCATTGGTTATGATTACTTGGTTACTATAATTTTAATTAAACATTGCATGTGAATGTCTCACTACTTTGGAATAAAAACTAATTGGTTATCTAGCTATTGGAATCTAAATGGAGCATAAATTTCACATAGTCAAGTTACTCACAAATAATTAAGATCTGATTTAAATGTCATTTTCCATACTACGATTGAAACTCTTAATTAAATGATGTCTCGCCATAATGTTGATTATGGAATTCAAATTGTCCGTAAAGTACCAAATACGTGTAATTCACCCTGTTTGACATATTAATCAAAGATTAAGATGAATACCTCAAACTTATATGATTAGAAAAGGTGATTAATCATTTAGTTCTCGTTTGGTTGACAGGTTAAGTAAGTTTGCACCAGATTAAATATTTAACTTGCCACTTAACCTGCCCCCCACTTGCGTTGGGTTCAGTGGAACTTAACCTAGGATAAAGTTATTCTACTTTCTCTGTGGATTAATTTTAACTTGTCAAAACATCCAAATAGGTTAACTCATTTATTTCATTCATTATTTATTCCACTTCTTTTACATTCTTCTATTTATTCTACAAACTTATTCACTTCACCAAACAAGACCTTAGAGTTTATGTTGAATAAAATGACAATGACATATTATGATTATGGTTAATGAGATATGGACTTGATTAATAGATAACTAGACAGCTTATATACAAGTTTGAATTTAGATTAATTGGACAAATCATTCCCTCTTTGTGAATCTATGATAGGTTTATTGGCCAACTAGGTAGTAAGGTAGGGATATGATGGTAGATATGAATAACAATTATATTGGGATATGTACTTAGGTGATGGGGAGGGTTATCTGCAAACCAATGTAGGTCACATTTGTACGTAAAGTTTGTAGGATATATCCGCCACACTACCTACGTTGGCACCTTAAGGTGATGAAAAGAGTTGTAGGGTGAGTGTAGGGTTTTCTCTTGGTTAAGAGATGCCTTGTACTTGTCATATCTCTTGGGATATTGTGGTGAGATCTCCCTGTGCCTTCCAAAAAAATGATTTTGTGATAAATATGAATATTTACGGCAACACACATGTAAAAATAACTTAGAAATAAAGAATAATTAATTGGAGATTAATAATCGAATTAATTAATTGGTACTCAACTTATACTCTTCATTTTGTATTTTCGTTTATACTACTTTATTCAAAGTTTCTTGACATATCTTGGATTTTGTACTTAGGTACAACTAAGTGGTCAGAAGCAGTTGCATTTGGAGTAATTAGTGCAGATCTAGCTTGGTATCAATACATGGTCATGACCTTAGGAGTCATTTGTTTTAGTTACTTTTTATTCTTATTTTCTAGTAATTGTACCTAAATGATTCGATAGTTGTTCAGTTGTTTCAATTTTTAAGAGTTGTAAGCATGATTACTTTTGTTAGTATTTAACTTTTTTATTTGTTTAATGCTTAATGAATGGTTTGTTTCACTAACTTTATATTTTATGATTATGTATTGGATGACTTTAATTCTGTATTGAGCTTGTTAGTTGTTTTTGACAGCTTAGATCCCACTAGATTTGTCCTATTTGACAGCTTAGATCCTGACTTGACCTAAGTTTAAAGATTATATGGATTGGGTTTAGGCCTTAATTTTTTTAAAAATTTGGGTTTAGGCTCGACTTGACCCAAACCTGAAAAATCCAAATAAGCCTCTTGGGCCCGTTTATATATAATTTTGTGGTGTTATTTTGTGATGTGTAATTTTATACGTGTAAATTTTAAAACATGATTATTGAACAAAGATCGCAAATAGTTGAGATATGGTGACTATTTAGACATGGTATAATTTAAGTTGAAAATTTTATATATTTATTTTTTTTTAAATTTTTTGTTGAGTTTATTTAATACAAAGTAATTAATGTAGGTTAAAAAAAGAGGTTGCTTCACAGGACAAATTTTCTCTTCCAAAATTTCATTTATTAAATGAATATAACATAAAGTTGTAAGAAAACGTGCTTAGTTGAGTTGTATTTCATTTATAGTAGTATATTTTATTTGTAGTGGTATACATCAAGTTGTAAGATTATCATAAAAGTATTACTCTATTTCAAAATTATTATGATTATATCAGTTTAATTTCAACTTTAAATTGAATCTTAACAGACTTGACTTGGCTTACTTAGATAACAATAAAAAAATTAGCTTTAGTAGACTTAGGTAAGTTTTATTTAAAAATCAATGAAAATAGATCTAGTAGATTTTTTGTGCTTTAATGAGCTTTTCTGGGCTTGAGCCGGGCTAGGCCCAATGCTCCATCCTAGTGGTGCGTATGGAGTGAAGAGCATGAAAAGGGAAGGCTGTGATGTGGTGGGAAGGAGTATACAACTTAGGGGAAAGGGGGTGGGTAGGCAAGGTGTGCTAGCAATAGGGACGAGCATTAGGTTGAACCCTTGCGAGTTAAGCTTAATTCGACCTAAGTTCATTTAATAAATGGGTTGAAAAGATGACCTAAGGCTTAGCCCAAAATAAATTTTCTTGACCCAAGCCTTACCTGACCCAAAAACTAATGTGCTCGAGCTGGGCTGGGCCGGTACATTTATTCATGGTCTAATTGTTTATTTTACTTATGCCTGTAAAACAATACGTCAGTGGGAGTTTTGCATTAATAATTATTTTAAAAGTATAGACAGCAATATGATTTTGTACAAAGAAAAAAAGACTTGTAAAGAATAATTATCTTTTTTTAGTTATGTAAATGATAGGATATTTTATTTTCCTTTTGTGTATATTAAAAGATCTTTAAGTTCTCATAGGTACACGCCTAGCCAAAATGATCTAGCTACTTGTATTGTAAATATTTGGCTTGAATATTCAACATATGTTAAGACCTGTTCTGTCTTGAGCCTTTTAAGGCGTCTGGACTGTCGGTTAGACGTCTGGACACATTCCCAGACATCTGGAAATCAAAAATTTTAGGTACGAGCTCGCATCTACGCACGGGCTGCGCGCAGATAGTACCTTCTATTTTTCCTTCCCTTCTTCTCTCTCTCCCCGCCTCCAGCGAACCCTAACCCGCCAACCTTATAAACCCCTTCCCCCTCTTTCGTTCTCCCCACTCCAGCCACCTTCCTCTCTTCCTCTCCACCCCAGCGAGAAAGCTAGCGTGAGCGAGTGAGCGCGAGAGCGGCGACGAGGAGCGGCGTGAGGAGAAGAGGAGGAGTTGTGCTTGCGAGCTCGTGTGGGAGCTCACTGGAGGGCGCACCGCCGGAGCGCGCGTGTGCAGGAGGAGTGCGTCGTAGAAATCATCCCCGACACTGCTGCAGCCGAGCTGCAGGCGAGGAGGCGAGCCGTGGCCGCGTGCGGCAAGAGCGAGCGGGAGCAGGTTCTGTTTCTGGGTTTTTCCCAGAATCAGACGTCTGGAGTGACATCTAGACGATGGTGCGGACATCTGGAGGCGGTTCCAAACATCTGAAGAGAGATCTCAGTGAAGGTACATTCCTTTTGCGGATATGGCCATGCAGGCCGCTCCGTTGCTACGCTTCGCATGGCTTTATTGAGAAGATTTGGTTATCGCATGTAGGATCTGCTTCGGGAAGGAGCGAGGCACGCCCTCCCACGCATTTCAGATGTCTGGGCGGCTTACCAGACGGCTGAACGCACTTCCAGACGTCCGGAGAGGAGGTCGGACGTCTGGAGTTGGGTTTAGACAGTCCAGAAGAGTTCTTTGACATCTGAGGTCGACGTAGAGCTTGAGGTGCATTTCTAGACACTTATAAGACGTCTGGAAGTTGTTCTAGATGTCTGATTTGAGTCAGTAACCCTGGTTTTGACCCGTTTAGGGTCCGTTTGAGGTCTGTTTTACGCAATTAAGATACCGCTGTTTTCTTTGTGAGTTCCTTTACTTGTTAGAAGGCTTTCTATACTATTCTAAATATTCCTTTGTGAATGTTCCTTGCTATAGGACTTCATTCCATTGCAGATTCGGGATTTGCTGAGGCACGTGAGCTTACCATTCGAGCCCTAATACTCCTGGGTTGACTGGTAGAGGGGCTTCCCCTAATTTAATTATAAACCTGAATGTTTGTGTGGAATGAACAATTAGAACCTCTGATATGGCATGAATCTTAGGACGAGAAATACTTGAAATGTCTGTATGCGTGATTGAATTGCAGTCTTGAATGAGTAGATAGAAATGTTAACAACTACCTGTAAATAAACAAAGCTGCCTGTGAAGTATGAATTAACTGCTCTAGTGAAACAGTTGCATGTAACCTTACCTATTGTATACGTTAAAAGATATAACATGAGATACATGTGTATAATCTGAGAATGAAAATGTGAATGATAGAAATACGAACTGCATGTGTATAATCTGAGAATGAAAATGTGAATGATAGAAATACGACCTGCATGTGTAGAACTTGAGAATGAGAATAGAAATGATGAAACTTGGTATGGAATGGCATGAAGAGCATGAGCATGACCCCTATGGGGAATTAGGAGTAGAACTCCTGAAAATGAATGGAATGGATCTGGGAATGTGAGCGGGGAAGTGTGCTGGCCCTTGAGTACGTAGTACCAAGGAGAGTGATCGTCCCCTGTTTAGTGTAGAGCGGAGTTAGCCGCCCTTGCGTCGGGACCCGGGGTTAGGATTGGCCACTCTGCACTGACTTCTTGGCCCTCGTGTACACTATACCGAGGAGAGCTACTAGTGTAGGGAGAGTGCTAGTGTTACGACCCGGTTCCCGAATACCTACAGGACACGAGAATCGGACCGACTCGACTGATCCCAAGACCCAGTCGTCTAACGAGAAAGTAACCAAAAAATAATAAAGTAAACCACATTCACCATGTAAGTAACTAACAGTAACAAAAGTACAGCAGTAAAGAAAAGAACTACTACAGTACATACCACCATAACAGTAGAGAATTAAAAATAGGCACAGAAATATGGAGTTTACAATAAAAGAGTACAAGGTGAAACAGAAATACTCACTACTACAGAAATACGGTACAACAAAAGTACAACTACTAGGCTCTACTAGGCCCAGCACCCTCCGTAGTCGCGGGCTCTGGCTGCTCAACACCTGGTCCTGAAAAAGGCGACAAATGTGACACGTCAGCGAAATACTGAGTAGAGTGGCAACCAGCTAGTTAAGAAAAAAGTAAAGGTGGACAAGTAGATGTTGTTTTTAATTTCTTTCTTTATTTCTTTATTTACTCTTTCTTGAATTATTTCTCAGATCCTTCTCTTGATCTCGAATGTTCCTCGTGGGAACGATCTTGATTGCGGTCTTTTCCGAAAAGTAGAAGTAGCACGTGGTGCTCTCCTGGCTAGGAGAGTCCCCTATGGTGGTCTTACGCTCAGTCAACCACCCCAGGCACTGACAGACGTAACGGTGACTACGGCATGCGTGATAAACGCACGGGTAGCTACCCCGCACTGGCACGTGGTCAGTTGTTTCCGTTAGCGGGTGCGCCCCAAAGCACAGCACGGAACCAGTATAGGGCAGAGCCCTCTCAGTAACAGGGGTCCAGCCCCTCCACAGTAACCAAACAGGGGTCTTGCCCCTTTACAGTCCGCGCACCCTCGCCTGACTACCCTGGTTGCCCAGTGGGCCTAACAAGTCGGTATAGGACTACTAGCCGAACCCTGGGGCCCGTGGGGTGGCTAGCTCTCTCCCTACAGTAGTAGCTCTCCCCGGTATTATGTACGTGAGGGCCAAAAGTCGGTACAAAGTGGCCAGACCTAACCCCGGGTCCCTGGGGCGGCTAGCTCCGCTCTACACTAAATAGGGGGACAGTTGCTCTCTTTGGTACTCCGTACTCAAGGGCCAGCTCACTTCCCCATCCACTTTCCCAGTTCCATTCTATTTATTTTCCAGGAGTTGTACTCCTAATTCCTTGTAAGGTTCATACTCATATTTCTCAGACCAAGCCATACTGGGTTTCATCATTTCAGTTTCTTTCACATTTAGCCCGTGTTTCGAACGTTTAATATCAATTTATATACAAGCAGCTCAAATTTAATTTCCAAACAACAGGAATACATGAAGCAGTTACTAGTAATAGTATTCTACATTTCACAGGCAGCTGTTATCCAATTACAGGCAATTATCATTATTCTGTCTACTTATCCAAGACTGCAATTCAGGTATTCAAGACATTCGTTTCAGTGTTTCTGTTCCTAGAATTCATGCCACACCCTAGGATCTATCATTCTATCTAGTTTCTAAGTCTTAGGATTCATGTCATACCCTAGGATCTATCATTCAATCTAGTTTTCAGGTCCTAGGATTCATGCCATACCCTATGATCTATCATTCATTTCAGAGATACATTAATGTTTGTAAGTAACTAAGGGGAGCCACTCTACTCGCAAAATCGGGAGTGATGGGGGAGTGATCGGCAGGTCCACGTGCCTCCGCAACCCCCGGAGTCGCAACAGAACGAGGTCCTAACACAAGGATCAAACACAAGGAACCACTCAGAACAGGATAAAAGTATTTTAAACAAGTAGAGGAATAAATTCTGAGAAGAACGGAATCTCAAACGCGGAAATCGGACCTCGAATGAACCCTAAACGGGTCAAAAACGACAACTCTCACTCAAATCAGACGTTTGGAACACCTTCCAGACGTCTTAAAAGGTGGTCTAGGTCATACCTCACTCTGTGCTGCTCCTCAAATGTCCAGGGATCCTGCTGAACCGTCTGGACCCAGTTCCAGACGTCCGACCACCTCTCCGGACGTCTGGAGACGCTCTCCGCTGTCTAGTGCTGTGCCCATACGTCTGAATCGCGTGGGAAGGTGTGTCATGCGCCTTCCCAAAGCAAAACCTGCACGCGTACGCAAAACACTCTTAACACGGCATGAGACAGAACTTTCAGCGGAATGGCCTGCATGGCCGTATCCGTAAAAGGAAACGGAGGAAGGAATACATACCTCTCAGACGTCTGGAGCTCCCTCCAGACGTCGTCTGCGTCGTCTGGACGTAGGTCCAAATGTATGATTCTGGGAAAATTTCCCAGAATCAGAACCTCCTTGCCTTCTTCCTGTTGCGCACGGCCGCGCCGTGCTCGCCCGCTTGCTACTTGAGTTGCAGCAGCACCTGGGTAACCTCCCTAGCACCACGCTTCCGCTGTGCGCCCGTCGGTCGGCCCGAGCTGCTCCGGCGAGCTCGCTCTCTCTTCCTAGCGCGCTCTCCCTCTTCTCCCCTCTCGCTGCACCTCTTGCTCTCCGCATGCACCCAGCAGCAGTTGCTGCCCTCGCTCTCTCTCTCTCTCTCTCACGCTTATGCTGGAAGGAGGAGGAGACGGTGGGGTGGTGGGTGAGGGAGAGGGAAGGGGTATTTGAAGGAGTGGGGGGGGGGGGGGGGGAGAAAAAGCACCTGCAGGTTTGCGGGTTTCAGTCTGCGCGCGCATGTGCGCAGACTCACAATCGTACGCTCGCAAATATTTATTTCCAGACGTCTGGGAAGGCGTCGAGACGTTTGACCAGACGTCTGGACTAACTCCCAGACGTCTTAAAAAGCGTTTGATGTCTTGGGTCTTAATAGCTAGCCACCCCACGGGGCCCGGGGTTCAGCTAGCCACCCTACACAGACTTGTTAGGCCCACTGGGCAAACCAGGGTAGTCAGGTGAGGGTGCGTGAACTGTGGAGGGGCGAGACCCTGCTTGGTTCTTAGGGGCTAGACCCATATTACTGAGAGGGTTAGGCCCTATACTGTTCCGTGCTGTACTTGGGCGCACCCGTTAACGGAAATGACTGACCATGTGTCAGTGCGGGGTAGCTACCAGTGCGCTTATCGCACGTGTCGTAGTCACTGTTACGTCTGTCCGTGACCTTGGGGTGGTTGACTAGGTGTATGACTACCATAGGGGACTCTCCCGGTCAGGAGAGCATCACGTGCGACTCCTGCTCTTCGGAAATGATTGCAATCAAGATTGTTCCCACAAGGAACATTCGAGATCAAGAAAGAGATCTGATAAATGAACCAAGTGGTGAAAAAGAATAAATTGTTAAATAAAATAATTGGAATAAACAGTTACCTATTCACTTTTACTACTTTAGTTATTTAGTTGCCACTCTACTCAGCGTTTGCTGACTTTGTGTACTCATAACCCCTTTTCAGGTCAGGTGTTGAGCAACTCGAGTCTACGGCTGCAGAGGATGCTGGGCCCTGTAAAGCACAGTAGCAGTAGCTTCCTTTTATAGTACCTTTTTGTAGTAGTGAGTTCAGACTCCTGTACTTTACGTTATGTACCTTTACTTTTCTATACCTTTATGTTCTTGTACCTTGTTACTGTTCTATTGTTGTGGTGGTGATATGTACTGTAGTAGTTTTTACTTTATTTACTGTTGTACTCTTTTAATGTTAGTTGCTTAACGTAGCGAATGTGGTTTACTTTCCTGTTTTTTGGTTGTTTCTCGTTGGACGACTGGGTCTTGGGATTAGTCGAGTTGGGCCGATCTAGTGTCCTGTAGGGATTCGGGAACCGTGTCGTAACAACATATGTAAAATATGACAAGCCAACCAAATATAATCAATTAGGGGAGATTAAAATAAAAAATAAAAAATAAAAATACTTATCTTATGTGTTCATATTTAATTTGAATTTGGATGTTCACGCTTTGTCTATGACAAAAAGTCAATGATTCATATCTAGTTCGAACGTGATTGTAATATTGTATTGCACAACTTACGGTTGCAAGGAGCACGGGAGTTAAGGCTTTGTTAATTAGAAAATAATAAGAGTACTTTATATTTATTTAGTGTTTAATATATGATGCATATATGATATATATTTTGAAAAATAGTATAAATATGTATACATATATGATATATATTGAGCCAATAGGTTAGGCCTTCGAGTGACTGCATAAATATGTCACGTGAGTTAAGTTGAATTTAGGTCACCTCGGCCTAAGATCCAATCTATTTAATAAATGAGTCATATTTATAAATTAAATCCAATCGAAATTAATTTTGGACTTTAATTTGAGTCAGCTCACTTGGGTTGGGTCAGGCAGGTCCAACCCAATACTCATCCCTAGTTAGAAATAAAGGAAGGAAAGACAAGTTCAAAAACTTGAAAAAAAAAGAAGGTACCCTAGAGCTGAGATGCGATGAGATGAGAAATGCCAAAGATAAAAATCTCGTTTCTAATTTTATGATATAGGCATACATAGAGGAGTGATGCATTGATTTGGCGAGGGTATAATTTACACATGCATTTTTGACAAAATAATAAAAAAGGGGTAGCGTAGGAACGTCACGCACCCGAAAGGGAATTGAAAGAAAAAAGAGGAAGGAAAAAACCAAAACAGAAGATGACAACTGTGGCCAATAAATAGCTAATGCTCGTCACCAAACCCCAACTTCCACCGACCGCAACCCCCAACCCAACAACCCACCCGGAAAACCTCCCGTATCCCCCCGAACCCCACAGAAAATCCAAGGGCCCAGATCCTCCCGGTCACCATTCCCCTATCCTCACCTCCCAACACACGAGGGCATTCTCGTCCATCCACCCTTCCCCCGATCTCACCGAACCCGCCTTCTCTCTCTCCCTCTCTCTCCCTCCGCAACCAAATCGAAACAACACCGAATCGCAAGCAAACCCTAATCCCCACTCTCTTAACGTGTCCGATCCGTCGCGTGGTCTGGCAAGCAGGAGACGTGTCTCCGAAGCGATCCCCTTTCCGGAAGCCGAACGTTGCATCTGAAGGAACCCTAGACGCTCTCCCTTTTTCGCTCTCCCTTCTATCTCTGCTGGGAGGAGTCGTGATGAGAGGGTCGAATGGGAGCGGTGATGGAGGAGCTTGGTAGGAGGGCGGGGGAGAATGGGAGCCCGAGCGAGGGGAGGCCGCCCAAACCCCTTGCTGGGCCTTACAGGAAATGCTTCAGCGCCGCCCACGTCGCCGCCGTGCCCTGCGCCAGATCGCAGGCCCGCGGCGGCGGCGGCCTCGTAAGTGCCATCCCTCGCCTAAAGTTTTTTTTCTTGGCTGCCTTGGGTTGCTTCTGCATGTTGTTAAAGGCGGCGTCTTGGTGGTTTTGGCGATGTGGGTTCTCGCTGATCCGTTGGATTCTCGGGTTTTCTGGTTGCGGTGCCGTGGAAGACGGCGTCTTTTGCGGGGTGCTTTTGGTTCTTGGTGGTGCGTTGCAGCCCTGCTCGAGTTTCCAGTGAAGCGCTGGTGCTGTGAAGCTGTTTGATACATTGATGTTAATGGAAATCATGCATATATTTTCGTGGGTAGTTTTAATATGTTCCAGAGCTAGAAGGTAGATATAATATAACATGTCTTGGCTTGATGGTCGTTAGTTGAGTATTGGTGAGGAATGATGGGGGTTTGTCAAAGGGCAGAGTCATAGCAAGTGGTTGAATTTTGGTGTCAGCATATTCTGGTTTGTTTTAGTTTGAGAAGGGTTTTCCATCTGATATAGAGTTATCATATTATGGCATGTGAGAGAGAGAGAGAGAGAGAGAGAGAGAGAGAGAGAGAGAGAGGTGTATGATTCTGGGTGAGTTGCTTTCTTGTCCTTTAAAGGTGTGGGTGTCATGGCAACGGAAGGAATTGTTAATATGGCATACCTTGCAATTATGTCATCACATTTAAGGTCGTCATATCTTTACTGATTCTGAGTTACATGCAAAATGAATACGGAATCCGAAATAAAAGGAAGCAGGGGAATGCTACGTGTTTGAACTGTGTTGGAAAGATGGCATGATGTGCGAATCAGAAAGCAATGCCTCTGCTATAGCTTTTAAGGAATTAGAAGAACATGCATTTGCAGACAAAGCATCTTATATAGCAATTTCATTACATCTTTCTACTGTTTCCTTTCAAAAAACTATTCATCTTACTATTGATTCCTGAGCATTTTTTGATCTGCCTGTGTTGGTTATTTTTTAACTTATCACAATTCCTTAAGCTTGTCAATTGTTAGGTTCCTAAGACATGCTATCCAAATACTATTGGCACTTTAAGTTTGTTATTCCCTATGGTTTTTCTGTAACTAATGTTCTTAGGGATCATTATATGGCATACTAATTTTTTTCTCGAGGTTGTCAAGGTTGAAACTAACAGCGAATGCATGGAAGCAAAGAGACTGCACCAATTTCAATATCTGGGCAAATGCTTGGTGGATTGAGTATTCCGTACTCCTTAGTGGGATTGAATATGATGTCCTTGTTTCCATGAGGGAAATCTTTTAGTAAATCATGTATATTATCTGTGTCATTGATGAAAATGTCTTAGATCATTTAATGTAAAATAGATGGAATGATTCTAGAAAGTTTAAAAAGAGTTGCAATAAATGTTTAACATGTCATCCTCAAGAGAAATCACATGCTGAGTTGCTAGATGTCCATATATTACATTGCACAATATTTCACTCAAAAAAAAAAAAAACATTGTGCAATATATCATTTTTTTTTGTTTATCCAGAACCCCAGGGCCCACCACCACTTAATGATGTTGAGAGAGAATTAAATTGGGGGGAAACTGGTACCCTGTCAACCAGCCTCTGGGTAATGTAGGGATGAGGATGGGAACCTGGGTCTCTCCAGCAAAAATTAGGAGTCCCCACTTACCAATGCCCTGATAGGTTCATTTTCCCTAGCAAGATTTGCCACTTTTTTGAAAAGTGTTGTAGGACTTCATCTCTGTTGTTGTATTTATCAATTTTTTAATGTCACATGATTATGGAAATTGAAAAAGGCTTATTTGGTGGATTATTTTCCCTATCCTGGATGATCCTTAGTCAGTTTTCCCCTTGTCTGAATAGTTAGTACCAATTCCTGCAATTTTTCCTGGTGATGGTTCCTGCTGCGAAAGGAAAAAAATGGTGCAACTAGGTGACAGAACTCTATTTTTTCTTAAGGATGATCTTCACATTGCGTGTGTGTGCATGTGTGTATTTTTTCATACTTGGTACAGTATCCAACCATAGCATGCTCGTAGTATTTATCTAGGAAAGCCTCTTGATGGAGTCTGGAAATTGAAATAAGGACAAGTTTGCAAATTTTTGACCCAGAACCAGGAGAACCTAGTGAGATATCTCAAGTGAACCATGTTACTACCTGCAAATTGAGGATATCCTTGATAAGAACCAAGCCTAAGAACTGGATATTCAATCTCTGCCTTCACAAGAAAAAATGCCAGATATGCCCAATTTGATCATTTGCAACAGCCCCATAAGATTGAACGGTAGGGGCAGTGGCATCCAAAATGGTAACTATCTGCAGCAGTCAATGTACCTAAATGCTGCACCTGTACACCAGTCTTACACTCCCTGCCAAAAATCAGGACTTAAGGGAGAGACACAGGAAGGATTGGAGGAAAGAGGTGGTAGCACCGGGCTGGTGGCAGTTGGTTGTAGGGTGATGGGGGGTAGTGGGGTGGTGGAATTGTGGCAGAGGTGAATGCAGACCGACCAAGGGAGAGGGTAGAGGGAGGAAGAGAGGAGGTGAGGCTCTGGTGAAATGAGAAGTGAGGGACGAGAGGGTTTTGCAAGGGAAGGGAGAGGAAAGATGAAAAAGATAAAAAAAACCTCAAGTCCTATTACTAATACAAGAAAGGAAAAAAAAGTTAAGATTCCAAAGGGGATTTTATCAAGAAAAGAACCCAAATCAGACTAACGTGCCCATTCATCGTCTGTACATGAGGCTATCAACCATCTGATTTTTTATTGTAGTTTCTTGAGGCAAAGTTGGTCCAACTTTAATCTTGAATGGATTGATCATTCAAATGAGCTGATGTTCTGGAACTCCTTCAGGCATGGACGCCAACAACCTGGCCCTCATACATTCAGGTGAAGGAAAGAGAAGGCAAATGTCCTGGCTGTATTGTGGAGCATATGGTTAGGACGAAATGGGGCCATCTTTATGGGAGATCATCCATACATTGAGAATTTTATTTCGTGCATTTCATCTTTATCTTCTTTCTGGGATAAACATTTGTAATATGCTTGTTCACCTTTGATTTTATTAATGAAGGAGTTGGATGGTTAGCAACTGGATATCTACCTTTTTACTTTTCGAAAAACAAAAAAGCCTATTCATATGACCTAAAAGAAAATAAAAAATATTACTACAATATTACAACATTGCAATCAACCTCTAAAGAAAATTAAAAATCGCATAATTTTGGCTTTGACTTGAAGTTTCTTTCATGATATAATAGGCTACATCATTTCTCAGTGAAAGGTCTTTCCAGGAAGTTTATCACTTATTGGTAGTGCTAAATGTTGAGGTTATATTATGCTCATGTTCTAATTCTTTATCAATGAATCTACTTATAATTTATTTAGCTTGTTCTATTAAGATAATGGCAGTATTTTCTAGATAAACATCACTGCAAAATGCCTTTATAACAAGTTTCATTTGAATGACAATTTATGATTTGAGCTTTTCCCTTGGTTGGTGATCTAACCAAAGGAATTGCTTATATTTGACTAGCTCCATTAGGGTACTACTGGCATTTCTAGATAAAATTATTGCAAACAATTTTCATTTGAATGACATGATTACAAACAGGTATTTTCAACGAAGCCATTAATGCAAACTGTACAGGTGGCGACTACTGTGTTGGAAACAGCAATATTAGATGTTAGTGAACAGACAAATGGGAAAGGAGAAGATTGTCGTGCTGACTTGGATACAAGTTTTGTTCCTGTTCTGCGCTCGGGAGGCTGGGCTGATATAGGGATTCGCTGCAGTATGGAAGATAGTTATATTTGCATAGACAATATTATGCGCAGCTATGGGCTAAAGGATTGTGGCGAAGGACCCAATGCTTTCTATGGGGTATGCCTTCCTCTATGTTTCTAGGGCTTGGCAGGCTTAGTCTCGTTCCAACCGGTATGTGGCAATCTGATAATGTGTTTGTCTCCATTCTTTGATCAGGTTTTTGATGGTCATGGAGGAAAGCATGCTGCTGATTTTGCTTGCAGCAATTTGCCGAGATTAATTGCAGAATATGAGGATTTTCCTATGGATGTAGAAAGGGCAGTTGCTTCGGCATTTCTACATACGGACACTGCATTCGCTGAAGCTTGTTCTGCAGATTTGGATCTTGAATCGGGTACAACTGCACTAACTGCTCTTGTTGTTGGAAGGTAGTGGCTTGGTTTCACTTTATATATAACATTCCATTTTCTTGACCACACTGTTTATTTGGATTTAACTGGTAAATGTGTGAAATGGACAGGGCTTTTCACCGGTTTAAATGAGCACATTTTGATAAATTTCTTATATATACTGGTGCTTTCAGGTTGCTAGTTGTGGCAAATGCTGGAGATTGCAGAGCAGTACTCTGTCGGCGTGGGAAAGCAATGGAGATGTCCAGGGACCACAAACCGGCATGCAGTCTCGAGAGGAAAAGGATCGAGGCATCAGGTGGATTTGTTGATGATGGATATCTCAATGGCCAGCTCAATGTTGCTCGTGCGCTTGGCGATTGGCACATGGAAGGGATGAAAGCCGAGAATGGGATGGGTCCGCTCAGCGCAGAGCCAGAGATGATGACGATAAATCTAACAGGGGAGGATGAGTTCTTGATCATCGCCTGTGATGGGATCTGGGATGTATTCCGCAGCCAGAATGCTGTAGATTTTGCGCGCCGGAAGCTACAAGAACACAATGACCCGATGACATGCTGTAAGGAGCTAGTAGACGAGGCGCTTAAGAGGAAGAGCAGTGACAACGTCGCTGTAATTGTTGTCTGCTTTCAGTCGAAACCACCTCCAAGCCTCTCTGTGCCAAGGGGACGGGTCCACAGGAGCATATCCGCGGAAGGATTGAAGGAGCTTCAGGGCTTCTTGGATAGCCTGGGGAAGTAAGGCAGAGGTATCCTTCAAAGTACTTCTCCATTTGTAACCGAGTGAGTATTTGCTCTAATTGTAACATATGCGGCTGCTGACTCCATACCTTGGTCCCGTCTCTAATTGTTAGAATTTTTTTTTTGGTCCTCGTTTTGGTTTTTTGATTTTTAGATTTTTGCATCGTAGTGTCTAGTTTTTGTTTAATTTTTGTGCTGGGTCATTGACAAGTCAAAGCACCCCTCAATTTTTGAGTTGTAGACTTGTAGCTTAGGCTGTGATACAGTTAGCACTGGTCAGTAGTTTGGCTTGATTGTTGCTTTGTGCATGAATGTTTCATATCCTGATCCATAATCTGGTAGCTAGTTAAATTTTCGGTTCAGAGTTCCCGGATTTTGCTTGTGATATTATGGAAGGAGTGGGTATGTCACAATTCTGCGTAATATTCACGTCCTGGGAACTCTGAGGTCTGTTAGTCGACTGAGTATTTCATTTTCATATGCTTTTTCTTTTAAAATTTATCATCAGAAAACTTGAAATTCATTGATCGGCCAGTGACTCAAATCTGAGTCAAGGAAATCCTCCTAGTTGAAGTAATGATCCGATACCACATGCTGTGAAGGTGTTGCTACTGTTGGGAGCCCATTCAACGGCCATCACGCCCTGGAATGTGAAGTGCACGGGAGAGCTGTGAACAGGAAGAAGAGCCACAAAAACTTGGGTGCAGTCCTTTCGGAAATTCACCATGCTAAACCGATCCCAATATTTCAGCCAGACGTGGCTGCATTCGCACCATTCGGAAGGTTTCTTTTGCTCCTACAAACAATGAAGATGATGATACGATGGAATTGGTGTCCTGCCTAGTTATATTGTATTGTGTTTGTTAGATGATGTTATGGTCTTGTCATGAAGTCAGATACCCAATGTCGAAGTGAAATTGCAAGTTGGGAGTTGCGACCACAGGCAGCCTAGAGATACCTTGATGATGTTTATGGTATGGAGGTTAGGGGGTAAGCATGTTATTAATGGACAAAAAATACCAATATTTGATTTCATTCATTCTTAAAAAAAGTGATATATTGGCTGGGATGTTGATCAATTAGAAATTGCTGTCCAGAAAAGAAGTTACCATGCAACACGGAAAAGTATAAATGTGAACTTTGGCTCATCTTAAATGAGATAAGACTTTCCCTTGCAATCAACACAATCCAGTATATCCACTTTCTTCGACAGGACACAATCTCCACCAACACCAAGAAGGAATTCTCTCCAAGAAATCCCAAAGTTTTAGTCTTGATTTTATTCTAATTATTTTATTTACTAAAAGTGGTGTGAGTTTGACGACGAGCGACCAATGGACATTTCTGTACTCTATGAAAGAGACTGCTATCTTGCACCTCGTGGTAGATTGTGACTATCGAAGAAGAAAAAAGTTGTAAAAATTCTCCTCCTGTTGATGAGCAGTTGTGGTTTCCAATTAAATTGAAGTTCGGTCGACAAATAGATCTGAAACCATGGTAACAATGGCTGTAGGTTTCATTCAGAATAAAATTTTGTAACTAGCAAAATTGTATTGGCTGCAACATGCTTGCCTTTTATCTTTCTCGAGCCACTACGGGGTGTGCACAATCTTTCATGCCAAAATTTACTATTGCTTTGTTACCATTTGAACTTCTCTGCTCCTTGACACACTGTTTTAAATGTCATATGTAAAGTTTAGCACAGGATGTAACAACCAAGTTAATAATAGACAATCTTCATGAGATATGAGAGTTGAATATCTAACTATGTTAATCAGCATATGACTTATCCAACGGTGAGTGTATCAAGTAATTTTAGCCTGAAGAAATGTTTATTGAGTGAATTGCGACTTACAGGCCGAGAAATTACAAAGCCTTGACTGTCGCTATGGTGCTATTGGGAGTCAATCCAACCGCCAAAATCCAGTACAATGTGAAGAATTGGAATGCTGTGAACATGAAGAAGAAGAACCACAAGAACTTGGTGATGGTGATGGTCTAGTGGAAATCAGCCGTGCTGTAAACAATGCGTTCATAAATAAGAGTCCGGAGGAGGACATAAGGAATCTTGATTGCAACATGGACACAATTAGGCAAGGATAAGTTTGGATCTTTTAGAATTCAGATCTGTTGTCCATGATCGAGATGTATAAGTTTATTTACCAGTCCAAAAGCATAAGGAAATGCTGCATACATTCCAGCAGCTCTCTTTCTACAAAAAACAGTTTGTTCAATATCGAACACTGGTTGCACCATTAGGGAGTTTTGTGCATTGATGAAGATAACTGCAGCATATAACGATGCCATGGAATTGAACAAGTCCTGCCTGGTGCCTCTGCATTGCAGGTTATTCATTAGGAAAATGTCCCTTTTTATGCAAGAGGAAAAGGTCTTGCTAGAAGTTCATAACTGATGTTAGGGATAATGAAAGGATCAAAGAAGTTTGTACTGATTGATTCTAGTATCACACCCTAGGGTCAACCTCATCATCCTTTTCATTCTACTTAAGGGCCTAATTGGGAATCAGGGGCTTCACCATGACCTTTCTGGATTGGTCGATTCATCGGGCCAGTGGGTCGCAAAAACCCTGAGAGTTGAAGGGAAGAGGCTCTGATACCTTCACTCTTGCACTCCACTAACCCATGGGACCGGCTGCAACTTGGGACTCCACCCTTAAGTAGTGCCCTTTGCAATGTGTTATGAGCTAGAAAATTTTACACTCTCAAGAAATCTTGAAGCTTCTCTGCATACAAATACCTTTTCAAGCTCAATCTCCAGTACAACTTCTGAATGGCAAAGATGTAACAACTGTGAAGAAAATACGAGTGGCATTATGTGAAGGATTGTGCCAATATGACTTTTGTTGTTTCCATAGGCAAGCCATGCATTGCGTTAACAAGGGCGGCGAATGCTGAGTTGGGAAGTAAAGATCTTGAGACCCTGGCGAGGGTTGGCTGAGTTCTTTGATCAGCACTTGTTTCTCCTAAAATGGAAGGTTATTAAGCAGACAAGATAAAAAATTCAAATTCTAATTAAGATCATGCAGCAAACTTTACCTGAAAAGTCCAGAGTTCTTGTAAATCTCAGTGAAATTGACCCTTAGATGCTCCGAAGTCAATTTGAACATCCAAGTTGCTGGATTATACCTATCCTTTATTTTCACAACTCCATCAATTGCCTTCATAAAATATACATGTGAGTACTTTTCAAAAGAATAAATGTACATGTGAGTGTGCTATACCTCAAAGTAGTTGATCAGCTGGCATGAATGGAGTCCCAACAGGCCAACATAGATTTCTTCTCCATCTCTCTTTACAAGGAAGAGCAACTCTAGAACAAATAGACCTTGTTAGTCCTTAAGTCCTCTTTTGGTGTTTCATTGCTAGCAAGTTCAGCTGATTACCTCATCGAAAGCTTCAAATGTATCAATGCTAGGTTGATGAATCGTGCACACAACCGTCCTTCTTGTGTCCACTGTGTTTTGCACCGTTGCCATTACAGTTGCTGCTGCTCTTCCATCTAGTCCTGACAGGGGTTCATCCATGAAATGAGGGAAATTATGGAAGGATTGGCAATTAAGTCCACGACGATTGAGAGTCTCTTACACTGCTCTGTCAACAGCCCGTCAACCCTAGGCAAACCTACAATTGCCTTCCTTGGTGGTGTCAATTCTACAAGTTCCATCACCTCCTTAATAAACATCTACAAGAACAAAAACGTGCTTTGGTAATATCAGCACTCTAGTGCAGCTTAGCAAGATCAACGAAATCGCAACTTGCCTTCCTGGTGGTAGAGTTAACTTCGGCAGGTAATCTTAGCTGTGACGAAAAGAGCAGAGATTCATGGATAGTTAAGTTAGGTGAATGGATGTCAGTTTGCTCACCACATTTGGATATGCAAGCGAAAGTTTCTTGTCTCTTTGGGTACCCAGATATAGTGATGTTTCCTTCTATGTATCTGCCTGTCTTCCTTCCACATGGTACATCCATTAGAGTGGTCTTACCAGCTCAACTCACTCCCGTCAATGCTGTGAGCACACTTGAAAGCTCCGTTTAAATCGTTTAAAAGCAGCAAATGCTCTCTTTTACACCTGCTTTCATTTCTTTCATGTGTGCGCATGAACATTGGAATTCTCAATAGTTAAATAATTTGCTGACCAATTGATGCAACTTGAACAAAATATAGACTAAAGTGCATAGTTCCTACTGTTGGCATGTCTATGGAGTACTTGATGTTCTCAAATGTAATTGACAAGAGGAGTGAAAGGAAAAATCATGCCTTTCTTACTCTGGTCCTCATCATCCTTTGAACATGTAGCTTTTTTCGGCAAATACACAAGACATTTTGTAATTACTCATACCAGGTCTACAGCATGAAGCCATTGACAAAATTTCGTGTTTTGTGATTTCAAAGATGGGAAGTGTTTTTAAATTTCATGTCAACTTTGTCAACAGCCTAAAATCTTCGACGAAAAGTTTTGACAGGCTTCTATATTTAGTTGAAATATGGAGTGGTGCTGAGTGAAACGAAAAAATGGATAACGACCATGAGCACAAACTAACCTTTTAGAGAATATGATGGCGATTTCTTCCCGTGGTTCGTCTGTTCAATGGATTTTCCTATTCTGTTTGCCTCCTGATTTAAAGTCTCCATTGCCAAGCGCTGCACATATTTCATTCCCATGCGTAAGTAGTGAAAAATTTAATCAAGTACATAAAGAACTCGTATCTCGCCACATATAATGCAGGAAAGTTAGTGCAATCACGAAGAGGAGCTTCAGAAGAAACGCATATCCAAGCAAGGCCCTTGAACCAATCCAATACCAATAAGATTCAAGAAAAGTGTATTCCATGCTCTAGCTGATGCCTGCCCGTGGGAACCCCTGTTCTGTTTGTGAGGCCCCTAGTATTGTGATCGGTCCAATTTCTACTGTACTGTACCGGATGGTCCCGTTTGAGTTGTGAGAGCTCAAGTCACAACTACAAGACCTGATAGAGAAGGGCTTCGTGAGACCAAGTGCCTCCCCGTGGGGACCCCCCGTTCTGTTTGTGAGGAAGAAGGACGGTACTATTCGGCTGTGCATTGACTACAAATAGCTGAACCAGGTCACTGTCATTAATAAGTACCCGTTGCCGCGCATAGATGACCTCTTCGACCAGCTGAGAGATGCCACCGTATTCTCCAAGATAGATCTGAGGTCGGGCTACCATCAGTTGAGGATTAGGGAGACCGACGTCTCCAAGACAACCTTTCGTACGCGGTATGGTCACTACAAGTTCCTGGTCATGTCATTTGGGTTGACCAACGCCCCTACCGCTTTCATGGATCTAATGAACCGCATCTTCCGGCCGTATCTGAATCAGTTCGTAGTGGTTTTCATTGACGACATACTCATTTACTCTCGAGATTAGACACAGCATGAGCAGCATCTCTACATGGTCTTGGATACTTTGCGACGGCATAGGCTGTATGCCAAGTACAACAAGTGCAAGTTCTGGTTGAGACAGGTCACCTTCTTAGGCCATGTGATCTCAGAGGATGGATTGGCTGTGGATCCAGCCAAAGTAGAGGCAGTACTCAGGTGGGAGAGGCTGCGTACAGTGACAGAGATTCGCAATTTTCTAGGATTGGCTAATTACTACAGATGGTTTATCTAAGGATTCTCACAGATTGCATGTCCTCTGACTGAGTTGACCCGAAAGGATGTATCCTTCGCTTGGATAGACGAGTGTGAGTCTTGCTTTTAGGAGTTGAAGGGGAGGTTGACCTCAGCTCCTGTACTCACCATCCTTAACAGCGGTGGCGGATTTGTCGTCAACACAGACGCCTTGTTGCAGGGGTTGGGGGGTGTGCTCATGCAGCGGGGTCACGTTGTCGCTTACGTTTCGCAATAACTGAACCCCATGAGCATAACTTCCCCACCCATGACTTAGAGTTAGCAGCAGTTGTCCTCGCACCGAAGACTTGGAGGCACTACTTGTACGGAGAGATGTTCGAGATTTTCACTGACCATAAGAGCCTTACATATCTATTTGACCAGAAGGAGCTTAACATGAGGCAGAGACATTGGTTGAAGCTCCTGAAGGACTACGATTGCAGCATCTCCTACCACCCAGGGAAGGCCAATGTGGTGGCTGACGCCTTGAGCGGAAGGTGCCTGCCCACTTGGCTTGCTTACGAGCATAGAGTTGGAGCCTCATGGAGGAGTTGAGTAGCTGGCAACCATATGAGTCATAGGGGTACTGTGGGGTAGTGACAGTGGCGAGGCAGACACAACCAGAGTTGATGGATCGCATCGTGATTGAACAGATGACAGGCCCATACCTATGAACACAGCGAGATTGAGTATTAGCAGGGAGCCTAGGAGAGTTCTTGTTCACTGATGGAGTCCTGCATATGAGGGGACGCTTGTGCGTTCTTAGAGATGATGAGCTGTTGAGGGAGCTCCTGAATGAGGCACACAGATCCAGATTTACCATACATCTTGGGAAAACGAAGATGTATCACGACCTATGACGTTATTTCTGGAGGAGGGTCATGAAGCGGGATGTGGGTCTTTTCGTTCAGCAGTGTCTAATATGCCAGCAGGTGAAGGCCGAGCACCAGAGGCCTACAAGGCCATTACAGCCACTTCCCTTACCAGAATGAAAGTAGGAGAGTGTCACTATGGACCTGGTAGTGGGATTACCTGTGACACAGCAGGGATACAATGCAGTTTGGGTGGTTGTAGATAGATTGACAAAGACGACACAGTTTCTGCCGATCTGAGTCACTTTTGGACCAACACAGTTGGCGGAAGAATACATCAGAGACGTGGTGCACCTTCACGGGGTCTCCTGCGAGATTATTTCAGATAGAGACACTCGTTTCACTTCCCAGTTCGGGGTGGAGTTTCAGCGGGCTTTGGGGACTCGTCTGAGATTCAATACAGCTTATCACCCCTAGACAGATGGACTGTCGGAGCGCACCATTTAGACCCTTGAGGACCTTCTACACGTCTGCGTACTGGACTGGAGGGGCTCCTGGGAGGAGCATTTGCCCCTGGCAGAGTTTGCATGCAACAACAGTTATCACTTGAGCATTGGCATGATACCATATGAGGCTCTGTACGGGAGGAAGTGTACAGCTCCCTTGAGTTGGGTTGAGGTGGGGACCAAGTAGAGGTCAGTCCCTACCTGATACACCAGAGTCAGGAGGTGATCGAGTAGATCCATTGACGACTTCGTACTGTCAGGAGCAGACAGAAGAGCTACGCTGATCTGAAGTGTAGAGAGGTCCAATTTAAGGTTGGGGATTACGTCTTCCTCCGTGTTTCTCCCATGAAGGGCTTGCAGCGGTTTGGGGTGAGAGGGAAGCTTGCACCGAGATTTGTGGGGCCTTTTGAGGTCTTAGAATGGGTAGGACCCGTCGCTTATCGGCTTGCCCTTCCTCCTCAGCTCTCTGGAGTGCACGATGTATTTCACGTTTCCAACCTCAGGAGATATATCGCCGATCCCAACCATGTCCTTAGCCACGAGAGCATCGAGGTGGGAGACGACCTGACCTATCCCGAGAAGTCGGTATGGATACTAGACAAAGTCGTCCGGAGTCTGAGACTGAAGGAGGTACCCTTGGTAAAAGTCTTGTGGAGAAGCCAGCGGTACGGGGAGGTGACTTAGGAGCCTGAGGCGGCAATATGAGAGCAGTACCCGGAGCTTTTTGAGGGTATGTCTCTTCGGACCTACTTCGGTCCTCTTTAAGTTTGTTATGCGCTGCTACGTTATTTTCCGTACCCTAGTTAGCTCAAGTTTCAGGGACGAAACTTCCTTTAAGTTTGTTATATTGAAATGACTCGTCATCTTTTGGTAGTTTAAGATGTCTGGAATGTTCACCAGATGTCTGGAGAGATCGCCGGACGTCTGAAAATACTTTTTCTCTTCCGCGCGTACCGTACGCACGCCACGCCTTTCTCCCTCACCTCGCGCCTCACCGCTCCTTCCCCTGAGACAGCCATCTCCCGCACTCCTCCCCACTCCGCGCCACTCCCTCGCCCACGTCGTTCCCCTCACCCCCTCTCCCTTTATAAACCCCCTCCTCTTCGTCTCACACCGTCGCAGCTGAGCCAGAGAGGGGGAGAGAGAGCGGAGAGCAGGGGGTTGGAGAGAGAGCGGAGAAGCAGAGGGTGCCATGTTGCTCTGCTACAGCTTCTATAGCGAGGGGAGCCCAGAACGGTTATGCGGAAGTCTTTTTTTTCCGCGGAATCAAACGTTCGGAGTGACCTCCAAACGTCGGGGAGGACATCCAAAGGTAATATGAGAGGTCTGGTAGAGATTTGTTTTCCCGTATTTTCTCTGCCAAGTCCTGACAATGCACGCGCATGTGTCAGAGGTTTGGAGGCGCGTTTGAGCGAGGACTGAGGCAGTTTCAAACATTTGGGAGCATCTTTAGATGTTTGACGGAACCCTCGGACGTCGACACTGCATTCCAGACGTCCGATAGAGGCGCCCCGAGAAAGGTATGCCTGCGAGTTAGTTTAAGACGTCTGCGACCTCTCCCAGACGTTTGATTTTTGTTGGACCTCGTGTTTTTAGGCCCGTACAAGGCCCAAATGATGTCGGTTTTCCGTAAATGAAACGTCTTTGTTTCCCATACGTTTTTGTCCATGTAATGGTACCTTGTCTGTAGTATTTTGCACCCTTTTGACCTGTCAATCAATGTCTTAGGTCTCAAATTCGTTGAGTGTACGAGACCTGCGGAGACGTCGGGAGCTGTTGTACGAGCCTCCATTCCACCCGATTATCTTGGTAGAGTGGTTCTGACTATAAATCTCCAAGATTAATAAAATGCATAAAATTAGTTAAACCTAGGATGTGAGATGAACCCTAGGAAGAAATAAACGTATGCTCTAGAATACATCTATTTAATTGAATCCTAGGTTATGACATGAACACTAGGGCTAGAGAGAAGCACATGTGAATGATTGAGTAAATCATGAGCGGTCTTTATTATCTGGAATGGACCACATTATGAACAAACCTGTACTGTGATTAAGCTGCCTGTTCTGTATATATCAAATCGGATATAGGGAAATTCACGTACAAACCCTATGGGGAATATAGAATAAGACAAGAATACCGTAGCACAGAGAACCGGATGGTTCTGGAATTGCCACCCACGGGCGGCCGTTAAGGGAAGTGAGCTGACCTTCGCGTACGTAGTACCGAAGAGAGCAACTATCCCTTGTAGTGTATTGGGGAGCTTGCCGCCCTTGAGTTGAGACATGGGGTGAGTTTGGCCACTCTAGGTCGACTCCTGTTGGCCCTTGCGTATGTGGTACCGAGGTGAGCTACTTAATGTAGGGGGGAGCTAGCCGCCCGAGGGGGCCCGGGGTTAGGCATAACCACGCTACACCGACTCTTGTTAGCCCGTTGGGCAAACTGAGATAGTCGGACGAGGGTACGTGGACTGTGGAGGGGCGAGACCCTTGTTATATTCTGAGAGGGTAAGGTCCTGTGCTGTTTCGTACTGTACGTTTGGGCGTACTTACTAACGGAAATGACTGACTGCGTGCTAGTGCGAGGTAGCTACCTGCGCGCTTATCACGTGTGCCGTAGTCACCGCTACGTCGCGACCATGACCTCGAGGTGGTAGATCAGGTGTAGGACTACCACGGAGGGACTCTCCCGGCTAGGAGAGTGTCATGTGTGCAGCCTACTTCATGGGAAAATTGCAAGCAAGATTGTTCCTTTAGGGAATAAGAAGATTAAGTAATGTAATGGATCCTGATTAGAGATTTCTACATAGCAAATCGTTATAAGATAATTGGAATCGGAAAGTAATATGTTAAGCTACTTGTTAAATGCATTTTATATTTTAGCCACCACTCTACTCAGCGTTAGTTGACTCCAAAATTATAACCTTGTACAGGTCAGGGATTTGAGCAGCCCAAGTCACCAGCTGCTGAGAACGTTGGGCTTAGTCGAGTTCAGCTGTATTTACACTTTCCAGTACTTTTCCACTGTATTCTCTATCATCTATGTACTAGTTTTTGGTTGTAATGGCTATATTTCTGTTCTTGAAGGCATGTAATATTTTAGTATTACTGTTCTGTTTCTCCTTTTGTTGCCAATTTCTTTCTGCTTAGTTACATTACTTGTGTGGTTGTGGATTGATGCATGTTATTTGGTTATTCCTCGTTGGACGATTGGATCTTGGGATTAGTCGAGACGAACTGATCTCGGGTCTTGTAGAGATCTGGGATCGGGTCGTGACAACAGGAAAACAAGATCACTTGCTCTTGCAATTTCTATCTCAAGAAAGCAATTTAACTTTCTTAAGTCTTTGATCTCATACTTCTCAAGTTTGGATATCTCATCCACTGCATTTCTTGTGAGAATCATATCATCAACATAAACCAAGAGAAGTGAAATGCTAGCTAGCGTCATAGGATTAATAAATTGAGTGTGATCATCATTTCCTTGCTTATACCCCTGTTTCTCCATGGTAATTCGAAGTCTCTAAAGTTAGGTTCTCGGTGATTGCTTTAATCCATACGATGACTTCTTTAATTTGTAGCACTTTCCTTTCCACTCATAACCAAGTGGTATATACATGCTTACCTCCTCCTTCAAATCTTCATTTAGGAAGGTGTTCTGTACATCAAGTTGATGTAAAGATCATGAAAGCAGAATCGTAAGAGCAAGTATCACATGAGCAGAGTTTAACTTAGCAACAACAATGAAAGTTTTAGAATAGTCAATACCATATTTTTGAGTGAATCCTTTTACCTCCAACCTAGTCTTGTACCTATCAACTTGGCCATTGGCCTTTTACTTTATGGTGAACACCCACTTTGATCCCACAATATGCTTGTCCTGTGGAATGTCTACCACATCTGGTTCTTTATCAACGCTTTCATCTCTTCTTGCATTGCTTCAACTCACTTAGGATTCGATTGGGCCTCTCCAACATTCCAAGGAACACCGAATGATGCAAGTGATGGCGAAAACATTTATAAGTAGAACTCAAATGAGTTAAGACAAGAGCAACTTATCTTTTTATGGGATATCACGCACATTCCATATATCTTTGGCTTCCTAAGCATCGTTCTTTCACAACTAAGAGCAATGCTATCATGTATCACCTCATTATTTTTGGCTAAAAATTAGGGAAACGTAGATGGCGACGTAAAAAGTGATGTGAGAGATTTTGAGGGTCTCGTTCTTATACTTTACACAGTGTTGTGAATGTGGACTCATTTGATAATTAATATTTAATGTAAAGAAACAAAATGACATATGGTTGCCACATTGTGGGCCCCATCATATTAAAAAAAAACACCGCATCACCTTAACATAAAATGTATAGGTGATAAATAACTTTACATTAGTGATAAGCTACTTTGCATCAGTGATAAATTATTCTGGGTGATTTTAAACCGGTGCAAAATGATTTTTATCGGTGATAAATTATTCTAAGGTATCTTTGTATTGGTGTAATCTCATTTTACATCGGTGCAAAATTATTCCAAAAGTGATTTCACCCGTGCAAAGTAATTTTGACCTATGAGTTTAGGATTTAGGATTTAGATTTATAGAAAGTAATTTCATGTATGAGAAGTGATTTTTCACTTGAAATGTGATTTTTCATCTTATGGTTTAGGGTTTAGGATTTAACACTAAAGACTAAACCCTATAACTCTAAGGTGGAAAAATCACTTTTCACGTATAACATCACTTGTCATAGGCGAAGAAACACTTAGAATTTAATTTTATATTGGTGCAAACTTACTTTGAATTATTTTACACCGGTACAAAGTAAGATTGCACTGTTACAAAATAATATTGCATCAGTGTAAAATAATTTAAAGTTAGATTACATCGGAACAATCTTACTTTACATTGGTGCAAAATTATTTTAAAAGTGAAAAATGATTTTCCATTGGTGCAAATTAAGTGATTCTGAAAGTGATTTGAATAATTTACACCAATACAAAAATGATTTGTTGTTGATTTCAATAGTGGTAAATTCCATCATATGTCAGTATTTTTTTACATAAAAAAAGATATATCAAATGAGAACTACATTCAAATTGTTATACGTCAACATTTATGTTAACATCTACATTTTTCAACCCACATCTTAGATGTGCTGCCTTTCGTACAAATAGAATCACCCTCGTCAATATCAAAAACTAAAACAAAAGGATTCAGAATCACCATGAAATCGAAGTCCTTGATTTCCTTATTGATTCATTTCATTAAGTTGAAGTCCTTGATCTTCTTGAGTTCTAACTTGTGAGTTCATCCTGTTTGCGTAAAAACCGTCGATTTTGTAAGAATCAGCAGTTTTCTTTTCTAAATTTTTAATGATGGAGAATCCCATTTGAACAGATTAGGATATTAGCAAATTTCATTTATAAAACAGATATGACGTTCAATTTTGCACATGGGAGCTTCTTTACGAGGATGTACATCAACCAACCTGGAGTTAGAATTAAGTGGAGTACAGCTAATATTTTAAGAGAATCTAGGGGAATGATATTTCTATCGACGTATGCAGTCATATTTCTTATAATATTTATGTAAATATTAATTCCTTGCAGTATTTATGTAAATTTTTTTTTTTTTTTGTGACACTTATTTTTCGAAAATAAAAAAAGAATAGGTAACACAGACCATCTGGATTTCGTCAAACGACCTCGATCGGAATATTTGGATTGTGAAGGGCATTTCAACTAATTAGTACGTACAAATCGAAGACATCGCGGGAGATGATAGAAAACTATAATATCAAAAATAGCATACATGTAAAATAATATTCACATGATCCCATATATATATATATATATATATATATATATATATATATAGTCGGGTGGGAAGACCTAATTTTCACAGCGGACTAATTAATTAAAACAATGAATGGCTAGATCGATCATCTTTTCTGGAAATTGAGCGACTTGATCGAGTAGGCGAAAATCAACGCAAAGATAACGTCGAACCCGATTGTCGCGGCTGCGGCGACGCCAACCAATTCGTGCCTATATCCGAAGAACCTCCTCAGGTAACCCTCCACGCTCTCCCCCGTCTCCATGATGCCTCCTATATCCCCAAACTGCGAGGTCAGTAGCCCATAGAGGGTCCACGACACCGGGCAGATCCAGTAGTACCACCTCCACCAAATCGGAATCCGCTGCCAGAAATATTATATTCTATATTATTATATTATTCATGCTCATGCATATCTTCAGTGGGAAAATGTTCAAGACACTTAAAATTTGACTCAAAATCTCATCTATAAAATCTAAGTCATGGATGAAAGAGAAATAAGATAAAAATCAAACAGTTATTTTAATATCATTATCTCCCATAAATAACTTCTATTCCATAGATAAAATTTTAGGTCAGATCCGTAGGTTTAGTTACCACTGTCTTATTTCGTACCCGTAACAAAATTTTTCGATTAAGTATATCTTGAATATCATTTCGCAAAGCATATAAATGCCCTTTCGATGATAGTTAGATTAGTTATATTTTTACCTTTTTTTTTTTTTTTAATGAAGCGGCCACTAAAATCTGTTTTAATCAAAGACGCATGTTTGTATCGTGCGTATCTTCATCTGTTATCAATTTTTAATTAGTGGTTTAACTCGCGCATTAATTGCAGAGAGGAATGGCTCCTATTTCTCGGAGCTTTGGTTGACGACGTACGTACGTATTTATGTTCTAACGATCATAGTTAAGGATGACATTTTGTGTAATTAGGAAAGTGGTTATTCGAGATCACGGAGATTGATGTGTATATGTTGTGTTCTCATCCATCATTGATTAGTAAATATCATCTTCAAAGAACCTCTAATCTGATAGAGTGATATTATACACAATGATGATATATAGTAGGTGTTCTCCAGCCACCGTCCACCCCCTCGCTCAACCCTATCTGGTGGTGGTGTCAACTGTTTGGGATGGCACCATATGATCTGTTTATTACGTGGGATATGATGGTTTATTTTATCATTGACAAATTTTATCTTTCAAAATTTAAGATAAATTTATTTTAAGATGAAGATGAGATAAATTTATTAGACATCTATCTTAGTACCTCAAATATCTCTATTTATCCTATGATTCAACCCATACATCTCTTAAATATTAAAATCAATTTATCTTACATTTATCCTTTAATTTTATTCCTTACTAAATTTATCCCAAAAAAACAAATGACCCTAAATAGACCCATTTAGGGGTGCGAGTGGAGATATGCTTAAGCGAGGACCGATTTGGATCGATACTAAATCCACAATCCAATGCATCCCTAGCATATCGGGACCTTTCAATCTTATCCAATCCAATCCATCGTCAAGTTACAGTCTAATCCAAGTCCATATGTAAAAACTTTGGGATGAATTGGGTTTCTTTATATTTTACATAATACATGATTTTGTGTATTTTTTACAGGATGGCTATTTCGAAGCTTTTAGGATCAAGAAACCTAAAGTTGAACGCAAGGCTTCTTGTTTGCTTTGTTGCATTTTCCAAATCAGTATAACGAAATCTCCTGAAAGTTTTTAAAAAATTACACTAAAGATATACATAATTACTTATTTCATGAGGTAACTTAACGTCAAGGTTAAGGATTTGGGTCATTGGATTTGATAGGATATCAATCAATGGCTAATATTTTAATATATATTATTGTTGATTATGCTTTGAATGCCCACCACTCGATTAGAATTTCACACACAAGATTAAATGGATCTTAATGACTCGAAACGATGGTAGAGGTCTAGTGATGTAGACTTTTAGATCCACTTAAGGATTCGATCAAAGATATTACTCTATACATATGTGTGTTTCATCTTTGATCTCTCTTAGGATTTGTGATAGAGGTTGTACTTCATATTTTTCTTCCTCCAGGCGTTTCCACCTAAACTCTCATATGTTATGGTTGGTTGTTTGTAATTATTTATTTATATGATTTTCAAATAAATTGATATCAGGGCATGTTGTTATCCTATGTCTACATATTATAACAAATTGGATTATATGCGTGTTAATATTTTACATATTGAATCAAAAACAAAATTAATATCCTAACCCTTGGTTTTAGTGGGTTGAAAATTTATTTTCCAATTCAGTCTAATCTATTGAAGTGAAAAATCTGACACAATCCACCCTGGTCGGATCCGATTCAAATTGGATTGCGGGTTTATCCAATTTGCATGTGCAGTTTGAAGACATGGGGGACATTATTACGCTCTACGATGCATGGAGGGAGATCATTCATATTTTGATCTGGCAAGACTTACAGGGCGAGGAAGCACGAAGCCAGCGAACAAGTTCCATATGTTGTAGAAGATGGTCGCAACCACAGCAGCAATGGTGCTGTTGGGGGTCAACCCAACTGCCATCATCCCATAGAATGTGAAGTACAGGAACGTCGCGAACATGAAGAAGAGGAACCAGAAGAACTTAGCTGCAGTCCAATCGAAGCTAATCATGCTGTAGACAGTGATTGTGTATATCAAAGCTTGGAGGAGGACATAAGGCACCTCGATAACGACCTGCATGAGCACAATGCCAAAAAAATATAAACAAAAAAAGGAGACCAATTTGACATCTTTTAGTAATTTCCAGTGTTTTAAAAATTGGAACGACCATCACTCAGTTAGGTGTTGATTTTAGGAATGCAGCGGTCCAACCAATGATTTAGATCGATCGAACCAGTATTTTGACATGCGTTTGGAAAAATTGGAAAATCTAATCAAAGGAATTGCGATTTCGTTTACCTTCGTCCAACAAGGCTACATTTTCTTTTTCTAACGCAAAAGAAAGTGCGTCAAGGAAGTTTAATCTCATCGCAAAAGAAAATGTATCCATCACGAATTGAAGTAAGAAGAGGTATAACATTAAACAAAACTTCTTTTGTACGCAATCATAGTAATGCAGGTAGCATGACATTTTTTTTTTAAGGCCATCGATGTAAAAAGGTAATTTAATTTATTTTTTCTTATTTTTCTTTTAGTATAAGCTTGAGTCTTTTAGTATTTTGTTTCTTTTTTATTTGTACATTATCTCTACGTTATTCTAACAAATTAACAAAGGGATAAGTTGAGTCTTTTTATCTTTTGAATTGTTAAAAGCTTTCTATAAAAGAGGTAGGCATCTGACGTAGGAAGATACAATTGAAAAGAAAAAAATGAGAAACCCTCTCAATTTTGTACCACAGTCAAAAGATTCACATTGATCAATTTTTTAAGTTAGTTCTCTACTAACTCTACCCATCTCTGCTTCACCGACTCTACCTCTTTCCTACTCGCGGCACCTACGACGTACCTCCTTCACCTTTGACGTTTTGCTATATTATCATCATCATCTCACCACCAACATGTTGAGATTAGACTTCACCTTGGCGGCATGTAGCAACAGTAACACCTATGTCACAGCTATCACATCATGATCTTGTCGCAGTCACTCTAACTCCGACAACCTCAACTCTTAATTAGCAAAGCTACTGCAACAATTACTTCATCCATTAAAAGTCTACGCCGGAACCATCACCACTATGCTCTACCATTAAACAATAGTCCCTTGAAATCCAATACATTGAAGGTATCACGTTGATAAACTCAGCCAGGAGTTGACTTTTTCAAGGGGAAGAGAATTGATGCAGGAAACATGTCATTTTTCTTTAAGGACGTCAATGCAAATAGTTAATTCTATTTTCTTTACTAATTCTTTTTAGGATAAGTCTAATTTGTTAAGGGTCATTAATTATCACACTGTTTGGGATTTTCGTTCTTTTTTATTTGTATACAGTTATAGCAAATTATTCCTTTGAGAGTCTTTCTTAATTGTCTTTTTTATTTTATTTTTTTCAGTAATTTTCTTTGTTTAGGATTTCATTTTGTACAGGGATTCAGGAATTATAGGAGGATGTTGATTGTGCAGATTTTTGGCTTTTCTTTCATGAGATAATTTTTTTGATGGGGGGTTTTTTTGCTTTTCATTTTCTTCAAAAACAAAGTTTGACTCGATGGTTCCATTGGACGTATTTTAACAGTCGAGCTACGTTTGGACTGGTTTATACTGATTTTTAACTTTTGTTCCACCAATCTGTTGGTTGGACCGTTTTCACGTAGAATTTTGGACCAATTACTCAGATCCCACCAGTTCGGTTCGATTTTTGAAACAGACCAGCACTAATATACTTTTCATATATGATAAAATCTTCCATGCATGCATGATTTCACGTACCTGCCCAAAAGCGTATGGCAACGCGGCGTACATCCCGGCGGCTTTCTCTCGGTAGAAGACGGTCCGCTCAATGTCCACGACTGGCTGCACCATCTGGGAGTTTTGCACTCCTATGAACATCGCAGCAGCGTACAATCCCCCCATGGCATTGAAGAGGTCCTGTCTGCTAGTCCTGCATAATGTTCATCCATATATATATAGCGAGGTTTTAGGTTAATTAATTACTGAATGTTATATATCACCACACACTTGGCAAGCTTGATCTATATATATATATATATGGAGACCAAATTAAATTCAATGTGAATTATATATGTAGCAAGCAAGCATGTATACATACCAATTGGAGCCCAGATTCCAGTATATGGTGCCGAAGAGCAGAGACGTGACGATCGTGAAGAAGATCCTGGTGGTGCTGTAGGAAGTGTTGCGCCAGTAGGACTTGTGCTGCTTCCAGAGACAAGCCGCGCATTGCACCAAGAAAGGCTGGGAGTACCTAGTTGGGAAGTGGAGATCTGTGGATCCTGTTGCTGCTCGGCTGAGCTCCCTGATCAAGGCCTCGTTCCTCCTGCATGCCACAGTTAATTCGCAAGATGTCTTGTAAAATTAAACCCTAGTTTGCTTAATTATCAATGCCACTTCTTCTTAATTGGATCGACTCGTGTTTGGACTTGGTTGATACCGGAATAGTTCAGAGTTCTTGTAGACCTCCGTGAAATTAACACCCAAACTCTCCTCTTGTCCTAAGGTGGTCACTTCGAGCATCCACGTCGCAGGGTTGTAGCCATCTCTTATCTTCGGTACTCCATCGATCGACTGCAGAATAGATGAGTTATGCCGAGATCGAGATAAATTGTGTGTAACAAATTATGTGATATATATATATATATATATATATATATATATATATATATATATATAGTTGAAAGTGTGTTAGAATTAAGTTGCCCACCTCAAAGTAGTTGATCAAATGGCACGAATGGCGTCCCAACGGGCCAACGTAGATTTCTTCTCCGCCTCGCTTTATAAGGAAGAGCTACAGTTACCGGCACGAGATCGAAGAGCTTGCTTGTTAACCATATGCATCCAACGTGCTCTTTAATTTGCTTAGTTAGTTAATTACCTCATCGAAGGATTCGAAAATGTCGATGCTGGGCTGGTGGATCGTGCAAACGATCGTCCTGCCGGTATCCACCGTGTTCCTCACCGCTCTCATGACGATCGCCGCTGCCCTCGCGTCGAGTCCGGAGGTGGGCTCGTCCATGAAGATGATGGAAGGGTTGGCAACCAATTCCACGGCGATCGTCAGCCTCTTACGCTGCTCTATTGAGAGCCCACTTGCACCGGGCAACCCCACCAATGCCCCCCTCGACGATGTTAATTCTACTAGCTCCATCACCTCCTCAACGAACATCTACATGCAACCATACAATTACATTTCTAATTACTTATGAAATTTATTTAACCTTTGTATACATAGAAAAAGTATCTTTTCAATAATATACTCAAAAGATCCTAAAAGAATCCACAATTGTATCCATTCCGTGATGTTTTCCATCGATGAAAATAACTCCATAATTTAAATGATGATTTAGAAAATCATGTGTATAATCAATTATTATATTATTTTTGAAAAGTATCTTTTTACATAAATGATGAATTATTTTACAAATTTATTAATATATCATTTTTAGAATATAATTAACCGAATTTGTTTTACCAACAACTATAAGTTTTGCTTGTATTAAAATTACACATATAGTTATAATAAAAGTTAATTTTTATTTGTAATATAAATTTTTTCACTTCTATTATAAAGAATAATTTTAATATAAGCTAGTTTGTATTATGAATAATTCTAAATTGTTACTTGTATTACAATTATATATGTACTTGTAATACAAGTTTGTATTATAAATAATTTTGAGTTATTACTTATATTATAACTACACGTACAATCGTAATAGAAGTCAATTTTCACTTGTAATACAAATTTTAACATTGTTACTATGAGGAATACTTTTAATACAAGTTTATATTACAATCATTTCTGAGTTGTTACAACTACACATGTAATTTCTCTTTATGGAAGCAATTAATATTCTCTCTCCGCATTTGGAATACTTCACTCAACGGGCATCATTGATGATGGAAAATTTTTAATTACAAAAAAAGAAAATTTGTTGTTAATACTTAACATGAAAACATGTTATTTTTGGTAATTTCTTTATGACCATTGGATTTTAATCAGATGATTTAGATTTGGTGCTTTTATTTTTTTTTTTTGTCTATTTTCAGCATTGTGCTTATATGATCGTCCCATATATATCTATCTGTGTGCGCGCGCGCGCGCGCGTGTGGATGGTTAATTAATTGCTCACGTACGTTTTTAGTGGCAGGGTCAACTTCTGAAGGTAATCTGAGCCACGCTGAAAAAAGAAGCGATTCATAGACAGTAACATTAGGAGAATGGATGTCGGTTTGCTCGCAATATCCTGATACACGGGCGAAAGTCTCCTGCTTCTTTGGATAACCAGATATGCTGATACTTCCTTCGATGTAACCACCGGTCTTCCGCCCTGCTAGCACGTCCATTAGAGTGGTCTTGCCAGCGCCACTTGTGCCCATCAGCGCGGTAAGAACGCCAGGGCGAAACCCCCCATTCAAGTCATTTAAAAGGAGCAGCCTATTCTCTCTCACACCCTCCGCTTTCATTTCCTGCATGCCATGACAATAATATTTCCTGTCCACATATATATATATATATATATATATATATATATATATATATATAGCCTCCAATTCGATCGAGACTAATTATATATCATGATGCATGTATGGGAACCGAGTTTGATAGGCACTTGGACTTACAGATGGCATGTCCACGGAGTATTTGATGTTTTCGAACGTGATCCATAAGGGAACGAAGGGAAGAACCATCCCTTTCTTCCCGCGGTTCTTGCGATCCTCTTGCTGGCTGCTTGCTTCTGCATATTTTTATGGTTTTCTTTTTTCAATCACTTTAGATTAATTACTCTTGCTAAAACGGCAGTGGTTCACAAATTGCAACTTAGATTCGATTTCTTGATTTAGAAGTTGTTCTCTAACAAATATGATTCGTTCATTAATCACTTGTTCAGATTCCAAACTTTCAGCTTTAGTCAATCTCTACTGAAAGCAGTATTACTTTCAAAGTGTACTTTGAAAGTAATGATAAAGGATCAAGTGTACTTAATCTATATATCTGTCTGTATATACATATATATCATACAATACACAAAGTGGAGGACAATTTGCATAGGATTTGAGTAAAATATAGATTAGTCAATCACATATCAAGAACATCGAAAAAGGATCATAAACGAAGCCAAAACTTTGGCAATATTTCTAATATCCGTGACAAAATAATAAAGAAGAAAAGGATATGAATGTGAGCTGACCTCTGCCTAGTGATTGCCGTGGGTGAGTACTCCTTTCCTGATTTGGATGTTCAGTATGTTTCCCAGTTCTGTTTGCCTCCTTCTCATTTAAGGCTTCTTTGGATAGAACATTTTGCCCTTTCCCGATTGCTGCATATATATATAGTAAAATTGTTTACATGAACGACTCAAACAGAAAGAAGGAAACTGCTTCCAAGAGACTCAGATTTTAGTACACGTTCAGGAGGGAAAAAGGACGCTTACGATCGAGAAAAGTGAGCGCGAGTGAGGAGAGGAAGTTCAGGAGGAAGACATATCCAAGTAATCCCCCAACACCAATCCAATACCAGTAAGATCCTGAAAAATACCCACGTGACTTCAGCAGCAGAACTCCCAGTGTCTCTGGAGCTCCTGTGACATTCACAACCTGCATTTTAATTTGGATTAATATTCTCTGATCAGAGATGGAACGGGTTGAACGGGCATCGCGAAAAATGTCAGTGTTCTCACTTTTCTCCAGCTGTGTCCGAGGAACTCATTTACAGCAACTGCATTCTGTGCATACATCATTGGTGATCCCCAGTATGCCCATATCCACCAAACACCAATGTCATCTGCATGCATGTTCTATATATTGATTACTGATGAAAAGAAGTGGCAATTGTGCAACTAATAGAGTATTTTCAAGTAATATGACGAGATGTATTAGTTGTTCTGAAAGAAGAGAGAGAATAAATTTACAAAGTACTCAACTTTCATTTTTATAATTCATTGTTGTTTTCAGATGAATTAGAAGGGGAAAAAACTGAAGTCAACCACGGAGATGAGATCATGTTTTAGATTTCTAGCAAGCGACCAGGTTAAGTATATAGGTTTTCGTAACTTTTGATTTGTTGAGACCTCTAAGATACCAATAAATCTCAGAACACGGATTAATATGCCCAATTGTTTGGTTATAGAAACCGAAAGCTAAATTTGTTTTCAAGAGTACAGATAGATTTTTCTTTGCTGATGAAATAGCATCGGCCACTTCCAAACACACTCCAAAAGCTTGGGACTGGTTCTCAAAGAATCATAATCTTTGTAAAAAATAAATTATTTCCTAGATCTCCTGACGGGGCAAGTTGGAAGTGATTCTTTTAGGATTCTGATCTCAGAAAATATATTCTCTGTAAAATCACTTCCAACTAGTTTTAGAATTCGATGGTAGATAATTAAATTCTATACTTCGATAACTAGTATTCATTATTATCATAAGCCCCTTTCATTTGTAAATTTGATTTCCAAATTCATGTCCAGATGCACTGCAAAATACACATTTAAGGACAGATGGGATTGGAAATAAGATCAATTACTTCTTGATAGCGCAAATCCACCGAGCACAAGAAGTACAATCAGTGCGAATGATCCGAAAGTGTTTGCAATGACTACATCTCTGCCCAAGGCAGCGAGAAATCGGAAGAGGCCAGAAGCCATCTGGCTTACCAAAGTGAATATCAGAAACTGTCTGAACATCCTGTACCATTGGAGTTTCATGATATCAACGAGTTGAAATTTGCATGAGGACTCAAGTGTCATATGCTTAATTACTTGTAACCACCATTCGACATAATTGTACAGTTAGGGCTTACCTTTGAACATCTGGATCAAATCCAATGACATAATAAGTCAATCCTGTCCATGAAGCACATTCTAGAACTGACACAGGGATTTTGAGAATCCAAGCAGGAAGAGCATGCGCCCACGCGGGATAGAAGCGAAGATCCCGTTGCTTGAAGAAGATGGGAAGCCTTTCTAGACTCATAGCGAGTTCAGCAAAACCGTTGAACAGATGAGTGATAAGCCCAACAAACAATGCACCCAAATAGATATTGGCATCCTCCACCGTGTCGTGGCGCATCTTTGAGCGTATGAATACAGTCATTGCTATCAGTCCAGTTATGAAAACCTGAAAGAGCAGGGATATAGGGTCTCTATCCATCCTAATAACTTTCAATAAAAAGAAGATAAAAAAAAATGGGCTGATTGATATGAAAGGGCCCTTCCAAAGGCAGAGCATTTCTACACGTGACAAGAATTGAGCTTGAAAGGGAGAAATTTAGTTAATTCCATTTCCTTAATTTATTTTTTAAAATTTCATTAATATACAAGAACTTTTATAAAATTCTATCTATCCAAGCTGACCAAGGCGATATTTACTTTTTTAATTTTCTTGATTTGAAGAGAATCTACCTGGGGTTATGGTCATCATCTATGAAGATCATTTACTCACTTAAAACTTTGACACTTTAAAAGAAATGTTAATGCTGCTCATAGGATTTTCAGTAATTGAAACTTAATGTAACTTAGATCATGAAACAACAAGCCATATATATGTTTGTATTAATTCAAAGATTTTGAATTCTTTCATTGAAATTTCAAACGGTAATTCTCAACAGCTGAGAGCTCCCGCTCTAGCTTTCCAATCCTAATATTTTATTCAACCTAATTTGGTTAAACTTAATGTTGATTACTTGATGTTCGAATTGAATTATCATCTTTATCTGTTGTCATTTGGACCTGAATTGCACTTATTACTGTAGATTTAGAGAGTACTTACTTGGATGAATTTGAAAATATAGACAAAGGAGTTCCTCTTCATAAGCAAGAATTCTCTGGACATGCAAGCCCTCAACAATTCCTTCTTGCTTATGCCATACATAGAAGTTGTGAGGGCTGCTGGATGGTTCTTGCTCTTGTCAAATGGGGTGGCAAGATCGTTCCCTAGTTTCTGACCAACATGGAACGATTGAAACGCATCCGCAAATTCCTTCACTGAGACAAATTGATACGGTTTATCCTTTTCTGCCCAGTATTGCTCTTGATCCTTTCTTGATGTTACCTACAAAACTCAAGCCAAAATCATTCTCCATCATGTTAATGAGATAAACATTTGATATTCCACAAAGATGCTAGCATCCATCCAAAGGCTTGAGATCACACAAAAAAATTGAAAAACATAGTAAGGAAATGCAGAATTGATTTTACTTTGAGTATTAAGATATGAGGAAGGAAGAAACTGTATCTATTTTGCTTTTTTTTTTTAAATTTTATTTTTTACCTTTTCCATCAAAACTAGCAAAATTCTTGTTAAAGATTAATTTGAAGGCATTGGTGCAGGTAGTATCAACTTTGTAGGTTTATTTATGTAAATATAGAAGGCTTAGTGGCACGTTAACTATGTGGGTAGTTTATAGGTGCAGGCATGTAACATGTAGATTGATTTTCTGAGGTGAGTGGAAGTTTTACAAGTCTTGAGCTTGCAACTTACTTCCTGCAAGAAATCAGCAACACCTTTTCTTTCAGGGCATTTGAAGCCCATGAATTCAAAAAATGGAAGGATGTGCTCACGCGAACCATGGTAAACTATTTGGCCTTCTGAAAGGAGGATGATATCGTCAAAGAGTTCGTATGTCTCTGGGGCTGGCTGAAGCAATGCAATCAGTGCAGTGCTATTGAGGATGTGGACTGATTGCTTGAGGGAGTTGATGATCTGAAATGTTGTTGCGCTGTCAAGGCCAGTGGATATCTCGTCCATAAATAGTGCCTTACATGGACCAACGAGCATTTCTCCTACAAATAAAAGGCAAAAACAAATGGATAGTGCCTTAAGTTTAACTTTCATGGCAAAGCAGCAATTTTGTATATGGGGTTGGAATAGATAGTATATATGGTTGTGATCCATTTTTGAATGTGTACTCTATGTTGCCATACCATCCCTACCACTGTTTCTTTCCAACTGTGTTTTGATTAAGTCTTAGTGATCTAGTAAAGAATCTAGAATAAATAACTTACATAAAAAAAAACTATAAATATTCACCTTATAGCATTTGATCCAGCAGAAAAAGGGAAGTATATCGGTGACAGTGATAGACTCTGATGCACATATAGTGTTCTAATGGGCAACTGTAGTGTCATTTGAATTTTTCTGATTTTTAAGAATTAACCGGTCACTCAATTCATTCAGGAGACTAAGTACATTAATGTAGTAAGAAATCCACAAGAAGTTAGGATGAATCGGTGGCAAGAGATATCTATGTAAATAATGACAACGAGTGGATGGGTGTGAGAAAACACTATATAATGAGGGTAAATATGAAATTTGTATGATAGGAGGGTATCTACACTTTTTTAATTGGACGTGGGTTTGGAAACACAAAAATCGACTCAAAAGTTACGCAGAGAATTGTGAACATGGTCCCCACTTGATGTATCTCTTTTTTATGTAAAAAAAGTACTCACACGTGGTGGGATCCACTACTATTGAAACCAACAACAAACCTTTTTTGTATAGGTGCAAACCACTCAAATCACCTTCGAAATTACTTTGCATCGATGCAAAATCACTTTCATAGCTACCCTAAATTCTTTCTGCACTTGTCTTCGATGACTCTTCATGACCTTTTCATGGCCTCCTCCATCCATGATCCCCTATGATCCCCACCCAGCCACCTTTGGTGATGACTACTGTGTCTTTCAACTAATATATTTCCTTAGGCAACCAAACAAACTACTAAAAAAGGATGCTGCAAAACTGAAAGTGCTAAAAAAAAGAAATGGCTAAAAAACAATGCTTCACATTCAACTTGAAGGTGCTAGACTAAAGAAAAACAACGAAATGCCTCTTATCCTCAAAGGATTATTTATCCTCTCTTATTAAGGGGTATAATTTACCACTTGTGACTCGTTTCCTTTGTCCTCCAGAGATGCCTCTTACCATTTGGTCTCCCACAACTGTATCGGCACAAATTTCCAATCCCAATACCTACATTGTAGAATGGTAGAGATGTAAATAGCACAAAGATGCACTAAAACCTTGTTGGGATGCCATGGAACTATTTTCCATGTAATTGCATTAAAATGATATGCCATTTTCAAATAATGCAACTGCAGTGACATTGTGTCATGGCCAAGATTAAGATCGGATCCTATCTTTTCACAATAACTAACTATTTCATAATTATCTTTGCCTGATTGATAGTGATGGAATACAAGTTTGTTGTTTAATTAAGGACGCGATGACATTAATTTCAATGCTGACCTTCATCACATAATCAACTATCACGTTCTCCTGTCCTTTTAGGGCTGAAGCCTGTCAAAACAAATTCATCAATTACTGATTTTGAAGCTTGAGAAAGCAACTGGATTTATTAGTAAAATACAACTGTTTAATATTTACTATGCATTATAAAATGCCTTTTGTCAATAAAATTATATCAAGTATAAGCTTATATGATATCCCAACGAAGCAACAACTAGCAAGTTGTGAAATGGGAATGTGCAATGTGAGGATTAAGGACTACTTAAACTTGCATTTGAGCATTTTGGGTTAATGACTGTTAGTGACATAAGCTACTAGTGTACAATTATGTGTAGAGTTAATTAGAGTGTGATGATCTTTGTAACTAACTTGGTTTATGTTTACCTCCCTCCGTATGTGGTGACTATAAGGTGATGTTCGCCTCTTGTATATATATGAGAGCTGAAGGTAGAAGAGGATTGGTTAATTTAGTCCCTTTCTCAAGTCTCTTCTTTCCTCTTCTTCTACCTTCGGTAACATGGTATCAACGCTACCATGGCTCATCTATCATCTTAGATTAGAAGATCAATTAATATGATCCGATCTTTCTCCTTTGATTGATTGGGATTTGGCATCATGATTGAAGTGTTGCTGTGACCGATTGTGAATCTTCTTTAGCAAATCATGGCTTTCTTGCGTTAAATAGTGATTCTCGTGTCAGATTGTGGTTATTCTTCATAGAATCGAAGATTCCACTAGAAAATCATGACTATTCCGTAATTGCTCTAGATTCTAGTTAGAGTAGTGTTCTAAGCCAAGATGAGTTCATCGTCAATAGGTTCTGCTCTTAATTCTACCATGTCAGGTTTGATCTCATCAACTCTGTCTTCGAATCCTGTTGTTCCTGCATCAATTTAGCATAATGTGCCTTATAAGCTGAATGCATTAAACTATGCTATGTGGAGAGCATAATTTTTACCCTTGTTAATATGCATATGATTTGATAGGATATTTTTTTTTAAAAGGGGAAGGGTGGTTAAGATCATTTCATTTCAATGATTTGATAGGATATGTCAATGGGATTATATCCAAACCAGAACAATTTGCTAAATTGCCTGATGGAACATAGATTCCTAATAAGGATTATATTACTTGAATTCTGTAGAGAATCTTGGGGAGAAAATAAACTTTGTTATTCTTCAAATAGAGAGGCCCTGGCCCTCTTTATATAAAGAGCCAAAGGGCATATATGGAAACCCAACTAAGACCTAAAAATAGTAAACACTAATCAACTTATTTGTTTTCTAACACTGCCTTGCAAGTCGAGATGTGAGAGACGGTGAAGACTTGGATCCTTAAGGTAGTGAAGATTCACTCTTGTCGATGTGGTAGTCCTCTCTTTGTGTCTTCAACCCTGGGTGTCCCTTCTTGTACACTCTCCCAAAGCCAGTCAATGTTTGATTTCTCTTGAGGTGTGTGAGAGTACTGCCCGAACTTTACCATCTTGAGATGGCTCCCACCTTCAACTTAGGGTCTTTCACTCAACATATAAGGACCCAAAGGACAAAAATCTAACACTTCAAGGGCTACATGCAAATGCCCATAAAAAAAACAAAAAACATAACTTCACAGGGCCTAGAACACAGAAGACCCTAAAATCTCCCTTTTTTTCGGTCGAAATTAGAGAGCAAACGATAGTAGCAGCACTTGTTGCTATCACTGATGTCGTTGCTGTTGCTGGTGCAATCGGAGAAGAGCGGAGGGGAGAGGAGAGGAGCCATCATCGGTTCCCTCCTCTTCTCCTCCTTCCCTTTTTTTTTTTCCTTCTTTGTGGGCGGCGGCGTTATAGTGGCAAGGAGGAGTGCGGTGATGCTACGACAGGTCGGAGGAGGATCGGGCCACCAAGGTCCGGTAGAGCAACCTCCAAGGAACACGATGGTGCCCTCAAACCCTTGATCAAGAGAGGTTCGAGGGTCCAAAACCTTGATCCGGTTCACCTCGTTGATTGGCAGTATTGGAGCCTTTTTGTCTCGTCGGCAATGATGCAGTCGACCAATGGCTGCTGGAGATGGTCGGCATGGTGGTAGGGGCTCTGGCGACCACCATTGTGGTCATCCTTCACCAGAATATAGTCAGAGGTGGTGCTAGTGTCTTTTTCTTCACCGACGATGAGCAGCAACAATAGCTAAAGAGGGAGAGGAAGAATAAAAGAGGAGAGATTGGGAGAGGAGAGATCCTCTCCGGTAGCTTGCCGGAGGCCGGTGACACTGCCGAAGAGCCTCCCCCCTCTAGGTTTTTCTTTTCTAAATCCTAAACCACCAAGTTCAGTGGTTTTGATACCATGTAGAGAATTTTGGGGAGAAAATAAACTTTGTTATTCTTCAAATATAGATGCCTTAACCCTCTTTATATAGAGAGAGTCAAAGGGCATACATGGAAACTCAATCAAGACATAAAAATAGTAAACACTGATCAACTTAACTTATTTGTTTCCTAACAGATTCAAAAGGATCAATTGATCATCTGCTGGTTGATTCCTCTATGAATGAGGAAATTTGTTCGCAGATCATGTCTTTAAGATTTGCTCATAAGGTTTGGATGCTTTGGACAAATATTTTGTTGTTCAATTTAAGACAAGAATTTTTCAGTATACTGAAGAGTTGAGCTCTTTGAGAAAGGGAAATACGTCTATCTCCGAGTACACCAACAAAGCTAAAAACATTGCTACAAATCTTGCTTCTTGCAGCAAGGAAATAGAGGAAGATGATCTTGTTTTGGCCATATTAAATGGATTAGGTCCCAAATTTGATTCAATTGTGGCCTCTATTGTAAGTCATCCACTAGTCCTTTCCTGTGATGAGGTTATAGCCTTATAGGTGCTCTTCTTGCAGAAGAGCAATGAGTTTTGAAAAGTTAGCCTAAGATTGAAGTCAACGTTACACAATCCTTTAGAGGAGGTCTTTCTAGAGGCAATTGTGGTCATGGTGGTCGAAGAAATCAATATGGAAGATTTCCAAATAACCAGCAGCAGCAAGGGTCTTCTTTTAATCAATTTAGAGGAGGTTACCATCAGAGTTGAGGTTCTTCAAGGGGTACTTTTGTTGCAGGGATACAGTGTCAGATTTGTGGAAGGCAGAATTATTCAGTAGCCACTTGTTATGATAGATATAATCATGCAAGTTCTTAGGTTGTGCCCAAAGTTCACTATACTGAAGCTCCAAATGTAGCCCTTCAGACTTGGTATCTTGACTCAGATGCAACGCATCATAGAATTAATTCTTTGTCCAATTTGGATATAGCATTAGAATATACTGGCCAGATGAGGTGAAGTTTGGCAATGGCAAAGGTTTGTCTATACATTAACATAAACACATTTTGTTGGCATATAGAATAGGATAATAGAATTCGTTAACTTCATTATGGGAACCCTACACCTCTTTATAAAGAGAAGAGGTGTGGGAAAATAACACCACAATCCATAAGAAATAAAAAAAAAATAAAATAAACAAGACATAATACCACCATCTAACACTCTCCCTCAAGCTGGAGCATGAATATCTATTATGCTTAGTTTGGAACATGCCTCGAAGGCAAATCTTGTGAGGGGCTTTGTGAAGACATCTGCAGCCTGCTCCTCAGAAGTGACACTCGTGGTATGTAACGTCCCACGCTGAATGAGATCCCGAGTGTAGTGGCAATTAATTTCTACATGTTTTGTTCTCTCATGGAACATAGGGTTATTGGCAATATAGGTCGCTGCTCTGTTGTTACATCGCATCTCTATAGAGCTATCCAGAGGAACATGAAGATCTGACAAAACTGACTTGACCCAAACCATCTTAGCGGATGCTTGGGCCATGGCCCTGTACTCTGACTCCACACTGAATGTAGATACGACTGCTTACTTCTTGCTCCTCCATATAACTAGATTAGCCACAACAAAGGTACAAAACCCTGTGGTAGATTTTCTATCCCCAACACAGTCAGCATAATCAGCATCAGAGAATACTACAATCCCCATGGGCATTCCCTTACAGAATAATAATCCTCGTCCTGGTACTTTCTTCACATATCTAAGCAACTGCATCGCAGCCTCCCAATGCTGCCTAGTTAGCTTATCCATAAACTGGCTAAGCCTACCAATAAGAAAAGACAAGTCTGGATAAGTGATTGTGAGGTAAAGGAGCTTACCTACCAGCTGCCTGTAGGCCCTATTGTCAACCACCTCAGATTTCTCATCATATAAATGGACCTTGGGATCCATGGGAATATTTACAGCCTTAGCTGCTAACATGCCAGTCTTTTGAAGAAGATCAACAGCATACTTCCTCTGCAAGGGTACCACTCCATCCCTGCCACGTGGAACCTCTATCTCTAAGAAATATCTCAACTGTCCCAGATCCTTCATGACAAACTTCTCTGATAGGTGCCTTTTGATTTCGTCTATCTCATGCCTGTCATCTCTAGTGATGATAAGATCATCAGTATATACCAGGAGCGCCACAGTCCCCCTTTCAGTCTTCCTGGTAAATAAGGAGTGATCTGAAGTAAAATGCCTCAAACCAGTCTAGTGGAGCACCTCTGATAACTTCTGAAACCAGGCCCTTGGACTCTACTTCAATCCATAGATTGCTACCCTCAATTTGCACACACACTCCCCCTGAACCTCGAAACTCGAAGGCTGTTGATTGTAAACCTCCTCCTGAAGATCGCTATAGAGAAAGGCGTTCTTCACATCAAGCTGGTATAACGGCCAGTCTTTGTGAGTAGCAACAGAAACAAGTATCCGGACAGTGGAAAGCTGCACAACGAGGGAGAAAGTATCAAAGAAGCCCACTCCATATGGTTGGGTGAACCCCTTTGCTATTAGCCTAGCCTTATGCCTCGAAATAGACCCATCAGGGTTGTATTTCAAAGCATAGATCCATCGGGAGCTAACTAGTTATGCACCGGTAAGAAGTGAGGTGAGATCCCAAGTCAATCTACTCCGAAGTGCTACCATCTCATCTTTCATGACGTGATGCCACTTTGAATCAAGCATGGCCTGTTGGTATGTAGATGGAATGTGCGACGCTGTAAGTGCCTGACAAAAGCTGCTAAATTGAGGAGCAAGACCATCGGTAACCAAACTGCCTTCAACCCGATATCTAGACTCATAGGTACACGGTGCCCTCCTAATGGTAATAGGGAGATCTAAATCATATGGTATCTTAGATTGAATCGCTGCAGAAGGAGCCTCACTATTATGATGATCAGCACTATCAGAGGAATTAGGTCTAACCAAACTACCACTGGCATTGGGGACACTCTCAACTACTTGTGAACCATCAGCCGCTGGTGAGGAAGGAGGCCTCTAAAAAGTAGTGTGATGCCTGTGATAGGTATGTAATGACCCGTGCAATCTCTCAAAGTCATCCAAGGAGGAAGAACTCATCTGTCTATCAGCTGGAGGTTTGGACTGAGAAGTAGACACCTGAGTCTCTACACACGGAATAGGCAGGGGAAGAAAGGCAGCATCATCACAAGAGCTCTTTTGTCCAGTGACTGAGAAGTATGGTGTATTCTCAGGGAAAGTCACATCGGCGCTAACATAATGTCTGTTCTGCAGATGATCATGGCAACGGTACCCCTTCTGTGTCCTAGAGTATCCTAAAAATACGCACTTGATAGTGCGAGGAGCCAACTTGTCACGACCAAGTGACGGCATATGAACGAATGCAACACATACAAGGTCTTGGGAGGCACATGAAATAACTCATTGTCTGGATGCAGAAGAAGAATCGGTATTTGCTCGTGAAGAGCTGAACTAAGCATCCTGTTGATGAGATAAGTCGCTGTTAGAACTGCGTCCCCTCAGTATCTCTGCGGCACATTGTGATGAATCAATAATGTACAGGCCACATCCAACAAATGTTTGTGCTTCCGCTTTGCAACTCCATTCTGCTGTGAAGTGTAAGGACAAGTGGTCTGGTGGACAATTTCATGGGTCCTGTATAACTCCTTAAGTCTGACAGTGCAGAACTCAAGAACATTATCAATCCGCATTATCTTATTGTGGCTGAATATTGCCTGCTAATCTCCAGAAGAAGTGCCTCTATGCATCCTCCAACCTCTACCTTACCCTTCAACAAGAACACCCATGTGGCTCTAGAGAAATCATTTACAACAATCAGGTAGTATCTGTGTCCCATTCGGTCTGGGATTCTACTCGGTCCCCATACATCCATATGAAGCAATTGAAATAATGTCAAAGATCCATGAGAGGTACTAACTGGAAAAGAGGACCGATAGTGCTTACTCAATTGGCAAGCATCACATTGTATGGTAGCAGCTGGGGAAATGTGATATCACCCTCCTAAGATGATCCAGAGATAAGTGGCTAAGACAAACATGCCACTGTAGAACACTTCCGCTACCATATCAAGTAACTCCGGAAATGGCTCATGTTCCAGGCGATAAATGCCATTCTCTTCGGTACCTCTGACAACAATCCTCCCAAGGAGCTTGCCCTAAACAACGCATCCGACATCATCGAACATCACTTTACAGCTGAGATCCTTCGTGATTCTGCTCATGGACAACAGACTGAGCGAGAATTCTGGCACGTGCAACACGGTAGACAGTTGCAAACTGGGGGTCATAGACACCTCCCCCTTACCCCTAACTGGGGTGTATCTGCCATCAGCTACTTATACCGTCCTTCCTGGAGGAACAGACTGTAACGAGCGGAAGTAGGTTTGATCACCGCACAGATGCTGTGATGCACCAGAGTCTATCAACCACCATACTCCATGGTGGCTCCTGTACTGCTCCTGGTGCACCAAACTCACATATTCTGCCATTGATGTCAAGCAGACCACACCGAGAAAATAAGAACACAGCTCTAAATCCTTGCATCAAACATCAACGTTCGGGGAATACACGCCATAATCTGTAAACAATACCACAGGGGAGTACACACCCCAAGAGCCATCCAATAAGGGGAATACGTAGCCAAAAAAAATAGACCATAGATCTAGGAAACAATCATACCACAGGAAGGTTCTTAATCTAGAAATCCATCACCATAGTACCGAGAACCTTCCTAGAACTATCAGAGAGAGACTCACGACAGCTGAGAGAGGTTGACCTGCCCCTAGGCGCAGTAGCGACGCTATAGTGTGGTGGCGGCGCTACTGTTATTGCTGCGGTGGCCCTGCTGTTGTGGCTTCGCTACTAGTGGCTGTGGCTGCTGCGGTGGTTGCTGCTGCTACTGCAGCGGCCTACCTCACCGTCGGTGGTTGCGGCTGCTGCTGCAGTAGCCTACCTTGCTGTGCATAGTAGTGGCGCTACAGTGCGGCAGCGGCGCTGCGGCTGCTACTGCGGCGGCTTCACCGCTGGTGGCTGCGACTGCTGCTGCAGTAGCCTACCACACTGCCGGTGCTGCGGTGGAGACGGTGGAGGTGTTAGGGTTTTGGTGTTTAGGTTTTGGAGGCCTTGAGGGTAGGATACCTAGAGCCCTGGTTTAGGACCGTTGCTTTGATACCAAGTAGGATAATAGAATTCCTTAACTTCATTATAAGAACCCTACATCTTTTTATAAAGAGAAGAGGTGTGGAAAAATAACATCATAATCCATAAAAAATAAAGAAAAATAAAATAAACAATGTTACACAATCCTTTAGAGGAGGTCTTTCTAGAGGCACTTGTGGTGGTGATGGTAGTGGAAGAAATCAATATGGAAGATTCCAAATAACCAGTAGCAAGGGTCTTCTTTTAATCAATTTAGAGGAGGTTACCATCAGAGTTGAGGTTCTTCAAAAGGCACTTTTGTTGCAGGGATACAATGTCAGATTTGTGGAAGGCAGAATTATTCAGTAGCCACTTGTTACGATGGATATAATCATGCAAGTTCTTAGGTTTCGCCCAAAGTTCAGTAAATTGAAGCTCCAAATGTAGCCTTTCAGACTTGGTATCTTGACTCAGATGCAATGCACCATATAATTGATTCTTTGTCCAGTTTGGATATAGCATTAGAATATACTGGCCCAGATGAGGTGAAGTTTGGCAATGGCAAAGGTTTGTCTAATCATTACATAGGACATAAACACATTTTGTTGGCATATAGTATTTCTTATATTTCTTTCTTGTTTAGGCTTATGGGTGCTTAGCTTCTTAGGGGTAATTTCGTATTTTTCAATCCTTTGGTCTTTCTCTCTTTATATAAGAGAGTCTAGGATTTGCTATAATGAATTGAGTCATTTCATCTAATTTAGTACTAGAGCATCGATCCTAGACCGTGGCTTTAGGTATCCCACCCAAGGCTGCCTAAACCCTAGAACCTAATCCTAATCATCTCTCTCTCCTCCTCGGTGGCGGCGGCAGCACCCAACAGATCTCCAGAGGCTCGCAGCGCACATGCAGCGGCGTGAGGGGGTTGCTGCACCGACCCAGCGACACTTCAACGACACACATCAGCCACACAGTGGTGTTGTGGCAACGCGGCGGTCTGCTACGATAGCAGGCAACAGCGCTGCAGCCTCAAGGAGTGCTGTAGGGGTCTACGGTAGCCAGCAGCAGGCGGCGATAGCCATCTGCAGGTCCGTGGCAACCCTATGTAGCATAGCGGCAGCGGCCTGAGGTGGCGGTAGGCAGCGCAGACCGACGACGTAGGCAAGGCACAGTGCTTCAGTCCCTGTGCAGCGAACGTGAGGGGTTTCTTGCCCTGATCTAGGGGCTGCAATCCTTGTTGTCATAGGGAGAGGGAGTCTAGGTCTCCTTGGGGCTATCTCGGGTGTTCTCCTTGCACCCGCGTTAGGTCAATGCCTGTCTAAGAGGGCCTCTTGTTATTGATGCAGATCTGAATATATTTTGTTTTAGATCTATTGGTGTTCGCCGAGTAGTGATATGGTTTTCTCCAGTTATATGGACTGTTTTAGGATGTGTATTTCCCTTATTGCATGATCTTTGTGTAAGCACCTCTGTTTTGATGCACCAAAATTATGTTTACTGCTATACTAATATTTCAATACCATCTCGGATCAGAGCTTTTCTCTTGGATCAAGTTCAGATTGTTGTTGATCTGTCTTTTAATTTTATTTGAGTCTAAGATATTGTTGTAAGGAACCTCAAAATGGATTTTTGCACCCCTTTCTAAAATTAGTTTTCAAGGTTATTGATCGACAAATTTTTCTACTTGATCGATCAAATTTGATTGATCGACCAATCAACTTAGTTAATTGATCAAACTAACCCATTTTAGGAAGTTGATTAAAACCCTTTTGATTGACTAACCAAGCTAATTAATCGACCAATTAGTGATCGATCAAATAACTATATTGATCGACCAAACAACATTTTGATCGACCAATATATCTTAATTGATCGACCAATTTGAGTTCATTTTCAGGCCAATTTTTAAGTATAAATAAAGGTCGTATGCGGCTCTTTTTCATAATAAACTTTCAATAGAAATATCCTAAAAAAGATTAAAGCTTCTCGTGCTTCTTTTAAGTGTTTCTACACTTCGCTATTTATGTCATTCAAAGCACGTCGTTTCAAACCTCTGTTGAAATTTTGGTTTAATTTTTATTGAGGTTCCATAGATATATTTATTGTTCGTTTACATTGTTGTTTTGATTGACGGATCTCAAGTTGTTGGGAAGATCCGTTGTTATTGTGCTTCTCTTCAAGGTACAAAGAGAAGTGTTTATAAGAATGTTGTGTCACCCTCGTTCAAGTGGTACGATAGTGGATTGACTAGCCTTGACTAGTCGGGAAAATCCTAAACTGAGAGGCTTAGTGGTTTTCACCTGGTTTGTGTTTCCACTCTAAATCCAGGTGTAACTTGTGCTTGATTCAGTTATGAATTCATTTTTCTTTCTACTTCAAAAAGGCGATATTATTCACCCCTCCTCTCTAGTATACGTTATGATCCATAGGCAAACCCTCATTTTGGGGTGTGTATTCCCCATTTTCTTTGGATGTGGTCTGCTTGATAGCTGTGGTAGAATCTGTGAGTCTAGTGCATCAGGAGGATTACAGGACCCACCATGGAGCAGGGTGGCTAATCGACTTTGGAGCGTCACAGTATCTATGCGGGATCAGACCTATTTTCGTTCGCTACAGTCCGTTTCCCCATGAAGGATTGTATAGGTGGCTGATGGTAGATACACCCCAGTTAGGGGTAGGGGGAGGTGTGTGTGACCCCCAGTTTGCAGCTGTTTGGTGTGTTGCATGTATCAGAATTCCCACTAAGTCTGTTGTCAGTGAGTAGAATCACGAAGGATTTCAATTGCAGAGTGTTCTTCGATGATGTCGGATGTATTGTTCAGAATAAGCTCACTGGGAGGACTATTGTCAGAAGTACGCTGGAGAATGGTGTTTACCATCTGGGACAGGAGGCATTTGCAGGAGTTACTCAATATAGTAGCGAGAGTGTTCTACAGTGGCATGTTCATCTTGGCCACTTGTTTCTGGATCGTCTTAGGAGGGTGATACCACATATTTCCTCAGCTGCTATCATACAATGTGATGCTTGCCAATTGGATAAGCACCACCAATCCTCTTTTCCAGTTAGCACATCTCCTGGATCCTTTACATTATTTCAGTTGCTCCATATGGATGTATGGGGACCGAGCAGAGTCCCAGACTGGATGGGACATCGGTACTACCTAGTTGTCGTAGATGATTTCTCTAGAGCTACATGGGTGTTCTTGCTGAAAAACAAGGCAGAGGTTGGAGGATGCATAGAGACTCTTCTTCTGGAGATCAGCATACAATATTCAACCACAGTGAAGATAGTGCGAAATGATAATGCTCTTAAGTTCTGCACTGCCAGACTTAAGGAATTCTATAGGATCCGTGGGATAGTCCACTAGACTATTTGTCCTCGCACTTCATAACAGAATGGGATTGCAGATCGGAAGTACATGCACTTATTGGATGTTGCCTGTATACTATTGATTCATCACAATGCGCTGCAGAAATATTGGGGGGACGCAATTTTGACAGCGACTTATGTCATCAACAGGATGCCCAGCTCAATTCTTCATGAGTAGATATCGATTCTTCTTTTACATTCAGATAATGAGTTATTTCATGTGCTTCCTAGAACTTTTGGATGCGTTGCATTCGTCCATATGCCGTCACTTGGTCGTGACAAGCTTGCTCCTCGCGTTGTCAAGTGTGTATTTTTGGGGTACTGTAGGACACAAAAGGGGTACCGTTGCTATGATCCTCTGCAGAGCAAACATTATGTTAGCGCTGATATGACTTTCCATGAGGATACACCATATTTCTCAGTCACTGGACATAGGAGCTCTTGTGATGATGTTGCCTTTCTTCCCCTGCCTGTTCCGTGTACAGAGACTCAGGTGTCTACTTCTCAGTTAAAACCTCCAGCTGATAGACATATGAGCTCTTCCTCTCTAGATGACTTTGAGAGAATGCACGGGCCATTGTATACCTATTACAGGCATCACACTACTTTTCAGAGGCCTCCTCCCTCACTAACAGCTGATGATTTATAGGTAGTTGAGAGGGTACCTGATGCCAGTGACAATTTGGTCAGACCTGACTCCTTAGACAGTGCAGATCACCATTGTGGCGAGGCTCCTTCTGCAGTGAGTTAGTTAGAGGTACCAGATGATTCAGCTCTCCCAATTGCCATTAGGAGGGCACCGCGCACCTGAGTCCAGATACCGGGTTGCAGGTAGTTTAGCTACTGATGGTCACGCTCCTCAGTTTAGTAGATTCTGTCAGGCACTTACAACATCACACATTCCGTCTACCTACCAGCAGGCCATGCTTGATCCAAAGTGGTGTCAAGCCATAGAGGATGAGATGGTAGCACTTCGGAGTAGATAGACTTAGGATTTCATCTCACTTCCTACTGGCGCACGACTGGTTGGCTCTCGATGGGTTTTTGCCTCGAAATACAACCTTGACGAGTCTATTTCGAGGTATAAGGCTAGGTTAATAGCAAAGAGGTTCACTCTAATATATGGGGTGAACTTCTTTGATACTTTCTTTCCGTTGCGCAACTTGCCACTATCCAGATACTTATTTCTGTTGCTGCTCACAGAGACTGGCCGTTATACTAGCTTGATGTGAAGAACGCTTTTCTTTACGATGATCTTTAGGAGATTTACATGTAGCAGCCGCCGGGTTTCGAGGTTCAGGGGGAGTGTGTGTGCAGATTAAGGAAGACAATCTATGGATTGAAGCAGAGTCCAAGGACATGGCTCCAGAAGCTATCAGAGGTGTTCCACTAGATTGATTTGAAGCGTTCTACTTCAGATCACTTCTTATTTACTAGGAAGACTGATAGGGAGATTGCGGCACTCCTGGTATATGTTGATTTTATCATCACTGGGGATGACAGAGATGGGATAGACAAAGTTAAGAGGCACCTATCAGAGAAGTTTGTCATGAAGGATTTGGGACAGTTGAGGTATTTCTTAGGCATTGAGGTTACACGTGACAGGGATGTAGTGCTCTCGCAGAGGAAGTATGCTCTTGATCTTCTTTAGGAGACTGGCATGTTAGCAGCTAACGTTGCAAATATTCCCATGGATCCCAAGGTCTATTTATATGATGAGAAATTTGAGGTGGTTGACAATAGGGCATACAGGTAGCTGGCAGGCAAGCTCCTTTACCTCACCATCACTCATTCAGACTTGTTTGTCGTTTGGTAGGCTTAGCTAGTTTATGGATAAGCCAACTAGGTAGCACTGAGAGGTTGCAATGCAGGTGCTTAGGTATGTGAAGAAAGCACCAGGACGAAGATTATTGTTCTGTAAGGGAATGCCCATGGGGATTGTAGCATACTCTGACGCTGATTATGCTAGCTGTGTTGGGGATAAAAAATCCATCACAGGATTTTGCACCTTTGTGGCAGGCAACCTGATTGCCTGGAGGAGCAAGAAGCAAGCGGTTGTATTTAGATCCAGTGCAGAGTCAGAGTACAGGGCCATGACCCAGACAGCTACTGAGATGGTTTGTATCAAGTCAGTTTTGTCAGATCTTCATGTTTTTCTGGATAGCTCTATGGAGATGTAGTGTGACAACAGAGTGGCGACCTACATTGCCAATAAGGCTGCAGATGTCTTCACAAAGCCCCTAGTGAGATTTTTCTCTGAGGCGTGATGTTCCAAGTTAAGCATGATAGATATTCATGCTTCAGCTTGAGGGGGAGTGTTGACATATACTGTTTCTTATATTCCTTTCTTGTTTGGGCTTATGTATGTTTAGCTCCTGAGGGGTAGTTCTGTATTTTTCAACCATTTAGTCTCTATATATAAGAGAGCTTAGGATTTGCTATAATGGATTAAGTCATTTCATCCAATTTATTTATTGCATTAGCTGTCTACTTTATTTGAGACGTGTTTCATGTGCTTCAAGTCAACAAGAATTTACTTTCCATACATAAATTGTGTTCTTGCATACAGCAAGAACTATTCCAGAAAGTTATGTTCTGCTGTGTAAGGTCGGTTTCTTTGTATTACAAGTTGAGCATTCCATACTTCAGTTTGAGAGGAAGTGTTGAGAGAATTATGTAGGATTATTTTAATCCCACATAGTGGAGTAGGACTTTATTATTTGTGTGGTGATTTACAAATAGAATTGTGTAAGATTATTTGTCCCACGTAGTGAAGTAGGACTTTGTTATGTGTGTGGTAATCTATAAATAATTATGTATCCCCCACTTATTCTTTTGAGAAAAAATAAAGTGAAACACGCCCTATTAAAACTCTTTTTTTGTGATTTTCTCCCCGCTTTGATTTCCACGTAAAATCTAAGTGTTCCTTGATTGATTTATTATTTGAGTTTCCTTGTTAAAATTATATATTTTGTTATATCTTTATTGTTCTTTTTCTTACGGTTCTCTTCCAGAAAGAAAGATATCGAGAAAGATGGGAAAACTCTATTCTCCCTGCTCTTTGTGGAGATCCTGTGGAAGAAGATGGACTATAGGCAAAGCTCCGAGAGCAACGCCATCACCATCATGCCCGACCCCAACAACCAGGAAATCTGGATGGCAGACCTCAACGACCAGGCCCTCTAGGCAACCGAGGAGGACTACCGCAACTGGAACGGCGCCAACCCCACCTCGCCAGACTCCACCCAGACCGTCGCCTATGACTCCCGCCACGGCAGCAAGCAGCCCCACAACAACAAGAGGCCCCGTGGACGCAAAGCCAACAAGTCGTGTCGTCGTCGAGGGCGATGGGGAACATGTTCTTCAAGACGAAACTCTGCTGTAAGTTCCGGGCGATGACGTGACCGTACATCACCAACTGCAACTTCGCCCACGGGATCGAGGAGCTAAGGAATCCTCCGCCCAACTGGCAGGAGATCGTGGCGGCCCAGGACGCCGACAGGGGTGCTCCGGCCGAGCCGAGGGAGGAGCACCAGATACCCATCCTGAGCTCCTCCACGATGCCCGACGGAGACGGCCAGAGGTCCTACAAAGGGAGGCCTTTCTTATCTCTTAGGTTATTTTGTGCTAAGTTGTGTATAAATAAAGATATGTTAAAAACAAAAAAAAAGGTGAAGAAAAAAAAAAACGAGAGAGAAAAAAAAAAGGTAAAAAAAAAGGATAAAATAAAAAAAAAGAGAAAAAAAGGAGGGGAAAATGAAAAAGAAAAGAAAAGAAAATAAATAAAATGACAATGATTATGTTTACAAGAAGTGGCTCTTATCCAGTTTTTTACTATTTTTTTTCTCATTTTTATTTTTTTCTTTTGTATAAGTATGTGAGAAAGGGAGGTGTAGAAGCTTTTATAGTCACCTTCGTTTAGGAGTCTTTTTGTTGTCGTCCTAAAGTACGATGGGTGGCATCGGATATCGTTACAGATTCTTTAGAGAAGTTGATTCTCATATGAGAAACTAAACTTTGGGAGGTCTAGAGTTTCGAGGTCTCCAAAGAGGGAGAGATCTATTTTCGAGGTCTTCATAGGAAGGGCCTAGTCGATTTTTATGTGAGAGATACAAATTCGAGGTCTTCAGAGGAAGATCCATTTTTAGGGATACTGAATGGGAAGCTATTAGCACCAAGTCTCTAGAGGAGAGGCCATTGTCAAAGCCAGCTACAGTTCGTTTAGTAGCTCCAGCTCGTGTTCCCACCTACAAGCAAGAACCAGCTCGAAAAGTTGTATTCTGTTTTCTAGGGTGGGTTCTTTGTGTTACAAGTTGAGCATTTCATGCTCCAACTTGAGGAGTACTGAGAGAATGGTGTAGAGTTATTTTAGTTGCACATAGTGGAGTGAGACTTTATTATGTGTGTGGTGCCTTATAAATAGACACGTACTCCCCACTTATTTGTTTGAGAAAAAATAAAGTGAAACACACCCTATTGAGGCCATTCTCCTATAATTTTCTCCCTGCTCTGCATACGTGATGTTTCCATGTAAAATTCAAATGTTTCTTGATTGATTTATTATTTTGATACCATACTTTCACATTATTTAAATCTTTCAACTTTTACAAATGATAATTCATGCTACTTCAAGGTTTTTCCTATTTCCTATGTTAAAACTCAGTTTGGCACCTCTATAAAAGCTTTACATTCAGACTAGGGTGGTGGGTACAAAAATGTGCATAAATGGTTGCTTGATAATGGCATACTTCATAGGGTGTCAGCTTCTCATACACCAAAACAAATGGGTCGAGCTATTTTGTATCATGCTCACGTTCCATTGCATTATTGATATTTGGCCTTTTACGTAGCCTCCCAAATTATTAATGCCTTGCCTACACAACAAGATGATGAGTCTTCTCATGAAATGTTGTATGGGAGGACTCTAGATTATCAATTCTTTAGTCTTTGGAGCAGCTTGTTATCCTTTGCTGAGGCCTTTTAATAAGCATAAACATGAGCAAACTTCTTTCATAAAGCTCAGATGATTTTAGCCGGACATGTGATTTTCGATGAATCAAGGTTTACATTAAGTGAAAATGCCATGTAGCCTATTGAGCATAATTCTTCTAAGCAGAATTCTTTTGAGCATATTATCGATGTTCCTCTTCAATTACTAGCCAAGTCTATTGTTGGTGAACCTATTGGTGGCAATCAGCCTACCGTGGCATCTTCGATTAGCTCTTCCTCTAACCAGCAATCATGTTCTTTAAGTCTTGCGCCAACCCTGCTATCTGTATCTATTTTAGCTGATAGGGAGTCTCCTACAATTGCCACGTAGCCTGATACTGCTCCAAGTCCTCCTTAGCAAACTCATGGTATGATGACTTGTTCAATGCAAGGTATAGTCAAGAAGAAGATTCTTTAAGCAAGCAAGAGTTCAACTCATCTTCTACCAAGTCGTTCTTGTTGAGAGAATTGAGTTGTGGGTTTAGTGTCACATTGGAAGATGTAAACTTCTTGTGTGAGTGGTGGCCTATAAGTAGACGTGTGCCCCCCACCTATTCATTTGAGAAGAAGAAATACAAATCAGTGTCTTATCAGGACCTTTTCCCATGATTTTCTCCCCACTTCTCGTGAGTTGGATTTCCACGTAAATCCAAGCATTTCTTGATTTCTTATGCTTTGATATTATTGCTTCCACATTATTTAAATATTTCAACTTGGTATCAGAGCGAGTCGTTCTTGGATTTTATTATTATAGATTCTTAGTTTATTATTATTATATTATGTTCCTGGAGTATCTTTGTTGTTGGAGAATGGAGCAGCGGCAGTGAGCTGCTACAGGAGGTCAGCGTGGCTAGGGCACACGCGATGCTGGAGATGAGGCCACGGCGGCAGCGGGCCGTCGTGATGGAGGAGATGGAGGACGCTGTTGATGGAGTGACGCTGGGGCTGGACACGCTAGCGCCGGTCCTTGTGGTTGTGCTTAACGGTAATGCGTTGCAGATGCACATTTGGTGGCTGTAAGGAGTGGTGTCCGCTGTAGGCATCGGCTACAGCCATGCTAGCGCTCTATGTAGATGCGGCCCATTGCAAGTGGCGAAGCAATCGACAGCAGAGGGTGATCTATGGTGGTGGTCGTGCCACCGCCTCCTTGGCACCTCGAGGTGACGCTTGCAGTCCTGGAGGCAATCCTCGAGGAGGAAGACGTGGTTGCGGGGGCTGTGGTAGGACTCCTCGAAGGCGAGGATGACGGTGGCAAGGATGCAGGGTTGTGGGCCATCGGTGTAGGCAGCGTGATTGGCGGAGGCGACATTGTAGAGATCCAGAGCGGACGAGGTGGTGCGACGTTGGTGGCAGGAGAGGACGTTGGTGGCTTCTAACGGTGAAGGAGCTGCCGTGCCTCTTTGTTAGGTTCTCGCGAACCCTAAAGGAGACTGAGTCTTTTTAAAGAAGAAAACGATGCAATGTAAAAAAAAAAGAAAAGAAAAAAAAAAGAAAAAGAGAGAAGAAACAAAAGGTGGAGAAAGGAAAAAAAAAGAAAAAAAGGGAAAAAAAGAAGAAAAAAAGGAGTAAAAAAAATCATATGGATCATGAGAAGAGGTGGAGAAGTCTTCCTTAATTTTCTTTTATTTATTCTCTTGTTATTTTTTCTCCCATACGAGTATAGGAGAAAGGGAGAGTGTGAAAACTTGTTGTAGTCACCTTCGTTTGGGAATCCCTTTCATTCATGCACTCCACATGAGAAACCCAACTCTGGGAGAGAAAAAAATCATATGGATCATGAGAAGAGGTGAAGTCTTCTTTAATTTTCTTTTATTTATTCTCTTGTTATTTTTTCTCCCACACGAGTATAGGAGAAAGGGAGAGTGTGAGAACTTGTTGTAGTCACCTTCGTTTGGGAATCCCTTTCATTCATGCACTCCACATGAGAAACCCAACTTTGGGAGGTCTAGAGTTTTAAGGTTTTCAGAAGGACTCATTTCAGGTTTCTATGTGGATTCAGTTTCATAGACTTCAAAGAGGGAGATCTGCCTTCGAGGTCTTTAGAGGAAAACCTAATTTCAGAGATACTTAATGGGGAGTCATCAGCACCAGATCTTCAGATCCAGCTACAGTTCGTCCAGCAACTCCAGCATGTGTTCCCGCCTATAAGCAAGAACTAGTCTAGAGTGTTTGTTTTGCTGTGTAGAGTGCATTTATTTGTGTTACAAGCTGAGCATTCCATGCTCCAGCTTGAGAGGAAGTGTTGAGAGAATTGAGTTGTGAGTTTAGTACCACATTGAAAGATGTGGATTTCTTGTGTGAGTGGTGACCTATAAATAGGCGTATGCCCCCTTACATCGCCGAAACACGTTAAGTTAAATCCATCGTTATAGCATGCGTTTACGACATCAATTTTAAATGAAGATATGGGTTAGGTGAGTCAAAGTGTCGAACATAAGGAGGCGTGAAATATGATTAGTTTATCGCTTTGAGGTGTCATAAAATGATTGTTTAGTTTGCTTGCGAAAAACGAGTGATAGAGAGAGAGTAGAGTTAGAAACTTGAGATTATAGTATGGTGATTACTTAGCTATGCATGAAACATAACATGATAAAACAAAATGGAAATATATTGCATAAGTAGAGTTGTTTCACAATTAGAATGTGAGAGGAAAGCTTTAAAACACAAACATTAAACTAGGGTAGAGAGGTGCAAAATGGAGAGGCGAGGCAGTCACGACGGTGGATGGGCTTTCGTCGACGGCTCGGCAACTACGGGGGAGTTTGAAGTGTGCTAGGTAGAGCTGAGAAGCTAGAAGGGGATGCTCATAAATGGAGTGGGTGTGGAGGTTTTTATAGTGGAGAAGAGGTTTCTAAATCAGGCAAGGGTTTTAGCGACATCCAGGACGTCGCTAAAACCCTTCCATAAATGTCGGTGAAGGCCTCCTCCCGTTGGTCAACGTGTGCGCACGTGCTTCTTCCTTCGCGTGATCCGTGTGCTCACCACCATAGGTCGTCCGATTTGAGATCGCATTGATTGGACGGCTGAGATCACGCCTTGCGTGAAGCCTCAGATCGTGCCTTGCGCGCTTTAGGTGTGTGTCATTTGATGCGTACGCAATGGGCGTGCGAGAGTGCGTCTCATAGCCTGCCTTTGGACCGCTTGATCGTCAATCAATGGTTCAATTCCGACCGCACACGCCCTCCGTCGTTGATTTGAGCCTTACGAGGGCTTGAACGCACGTCCGCTGCTCGCGTGTGAAGGTATGGACCAATGCGCCATTCCCACGCCTTGGTTGTGTTTTGGTGCAGGCACCCATGTGCCCACGATCGGATGGCTTAAAACGCTTGATGAGGAGGTGCTGGAGAGAAAGCGGTGGTTGTGGGCGTGTGGGTGTGCGACACGTGGTCGGCTTTGGGTCGATCATCAGATCAACAACCAGAACTTCCTGAGCTTGTTGTGGGAGCTACGGAGGATGGATTGAGATGGTTTCGAATCCGTTGGACTCCGTTCGTCGCTCTAGATCCATCCGTGTAGTTTGATTGCTCATCTGAGGCTTGTTTCAACATGCACTTGTACAAATGGCCATTAAACATTGATTATACACAATCTCAACTCATTATGCATGCAATGCTCCCAAGCCTATTATGATATGTCATTAATGTACATATACCCTTAAGATTGACTCTAGTTGATGGAATTATCCTCATTAGATGTAGTGTTATCACCCCCCACCTATTCATTTGAGAAAAAGAAATACAAATCAATGCCCTATCGAGATCTTCTCCTGTGGTTTTCTCCATACTCCTCGTGAGCTGGGTTTCTACGTAAATCCAAGTGTTCCTTGATTTGTTATGCTTTGATATTATTACTTCCATACTAATTAAATATTTCAACTATTCTCTTACTACTTTTGAACTAGAACCTACATCCTATACTCAAGCTAAGAAAGATCCTTGCTAGGTCGCTGCTATGTCAGAGGAGTGTAATGCATTGATGGATAATCAAACCTAGGTTTTAGTACCTTATCAGCCTCATATGAATGTAGTGGGATGCAACTGGTTTATAAACTCAAGTGGAAAGCCAATGGTGCAACCTCCGGGCTTCATTAATCCACGACTTCCTCAACATGTATGCAGACTTAAGAAGTCTCCATATGGTCATAAAGAAGCTCCTCGAGCTTGGTTTAAGTGATTAAGTCAATTCCTTACAGAGTATGGTTTTCAACCATCTAAGACTAATGCTTCCGTGTTCTCAAAAGAGACGGGGCTTAGATCTATTTTCTTATTTATGTAGATGATATATTGGTGATTTCTTCTAATGATGCTGCTTTGCAACATTTATTAACCACGTTACAAACCCAATTTCTTGTAAGGGATATGGGTTTTCCTTCTCCCTTCTTAGGCATTGAGATTTTACATGATGCAAATGGAATCTACTTGTCTCAGCAGAGATATTTGGCTGATCTTCTCATTAAACATCAACTAAATGGTTTAAAACCTGCTTCCACGCCTTTGTCTATTGCTGCTATAGCTCAGTTTTCCAAGAATATGGGTACTTTGCTAAACCCCTTGCAATTCAGATAAATTGTGGGCAGGTTACAGTATCTTCAGTTTATTAAGCTCGACATAGGCTTTGCTGTGAATAAAATGGCCCAAGTTATGCAAGCTCCATTTGATAAACACCATAAACTTCTTAAACATGTTTTACGTTATCTGAAAGGAACTCTTACTTATTCTGTTTTCTTTCCTCGTTGCAATAATGTCTCCTTGAGGGTCTTCTTTGATGCAGACTAGGCCACTAATATTGATGATTGCAAATCAACTATTGGTTATGCCATTTTCTTGGGTACTTCTCTCATTTCTGGGTTGTCAAAGAAGCAACCAATAGTTGCAAGGTCCAACACTGATACCAATTATAGGGCTCTTACGAATTCAACTGCAGAGGTCACTTGGGTTCAGTCATTGTAGCATGAATTCGGTGTCCTTTTATCCTCTCCTCCAGTCTTATATTGTGATAATTTGGGTGCTACTTCTGCTAATCCTCTTTTCCATGCCAGAACCAAGCACATTAAAATTGATTTTCATTTTGTGCGAGATAAAGTCCATGTCAACCAAGTCTTCATCTAAAGACTTAGTCTTATCTCAACCTCCACGGTTCCTGATATCACTCAACCTCCCTAACTTCCCTTTTTAAATTTGGATGTAAACAAATGAAATATAAATATATGTACCCGGCTTGCAACAGTGATAGAGAAAATACTGAGAGTTTTTACTCTAACATGGTATCACCTCTCTTCCTACAAGTGTAGGACTGGTTAGCTCTCAATGGATTTTTACTTTCAAATATAATCCTGATAGATCTATTTCAAGATATAAAGTCAAACTAGTAGCAAAGGGATTCAGTCAGACATATGGGGTGGATTTCTTTGAAACTTTCTCCTCTGTTGTGCGCTTGCCACTGTCCAGATACTTATTTTTATTGCGGCTCACAGAGACTAACCGTTATACCAGCTAGATGTGAAGAACACCTTTTTCTACGACGATCTTCAGGAGGAGGTTTACATGCAGTGATTTGCCCATATTTGTAGGCTATTTAGGTATTTGAATGCCTAGATATTAAGTTAATTTTAACACATATTCAGTATGCATTAAAATGTAAATACATTAATTGTAGATTTACTCAATGCATCACATCCATATGTAAATTAGATTTTAATTAGGATAGTATACATTAACTTAGTCTTCAATTTAGGTTGCATTTTAATTTAGTGTGCATCATACTCATTACATGCATTTAGATATTTTATAAGGTTTTGTACATAAATAAACCAATGTTTCAATTATTTATCTCTTTTGACAAAAATTCGTGTCCTGCTTCTCAACAGCTGTGCCGCCATTGAAGCCTTGCAATCAAGGAGCAGTCCACTCGTCCTAGCAAGGAAGGGATGAAAAAAGTGGATCTGGTCTTTGATGATCCTAGCGGCTAATTTCAAAACCTTCGTCTACTATAAGAAGGGGAAGCTGCACGCACAAGGGTAAGCCACCACCCCCCATTCACCACTGTGCAACCTCTTTGTTCCACCACCACAGGCCTCAACTGCGGCAGTAAAGCTCCACCACCGTAGGCGTATGGTGTGACCGCATCGCCAACCGGAGTCACTGCATCACTGTATTTCTTTGTCGCCATCACTAGCATCTTCATCGTGCCCCCACCTGATCACCAACACCATACCCATCACCTTTCCACTATTCATCTTCTTCCTCCACGAAACCCACCACCACTTTCACCAACACAGACCAACTTCACTTCGAAAAGCACCCAACAATACCTCCATGCCCACGACTACACCTCACGCACCACCACCTTCACTTCCGTCTTCATCTCTTGTGAAACAAACCCATCAACAGACCACCAGCAACCACCGCTCCTCGCCTCCTCGCACTCACCGATGCCGCCTATCTGCCACGCACGGCTATACACGCGCACACAACAAACCAACAGCTGCCGCCCCTTCGCAGGGACACTCCAGCAGCTGCCCTTTCCTCGTGTGTGGCTGCAACTCAAGCGACAGACCCATTGCCGCCGCCCCCTCTCCGCTCCGTCTGGCCAACTTCGGCCGTCCTGCTCTTCGCCGCCACCATCATCGGATGTGCACCGACCCTACCCACCTCCGGTGAAGACCTCATCGCTGGCTATCGCCTCCCCTTCACGCGTGAGCTATTCAAAGGGAATCCCCTGTTTCCCTCCGTATTTCTTTTTACATTCAAGTGCCATTGCCACAATGGATTTTTGATTTACCAATATTTAATTGTGATAGTTTTATGATGAAAACCCTCATATTTTACATAAAAGCTCATTCAACTTATCTTGCATTGATTTCTTAATCTAAAGGGTGTTTTGGTTTGATTTTTGGGGAAAATCAATAGTGAACATTTATTTTTGACTCATGCGAGTTTTGATAGGTCCATTCCTTCTCGTGGAGATGACCTGCTCATTGAGTAGTTAATTATAATCCAATACTTTGATTAGTCAATTTTCCACCACTTAGAAATACAAACGACAAATCATTTTAATTATCATCTTGTTAAGTGAAAATCGTCTTTTCACGTAGCAACCCTTGGGTTTCGAGGTTCAGGGGGAGTGTATGTGCAGATTGAGGAAAGCAATTTATGGATTGAAGCAGAGTCCAAGGGCTTGGCTCTAGAAGTTATCAACGGTGTTCCACTAGATTAGTCTAAGGCGCTCTACTTCAGATCACTCCTTATTTACTAGGCAAACTGACAGGGGGATTGTAGAGCTTCTAGTATATGTGGATTATTTTATCATTACTTGGGATGACAGAGATGGGATAGATGAAGTTAAGAGGCATCTATTAGAGAAGTTTTTCATGAAGGATCTGGGATAGTTGAGGTATTTCTTAGGCATTGAGGTTGCACGTGGTAGGAATGGAATGATATTCTTGCAGAGGAAGTATCCTCTTGATCTTCTTCAGGAGACTAGTATGCTAGCAGCTAAGGCTGCAAATATTCCCATGGATCCCAAGGTCCACTTATATGATGAGCAATATGAGCTGGTTGATAGTAGGGCCTATAGGTAGCTGGTGGGTAAGCTCATTTACCTTACAATTACTCTTCCAGACTTGTCTTTGTCTATTAGTAGGCTTAGCCAATTTATGGATAAGCCAACTAGATAGCACTGGGAGGCTGCAATGCAGGTGCTTAGGTATGTGAAGAAAACACCAGGACGATGATTATTGTTCCGTAAGGGAATGCCCATAGGGATTGTAGCATATTCTGATGCTGATTATCTTGGCTGTGTAAGGAATAGAAAATCTACCATAGGGTTTTGCACCTTTGTTGCAGGAAATCTGGTTATCTGGAGGAGCAAGAAGCAAGCGTTTGTATCTAGATCCAGTGCGGAGTTAGAGTACAGGACCATGGCCCAGACAGCCGTTGAGATGGTTTGAATCAAGTTAGTTTTGTTAGATCTTCATGTTACTTTGAATAACTCTATGGAGATGCAGTGTGACAACAGAGTAGCGACCTACATTGCCAATAATCCTATGTTTCACGAGAGAACAAAATGCGTAGAGATTGACTACTACTACACTCGAGATCTTATTTAGTGTGGGACATTACATACCACGGGTGTCACTTCTGAGAAGCAGGCTGTAGATGTTTTCACAAAGCCCCTGTAAAGATCTACTTTTGAAGCGTGTTGTTTCAAGCTGAGCATGATAGATATTCATGCTCCAGCTTGAGGGGGAGTGTTAGATGGTGGCGCGCTATATTATTTTATGTTTCTTTATTTTGTATAAACCATGGTGTTCTTTTCCCACATCTCTTCTCTTATAAAGAGGTGTAGGGCTTCCCGTAATGAGAGTTGATGGATTCTATTCTCCCACTCTTTATTCACCTACTGCTGACAAGTCTCTCCTTTATGTCTATCAACTATGTTGTGATAACAATTGCACTATTGAGTTCTCCTTTGGTGACTTTATTATAAAGGATTGAGAGAGCAAGACGCCCCTCATTTGCAACAAACCTGAACAAGGCCTGTATCATCTTCCCCAATCTCTTTCAGCAGTCACCACCCCTTCCATGCATTTCTCCTTGTGGCAATCCTCTGAAGTTTGGCACCAGCACCTCAGCCTTCCCCATGCTGACACTACCAGTCAAGTTCTACAGTCTCTCGACATTCACTTTTCTCAATCCAAAAATAAACGTCAATCTTGTTTTTATGGAAAAAATAAAAAGATGTCGCTATATGAATCTCATTCTCATTCCAATAAGGCACTTGATTTAATTTTTAGTGATGTCTAGGACCTATCATATTTCTTCTACTTTTGGTCATAAATATTTTATTATCTTTGTTGATGATCACTCAAAATACACATGGTTATATCCTTTTTTCAAGAAACCTGACGTATTCACAACTTTCTTACAATTTCAAAAGAGGGTCGAACCATCAATATCAAATGCTTCCAATTTGATGGAGGAGGTGAATATCGAGCATTTACCAAGCACTTTCTCAGTACAGGCATCCTATACCGTCTTAGTTGTTGCACACCCATGAACAAAATGGGGCTGCTAAAAGAAAAATCCGGCACATAGTTGATACATGCCTCACTCTTCTCTCCCACTCCTTAATGCCCCACAAATACTGGCCCTTTGCCTTCTCTACAACTATTTTCCTTATAAACCGGCTACTCACTAAGGTGCTTCTTGGTCATTCACCCTATGAAACATTGTTTCAAACTACACCTAACATTAACAGTCTTCGTGTATTCGGTTGTGCCGCATATCCTCTCCTTCGCCCCTACAACTCTTACAAATTCTCCTTTTGAACTTCACAATGTGTTTTTATTGGATATCCTGAGAACTATATGGGCTATTATTGTCTTGATCTCATGGAAAACAAGTTGTATGTGGCCAGACAGGTTCAGTTGGATGAGTGGCAGTTCCCATTCCGGGCTAGCTTAGTTCTCAGGCCACCACCACATTCTCCTCCAACACCATGGGGAGTACTAGCAACACCACCCCCTCAACCTACTTTCACGACACCCATTGGTCTAACACCAGATTTGCAGAATCATCCCCCCTTGCAACAACGTGGTGGTCATAGCCTCCAACCATGAAAACCAATCGACTATCGATAGTTAGCAGGCATTCACAACAGAAAACATGCCTTGAAAGCTCAATCCACCTTGCCAACAGAATCATAGTTAAAGATGCTAACTGGCGACAAGCAATGGTTGAAGTTGACAAAACTAAGTAATGCGGAAGTAATAATATCAAAACATTAAAGAATATGAATACTTGGGTTTATGTGAAAACCTCACTGACAGAACGAGGAGAAAATCACGGGAGAAGCATCCTATGGGTATGTTTCTCTTTGTTTCTTCTTAAAGGAATAGATGGGGGGTACACACCTATTTATAGGCCATCACACACACAACAAAGTCCCACTACAATATGTAGGAGTAAACCACTACACATGTTTCTCTCAACAGCTAATGAATATAATGCTCTTCACTCAACTAGCACATGGAAACTTGTGCCATGAAGTCCTACCCTAAATGTCATCTGCTGTAAATGGGTATTCCACATTAAATACACTGCAGATGGTAGCATCGAATAATATAAAGCAAGCATTGTTGCAAAGGGCTTCAATCAGCAAGAAGGCATCAACTATAATGAAACTTTCAACCCAGTAATCAAACACACTACCATTCACACAGTGACAAACCACTGGACCTTCCAACAACTTGATGTTAGAATGCCTTTCTTCATGGATATCTAACTAAGGAAGTCTACATGACTCAACCATCTGGGTTCACAAGCCCAGATTACCCAGATTATGTCTGTCATCTCCAAAAGTCATTATATGGCCTTAAACAAGCACCACAGGCGTGGTTTAGTCACCTCAGTTCCTTTTTGCAAATCCTCGGATTCCATGCTTCAAAAGCAGATCCTTCATTTTTCATTCACAATAACGAGGACTCTCTCACCCACGCTCTGGTATATGTTGATAATATTATATTCACCGGGAGCAACGAAAGTGCCGTACAAAGTATCCTTCACAACCTTCAAGTTGAATTCAAGATTCGAACTATCAGCAATCTTCATTACTTCCTTAGCATAGAAGTCCTTCCACAAAATGATGGCATCCTTCTCTCAGAAAAAGTATATTCAAGATTTACTCTCAAGAGCATGAATGGACAATTGCAACCCTGTCACAACTCCAATGGCAACCACCTCTCCGATCTCCGACAACTCCACCTTTCAGCATCCAACACTTTATCAGCAGATTGTTGGTGCACTTCAGTACCTGCTACTAACCAGACTAGACATTGTTTTTTTTGTAAACAAAGCTTGCCAATATATGAGCAACCCCAATAAACAACACTGGGACCACATCAAACACATTCTCTGATATCTCCATGGAACCATGACGGTTGGTTTAAAAATTCAAACATCGGCCAACAACACTCTCCATGCCTACTTCGATGCTGATTAGGCTGGCTCTACGAAAGATTGCAAATCATTTGGTGGCTACCTAATTTTTCTTGGCAATAACTCATATCTTGGTTCACTACGAAGGAGAAACGGTCTCAAGATCATCCGCTGAATCAGAATATAACCCTTGCTGACATGACTGCCTAACTAATTTGGTTATGTACGCTACTAACAGAACTCAAGCAACTGCAGTTCACACCGAAGCTATGGTGTGATAACATCGGAGCAACTTACCTCTCTGCAAATCCTATCTTTCATGCTCGTACAAAACATATTAAGGTTGATTTCCACTTCGTCCATGATCAAGTCAAACAAGGGCTCCTCTCTGTCAACTTCATCTCTAGCAAAGACCAACTGGTAGATATTCTCACAAAGCCATTGGTGCGGACCACCTTCAACAAGCAACGATCAAGACTGAGTCTCTTCCAATCAGGCGTCACCTAGAGTTCCTTCGATTGTTGGGGGATGTCAACTAAGTCTTCATCTAAAGACTCGGTCTCATCTCAACCTCCACGGTTTCTGATATCACTCAACCTCCCTAACTTCCCTTTTCAAATTTGAATGTAAACAAATGAAATATAAATACATGTACCCGGTGTTGCAACAGTGATGGAGAAAATACTTTCTTCACTGAGAGTTTTTACTCTGACAGTGTAGAAGAAAGATCTACTTGTTCATTTTGTCACTTCTAAGGAGCAGCTTGCTGAATTGTTAATAAAGGCTCTTCATAAAGATAGGTTCAAATTCTTGTGTAGCAAACTGGTGGTCTGTTCTCATACCCATTTGTTTGAGGGCGGGGGGTGAGGGGTGTTAGTGATATAAACTACTTGTGTACAACTATGCATGGAGTTAGTTAAGTGTGTGGTGATCTTTGTAACTAACATGGGGTATGTTTACCTCCCTTTGTATGCGGTGACTGTAAGGTGATGTTCACCTCTTGTATGTTTAAATATGAGAGCTGAAGGTAGAAGAGGACTGATTAGTTCAGTCCCTTTCTCTAGACCCTTCTTTCCTCTTTTTCAAATTTAATTGGTTAGTCTGGAGCTAGATCGTGAAGTTGTTAGCCTCGGTTTATTTCAAACCAATTAAATTTGGATTCACATCATCAATAATGGTATTAGAGACAATTGAAAACCACCACAATGCCCTGTTGGTGACATGAATGACTAAATAGATGCCATAATTTCAAGTAGGCAATATTGTAAATTCATAATGCCCTAAGTTTAGTCCTACATCTTAAGAAAAGGTATATGAAAGTTGAGGGCTACCACTTGGTAAATTGAGCTTCAAGATTTGAAGGTGTTTAATTCGGTCTAATCTGGATCTAGATCGAAACAGTTGCTAGGGACTATTTTTCGAGAATTGATCCCTTTTTGGACTTTGCTTATTAGTATAACCCTCACCTTCATAAAAAGGTCTATGTCTGGATCAGGCTTGATATTTGCATCCTTCTCTCTTTTGCACAGTTCCATCAACATATCTGCACCACAATTACCAAAGTTAAAGGACACAATGAACCTCTAACAGGAAAAGGAAATATTACATGTAACTAAGCGTATTCTATCGTCATTTGTTTTCTTTTTCTTTATATATATATATGTATGTATGTATGTATGTATGTATGTATACCATATCTGGTCCCAGTTCCCTGGCATCTTGCAGAAAAGGCCAACGTCTCTCTTACTGTCATTTGTCCAATGTGAAGATCATTCTGAGATATGTATGCTGAAGTCCTCTGTGGAACAAATTCGTTCATGTTATGCCCATTGTATGTCACTTTTCCTGACACCTGATTTAAGGAGGTTTCAGCATTCAAAATTTCCAATTGGAGCCTTAAAAGGTAGAGTAAGAAAATGATTAGGTTTGATTGGTACCTTAAGTGAGGAGTCAAGTTTCTGTACTAGAGCTAACAGTAAAGTGGTCTTTCCTGAGCCTGGTGGGCCTAGAAGCAATGTCATCCTGCATATTTGCACATGAAAATGTTTTTCTTTTTAATCCAATCCAAGCTATTTCTCTTTTCAAGAGGAAATTCAAACTCATCCAAGACTTGTACATGCTTAACAATGCAATTCTTTTTTCCCCAAGGTATTTTCTGTGGATAGGAAATGGAGGATTTCGAGGTATATAAGGTTATTATTGAATATCCGTACCTCTTACATTCTTGTTAGGAGACAGCAGTGTCTTTTCAGCTTGTTGGATGGTTTGAAAATCAAGTAATACCTATCCTAGCTTGTGAAGGGAAGCATTATTTTTGTGGGAAAAACTTTTAACTCTTTTGAGTTCCTTGCACAAACCATGGTTAAAAAAGTTAAAAAATATTTATGAACTTGTCTTGCCTACTAATGCAGGAGCGGACGAGAGGAGGAGGAAAAATGAAGTACTTTTTTGTAGCGATTGTACCTATACACAGCTGGGACTTGACATTGGTTTTGATGTAGTTTCATCTTTGCAATGAAGAGGGGTTTAGGCAATTGATGAAGGAAGCAAAGGCTGCAATGTAGCGGCAATGGGGATAATATTGGAGGGAGAAGGAGGACGTTTGATTCTCCAAACTATTTGCAGGCCATGACAAAAGAAAGAAGATAGATAGGAATAATTAATATTAAAATATTGTAGTATCGATAATATTAATGTTGCACAATAGCATTGTAGTATCATGGGTTGATATTATAACTTCAAAATGAATACTATAACACTAGAGCATTGCAACACCGCAGCATCAACACTTTTAGCATGATGCCATGAGCTATAGCTCTGTAGTACATGCTGTAGCATCAGAGCTTAGCTATGGTATATGTACACAATGCTCGTTGATCACTTCAACTTTAACATCTACACAGTGGGAAAATGGGTATGTGCTGTAAGGAATGGGTGTATATATGAGTTTATCTTCATTTTTTCCTTCTTAAAGTAGATGTTTTCCGCATAACCCAAGAAAATCAAATTGTGAGTCTGCCTTGGCAAATATGTCATAATAGACCATATTATGCAATAATAGATGCGTAGAAATGGACTAAATCCTAAGCAACCATTCGTTGAGCAAGAAGTCAATGGTGCTACATCACAATTGGACCTCTAAGTAGATCCATAGCCTGCTTTGCTTGGGTGGCTTGGGAGTGTCCAATGACGAAGGAGGCTCCTAATTTAAGTAAGAAAGCTTTGACGAGACTATGATTTAATAATAATTGAAGTCCATTAGTGAAGGCAGTAAACACTTGATCTTACACACATACCCTTGAGTTTATCATTTTATACAGATGCCCTCGTGAAATTTTTGGACTTCAAGGATAAGTGCCTTCCATCGGTGTAGGTGTACAAATTAATCATATAAGAGTTAATTTATGCCAAGGGTAAAGTTAATAAGAAAATTGTTTCCATCTAAAAGTTGAGAAGGAAGAATCTGGCTATCTAAATGCTACAGGGGATCGAAGTCGCTTCATTTATGTTCTAGGTTTTAGAATGCAGAATCAACATTAAGTTGGATATACTATAGGACTGTAGAATCACATACCTGGACGGTTTGATTATTCCACTGACACCATGGAGAATAGATATAGGTACCTTCCTACCAGGAACGATATGAAGGAAAGCCAAGGCCTCCTGTTGGAATTACCCAACAATGTCAGGAGAATTCATGATGTACTCTTTCTCGAAAATTGCCATAATCTTTTGTGGGTGAAAAAAAAAAAAAAGAATTTTACTACTTGAAACAAAATCTTAGAAGATATATTCATCCACCTCAATCTTATTAAGAAAGGAGTTTATGATGGTGGGGACTCCTCTTTCACCCGTGTAAGCCTCTGCACTAACTTCCAGATTCTCAAACCTCACCTCAATCGTGGGACTCTCGATCCCAACCCTGTTGTCAAGGAAAAAATAAACTTAATTAATGGCATGCCATTCTTCCTCACGATCAAATAATTAAACTTTTGGATAGTCAGGATTAACTGATGCATCGGTTTCTAAAGAAGTGTATGGTAGAGTGGTAGTGCCATGATAGTGATTGCTAGCATATGGAAAGCAACGATGCAACTTAATTTCTTATTCACTAATTGAAAAGTTTTTTGCTGCAACCCCCTTAAAATCAAATTTAATGGGGAAATCTGATCGCAAAATTAAGACAACGAGTCCAACCATGCTCTTGAATCCAATCACACGAAAAGCATGATAAAATTGTGCCATCATCAAAGTCAAATTTGACTGAGAATTATCATGTCATGGAAGAAATATTTTTATAGATTTAAGCAGACTCAGCTCGCGAGAAAATCCATCAAATAGAGATTGGTTAACAGAAAATGCACGTTGCAATCTCTTACTGGCTAAAAAAAGCACTCAAGTGCTCATGTTAAAAAGGCAAAATACTTTGATTCACTCCAAAAAAAGCATTCACGTATGCATGCATGTGAGCTTTACTATCACTCAAATAAAGAAATCCACAGGAAAAAACTAAAATACATACGTAAAGAAGCAAATCACATTATTTAAAAATTAAAATATACCTTTCTATCTTCACAGGTTGCAAATTAAAAATAAATAACACAAGACGGGATGACCAATCTGTCTTCCACCCAAAAGTGAAGTAGTTGATTTCTAACGCACGACTTTTGTTTTTCTATCGGAGAGAACTAAAATATATAAATAGATAGATATATTTTATCTTTTTTGAAAAGTAATTTTTTATTTATAAAATTAAAAAAAAATAATTTTTCACCTGAAAATTAATTTTTCAACCGATAAAAAATAAAAATAAAATCAACACTGCACGTGTCGCAAAACACCCTACACCATGCATGTATTTCTTTACCAGCATCCTAATTTATCTGACCAATGGAGACCTCGAAACAATTAATCACAACAGTCAGAAGCTTCCGACTCCGACTACATATATATCAACAGTGAAAAGTATAAATGTACACGGTGATATATGTATGGAAAAATTCATTGTATAGAGAATGGCCGACGGATAATTACGATCAACGTGGAGGAAGGAAGTTCAATTACCTGTCCATCCTGTCCTTGAGCTTCTTAAGGAACCTCTCGTTGTCCTCTTCCGCAACCTTCACCAATCTCTCAAGCAGTCCCCTCTTCTCCTCCGGGTTGAGGGAGTGCACCTCTATCTCTCTGATCTCACCAGTGGCATCTACGATGACGCCCCTCCTCAATCTATCATACGTCGGAAGCCTCTCAAGTGCTGCCCACTTTAGTGCCTCCTCATCATCTTCCCTTCTGAAGGAGTTGGAGAAGGCACCGCTGTGCCTCCTGAAGCTCTCCCTGAAGGAGCTCCCTATTCCTGAGCCCATTGCAAAGCTGGCTTACTCTGCTCTGATGCGCACCTCTTGATCTCAAAGATGGTGGGAGTGGTGCGGGGGGGGGGTGTGGTGGAGGTCAAGCCACTTTTTATAGAGTTCTACGCTTCATGGATGACTAAGGATGAGCTCATTCCTTCCTTCATCGGTTTATTCAAGTTGATAGGCCTTGGAGAACAAGAAAGGGAATTCTATATATAACGTTGGCATTGGAACCACGTGACATGATGTGATGCGATGGAAGAACTCCATCTTGCGTTCTCTGCAATCTCTGCCAGCAAATTATACACTCTTCTTCTGAAAGTTCAATACAAGCCACATCAAGGAGTTTTTTATAATATGTAATTAGAGGAGGCCCAAAGTCAAAGGTAGGCGAATGCAATTAATGCACCTGAAATGTGACATTTTCTCTCTCTTAAGATTTATTAATAACAGGGAGTTCATGATTATCTGCTCAGTTCATATCATGTCCGTACAAATCAAATCAAATCAAATCACGTTAGTATACATTTTTTACACTTACAATATCATGCGTCAGAGATGTATTTACAGTTTATAATCGAGAAAGTCACGGCAACCACAAGAAAAAAAAAAATCTTATGGTTACGTTAATTGTGATAACGTTATTGGCAACGGCGATGTTAACAAATTAATGTAAATAGAATGACCGTAGTTACATGGATTAAGTTTATGTTGACATTTTTTCATGGCTTTTGGGATCGTAAAGTTGTTGTAGGTGAATATCATGCCAAAGGATATTGGTATATCTCAGGTCTGCTTATAAAATTCTATGGTGATAATAAGAATGTCATAAACCTTGTAAATAATTAATCTATATATGTTGAATTAGATAAATATTTTATGTAATATTCTAAAATTCAGATTTTGAGTCATTTTTAAGTGGTTTGGGTCAATTTAAATCTGGAAACTTATCAGAGTTTGGTACTGGTGTCAGAATCTCATTAAATTATTAAGAATTATGTATTTTGAGTCAGATCTTAGTAAAAATTTGTCAAAAGGGTGTTATATATGATATCATTGGATTTCTCTTGTCGCAAGCTTTCCAACGACACTTGTTTTGCGTGATTCCGAGTTGCATAGCTCAAGTTATAGCCAAAAGAAGTCCCCAGGGACTTAAATGTAAAGTAAACCTAACCCTAGGGGTAATTTGAGTATTTCACCCACCTAAACCTAATTACAACCACCCCTAAGGCCTATATAAGGACCCCCTGGGTCCCTTGGATTGTCATTAGCCTCCAACTCTCTCAAATTAAGAAAGGAAGAGAGAGAAAATCTTGGATTTTCCTTCTAAAAAATCCAAAAATTTCTTTGCAAGGACCTTGTTGTAATTCGGAGAAGTCTAGGCTTCCCACCGCGAAAGTTGCGGCGGTGGTGGCAGCGTGTAGCGGGCGTGCGACACGTGGTGGCGACAAGGTTGCGGGTGCGACACATGGCAGGTTGTGCGCTTGTCGACTTTGCTCGTATTCGCTTCGAGTGGGAGTGCTGAGGCGTGGATCTGCGACACGTGGCGGATCAAGTGGTGTGGGCACGTACGATTGGCGATTCGTGGGCGAATCTCCGTGTGACGTGTGCTAGTGGCCGGTTCAACTAGACCGACCGATCTGGTATGACTTTGGATCCCCTCGCGCTGTTTTGTCTAGTTTGAGGCCTTCCCGATCTCGGATTTTGACAAATAAAATACCGTTGGAATCGTATCAATGCGTACTACGTGTTGGTATGGGTTATTTTCACTTTTGAGTTCATTCTACTTGTGAAAAAATTAGAAACATAATTAGGTATCTTTGACCCCATCGTGGGTTCGTTTGAACCAGATCTTCTCACCGGTGCGTGTGCGGATCTCGAGGCAGGTGTGGAGACTGTTTTTAGGAATTGTGCACACAGTTCGGAGTCACCATGACCCTTTGGTAGCATTAGGTAGAGTAGTCTATCCCTCTTTTCAATTCAGTTGATTTTCGGATAATTAAGGACCTGTCCTATGGGATTTTCGTGTTACTGCCTTGAGCAGCATGTGTTTCTCCTTTTTGCCGAGTGGGAACTGAATGTGCAGCAATTATAGGTCTTAATTGACCTAAATTAGGCTAGAACTTAGCATAAGCTAGTGTAATTAATGCATGCATAAGTATTATTTGCATCTGTACTGCTTTCCTTTAGCATGCATGAAGTAATGATATAATGTACTAATTAAGTGCATTATATAAATTGTAGGTGATAAGAAGCTCAGGAGTTGGATCTGGAGCTGGACCTGAAGTTAGTGCTACATCAGAGTGGAGCAGAAGACCTTAGAATAAATGTAGTAGAGAAATAATGTAAGGGTTGAGGTATGCTATTCTACTAAGTAAAGATAAGGCAGAGTTAAATTATGAAGAACTCAGGTTCATTCCTAGCCCTAGGATAGCTCTAGAAGCCTTCCTAACCCTTGGCCACCTTTAGATTAGGTCACCATATCCTAGCAAGCTTCAAAACCCTAGTTCCAGCCCTTATCTAGATGTCCAGATAAGTTATTGGATGTCCAAGACCCTTAGCCACAACCCGCACACCTTAAATCCATGTCTGCAGTGTTATTGGACGTCTAGACACTTGGTCAGATGTCCAATTTCTGTAGAATGCCTAAGACAGAACCTTGATTCCCTGTTGACTCAAATTGGACGTCTAGATAAGAGGTCTGGACTTTTGATTTTTGAGTATAAGTTGTCTGATACGTAAATTAGATGTCTGGAACTGCTCTCCAGTTCCTGTTTTGGAATTTAAGCTTGAATCTTGAGTTCCTAGGTCCCTAAACCCAATTCCAACCCCCTGGGAACCTAAATTAAAGTACCCTAAGCTTAGTACACCATCTCTAGACCTTCCTAAGAACCTAATTAGGTTCTCACTAAGCCTAATTGACTTGGATTATAGTCAATTACAATTGCCTAGTCAATTGGACTCTTAGAGTCCAATTGAGCTCAAATCTCAACCCACACAAGTCCAATTGGACTCAGTGAGTGTCTAATTGACCTAAGCTCAACTTGATGAGTTATGTCACTCTCAATTAAGTTCACATTCACTCAATTAAACTTATGACAAGTTTAATTGCACTTTCTCTTTAGCAATTAGGGTTTGCAACCCTAATTTGAGACCTACCCTAACCCAAACCCCTTAGGACCTAACCTAGACCATTTAGCCACCTAGGTCATGCCCATACACACACACACACACACACACACACACACCCATTCACGCACTCCCACACCACCTAGAGCCTTATGGGCTCTTCTAAGGTTGGTGCCACCTTGGTTGCCAAAAATAGCAACCAAGTGATGTTCAACTCTTAGATCCACATTTTGTAGATCTAAGAACCACACACTCTCTCTCTTGGATGGCCACCTCGGAGCTCTCTCTAGAGAGTTCCACACTTCTCTAGAGAGCCACACTCATAGCTGCCTAAGAATCTATTTAAAGGACCCTTGGGTGGCCGTTTGCACCAATCTAGTTTTTGGCTTCATTCCACCTTCCATCAGGCATAACTCCATGTAACGACCCGATTCTCGAGTCCCTACGAGACACGAGAATTGGACCGACTCGACTAATCCCAAGACCTAGTCGTCCAATGAGGAAGTAACCAAAAGAGCAGTAAAATAAACCACATTCAGCATGAATATAACTAGCAGTAAGAAAAGGAACTACTACAGTATACACCACCACAACAGTAGAACAACAAATATGTACATAACATGAAGTTTACAATAAAGAAGTACAAGGAGTAACAAGGAAACTACTCACTACAGTGGCAGAAAGTACAAAAAGAACTGCGGGTAACGCTATTGGACCCTATTCGGCCCAGCGTCCTCTGCAGCCGCTGACCCTGGCTGCTCAACACCTGGTCCTGAAAAGTAACCAGTGTAACACGTCAGCGAAACGCTGAGTAGAGTGGCAGCTAAAAACTAAAGAAGCAGTAGAGTGTACAGTAGTTGTTATATTTTACTTTCTTTATTTACGTCCTTCTATTATTTCATGATTTATTTATTTCTCAGATCCTTCACTTGATCTCGAATGTTCCTCATGGGAACGATCTTGATTGCAGTCTTTTCCGAAAAGTAGAAGTAACACGTGGTGCTCTCCTGGCTGGGAGAGTCCCCTGTGGTGGTCTTACCCTCAGTCAACCACCCCAAGGTCACTGACAGACGTAACGGTGACTACGACACACGCGATAAGCGCACGGGTAGCTACCCCGCACTGGCACGCGGTCAGTCATTTCCGTTAACGGGTGTGCTCAAAACACAGCATGAAACTAGTATAGGGCAGAGCCCTCTCAGTAACAGGGGTCCAACCCCTCCACAGTTCGCGCACCCTCGCCTGACTACCCTAGTTTGCCCAGTGGGCCTAACAAGTCGGTGTAGGAGGCTAGCAGAACCCCAGGACCCGTGGGGTAGCTAGTGCTCTCCTCGGTACTGCGTACGCGAGGGCCAGCAAGTCGGTGTACAGTGGCCAAACCCACCCCGGTCTCAACCTGAGGGCGGCAAGCTCCCCTTTACACTAAGAGGTAATGTGTGCTCTCTTTGGTACCACGTATCCAAGAGACAACACACTTCCACGTTTTACTTTCTCAGTTCCATTCTATTCTCTTTCCAGGAGTTCTACTCCTAATTCCCCGTAGGGTTCGTGTTCTTCTTGTTTGGCCATTGTAGGTTTCACTGTTCCAGTCTTACGTTCATGCAACCCATATTCTTAATCATATTTATTCATTCATAACAGGCAGCTATTAATTTACAGGCAGCTATTAATTCCTTTCCACTTTTCCAAGACTGCAATATATATATATTCCACTAGTTTTCCAGTCCTAGGATTCATGCCGTACCCTAGGATCTATCATTCAATCTAATTTTCCAGTCCTAGGATTCATGCAATACCCTAGGATCTATCATTCAATCTAGTTTCTCAGTCCTAGGGTTCATGCAATACCCTAGACTCTATTAATTGTTCTACAATTGTAACAAATTATGCTAAATAAATTAAAAGCCACTCTACCAGCTACAACGGGAGTACTAGGGGTGTGGTCGGAAATCCCACGCGCCTCCGCAACCCCCAAGACTGCAATGGAACGGGGTCCTAACACAAGGATCAAACACAAGGAGTTTCTCAAAATGGTATATAATTACTGTAAACGGGTAAAGGATTTTATTCTAGAAAGAACACAACTCGAAACGCGAAAAACGGACTCTGAACGGGCCCTAAACGGGTCGAAAACGACGAAACTGCCCAAAATCAGACGTCTGGAACCTCTTCCAGACGTCTTAAAATGTGGGTCAGAGTATACCTTCACTCTGTGTAGTCCTTCAGACGTCCAGAAGCCTGTGGGGGCGTCTGGCTTAGTTCCCAGACGTCCGATGGTCACCCCGAACGTCTGGAAGTCCTTCCTGTCGTCTGGCACTGCGGCCAGACGTCCGATTCACGTGAGATGGCGAGTCCTCACGCCCTCCCGAGCAGAACCTGCACGCACCCACCCTGCTCTCAGCACAACGGTTCGCAGACGAAGGCGCGGCGGACGACCGCATGGCCGTACACGCGAAAAAGGAAGAAGATAGAAATATCTTACCGGCCAGACGTCTGGACAGTCCTCCAGACGTCTTCACCGTCGTCTGGTCGTAAGCCCAGACGTCTGATTCTGGAAAATTTTCCAGAATCAGAACCCGACTCGCTCTCCGCCCGCGATGCACGGCCACGCCGCGCCCCGTCCGCCTGCTGCCTGAGCTGCAGCAGCCCCTCCGCGACACTCCACGCCCGCTGCTCCCCCGCCGGTCGGCTCTAGCTGCCCTGGCAAGCTCGAGCCCTCACGGTCGAGCATCTTCTTCTTCTCGCAACACCCCCTCCCGCACACTCGCCACAGCCGCTGCTGCCACCGCTCACTTGCTCGCTCGCGCTCTCGCACCGGCAGGGAGAAGGAGAAGAGGAAAGCTGAGGAGATGAGGGTGAGGGAGAGGGCGAGGGGCCTTATAAGGCCGCGCGGGGAGAGAGAGAAAGGAGCTGCGCCCTGCAGGAGGAGAGAGGGAAAAAAGAGAGAAGAGAGCAGCGGGTGCAGTCTGCGCGCGCATGCGCGCAGACGCAACCCCGTACGCCGCAAAAATTTAATACCAGACGTCTGGAAAGGGTTCCAGACGTCTGATCAGACGTCTGGGCCACTTCCCAGACGTCTTAAAAACCCATCTTGAGGCCACATTCGTAACACTCCACCTTCATTCCACCTCCACTCCACGAGCTCCCTCAACATGGTTCCACCATCTCCACACCAAGGCTAGAGCACCCCTCTTCCACATCTCCAAGGACCGACCTACCCACCATTGGCCGCTCCTTCTTCTCCTCTCAACCATCTCAAAGGCCATTAGAGATCACCTCTGAATGCCCTTCTTCATGATAACCTAGCTAAGTAGTTCTTCTAATCTCTCTACTTTATTTATGCTTGGTAATGTAGCTCCATATTCTCCCTCGATGATGCATGTGTAATCCCCCCATAAATTCATGTATGCAGTCATTTTCTGCTAGATAGATTTCTACTTTCGAGCATTCATGTATAAGCTTTCCTTTATGATGGGAACACCATCATGAGTCCTAACTAGCTCATTTTGACCCAATGAAGAAAATAAATGCTCCTACATAACCAAATGAAGGTCCTAATTCACTGCATACCTTTTAGAGAGAAAAATAAGAAACTAGGGGTAAAACTGTAATTTTACCAATGCAGTACAACAATGATTTTTCTCAAGGGCTAAACAAAGGTCAAAAGGTCTTAATAAGATAATAAGTGGGTTGGATCAGACAGAAAGGGGTTTGTGTGTGTCCTGTGAATTAAATGACTTCTTGAAACCTTAAAATAGATCCACTTGATTAACTAAGGTTCTGGTCAGGATAAAATTTACCTAAACCCTCTAAAAATCATAGAAAAATATTCTTTAGGGTTTAGAACTTTCAATTTGGTTATTGGAACCCATCTTGACCTAGAATGGTGTCTTAGATAGATATTTGCCCTAAATTAGGTTTTTGCATAAATTTTTCAGTCAAACGTGGTCAAACCCAAAATCCAACTTCACCATTGGATTCCTTAGGTCCAAATTAGGTTTGTACCAAAATTTGGATCCAAGATGAATTTTCTTTGACCTAGTTTGCAAAAAGGTTCAGCCTGATTACATTTATACCCCTATCTTTCAAAAACCCTTACACACTGCTCCCTAACTTCTTCATCATTTTTGCAATTAGGTCCCTCCACCATTATAGCGGAGGAATCCTACTCTGACGAGCTTTGAAAGGAGGTTTCTCCTTGATTACTAAGAGAATCTTCTCCAAAATTAGAAGGAAGATTCTCTGAGAAAATCCCTCCAATCTGAATCCATCCTTGATCTCAGATTCCTTCCTAATCTCTCATGCGAATGCATGAGAGACATGGGTATCCCAACGGATTCCAACTCCGACGAGCCTTCCTTGCTTGGGAAGCTTGCTTCGCAAGCCCTAAACGACCTTTAGGACCTATTTAAGAAGCCCCAGATCTCCCTGACTCTGGCAAGCTTGAATTCAACCGGAGACCCTCTCAATTTCTTCTCTCCTCCTTTGGCTGATTCGCTTTTCAAGCTCCGGTGGCCTTCCCAACTCTCCCTCGTCGTCTGACCACAATACTAGTGGCAGACTCTTCCTCTTTGCTTTCGTCCGTGTCTCGCAGCACCCGCCGATGCTCCTACCCCCTTCATCCTCGCTGACCGTCTCTCTCTGAGTGCCTTCGTCTCTGACGTTGGCTACACCTTGACCGACATCACCTCTGCCTCCCTTCGTCTCCTAACACCCTAGCTAAGTTCCCTTCCCCCTCTACTTTCTTCTCCATTATCTATTTCCTAAAATCGACCATTACCAACCTCCATCACCCTCATCTCCTTAATCTTCGGCCACAACCTCCGACGAGGCCGCTCCACCTCCGCAGGCTATCCCATCCCTCGTTGACAAGCCCATAAGCTTCCCTTCATGCCACTGAACATTTTATCCCACTTCACACACCACTCCACTCACTCACGCACCTCACCGAACACACCCACACCTTCGCACATAGTGTGCCCAAGGCACTCTTGCACAGACGTCCCCACGCCATGCCAACCACCCTAGCACATTCGTCGTGCCTCGACGACGCTTCCTGAGCGATTTGACGTGGCCGCGAGGTCATCTTTGTGATTTCAGGTACAGGCGTCATCCGTCATTGGTGACCAAGCTTGAAGTAAGCTTGAGGTCGCTCCAGGCCTTGCCAGTTCCAGGCCTCTATCCCAAGCTGCGCGGAAGACTCTCGCGCACGAATCCAGGCTCTCAATTCCAGTCGAAGGATGTAGCAGCAGCTGCAATTGGAAGCCTTGTCTCTGCCGCAGGTGCTCACGAAGAAGGGTGGGCGGATAGTCACCTCAGATCCACGAGGTGAGGTCCCTCTCACTCGATTGACCCGGTCTCATCCGCGGCACTGCCCACGAGGACCTGGCTGACCTGACCCGACCTGTACTCCTCGCCAACCACCACACGTCGGTGGGCCTGGTCCCAGGTACGTACTCGACCCGATAACCCGATTGACTGTGTGGCTCTGGGAGAGGGGAACCTAAGAGAGAAAGAGAGGAGAGCTACGCATGAGTAGGGGTAGGTTTTGCTGCAGGCTGAAGAGAAGGAGAAGCGAAGTTGAAGAAGAAGAAGGAGAAGCTAAGGACGAAGAGAAGCTAAGGGCCACGGTAAAGAAAGGCAGAGAAGGAAGAAGCTGAAGGAAGGCAAAAGGCAGAAAGATCGAGAAAGAGAAAGAAGAGAAAGGCAGAAGTCAGAGAAAGAAGAAGGAAAAAGCCAAAGAAGAAGAAGAAGTGGAGGAGAAGATAGAGAAAGCTAAGGAAAGAAAGACAGAAAGAGAAGAAAGCTCGCAAAGGCAAAATAAGAAGAAGAAGAGAAGAGAAGCAGAGAAAGAAAAAATAAGAAGGGACGAGCATTGTAGCATCAGTTTAAGTTTGAGTTTAATTCATATTCATATACATTGAGTTCTTTAGTATTCTGTGATCTACATTTACTCCCATATTTTTGCACTTTGATACTGATATTATTGCATATTCTTTTAAATTCTGAATTGTGATCTTGATTTCTAAATACCAATTTGCTCCATGTGTTCTACCTCGGACTTCAAATTCGAGTAATAAAATTATATTTGTTTTGAACACTTTTTCAGCTATATTACAACGCAATACTTTTTAAAACCCGATTCAACGCTCTAAACACTCTAGCTTTGCTCTATAATCACCCTGATGCAATCAATGAAAAAATCATTTCTATATATATATATGTCTGTATGTGTGTTGGAGAATCACCATGAGCTTGCTTGTCATATTTTATTGTGATTGAAGTTGCCTACGCTTATTTTATATATTTTCGCAACTAGCATGTTGGTCCACAAAAATATTGAGGATCTAACTATCAACGCCTTTTCGGGAAACTGCCATCACATGACAAGGATTGTGCGTATTGAAACACATACATTACATTTGTCATTTACTTAACGCATGCGCACGTGATAAGAGTTAATCATGTAAATGGTAAAGTAGTGATCCGTAGGTTAAAAATCGACGTGTGATTTTAAGCGAGTAAAGCGAGCGAGATTGAAATCATTTCCATAACGCTTCCCAGAGACGAATGACTAGGACTCAAAGTCTCATTATTTTACAAATATTTTTGATCAAGGGTTTTATGCGACTATACTACAAGCTACGACATCGTTTTCCCAAAACACACGAGAACTGCTTCCGTCAAATGGCGCCGTTGCCAGAGAGGCAACGCGATTGATTTTTGATCTTAGGACTTTTAGTGACAAATCCACCTCTACTTGTTTTTGGATGTGCAGGAAATTAAGAAAAACGAGATCTGTGCACACATCGAGCATGGAAAAAAAATGCAGGTGCACATCTTCTCTCTCTTAGCTTAGAATTTTTTTCAAACCGTAGATTAGATTAGATTTTTTTTGCTAGAAATTTCTTTCTGAAAAATAAAAAATCTGCATATTTCGAAAAGAAAATTTTTTTTTTTAGGTTGTTAGATTAGGTTTTTTTCTGATTCCTAGGTTAGTTTAGTTTTTGTTTGAACAAAAAAGGGAGAAAAATTTGAAAAATTTTTCCCTAAAAAAAAAGAAAATGAAAAATTTTTGAACAAAAAAAAAATAGAATCATTTTTGGTGGAAGGTTGAATTTCAATTTCAAACTTCTTTTAAAATGCTTTTTCATCGCCCGCTGAAATTCGACCTGACTTTATTTTTTCAATTAAAAATTCATTTACCAAATAATTAGTTAGTGAGAAAATTTGAAATTCGTTCAAGTACTTCATTTTCAAACCTTCTTTCAAACGACATCATTTATTTAAGAAATTCAAAGTACAAAATTTTTAAAAATTCGTGAAGTACAAGGGGGTCAAACTGACCTATATTTAAAAATTTTCAAAATTAAAAAATCAATTTCGAACAAATCGCAAATCTATTTTGACTAAAAATGGTGGTGCTTGAAAGATGATCTCATTAGCTTTAATTTACATATTTTTTTCCAAATTTTTGAAAATCATTTGCTACTATTTCAAAGTAGAAAATCAACCGGGGGTCAAAATTCCAGTTCTAACCCCTTGATATTTAAAAATCCTTATAAATTTGATTGAAATAGTAAAGATTATAAAAAGTTTTATCTAAAAAGATAATTGGAAAATGAATCTACTTGCTAAATTTCACTTTATTTGGATTCTATTTATGTTCAGAGGATTATTTTTATTTCGTTGGTCTACTAAATAGCTAGAAGTTGCATGAACTCAAGGCTTAACATTTAGGGTCAAAATTCTAGAGACCACACAATTGGGCTAACCTAAACTTAGTTAAGTCTAGTGTTTAGCCAGTGAGCTTGGTCGCCTTGTGGGCCACTCACCCCAAACCCTAGCTGACGAAAAAAGATTAAGAAAAATTATTAAAATACGAATTCATTGTCATACTACTGGGTGATTTCAACCTCTCTGGCCAAACCTGGTGACTAAGTATGCGAGGTAGTGTCAAACGACCGCAGCTCGGGGGTATAAAAGAACTGGAGGCATGAGCCGAAGGGAGAACCTTCCCCTTAGTCCCCTCGTACATAGATTGGCCGGATTAGCTTGAGAGGTGGGAATTACTTTCAGTTGGTTCTCAACGAATTTTTCTTTAGGAATTCGAACCTAACATGAAAAATCCGATCATCTAATCATGAGGACCATCTGATTGACAGGGCCTTAGCATTGTCTAGTTGGCTGCACCAACTTAGGGGTTGGTTGGTGTATGAGAGGAAGGAGGTCACTTAGACCTCAACTAGTTGGACCTTGGGAAACACCCCCAAGGAGGCGAGTCACCTCGCCTGGGCCATCTTCTCCCCCACCCTCTTCGTCCATCCTCTTAGCTAAGATGGCTAATCCTGGACCCCGACCTGGTCAGGATCCAACAAATCTGGACTCGATGGCTCGTCTGGAAGCCTGGGTCGTTGAATCTGAGGAACAACAAAAACAAAATATGGACTGTATCTTGACTACTTTGGATAGAATGTAGCATCCACCACGAGGAGAACAGCTTCGGGATTTCTACGATCTAGTAGCGCCAGTTGTCGCACCTCTAGTCTGGATTCTCGGAGGGGAAGATGCATTCAAGCTCAAGCCCAATCTAATTGGGCTAATCTAGAATTACTTTTATGGAAGCTCGAACGAGGATCCATTCTAGCATCTAGAGGACCTAAGTCGAATCGCGGAAACGGGTCGACCCAGGGATGTAGATCTTGGAATTGTTCTGATCAAGCTTTTCCATTTTCTCTCAAGGATAAAGCTTCGTACTGGTTCAAGACCATCAGGAAGCCGATTGGAACATGGCCAGAATTACAACGTGAATTCCTGCAGAAGTTCTTCCCGATCAGTTGCACGAATGCGATGAGGCGAGCGATTACAGCTTTCTCCTAGGGACCTGAGGAGAAGTTGCATGATGCCTGGGATCGATTTCATGATCTCCTGAGAAAATGACCGCACCATGGTGTGCCCAGATGGCACTTAGCTTAGATCTTTTACCATGGGTTGGATGACACACATCAGTACCTGGCTGATGCATCCAATGGCGGGAATTTCCTCGCGAAAGACGAAAATAGTGCATTTGAGTTGTTTGAGTCTCTAGCGGAGAATTCAATGAATGTCGCATCAATGAACCAGTTCCAGTGGCCTGGACAGCTGCGAGTTAGTGTCCATGAGGCTTAAGCAGAGTCTGTTCGAGCTAATATGGAAATCATCGCCAAGCAGTTGGGAAAGGTGGATTTGTTGGGAAACAAGCTCGATGACCTAGCTCGAGGTCAACAGGATCTGGTTGGAAATTCTTCTACCCCGAGACCTTCTTATGCACCCCGAGCCTCTCCTACTTGAGTTAATATGCTCACTCGGGATGCACCTCCTCCATATTCAGGGGATCCCACGAACAATCTCAATCTGGCACCATATGATCAGGGCTATGCACCACACGATGATTATAACATGTATTCCCTTGATGAATATACGACTCAGATGTCGTCGGCCTATGAGGACATCAATGCTATTCAGGGATACGGGCGTAATAACCCATACTTAGAGACATATAACCCTGGTTGGCGCCAGCATCCGAACTTCTCCTGATCAGGTAACTCACAGAGACAACATCAAGATCCACACTATCAAACCAGACAGTACGGGAATGCACAGAACACGTACCCTAGGCAATAGCCATTCCCATCTTAGCAGCAGCAATCACGCTCGGTGAATTAGCCGCTGCATCAAGCTACCAGTCACCCTCCAAAGTGGGCCGATTTGGAGGCACTGAAATAGGAGCTGCAAGAATTGATGCGAAAGTCTACACAGGATAGCTTGCAGATCATGAAGGCAATGGCTGACCAGATACAAAACATACAAAACATGCAAAACCAGTTGTTGCAGGAGCATAGGACCCAAGGAGCCTTGCCTTCCCAACCTATCCCGAACCCACGATATATGCAAAACCAGGGTGCTCCGCCCAGGTTTCAGGCACCACAAGGACAGGCACACGCCATATTACAGGCGCCTCCTATACCACTTGGTTATGCCCAAGGTTAGCTGCCTCCAATATAGAACACCTCATACTCTACCCCTTCCGACCCTCCACCACCTCATGGACAACAAGTTGATGCAAAAGCTGTTTGATTGAGGAGCGGAAAGAAGACACACGACCCATCATTTAGGTAGGCGGGTCCTGATTGATCACGCCCTTCACCGCAAGATGGTTCGACTCCTTCCACATCTCAGGAGCCATCTACGGTTGACAAGGGAAAGAGACCATTTGACCTTGAGATTCCCGTTCCCTTTCCAGGGGCTTTGACGGGAAATGTAGTGCGGAAAAAGGATATACGGAATTTTGTGGACTTGAAGTCAATGTTTAAGGAAGTACATATTCAGGTCCCTCTCCTCGATGCCATTGATCACATTCTTGCTGTCGCTAGGTTCTTTAGGACTACTGTACCCTGAAGTGACAGCCAAGAATAGGACGACAGGCAATATTGTCGAAGGAGGATAGCACCGTGATTCTAGCTGACTTACCACCGACAAAGAAAGACCCTAGTACCCTACTCATTTCCTACTTCTTGCAGCATTCTCCATTTGATTGGGCCCTTCTAGATCTGGGTTCGTCCATCAACCTAACTCCCACCACCGTATATGATTGATTTCGATTCGGGGAGTTAAAACCCACCTTGGACATGATTCAACTGGTTGATAGATCAGTGAAAACATCGAGGGGGGTGGTTGAGAACATGATCGTAAAAGTCTGCGGATTCTGGTTTCCTGCAGACTTTTTCGTTCTGGATATGGATGTCCCTCCTTATCTCCGTGATGCACCAATTATTTTAGGTTGCCCATTTTTTGCGACTGCTCGAGCAAACATTGATTGTGCATCCAGGTGTATGGAGATAGCCTTAGGTAATGAACGACTTAGACTTGACATATTCAGGGCATCGAAGAACTTCGGCTGTGATCATATAGAGGAGGATGGTGAAGACGAAGAATCGGCACACTATGGAATATTAGGCTCCTTTGTGACGACCTAATGTCTCATTCGTCTGCACTACTAGGGTTCTTGGACCTCAATCCACACGAGACTGGGACTACTGCACTACACATATCTCCCCGAGGATTCGATTGCCTGGGGTGTATATCTGACCACAGCATCCCTGACTTTGGTTATTCTGATCCACACAGTACTGAATCGCCCCTGTTGACGCAAGAAGGCATGACAACAATAGACGAGTTTCCCGTTAACATAGTCATGGCCAACCACTTTACAGGTGGCAAATTAGTAGGAATTCACGCATATCCGGATCATCAGACTTCTACCTTTGATGTTGCTCCTCCCATTCCAACTCCCACCCCTACTTCTGATTCTGATCCACCCCTGATTGAATTGAAGCCCTTACCTAACTCACTCAAATATGTGTTCTTGGGCGAAAGTGAGACATACCCAATCATTATCAATGCTCACTTGACCCAAGAACAGGAACACCAGCTAATTTCTGTGCTACAAGATCATAGGGCTACTATGTTGGTGCTAGAGCACCACGATCATTTGTTTTGATGATAACAAAACACGTGTTATTTAACATTTGCAATTTGAGTCCTAGATTTCAGGTCAATTGCAAATGTGGACGTGTTTAGACGGAGTTCGAGCTCGCATCCAGGACGGATTGGAGGAGCTTGACGGAAAACAGAGGAGGTTCGCGTGGAGTGACAGATTGAAGATAGAAGATAAGAAGAATAGGATAGATTCTTTTTAATCCTTTCTTGTATCTCTTGTCTTTATTTTCTTGCTCTTATTTTCCTTAGAATATTATGTTAAAGAGCCTCAAAGTACCCTAACAGTAGTTCTAAGAACACCGGCACAACCCTAGGATACTTAGGTTTTCTGTAGAATACTTAGAAAACCAATATAGGGTTCAAACAGAGTTTCCAGACGTCTAATTCCAAAATCAGACGTCTGATAAAGTATTTTAAGACGTCTGACTGTTGTTTAAGACGTCTGATAACTATTAGGCTGGAGTTAGTGTTCTGTCTGATGAAATCAGACGTCCAGACCTTAGTCCAGACGTCTTAGAAGACGTTTGATGGACTTGCCAGACGTCCAGATAGTGGACCGTTGGCTAGCTTAGCAGACACTGCAGAATATGACCGTTAGAGCCTTATCAGACGTCCTTAGACCTTTCCAGACGTCTGATAATTGACCGTTTTGCCTCGGCTGACCCAAAATCTCTTCTCAGAGATTTTCTAGCCGTTGCAACGTTTGGAAATCAATTCCCACAGTAAAAGTAGGTTTCCAGACGTCCATACATAGTGCCAGACGTCCTGTATGTCGTCTGATGGACTTACGCAAAAATCCTGTTTAGATCTGATTCAAGTCAGGAGGAAACCTACATAGAATCAGACGTCTGACATTTAAATCAGACGTCTTAAAGTGGCCTTCTAGACGTCTGATGCTAGAGTTAGACGTCTGATCACCATGTCAAGTGTAATCATTGTTCTGATTTCGGCCTGATTATCTAGGGCTTTGTTCCCAACGGCTATAGAACCTTTCCTAAGCCTTCCAAAGCCTTCCTAAGGCCTCTATAAATAGAGGGGAGCCTTTGACACACCAACACACACTTGGATACACTTAGCTACACACTTTCACACTCTTTTGTGTCCAGAAAAGATCTTGCTCTCCAAGCTTAAGCTCCATTCCCTTGAGAGCATCAAACCTTCGCGCACCCGCTCTCCCGCCGTTGTTCACGAGAGCGACATTGCACCGTTGCGTGGCTCACGCACCCGCGTCATCCTCGACGCACTCCTTGCAAAGGGGAGTTTCCTAATTCCTATAGAAGCTAGGTTCATAATTACTTTGTTGGCTTTATAGGACTTGTTGTTTATTTTATCTTTGTTATTTAGTTGGGTATTCCCATCTCCTTCGTGGGACAAAATCCTTCTCGTGGAGAGAAGGGGTTGAGGAACGCTACCCTCGTACTTGTAGCGTGGTTGTACTGAGGTTGAATCACCCTCGTTTTAAAGTGATTCGGTTAGTGGATTTGATCAACTAGGTTGATCGGAAAATCCTAACTCGAGAGGGTTAGGTGGTGGTTTTCACCCGGTTTGGGTTTCCACCTAAAAACATTTGTGTACATTGTGTGATTGTCTTTTTGAGATTGCTTTATATTTTATTTCCGCAATTATTACGTCACCCCTCTTTGAAGGGAGAACCTACATTTGGTATCAGAGCAGGTTCTTGCGAGTTCGGAGTAACACCCGGCAAGAAGATCATGGAGGGAAGCTGTTCCACAAGTAGGATTTCCGAGGGGCAGTCCACAACTCGTCCGCCGTTCTTCGACGGGAGCAACTACCCCTAATGGAAGTTGCGGATGAAGACCTGGCTTCAAGCCACCGACTTCACGATCTGGGCCAGATGCGAGACGCCATTTGAGATCCCAGAAAAACCCGCGGGAGGCTACTCGCAGCAACAAATCCGTGAGCTCTCTTAAAACGCAAAGACCATGAACGCCCTTTACTGCGCGCTCAGCTCGGAAGAGTTCAACAGAATCTCGCAATGCGCCACCGCATACGAGATCTGGCACACACTTGAGGTAACTCACGAAGGTACCTCTAAGGTAAAAACTTCTAAACTCAATTTACTTTCATAAGAATTTGAGGCTTTTTCTATGAAATCTAACGAAACTTTAAATGAGATGAACACTAGGTTCACTCTCATAGTAAACAATTTAAAAGCTTTAGGGAAGACCTTCATCAAGGGGGAGCTTCAAGGGAAGCTTCTTCGTTCCCTTGGACCGGAGTGGGAACAGAAAGTCACCGCCATCGAGGAGGCGAACGAAGTAGAGGAGCTCAACATGGAAGATCTCCTAGGCAATCTAATGGCCTACGAGACAAAGTTGAAGCAGAAGAAGAAGGATACACCGGAGCCCAAACTGAAGAAGACTCTTGCCTTCAGAGCCGCGTCGGATAGCGAGGTAAGTTCCGACGACGAAGACTTTAGAATTTTACTTAAAAATTTTTCCAAGTTTTGTAGGGAATTAAAGAAAGAGAAAAAGGAGAAGAAGGAAAGCCCGAGACGTTGCTACCATTGCAACGAGAAAGGGCACCTACGACCAGAATGCCCTCTTCTCAAAAAGGAGAAGAAAAAGGAAAAGGAAAAGAATTCTAAGAAGAAGGCGTTCCAAGCCACTTGGGACGATTCCAGCTCGGAGGAAGAAGAAGAAGAAAAGGAAGAAACCGCTTGCTTTGGTTTCATAGCCAGAGGAAGCAACAGCGACAGTGAAAGCGGAAGCGACGACAGCGACAACGAGGTAAATTTCGATTTACAAGAAGCTTTTAATGAACTATTTGAGATTAGTAAATCACTTAAAATAGAAAACAAACATATTAAAAAGAACCTTAGTTTTCTTAAAAATGAAAATGATAGGCTAGAAAAATAACTTAAGGACATAGAAGCTAGTCCTAGAATTGATAACCTATTATTAGAAAATCACGACCTCATCAATGAAAATAATAAATTGATTGAGGAAAATGATAGTGTAAAGTTAGAAATCTCTAATTTAAAGACTAAGATGAGTATTATAGAAAAAGAAATTACATGTCTTAGGGAAAACTCTAACAAATTAATCAATAAAGTAGATAATTTTTATAGCCCTAAGGTTGAGAAATGATCTCCATCAAGGAGACCCGCTAACAGATCCGGATCCAAGCCCACTTGGATACCGAAGAAAGAATTAGAATCTTGTTTTGTAGGGTTCAGGGATAATTACAACACAAAGGACTGGAACTACAAACTCAAAGCTGGTCAACTCAAGTTGGGAGAACCAAGGAGTAGACCAAGGAGGAGAACAAGAAGACCGACAAGACGGCGAACAAACGACGAACCCGCCGCACGTCGACCACCAGACTGGAGACCGGCGCCGATGCCCGGGCCTCCAAGCTACGGATAGGAGCTCCATCCGATGTGGCATCCACCACCACCATTCGGGCCATTTTATTGGCCATGGTAGGTGAGGTAAAATTCTTAACCCTATCGTTTTATAAGCATTTAGATAGGGGGAGTTAAAATGATGAGCTAATTGTCAATTTTTAAAGGGGAGATATAAGGTAGCTAAATTTCCTTTAGTAAGGGGGAGAAAAATAATAGCTATCTTGTTGTTACAAAAAGGGGGAGGCATTACCTTTGTCAAAAGAAATTTATAGAAGAGCATGTCTTAAGGGGGAGTTGTAGGAGATGTAAAACCAATTAAACCTTTTTGATAATGTCAAAAAGGGGGAGGTTTTTTTCTGTATTATTATTTACGATTTTGTCATCATCAAAAAGGGGGAGATTGTTGGTGCTAGAGCACCACGATCATTTGTTTTGATGATAACAAAACGCGTGTTATTTAACATTTGCAATTTGAGTCCTAGATTTCAGGTCAATTGCAAATGTGGACGTGTTTAGACGGAGTTCGAGCTCGCATCCAGGACGGATTGGAGGAGCTTGACGGAAAACAGAGGAGGTTCGCGTGGAGCGACAGATTGAAGATAGAAGACAAGAAGAATATGATAGATTCTTTTTAATCTTTTCTTGTATCTCTTGTCTTTATTTTCTTGCTCTTATTTTCCTTAGAATATTATGTTAAAGAGCCTCAAAGTACCCTAACAGTAGTCCTAGGAACACCGGCACAACCCTAGGATACTTAGGTTTTCTGTAGAATACTTAGAAAACCAATATAGGGTTCAAACAGAGTTTCCAGACGTCTAATTCCAAAATCAGACGTCTGATAAAGTATTTTAAGACGTCTGACTGTTGTTTAAGACGTCTGATAACTATTAGGCTGGAGTTAGTGTTCTGTCTGATGAAATCAGACGTCCAGACCTTAGTCCAGACGTCCAGATAGTGGACCGTTGGCTAGCTTAGTAGACACTGCAGAATATGACCGTTAGAGCCTTATCAGACGTCCTTAGGCCTTTCCAGACGTCTGATAATTGACCGTTTTGCCTCGGCTGACCCAAAATCTCTTCTCAGAGATTTTCTAACCGTTGCAACGTTTGGAAATCAATTCCCATAGTAAAAGTAGGTTTCCAGACGTCTATACATAGTGCCAGACGTCCTGTATGTCGTCTGATGGACTTGCGCAAAAACCCTGTTTAGATCTGATTCAAGTCATGAGGAAACCCGCATAGAATCAGATGTCTGACATTTAAATCAGATGTCTTAAAGTGGCCTTACAGACGTCTGATGCCATAGTTAGACGTCTGATCACCCTGTCAAGTGTAATCATTGTCCTGATTTCGGCCTGATTCTCTTGGGCTTTGTTCCCAACGGCTATAGAACCTTTCCTAAGCCTTCCAAAGCCTTCCTAAGGCCTCTATAAATAGAGGGGAGCCTTTGACACACCAACACACACTTGGATACACTTAGCTACACACTTTCACACTCTTTTGTGTCCAGAAAAGATCTTGCTCTCCAAGCTTAAGCTCCATTCCCTTGAGAGCATCAAACCTTCGCGCACCCGCTCTCCCGCCGTTGTTCACGAGAGCGACATTGCGCCGTTGCGTGGCTCACGCACCCGCGTCATCCTCGACTCACTCCTTGCAAAGGGGAGTTTCCTAATTCCTATAGAAGCTAGGTTCATAATTACTTTGTTGGCTCTATAGGACTTGTTGTTTATTTTATCTGTGTTATTTAGTTGGGTATTCGCTTTGCGAATTTCCGTCTCCTTCGTGGGACAAAATCCTTCTCGTGGAGAGAAGGGGTTGAGGAACGCTACCCTCGTACTTGTAGCGTGGTTGTACTGAGGTTGAATCACCCTCGTTTTAAAGTGATTCGGTTAGTGGATTTGATCAACTAGGTTGATCGGAAAATCCTAACTCGAGAGGGTTAGGTGGTGGTTTTCACCCGGTTTGGGTTTCCACCTAAAAACATTTGTGTACATTGTGTGATTATCTTTTTGAGATTGCTTTATATTTTATTTCCGCAATTATTACGTCACCCCTCTTCGAAGGGAGAACCTACATACTATAGGGTAGAGTATTGCTGATCTCTGCGGTATTTGCCCCTCATATTGCACTCATCACATTTACATAGATGACGGGGTGAAACCTTCGAGACGACCTTAAAGATGGCTGAACCCAAACATGCTAGAGGTTGTTAAGAAGGCGATCATCAAATGGCTAGATGCAGGCATTATATACCCAATCTTTGATAGCCAATGGGTGAGTATGATCCAGATAGTGCCCAAGAAAGCAGGACTCACTATAGTGAAAAATGATAAGGGTGAATCCATCCCAACCTGCACCGCGACATCAAGGCAGGTTTGCATAGATTACAGAAAATTGAACATGGCTACCCAGAAGGATCACTTTCCTTTACCGTTCATTGATCAAATCTTAGAACGGTTAGCCGGATGCAGTTTCTTTTATTTTTTGGATGGATACTCTGGGTACAATCAAGTAGTGATTAGCCTGGAAGATCAAGAAAAGGCCACTTTCACATGTCCCTTCGGAACATTTGCCTTCAAACGGATGCCCTTTGGCTTTTGCAACGCACCAGAGACATTTCAGCGTTGTATGATGGCCATCTTCTCTGACATGATTGGGGACTACGTGGAAGTATTCATGGATGACTTCTCTACCTTTGGAGATGACTTCGCGTCTTGTCTTGATAACCTCACCAAGATCCTGAAACGATGTATTGAGGTAAACCTAGTACTCTCATGGGAGAAGAGCCATTTCATGGTGAGGGATGGCTTGTACTAGGACATAGGATCTCTGTAAATGGACTCGAGGTCAACTGAGCTAAATCAGAAATCATATCTCGATTACCCCCACCTAGCTCGGTCGAGCAGATCAGATCATTCTTGGATCACGTCGGATTTTACTAGAGATTTATACGTGATTTCTCAAAAATCACGCGACCATTGACGAATCTCCTGGTAGCCGATACCCCATTCGAATTTAACACCTCATATCTCAGCGCTTTCAAGACTTTACGAAGTGCTATCTCTGATTCCCCAATTCTCTAACCACCCGACTGGTCTCTTGATTTTGAGACAATGTGTGACACCTTTGATTTCGCTGTCAAAGCTGTTTTGGGCCAGCGTCTGGAGAAACAACCCTTCGTCATATACTATGCTAGCAAGATGCTGAATGAGGCTCAGCGTAATTATACTATCACTGAAAAGGAACTGCTAGCAATGGTGTTCGGATTGGAGAAGTTTCGATCATACTTGTTAGGGTTTAAAGTAATAATCTTCACAGACCACTCTGCCCTCCAGCATTTGTTGGCAAAGAAGGATGCTAAACCCCATCTTATCAGATGGATCCTTCTATTGCAGGAGTTTGATATTTAAATTCATGACAAAGTCGAAAAATAAAATGTTGTGGCGAATCACTTATCCAGACTAGACCCAACCCACATCCCATACTCCCTATTTCAGATCAATTTTCGAATGAATCTATTTTAACAATTCACTCTGTTGAGTTTCCCTGGTATGCGGATATCGCGAACTATCTTGTCGCAGGCAAGATTCCTACGAATTTATCTAAGGACCAGAAACTCAAATTCACAGTGGAGGCCAAATTCTACCTTTGGGACTATCCATTGCTCTTTCGCATTGGAGCCGATCAGATTATTAGAAGATGCATCCTAGATTCTGAGATCCCTAGTGTGTTATCTTTTTGCCACAGCGATGCTTGTGGTGGTCATTTCTTGGGATGGAAAACTGTTGCAAAAATTTTGCAGTCGGGATTTTTCTGGCCAACTATCTTAAGAGATACACACGAGTACACCCAGTGTTGTAAACTATGCTAGTCGGTCGGTTCTATGACCAAGAGAGATATGATGCCTCTCCAACCCATCCTGGTTGTAGAAGTGTTCGATGTTTGGGGCATCGATTTTATGGGCCCTTTTCCGAATTCGCATAGCTTCAAGTTGCTGTTGACTATGTCTTGAAGTGGATCGAAGCCATCCCGACGAGATGAGCCGATCATAAGATTGTCGTTTCTTTCGTACGGGAATACATCTTTGCGAGATTCGGAGTACCCCACTCTCTGATTAGCAATGGGGGAAGCCACTTCATTCACGCCCATTTTAGGTCATTACTAAAGAAATACGGGGTGCATCACTGTATAGCCACCCCGTATCATTTGCAAACCAATGGGCAGGCTGAAGTATTTAACCGTCAAGTCAAGCTGATTCTCTAGAAGACGGTTAGACCAGACAGGAAGGACTGGTTCGATAAATTAGTTGATGCACTTTGGGCATATCGAACCGCCTACAAGGCCCCACTCGGAATGTTGCCATATCGCATGGTATACGGTAAGGCCTATCACCTTCCTATCGAGTTGGAGCACTATGCCTTTTGGGCAGTGTGAAAATGTAACCTTGACCTTGATGCGGGAAGTCATGAAAGGAAGCTCCAGCTTAGTGACTTAGAAGAAATCAGACGGGAGGCCTATGAGAATGCATCGATATACAAGGATAAGGCCAAGGCCTTTCACGACCGCCACATTCGGAGGAAAGAATTCATGCCCAACCAGTAGGTCTGGTTGTTTGATTCACGACTGAAACTCTTTGCAGGGAAACTCAAGTCCAAGTGGACTGGCTCATATATTGTTATCCACCCATTTCCTAATGGAGCGGTCGAAACATGGACCCAACATCTAGGCATATCTCTACTGTTAATGGCCAGTTCCTCAAATCATTAATGGCTTAGGAACCTCCTCCAGCTAACGAAGTCATTCATCTTATCGAGGACGTATGATTGAGTTTTCACCCAACTAGAGGCGTTAAACTCAGCATCTACCCACATTCTTCATCACCTTATACATACTCGCTTTATACATAGCATATTTTATTTTAACATATTTCCTTTTCGCATATTGCATATTGTTAGGTTGGTCGGTGCTGAACGTTAAAATTCAGGAGCAATTCTAGGTGATCTCTACCTACTTACTCCCTGCTGTATTTATTTTCTTTTATACTCATGCATGAGGACATGCAAGAACTTAGGCATGGAGGGGTAGATATACAGTAAAATTGAAAAAAATTTTTAAGCCAACATTTAGGAAAACCTCAGAGCAGCATGTTATACATACTTTAGGATCCTAAGTATAAGAACAACCGATTCCACCTCCAATGCTTGCATTAGAGCTAGAAATCGTTTGCAACAGCCATTTCCGACTTACTCGCTCATCTTTTTGTTCTAAATTTAGGACCAAGCTGAATGTAACCCGATAAGGGAATTTCATGAGGTACAAATGAAAGATGTTACTTGTTTATAGTATATATACATAATGCATTCATGAATAAGATTATTTTTGTTAAGAGAATGCATTAGGAATTTTATCCTCTAGTTGATTCCTGTAATATGGAATCTAGTACAATTTTCACATTCACACATAGATTTTGCAATGAATTCACTGTGAAGACTGATAGACGTCTTTAGTCTGTCGAGAAGAAGCAATGCTTCTTTTCCTGAACCCCTGGATAGTGTTTTGGTAGTCAGGCAAATTTTCTTTTAAAAATCCACTAAATAGTGTGAGATGAGAGTAGAGAGTACTGGTGTTCTAAGATCAGTGTAAGGAATATGGAATTTTGGATAATTAGGTGATGATACTCAGAAAATAGGCATACTTCTGCTCTTGGTTCCTGCGTATACAGTCTGTGTGAAATATTGAGAGCTACCAATCAAGGAAAATATGCGGAGAGTTACGACCATTCTTTACGGAACCCTCGGTTGAAGGAGGGTATTGATGTCAAGGTCAGGAATACACCGTCCTATCTGTCTTTCCCGGTGTCGAGAACAGGCACTTCCACTAAATAAGCCACCCAATGTCTCTCGAGTACCACCAATCCCTAATAATGCCTCCTCAATAAAATTCATGAATGTGTTGCTAGATTGTGTTGTGTTAGAAAAATTATATATGAAAAGAAAAAGAGAAAATGAGAAAAAGAAAAAAAAAGAAAAAAGAGAAAAAAAAGAAAAAAAAAAGAGAAGAAAAAAAAGAGAGTTTGTGAGCATTTAGTATTTGTTTCAGTTGCATTGATGCAATACCACAAAATAAAGTTGAGATCCACCAAATATGACCTTAACCCACTTTTTCTGTGTTTCTGACCACCCGGTGTTTCTGTGTTTCAATAACTCTATTAAGGTGTTAATGCCATGCGAGACCACCAAATATGAAATATATGTGTGAATTTGGTGAGATTGTGAGCTCAAAAAGAAAAGAAGGGAAAAAAAAGGAACCAAAAGAGAGCATAGTTTTTCTCGTCTTTCTTTCAGTTGAGTACTTAATAATTTGAGAATCTAAATTTTGTAGTACTAATATCTATGTAGCACCAAATGAGAGTGAGCCACCAAATAAACAACCTATTCCCTTCAGACATTCTCTACCCAAGCTTAAAGTTGGGGTGGAATTTATAGAATATCTTGAATACCTCGAGAAGAAGTTTTCCTATCTTGCTAAAGTTTTACTAGAGGTCAAGTACGAGCTTTAAAGGTCAATCAGGTTTTTCGCTCGAATCCTTTGCAAAAGCTACATAATTGCACTTTCACGATTGTTTGGATTTTTAGATTTTAGGATGAACACGAAAAGGAAAAGAATTTTTAGGCATATACTTGGTAAAAATAATCAGTCTTCTAGGGACCCTTCTGTAAACAACTTAGTTTTGCATTTGCTAGGGACTAGCAAGATTTAGGCATGGGGGTATGATTATGTAGTAATCATAGGTCTTAATTAGCCTAAATTAGGCTAGAACTTAGCATAAGCTATTGTAATTAATCCATGCATAAGCATTATTTGCACCTTTACTGCTTGTCTTTAGCTATGCATGAAATAATGATATAATGTACTAATTAAGTGCATTATATAAATTGCAGGTAATAAGAAGCTCAGGAGTTGGATCTGATGCTGGATCTGGAGCTAGTACTGCATTAGAGTGGAGCAGAAGACCTTAGAATAAATGTAGTAGAGAAGTAATGTAAGGGTGGAGGTATGTTATTCTATTAAGTAAAAATAAGGCAGAGATAAATTATGAAGAACTCAGGTTCATTCCTAACCCTAGGATAGCCCTAGAACCTTCCTAAGCCTTAGCCACCTATGGTTAGGTCCCCATAGCCTAAGCACCATTGGCGGCCCCTCTTTCTTCTCCCTACCTCCACTCAAAGGCCATTGGTGACCACCTTCGAATGCCCTTTTTTCTGATAACCTAGCTAAGTAGTTCTTCTAATCTCTCTGCTTTATCTATGCTTAGTAGTGTAGCTCCATATTCTCCCTCAGTGATGCATGTGTAATCCCCCCCATAGATTCATGCATGCAGTTGTTTTCTACTAGATGGTTTCTCTTTCAATCATTCATGTGTAAGCTTTCCGCTAGCTTTGCTCTGTAATCACCCTGATGCAATCAATGAAAAATCATTTATATATATATCTATGTGTTGAAAAATCACCATGCACTTGCTTGCAGTACTTCATTGTGATTAAATTGCCTGTACTCATTTTATATCTTTCTTGCAACTAGCATGTCGGTGCCTGAAAATATTGAGGATCTAACCATTAATGTGTTTTTTGTGAACAGCCATCATATAACTAGGATCGTGCGTACTGAAACACATACATTCACATTTGTCATTTACTTAATGCATGCGCACGTCATAAGAGTTAATCATGCAAAAGGCAAAACGGTGATTTGTAGGTTAGAAACCGACGTGCGATTTTAAGCGAGTAGAGCGAGCGAGATCGAAATCATTTCCATAATGCCTCCCAGAGATGAACGACTAGGACTCAAAGTCTCGTTGTTTTACAAATATTTTTATCGAGGGTTTCACGTGACTATACTATAAGCTACGACATCGTTTTCCAAAACCACGCGAGAAATCGCTTCCGTCAATACCCCTGCTATTGTATGCATGAAATGAACCCTATTGTCAATAAAACAGGTTCTATTGTCTTTAGAACTGTCTAAATAGTATGGAACCACTAGTAAAAGATGGAAATTACTTGTGAATGAATAATTTGGAAAATAATATGAATAATTGTTAACCCTGGAATTAGTAATACGAAATTACTAAGGGTTCTCGTCATTGACAAGATAAGAAATACGGTTATCTGGAAATTGGATAGATAATACGACAGATATGTCCGGAAAATAAAAGGATTAGATAATTGATTTTCAACCCCCGCTACTTGCCGAGTTTTTGGCCATAACTTTAGGTTTTTTCAGACCGGGCTCAGGGGCTAGTTTAGGGAGTGGCTAGCCTCCCTACGACTCTTTGGTTAGGCTTAGCGACCAAACTGGTTAGTGGGTTGCAGGGCTCGAGGTTTGGAGTAGTTCTTTTCAGCTGGTGGGTCAGTCATTGGCTGTTTGTAGTTTAGCATGCACAGCGCTTGTACATGTTCACGTTACACAACATAGCCGCCACCCCTTTTTGCGATGACCCCAGGGTGATAGAACATGGTGACTCGACAGGTATAAGCAGTCCTCCCAGCCAGTAGGGCGGGTAATATTGGTCTTGCACCACAGAAAGTCACACGAGATTGTCTCATGCTCGAGATGTTGATTGACAGTTTGAGACCAATAAGAATATCGTCAAACTACATAAAAGGGACTGGATATGAAATAGATTGTAAAACCGATGAATTATCAACATAGTGTTTTTTTCTTGCACTCTGTTACTTGAGTTACATGTTTAGTTATTCTACTCTATTCAATTTTCACTGACGTTTTGTCTCAGGTTCCGTACTCAAGTGTTGCTGAGCAGTCTGGTGCTACGGCTGCTGTTGGTTAGACCTCCACGGAATCGAGTCCTACTTGAGGAAACGGTCTGTACTGCGCCAGTGGCTCTTAGGAGTAGTTTCTTTCTGCTATTAGACTTTTATTTTGCTATCTTCTTGGTAGCTGTATGGGACTCTTTTTGTTTCTGCTCTAGGTGAACTTTGATTTTATTGTCAGGACTTTAGTTTTCTTTCATTTAATGCTTTATGAATGAATGTTGGCTATTGATGTTTTATGACGATATGTTGGGTGATTGAGATCTTGCGAGTATTCGTGCTAGTTGATAACACATTGCAACTCCGGTCTCGTCGGTTGGCGGGACTCGAGTCATCACATTTTATATGGGAGAAAATTGACTTTGGTGAAGGATGTCATCCGTTTATCTGCTTTGGTGATCAAGTGATAGTTATCTTCACTAAATGATTTGCCATGGTGCAGTTTGAAGAAAATGTTGGCAAGAATTGGGTATATTTGACATCTATGCCCAACTTAAGGGGGAGTGGTGAGTTGTATTCATAACTAGGCATTCAGATCTTGGGGTGGATTCCTCTAACCTGAGATACTATATATGTAACATCCCCATCTTTTATTGTTTTGTAGTGAAGAAAACCTAGCCGTCAAGGAGAGAGATGGTGGTTTCTCTCCTGTGATTTTTCCCTTCGAGGTCTTCCACGTAATCAATGCATTCATGTCTTCTTTTGTGTGTGATGATATTCAAGATTGGTATCTACAGTGTACAAGCTTCCCAAAGCTAATCTCTTAGATAAACAATAGACATGCCTTCTTTCGTATGAGATAGAGAAGGATAAGGGGTAAACCGTGATCCTTAAAAGGAAGAAGTGGCTCCTTATGCCATGGAGAATAGGATATGGCTCCTTATTTTATGAAGCAATCGGTGTCTAGGTGATACAACAATGCCCAAAGTTCATCAAGTCTACATGTTGGTCCAAGGTCACAACCTTTCTTAGGCATAGGTCGGATATAAGGTGGAACTCTAATAGATGCTACAGTTAAGGTTGACTTAGGTGAAAGCCACAAAGCACCAAGTAAAAAACCATTATCACTATATGAAGCTATAAAGTACTGGCATATTGATTCCTCGGAAATAAATAAGAAAATGAATGGAAGAATTTCCTCAAGGTCCTATAGAAGGATAATATAGAAAGTAGAGAAATTCTCATCAGGCCTCTTTAGCAATGCTCTAATAGAGAGAAGTAGATTCCAAGTAAGTTTTCATTAAGACATAATGACGTGAATGGCAGAGAGTAGAGACCATACCTAGAAGTACTCGGTAAGCAAATTACATGGGCTTTGACTCTTTACCCACTAACTAAAAATGTACACAATCGATAAGGATCCATATCTATTTCATGATTAGCATTGTAACGACCTTGAACATGTAGTTACCAAAGCATAGATACAAAGACTTACGTGTATCAATGAAATGACCCATCCCAAGGGTCATTTGGGCGTTTCTAAAAACTTCAGGGCTTTTTCATAAATTCTACGTACCAAAAAGACCCCGTGCGGAGTTTTGCCTTTTGGGAGGATTCTTGTGTGATTTCAATACCCCATGAATTATTCTGAGGGGCCACGTTAAATTTTCCCTACCCCACCATATCCCATGCAACACCCCCCACACAACCCCACCTCCCTAAAACCCTACCCCCCACCCCTGTAAAATCCCAAACCCTCCCCGACACCCACACCACCCCCTCCACTCTTTGCCTCAACAGCCACCCACCTCCTTCCCTCCTTCCCCCTTGCAACCGTGAGTGAGGGCGAAGGAGAGTGAGAGCAGCAGGAGGAGCTCGGGATAAAGAAAGGAAGAGCGTGGGAGGAGGAGAGTCGCTGTGAGGAAGGTCCTGCGTGCGGAGTTTATCGCGATTTCCACGGTTATCAGACATCTGCAACATTTGACAAACGAATGGAGGGATTGTCGGATGTCCAGAGGGAGCTCAAACGTCTGGAAGCACGTAAAGTACCAAGGTAATCTCTGCCCATGGTGTGTGCAGGAGTGGAAACCAAGTTTTTGTTGCCCTAGCGATTATTAGTTATGGCCTAAGGTGCGTACATCTACATAGATACATGAGGCATTGGGAAGGCACGCTGGTGCGACATTTGAGGCTCTTTCAGACGTTTGGAGGTGGTGTCAGACGTCTGACTGCCCTCCCAAACAACCGGGCGTAGTGTCAGACATCTTGTAACACCTCAGATGGTTGTGAGGGGTAGCAGGCAACTGGAACAGAAGCAGGAATGCAAGGTGAGATTCTACGCACGTTTAAGACGTCTGGGACTCACCCCAGACGTCTGATGTTGGTCTGGACACACTACTGTGGCCACCGGCCGGCTTGTTTGGCTGCCTGGTCTTGTTCAAGTGAACCAGGAGGAGTGTTTGGGCTGGTTCAGGGCCTAAATGAAGTTGAATTTGTCCAATAAAGTATCGTTGGTTTCCTTTTTGAATTTTCTACATGTTAGAAGTGTTTCCACGCTGTTTCTAGCTTAATTGACACACTCAAATTTTGGTCAACGATGCTAATGTTTGGTTGACCAACTGTTTGTAATAGGTCTCCAGTCCGTAGTGCACACTAGACCTGCGGAGACATCAAGATTCGCCCTTTGTGCCCTCATATCACTCGTACCTTTTGGTAGCGTGGTCCTTTCTACTCCTGTTGAATTAAATTGTTAAGTGCATGCCAAATTAGAGATCTCTGCTTGAAACTTAGAACATGATATGAACCCTAGGGTTGAGAATGGTGCATGTTTACATTCAAGCACTTGAGCCTTGTTTACAATTTCAGTATACATGCTGACGAATTCCATAGTTTGAGTAATTGGCAACTAAATTGATGTAATTAAATGCTTTTCCTGTTGAATCACGAGCTGCCTGTTCTATGACTAAGAAGCCTGAATGTGGATAGATATATATGCCACATATTGGAATGAAACGAGTATTATGCATGAACACTACGGGGAATTAGGAAAGTAATAAAAGTACAGTGACATGAATACTTGATGTATAATGGAATACCTCGCTTATACAGGCATGTTGGTTGATTGTTTGGACTTGGGTACAGAAAGTGAGCTAGCCCTCGTGTACGTGGTACCGAGGAGAGCTACCTTCACTTTTGTGTAGGGAGAGAGCTAGCCTCCCCTTGGGTTAGGGTTAGGACGCAGGGTTAGGAATGGCCTCTCTACATCGACTCCTGTTAGGTCCACTGGGCAAACTGGGATAGTCGGGCGAGGGTACGCAGACTGTTGAGGGGTGTGGCCCCTGTTCTGCTTTGTGCTGTACGTTAGAGCGTACCTACTAGAGGAGAGGATTGACCGTGTGCAAGTGTGGGGTAATTACCTATGCGCTTATCACGCATGTTGTAGTTACCACTATGTCGCGACCATGACCTCGGGGTGGTAGACTGGCTGTAGGACTATCACGGGATGCTCTCCTGGCCATAAGAGTGCCACGTGCACATCCTATATCGCAGGAAAACTGCATTAAGATCGTTCCCTTAAGGAACATGTGGATTAAGTGATGATATGGACCCTTACTAGAATAACCGAATCTTAACATGTGGTGATTATAAATGGAACCAAATGATAATTGTCTAAATAACTGAAAAATGTATGAATGGTTTATTGCTTTCCTTTTATTTATTGCATTAGATGTTCTTATGTGCCACTCTACTCAGCATTTAGCTGACAATAGTTGTATATGTTTAGGTCAGGGAACTGAGCAGCCAGTACTACCGGCTGCAGAAGGTGCTGAGCCCAGTCGAGTCTAGTAGTAACCTGTTTCATTCTCGTTTCCGCTTTGAGATACTTTCATTGTAGTGAGTACTTTTAGTATATTGAGAACTTATGTCGTTGTTTTACGCCTTCTTATAGTTGTTGCGATGGCTAGCTAGCAAACTTCCTAGTTGTCGATGGCGTGTTATCGTTCAAATTACTGTTATGTTTCTATTGCTGCCTTTTTATTCTAATGCTTAGCTACTTTGCATGTGTGGATTGTTGTATGATTTCTTGCATTTGGCTTATTTCTTGATGGATGATTGGGCTTGGGATTAGTCAAGGCGGGCTGTCCCTGGGTTTCATGAGGGGCTAGGTTCGGGTTGTAACAATCAACATCACCGAACAACAAGAGGAGAAAAAGTCGACACCGATCCTCCTTACTATTCTCAACCAATTGACCTAACAACTTCCATGTTTCTCTCAACAAAAAATTGAATGTAATCTTTATCTCCACATGTATAAAAGCATATATATGTAACACAAAACTATGAGAGAAAATGATGTGAATAAAACTCTTTTTCCATCCCTTTCTTTCAATCGTCTGATATGGTATCAGGCTGAGAGGGGCATTGGCAACCCACCCACCACCTTCAATCCCTCACCGGTGGAGACCTAAGTGGCATCCTGCTTCTTCGTCCCATCTTGCCCAACCATTTCCTACTCGTGCTACCACTGTGCCCTGTTGTGATTACTTGACATAATCACACCCAGCGCTACGACGATCCTCTTGATCGTGATGCCCATCCCATCGTCATTGTTCTTACACTCGCCAGTCCTCTCCCGTCGACCTCTCCCCTTCGTGTCGAACAACTGGGTGAAGAGTGCCACCTCCCCAGCGACTCCACGCTGTCTCATCACCTCTGACCTGCTACCGGTCGTCGTCTGTGGTCCTTCTCCACTGACATTTGATAGGCCCATTTTAGTGGACTAACTTAGTGCCTAAGCACATTATTGTTGGATTAAAAATTCGATTTAAAGCATTCATTTCACTAAGAAATAAGTTAAGCTTGTGTCTTGGATGTTCCAGCATTTTCCATGTTGCAAGCATACGTTGATAAATACTTCGTCTATTGACATATTATTTTTCTTAAAAGGATTGATTGAAGAGCTAGTTGAAGATTGTCATCTTGTCATCTGATTTTTCCGAACATATTAACAAAAGGAAGAAAGTGGGCTTACCTTTGTTGCTCTTGGTTTTGGCAAATGCCATTAAAAAGGAAAGTGGTGGCTGATGCATCAAAGGAAAGAGAGAAAGAAATCCTAGCATATTTTTCCCTAGAATTTCTTTCCCTCAAATCAACCAAATCCACCACTTACCATTTTTTAATCTCCACATTAACACACACAACGGAAGAAGAAAAAGGAAAGAAAGAAATCCTAGCATATTTTTTCTCCAATCTCTCTCTCTCTCCCTGATAATCTTTCTCATTCTCTTTTCTCTCTCTTATATACAAGCACATGGGGATGACATCAGAATCATCTCCCTCCTCACGAGGAGGAGAGCCCTCTCTCCACGAACAGCAACCTCCCCTTCATCGCGAACCACCTGCGCCATCCATGACACCGCATCCATTATCGCGTCTGTGACATCACCACTGCGTCTCGTCCCTACTATGATCGACTGCTACAGTGGTCGGAAGTGATAGCTCTGACATCGCCATCGTGACCTCGATGACTTCCACCTCGCAGCGACCACCACCGCGTTCCGCTCATCTTCTTGACGACAACCGCCATATCGCCATCGCAACTGCACCTTCTTCCACTATGTCCCCTGACCAACAGGGAGCACGTGCCCCCTCTCCCTTTCATTTAAGACATTTGGAAGCCATCTCAGACGTCGAGATGCTTGCACCACCATCAAGTAGCTCCACTTCGCGTAGCCACCGCTCTCACCCACCGGCACTAACCCCCTCATTCGCGCCTCACCACGCACCAACTAGCCCTCCAGTGCACCCCCACAATGCATGTGCAAGCCACCGGTGCCACATCCAACTACAGCGCACGTCGCAACCGTAGCGGCTATGCCCATCCCAACCACCGCCGCGGCACTGCCTATGCATAGCCACGCGGCCGGCCACCTCTGCGCATCAACAGGCCTCGCACATGTGTCGTGACCCCCTTGTGCGTGCCTACAGTCGATAGCACCACTGCACGCACCGGCGCTAATAGAGCCACCATCGCTCGAGTGCAACCGGCCTTCTAATTGACTTTCTGCGACATAAGTCAAACAATCACAATAAAGTGTTGTTAATGAGTTTTTTTGTCCCTGGCAAAGGTGCCAAAATTTAAATCATATGATGGGCAACTCGACAACAATCATAAGAAAGTATTATTAGTGCCAAAAATATTATCGTCGACGACCGATTCGTACTAAAAAGGGATTTTAAATGTCATTGTAGTATATGTCACAATGCAAATCGACGTCGCATCAATTTTATTTATTTACTTAATTTTTACTAGTTTATTCTAGCTCGTTCACTGGGAGACAGTTATTGATATACATCACTCTTTAAGTCCAAAATCATTCTTTTATTCCAAAAATGTTAATTTTATTTATTAAATGAATGAAAGAATTTGATTAATTATTTACAAAAGAAACAATTACAATGCTTGAAAACACATATACACAAACAAGCATAAAAAATAATGTATAAGTACTCTATGTTAATTATTTACAACTAATATAGATAATACCTGAGTATAGGTACAAAAACAATTAATAATACTTATTATACTAAGTTAGATTAATATACTAACATCTTTAGTAACATATATTATACATATAGTAATAGATATATATGTTAGTAAAACCTTAGAGAAATTATATACATAACATAAGGTAAAATAACTATCTATATTAACATATATATGTAGGTACAGTGACAGATACAACCGTCACTAAAGCTTTAAGTGATATATATACATAAGAACTCAAACATGCTTACTCTACTTATGCTACACACACACACACTATACATACATATACTTATTTATTTACATTATATTACATTATTTATATACATATATATTATATACTTATATTGTACATATATTATACATATACAAATACATATATACACATGCACACAGCACACACATATGCACACTAAGGCACAGGGGGGTTCTTTAAACACTTAGCAAATTTTATGGCTCTTTTCTTCTCTCTTCTCTTTTGCCTTAACACCTAGACAAAAATTAGGTTTAATGTGGGTGGGTGACCTTTTCGATGGATACGCAGCATCCCTTTCAGGGTGGGATCTGACCTCTATTAGGGCCACCCTAATTTTCTTAATTAGGTGCATTATTTTCAGATTAAGGTCCTTAATGGGCCCAATTAGACCCTCGCACAGTGCATGGCCCCTGGCCCATCATTGTGCACATATCTCATGTATCGCATATGCTCAAGAGTGTCGAGAGAGAGGAGAGTGTGTATAAGGGTGCCCGACGCCTGACGATCGAGAGGGTTGTGGCACAAAATTAATATATCGTGCATCATACGCTTCTCAGCGCATGATGTAGGACTATCTTAGTGCCCATTGGCGCTAAAGCAGCGCATTATTGCATGTCTGATTAGGCAACTTTGGCCCTTGATTTGAGGGTCGTAATTTGCTTTAAATTATAAATAAATTATAGGGTTACAAAGTCCTTACATAAGGCTACATAAGTATGTAATAACCTTACAAAAATAAGTTATTTTATTATATAATTAAATTAGCTAAAGTTTACTGATTATACACATTAAATTAGATTTTAATTTGTTAATTAAATTATAAATTAGCTAATTAATTATGAAATTGACTTTGCACAGTGTTAATATACATAATAAATTATTTATTACATGATGTTATTATATTTTACAAGCTTTATTTTAATTTATATAAAATTAAATACATGTTTTAGGTGGGTTATCATATAAATAAATTATAAATACTATAATATAGTGTAAATATAGTTTAAATTAGTTGAAAGTACTTAATATAATATATTAGAAATATACATTATAAATTACCTAAGTATTAACTTAAATTACTAATTTATTTTATTTTAAGTTAATAAATTACCTAATTAATTTAATAACTTAATTATTTACTGTAAATATTTACTTAAATTAAATTACAGGTATTATGTAGTACATAATACATATATACATATGTATGTACAGTATTAGGTATAAATATGTACATTTAAATAGATTTATATAATTACTTAGTTATTATGCATTTAAGTTATATAAATTAATATCTAATAATACAATAAAGTTATATATATAATAAGTTATTCTAAATACTTAATTTACTATATAGTATACATATATAAGTTATTTATAGATATTTTATACATATTGTATACTATATACATATAGCTTATGTTTAGCTTATATATACAAGTATATACATAGTCTATATGGTATTTTTTGAGTATTTTTGAGATTTTTCTGATTTTTATGGGTTTAATACATATAGTAGAGATGAGGGAAGAGAGAGAAAGAATGAGATGAGAAAGAAGTTATTTTTGTGTTTTTGAAGTGAAGTCATTTTATTAAATTCCAAGGTATACTGAACCGTCGGCTGATATGCTCTACCAAGTCAAAGGTTCGGATTACCTTAAAACTTTGCACACACCTAAGGAAATACCTAATCTTAACCAAGATAGGTTTATTTTAATTTTTTGGAATTTTTATATAATTTTTATTTATAAACAAAGTTAACACACTTCTAAGCCTTCGAGGGAATTTGAAGCGAATCCTAAGGCCTCAAATCAATGCTAAGGATATGAAATTGATATCCAAGCATCTGAAAACATTCAGTAGAATACAACAAACATGTATGAGCAATTAAACCAAGTTTTTATCTCAAACTTCACTAAAATTCAGATTAAGATAGTTATGCACATTCACAAGTAACTGACAAAGGAATTTAAATAGGATTACAAGCAATTCAAGTTGAATTCAAATACACTTTCAGCACATGAATGCTTGTACAAATTAAGTTCTAACACTAAATACATGTTAGCTTCAAAGACACTTCAAGTCCCAATTGAAAATCTCAACTCAGACCTTTCTCCAATTCTCAACAGTAGTTACTGCTGTTATTCAGCAGATAGATCAGACATTTAAGGTCTGATTTGCTGCTCCAAAAATCCACCTCAAATGATAGCTCAACAGGTCAGATGGCTTAATCCCATGCTGCAGCTATTATTGTAGCATTTCAGTAGCCAACAGTTGCTTCATTCTTTACTGAAAACAATTAGCAGATCAGCTGCAACAATCTTTATAGTCCAAAATCTACACTTGAAATAAAAAATTCTTCATGTTGTAAAATTCACAAATACTGATCAGAAGGTCTAAAATCCTCTCAAAATCAAATCAAAGGTTTGATAACCCTTAAAAACCCTAATATGGTCTTTACTTCACACTAAAGACAATGTGTAAGTAATGGACCATAATAGACATTAAAATCACGTCAAACCATTTCTAGACCTTCATTAACTATTCCAAACCTCAATCAACTTTTGCAACTCAGATTTAGACAATTCTTGAACTTAGAAATTGTTTTGAAGTGAAAAATAAATGTTGCCCTGATTGGGCTATTACTTTGGATTCTTAGATGATTTGATCACCTGATCACCCTGTACACCATTAGTTGATGCACAAGGTAGTTTAATGATCCTATAAAAATCTCTTGGGTCATTGTTTTGCCTCGAATCAGTACAATTGATTCTTCTTGGCCAAAGCTACCCAAAATGCAATCAAATTAGGCTTATGTTGATCCACACATTCAAAACCAAATCCAAAACCTTGGATTCATTGCATTACACCCAATTAAGCAAATCTAAACTCAAATCACTCGATTAAAATTGTTTAAAACTAATTTGACTCCGAATCGCGAGATCGGGTGTGAAAACCAAATATGAGAGAATCAAGCCAATCAAGTCAATCAAATTAGGTCGGGGGGTCTTTGTGAATTTGTGGAGTGAATGAGAGACCCCCCAAATGGGTTTTAGGCATTAATTCAGATCTAAGAACCACAATTCCATATCTGAAATTAGGCCTTGATGAAGGGGTGATCAATGAATAAAAAAATGTGAGGAAATCAGAAAGGAATTGTGAAATGTAGGGAAAGCTGTATGAGTCGAAATGGAGATGGAAAAATACCTCTCTGATCTGAATTGATCAGAGAAGACGGAGTGGATCTAAGCTAATCTACTCCTACTCTACACTAAATCATCAAACCAGTGAATTCTAACATGTAATCTACTCCTAGATTACTCTAGCTAACACTACAATGAATCTAAAAAGCAGGAAATCTATCTAACAAAGCAGGAAATCTATCTAAGGGAAGAAGTTGTCCAAGGTCACCAGTTGGCGGCTAATGACGACAAAAGGGGAGAAGACTCTTCAAGTGATGAAGATGTCCAAGAGCCAACGGCTGGTCGACAGGAGGTGATTGACGGAGGGAGAGAAATGGTCTCTGTCACCGACCACCGAGGAAGGGGGAAGGGAAGCTGAGGGAATAGATGAAGGGAACCACTCAAGGGGTAGGGAGCTGGTTAGCAAGCATGCTAGCTCAAGGAGAGGCTTAAGTAGCTGATACAGTGATTCCGATCACCACATTGGTGAGGTCAAGCACCTAGGGCATCAACAGTGGGATGTGGTTGCGAGGAGGGAGTGAAGCTTCAAAATGAATCATAGCCATTGGATAAGATCTAGAGGGAAAAGTGATCACACGCATCGAAGCACGCGAAGCTTCGATGGAGCTGGGCTTTAGGATCAAGAGATCAAAGGATGAACGACCTAGATTGAGCGAGTTCATGAGGTGAACAGTGCACCCACCTGCTGCAACTCTTTTAGTGGATTTACACGAAGGCCCTTATGGCGAAAGGGTAGAAGTTTTGTGCATAAACCCATAAGTGGCTAAAAAGTCCTGTAGAGCGGTCCCTAGGTGTTACGAAATAACCCCTAGTGGCTTACACTTGAGTCCCTGAGACTTTAACGTAAAGAGAATGTTATGACTTGAGGACCTATATGTAAAACTTTAAATGCAAGGCCCTAATGATGTCCAAATGCCACCAAATTTTTATTAAAACCCAATTGAACATTAAGGAAGTTAATTTTACTTTTGATTTGAAATTTTAAACCCAAATATGTGTACAATTTTGCAATTGGATTATCAATTTACATTAATGAATAGAATATCTCATTTTATGACCTAATTTTGCATTTTTAACATAGATTTGGTGTTTTAGGTCTTTTTCACTATTTCCCACACTTAACCCTTTTCACGTGTTAGTTCAGTATTGTTTAACTTAATTTCTAGCTTAACTTAGGCATTTTAACTATGATGAACCACACCTTATCACCTCTTCTTCTTCTTCTTCATCTTCTTCTCCGACAGTCAGAAAAGAACCCAGGGTCCACCCTCCTCCACATGTAGCTGGTATCTTCGGCCTCGATCCTTCGCATCGGGGACTCCATTGGACTTGCCATGCCACCACAAGCGCAACCACATCCTTCGACAGGCCAACCGTGCCCCACACATATGGCCGGAAGAACTCACCATCGACGGCCTCTTCCTCGCAGTCCGACCGCCTCCGACAACCTCCGTGGACACCATCACCATCAACGGAAAGCTCTCGCCCCACTCAACCTCCTCGAACCTTCGCGCCTCCAGCCGACTCTCCTTCTCCTAGAGCGAGTGGGAAGATCATCTTCCCTTGTTTCTCAATAGTGAAAGGGACATTAACATTTACGCTTCCTGCCACTTTTGATTTTTCTCATTTTTGTGGGATATTAAATTGAGGAGAATTTGCATTGTCACACTTATTTTTCTTCGTATTTGTTCAACACTTGTTGATCACTTTTGATTGCACAAATTGGGTATCAGATTTGCACGCAAGAGAAAATTACAAGAGATGCCACTGCACATGCCATAATCACATCCTTAATGAGTTATTTTATTGAGGAAAAATTGCACACAGAACCCTCGCATTCTTAAATTATTGTGTGTCTTCTTCTTTTCACCTCATTTCACATCAGATTTAGGAAAAGATTCTGCATATGATTGGGAGAATATAAGGGGAAAATATTCATGAATTTATTGCAGTTGTTCTTTCCTGTGGATACAAACTAATCCACCGTGGTTAGTTTTACTGATAAATATTGTTGTTCAGGATTTTTCCACCACGTGATTTTACTATGACAACGTATTATTCTGACATATCTTTCTGATACATCCCACGTATTTTTTTGAAAAGCAAAATATTCCGTTCAACGTTGTCCGTCGATGCTCGCTCAGGAATCACCTCCGAGGTGTAGCCCCTTCCTTTGACGACGTAGCAGCCCCTTCACACGCTGCTTCTGGTGGACAACACGCTTAGCGAACACACCTCCAGCGCGTTGCCACTCTCCTCTCCACTCGTCGCCTATCAGAATGAAGAGAGGGCGAGTGGGAAACTTACTCTCCATTGGGCCCTCTCTTATTTCAATAATGATATTTGCAAGCAAACCCCTCACTATTCCTTGAGTTTACTCTAGCCTCCTCATCTGGTGAGTACGCTTTAGCAACCCCTACCTTTAGCCTCTCCCGTTTGGTGAACTCTTCTCCAGCCATCCTTGTCTGGAGAACTAGACCTACACGCGAGTTTCGACGTTGATATGCTCCGACTTCATAATGACGACCACGTCACTAGCTTCCCTTGTGCCTCTGTCCATGAGTATTCATCATTTCCTTTCTGTTAAACTTAAGCCTACAAATTACTTATTATGGAAAACCTGAATTGTATTGCTATTGCGTTCACATGATCTACTTGGCATTGCAGACAAGTCTAAACCCAATCCTCAGGCGTTAGCTCCAGCCACATCCACCTCTGTGGACTCCTCTATCGCTACCACCACGAATAACGTTGCCAATGAAGCTTGGGTTAAAAGAGACCAAACGGTCCTCAGTTGGTTAGTATCCTCTCTCTTTAAGGAAGTTCCAACTGTTGTTGGGCTCGACCATGCTTTTGGTGTCTGGGTTGCCCTTCAAGGCACTTATGGAGCTTCTTCACATACACGCCTTTTGTAGCTCCAAATGCAACTACGTAATTTTCACAAGGGCTCCAAAATAATTACTGAATTTCTACAAACGGCCAAATATATTTCTAATGAATTAGTTGCCTCTGGCTAGCAATCACTTTAGTAGAATTCAATGCTATCATATTCTCCAACCTCGGGCCTGATTATAGTGACATTGTTGCAGCACTTGTAGCTTGTAGCACGACAACCTCTCATGTCGAGCTTCACAACATTTTGCTTTTGACAAAGAGAAAGGAGAGCTATTGTTTACGATAGCGTTCTGCTTTATTAATTAAATAACTTGGTTACAAATTATCCAACTAATGCTTTACATGAAAATCGACATTTGCATACATATTTTCAACCTACCCATTCCCCCCCAAAAAATAGCATCATCGCGTGCTCTCCACACAACCCACATAATTTGACTACATCTCCATTTGTTAGCCTTGCCACTCTCCCCCCTATAGAGGAGCCGTCTACTTTTAGGGGATGTGGTCATGGACGCATTCATGGTCACGGTTTGCATTGTCAATCTCCTTGTCTTGTCTGTGGGATTCCTGGTCACAAGCCCTATTGCTGTCACTATCGTTGAACCACTCCAATCAATACTGGACCTCAGGTGAACTTTGTTACTCCATCTACTACCTATTCTAGTGATTAGTATGTCAATTCAGGTGCCTCTCAACATGTTACGAATGACATAGCCTAGCTGGCATTTAAGTTGGTAACGGTTAAAATATGCATATTACTCATGCTAGTTGATGATAACGCCATCATTCGTCATAACTAACTTGAATTAGTTGGAATCAAGAGATAAATGATCCTAATTGATCACTTAAGAACCCTAATTCCACTCCGATCTGTTTTAAGAAGGTAATAAAATAAGGTTAATTCTATTGTTTTAACATCACATCACAAATGCAGATTAGCCAAAGGGTTACTCAGGGGTTAATTGAAGGTCATTTAAGCATTAAAGACCAAGAAGTGGGTCCACACTAACTGAAGTAGGATTTCACGCATTTTGAGGATGAAACATGATTGAAACCCTAATTATCAGATCCACTCAAATTGGAAAGGCTTTGCTCAGAATAAAATTAATCTAAACTTCCTAAAATTCATATAAAAATATTCTAAGAGGTTTGGTACCTTTAGTTTGACCATCTAAACCCATTTGTCCTGGAATTGAGATTCAAATGGGAATTTACCTTGATTTAGGCTTCTATGCAATTTACTCAGTCAAACGTGGTTAAAACTCAAATCTAAGTTCATTATTAGATTTCTTGGATCCAAATTAGGTTAAGACCAAAATTTGAGCCCAATTAGAGTCCATATTGACCTAATTTGTAATTTAGTCCCTAAGATCTTTGTTTCTTACACTCAAGCCCCTAGCTTTCAAGTTTCTCACAAAAAGTCCCCTAACTTTCTTGTCATCTTTGCAATCAGGTCCCTGCTGCCATGAATAGTGTGAACATAACCTCAACCCAAATCGCACGAATTCAATTTTAGATTTCTCTTTGATTTCTTGATCAAATCCTTCAAAATTTGGAGGGATTGATAAGGAAGAGGATCCCTTTCCATTGGACTTGATCTCAAATCCTAACTTGCACCATAGAACCCTAGCGAGCTTTGAGAATCAGCGAATCAAAAGTGCCAATTCCACGAATCCTACTTGCAAATTTCTCCAATTTAAGCTCGCAATTGAGCTCTATAAAAGCTCCATGAAGTTCCACGACCAAGTTGAGCCCAGTCACGGCCTAAATCTACATGTTCCCTTCTTCGGCCACCTTTGCCGCGGCTCCGATGACTCTCCTCAACCCCTTCTCTTTGACCACTCGATAGCCAAATTGAGTAGCTCACGATCTTCCCCACCTTCCTCTGCCTCTTGCTGGCCAAAGTGAAGGCGCCTCCCCCTCTCCTCATTGCCTTATCTATCACCGGAGGTCTTCATCTCCTTTGCGTCCGACGAGGCAAGCTGGTGCGAGATGCTCCCCCTTTCGTCTAAATTTAGGTCTCTCTCACTCCCTCTCTCTTCCTAGCTTCAATTCAACCCTTTCTCCTCCTGATTCAATTGCCCAAACACTTTCTCCCCCTTTGTCTTCTCTAGTGCTAGCCGCACCTCTAGCGAGGCCGTGCCAACACCACACACACCCAAACACACCTCCACCACCTCCACTATGCCTCACTGAGCAAAAGCCCTAAAGAAATTTAGGGCTTTGGGCTCTCTATCTCTTTGCCGATCAATGCCTCCTCCATGAACCAAACACCTCGCCACCACCGCTGTTGCCTTCCTCACCTCACGGCAATACTCCTAAGCATATTAATTGGGCCCTAGGGCCGTTCTTTTGAATTTTTAGGTGTCATCGGCAAGCTTCGGAGCTCCACCTTCCACCATAGCTACTACCATCTCCAGCTGAAGTAGAAAACATTTGTGGAGCCACTCCAGGCTTCCAATTGGAGAGAACTCCAATAGTAGCGTGAATGGAAGCATTCCTCATCAACTGCGACGCGAAGAAGAACGAGTGGGACATAGTCCCACATCGTTAAAAGATGATTTGAAAACGTCTTAATAAGGAATTTGGTCCATGTGCTTAACGCCCACGAACACAGGGGGTCGGGTCCCCTACCCTACCCATACCTACATGCACGCTCTCTCGCATGCACACGTAAGCGGGTGTCCGGGTGCGAGCCTGGGTGTGGTTTTGGACTCGGGATTCCTGCCTGGGGTTATTTTTGGCTTGAAATTTGAGCGACTGGTCTGGTTCACTCCTTAAGCATTGGTTTTGATATTAGCATAAGTACTGAGGAGATACTGTGCACTTGTGCTGACGTGGATATTTGTGTTAAGTGGTTCAAAACCACTATTAGGAAATTGATTTGATTTGAGACTTTGGGATATGTGCTTAATTGTGAATTAATTGGTGATTCATATCACCATTTTTGGGTTTTATTCTTATTTTTATCCCACTGATTTCTGAGACACAAATTACTATTATTGAATATATTTTTGAGTAGATTATTCATTGAATATCTTTATTTGATTAATTATTGTGCTCATTTATTTACCATATCCTGACTAGTATTTAAATTCCATATTTGTTTCCTACGAACGACTTCAGACTTACATTTATTTTTTGAGATTATAAATTTAAATGTCGATTCGCTTTTGTTGACTATACTACGACGCATATTTCAAATTCGACGAAAGCACGTTAACATTAGTAAGCATAGCCTAAGATACCAATTTGCTTCCTTCCACCTAAACAACATTCTCCGCTCTTCCTCTTCCTTAAAGTCTCTTATCTCTATTTACAAATTTTGTCATGACAAAAACTGCTCGATTGAATTTACTAATGAGTTTTTTGTTGTAAATGATCGCTGCACGAGTCAAGTTCTCCTGGGATGCTTAAGAATGGGCCCGACTAACTCCCTCGCCCATCTCCCCTGTTGCCCTTGCTTCCTCCAGCACCTCATTCGCCATTTGGCACCAGTGTCTTGGCCACCCACAACTAGCCACCATCAATAAAATTCTAAGTCACCTTGGTTTTTCTTATTCTTCTACCAATTCCAATAAATGTTCTGCTTGTCTATTGGGTAAAAGTGCTCGTCTCACTACTTTACCCGAGATAAGGATAAGAAGTTGTCAACCATTGGATCTCATATTTAGTAATGTATGGGGGCCAACTCCTATTCAGTCTCTGTCCGGATATCGCTATTTTATTTTATTCATTGATGACCATTCAAAATATGTATTGCTCTACCCTATAAAACAAAAATTTGATGTCTTCTCTACCTTTAAACTCTTCCAACGAATGGTTGAACAAAAATTTTCATGCAAAATCAAATCATTCCAGTCTGATGGGGGTGGGGAATTCCTTGCACTTAAGTCATACTTTTTCCAAAGAAGGAATTATTTATCGCATGTCGGCTCCACATACTTGTGAGCAAAATGGCACCGCTGAATGCAAAATATGCCATATTGTTGGCACTAATCTTAGTCTGCTTTCCTAGTCTCACACCTTAAAACACTTCTGGGAATTTGCCATGGAAACTACTGTTTATCTTATAAATCGCCTGCCAACACCAATTCTCGCTCAAAAGTTCCCTTACGAAGTTCCTTTTAACACCTCCTCGTCATATCATTTCCTTTGTGTTTTTGGTTGTACGGCATATCCTCTACTTCGTCCATATAACTCCCATAAGTTATCCTTTCGATCAGAAACATGCATCTTTTTAGGCTATGCTTCTGGCTACATGGGTTACTATTATAATGACCTTAAGAAAAGGAGATTCTATACTGTTCGCCATGTTCAATTTGATGAGGCTAATTTTCCCTTTCAAGCTGACTTTGTGCTAGGACCACCTCCGGCTCCACCTGATGTATTTGGCTCACGGTACAACTTCCAGGTAGTCCACTTCCTCCATCAGTAGTACCCTCACCAGTTATGCCGCCTCCACCTCCTTCTCCTGCAGAATTGGTTCCTCAACCTCCTCCTGAAGACACCGATCCCTCTCGGCAACTACACCCATGTCAACAAGTGGATATCGTTCCCTTGTAGGACTCTCCACAAGACAATCCCGCCATCCACTGTCGAGAGCATTAGCTGCTATCTCATCCCAACCAATTGAACCCACTTGCTTCTCTCAAGCAAACAAGTATCCTTGCTGGCAAAATGCCATGAGTTTGGAATACAACGCACTCCTTGAAAATGGCACTTGGTCACTTGTTCCCAAGCAAACCAACATGAGTGTCATTAGTTGCAAATGGGTCTTGAGAATTAAATACAAACCAGATGGTACAATTGACAAGCATAAAGTTCACCTTGTTGCTAAGGGCTACAACCAACGTGAAGATATTGATTACACGAACACGTTCAGCCCAGTAGTCAAACCTACCACTATTCACATAATTCTTGCTCTGGCTGTCTGTAACAAATGGACACTCAGACAACTAGACATTAACAATGCCTTTCTCCATGGTCATCTCACTGAAACTATTTATATAATACAACCTCCAGGATTCATTGATCCTGAACAGCCACCTCAGGTCTACAAACTATAGAAATCTTTATATGGCCTAAAACATGCTCCTTGTGCATGATTCAGTCATCTCAGCTCCTATCTCCTCTCTCTCAACTTTAAAGGCTCCAAAATGAACACCTCCTTGTTTATCTACAACAATGATACCATCATGGTCTACGTATTGGTCCATGTTGATGATATTCTCATCACAGGAAATGACTCTAACTTCATTTCATCAGCCATCTCTTCCCTTAAATAAAGAATTCAAAGTACGAGACTGATGAGCACCTCATCATGAACCCTAACTAGCACTTTTTGACCTAATAAATTGAACAAAAGCTCTTACAAAACCTATGGAAAGGCCTAAATCTGGGAATTACAAATCTGAGAACAAAATAATTCACAAGAGGTAAAACAATAATTTTACCATTGCAGTACATAAACGAGATTTCTAAGGGTCTAAACATAGGTCAAATAGGCTTAATAAGAGAAAAAGTGGGGTGATTCGATCAGGAAAGGGTTATGACAAAATTTGAGAATTAAATGACATTCTGTAATCCCAAAACAAACCCACTTTAATTCACAAAGTTTAAGGAAAGATAAAAATCAATTAAATCCTCTAAAATTCATGAAAAAATGTCCCCTAAGATTTAGAACCTTCAATTTGGCCATTGGAACCTTTCTTGACCTAGTTTGAGAACCATAACTAATTTTTGACCTAATTTAGATTTTTATGTAAAATGTTCAATCAAACATGGTCAAACCTAAAATTCAACCTCACCATTGGATTCCTTAGGTCCAAATTAGGCTTATACCAAAATTTGGACCTAAGAATAGGTCGCCTTGACCCACTTTACAAAATGGTCCTCAATAATTATTTTTTGACCCTTAGCTTTTTGGACTCTTGCAAATACCCCCTACCTTTCTCGTCTCTTTCTTCAGAAAGGTCCTTCTACCCCCACACAGTGCAGACCATACCTCCGGTGACTTTGCAAGGAGGATGGTGTTGCACAGACCTGGGGAGCTGGCCCCAGATTTGAAAGGAGGACTCCTTGCGTTGACCTCTTCTGCGTGGGCCGGCTCCCATGCCTTGTCGGCCACCATACCTCTCGAGCGAACGCTCGAGAGGTATGGGTCTTTTTCCAACCATGCCTCCGGCGAGGAGCCCACGTCTCCTCCTCGCGATTCCCCCTCAGCCAACCCCTATTTAAGGAACGGCAGCCCCTGTTGCTTCCTTCGTGCTTGTTTTGGCCAAGGAAACCCTCTAATCTTCATCTCCTCCTCCTCCGGTCATTCACCCGCAGGCTCCGGTTACCTTCTTTCTCTGCTCTCGTCACCCTGCCACCATACTAGTGGTAGGGTTACCTTCACCGTCGTCCACTGTGCCTGGCCGTACCAGTAGGCACCTTCCAGCACCTCTTCCTCGTCGCCGTCTTCTCCCCTCGGCACTGTCTTCTCCGACGACGGCAGCACAGCCGCTCGCCGCCTCCTCCCCCTCTTTCGTCTGCTAAGTAGGTAACAACTATTTGTTGGTGCTAGAGCACCATGATCATTTGTTTTGATGATAACAAAACACGTGTTATTTAACATTTGCAATTTGAGTCCTAGATTTCAGGTTAATTGCAAATGTGGACGTGTTTAGACGGAGTTCAAGCTCGCATCCAGGACGGATTGGAGGAGCTTGACGGAAAACACAGGAGGTTCGCGTGGAGCGAAAGATTGGAGATAAAAGACAAGAAGAATAGGATAGATTCTTTTTTATCCTTTCATGTATCTCTTGTATTTATTTTTTTGCTCTTTTTGATTCCTTAGAACATTATGTTAAAGAGCCTCAAAGTACCCTAAAAGTAGTCCTAGGAACACCTGCACAACCCTAGGATACTTAGGTTTTCTGTAGAATACTTAGAAAACCAATATATGGTTCAAACAGCACTTCCAGACGTCTAATTCCCAAATCAGACGTCTGATAAAGAATTTTAAGACGTCTGACTTTTGTTTCAGACGTCTGATAACTGTTAGGCTGGACATAGTTAGTTCTGTCTGATGAAATCAGACGTCCAGACCTTAGACCAGACGTCTTAAGAGACGTCTGATGACTTTGCCAGACGTCCAGTTAGTGGACCGTTGGCTGGCTTAGAAAATACTCAAGATTATGACTGTTAGAGCCTTATCAGACGTCCATAGGACTTACCAGACGTCTGATAAATGACCGTTTTGCCTCGGCTGACCCAAAATCTCTTCTCAGAGATTTTCTAGCCGTTGCAACGTTTGGAAATCAATTCCCACAGTAAAAGTAGGTTTCCAGACGTCCAGACATAGTGCCAGACGTCCTGTATGTCGTCTGATGGACTTGCACAAAACCCCTGTATAGATCTGATTCAAGTCAGGGAGAAACCCGCATAGAATCAGACGTCTGACCTTGAAATCAGACGTCTTAAAGTGGCTTTCCAGACGTCTGATGCCAGAGTTAGACGTCTGATGACCCTGTCAAATGTAATCATTGTCCTGATTTCGACCTGATTCTCTTGGGCTTTGCACCCAACGGCTATGGAAGCTTTTCGAAGCCTTCCAAAACCTTCCTAAGGCCTCTATAAATAGAGGGGAACCTTTGTAACACAAATACACAAGAAACACACCTAGAGAGACATATACACACTAAGACACACACCTTGCAATACACTTTCAAACCTTTTGTGTCTAAAGAAAAGACTCTCTTGCTCTCCAAGCTCAAGCTCCATTTTCTTGAGAGCATTCAACCGTTGCGCACCCGCTCTCCCGCCGTAGATAACGAGAGCGACGTAGCGCCGTCGCGTGGCACACGCACCGCGTCATCGTCGACGCACTCCTTGCAAAGGGGAGTTTCCTATTTCCTATAGAAGCTAGGTTTAATTTTGTTGGCTCTATAGGACTGTTGTTTTATTTTATCTTTGTCTTTTGGTTGGGTATTCGCTTTGCGAATTCCCGTCTCCTTCGTGGGACAAAATCCTTCTCGTGGAGAGAAGGGGTTGAGGAACGCTACCCTCGTACTTGTAGCGTGGTTGTACTGAGGTTGAATCACCCTCGTTTAAAGTGATTCGTTTAGTGGATTTTGATCAACTTGGTTGATCGGAAAATCCTAACTCGAGAGGGTTAGGTGGTGGTTTTCACCCGGTTTGGGTTTCCACCTAAAAATACCTGTGTACATTTTGTGATTGATTTTTGTGAGATTGCTTTATATTTTATTTCCGCATATTTTTACGTCACCCCTCCTAGTAGGGAACCTTCACTATTTCCCTTTTTCCCCTCTCCATTTCCCCCTTATCTATTTCCTAAATCACTCACTGCTACACGCCGACCACCATCACCTTCTCCACCTCTGGCAAACCAACCGGCGAGGCGAAACCGTCGCTCCACTCTCTTGCACGCCTCGCCACCTATCTCAGAACCTCCGCCATCACTTACTGAACACCATCCACCCCTTCATAGACCGCCAACAACTCCCTAAACGCCCACCGAACACACCCATAAACACGGCCACAGAGCGACCTAAGCACGCATGCCTAGGTCGCCCCGCGGCCAGCCAACCCCCGCCTCACCTTTGCCGTGATACGGGGAAGGTTTTCTTGTGGTCTGACATGGCCGAAAGGCCGTGCTATTGGTTTCAGGGTCACGACATCTTCCGCCATTAGCGCACGAGCTGAAGCTTGCTCGAAGCTTCGCGCAGCACCCAGCACCCCAGGCTGTAGAGTCCAGAAGGCGCGGAACTTCCTCGCAGAATCACCCAGGCCCTCACTTGGCACAAGGCGCCTCAGCTGCATCCCCAATTGGGTGGAGATCACCTCCTGCGGGCTCTAGCAGAAGCGGGTGGGACATTTAGTCCCACCTCGTTAGTTTGCAAGCGCCCTACCGTGCTTAAGTTGAATTTGTGTTTCAGGCTTATCTCCTCAAACCACAATGGGGTGAGGTCCCTCGCCCCCCGCCATTCCTCGTCCGCGACACTTCCCCCGCGGACCTGGCACCCGGATCCGACTACCCTGCCTATGCACACCTCGAGCACCACCCACGTCGGTGCGCCTGGTCCCGGGCGTGTCACCCGACCCGCATACCCGGTTAAGGCTCTGGGAGAGCAAACCCTGGAGCGAATCTGAGAGAGAGAGACATGGGGAGGGTAGGGGTTAGGTTTTGCCTAACCGTGCACTGTGAAAGAAAGTAGAAGAAGAAGAAGAAGAAGGAGGAGGAGGAGCGGCGAGGACTTAGCACAGGAAGAAACTGCAGCCTGAAGGAAGGAGTGCAGCAACGAGAAGAAAAAGAGAAGGAGAAAGAAGGAAGAAGAGGAAGTCAGGACTTGCACAGCAAAGGAGGAAGATGGAGACGGCACTGTAGCCGCAGAAAAGCTGAGGCAAAGAAAAAAAGAAAAAGAAGGACGAGGCGCAGCTCAACAGAGAAAAAGAAGAAGCCAAGAGGAAGAAGAAGTACCAGCAGCAGCGGCAGTTGAAAAGAAAAGGCAAAGCACTGTAGCAAGTGGAGTTTAAGTCGTCTGACCCTTGGAGTCAGATGACTGAAAATAGAAAGAGAGAGGCAGACAAAAGGAGAAAGAGATAGAAGGAAAGAAGAATTAATTTTCCTTTCTTTAATTTTTTGTAAAACAGTATATATATTGTAAATTATGATTTTGTACGCTTCTAGAATCAAGTGTTGCTCCCTGAGTTCGACCTCGGAAATTTTCTATTTTTGAGTAATAAAATACATAATACAAACCGGTCGGTTTTACATTGCACCAGAGACCTCAGAAATCTACATTATTTTCTTAGAGTTGAAGTTGTGTCCAAACCAAATGGACTTCTTCTTTCTCAATGCAAATATATTCTTGACTTACTTAAAAGATCAGGTGTGGACTCTTGTAAACCAATACAAACACCAATGTCAACATCCTCCAAGCCAACATCACAAGGAGTAGCATTTCATGACCCCACATTATATAGACAAATTTTCGAAGCCTTTCAATATCTTCTCATGACCTGTCCAGACTTATCCTTCTCTATCAACAAGGCTTGTTAATTTATGAGCACTTCTACAACTACTCACTGGGAACATGTCAAGAGAATTCTCCGCTATCTCAAACATATTATTAATCAAGGCCTATCCATCTCATCATCTTCTTCAACCACCTTGCATGCTTACTTTGATGCTAACTGGGCCAGTTCCTCAGATGATCGAAAGTCTTCTTATGGTTATCTTATTTATCTTGGCAACAACCTGATCTCTTGGTCTGCTCGCAAACAGCAAATAGTATCTTGATCCTTCATAGAATCTGAATACAAAGCATTGGCCAATGCCATTGCTGAGGTCATATGGCTAAGGTCCATATTATAAGAACTAAATGTTACCACTGACACACCTCCCACTCTTTGGTGTGACAACATAGGAGCTACTTACCTCATGGCAAATCCAGTCATCCATGAACGCATAATGCATATTAAGGTTGATTATCATTTTGTCCGTGATCAGGTTGTCAAAGGACTTCTCTCCGTCCACTTCATCTCTACTAAAGATTAGCTTGCAGATATCATGACCAAACCACTACCAAAACCACAATTTCTACACATTAGGGACCAACTTCAATTGCAATCGACAGTCGCATAGTGTCTACAATTGAGAGGGGCTATCGACATCACTGAATAACAAGAGAAGGAGAAGTCCACACCTGTCCTCCTTACTATTCTCAACCAATTAACCCAACAACTTCCATGTTTCTCTCAACAAAAATTTGAATGTAATCTTTATCTCTACATGTATAAAAGCATGTATATGTAACAGAAAATTGTAAGAGAACAGAAGTACTAAATAACAAGTTAATAAGGTCAACATTATTCTAAGAGTTAAAGAGTCCTCTCAATTTCAATCACAAGGAAAGATAATCATTTATAAAGTAGGGAAGAAGTTCATGACAATACCAAATCCAATTATTCCAAGGAACATCGATGTCCATGCTTGTTACTTTAGTAGTCCTACCAAAACAACTAATTGGCACGTTCTCAACGCACTCACTTCTCAACTTCACTGGGAATCTCAATAATGAACTTTTTATGAGCTTACGCTCAGCACGTGATCCAAGCATGCATGGGATTTAAAAATGTATATATTATTATTATTATTATTTATTTCATTCAGGTATCAAAATCAAATTTGGATGTAATTTTTTCATTCATATCTATGTTCATACATGCCTGCGATGCTTCCTTACAGCCCATATACCTTCGTACAAGTCATTTAATAATTATGTTATGCTCATATATTACATTCATTAGTCGGAAGAGCATCCTTACACTCCAATATTCATTAACATTCCATTGTCTCGCTTAGTGCAATAATTGAGCGTGACAATTTAACATTATGTGACTTTACATATTTAATCACAGGCACAATTAACTTAATGACAATAACAGAGTAGCTATCTGTAGTGGACTTATTTTTTGTCATTTGGTTAAAAAATCATGTGCCTTGAAAAGGCGTGCCCTTTAGGCCAATGAAATTCACATGAGTCCATGCCATGATTAATTTCATAATCTTTGATCATTTATCAATTTTATTTTATTTTTCCCTAGAAATCTTGATTCCTGTAACCACACATAACTTGTACTGATTTGTAGATTAAATGGATGATTCATACACCTATAGTGTGCACATATGTATCAATATATTTTTGCTCTCATGATTAGACTGTGTCATTTGTTTTCCTTTTAATTTTTCAAAACAAGATAACACATGATAATCAACTAAAAAGGGATTTAGGATTTTATTTGGATTTTTATGTGTATTTGAAATAGGAACTCAACACAATAGTATTGTAAATTAAAAGTGTTCTAATCAATTTTGCCAAAATTTTGGTCATTCATTTGTGTAACTAAACAGGAAACTGATTAGTATTTTTTCTTTGCGATGCTTAACATTCCACAATATTCACTTGCATCGGGTTACATATAAATAACACTTTCTACAAATTTTCTTTTTTTTATTCTGTATGTAACATTAGCATGAAACTCACAGCAACGTTAACAAAAAAACATGATCCATCTTTTCTTGTTAGTCAACATATTCTCTATAAGAGCAATCTATATCAATATCTATATCCAATGATTCAACGTGGACATGGCACTGCACATGTCAATGTTCAAATCATTTATTTTTTCAAACATTAGTTATTTAATTTATTTTTAATTTTTTTCCCTCCTTCTCTTCTCTGTGTCTGGCCTGTCTCTCTCTTTCTCCCTCCCTTATCTTTCACTCTTGCAAAGAAATGAAGCAGCATATCGGAACCTTATCATAAATTGGATATAATAAACATGGAAATCTCATCACAGTGAAGGAGCATAAAATATATTAGTATATTTTAATTTTGAACTGATATATTTTAATTTTTTACGGATAAAAAATTAAAAAAATCAATTAAAAATAAAAATATATTGATATATTTTTATTTTTAATTAATTCTATACTAATTAAAAGTAATTTTCCACTTATGATAAGTAATTTTTTATTTAGAAAGTGATTTTATTCTATATTCTAAAGTTAAAATTTATAGGTGAAAAAATGTTTTTCATTTTTCAAGTAAAAATTCATTTTTTACTAATAAAGAATTAAAGTACATTAATGTATTTTTATTTTTAACTAATTATTTTAATTTTTAACTAGTAAAAAATTAAAACACATCGATTTAAACTATCACCATATTTCAAAATGTGTTTTAATTTGTATTTCTTTACCATTTAACTTTTTTTATTTTGATTTGTAGTAATTTTTTAAGTAGTACCGTAAGTATCATTTTTGTACTTTATTTAATTCATTCTTTTTTATCTTGGTTAGTCACAAATTGACATGTAAGTTTGGCTGTGACGGTCACTGTAGTTCATTTTATTTTATTTATTTATTTATTTTCATCTCGGGTCAGTAGCAGAAATTATCATTATTTTTATTTTTATCGTTGGTCGTGTGATATCAGTGCGACAGTAATTGTAGCAGTGACCGTTCACTATATTCTTTATTTATTTAAAATTGTAGTACATAATGGTTTTAAAATATATCGAATAGAAATTAAAATATATTATTATATTTTAATTTTAAATTAATTTTATATTTATAAAAATAATTTTATTTTAAATTATAAATTTAAAATCTATAAGTAAAAAAATATTTTTCACTTTTCATGTAGAAATCTATTTTCTACTATTATAAAGTTAAAATATATCAATATATTCTCACTTAAGATCCACATATTTTAATTTTCAATTGATATGTGAAAAAAAAATATACTGATTGAAATCATACATCATGCATTGTAATATATTTTTTTATTTTTATTTTTGAGGTTACAATAATTTTTGGAGCAATAATTTTTTTTTTTTAAATTTTAACTTTTGTTCTCTCACGTTGAAGCACGAACTAAAATTATCATACAATGATCGAACGTGGTTGCATCACTATTGCTGCTGCTGATTCCTTGTTTTTTTTGTCTCTTTGATTTAAGATAAGGTGTGGTTGCGGCGTGGCTGCTGCTGCTTCTCTTTTGTTTTTCTGTTTTTAATTTTTGTAAAACGTAGTTGGATTTCACGTATGGTAGTGTTGTCGCTGATGTATCACTTTTCTACTTTGACTTTGACATTCGTAGTGTGATTTGAATTAGAATAAAATAAAAGTATCGTGTGGTTGTATCCATCAAATTACATATATATATATATATATATAGACACACACACACACTGAACGACGTAGACATGTTATTGTTTATGGAGCTGTAGCATGCCTGCAGCAATATTCGTTGAATGTCCATGCACCGTAACAGGCAGGAAGGAATTGATGTCTTGTGGCTCGTGAGTTCCACTTAGACAATGGAATGGACGAGAAATAAAAAAGACGAGTGTAATAACATAAAAGTTAACGTGTCTTGTTACGTAAGGAGGTGGGGGCTAATAAAAAAAATAAATTTAAAATTAAACATTTACATGCATGTCTCATTTTCAAAACGTAACCTAAAATATTTTTATGTGACAAGATTTACTATCATCTAAAAAATTCATCGTCACTTTTACATAGTGATGAAATTAATTTGCATCGATATATTTTTAATATAAAATAATGATAATTTTTAAATATGATGATACGGATATAAAATTATTTTACATCAATATTACCGCATAAAATTTAGATTTTCATGTTAATTTATTTAAATCTTTTAGATGATTTTGATTATAGCCGATCATTCTCTTGAAATGGAGTTATATAATTACATTTCAACATTTTTATTTTTGAAAGGAAAATAATTAACGTTAAGAGTTAAAATTTTAAATATAATTATCTTCAAAAAAATATCATTCTCTTGAGGAAATTTGACATATAAATTATAATCTTGTAGTAAAGTAGAGGATAAAAATTATTCTATGTTTAATTTAAGAACAAATACATGGCTAGATGGGATTATATTCTATGTGACAACCTATGAGATTTCGAAAGGGGCATTTAATTCCATCAGTACAGACATGTTAGATACGTAAAGAAGGATTTTCCATAGCAAAGATTTCACGAAAATCGATGGAGGTCCATTTCTCCTCTATAATGACTTGGATAAACATTCCTAAGGTTGAATGATCCGACGATAGATTTATATCTTGTTGCACTCCTATCCTGTCCAAACACATCTGGAGTAATATTTCGTGTTAGCTGCATTGAACTAGCATTTTCCTTCTACTCTCAGAAGGTACCAGAAAGTGATTAAAGTACCCTACTTATATACATCCGAATTTCTATTAGGTCTTTTTCAATTAAAAAATTTCCTATCATGATTCTCAACTAGACCGCATCATTCCGATTATTAACCTAATTTAGGAAAGTAGTTGATCACATACCACGAGTACGAAAATCCTCTCCTACAGGTCACCATTGCCCTTGACGTTTCACCCAGATGTTGCCGCGATCCCCGACACGATTGAGCACCACGATCCTCTGCTTTACCCCCAAGATTTCGTACAAGCGAACAAGATGAAGGCTCAAGATTCTTCCTCTCAAAATCTTTTTATTGGTGGTGAAGATAAAGCTGATGGTTAACGCCAATAGTTTGAGAAGACTTTTAAAGGCCCTGCGTAAATTAAGAAAGTTGGGTGGGCCCTCTTAAATCGGATGGATTCCATTTCCGTTTTTTGTCTTAAAAGAAAAATTGGCTGGCGTTACAAGCACAACGTTAGATATATCCCACTTTTTCTTCTTATAAGAAACAAGTACGTTGGCCACTTAATAAATTAACAATCGAAACAAATATATTACCTTAAACAAATGCCTTGCATTATTCCACTTAGGATACGATGAATACAAAATTTTGAGGGTGAACGATCCAATGTTATTTGGTGTTCAACTCGATTATTCCACGTAAAATCCTATATAGACACATGTAAGAGAAAATGAAACGGATCAAATTTTATTATGAAAAATAAATGTTGAGAGAAATTATTTATTTCCACCTAGTAGAGTGAGAATTTATTATGTGTGTAATGATTTATAGATAGACGCATACCTTTCACTTATTTTTTTGATAAGAATTATAGAGATACATGTCCTATCAGGGTGCTTCTTTCAAGTTTTTTCTCCGTTCTTCGTGAGTGGTGTTTCCACATAAATTCAAGCATTCTACATTATCTTTATGCTTTGATATTTTGCTTCCACATTGTGTTATCATATTCAACTTAGTATCAGAGCAAGTCGATTTTGAGTTTTATCTTTTGTTCGTGCTTGATTATTATTAGGATTCCTTCTCTATTTTGTGCCTTCGATCTAAAATAAGGGGGTTGGATCCTTAATCTCTTGTATTTCTGAGGTTGGGCATCAGCATCAAGTGGATTTGGGCTTGAAGGGCCCTCCTAAGAGCTGGGCGGCCATGAGCTTTTTGTCGTTGTTGTGGCTGTGCACCATATGGGAGTGACATGAAATCAGATGAACTGTTGGCGCTGAGGCCAACATCATTGGAGGTGGAGCCGATCTCGCCATCATCGGAGGCGCAGGCGGTGATGATTGATAGGAGTCGATCTCGGTGGGGATGTGGGTGCTGTGGCTGCTGTAGTGGAAGAGGGTGTCTTCGGGCTCCATCGAGGACATGAGACTCTTGATGGCTGCCCGGATGTTCCTCCTCCTCGAGATTGGCCACCTCAAGGGCCCTTGGAGGGTGGCTCGAGGACAAGCTCAAAGCTACAAGTGAAGTAGATAAGGTGGAGCACGGTGCCGCCTCCCCCTACCGCGGCTGCTAGGGCTCATGCAAAGTGAAGGAGTAGCGATGCGCACGTTGGAGATATCACCGGAGATCATAGGGAAGATGGCAGCAGGAGCTCGCGCGAACTTTGGTGAGGATCTCAGGACTGATCGATGGTATTGCAGTTGAAGATTCCGTTTGAATGGGGAGGTGATGTGTTTGTTGTTCTCTTCCGTCTATTGGGTTTATTTTCAAAGTTGTTTAGTTTGTTTAGAAGGTACGGTGGAGTAAAAGGGAGAAGAGTAGTAAAAAATAAAATAAAAAAAAAGTGAGGAGGAGAAGAAGAAAATTTAAAAAAAAAGGAGAAAAAAAAGAGAAGAGAGGAAAATGAAAAGAAAAAAAATAATGATGATGAGAAGAGAGGGAGAAGCTCTTCTATACTTCTTATTATTTCTTTTCTTGTTATTTTTCTCCCATACAAGTATGGGAGAAAGGGGGAGTGTGGAAGCTATTATGGTCACCTTCGTTTGGGAGTCCCTTTGTTGCAGTTGATAAGGTGTGGCTCATCATAGCTAAAATACCCAAGTTAAGTTAGAAACTATGTTAAACATTGCATAATTAACACAAGAAATGCGTTAAGTGTGAGAATTAAGGAAAATGACCTAAAACATCCAACTCGTGTTAAAAACCAATAATTATGTTAATTAATGAGATGTTCTATTCATAAGTGTAATTCGATGATCTAATTGCAAATTGAACACATCTTTAGATTCAAAAATTCAAATTAAAAGTAAAATCATGTTCCTAAATATTCAATTAAACTTCAATAAAAACTTTATGGCATTTGAACATCATCAGGACCCTGCATTATTGACTTTACATATAGGTCCTTCTTGAATTCACATTTAAAAGTTAAGGACTTGTTTGAAAGGTTGCTGGGACCTTTTTGCAAATATTTAGGGATCGCTCTGAGATCTTTCTTATCACTTATGGGCTTGAGTGCACTTTTTCCACCGTTTCACCCTTAAGGACCTTTCTTGCAAATTAACCAACATGCCTGATGCAGCGGGTCATTGTTCACGTAAAGAACAGTTGCAACAGCAGTCGTTGATTCTTTATTCCATCGATTTGACAGTAGATCTTGATCTGCTGATCGCGCACCTTTGCGCGATGCAACCTCACCTCCCTCAGGTCCCATCCTCTTAGCTCATCTCGACCGTATACCTAAATCTCGTCTAAATCCACGTCGCGATACTCTGATCCACTCCTTTGGCTGCTTAAGCACCTACCTGGGCTTGCGCGCAAAGGATTGAACCCCTACCTACATCTCTCAATTTGATTTTTCTTCCCTCCGGTTCCCTCTCCTCACTTTGCCTCTATCTCCATTGCTACGGCGATGAAGCTTCGCTTCTTCGATCCTCCTCGCTGCTAAGGTCCTCATAGCACCTAAGGGCGACCCAGGTCCCACTAGTGGATTTTCACCTTCGTTGGAGTCCTCTCCCTCTGTTCTTCCTCTCCATCCACTGGGTGGAGACCCTTAGGTCCCATTCTTCTGTTAGATTAGGTTTTCCAGCTTTCTAGAGTAGATTTAAGTAGTAATTAATGTACTGTAGATTAGTTAGGTGTAGTATAGATGTGAATATGATGATTGATTAGTGCAGATTAGAGTAATTTAGTTTAGGAGCGATCTCACCCTCTCTGATCAATCTAGATCAGTGAGGCATTTTCACCTCATTCGCACTGTTCATACAACTTCCTCACCACTCAGTATCACTATCACATTTCCTCCTCGACGATTTAAATCATATTTCACCCCTCCATTAGAGTTGAATTTACATCTGGAAGCTTTCTAGCTTTTAGATTTGGATTCGCACTCAAATCTATTTAAGGGTCATTTCACTCATTCCATTTGGTCACGAATGACCCTTCCATGATTTTAAATCGATCTTAATCAAGGATTTCATCTGATTTAGATTTGATGGTCGATCAAGTGATTTATAGACAATTGCATTCAATTTGGGTTTGATTGAGTAAATCGAATGGATTTAAGTTAAATTTGATATAATGCGATTATCTTACAGTCATTTGATTAGATTTGTGTCGTTTGAGTTTGAAATGCCCAATTTCCATTTTAAGTGCTAAATTTTGGGTTTTTGATTGAGATGCTAGAGCCAAGGAGAATCACAGCACTAGTTTGAGGCTTAGCATTGGTCTGAATCTGATTCTGTTGTTGAGTTTGGCTTATGAATGAGTTTTCAAAGTTCAAAGTTGGTTTTGAAGGATTTTTAGCTATTTCTACAATTATGATAGTTTGAAATAATTGATTTGGATTCACAAAGTTTTATCTTCATCTTGAGGTTCCTAAGAGTCAGATTTTCAGAGTGTAATATTATTCATATACACATACATGATTAGGAATATTTTAGATGTATGCTAGGTTTCCAAGTATTCTGAACCCCTGACTTGGCAGAACATATCAGCGACGGTTCAGTCTACTTGGGAATTTAATAAAAGAAACCAAATTCAAAACACCAAAAAGAAACGCTTCCTCTCTTATCTCAACCTTTCTCTCTCATCCCCTATCTCTATTATACAAATAGAAACCATAAAAATAAGAAAATGCCCAAAAAGACCCAAAAATACTTGCATAGTGTATTTATGTTTGTAAATATAATTTAATACTAAGTTAAATGTATATATTGTAAAATATGTAAATAATGTGCATAATTGACGTATAATTGTATTCTATATATTTAATTAAGTATTTAAAATGATTTAATGTATTTATAACTTTACTATATAATTATATATTAATTTATATTAACTTAAATGTATATTATCCTAAGTAATTATAAACACCTAAGTATATACCTATAACAATCTGTAATACCGTACATACGTATTTAACTAGGTATTATATATTTTACCATCCCTGTAAATTAATTTAATTGTGTAATTACAGTAGATAATTAAGTTATTAAGTCAATTAAGTAGATTATTAACTTAAAATAAAATATATTAGTAAATTAAGTTATTATGAAGTAATTTATATTGTACTTGTACATGTAGTAATTTTAGGTATATTTGACCTATTTATACTGTACTTGTATTATACTACAGTATTTATAACTTAAATATGTACATATCTATTTAAAACATCTATTTAAATGTAAATAAATCAAAATAATGGCTCTAAAATAAATTAAAAATATATAATAAATAGTTTATTATATAAATTAACTCTGTGTAAAGTCAATTTCATGATCAATTTATTAATTTGGACTTTAATTAACAAATTAAATCCTAATTTAACATGTACAAACTCCTAACTTTAACTAGTTTTAATATATATATAAGTAACTTATTTTATAAATTAACTATACAATTATGTACCCCTATATAATGGCTTTGTAACCATATAATTTATTAGTAATTTAGAATTATTTATGGCCCTCAAATTGAGGACCAAAATTAGGCAATCAGCATGTACCTGCACGCAGCTTAGCACTTAATCGGGCGTTAACAAAGTGCCACATCGTGTGGCACGAACCGCTTGAAGGCATATAAATTGATTTCGATGCGTTGCTAAGGCAGTCGTCAGGCACTGGGCACTAATACATACCCATGCCCTCTCCCCTCTACCGAGCATATGAATGAGCTTGATATTGGTGTACAATGATGGGTCGAGGGCCATGCACTGTAGTGGTTGTATTGGGCTTGGTATTAGGCATGAAATAAATCGAATTGAAATGCACCCTAATGAAACCAGGGTCGGTTCATAGTAGTGGTTTGGTCCTACCCCTATCGAGTGTTGTGTATCACACGAACCGAACCGACCTGTTTTTGGGTTAGTGAATAGTGAAGGAGAGAAGAAATGAGAGAGCAACCTAAAATTTGACTAAGTGTTGAACTTGAAGAGAAGAGAAGAGAGAGCTGTGAGTGTGAGCGGCTAAGTGTTTAGTGTCATGTGTGTGAGTGTAGTGCCTATGCATGTATGTATATATGTATACTTAAATGTATAAGTAGGTAATAGTAAGTGTATATATGTAATAAATAACATATATGTAAATAATGTATACGGATGTATAGTATATATGTATATGTATATAAGTAGAGTAGAGTATTGTTTGAGCTTTATACGTATATAAATAAAACCTTAAGGCTTTAGGAACAGTTGAATATGTCATTGTAGATATGTATATATGTTAGTAAACACATTCTTTTTGCCTTATGTTGTGTACATATCTTATTAAGACTTTACCAACACATATTTATGTTACTATATATATAGTATATGTTATTAAAGATAATAGTGTGTATTGATATAACTTAATATAGTACATATTAGCAGTTATTTTTGTTCCTATACTTAGGAATTATTTAGAGTAGTTGTACATAATTAATGTTGTATAGTTACACATAGTTTTAATGTCTGTTAGTTGTAAATTTGTTTAAGGCATTGAAGTAGAATTAATTGATTCTTTTGTATATAATTAACCAATTCATTCATTATATGATTCATTGATTTATGTTGTAAATAAAATTAGCATTTTTGGGAAAAAAAGAATATTTTTGGATATAGAGAGTGATGTATATCAATAACTGTTTCCTAGTGAACAACCTAAAATAAACCAGTAAAAATTAAGTAAATAAATAAAATGATATGACATCTGTTTGCATTGAAGACAAATATACTACAACATTTAAAACACTTTTTTATTGCAACACGGTTGTTGTCTCGTCAGTAGTTTTAAGGCACGATGGGTGACATCGAATACCACTACGGACTCTTTGGAGTAGGTGATCCTTACATGAGAAATCAAACTTTGGGAGGTCCAGAGTTTCAAGGTTTCCAGAAAGAGGCAGATCCATTTTCGAGGTCCTTAGAGGAAGGGCCCAATAGGTTTCTATGTGAGAGATACAGCTTCGAGCTCTTCAGAAGAAAGCACATGCTAGGGATATTGAAGGGGAGCCATCAACACCAGTTGAGGTCCCCAGAGGAGAGGCCATTGTTAGAGACATTAGCAGTTCTTTCAGCAGCTTTAGCCCATATTTTCGCCTATAAGCAAGAACGAGTCCAGAGAGTTGTGTTTTGTTGTGTAGAGTGGATTTCTTTGTATTACAAGCTGAGCATTCCATGCCCTAGCTTGAGGGGGAGTGTTGAGAGAATTGTGTGTGGTGTTTAGTCCCACATAGCATAGTAGGACCTTGTTATGTGTGTGGTGGCCTATAAATAGGCATGTACCCCCACCTATTCCTTAGAGAAGAAATAAACAGAAACACGCTTATAGGGGCACTTCTCTTGTGTACCCCCTCATCTATTCTTGGGTTTGTTTGATTATCATTATGTTGTTGAAGTTCCAATCTCTTGAAGTTCTATTCAAGTTTGAAGACGTCATGTTATAACCAGGGTATCAAATGTCGTTTAAGACGTCTGGGAAGCAGTCCAGACGTCTGGTCAGACATCTGGAAGCCTTCCCAGATGTCTGGAATTTAATTTCTTTGGCGTATGGGTTCGCGTCTGTGCGCATGCGCGCGCAGACTGCACCGCTGCCCTCTTTCTTCTCTTTCCTCCCTCCCTGCAGACGCAACCCTTTTTCTCTCTCTCTCTCCCCGCGGCTGCCTTCAAATGCACCTCTCTCTCTCCCTCACCCTCACTCCACCGCCTTCTTCTTCTTCTCCCTGTCAGTGAGAGAGTGAGCAGGCGAGGGTGGCAGCAGCGGCTACTGTGAGTGTGTGGGGAGGAGGGGCTGCTGCGAGAGGAAAGAGCTTGACCGCGAGGGTGCGAGCTCGCCGGAGCAGCCAGAGCCGACTGGCAGGTGCGCAACAAGCGTGTGGTACTGGGGAGGAGCTGCTGCAGCTCAGGCGGTAGGCGAGCGCGGCGCGGCACGGCCGTGCGCTGCAGGCAGAAGGAAAGGAGGTCCGGATTCTGGGAAAATTTCCCAGAATCAGACGTCTGGACATACGTCCAGACGACGCAGGACATGCCTGGAGGAAGGTCCAGACGTCTGAAAGGTATGATATTTTACCTTTCTTCTTCTTTTGCATGTACGGCCATGCAGCCATTCCGCCGAAGGTTTCTGCATTGCTTCGTGTTGAGGACGGCCACGTATATGTGCAAGACTCGTTCAGGAAGGCGCAATGGCACGCCATCCCACACAGATCGGACGTCTGGGCACAGCACCAGACGACAGAGAGGGTCTCCAGACGTCCGAAGTGACAGTCGGACGTCTAGAAACTAAGTCCAGACGGTTCAGCGGGCTTCTGGACGTTTGAAGGACCGCGCAAGATCAATGTATGACCTGAGCTATCATTTAAGACATTTAGAAGATGTTCCAGACGTCTGATTTTGGGCAGACTTGTCATTTTTAACCCGTTTAGGGTCCGTTCGGAGTCCGTTTTCCGCATTTCAAGTTTCGTTCTTCTCAGTTTTAGTTTCTCTACCTGTTTACAGTAATTGTATACTGTTCTGAGTGGCTTCTTATAATTGATCCTTGTGTTAGGATCCCATTCCGTTGAGGCTCTAGGAGTTGCGGAGGCACGCGGGCTTGCTGATCACGCCCCCAGTACTCCCGATTTTGCTGGTAGAGTGGCCCTTTCAATTATTTATCAAAAATTATGCACCTGTGAAATAATTAATAGAGTTTAGGGTATTGCATGAACCCTAGAATTGAAAAACTAGATTGAATAATAGATCCTAGGGTATTGCATGAATCCTAGGACTGGAAAACTAGATTGAATGATAGATCCAAGGGTATGGCATGAATCCTAGGACTGGAAAACTAGCTTGAATACATATACATTGCAATCTTGGAAAAGTAGAAAGGAAACAATAACTGCCTGTAATTGGTTAACAGCTGCCTGATTATGAATGAATAATTGCGGTTGGGAACATGGGCTATATAAAATAAAGCTGAAATGATGAAACCTAAATTGGCTGAGTTGAAAGAGCACGAACCCTACGGGGAATTAGGAGTAGAACTCCTGGAAAGTGAATGGAATAGAATTGGGGAAGTGAGCTGGCCCTTGAGTACGGAGTACCAAGGAGAGCAACTGTCCCCCTGTTTAGTACAGAGTGGAGCTAGCAGCCCCAGGGACCCGGGGTTAGGTCTGGCCACTTTGTATCGACCTTTTGCCCTCGTGTACACAGTACCGAGGAGAGCTACTAGTGTAGGGAGAGCACTAGCTACCCTACGGGCCCCGGGGTTCTGCTAGCCCTCCTACACCGACTTGTTAGGCCAACTAGGCAAACCAGGGTAGTCAGGCAAGGGTGCACGGACTGTGGAGGGGCAAGACCCCTGTTTGGTTACTGTGTAGGGGCTGGACCCCTGTTACTGAGAGGGCTCTGCCCTATACTGGTTCCGTGCTGTGCTTTGGGTGCACCCGTTAACGGAAACGACTGACCGCGTGCCAGTGCAGGGTAGCTACCCGTGCGTTTATCGCGCGTGCCGTAGTCACCGTTACGTCTGTCAGCGACCTTGGGGTGGTTGACTGAGGGTAGGACCACCACGGGGGACTCTCCCGGTCAGGAGAGCACCACGTGTTACTTCTACTTTTCGGAAAAGACTGCAATCAAGATCGTTCCCAAGAGGAACATTCAAGATCAAGAGAAGAATATGAGGGATAATTCAATAACGAGTAAACGGAAAATATAAAGAAAGAAATTAAAAATATAACAGCTACTGTCCACCTTACTGTTTCTTAGCCTTTAGTTGCCACTCTACTCAGCGTTTTGCTGACGTGTCACCTTTGTCACCTTTTCAGGACCAGGTGTTGAGCAGCTAGAGCTGGCGGCTGTAGAGGGTGTTGGGTGTAGTAGAGCCCAGTAGTTTCTACTTGTGTAGTACCCACTGTACTTTTCCTTCTGTTGTAGTGAGTAGTTTCTGTTACCCCTGTACTCTTTTATTGTAAGCCTCATGTTTATGTACATGTTTATTTCTTTACTGTTGTGGTGGTGTATACTGTAGTAGTTCTTTTCTTTACTACTGTATTTTGTTACTGCTAGTTATATGCATGGTGAATGTGGTTTATTTTACTGCTCTTTTGGTTACTTTCTCATTGGACGACTGGGTCTTGGGATCAATCGAGTAGGTCCGATTCTCGTGTCTCGTAGGGATTCGAGAATCGGGTCGTAACAAGATGGTATCAGAGCAAGGTCATCCCGAGAAGTGAACCAACTGACTGGAAAATAATAAATTTACGTGTCTGTAACTAGAGTAGCCACCATAGTAGTGGCTCCGGCAGCGGTTGGGTTTATGTTATTATGGTTTACAATCGTTGCAGTACAAAACAGCTACCAGATTACTACAAATTTTTACTCGAAAAAAGTTTTCCCGAGGTCGAACTCAGGGAGCAACTAGAATTCTAGAAATATAAGAGTTCTCAATTAGGTTACAAAAATAAGAGAGATAGAGAGGGAGCTAGAGTTTCTCTTAGCTTCTTCTTCTTCTCTCCTCCTTTTCTTTCTGTCCTTTTTCTTTCAGCTGATCTCCTTCTCTTCTTTTTCCTGCAGAGTCTTCCTTTCTTCTTCTTTCTTTTCTTTTCTTCTTCTGCGGCTGTGGTAATCTTCTTCTTCTTATCTGACTTCTTCTTCTTCTTCTTCAACCTTCTTCTTTCTGCTTCTTTTCTTCTATTCTTCTCTTTCTTTCTTTCCTTGCTTGCGGCTTCAGTCTTCTTTCTTCTTTCTCTTTTCTTCTTCTTTTTCTTCTCTGCTTCCTTCTTTCTTTTCTTCCCTTACAGCTCCTCTTCTTTTCTCTTCTTTCTATTCTGGCCGCTGCCCTTCCGTCGTCTGATGCAGTGGTCAGACGACTTAACTGTAGGTTTACTACAGTGCCTTCCTTCTCTTCTTCTTCTGTTTCTCTCCTTCGTTTCTTCTTCTTCAGCTGCCCTGAGCGGCTGAGGCTTCGGCCGCTCCCCTTCTTTTCCTTCCTTCCTTCTTCTCCTTCTGTTCCTGCACGCTCACACAAGGGTTAGAGCAAAACCTACCCCTACCCTTCCCCGCGTCTCCCTCTCTCTCTCTCTCAGATTTCTCTCTTAGGACCGCTCTCCCAGAGCCGGGTAATCAGGTGCGGGTATCGCTCCCGGGACCAGGCCCACCGGCGTGCGGTGGTGGGCGAGGAGTGCGTGGGTTGGGTAATCGGATCCTGCCCAGACTCGCGTGGCGTGAGCGCGGGCGAGGGCGAGCGAGCACGTGGCACGCAGCGTGCGTGAGAGGGACCTGACCCCTGTGTTCAAAGGCGAATAGCCTTAGACACTTTTCCAATTTAAGTGCGGCCGCTTGGCCACGCACTTACGAGGTGGGACTAAAGTCCCACCTCCCAAATTAGCGCCTGCAACTGTAGAAGCCGCAGGCAATTGCAGCAGCTCGCGACGTCTTCGCCCCAACTGCAGGCCTGGGTGCCTTCGCAGAGGTAAACCACGTGACCTCAGGTGTGCACCTGGGCTGGAAAGCGCCTGCAACTGCAGGTGAAGGAGCTCCAGCAGCTCAGTAATGGCGGCGAAGGGGCTCCGACTTGAAAGCAGAAATACGGCCTCTTGGCCCAGTCATAATATGCAGGGAGCTTCGCTGGAGTGCGGTGAATGCAGTGCAGGTGTTGGAGAGGCGCAAGGGCGCGTGTGGAGGTAGCCCTTGGTCGGACTGTGTGCGAGAAGATGGGTTTGTTCGGGGGGTGGTTGGCAGTGAATGGGGAAGGGGGATCGGTTGAGTGGAGTGAGGGGAAGCTTTTGGGGTAGTCGGCGAGGGGTGAGGAGGTCTCTGGAGGTGGGATGGACTTGCCGGAGAAGGTGGTTAGAGATGGAGCAGGTGGAGGTGGAAGTCGCGTGCGGTGGAGTAAAAAGGTAAATTAAGAGAGGGGAAATGTAAGGGAAATGGAGAGGAAGCTATTTACCTAAGTATTAGACGAAGGGGGAGGACGGAGCAGCCAGCTCGTACCTGCTGAAGTTGGAGAAGGAGCCCTAGAGGAGGAGTGCGGCGACGAGGAAGCAGGCGGAGGGGCCGGTGGGTACAGCCCGGCGCGGACGAGGGAGCGAGGCAAACCCTGCTGCAGGTAGGGCAGCAAAGCGACGAAGAGGAAGTCGCCGGAAGCTTTGGGCCTTCTTACGGAGGAGGAAGGGATGAAGGGGTGGAAGTTCTCCATCAAAGAAAAGCTTGAAGGAGTCGGCAGGGGGTGCCGATCCTTATAAAGGGGTTGGCGCAGAGGGAGGGGCGAGCTGGCGACGTGCCAGCCTCGCCGGAGTGAGGTCGGAGATGACACCCATACCTTTCGCGCGTTCGCACGAAAGGTATGGTGGTCGGTAGAGGGCAAGGGCGGGTCCCTACGACAGAGGACGTCGCAGGGAACCCCGCTTCTGCTTTGCAGGGCGGTAACCCTTCTCTGCGTGGCGTCATGCTCCGCGCAAGGTCGCTGGAGCATGGTGCTACGTAGAGTTTGCAGGGAGGACCGTTCTGCAAAGAATGATGAAAAGTTGGGGGCCTCAATGCAAGGGTTTCAAAAGATAAGGGTCAAAAAGTAAATGAAGAGGACCAAATTGTAAAGTCGGTCAAGTAGGTCTCTTCTTAGGCTCAAGTTTTTATACAAGACCAATTTAAACCTAAGGATTTTAACGGTGAATTTTAATTCTAGGTTGGACAATGTTTGACTGGCCAATTTGGGTAAAAACCTAAATTAAGTTATTAATTGGGTATGGTTCTCTTTTTAGGTCAAAATAGGTTTCTAAGGCCAAATTGAAGGTTCTAAACCCTAGAGAATATTTTTCTATGAATTTTAAAGGGTTTAGTTGATTTTATCCTACCTCGAACCTCGTGAATTGAAGTGGGTTTGTTTTAGGGTTACAGAATATCATTTAATTCCTGGAAGTTGCAATAACCCTTATTTAGATCAGATCATCACATTTTCTTTCTTGTTAAGCTTGTTTGACCTGTGTTTGGACCCTTAATTACCTTGTTTGCAAACTGCGTTGGTGAAATTACAATTTTACCCCTTATGATTTGTTTTATTCGTAAACTCAGAATTCTCTGAGTTAAGCCTTTATTTGGGTCATGTAGGAGCTTTTTCTCACATATCAGGGTTAGATTGTGCTAGTTAGGGTTTATGATGAGGTTCTCATCACACCACAATGTTTCTTTTGACATAAGCTCTTAGACTTCTTCGTTAGATATCGTTTTATATTGACGTGTTTCCGTTTTGTTTTCGCGTCTCCTTGCAGGAGATGCGAAAACGCAGGACTAGCGAGGCAGGCCGTGGGCGCGGCCGAGGACGAGGTCGGAGGAGTGGGCGTTTTGAGGTCGACGTTTCAGTGGACCAGCCACCGCTCTCGGCCATTCAGGCCCAGGACCTTGCTCAGCTGATACGAGACAGTGCGATAGGAGCTCCACCCGCTGCCACGAGCACCTCTCCCTGGGGCTGCGAAGGGGGAGTCCTCTGTGGGACCACGCGACGAGCGTGGTACTAGACGTGGAGGAGGGGATGGGCCACAATCGCCCCCTCCTTCCTTCGACCCTTCTGTGCACGAGGCTTCCTTACCTGGAGGTGCACCAACATCTCCACTGCAGCGCCACTTCGAGCTTTTCGGACAGTTCCGGAAGCTGAAGCCCCCCTCCTTCAAGGGGGATGAGTACCCGACTGAGGCGGAGGACTGGCTTGAGTAGATTGAGAAGGTTTTTGACACCCTTCACCCCCCGGTGGAGTGTTGCGTGGCCTTTGCCTCGTACCAGCTTGAGAGCACGACACACAGGTGGTGGAGGGCGGTCAGGGGAAGGAGAGGGACGAGCCGACTTGGGACCGGTTCGTCACCCTTTTTTGCGTGCTGTACTTTCCCCAGACGTGGCGGGACCAGAGGAGGCGGGAGTTCCATACTCTCCGCCAGGGGACGATGACCGTGAGCGCGTACCGCACGTGTTTTCTGGAGCTGTCTTGCTTCGCAGCAGCAGCAGTGGCCACTGAGGAGGAGCGCCTTTGGAGGTTCACCGAGGGGCTCCCGCCTGCGATTCGGGGGTATGTCAAACCCCTGAAGCTGCCTACGTTCTCGAGGGTGGTGGAGGCAGCTATGACATACGAAGAGACCAACCCGTCTGCGCGAGATGCTGACAGCGGGCGGAAGAGGCCCTATCAGCCAGACTTCTCACAGGGCCGACGAGAGAGGAGACACGTGGCGCCCGCAGGAGAGCCGTCATGTTTTGAAGGGCCATCAGTGGCCTTTGGGGGCCCTCGACAGGGGCCAGCTGCTAGCACCGGACCCCTGCCCAGCCGACAGTAGGGACCCACTGAGGGCAGGAGTCGGGTTCCCCTCTGCTACCAGTGTGGCCAGCCGGGCCACATCAGGAGGGACTACTCGTCTAGGGCAGGAGGTCAGTAGATGCTTCCGCACCAAGCACTGGAGGGCGAGCAGGAGGCCGTGGGTTCCAGGCGCGAGGAGGAGGACAGCAGTCACGGGGAGGGTACTGGCTAGCAGTTACCTGTCCGACACAGAGTGTGGCTACTTCGTCTGCACCTAGGGCTGAGGGGCGTATCAACACCCTGACACACAAGGATGCCAGAGCTTCGAGATCAGTGGTGGCAGGTATGGTTTCAGTTTCCGACAGACTCGTTTACGCGCTTTTCGATTCTGACGCTACGCACTCGTTTGTCGCCGCCAGTTTCGCGGTTAGTTTGGGGCAGGATTGTGTGCTGTTAGAGGATCCGTTTGTGATCAGAGGTCTGAGTGGTCAGCTGTTTGTAGCTGAGGAGGTATACACCGGTTGCGAGCTCAGTATTGGGGGACACAGCCTTCCCGCTGACCTAATTATGATACAGCTGGAGGACTTTGGTGTAATTCTGGGGATGGACTGGCTGTCTGCTTACCACGCCTTGGTGGACTATTTTGAAAGAAAGATCGTCTTCTCCATATCAGAGTTGCCTTCTTTCGAGTTCCACGGTCAGCCAGTGGACGGAGGCTTCAGGTGCATTTCTGCACTTCGGGCGGCGAGACTTTTGAGCCAAGGGTGTGAGGGCTTCCTAGCTTGTGTGGTGGCAGAGCCCAGCCCTGTGGCAGACTTCCAAAGTATCCCAGTGATCAGAGAGTACCCCGACGTGTTCCCAGACGAGTTGCCAGGACTACCGCCCGAGCGTGAGATCGAGTTTGAGATCTCACTGGTATCAGGGACCAGCCCCATCTCCACAGCACCGTACAGGATGGTACCACTTGAGCTGCAAGAGCTCAAGTCTCAGTTGCAGGATCTTTTGGAGAAGGGCTTTGTGAGGCCCAGCGCGTCTCCCTGGGGAGCCCTGGTACTGTTTGTAAAGAAGAAGGATGGTACTCTACGCCTTTGTGTGGACTATCGACAGCTGAATAGGGTCACCATCAAGAACAGATATCCGCTGCTGAGGATCGATGACTTGTTTGACCAGCTACAAGGTGCCACGGTATTCTCCAAGATCGACTTGAGGTCTGGATACCACCAGTTGAGGATCATGGAGGCGACGTCTCCAAGACAGCTTTCCGCACCCGGTACGGACACTAAGAGTTCCTGGTCATGCCATTTGGGCTGACCAATGCCCCGCTGCCTTCATGGACTTGATGAACCGGGTGTTTAGATCGTACTTGGACCAGTTTGTGGTGGTATTCATTGATGATGTGCTCATCTATTCTCGAGATCAGACGCAGCACGAACAGCACTTGCGGATGGTTCTGGACACACTGAGACGACATAGGATGTACGCCAAATACAGCAAGTGCGAGTTCTAGTTGAGGGAGGTGACCTTCTTAGGTAATGTGATCTTTGGGGATGGCTTGATTGTGGACCCAGCCAAGGTCGAGGCAGTGCTCAGGTAGGAGAGACCGCGTATGGTTACTGAGATTCGCAGTTTCTTGGGACTAGTAGGCTACTACAGGCGATTTATCAGGAGCTTTTCACAGATTGCACGTCCTATGACACAGTTGACCCGGAAGGATGTGCCCTTTACTTGGACAGATGCTTGTGAGGCTTGTTTTCAGGAGCTGAAGGAGAGGCTGACTTCGGCTCCCGTGCTCACCATCCCAGATAGTAGTGGCGGGTTCGTTGTGTACACGAACGCCTCTTTGCGGGGGTTAGGGGGTGTGCTCATGCAGAGGGGTCACGTTGTCGCTTATGCTTCACGGCAACTGAAGCCCCATGAGCATAGCTACCCTACCCACGACCTGGAGCTGGTAGCTGTCGTCTTCGCGCTGAAGACCTGGAGGCACTACTTGTACGGTGAGACCTTCGAGATTTTCACAGATCACAAGAGCCTCAGATACTTGTTTGATCAGAAGGAGCTCAACATGAGACAGAGACGCTGGTTGGAGCTCCTGAAGGACTATGACTGTAGCATTTCCTACCACCCGATAAAGGCCAACGTGGTGGCTGACGCCTTGAGCCTGAAGGCGCCCGCACACTTAGCTAGTTTACAGGTGCAGAGTTGGAGCCCCTTGGAGGAGATGGGCAGTTGGCGACCCTTAGAGTTACGGGGGCACTGTGGGGTAGTGACTGTGACTCGACAGACGAGGCCATAGCTGATAGATCGCATCATCACAGGACAGATGGCTGACCCGCACTTGTAGTCCATGCGTGACAGAGTACTATCAGGAGACCGTGGAGACTTCTCTTTTACTGACCAGGTGCTACGCATGAGGGGACGTTTGTGCATTCCCAAAGATAAGGAGCTGTTGAGAGATCTCCTGACTGAGGCACACGGTTCTAGATTCACCATACATCCCAGAAACACGAAGATGTACCATGACTTGAGATGCGAGTTTTGGTGGAGGGGGATGAAGCGGGATGTGGGTGAATTCGTGCAGCAGTGTTTAGTGTGCCAACAGGTGAAAGCCGAGCATCAGAGGCCTGCAAGGCCGCTACAGCCACTTCCAGTACCAGAGTGGAAGTGGGAGAGCATCACCATGGACTTGGTGGTGGGCTTACCTGTTACCCAGCGAGGACACGACGCAGTCTGGGTAATCATTGACAGATTGACGAAGACGGCACGTTTCTTGCCGATCCGAGTCACCTTGGGACCAGCACAGTTGGCAGAGAGGTATATCTGCGACGTGGTACGTCTACACGGAGTTCCGCGGGAGATCGTATCCGACCGGGATACCCGCTTTACGTCCCAGTTTTGGGCTGAGTTTCAGTAGGCCCTGGGGACGCAGTTGAGGTTTAGTACAGCTTACCACCCCCAGATGGACGGACAGTCTGAGCGCACAATACAGACACTAGAGGACCTTTTGCGTGCTTGTGTACTGGACTGGAGGGGCTCTTGGGAGGAGCACTTGCCCCTGGCGGAGTTTGCATACAATAACAGTTATCACTCGAGCATCGGCATGGCACCCTACGAGGCTTTGTACGAACGGAGGTGTACGGCACCCTTGAGTTGGGTTGAGGTGGGGACCAAGTGGGAGGTTGGCCCCAGGCTGATCCGGCAGAGTCAGGAGGTAGTCAAGCAGATTCACAGGCGACTCCGCACTGTCAGGAGCAGGCAGAAGAGCTATGCAGATCGGAAACGCAGAGAGGTGCAGTTTGAGGTTGGGGACCACGTCTTCCTTCGCGTTTTGCCCGAAGGGACTGCAGCGGTTTGGGGTGAGAGGGAAGCTCGCGTCGAGGTTCGTGGGGCCCTTTGAGGTCCTGGAGCGGGTTGGACCCGTTGCTTACAGGCTTGCCCTTCCTCCCCAGCTTTCTGGTGCGCACGACGTGTTCCACGTGTCCAACCTCAGGAAGTACGTTGCCGATCCCAGTCACGTCTTGAGTCACGAGAGCGTTGAGGTGGGCGACGACCTGATCTACCCCGAGCGGCCAGTGCAGATTCTCGACAGAGCTGTCCGCAGTCTGAGATGGACGCAAGTACCCCTGGTGAAGGTTTTGTGGAGGAGCCAGCAGTACGAGGAGACTATTTGAGAGCCTGAGGCGGTGATGCAGGAGCGGTACTCGGAGCTTTTCGCAGGTACGTCTTTTCGGACCGACTTCGGTCCTCTTTGAGTTTGTTATGCATATATCATTCTTTCTTGCACCCTAGTTAGCGCAAGTTTCGGGGACGAAACTTCCTTTGAGTTTGTTATATTGTTATAACCAGGGCATCAAACGTCGTTTAAGACGTTTGGGAAGCGGTTCAGGCGTCTGGTCAGACGTCTGGAAGCCTTCCCAGACATCTGGAATTTAACTTTTTCGGCGTACGGGTTCGCGTCTGCGCGCATGCGCGTGCAGACTGCACAGTCGCCCTCTTTCTTCTCTTTCCTCCCTCCCTGCAGACACAACCCTTTTTCTCTCTCTCTCTCTCCTCACGGCTGCCTTCAAATACACCCCTCTCTCTCCCTTACCCTCACTCCACCGCCTTCTTCTTCTTCTTCTTCTTCTCTCTGTCATCGAGAGAGTGAGCGGGCGAGGGCAGCAGTAGCGGCTGCTGCGAGTGTGTGGGGAGGAGGGGCTGCTGCCAGTGGAAGAGAGAGCTTGACTGCGAGGGTGCGAGCTCGCCGGAGCAGCCAGAGATGATCGGCGGGTGCGTAGCAAGTGTGTGGTGGTGGGGAGGAGCTGCTGCAGCTCAGGCAGCAGGCGAGCGCGGCGTGGCACGGCCGTGCGCTGCAGGAGGAGGGCGAGGAGGTCCTGATTCTGGGAAAATTTCCCAGAATCAGACGTCTGGACATACGTCCAGACGATGCAGGAGACGTATGGAGGAAGGTCCAAATGTCTGAAGGGTACGATATTTTACCTTTCTTCTTCTTTCGCGTGTACGGCCATGCAGCCGTTCCGCCGAAGGTTTCTGCATCGCTTCATGTTGAGGATGGCCGCGTATATGTGCAGGACTCGTTTGGGAAGGCGCAAGGGCATGCCATCCCACACAGATTGGACGTCTGGGCACAGCACCTGTCGACGGAGAGGGTCTCCAGACGTCTGGAGTGACAGTCAGACGTCTGGAAACTAAGTCCAGACGGTTCAGCAGGCTTCTCGATGTCTGAAGGACTGCGCAGGATCAAGGTATGACCTGAGCTATCATTTAAGATGTCTGGAAGATGTTTCAGACGTCTGATTTTGGGCAGACTTGTCATTTTTGACCCGTTAGGGTCCGTTCGGAGTTCGTTTTCCGCGTTTCAAGTTTTGTTCTTCTCAGTTTTAGTTCCTCTACCTGTTTACAGTAATTATATACTATTCTGAGTGGCTCCTTGTAATTGATTCTTGTGTTAGGACCCCGTTCCATTGCGGCTCTTGGGGTTGTGGAGGCATGCGGGCTTGTCGATCACGCCCCCAGTACTCCCGATTTTGCGGGTAGAGTGGCCCTTTCAATTCTTTATCAAAAATTATGCACTTGTGAAATAATTAATAGAGTTTAGGGTATTGCATGAACCCTAGGATTGAAAAACTAGATTGAAGGATAGATCCTAGGGTATTGCATGAATCCTAGGACTGGAAAACTAGATTGAATGATAGATCCTAGGGTATGGCATGAATCCTAAGACTAGAAAACTAGCTTGAATACATATACATTGCAGTCTTGGAAAAGTAGAAAGGAAACGATAACTGCCTGTAATTGGTTAACAGCTGCCTGATTATGAATGAATAATTGGGGTTGGGAACATAGGCTATATAAATATAAAGCTGAAATGATGAAACCTAAATTGGCTGAGTTGAAAGAGCACGAACCCTATGGGGAATTAGGAGTAGAACTCCTGGAAAGTGAATGGAATAGAATTGGGGAAGTGAGCTGGCCCTTGAGTACGGAGTACCAAGGAGAGCAACTGTCCCCCTGTTTAGTGCAGAGCGGAGCTAGCAGCCCCAGGGACCCGGGGTTAGGTCTGGCCACTTTGTATCGACTTTTGGCCCTCGTGTACATAGTACCGAGGAGAGCTACTAGTGTAGGGAGAGCACTCGCTACCCCACGGGTCCCAGGGTTCTGCTAGCCCTCCTACACCGACTTGTTAGGCCAACTGGACAAACCAGGGTAGTCAGGTAAGGGTGCACGGACTGTGGAGGGGCAAGACCCTTGTTTGGTTACTGTGTAGGGGCTGGACCCTTGTTACTGAGAGGGCTCTGCCCTATACTGGTTCCGTGCTGTGCTTTGGGCGCACCCGTTAACGGAAACGACTGACCGCGTGCCAGTGCGGGGTAGCTACCCGTGCGTTTATCGCTCGTGCTGTAGTCACCGTTACGTCTATCAGCGACCTTGGGGTGGTTGACTGAGGGTAGGATCACCGCGGGGGACTCTCCCGGCCAGGAGAGCACCACATGTTACTTCTACTTTTCGAAAAAGACTGTAATCAGGATCGTTCCCACGAGGAACATTCAAGATCAAGAGAAGAATCTGAGGGATAATTCAATAACGAGTAAACGGAAAATATAAAGAAAGAAATTAAAAATATAACAACTACTATCCACCTTACTGTTTCTTAGCTTTTAGTTGCCACTCTACTCAGCGTTTTGCTGACGTGTCACCTTTGTCACCTTTTTAGGACCAGGTGTTGAGCAGCCCGAGCCGGCGGCTGCAGATGGTGCTGGGCGTAGTAGAGCCCAGTAGTTTCTACTTGTGTAGTACCCACTGTACTTTTCCTTCTATTGTAGTGAGTAGTTTCTGTTACCCTATACTCTTTTATTGTAAGCCTCATGTTTATGTACATGTTTATTTCTTTATTGTTGTGGTGGTGTATACTGTAGTAGTTCTTTTCTTTACTGCTGTATTTTGTTACTACTAGTTATATGCATGGTGAATGTGGTTTATTTTACTGCTCTTTTGGTTACTTTCTCGTTGGACGACTGGGTCTTGGGATCAGTCGAGTCGGTCTGATTCTCGTGTCTCGTAGTGTAACGACCCGATTCCCGAGTCCCTACGAGACACGAGAACCGGACCGACTCGACTAATCCCAAGACCTAGTCGTCCAACGAGGAAGTAACCAAAAGAGCAGTAAAATAAACCACATTCAACATGAAATATAACTAGCAGTAACAAAAATACAGCAGTAAGAAAATGAACTACTACAGCATGTACCACCACAACAGTAGAACAACATTTATAACATAACAAGAACTACGAGTAAAGAAAAGTACAGAGCGTACCAAGAACTACTCACTACAGTGGAACAAAAGGGCACAAAAGAACAGTGGTAACTCTACTGGACCCTACTCGGCCCAGCGTCCTCTGCAGCCGCTGACCCTGGCTGCTCAACACCTGGTCCTGAAAAGTAACGAGTGTAACACGTCAGCGAAACGCTGAGTAGAGTGGCAGCTAAACTAAAGAAACAGTAGAGTGTACAGTAGCTGTTATATTTTGTTACTTTCTTTATTTGCGTCTTTCAATTATCTCGCGATTTTATTTATTTTTTAGATCCTTCACTTGATCTCAAATGTTCCTCGTGGGAACGATCTTGATTGCAGTCTTTTCCGAACAGTAGAAGTAACACGTTGTGCCCTCCTGGCCGGGAGAGTCCCCCGTGGTGATCCTACTCTCAGTCAACCACCCCAAGGTCACTGACAGACGTAACGGTGACTACGGCACGTGCGGTAAACGCACGGGTAGCTAACCCGCACTGACACGCGGTCAGTCGTTTCCGTTAACGGGTGCATCCAAAGCACAGCACGGAACCAGTATAGGGCAGAGCCCTCTCAGGGGTCCAACCCCTCCACAGTAACCAAACAGGGGCCTTGCCCCTCCATAGTCCGCGCACCCTCGCCTGACTACCCTGGTTTGCCCAGTGGGCCTAGCAAGTCGGTGTAGGAGGCTAGCAGAACCCCGAGGCCCATGGGGTAGCTAGTGCTCTCCCTACACTAGTAGCTCTCCTTGGTACTACGTACACGAGGGCCAGCAAGTCGGTACAAAGTGGCCAGACCTAACCCCGGGTCCCTGGGGCGGCTGGCTTCGCTCAGCACTAAACAGGTAACAGGTGCTTCCCCTGGTACTACGTACCCAAGAGACAGCACACTACCACGTCTTTCTTTCTCAGTTCCATTCCTTTCTCTTTCCAGGAGTTCTACTCTTAATTCCCCGTAGGGTTCCAGCTCTTTTAACTCAGAACATCTAGGTTTCACCTTCCAGTTTCACGTTCTTACAATCCATGTTCTCAATCACGTTTATTTATTCATAACAGGTAGCTGTTAAATCAAATTACAGGCAGCTATTTATTCCTTTCCACTTTTCCAAGACTGCAGTATTCATATATTCCACTAGTTTTCCCATCCTAGGATTCATGCCATAGCCTAGGATCTATCATACAATCTAGTTTTTCAGCCCTAGGATTCATGCAACACCCTAGGATCTATCATTCAATCTAGTTTCTCATTCCTAGGATTCATGCAATGTCCAAGGTTTTATTTATGGTTCCATAGTTTAACAGATTATGCTAATAAACTTAAAAGCCACTCTACCAGCTACAACGGGAGTACTGGGGGCATGGTCGGGAATCCCACGTGCCTCCGCAACCCCCGAGACTGCAATGGAACGGGGTCCTATCACAAGGATCAAACACAAGGAATTTCTCAAAATAGTATATAACTACTATAGACGGGTAGAGGATTTAATTCCGAAAAGAACGCAACTCGAAACGCAGAAAACGGACTCCGAACGGGCCCTAAACGGGTCGAAAATGACGAAACAGTGCAAAATCAGACGTCTGGAACCTCTTCCAGACGTGTTAAAATGAGGATCAGATGGTACCTTCGCTCTGCATAGTCTCTCAGACGTCCAGAAGCCTGCGGGGGCATCTGGCCTAGTTCCCAGACGTCCGATGGTCACCCCAGACGTCTGGAAGTCTTTCCCGTCGTATGGCATTGCAGCCAGACGTCTGATCCGCGTGGGATGCGAATCTCAGACCCTGCACGTACCCACTCCTCGCTCTCAGTACGGATGGTAGAAGGAACGGAGGAAGTACGAAAATAATTTACCTTTCAGACGTCTGGACAGTCCTCCGGACGTCTGATTCTGGAAAAACTTCCAGAATCAGAGCGCTACTCGCCCTCCGCCCGCGACGCACGGCCGCGCCGCGCCTCGTCCACCTGCTGCTCGAGCTGCAGCAGACCTCCCGCGTCACTCCGTGCCCGCTGTGCCCCCGCCAGCTGGCTCTCGCTGCCCCGGCAAGCTCGAGCCCTCACGGCCGAGCGCCTCCTCCCTCGCGCAGCACCTCCTCCCGCACTCACCGCGGCTGTCGCTGCCGCCGCTCGCTCGTGCTCGCACTCGCTGGAAGAAGAAGGAGGAGCGGAGGTGATGAGAGTGAGGGAGAGGGCAAGGCTTTTTAAAGCCTCGCGGGGGGAGAGAGCGAGAGAGAAGGGCGCAGCCTGCACCCGCAGGAGGAGAGGGAAAAAGAGCATCTGCAGGTTCTAGACGTCTGGTCAGACGTCTGGGTCACCTCCCAGACGTCTTAAAAGACGTCTTGAAGCCGCGTTCGTTACAGGTAGGGATTCAGGAATCGGGTCTAACACGTCATCAGAAGACTTTGCAAGAAATGAGGCGGAGCAACAAGTGTCGATCTCATGCGAGATCAAAGGAGTCCCACTCAAGGAAGCATTGGCCGATAAGTGAGCAGAGGCCCTGCGCAGTAGCACTCAGACCATGGAGGCCCTACATGGCAGCAGCTTTGACAAGTGGAGGTCGTGAGGGCCCTTTTAGGGTGGACTTGAGAACGAGCTCGACGCTGCGGGCAACATCGCCTACCCATGCTGTGGCCATTAGGGCTCACGTGAGATGGAGCGGTGCCTAGGGTTTCCCCCAAATGATCCCCACGTAAGGACAAAGCACTCTTGGGATGTATGCGCCAGCAGCGGTGGTGATAAGGGAGGAGAAGATGGCGGTGGGATTCGCTGATGCTTCGACGGCAGAGGAGTGGTAGGCTGAGAGCGTGGTGGAGGTGTCCCTTGTGGAGGCGCAGGCAACATCGACGATGGTGGCGGCGGTGATTTGCTCCTGTTGCTGCTGGGAGAAGAGAAAGTTGATGGCGATAGCAACGATGCATGATCTCTGGAACAAGCGGTGGCGTATGCAAGAATGGTGCATTAACACCACCATCAAGAATGCTATGATGAAGGAGAAGGACGAAATCGGTGGCATTGAAGAGATCGATGGAGAAGATTGCAGTGAGGACCGGCGAGGATCACGATGACAGGTGAAACTGTGAGCACGTGAAGTCTTCTTCAGCTATCTCTTATGTTATCCCAAATTTTAGTTTCCATGTTGGAAAGGTTAAAAAAAAAGGGAAAAGGAGGAAAAGGTGGAAAGAAAAAAAAGAGAACATGAAAAAAATGAAGAGAAAAAGGAGAGAAAACAAATACAAAAAAGAAAAAAAATATATGAATGTTTGTGAGAAGAAATGGAGAAGCTATTCTCTAGTATCTCATTTCTTATGTTTATGCTCAATGATTATTTTGAATGTTTTTATTTGGTTTTCTTCTCTCATACGAGTATGGGGGAAAAGGGGAGTGTGGAAGCTTGTTGTAGTCACCCTCATTTGGAAGGCTCTTTTGTTCCTGAACTACACATGAGAAATCATAACTCTGGGAGGTTTAGAGTTTCGAGGTTCTTAGAGGAAGAGCCCATTTTAGGTTCCTATGTGGGAGATCCAATTTTGTGGACTCCAGAGAGTGAAATCTAGTTTCTAGGTCTTTAGAGGAAGACCCTATGTCAGGGATACTGAATGGGAAGCCACCAGCACTAGGTCACCAGAGGAGAGGCCATTGTCAGTGCAAGCTACAGTAGTTCCTTCAGTAGCTCCAGCTTGTGTTCCCGCATACAAGCAAGAACCAATTCAGAGAGTCGTGTTGTGTTGTGTAGAGTGGATTTCTCTGTATTACAAGCTGAGAATTCTATGCTTTAGGTTGAGGGGGAGTGTTGAGAGAATTGTAGTGGTTATTTAGTCCCACATAATAGAGTGAGACTTTATTATGTGTGTGGTGGCCTACAAATAAGCGTGTACCCCCCAGTTATTCCTTTGAGAAAAAATATAGAGATACATGCCCTATCAGGGCACTTCTCTCGTGATTTTCTTCCCGCTCTTCGTGAGTAAGGTTTACACGTAAACTCAACGTCATGCATTGATTATTACTTTGATATTTTATGCTTCTGCTTTATGTTAAATGTCAACTATAACAATAATTACAAGTGTAATAGATATTTTTGATATGACATGAAATTTAGGAATCATGTACATTATGATGCAACTTGTTAATTGTTGAAATAAACTCATATTGAAAATAAATAAATAAAAATATATGTATTTCCAACATTTTCGTATAGATAAAAAATATTAAATCAAGCAAGTCAAGCATGATTTGACAAGATCTAGAATGAAATAAAGAATAAATAACATGCAATATCACAAATAAACAAAATGAAGAAAGGTTAGAGATTACTCTGATCGAAGCACCCATTAAGGACTTCCCTTAGAGAAGGTATCGCCTACCGGTGCGTCGAGGTCTGACAAACTTCTCCCAGATACGACAATCCACTTTCAAGATTCGGTGCACTCCGATCTTGGACGTCCTCGAAAGCCACTTTAACAAAACAAAGCCAAGGCAATTTGGTTTCCAACCAAATTCCCGATTGATCTACTAATTTAATGATTTGATCATCCAAAAGCTTCTCATGGATCTCTCAATCTCCTTATGAAAGATCGACAAAAATGATTGAAGATTTTACTACCAATCTCACGTCAAATGAATGCACCAAGAAAGAGAAATAAGAATGAGAGAGAGGGGGAGAGAGTGGGGAGAGCTTTTCTACTCTTGTTATGTGCCAAATGAGTGCCCCATCATGACCCTTATATAGAGCCTACGATTAGACATTTAAGGAAATTCCCGTTTCATGGAAATATGACAATTGATCGACCCATTAAGTTTATTGATTGACCAAAACAATTGGTCGATCAAACTTCACTATTTGGTCGAACAAAACCAATTGATCGACCAAAACAATTGGCCGACCAATTTTATATTTTGATTGACCAATCTAAGTCAAAATCGTGAGATTAAAATCCATAGCAAAAGAGTCAAAGTTCCAAGTTTCAAATTAATTCTCACTCGAGCCCGAGCCCGAGCTGGAGCTGAGGCAAGGGTGGGGCGGGGCGTGCGCGTGTGTGTGTGGTCCTCAGCCTCACCTCTCACTCTTTGCTACATAAGCTATGGGAGGCAGAAGCATTTTACACCCACCAAGAGGTTTGTCCACTTCCAGTATGGGACTAAAAAACCTCTCCCAAATCTCACTGATTTCAACATGAATTCCCACTTCGCCAAGTAACAATTGCATCCCGATTGATGTAATTAGGCTCTCAAATCCAACGTTCCTCCACAAATTCATCGTTGAAATTCAACGATCAATTCCTCGGCTACCACACTTTGCTTTCAATAAAGGTACCTTCCGGTATGAACCCTTACCTGAGTCATTCACCTTCACCACCACAGGAATAAAGTGAAACTAATCTTGAACTTCAGACCTTTGATGTGGGGTGTATAGTGGTGACAACGTGATAAAGTTCTTGGTGATAATCTTCAGGGTTGGTGCTCTTAAGGGCTATGCACCCTATCCTGTTTCATGAGTGTAATCGGGAAAGTCCTTATTCCTTTACTTGCGGCCCACAGTAACACTCACAAAGGTCGCGTTCTACAAGGATGTACTACTCACATCCTGCCATAAAAGCTTGAACCCATTCAGAGCCTTTGCTCTTCCTAAATTTGCAGCTTAAGGCACTCAGGCTTCCAAGAATTGGACTTAGATGTGAAAACATCTAACAATGAGTGCCAACCAGTTCCCCATATAGCTTGTTGTTACCACATTGAACCTACGTTGTGAGATCTCCACTCAGTTAGGTTGGGTTGCTGCTGCGGATGAACTCCCAATAGGTCCCAGTCCCATCCTAAGCCTAGACTTAATTACTAAAGATCTATCAAGTCCTTTAGTAAACAGATATGTTGTGTTGTCCTTGGATCCTATAAATTCCATAGCAATCACTCCTTGAGACATTAAATCCCTTATAGACTTGAGTCTGATTTGGATATGTCTCCTTGTTTTCTGATTAAACTTTGAACTCTTAATCTTTGCTATAGTAGTCATGCTATCACAATGCGAAGATATCGTAGGAATTGACTTACCCACCATAGGGATTTTTGTAAGAAGTCCCTTTAGCCATTTAACCTCAATTCCAGTGGTGTCCAAAGCATATGCTCAGCCTCAAAGGTAGATCGAGCTAAAATGGTTTGTTTTGCAGACCGCCAAGAGACTGCATCGCCTCCAAGGGTAAGGACATACCCTGTAACACCATTACTCCCGGAATCTTCCATTTGACCGATCCAGCTTGCACCACTATATCCTTCCAAAATTGAACAGTTCCCTTTAAGTACCTAAGTACTCGATCTAAGGCATCTCAATGAGTATGGTTAGAACAACTTGTGTATCTGCTCAACTTAGACACGGAAAAAGAAATATCTGGTATAGTATAGTTAGCTAAATACATCAAGCTTCCTATAATCTGTGCATTTCTTAGTTGTGAAATAGGCATTCCACTTTTATTCTTATAGAGAGTTTTTGATGAATCAAAAGGAGTGCTTACAGCCTTGCAATCTTCATAGCCAAATTTCTCAAGAACCTTCTCAACATAATGAGATCGAGAAATAGCTGTCCCCTCTGCTGACCGAATCAGTTTGAGGCCTAGGATCACATTTGCAACACTCACATCCTTCATTTCAAACTTACTACTCAAAAATAAGTTAGTTTCATTCACAATTCTAATGTCTGATCCAAACAATAATATCTTATCTACACATAGGCATAGGACAATACACACATCACCCTTGATCATAGAGTAAACATACCTGTTAGATTTATGACCTACAAAGCCAAAAGATTGTATAGTCTTATCAAACTTTCCATGGCATTGCTTGGGTGCTTGTTTCAAATCATAAAGAGATTTAACAAGCTTGCAAACCTTTTTCTCATTCCCAGGAGCTACAAATCTCTCAGGCTGGTCCATATAGATCTCCGCCTCAAGATCGCCATGAAGAAAGACGGTCTTCACATCCATTTTGTGGATAGTAAGATCATAAATAGAAGCCAATGCAATAAGCATCCAGATAGTAGTTATCCTAGTTACTGGAGAATAGGTATCGAAACAATCAGTTCCTTCCATTTGCTTGAATCCCTTGGCAACAAGTCTAGATTTGTATCTTTCAATAGATTCGTCAGGCTTGAGTTTTCTCTTAAACACCCACTTGCACCCAATAGTAGAACACCTTGGAGGTAAATCAACCAACTCCCAAATGCCATTAGAGATGATTGAGTCCTTCTTGTTCTTATGGCATCTTTCTAGTGCTTAGATTTAGAAGAAGTCATAGCATCACGATAAGTGGGGGGATCACCCTTGATTTGGTAAGTAATAAAATCACTTCCCAAATCTTTGGCAATTCTTGATCTTTTATTTCTCCTAGGTTTAGACTCTTCTATTTGATGGGTTCAGAACGGGAAGAGCTAGCTTCCACATTAGACATCGTTTCCACTTGACCTAGAATAGAACTAGATGTGGTGGCTAGATCGTCTGAAGTCATATTTTGAGGTAATCCAATCTTCATAGGGAAGACATCCTCAAAAAATGTAGCATCGTGAAGCTCAACAATAATGTTGACATCTATGCCTAAAATCTCAGATTTTATAACAAAAACTCTATAGGCATAGCCATTATCAATGTAACCCAGAAAGACCACGTCAACTGTCTTAGGTTTAAGCTTCTTCCTCTTGTGTTCTGGGATAACAACTTTTGTAAGGCAGCCCCACACTTTGAGGTATTTCAAACTTGGTTTCTTGTTTCTCTAAATCTCAAATGGACTACTTTCCTTAGTCTTGAGGGGAACTCTATTTAAAATATGGCATGCCGAATTCAAAGCTTCTCCCACATATAAGTACGTAATCCTGAGCTTTGCAAGAGAAATTTGGCCATGTCAGTTAGGGTCTTATTCTTTCGCTCTGCTATCCCATTAAATTGAGGAGAATATGGGGCCATCACTTCATGAACTATACCAAAAGCTTGACACTATTTATTGAATAAGTTGGACGTATATTCCCCTCCTCTATCTGACCTTAGTCTTTTAAGAGTTTTCTCAGTTTGTGTTTTCATTTCTTTCTTGAAGATGAAGAATTTACTTAATGCTTCATCCTTAGACTTAAGTAAATACATATAGTAGTATATACTACTGTCATTTATAAAGGTGATACACACCATTAAACTCGGAGATATCCGTATGCATCAAATCTAGAACCATAGTATCTATAGTAATAGAGTGAAAAGGCTTCTTAGTTTGTTTAGCCTGCACGTATATCTCACATTTCTTAGATTTATCTATGGTGTGTTCAAAAATCATGTTTAATTTCATCATTCCTTTTAAAGAATTGAAATTTACATGACTTAATCTACCATGCCATGTATCACAAGATTCAATATTATTGCAAACAGATTAAATCAAATGAAAATTAATATTATTTAGAGTATTTCTAAATGATACATCTACATCACATCTGACTCTAAATCATAGATCAAAATCTTTCAAATACTCCTTTCCATAAAATATTTCATGTCTCAACATAACAACTTTATTACATTTAAAGTTTAACTTCAAATCCTCTTTAACTAACAAGGAACCAGAAAGAATATTCTTTTTTACAACAGAAACATGCAGCACCCTTCACTGTGTCAAGACTCGCCCCGAAGAAAACCTTAAGTCCACGTGTCCAAATCCCAGCACCTTGGCTACAGAGTTGTTCCCCATCTTCACAGTTCCACCACTACAGGCCTGATAGGAAGAAAAAAGCGATCTATCAATACAAATATGTACATTGGCTCCAATATCCACGAGCCATTTAGTAGGATCGTGAATAACATCGAGTGCGTGTTTTACTGAGACATGCCCATCGCTAGGCTCGACCTCCTCGGTGATCACATTCACCTGAGGATTCCCATCTGTGGTCTTCTGCTGAGCTTTATTAGAAGGATAATCCTTCTTCCGATGTCCAACCTGCCCATAGTGTCAGTATGGTTTGTTATTGGATTTCTTTTGGATCTTGGGTTTGACCTTCATTTTATTTTTATTATTCTTATTTTTATTTTCCTTGCCTTTAGACGTTATGACATTCACTTTAGACTCTACAGGCATTATAAGTTTCTATTTCCTATGCTCTTCCTCAATAGCAATAGCTATCATCAAATCATCTAGAGAAATCTTTTCCTTTCTATGCTTGAGAGTCATCCTGAAGTCCTCCCAAGATTTAGGAAATTTCTCATTGATAGGCATGACTTGAAACTTCTCAAGAAGCTTCATTTCAGCCTCTGCTAAACCATGTAGCAATAATAGAAATTCATGTGCCTGTTCCGATATCGATTTAACCTTAGCCATTTGGAATTTAAGGAATTTTGCGGCAGAGTATTTTTCAATACCAAGGTCCTCAGTACTATATTTCTTGTCCAACTCCTCCCATAGCCCCTTCGTAGTGGACGTGGATGTGTTGTACACATCAAACAGTACATTAGATAATGCCAATAAGATGCAACCATGACAAATACGGTTGCGCTCATTCTACACATCCACCACCTTTTGACCTTTAGGAGTAAGTTTTTCCTTCTCCAAAATCGGGCAATCTATTTTCAACGTCGAGATCAAACCAATGGTGGTTAGCCAAATTCTCATGCGTTGTTGCCAACGCTTGAGATTTGCCCACCAAATTTCTCTAGCATATTAGATAAGTCTACACATGATTTGAAAGTCATTTCCGACATCCCAAATATTTTAAATTTAAGCGATACCTTCTCTAAGATTGTAATAAATGCATATAGGAAATAAATAAATAAAAACATATGCATTTCCAACATTTTCGCATAGATAAAAAATATAAAATAAATTAAGTCAAATATGATTTGACAAGATCTAGAATAAAATAAGGAACAAATAATATGCAATAGCAGAAATAAACAAAATAAAGAAATGTTAGAGATTACTCCAATCAAAGTACCCATTAAGGACTTCCCTCAGAGAAGGTATCACTCCTCACAATACCTGTGCGTCGAGGTCTGACGAACTCCTCCCAAGATATAACGATTCACCTCCAAGATTTGGCATACTCCAATCTTGGATGTCCTCGAAAATCACCTCAGAAGAACGAAGTCGAGGCAATTTGGTTTTCAACCAAATTCTCGATTGATATACTAATTTAATGGTTTGATCAACCAAAAACTTCTCGTGGAACTCTCAATCTCCTTGTGCAAGATCGAAAAAAGTGATTAGAGATTTTTTTATCAATCTCACGTTGAATGCATGCACCAAGAAAGAGAAATAAGAACGAGAAAAGGGGAGAGGGTGGAGAGAGCTTTTCTGCTCTTGTTGTGTGTCAAATGAGAACCTCATCATGGATCTTATATAAAATCTACGACCAGACATTTAAGGAAATTCCTGTTTTATGGAAATGCGGCAATTAATCGACCAATTAAGTTCATTGATGAACCAAAATAATTGGTCGATCAAACTTCACTATTTAGTCAACCAAACTAAATTCATTAATCTACCAAAACAATTGGTCGACTAATTTTACATTTTGATCGACTAATCTAAGTAAAAATTGTGAGATTAAAATCTATGGCAAAAGAATCTATGTTTCAAGTTCCAAAATAATTCTCACTCGAGCCTGAGTCGGGGTGGGGTGCGCGTGTGTGGTCTCCAACCTTACCTCTCACTATTTACTACATAAGTCATGGGAAATAGAAGTCTTTTACACTTACCAAGAGATTTATCTACTTTTAATATGATACTAAAAAACCTCTCCTAAATCTTACTGATTTAAACATAAATTTAGACATCATCATATAATAATTACATCATAATTGATGTAATTAGATTCTCAAAATCAACATTAATATGTATACTTAGAGGACTTTTTTTTCCTAAAAACAAAACATGCGGGATACAATGTATGACATGGTGAGATTCATATAGAAATTAAAATTGGAGGCCTTTTTTTATTTACGTGATTAGTTTTCAAAGTTTTTGTCACGAGCATAATCGAAAGTTTTAAGCCTCTTGTGTCAATGGGCATGGAAAAGATGTAGACCACATATAGACAATTGTCCCAGGTTAAGCAAGGCATAAATGTATCGGTTGGAAATTAATTTCGAATCAGAACTTTATTTGACATCATTCCTTTTTAAGTTATATTAATATAAAGATCTAATTTGTTCATTCCTATATGAATTTATATCTATTTAAGATATAAAGAGAGCTTTTATAAATTAACTCTCCAAATTCTTTTCCCCTTCCGAGATGAGACCATTTAACATTACAAACTCCAACATGAAATGGTGTATTACTGCAAATAAAGGCCTCCTAAGTCAAGACAATTAAGTCAAAACCCTCGTAAAAAGTAGCCTGAGTTATATTATAAATTAAAAATATTTTCTAAAATAATCACTCGCAATACTTAGATAAATATTTGTTAAGATATGTTTACCGAGGAAAATTCTTAAGATTTGTAAGGTAATATTTCTTTGTTATTACTATATACTAAAGACAATCCCAGACGAAAATTATAGCTTGATAAATATCCTTGAGTTAAACCAACTGTTTTGATAGTGTTTTGTTAAATTGAATTTATACATCAAGATAGATGCTGCCTGTTTATTTAAGACATGGTGTGGTATAGATTATTTTTTAGTAAGAAGGTGGATTTTTACTTAAAAGGGCTAACCAGCCCAAGTTCGAGTAAAACACCTGCAAAGAAAGTTAACCTTTTCGGGCCATATAACTTAAAATTACAATACCATATTCAAAGTAGAGGTAGTCTCATGGGCTAATTGGGATTGGGGGTGATTTGGGTTTCACCGTGACTCCTGATGTGTTCCTTCCCCGTCGAAGGTGTCAAATTATGGCAGCGAACGCTCGTGCAAACTTTTGAACGGGGAGTCCAGACCTCCCTCCTTCCCACTGTGCCATGTTGTGCCATTTTTAATTATATTACATTGAGCCATCGTTTTACATGGACCTGGATGGCGTTTCTGGATTCTTTCCAAAACGTTCGCATCCCGCATTGTGGTTTTAAAACCTAATCTTCTAACAATTCGCCTGCACGTTGAGCAGCAGAGGGATGATTCACTGTCATAAAATTGATAAATAAATAATATACTGAAAGCCCACCGTTTTGTAACGCCATGGAACTCAGAAGATGATGATGGTTGACTTTCTTCGTGGCAGACACCAGAATGTCGAGTTGCACAAGAATAAAGGTTCCGTTTGGCGAGGGTTTAAAGGGGGATATTAATCCTACGGCTATGTTTGGTAATGAGATGAAGGGGGTTAAAATAAAATAAATAAAAATGATATCTATGTGAATAAAATAATTATATAATGATGCGATGTAAGTAAAAAATATTAGTGAATATTTATTTAATATTAAAAATGAAAGTAAAAGATATGGTGGATATTTTTTAATAATAAATAAAATAAAAATGATTAAAATTTATTATATAAGAATTTACATTAAAATAATAAAAAAATTAAAATAATTAGTTAACTCCTGTGCCAAATGAGACCTAGTGTAACGGCTAAACGCTACAATTTGTGAATAGTGTGGGGCTGGGCTTAACAAATCGGAAGAGCTTGCGGCTTGACCGATGCAGGTGGATGTGATGAGACATGATGGCACGGGAAGCGATGTAATCAGTGGAAACCCGCTCTGACACGTACGGAGAGACGAGATACTGTAGTTATGTTTGATTTTAATCCGTCGCTTGATTCGCTTTCTTTTTACATTGGATCAAGTAGACTTAATTTAAGATAAAATTATTTTATTTTTTTAAAAAATAATTTTAATTTATTAAAATATCTAAATAAATTAATTTATTTATCTCATCATTTATTATGCTTCTTAAATTCATTCCAGAGATTTATTTTTCTTGCCAAACGGAGCCGTGTCTCCCCCAACTTTCGTGTCATCTCTCTCTCTACGCGGCCTTCCAACTCACCGCGGCACTCTCTCTCTCTCTCTCTCTCTACCCCGAGCGTTTCCTTTTCCACGAGAAGGATTAATTGATCGTGAGGCAATTGCGGGGGAGGGGAAACGGAAACGCCAACCTTATTTATTAGTGACCGAGTCAAAATGTAGGCAATAAGGGAGGCCAACATCAATATTTTATTGTGACAATTTATGAAAATGGTCGCAAAAAAATTGCTACGAGAAATCGAAAGTCCACAAGGTAAAAGGTTAGTTTACCAAGGAGTTATATCTCTCTCTCTTCTTCTTTTTCTTCTTCTTCTTCTCTTTTTTCAAGGATAAGTTTTGGTTACTTCACGAGATAACTTAATACCTTGTGACATTCTTACCTCGTAATAAGTTAACCCGTGTTTATTCAATGGTTGATTTATTTTCTTAAATTTGCTCATACATTCCATAATCTTTGTTCAATAAATATAAATAAGAGTTATCCCCATATTATAAAGAAATTAACTTATATTAACCATCTCCTACTGTAAACCACTAGCCTTCAGATATTTAGAGTTAGTTTACTTAAAGAGTTAAGGAAGTGGTGTTAAGAAATGTAAAATTAGTATTAACCTTCAATTGTGTTTACTTATAGAGTGGTGTTAACATCAATTTACGTTTACTTGAATTGGTGTTAAGTTGGAATGTTAATCATTGTAGCGTTTACTTGATAGGGATGTTAAGAATTTAAATCAGAAATCATGAGAACATAATAAAACCATGGTACTTAAACATGAATTTACCTAACACCAATAACAATTAATATTGGACAAATAAGTGTTGAAAGCACTTAATTATTGTTAACAAAAAAGAAGTTAGCCTTCCAAATAAATAAAAGTTAATCTCTCAAAAAAGATATTAACCTCTTAGGTAAATTAACCCTTAAAAATTGATAGATATTTTTCCCTTTCCATTTTAAGAATCTCCGAGGCTCCTGAGTTCGACGGCATCTAAACCATGTCGAAAAACTCTATTCAAGTACATCTTCAACCTCTTAAATTAAATAGGAAACTGGTGTGTAATCGATCTAAACGCTTAATTGGACAATAAAAGTTAAAATCAGTGAGAATTAATTAAAATCAGATTATACGGATCGATTTGATTAGATGGGATATTTGATCTCATCATTATCTTGAGAGTTAAAAAAGGAAAATTGTAGGTAACCGTGTGCACTTCACTTACACTTTTCACGAAGATGATATCTTTTATTTTTATTTAATATATATTAAACAAATAATTTATTTTAATGTAATTATAATTACAAAATAATTATTTCTTTTATATATTTCAATTAATTTTTTTATTAAATATCAATTCAATGTAGTTGAACCTAATTAAATCAATATAAACTCAACCAAAATGTTTTTTTATGGATTTTTTTCATGTACTTACTTCAAACTAATGTTATTATCAATTCAACTAATATAAATTACTGATCGAATCATTAAAATATCAAATTAACACAAGATCAATTCAATAATGGAATCAATTTTAAAACATTAGAGTGAATCCAACCTTCCTCGTTAACCCCAAACAAAAGAAACCATGATATATATTCCAAATCAAATTGACGCCTCACTTTTATCTCACATTATTCCATCGCTTGTGATTTTCCATCCATATATCATTTGGGTAAAAGAATTTACAGAGAGAAACAACTCCAGATATATGGAGTTACTCCTACAAATGCTCCATAAAGGAAAAAAGTTCAGGTATGTACTTGGTTTAGGGAATAAAATATAATAGCGGTCTAATATGCCTTGACTCACATCATAAAGTAGTTACGTATATATTTTAAGTCATTTCAATAAATTATTGGAAAATTTAAATTTATTCCGCTTTAGGTTAAGGGTTGTTAATCGCATCACACTATTTCATCTTTAATGGATTTAGATTTAGTATTATTCAACTCAAGTTGGAAAAAAATTGAACATGAATCTCATATTTAAATTTGATAATGAATCGAATACTTTTTTTTCTGTTGAATTTGAATCATTTGATTCGATGTATACATATGTGAGCATGTATGCAGCATAAACACAAAGAATATTTTTTATTTAAAAATATAAAATAAAAATAAAAAAATATAAAATAAAATTCCTTCCGAACAAACCCCTCAAGCCACCTAAAATTTTTACCCCTCCCATTACCCGCACTCCACGTGTACGTAAATGAATGAAGCAATGGCCCAACCACCAATCCTCATTGGAGGGAAAAAAAACATCACTCTTACCAAGTAAAAAAGTTCCTTGTTGACGTAGCTGTCTCAATTCCTAATAAATATTGACTTTAAGGTCTCCAAAAAGGATACATCACTCTTTCTTCATCAATGATAATCTCATATTAATTGCTTATTACATAATGGAAAATATTTCGTGACATCTTTTTCTCTTATTGAAAAAGATCACATATCTCATAACATGCTATGTAATTGAGATGTGTCAAATATTTATATGAATGTGTGTAAGATTCAATATACAAAATAATATCCCTTCGTCACTTCCCTTATCTAATATAAGTAGATGATAATATTCTCTTGTTGAAGTCAACCCAAGATGTTGTAGAAACAATTTCAGAAATACAGGCAACCAGGTATACAGTAGAACAGTCACCTCATAATTCCTGACGCATCATGTGAAACATATTAATCATAGAAACAAAATATCTCAGGTGGTTAATAAAACATTTCTGACATCCCAGAGAAAAGAGTGCCTATTCCATGGAGATGGCTACTGCTCATTACTCTTGCCATATGTAGGAGACATGCGGTGCGACAACGGAAATATAATCTTCCAATAATATTATGTGATGGAAATCTTTGAATTAAAATACAGGACAATAGTAAAATGATTTAGAAATTCAAGCCCAGGACTTTTTCCATTGGCATTGAATAATATTTCATGCTTTATCTTGTAGTTTAATGATTAACCAAAGTACAGGACAGACAACTAATACTTGCATTTCAAAGTTCGAGAGAAATTTGGCATAATCATAAACTAAAAATTCCATGATGACTAAAACATGCATATTGCCTTTAAGTGCAATAACCTGATCCAGGATAGTAACGTTGGATGATGGATAAAAACATCTTCAAGTACCATAAAAAGGTCTAAAGGCTACTCACTCCAGGTATCTTTAGGGGTGATTTATGGAGGGGGATAATCCCTCTTTTTGAAAGTTATCCCCTTTTTATGGTAGGGGTTACTCGAACCCCTCTTTGGGTTGCTATCTCATTTTAAGGGAACCTGCATTCGCTCCCGAGTTGGCACCACCCTCGTTCTGACCCTCATTTTCTCTCTCTCCCACTTCCCCTCTTGAGATGTTATTGTCCCAATCTTGCTCCTCTTCGTCCTGCGAGCACATGGCGATATTAGAAACCCTAGCAAGAAGGCTGTCAGCCTAGTGGAGGCAAGGCCTTACACGACCTTTATTTGCCTTTTGTGCCATGCGAGGTTTGACTCCTCCTCCATGTATGTCGATTGTCTTGTATCTGTAGCAAAGGCTCAGTAGGTAGTCATTACTACGACCCCTCTTCCGAGGGGTTCTTGGTGCAATTTTCTCTGGAATTCGTGATTTCGGGTAGTAGCTCTCGTGAATGCATATTCTGAAATCACTTTGTTTCTATTGACTGATTTGTCTTTGGTTGTTGAATGCATTCATATTTTCGATACCTCCAACCTCTATAAAAAACGTTATCTTTGTTGTTCCCCTTTCCACACTACCTTCAAACCCTACTCATGTGGGGTTTCTTTCTATTTCGATTGTTTATCAGGTTCATGTCATTTTTGTGTTGTCTAATTAGTTGTTGGTTATTCATGGTGAAGCTTCTCTTTCAAAACTATTGTGGGTTGGGTTCGTGGAGGCTGTAGGGTTTGCAATTTTAACTATCTGAGAGCTTGAATCAACTATTAAGGTAAGAATTTCTGTGAGCTTTTATATAGAGTAACATGTGTACTATTAGTTGATTGGCCTCTTGATAATTGATGAGTGAACATCTTTCTTGTGCTTTGATAATTGCTTTGTTGTTTTTAGTTACCGAGTTTAACATGTACATTTATATAATCTTTTAATACAAATTTGGCTTGCAAATAAAGAAAGCAACAATGGCTTTCTACTTTTAATCGGTTGCTTTGTCAACGTTGACGATAGCCAAGCTATTTGCAGTTGTTTTGAGAGGGCTATTTATAATTGTTGGGCTGTTTATATGGTGGAAGTGGACCATCCTACTGCTGTATCTTGTACCAATAAGCCCTGCCTTGTTGCTGGCTTTTTATCTTGGCGAACAAATTGGTAGAAGATCTTTGGACTATAGAGTTATTTCTGAGGCATTAGCCAGTAACATTTTATTCAAAACCCATCTGGAGTATGTTATACTTTCACATGTTTTATTTGGAGAAGGTAATAAAATACAATGGCCGACAAACTATTTCCCTGGACGGACCTTCTGCCTTTTGATTCCATTATCACACCTTCCTTATTTATGTTACTATGGAAGATAATTAATTGTTTGCAGTTCAATAATCTCTTATAGGAAGTTAATGCTAATTCTCATTATGAGGATATCACTGTCTCATTTTATTGCACATATTAGCTTTGAAAAAAGAGATTGGTAGAAGAATGGTTAGCCTCTCCATTTACTCACTTTGTAGGTGAACACATCAAGTAGTTGAATACCTGATTTATGTTCGTAGGAAAAAAGGAAAACGACAATGTAATCGTTAAGCAGCATGTGGTTACCATGAGTCAAGTGTGGCAACCCCAGTTGTTTTCACCGATTATTGAGCTTCATTTGTGGAGTACCATTTTTGAGGTAGAGAAGTTGTGAATCACAATGTTTAGGTAGAAATTCATGTCAAAATCCAGACAATATTTCATGTTAATCTCAACCACAAGGTTCTCTTGCAAGTAAAGAGGCCACTAAGCTAAACTATTCTGATGAAATATATCGGTTTCATTTCTGAAATAACAAACGTGTTAACTTGGAATAGACCAATTTACCATATATATCATGTGAAAAGGGGAATAGTTAACCTTGCCTTGTCAAGCAAGATGATCTCTTTTCTTGCAAAGTCAACGATGAAGAGAGAAAAGACCTTTTTTCTTTGGATATCAGAAATAGGATGTTAGATATCAATAGTTGCAGACCGACTGCAAGCCTGTTTAGATATCAATAGTTAGAAGATGAGCCCCTTGATGAGAAGCCTATTTAGACCAACTGCTTATGCAGTTGGGAGCATTATTGTACACTCAGATCTTGAGTTCAGCCCTAGTCTTTACAAACATATGAATAATAGACATTCACGTTTCAATTCGTTAATCAGAAAATAGCCTTTTGGCTTGCAAAACCATCTGAACAAATCTTACCTTTATTTGTTCAATTTTCCATGTTTGCTTTTAATACAAACCCACTAATCACTCCTTTTGCATTCAAACTTTTTGCCTTTGTTTTTCAAAATAATTCACGGCTTTTGCTTTTGAAATAATCCAATTGTATGGATTTAATCTCTTTTAAAATTGTTGTCAATCTCAAAGTCCATTGTACCTGATCTTTTGTTGTTTTTATTTGAATCTTTCGCTCCTATAATCCAATAGAAAATTTTGTCTGACTTCTGAGTATGTTTTTCAGCTTGTTCATTTTGATCTATGTAGATAATCTTTCATTTTCAGTAACCTATTTGAAGTAAGTGTTGATTTCTCACTTGATTTCTCACTTGAAAAACCATTTGATTAATGAGAACCCGTATACTGTATACTTGCCATTGCCTTCCAATTCAGATTTGGTGTGATCATTTTTGGAAATAACTTGATTTTGAAGTTGATGTAGTGTTAATTTTATAGTGCACCTATATATCAGTTGGTGATCGAGCTCCCAAGTTATCAGGAGACTCAACTCAAAGAATTGATAGAGCAATCACATAGAAAATTGGTGATCCAATTCCACTTAAAGGGATGTACGTCTGGGTAGGGAGCGATGCTTCTAATATTTCACTATGCTTTTCGCATATGATACAATTGCTCTGGCTTTTCTCTCTCTAATTGCATAAAAAAACAAAGTTCTCTCATCTTGATATTTATAATATAAAATCACCTCTCGTAATGGACCTCGCGGTCTTCGCCGCTTTTGCTGCTAATTGGCTATTAATAGCATTTAATTGGTTAATTAGCGTGGACCGTTAGTGCCGACACTAAAGTAACCATCGTCTCTTCAAATACGACCAATTGGGTTGAATTTGCTCGGATTTGCCAGGATGTTGAGATCGCGGGATCAGGTTGGATTTGGTGAACCCATGATCCAGTTGGGTTTGCCATAATCCACCTAGATGTCAGGTGAACGAGTAGTTGGGTCCACTGAAACATCGGGCAACCGGATCCCATGAGTATTGTGTGAAGTTTTAATTTGAGAGTATTTTTTGTCCTTCATCAGTTGGGTATCTCACATAAATAGTGGTTTTTGGGAACATATTCTTGGCTTGCTCGTCGATATGCAAATTCCATGCACTGAATTTGGCATCTTGTGGTGATACTGCCGTTAGGCCTGAAACTTGCCGTCCTCCTATTGGAGGAGAAACGAGCAGTCCATTACCTCTTTGTTAGGTGTTGAGTCTTTGACTAGATATATGACCTACAAGAGTGTTGGTTTGTGGATACATTTCATCAACCCCCCTCTCTTCCACACCCCCCCCCCCCCCCCCCCCCCCCCCCATTTGTCTTTGCAATTGTTTTGAGGATTGAAGATTTCTTTTCAATACGTAAACGTCGAATGCCATTTTATTTTTGCCAGTTTTTAACTATAACGTCGAATGCCTTTGATACCTTTGTCTTCAACTGAGAATTGGTTCTTTCATTTTACCATATCGAAGCTTAAAGTACTGCAAGATATGCATCAACTGCAAGTTATTTTATGAGCATTTATATACATGTATTTTGTCTTCTATATTGATGAGTATATTGCGAAAAGAAATGTATGTAGATTGCAACAAGTACATGGTAATAGAGTATTGTAGATGGGCCTATTGCCTTTACCCACTATAGCGATGTATGCTTTTTGTGATGGTTTTCAATCATCGCATATTCCATGAAAATCATTGTATTATGTCGTTGTGAAAGTGTGTGTCGCGTTAGTGTATACACGACGATTTTGATTTCAAACCATCGTACTTTACACGACGATTTTAGCAATTGCCGTCTATAGTTATAAACTACAATTCTTTTACAAAATGTCGTGAAGTACCATTAAACGACGGTTTTGATGACCTCGTCTATGATGCACATGAATTATAGATGACGGTTGTTAAACCATCGTGTAATTCTCTAAACGATGGTTTTCACATAATTGTCGTTTATATCAAAACAACGGTTTTACACAGAACCGTCGTGTATATATGTGTATTTTTTTCTATATAATATAGGTAATTATAGAATCTTATAACATCTTAAAACATATGCAACATACAAAACACATACAATATAAAAATTTCAACATACAACATGGAACATAAAACATTCAACATACAACAAATATATAAACCTAATGAAAAAAGTATACCATAATGTCAAACTATACATAAAAAAAATACAAAACCTAACTAACTATTATGACCCGGTTCTCGTATTCCTACAGGACTCGAGACCGGCTCGCCTCGATTAATCCCAAGACCTAGTCGTCCAACAAAAAATAACCAAAAGAAGGGAAATAAACCACATTCACACATGCAATATAACTAAGTAGGAGAAAAGTACAAAGCAATAATGAAAATAGAATAACTGTTTCAGTACATGCCACCACAACATCAACAACAACTGAAAGTAGAAAGGAAACAGGAATAGCAGAAACAGTAAACTAGGTATTCATTACTTACTACAACAGTAGAGAAAAAGAAAGTGCTGAAAGAACGACTACGGTTGGGTTCGGCTGGGCCCAGCACCCTCTACAGCTGGAAACTCAGGCTATTCAACTCCTGGTCCTGAACAGTGATATGAAAAGACAGAGTCAGCGAACGCTGAGTAGAGTGGTGCTTATATTATCTAAGTACAAAAATAGTAAAAATAACATATTTAATTCTCATTTCTATTTATCTCATTTATATGTTTCTGTTTTATCTATTTCTCAAAGTAATCAGGTATTTCTTGATCTTGCATGTTCCTCGTGGGAATAATCTTGATTGTCGTCTTTTACGTAGAGTAGAAGGTACACGTGGTACTCTCCTGGCTGGGAGAGTCCCTTGTGGTAGTCTTACACCCAATCAACCACCCTGAGGTCACTGTCAAGATGTAGCAGTAACTATGGCACGCGTGATAAGCGCACAAGTAGCTACCCTGCACTGATACACGATCAGTTGTTTCCACTAGCGGGTACGCTCAAAGTACAACATGGAACAGTATAGGGCCTTGCCCTCTTAGAACAAGGGTCTCGCCCCTCCACAGTCCGCGCACCCTCGTCTGACTACCCCAGTTTGCTCAGAGGGCCTAACAAGTCGGTGTAGGGTGGCTAGCTAAACCTCTAGTCCCATAGGGTGGCTAGTTCCCTCCCTACACTAGTAGCTCGCCTCGGTACCACGTATGCGAGGGCCAACAGGAGTCTGTGTAGAGTGGCCAATCCTAACCCCGGGTCTCAACCCAAGGGAGGCTAGCTCCGCTCTACACTAAAAGGGGACAGTTGCTCTCCTTAGTACCACGTACTCAAGGGCCAGCACACTTCCCGTCTACATTCCAAATTCCGTTTATCCACAGGAGTTCTACTCCTAATTCTCCTTAGGGTTCATGCTCATATTCACCTTATTTATCCAAATCCAAGTCTCATGTTTCATAATTCATTTCTCATCCATATACAGGCAGCTCGTGCTTTTATAGTTCAATTCTCAATAACATGCAACTGGTGGTTTCACAGACAATTACTCATTGAATATAGGAAATTCATATTCTAATAGGTAACTCGTAATTATATTATAGGCATTTGCTAGCAATTTATCTTAACCATGCATCCAAGTAAACAGTACAATACAAACAGGCTTATTCATTTCTCTACCCTAGGGTTCATTCCACATCCTAGAGTTCCATTCGACTATTTCAACCAAGCACATTTTTATTTAATTATTAATAACTGAATTAAACCACTCTACCGGGTATCACGAGAGGAATGGGGGCCTGTGCCGCAAATCTCGTCGTCTCCGTAGGCCCTAAACATGCCACCGGCTGGCAACCTATACTAGCAACCAATGTACATTAGACAGGCTCAAAATAGTAGGTTCTCAATACGAATACGTAGAGGAACTCGAGTAGAAAATAATGGTACTTCGTTTGCGGAATTCTGATTACGTTTGGGCCTTAAATAAGCCAAAAACGTGATTTCTGATTAAAATTAGACATCTGGGACTAATCCCAGACATCTTAAAAGATGTCAACACTCACCTTGCCTCTCCTGCAGTTGATTAAACATTCAGACCTCCTCTACGACCATCTGAGGATAGATCAAGATGTCGGATAAGGTCTCCGATCCTCTGGAAGCACCTCTGGACATCTGGTGATGTGATCAGACGTCCAAAAGTGCATGGGGAAGCATTCCACGTTCCTCCCCAAAGCTGCACCTGCGTACACAAATGCAGGTGTGGTCAGCCGACAACGACTCCTGCGTTGAGATCTTCTGCATTGGAGAAATCAGCACAAGAACGTACGTACCTCACGCGATATGTGCTCTCAGATGTCCGACCTTAGCTTCGGATGTCCAGGTGCCTCGCCAGATGTCTTCTCGTCACGCCAGACGTCTGATACTAGAAAACTTCCAGTATCAAAACCTCCTCGTAGCCTGCTCTGCTCGTGCCTCCACCCACGACGGCAGCTCCAGCCGTTACAGGAGCTTGGGTAGCTCCTCGCCAACGTCCTACACGCGTGCACGCACCCGCCGCCGGTCGGGCGAGTGCCGTCGAGCTCCCGAAGGTCCTTCGACCTTCCACGCTCTCCTCCTTCCTCTCTCTCGCTCTCCCTCGCTCGCCCCCCCTCTCGCGTCTCTCTCTCAGACCTCGCCGCTGCTGCACAGGAGTGCTGGAGGTGGTGGTTGCTATGGTGTGAGGAGAGGAGAAGAGAAAGGAGGGGTATAAATAGGAGGGGAGTAGGGTTTGCGGGGGTGAGGGAGAGAGAGGGGGCATCCTCTACGTGCTGCCTGTGCATAGAGCGTAAAGCGCAATACGAAATAATCCACTTTCAGACGTCCGGAGATGGGTCCAGACGTCTGACTAAAACTCCAGATATCTTAAATGGATAAAACGTAGCGGGTCATTATACTAATGACAAGATAAATAATCTAAACCTACCCCCTATCTTGCTTCACCATTTCCGAGGTCGTCGTCGTCTCTGCGAGGTGGGTAGCGATAGGAAGTGTGATCCTGACCACTGCCCTGTAATAAAGCCATCATCTCTCTCATCTCCGCTCTCTGCTGCTCCATCTCCTTCTTGTACTCCTCCATGAATTTCTTGGCATCTTGCCAAGCTTGAGTTTGCTGGTGGAACTGTGAGGTGACATCATGGAGTTGTTGTAGAAATTTGCCCTACGAGGAGGGGGTGATGTAATAAATTACGGAAATAAAATATAAAACAATCTCACAAAATTCAATCACACAAGGTACACAATTATTTTTAGGTGGAAACCCAAATCGGGTGAAAACCACCACCTAACCCTCATGAGTTAGGATTTTTCGATCAACCAAGTTGATCAAATCCACTAAACGAATCGCTTAAACGAGGGTGATTCAACCTCAATTACAACTACGGTACAAGTGCGAGGGTAGTGTTCCTCAACCCCTTCTCTTCACGAGAAGGATTTTGTCCCACGAAGGAGACAGGAATTCGCAAAGCGAATACCCAAACAAATAACAAAGATAAAATAACAAGTATAGTCCTATAGAGCCAACAAAGATTTAAACCTAGCTTCTATAGGAATTAGGAAACTCTCCTTTGCAAGGAGTGCGTTGAATCGATGACGTGGGTGTGTGAGCCACGCGACGGCGCAACGTTGCTCTCGTGAACTACGGTGGGAGAGCGGGGGCGCAAAGGTTTGATGCTCTCAAGATGTAGAACTTGAGCTTGGAGAGCAAGAGCTTCTTTTTGGACACAAAAGAGTGGAAAGTATGTTGCTTGGGTGTGTCTTATGTATCTAGGTGTGTCTTTGTGTGCAAGAGGTTCCTCTCTATTTATAGAGGCCTTAGGAAGGCTTTGGAAAGCTTCCATAGTCGTTGGGAGCAAAGCCCAAGAGAATCAGGCCGAAATCAAGAACAATCATTGCACTGACAGGGTTATCAGATGTTTGATCCTGCCATCAGATGTCTGGAAGATTAGTATAAGACATCTGGGATAAAAGTCAGACGTCTGATTTTAGGCGGGTTTCTTCCTGACTTGAATCAGATCTAAATAGGGTTCTAGTGCAAGTCCATCAGACGACATATAGGACGTCTGGAAACCTAGTTTTTCGTGGGAATGGATTTCCAAGAAAGTGCAACGGCTAGAAAATCTCTGAGAAGAGATTTTGGGTCAGTCGAGGCAAGACGATCATCTATCAGACGTCTGGAAAGGCTTAAGGACGTCTGATAAGGCTCTAACGGTCATATCCACCAGTGTTTGCTAAGCCAGCCCACGGTCCACTAATTGGATGTCTGGCAAAGTCATCAGACATCTTCTAAGACGTCTGGACTAATGTCTGGACGTCTGATTTCATCAGACAGAGCTAACTATGTCCATCCTAAATGTTATCAGACATCTGAATCAACAGTCAGACGTCTTAAAACATATTATTAGACGTCTGATTTTGGAATTAGACATCTGGAACAACTGTTTGAATCTATATTGGTTTTCTAAGTTCTCCATAGAAAACCTAAGTGTCCTAGGGTTGTGCCGGTGTTCCTAGGATTACTGTTAGGGTACTTTGAGGCTCTTTAACATGATGTTCTAAGGAACAAAAAGAGCAAGAAACTAAAGACAAAAGTACAAGAAGGAAATAAACAGAATTTGACGCGACGATAACTAGGTTTTGTTATAGAGTTGTAGTATAGCCAGTTATTGCCATCATTTCAAATATATAATTTTTTACTCGGAAAATAAAAGAGTTCCCGAGGTCGAACTCAGGGAGCAAGTCGTATTCTAGGGGTACAAATTCTTATTACAAAAATAAAGAGAGAGAGAGATGAAAATTTGGCTTCTTCTTCTTCTCTTCTCTTCTTCCTCTTTGGCTTTTGGTTTCTTTATCTCCTTGTGGTCTTCTTCTTCTGCCTTCTGCTCTTCAGATCTTCTTCTCGTGCTCTCTTCTTCTGCTTTTGCTGTCAGGACGTCGTCTCTCCTTCTTTCTTCTTTTTCTTTCTGTCTTCTTTATCTACAGCAGTGGGTGATGTTCTTCTTCTTCTTTCAGCTCTTGTTTCTGCTTGTCTCTTTCTTTTTCTTTTCCCTTGCGGTCCTGTTCTTCTTCCTCTTTTCGCCATTCAGAGCGTTGTCTGATTTTCCAATCAGACGACTTAAACCGCCGCTGCTACAGTGCTCGTCCTTCCTTCAGCTTTCGTCGTCCTTCTTCTCTGCCTCGCTCGTCTTCTTCTTCGCTTGTGCCTGCACACTTCAAAGCTCTCGTCAGCGGGCAAAAACCTACTCTACCCTCCCCTGCCCCCGCGTTTCTCTCTCACAGAAGCCGCTCTTAGGAAAGCTCTCCCAGAGCTGCCGGGTAGTCAGGTACGGGTCGCGCCCGGGTCCAGGCCCACCGGCGTGCGTGGTGGGCGAGGAGTGCAGGTCAGGCTAAGTCGGGTCGGGCCAGGTCCGCGAGGCATGTGTGCGGACGAGGCCGGGTAGTCAGGCGGGTGAAGGGGACCTCACCCCGTGAACTGAGGCGAACAGCTTAAGGCACTTTTTGCCTTGAAGCGCCCGTTCGCCTCAGTGGCTTTCCGAGGTGGGACTAAATGTCCCACCCCAATTTGGATGCCTGCGCAGAGGAAGCAGCGGCAGTCGAGGCGAAGCGTGGGGGATTCGCGCGAGAGCTTCAACTCGACTGCAGCCTGGTACTTCGCGAAGACGCCTCGCACTGCCTGGGAGCGTGACCTGGGCGTGGTGCACCTGGGGCAGCAGGTGAAGAAGCTGCTTCGCTTTAACAATGGCGGCGGCGAGCGCAGGTACCTGCCCACAGAGAAACGGCCTCTCGGCCCAATCAGAAACGCGGAGGACCTTCGTCGTGGTACGGTGAAGGTGGTCGGGGGGTGTGCAGGCGGCGGGGCGGAGCCTAAGGGCCGCCCTAGGTCGAACTGCAGGTTGGGAGATGGGTTTGTTCGGTGGAGTTGCAGAGGGTGATTTGGGGGAAGTGGAAGGGCGGAGGTTGATCAGGGTGAGGAGGCGGAGGTTCTGCGGTGGTCGGTGAGCCGTGTGGGTTGCTGGAGTGATGGGAGCAGGTCGCCGGAGCAGGGGCCGAAGGTGGAGAAGGTGAGGGCGATTGGTCGGATCGGGGCAACAGTAAAGATGTAAAGTGAGGAAAAGGAAGAGGGGAGGAAGAGGAGAAGTTCTGACCTAGCTACGGAGACGAAAGGGTCTGGAGCAAGGCGGCAGTCGTATCGACTGTCGCCGGAGAAGAAGATGCCCGGGGGAAGGGGCGGCGGCGAGGAGAGGGCCGGAGAGGCGCCAGCTGGGTACGGCGTGGCGCGGGAAGAGCGAGGGAGGACAACCCTGCAGCTGGTAGTGCGGCAGAGCGACGAGGAGGAAGAGGAGAGGCCGTCGGAGCTGGAGGCTCCCTGTCGGAGTGGGAAGAGAGGAAGTGGGGGTCTTTCTCCGTCAGGACCGAGCTCCCTTGAACGGTGGAGCGACGGGGGGTACTTATAGGGTAGAATCAGAGAGGAGGGCGGAGGGAGACGACGTGTCTCCCTCGCCGGAGGACGCCGGAGATGGGGACCCATACCGTCGGGGACCCATACCGTCCGTGCGTTCGCACGGCCGGTATGGTGGGTTGCAGCGACCAGGGGGGTGTTCCTGCGACGGCTGACGACGCAGGGCACCCCCGGTTTACTTGCCAGACCCTCCCCCTTACCCTACGCGGCGCCATGCTCCGCGCAAGGTCACCGGAGCATGGTGCTGGTCAGGTTTTGGCAGGAGGGACCTGAATGCAAAGAACGAAGGAGAGTTAGGGGTAGAAATGTGAGGGTTCAAAAGTTGAGGGTCAAAAAGTAAATAAATGAGGACCAAAGTGTAAAGTTGGTCAAGAAGGTTTCCTCCTAGGCTCAAGTTTTTATACATGAATAATTGGGGCTTAAGGATTATGATGGTGAATTTTATTTCCATATTAAACCTTGTTTGACCGGTCAATTTACGTAAAAACTCAAATTAAGTTATTAATTGGGCCTGGTTCTCAATGTAGGTCAAAAAGGGTTCCGAATTCCAAATTGAAGGTTCTAAACCCTAGAGATTATTTTTCTATGAATTTTAGAGGATTTATTCTATTTTTACTTTGCCTCGAATCTCGTGTTTTTAAGTGGGTTTGTTTTTAGGGTTACAGGATGTCATTTAATTGCTTGTAGTTGCTGTCGCCCTTATTGAATTATCTCATCCCACTTTTCCTCTTATTAGGTTTCTTTGACCTATGTTTGGATCCTGAGTTACCCTGTTTTCAGATTGGATTGGTGAAATTGCATTTTTACCCCTTAGTTTCTGTTTTCTTTGCGAACTTAGAATCTCTCTGAGTTAAGCCTTTCCTTGGGTTATGTAGGAGCTTTTATCCTTTGTATTAGGTCAAAATGAGCTAGTTATGGCTCATGATGAGGTTCTCATCATACCCCCATGCCTAACTTTTGCTAGTCCCTTAGCAAAAACTTAAGGTTTCAACTTTTGTTCTAGACCATGAAGTTCTTAATAGCTTCAGATAAGTGCTTTTTCATTTGAGCTTAGATTAGGTTAGAATGCTGACCATAGGCCTAAAAGGTACTCTAGTACCAATCAAGATCCAAATCTGTCTAGCCTCAGCCTTAGTCCTTAGCAAAGGTTTTTAAGGCCCACAAGAATTAACCTAAGGTTTATTGGACTTTGTGGTTAAAGCACCCATGCTTGAAATGATTTTAGCCCTGGCTCAGTTCGCAGTGCATTTTGTAAGAGAGAGAGATAGAAAATTTATCTGTTTGGAGAGTTCTCTCTCTTTTTCTTTTTAATTCTAGCATAGGATTGGCTTTTCAACATGGTCTGTATCAGATTCATTGCTCCCATCATCAATCCTCAAGGGTTCCTGACGATCGATGCTTCGAGATAGCACCGCCCATGGCAACCCCCGGAACCCTGGCTATTGAGATTTCGAGATAATCCCATCCATGGTGTTCCGTGGCTGAATCCAGATCCTGGCAATTGACACTTCGAGATAATGCCATCCATGGAATCTGAATCAGCAAAGTGCTTACATGCCCCTAGTAGGATATGTAAATATCCTAAGAGACAAGCACCGATGAGATGATATTTCGTTACGCATCTTCGAGGGGATTTCCCGCCTCTCCGCGCTGGGAACTCGTCCAAATCAACTTGTGTTGGTCGGCCGCTCCTACTCTAGGTGTACTTTTCAGAATTTTGCGACGCTTCTGCGTGATTTTGATTTTTACGCTTACTGAACCAGGCTGTGTGTGAGGTTAGGGTGCTTAGGTTACTAAGTCCCGTAAACCAAAAATTAGTTAACGAGGCCAAATACTCCCTAAGCCTTGGACCTAGTACTTAAGCTTTTCATTTTCCTCAACCTCTTGAGGATTGTCTGGATCTTAATGGGTACTAAGAGTCTATTCAAGAATGCCTAAGGTTTGCGTTCTTACTAATCTCATTATGCACTTTTCAGTTATTTTCTTGAATGAGGTCTAGAACTTAGGTTAATTCCTTAGTTCCTTACTAATGACTATCACCTTTTCTCATAATTTTGTGCTCCTTTTTCATTTTGTTTCTTTTCTCCTTCTCCTTCACAAAATTTCCTTCTCCTCTTTTCCTCTTATTCTTTTTCGAAAAATTTTTAATTTTTATGGTGTTTTTGGTATATGTGAATTTTTTGTTTGAAACCTTTTCTTACAAGTTTTGCACTTTCATACCCCCCGATGCCTAAGATTTGCAATGTCCTCATTGTAACCTAGGGGGTTTTTATTTAACTTAGTTCATTCCTTAAGACAGAAATTTGGATGAGTGAATGGGTCGGGTTGAATTTTGCGGACGATTTCTAATCCCAGATGCAAGCATCTGAGGTGGGGTCAGCTGTCTACAAGGGTGAACCTTAAGTGCAAAAAGGTGTCAGAAAAAGTTTTGGATTTTTTGGAAAATGTCGGGTTGCCTCCCGTTGAGCGCTAAATTTGATGCCTTCAGCCAAGCAAGAAATGCGATGGAGAGGGGATGGTGAAATCAGCAGAGTTTTGTAAGACAAGCACCTTGATTAAGAGCCTGGTTGGTCCAACCAGGTGCTTGTTCAGATTAACAGGCTGATGATGCAGCCCAAACCCAATCAATCTGGTGGGTTGATAGATGTGGATAAAAAGGTGTGGAACCCACCATATACTATGAAGCTCAGATGGATGTGGAAGTGAAAACGCAGGGTTTGGCTGAGTCGAATCAGCCTGGTCAGAGTAGGGACCCGTAGAATAATCAATGAATGACGCGGAAACCCTACAGGGGTGATCAGAGAATGATGGAGCATGATATGTAGTCTGATCAGTGTTCCAAACCCGATGTGGAAATGCAATCGGCTCGGTGAGAGGTGAATCTGAATAGAAATTGAGTCCGGTTGCGGGTCGGGGTTGGGAAGAGGTTTTGATTAGTTCTGTGCGTGCAGACGAGGTGGCAACTGTGTATGAGGGCTCTTCTAGAAAGGAATGACAAGTGGTTTCCTGTAGAGAGTCCTCTGGGTAACTATCAAATGCCTGAAGAGTGTCTGTAGGATGAAAGAAATCTAATTTGAGCAAAGATTTGAATTCTGGGTTGCAATCACTCTTGGCATTTTCTATTTTTGGTTCCTGAGGATCGAAAAGGAATGATTCTGTGTTATCAGTGATCTCGGGAATCAGGACCTCAGAGTCGGAGTCAGAGTCATGTGAACTGAGGTCGTAGATGGGCCTGGCGTGTTCAGGAAGGAAAGTCTCTCCGCAATTATAGTCAGATCTGAAATTGTCGGAGAGTTGGCGAAAATGAGATTCATGATCATGAATTCCACCACAGCAAAAATCATCAGATGTGGAATCAGCAGCCTGACTGGGTTCTAGCCTATATGTCAATTCTGGGCTCAAAGAGGTGTTTTGTTCAAGCTTGAAGCTGGTAGGATAGACCCCATTAAAACCTTGCTCATCCAACTCCTCAGTTTCTGTATCATAAATTGGCATGTTTTCTGAAAAATCGATCAGATTTCCTGAGGATGTTGGAGAGGGATATTCATCAAATAGAGGCCCGGAATCATATTCTGTAAAAATTTGATTTTTCTCATAAGGGGCCTCATAATCTTCCCAATAAGTTTCAGATCCAGGTTCTAGGCTTAGGATGTGGGTAGAATTATTAGAACCTAAGTCCGAATAACCTTCGAGGGCCACCTTATCAAAATAAGGGGCGGAATTTATACCCTCAGAAGGTTCAGTTCTGATCTCATTATTGCAGGAGTTTTGAAATTCTAGGCTTGGCAATTTATGGTCTAAGTTTGGCTCATCATTGTGTTCTCCTGCAATATCCCAACCTAATTCAACATTGTCTTCTATCTGGGTTGGGATTCCACAACCACTTTGTGCCTCAATCCCGAGATCTGGGAAACTGGATTGTTCCTTAATACTGTTCCAAGATGGTTCATCCTCTGTTTCTGGTATATACGGGTATTTTTGGTTGATAATTTGTTCTACTGATTTCATCATTTCTACCCGTTTCGTAAGGGCATCTTGGTGTTGTTCCTAAAGTACAGGATTTGTCAAGCATTGAAGGTATTCAGATTGGTGTAATTTTTCTATCTCAATGTATCCTGTCATGAGCATATCTCGGGTTGATCCTTTTGTAACTTCTGTCAAAAGAATTTGGGCACAGTTTATGATGAAAGCTGTGGTTGTTGGGACATCAACCTAAATATTTTCTATTGGTGTTGAGGGTTTATATTTGATTTCATAGAATTCAAGGGCATCCTCAATCATCTTATCTTTCATGGATCTCAGATATTCAGGTTTTTTACATGGTAGTCTTGCTAGGTAATTAGGCTGCATCTTCGAATCAGGTGGTGGAATCAAGATAGAATCAGAAGTTTGAATTAATGGAAGAAGGGGACTTTGTTCAGAATCAGAGGAAAGAGGGGCTATGCGAATGATTTCTGCAAAAACAAGGGAGCCGAGGCTTAGCTTCGGGGAGAGTGAATTTCTATAGGAGGTTTCAAGGACCTCCTGCAAAATACTGAGGGACTAGATGAGATAAGCAGGTGCTGGACCCAATCAAGACACCCAAAAATGTTGGGTGACTATAGAGGTTCGGGGCAGATGGACCCCTTGATCAGAAAGATCGTCCACCTGAGAATTACCTGGGCAGCCAGAGAGGGAGAGTCCCGCGAAGACCCCTACACGGTAGAGCGTCCCCACGGGTTACAGGGTTTCCCCCACCTGACCTCTCTTGTCATTGAGATTCCAGGTAGACCAGGATGGGGATCTTGACCTCTTAAGTCTACCAATTTTAGCTTAAGATCAAGGTGCTTAAAGTTACACTTGATCTCTTAGGTATTTTAAGTGAGAAAGTGACCTAATTTTAAGGTTGGTTGACCCAAGGAGTCAACTTTACCTCTTGTTCTTTTGAGAGCTTTTGGGTCCTTTCTTTTTGGGTTCAAGTGTTTAGAGAGCCAATTGTTTAGGGTTTCTCTGAATAAGTATGTTCAATCAATGGTTTAGGCATACTTCTTTTGGATTTTTTCCATTCTTGATTTAAGTAGTGTGTCTCTAAAACCCTAATGTTGAATCTTATGATGGCTCTACTTGGTCCAGTTAGTTCTTTGTTGGGTAATTAGGGCTCAAGCAAGAATGTGTTAGCCCTTAAATACCCTTAATAGTGTGCAGGAATAATGGGTCGAAAACATGCAAATTTTTATGGTTACTAAGTATGAAGACAGGTTAGCCCTATATTGCTTGTTCTTTTCTTTTCTTCCTCTTTAGAGTTTAGGGGTTAATAGCGAGAGAAAGAGAAAAAAAAAAAAATTACCTGTCCTCGGAGTGGTTGTCGTGCGGTTGCTTGTCTTCTTGATTTCCTGTAGCTGCACAAAAGAGAGGAGATTATCAGAAACTAAAAAGAAACAGGAATGTTTACCTCTAGAATAGTCGTTGCTCCCCGGCAACGGCGCCAAGAAATGATGCGGCGATAACTAGGTTTTGTTATAGCGTTGTAGTATAGCCAGTTATTGCCATCATTTCAAATATATAATTTTTTACTCGGAAAATAAAAGAGTTCCCAAGGTCGAACTGAGGGAGCAAGTCGTATTCTAAGGGTACAAATTCTTATTACAAAAATAAAGAGAGAGAGAGAGATGAAAATTTGGCTTCTTCTTCTTCTCTTCTCTTCTTCCTCTTTGGCTTTTGGTTTCTTTATCTCCTTGTGGTCTTCTTCTTCTGCCTTCTGTTCTTCAGATCTTCTTCTCGTGCTCTCTTCTTCTGCTTTTGCTGTCAGGACGTCGTCTCTCCTTCTTTCTTCTTTTTCTTTCTGTCTTCTTTATCTGCAGCAGTGGGTGATGTTCTTCTTCTTCTTTCAGCTCTTGTTTCTGCTTGTCTCTTTCTTTTTCTTTTCCCTTGCGGTCCTGTTCTTCTTCCTCTTTTTTGCCTTCAGAGCGTCATCTGATTTTCCAATCAGACGACTTAAACAGCCGCTGCTACAGTGCTCCTCCTTCCTTCAGCTTTCGTCGTCCTTCTTCTCTGCCTCGCTCGTCTTCTTCTTCTTCGCTTGTGCCTGCACACTTCAAAGCTCTCGTCAGCGGGCAAAAACCTACTCTACCCTCCCCTGCCCCCGCGTTTCTCTCTCACAGAAGCCGCTCTTAGGAAAGCTCTCCCAGAGCTGCCGGGTAGTCAGGTACGGGTCGCGCCCGGGTCCAGGCCCACCGGCGTGCGTGGTGGGCGAGGAGTGCAGGTCAGGCTAAGTCGGGTCGGGCCAGGTCCGCGAGGCGTGCGTACGGACGAGGCTGGGTAGTCGGGCGGGTGAAGGGGACCTCACCCCGTGAACTGAGGCGAACAGCTTAAGGCACTTTTTTCCTTTAAGTGCCCGTTCGCCTCAGTGGCTTTCCGAGGTGGGACTAAATGTCCCACCCCAATTTGGATGCCTGCGCGGAGGAAGCAACGGCAGTCGAGGCGAAGTGCGGGGGATTCGCGCGAGAGCTTCAACTCGACTGCAGCCTGGTACTTCGCGAAGACGCCTCGCACTGCCTGGGAGCGTGACCTGGGCGTGGTGCACCTGGGGCAGCAGGTGAAGAAGCTGCTTCGCTTTAACAATGGCGGCGGCGAGCGCAGGTACCTGCCCACAGAGAAACTGTCTCTCGGCCCAATCAAAAATGCGGAGGACCTTCGTCGTGGTACGGTGAAGGTGGTCGGGGGGCGTGCAGGCGGCGGGGCGGAGCCTAAGGGTCGCCCTAGGTCAAACTGCAGGTTGGGAGATGGGTTTGTTCGGTGGAGTTGCAGAGGGTGATTTGGGGGAAGTGGAAGGGCGGAGGTTGATCAGGGATTATTTTTCTATGAATTTTAGAGGGTTTATTCTATTTTTACTTTGCCTCGAACCTCATGTTTTTAAGTGGGTTTGTTTTTAGGGTTACAGGATGTCATTTAATTGCTTGGAGTTGTTGTAGCCCTTATTGAATTATCTCATCCCACTTTTCCTCTTATTAGGTTTCTTTGACCTATGTTTGGACCCTGAGTTACCCTGTTTTCAGATTGGATTGGTGAAATTGTATTTTTACCCCTTAGTTTCTGTTTTCTTTGCGAACTCAGAATCTCTCTGAGTTAAGCCTTTCCTTGGGTTATGTAGGAGCTTTTATCCTTTGTATTAGGTCAAAATGAGCTAGTTATGGCTCATGATGAGGTTCTCATCAGAATTCTATCCTATTCTTCTTGTCCTTCCATCTTCAATCTATCGCTCCTCGCGAATCTCCTCTGTTCTCCATCAAGCTCCTCTAATCCGTCCTGGATGTGAGCTCGAACTCCGTCTAATCATGTCTCCATTTGCAATTGATCTGAAATCTAATACTTCAAGTGCAAATGTTAAATGACACGTATTTTGTTATCATCAAAACAAACGATCGCGATGCTCTAGCACCACCAGTTGTGTGGTGACATCATGGAGCTGTGTCTGCATCTACTGGATGACGGCTGCTGTCGCTGACCCCTTCCGCCCATACCAACTAGAAATCATCTGACTTCTCCCCCCACTACGAACGAAGCCTCCATGCTTCGGAGGCATGACCCCTTTACCTTCTACTCTTTATTGCTATGATAGAAATCCATTTGATAATGTCGACCTTTACAAATGCTCGTAAAAGATTTGTTAGTAGTGTTCATGTTTTCCATTTGTGGACACTTATAACAAGGTATAGTAGAAGGATATCCATACATCTCCAACTAGATAGGATTCAAATACCATCCCCTTGGGACTTTTGATAGTAGAGAAATTGGAAGCCTTCCTTTTGTAACAATGACATGATAATATGTGGTAGATAATATGATTTTTACTTATGAGCGGATTGATATCTAGAATTGTAACCTACAAAATGTTATGGTTAACTACCATAAATAATGTCTTAATTATGTTTAAGTAGAGTGTTCATAGAATTCCCACTTGATTTATTGAGATGAGAAATGGCCGACGAATGTAGTCGGGTTCACCATTGCGTGTATCCTGAAAGTAAAAGGAGCTTTGAAAATGAGCAAAATTTTATTACCCAAATGATCGTTGCGATTGCTATAATGATCCTTGCTTTGGATATGCAAGATGATGACAAGCCTAATGTTAAGACCTGTGTTGTTTGAGCCTTTTAAGACGTCTGGATTGTGGGTCAGACGTCTAGTCAGACATCTGGACACCTTCCCAGATGTCTGGAAATCGAAAATTTTGAGTATGAGCTAGCGTTTGCGGGCGTGCTGCGTGCAGACAGTACACTTCTCTCATTTTTCTTCTTCTTCTCTCCTTCTGCCTCGACGAAACCCTAAGCCCTCGCCCTTATAAGGCCCCCCTCCTCTCCCTAGTTCCACCCTACTTCCCAGGCACCTTCCTCCTTCCCTCCAGCGACAGCAGCAATGCGAGTGAGAGCGCGGGAGTGGTGTGAGAAGGAGAGGAGGAGCAGCATGAGAGGGAGAAGAGTTAGCTTGCAAGCTCGCGTGGGAGCTCGCCAGTGAGCTCACGGCCGGAGCGACATGTGCGCAAGGCAGAGGAGTGCATCGGGGAGGTCCTCCCCAACACTGCTGCAGCCGGAGCAGCAGGCGAGAGGGTGTGGCGCGGCCACGTGCGGCGCAAGAGGGTGGAAGTAGGTTCTGGTTCTGGGTTTTTTCCCAGAATTAGACGTCTAGATCGACGTCCTGAGGACATAGCCGACGTCTAGAGGAGGTTCCAGACGACTGAGAAGTAGACTTCGCAAAGATACGTCTTCTTTGCTGATACGGCCATGCAGGCTGCTCCGTCGAGTCACTGTTGCATGCCTTTTTGAAAAGATTTGGTGGATTGCGTGCAAGTTCGCTTTGGGAAGGCACGAGACATGTCATCCCACACATTTCGGATGTCTGGTCGACATACCAGATGACGGGAAGCACTTCCAGACGTCTGGAGAGGTGGTTGGACGTCTGGAACTGGATCCAGACGGTCCAGCGGAGTTCCTGGATGTCTGAGGAGTGGCGCAGGACTTGAGGTATGGCACTGGACACTTTTAAGACGTTTGGAAGTTGTTCTAGACGTTTGATTTGAGTCAGAAACACTGTTTTGACTCGTTTAGGGTCTGTTTGAGATCCGATTTCCGCAATTAAGATACCGATGTTTCCTGTATGAATTCCTCTACTTGTTAGAAGACTTTCTATACTATTCTGAGTATTCTCTTGTGATTGATCCTTGTGATAGGACTGGTTTCCATTGCAGGTTCGGGGCTTGATGAGGCACGTGAGCTTGCCATTCAAGACCTCATTACTCCTGGGTTTACTGGTAGAGTGGCTTCCCCTTAATTTAATTAAAACCTGAATGCATGTGTGGAATGAATGATTAGACCCTAGGATATGGCATGAATCCTAGGACTAGAAATACTTGAATGCCTGTACTGAATGAATGGATTGCAATCTTGAATGAGTAGATAAAATGATAACAATTGTCTGTAAATGAATAACAGTTGCCTGCAAAATATGTAGTACTTGTGCTAGTTAACTGTTGAATGTAACTTTCTTATTGCAAATGTGAGATGACATAATATGAGCTGCATGTGTATAAATTGGAAATGGAAAGGTGAATGTCGGAAACACCAGCTACCTATGAATAACCTGAATATGGAAATATGAACGATAGAACTACAAATTGCATGTGTATAACCTGAGAATGGAAATAGAAATGATGAAACCTGTTATGGAATGGCCTGAGGATATGAGATGAATCCTATGGGGAATTAGGAGTAGAGCTCCTAGAAATAAATGGAAATGGAACTGGAAATATGAGTGGGGAAGTGAGCTGGCCCTTGAGTACGGAGTACCAAGGAGAGCGACTGTCCCCCTGTTTAGGGCAGAGCGGAGCTAGCCGCCCTTGGGTTGGGACCCAGGGTTAGGATTGGCCACTCTGTATTGACTTCTTGGCCCTCATGTACACAGTACTGGGGAGAGCTACTAGTGTAGGGAGAGAGCTAGGCACCCTATGGGGCCTGAGGTTCAGCTAGCCACCCTACATTGATTTGTTAGGCCCATTGGGCAAACCAGGGTAGTCAGGTGAGGGTGCGCGGACTATGAAGGGGTGAGACCCCTATTTGGTTCTTAGGGGCTAGACCCCTGTTGCTGAGAGGTCTATGCCCTATACTGGTTCCGTGCTGTGCTTTGGGCTCACCCGCTAACGAAAATGACTGACTGCGTACCAGTGTGGGGTAGCTACCCGTGAGCTTATCGCGCGTGTCATAGTCATCGTTACGTCTGTTCCTAACCTTGGGGTGGTTGACTGGGTGTCGGACCACCACGGGGGACTCTCCCGGCGAGGAGAGCACCACGTGCGACTTTTACTCTTCGGAAAAGACTGTAATCAAGATCGTTCCCACGAGGAACATTCGAGATCAAGAAAGAGACCTGATAAATAAACCAAGTGGAGAAAGAAAGAATAATTAGTTAAAGAAAGAAAGAAATTGAAAAACAACAACTACCTATCCACCTTTACTGCTTTAGTTAGTTGGTTGCCACTCAACTTAGCGTTTTCTGACGTTTTGTACTCATAACCCCTTTTCAGGTCCAGGTGTTGAGCAGCCAGAGCCTACGGCTGCAGAGGGTGCTGGGCCTAGTAGAGCCCAGTAGTTGTAGCTTTCTGTTGTACTCCTTTTTTAGTTGTAGTGAGTAGTTCTTGCACCTCTGTACTCTGACATTTTGTACTTTATATTCCTGTACCCGTTTACTTTATATTGTTGTGGTGGTCTGTACTGTAGTAGTTTTACTTCTTTACTGCTGTACTTTTGTTACTGTTAGTTGCTTAGCATAGTGAATGTGGTTTACTTTCCTGTTTTTTGGTTACTTTCTCGTTGGACGACTGGGTCTTGGGATCAGTCGAGTCGGTCCGGTCTTGTGTCCTGTAGGGACTCGCGAACCGGGTCGTAACACCTGATGTGGATAAACGATTATCCAAACAAAGGTATAGATTAAACATTTGCCAGAGGATTAGTGCAACTTTGTTTGAGAGATGTTGCCTTGTTTACAAGGTGCAATGGGTAATGTATTTATTGTTCCACTTATAAAAGAAGGGTCCAATCGGAGAAGGTTCCAATCGAGAAAAGGGTGTGCAGCAGGATTCTAATAAGAGGGGAGCTCCACAGATTGGCATGCAACTAGACACCTGACTGAGATAGGTTGTTGATTATGCTTTTTAGTGACCACTATGAGAATGACTTCGTTAATGGGTCATTCACTAGAATGGGGTGGCTTGTGATTCTTCAGGAGTTCAAGTCGGAGAGTAGTTTGTCCTACGTGAAGGAACAACTGCAAAATTGTTTCAAGAATCTTAAGGAGTATAATGCTTTTGTTGTATTGATCAAAAAAAGCGGGTAGGGTTGGGATGATCGTTGGAAATGTCCCATCCTATATGATTATAGTGCATGGGATGAGGTTAGTACACTTTCCATTAAAGTATTCGTACTTCACTAAAACATTCTTCTAATTACAATGCATGATAAATACATGCAGTTTCCCGAGCATTTAAAGAAGTTGCAAGAGAAGACATTTCTTTACTACAAGGAATTGAAGGTTATTGTCGGTAGGGAGATTGCTAGGGGGTCAATGCTACATCTAGTCTGAGGCATACGGACAATGACAAATTCGATGAATATGAAGGTGAAGGCGATGTCAATCTCTCTTAGATGGAATTCTCCATTAATGACAATGCGACAATGTCCTCACAAACTCCACCATGAGGAACTACACCAGTACGCAAGAAACACCGTCAGAATTTAGGATGCTTCGGGACCCTAAGGTCCATCAAAATGTTACTGATAGATCGCCGTCATTGAGACCCACACCCAATCCGTCGAAGAACGCATTGAGGAGCAGTGGAAAGCGTCGATGCAGCGGGGCCTCTACTTCGGAAGGGGTTGATAAAATGGCAATAATGATGGAGTTCCTCACATTTAGAAAGAGTAAAAGACTTCATGACTTTGAAAGGGAAGAGATTAACAATTGTGTTCTTGGGTTGGCGTTAATGCTACTGGACTTACCGGTTGGTCCAAGAGCAAGAATGGTTGCATGGCTTTCTAATTTATGTCTTTTAGAGATTTCATGAGGGTGTTTCTACGTGGTAGTGTAGAGGATTTGATTGAGTTGATGAAGATGGTGATGCTTGACGTCATTTCGTAGCATCCATTCTCATTTCAAGATTGTCTTGTTTTGTTCTAGTCATCATTATGCATTGGTCCGTTGAGTACATATGTTAGGTTGGTCATATGTTTAATTATGGAGATTGCAATGTGCTATGTTGTCATAATTTTGGAAGCATTATGTTTCGTTCATTACGGTGTTGTCTTTGTTAATTTCTCATGGGTGTATGAAAGTTATCTTTAATGAATGACTTACTCAGTTCTATTCTTCATTCGGGAACTACCCATTAAATGTAGCCTGGTAGACGTTCTGTCGATAGTGATGAGTTGGGAGAGCAGATCATAGAAGTCTTATTCAAAGAAACCATGCATTATGTTGCCGATGCAATGCAACAACTACACGTGCTCCGCGTGTACGAAAGTACAACGGGGATTTGAAAGGGTTGGTGTGGGTAAATAGGGTGTTAGAAGGAGACCACGAACACTCTATGGATATGTTTTGAATGGAAAGCTCCCAATTTATCAAGTTGTGAAACACGTTACTGGAGAGGAAGTTCGACAAAGGAGATGCACCCAAATGAGGCCCTTGCTATCTTGTTATATGATGCTAGCCAGGGGGCTACAAATCGTAACGTGCAAGGATGATTTAAACAATCATCTAGAACTGTAAGTACTTGCTACAAAGAGGTTCCTCAAGCTGCAAAGAAGCTTCAATTTGAGTTCATTGCTATGCCTACTTTAAGAAGGAGCAGGGATCTCTACCCCTACTTTAAGGTAAGGTGCTTAACATCTATAATCAATGTTTTTTGCTTTACACCGGGCATATCTCTAGGATCCAATCATTGCAGGATGTCATTGGTGCTATAGATGGAACACATGTTGAGATATATGTTAACTCTGCGGAAGTTGGGAGGTACTGCAATAGACATAGTTGATGTTTACTAAACATGATGTGTATTGCATCTTTGGATCCCTCCATATAGTACATCCCGAATGGATGGGAACGATCCACTACTGACATGATGGTACTTCAATGGGTGGTACAAGAAGACAATATTCCCATACCACTTGGTCGGGTGTATCTTGTAGATTGCAGGTATGCTAATACTCATCAATTCCTAATACCATACAGAAATGTCACCTATCATATCACTGAGTATATTTGAAGATCAACTCATAGTAGGTATTGCAATAAAAATGAACTATTCAATCACCACCATGAGAAGATCAGGAATTGTGTTGAAATGTGTTTTGGAGTATTGAAGAAGAGATTTTTTTGCCTCAAGTACCCCTCATTCTACTCCGTTGAGGTCCATCAAGATATGTTTGTTATATGTTACATGATTCACAACATTTTACTGAGAGATGGGGGAATGGATGAATTTTACAACAAAAATCATGAAGAAACACCATATGTAGATTCGATCCCACTTTAGTGGATTAATTTAGTACCTAAGTAAATTTTAATTGGGACGAAAATTTAATATAGAGTATGCATTATGTTAATCAAATTAATTAAACTATAAATTTGCTACATTTCATTTACATTATTTGATTAATTACTTTTAATGTAAGATTAATTTTGGAAGTCTAATTTTATTAGCATTATATCAATTAGATTACCATCTCCACATTTAATTTTTCAAAAAAATCATTATCGATTATCTTATGAACTTGTTTCCTTCTTATAATTCTTAGCAAATTTAGTTAAAGAAGGAAAAAAATAATGTCGTATTTTTCTTTGACAAAATCCATACTATGGCTTAATTTTTCTTTAATTTCCTTCCTTATTTTTCCTCTCTCCCCACCCCCCCCGTCCCCATTTTCTCTCCCTGAGTCTCTCTCTCATTCTTTTATTCCTTGTATGACAGGCACAAGGACGACCCGAGGGAATCATCCATCTTCTTCCCTCTGGAGGGAGAGCCTACTCTCCTCCACCATCTCCTTCCCCATGCACCCGACAGAGACCCACAACCGCGAACCTCCATCTACACCGCGACGCCTTCATCACGACCGCGATCAACCTCGACCAAGCACGCCACCACGAACCACCGTGCACCCTCTATGGTATCGACATCCGCAACCGCGACTGCGCCATCCTCATCATCGTGAGTCTCCGCACTGACAGCCCCCGTGAGCCTCCCTCTTGACGACCGCACCCTCTCCGCCTCAGCTCCAGCATCACCACGATGTCTTCTACTTCGTCTTCAACCTCTGCTGCAACCACCGTGTCTCCTCGCCCATGACCGTGAGCCCTCGACGACAGCAACCTCCACCTGAGTTCTCACTTCACCACCGCGCCGACCACGACGCTCGTAGATGGGAGGACCACCCTCTTCGTGCTTCTTCCTCCCGCAGAGAACAGAGCTCTTCCTCCGTTCCTTCTCCGCTCCTCAACCCATCAACCACCACGAACCCAACTCCACCGTGTGACCTCCACGACAGGGGCACCCCCTTCGATCTTCTTCTTCCTACCACCTTCACCCAACAGAGCTGCAAGCCACTCCCATCCGCTGAGACCCTCGGATCTCTCTGCCGCACGACCAACCACCACGCCCTGCCGCGAGCGACCTCCTCATGACCGCGCCCCAACCATTGATTGTGTGACCCTCCTCCTCACGACGACAGCAGTGCCGGCTTGCCTCGACCACGACCACCTTCGTCTTCCTTCCCTCACTCACCCAACAGGACAGCAGCGACCACCACCTTCATCTCCATCACGCACGCAGCCGCAGACGGGCCTTGGATCTCATCCCACTCGCCCCGATCCCGGCTCTCTAACCGCCCGATCTTGGCCCGCGCCTCCTCCTCACGACCGCGCGCGGCTCCAACACTGCCGACAGCCCCATAGCCGCCACCCCTCCTCCTCACCACCTGGACAACACCGGCCACTTCTCGCTGCCACACCATCGTCATCGTGAAGCCCTCGTCTCTGTCGACCTCCACCAAGCGCTAGCCAGTCGCCGGTGTCCCCCTCCGTGCGCACGACCAAGGAAAACCCAATCCCCTGTTTTGCTGCATGAGAGGGGTTATTAAATGCAATGACCATCGATTGAGAGTTGGGATTTTTGGAAATATCATATTATATTGTGTGGTGTTTTGATTCTAAAGCCCTCGCATTTAGTTGATTTCACACATTTTCACCTTCTCTTATGTTGGATTCTTTAGATCTCTCTCTCATTTATTGCATGAGACGATTTTCATATTGGTGAAACATAGAATAGATGGATTGCTCGTTAAGGTGGAGTTGTTACTAGGAGCATTGTTGAAATACTTTTATGTTTCATTTTTAGGTAATGAGTGCATGCAATATCCTTTAGCTTAAGAATAAACTTGTTATATATTTTTCGTGAACCAAGATCTAAAGTGGAAACATATGTGAGTCTATTGGCCTTGTTCCTCTCTGTGTATACGACCTAATTCATTGTGGTTAGTTTTCATTGATACATATTTTTTATTTGGGATTTTTTCTACTACGCGATTTTACTACAACGACATATTATTTTTCTTTGGCACATAATTTTACAAGCAAAATTTCCCGTTCAATAACCACCTCCCAAGATTGATCACATGGGCGACACAACGCTAGAGCCATCTGTGACATTAAGTTAGGCAGATATTCGGAGGGGCAGGTAGATAAGGGAGTCCATAATGCATGTAATGTGGGGGGACCTACAAATGAGAAATGCACAAGGATAATGCAATGTGAGATTTCTCATTTTTTTCACTCATTATATCGTGTTGTAGTGCTTTAATTGCTAATGTAATAGATTTTCTGTTATATACAAAGCTAGATACGTTTTTGGACTTTAATCTTCCCTACAATTTAGGTCTATCATTTGCGTGCAAATTGTGAACTTCCAATATTAGATGTGTGAGGACACAATTTAAGGGATGGAGACAACTCCTTACTACACTGGAGGAGACTAGTATCACTGACATTAATGCCTATGTTATGAACAATGCAAGCTAGTTTTCAAATTGGACAACGTTGGAAGTACGGATCCCCTAGACCGTTTGTTTTATATTTGTCTTTGGGGGGACGGAGTAAGTGAATCGAATAATTCCTTCATCCTTATAGTATAGGTTGAATTAAGCTTATGGATTATAATTTATTTCAATCCAAGGTTGCAACTACAAACAACCTGTGCGAGTGAACTTTTCTAACTTCCATACACTGAAGGCCGAGTGTAACTTCATGGTCCACATGTATGCGAAGTTGGAGGCAAGAAGTAACTTTAGGTAGCGTGTTGAACTGTAGAGTGCATGCATGGAGGTGTAAAGTCTGAAGTTTGAGTTGGAGGAGTTGAGAGCAAAGATTGACACCATAGTTGATGATTTGGTGTCTTCCATAAAATGCATTAATTGCGATTAGTGAATGTATTCTTGCATGCTCTCCTCTTCCATAGAGTAGTACTCTTATCAAACTTATTAAGCATTTTGGATGTGTTAGTTTTCTTCATGATCAATATCTTCTTGAGGATTTCTTCTCATGATCTATTAAGGAAAATATCTTTATTCAATTATCTTTCATTTCCTATTTTCAAATTAGTTATCTTAAATTCTTAGCTCACAGGAATGTCTATGTCACGAGGATTAAGAACACTTGAAAGGATATGCAATTGTAAATACTTGGTGGAGCTTATCTTTGAGGAAGAAACAAGTATAGATAATATCTTAAACGGATTGAATTACAAGTGTCCTTACAGGAATAGTGTAAAACGCAGCTTCCAAATTATTATAATCCGATTGAACTTCTCGGTGAAATCCCACATCGTTATTGTCATTTTAGGGATGTGAATTTCGAAAATCTTCTCTCTAGTTCAAGCCAACGTTGAAATCCCAAAAGGTGGAGTTAACATTTATGGCTTGCATGTATTACGAAGTTTGCTGCGAGTATTGAGAGGAGAAAAGGAAGAGGCTTGAATTGGAACAGTAATTACATGTTCACGAAGAAAATAAAAAGCATTAATTAAGAAGGTTAATTGTATCAAAAAATCATTACTTAGGTGTTCATTAAAAAATGATACTAGTAAATCTTGAAGTACTCGATAATGTCACGTAGTTTATGATGAAGAGGTTCCTGTAAAAGATGCAACTAATCTTTGGGAGGATGATTTATTTTACACTTATACTAAGCTATGTAATTCAAAATATTTCCTTCATATATGAAGAGGCACTCTAATTCTCGACAATTTTTACATATATAATGTCATTTGAGTTGTGTGTCATTTTGACAACTTTTTGCACATAGGAATGACATTATTTAGGGATTAGACTCTATTGAAGGATGTGTGCCTAGTTCGGGCGTTGAGAAATTTGAAGTTTGATGAAGAGTGTTTGTTAATGGTTCTTTCACAAGAATTGCCTAATAGATTTTGAGAGATCACATAGAATATCATTTTAGTGAGGCCTTGCAATCAATAAGATCCAGAATTGTTGGAAGTTCTTGAAGAAGAGCTACCAATTGTTGATGGATTTGATAGCAGAGGAAACATGGCATTGGGATGTTGAAGAGAATGTCATGTCTCAGACGATCCAGTCCAGTGGGAAAATGTAAGATTTCTTTCACTAAGCATTCTTCTCTTCAATATTAACTTATTGCAGGAGTCCTAGTTCTAATCGCTTTGTAGGTTAATGCAAGGTACAAAAGGTTACGGAGACTTCAAATCCCCTTTTTCGAGATAATGGATGAGCTCGTCGATTATGATCCATGTAGTTAGGATGGTTGCTGGAATCTATCGATCTTTCTTGAGGTCGATGACTGAAATCTATCTTTCTGTAATGGGTATTATGTGATAAACGTGATGATTGAAACTTTTTTATCATCGTCTTTGAATATTACTTTATTTTTTTATTTAGCTTATTGAATGATGTTCAATTTTATTTTTATTTTCATTTATTATCTCACAAGGTATGTCATTCACTTTCAAATTTTCTTTAGTATAACTTTTAATTTAAATTAGTAATATTTTATTCTCCTAAGATGCAATGAAATAAAGTTTGTAAGAGTTATACAGACAATAATGGAAACTTCTAACATTTAAAGGTAAATGTATTAAACAACTGGTGAAAAAAAATCAGTCTACCTTGTAAAATCCCGAACCTACTGCACGAAATCCCGAACTTGTTTATGTCACGTAATCAAAAGTGACGAATGGTAAGGATCTAGTCAACCAAAGTCAACTTTAAAAGAAAAAAAAAAGGAGTTTATTCGTGTAGAAACAAAAGAGAACAGGAAGTATTAAACGTAACTTAATTAACGTATTATCTTTTCATTTTTACCGTATTTACCTTTTGTTTGTTGTGTCATTTTTTTTATCTTTTCGTCTGTTATATTTTATCTTTTCGCTGGGTTCCTTTCTTCAATTTCGGCCATCGTCCGTGAAACTCTTGCATATAGTCGTTCCCATTGAAACCGTTGGAGACCCATGCCCAAGCAGTATTACCCTCGGCTCATTCGAGAGAGAGAGAGAGAGAGAGAGAGAGAGAGAGAGAGAGAGAGAGTGCAAGCAAGGTCGAGGAGAAGAGGACCCCCTTCCTGCTTCACCTTCGACCGAGGGCTGCGGCCGTGGACCGACCATGCTCGCCGTAGCATGAGGAGAGCAGGCGACAAGGTATTGCATGTTCCTCGCTTTCTTTTCGTTCTCCTCGTATTCGTTGACAAGGGGTTGAGGAAGGTACAAGCCAGTCGAAGGAGGAACGTCGGCGGGTTGATGGCCATGCGTGGCCTACACATTCGCACGTGAACAGTGTGCCACACAAGAGAACGAAGGTGCAGAGAGGGGAAGAAGAAGAAGACGTGAGGGGGAAGGGGGAAAAGAATTAGTTATCGACAAAATTACACTTATGAAATTATAAGTTTTCGTTATTACGTAGAGGCTCCTGATAGTTGATCTTTGGTTTTATTAATTTAGGAGGCAATTGAAGTCCCTTTTTGGTGAACCACACGTCATCAGAATGGTGTCGAGATGCACTTTGACATGGTAAGTTTTGACTTCTCATCAGAAGTGGTAAGTTTCAATTATACCCATAAGATTCACATTAATTATGTTTTGATCTATTTTTGTTTTATGTAAAGATAGATACCTAAAATATATGTGGAGTTCGATGCATATCTTGGAATCACCGTGAACATCCAATAACATTAGGTATAGTTCTCATGTTTTTGCCAGGAATTATTATCATATCCCCATCTTGTCATAGTAATTATTTTATGTGCATCTCTTCCTTTTGCTAAGTATTGGAATTCGTGAAAAATAATAATGCTAATTATCCTCTCATAGGTACTATGAATAGAATAATGTTGAAAATATTGATAATATGATAATTCATGTCATGAATTGATGATGCTTTATAAAATTGGATAATTAGATTTAAAATATTATGAAAGAAATAAGTATGTCAATTTTGATGAATTGAGAATATATATATATATATATATATAATATATGTTATTTATTCTATTGGGTTAAAGAAATAATGCGATCACTCTCTTTATCGCATCAAAGGATAAATTATGAAATTAGTTTATAAAAAAAATTGTTAATCGACAGTTATCACGAAGCCTTAAAAGAGATTCCGTAGGTTGAAAAATATAGTTGGCACTATGGTAGCTACTATGTTGTTTAGGGTCAAGATAACCGCGATCATGCCATCAAATGTATAATACAAAAATGAGGTGAATAAGAAATCTTGAATAACTTCCAATAACAAGTACAAAGACAAGGATGCATTGATTTATGAGGAAAACCCTATAGGGAAAAACCATGGGAGTGCAACCACCTTCACTTTCCTTGACGGATAGGTTTACTTCAATAAAGAACAAAGAAAAGGAGGAGGTGTTACACGTATGGTATCTTAGGTTAGATGGATCAACCCTAAGATCAAAATACTTGGTTAGGAATACAACTCAACATGACTATCAAGTTGGCCATAGATGCTGTAAAAACTCGTTCTGTCCTGAGCCTTTTAAGACGTCTGGACTATCGGTCAAACGTCTGGACCTCTTCCCAAACATCTGGAAATCGAAATTTTTGGGTACGAGCTTCGCATCTGCGCGTGGGCTGCTCGCAGATAGTACCCTCCTCTCTTTTTCCCTCCTCTCTCCTTCTTCCAAACCCTAGCGAGCCTTATAAAAGGCCCCTTCCCCTCTTCTTTCTTCCTCACTTCACCTAGCCAGCACCTCCTTCCCTTCCTCTCCACCCCAGCGAGAGGAGTGAGCGAGAGAGAGAGAGAGCGCGAGAGCGATGACGAGGAGGAGAGGCAGAGTGAGGAGAGGAGGGAGAGCTTGAGCTCGCGAGCTCGAGGGAGCTCCCCAGAGGGCGCATGGCCGGAGCGGTGCGTGCGGGAGGAGGAGTGCGTCGGGGGAGTTGTCCCAGACACTGCTGCAACCGGAGCTGCAGGCGACGAGGCGTGGCCATGGCGAGGGAGAGTAGGAAGAGGTTCTGATTATAGGATTTTCCCAGAATCAGACGTCTAGCGTGACATCCAGATGTCGGGGAGGATGTTTGGTGACTACATCGGATGTATGAAAGCAGATCTTCGTGAAGGCACGCTTCCTTTTGCGGATCGGCCATGCAGGCCACTCTGCAGCTACGTTTTGCGTGGCTTATGGAGGGAGATTTGTTATCGCGTGCAGGGATTGCTTCGGGAAGGCGTGGGACACGCCCTCTCACGCGTTTTGGACGTCTGGACAGCTTACCCGACGACCGAAAGCACTCCCAGACGTCTGAGAGAGAGGTCGGACATTTGGAACTGGGTCCAGACAATCGGGAGGAGGTTCTGAATGTCTAAGGTTGACGCAGAACCTGAGGTGAGTTCCTGTTTACTTTTAAGACGTCTGGACCTTGTGCCAGACGTTTGATTTGAGTCTGTAGCTCTATTTTTGACCCGTTTAGGGTCCGTTTAAGGTCTGTTTTACGCAAACAAGTTATCAGTGTTTTCCTTGAGAATTCCTCTACTTGTTAGAAGGCCTTTTATACTATTCTGAATGTTCCATTGTGATTGTTCCTTGTTATAGGACTCCGTTCCGTTGTAGGTTCGGGGCTTGCTGAGGCACGTGAGCCTGCCATTCGAGCCCCTAATACTCCTGGGTTGTTTGGTAGAGTGGCTTTCCCTAATTTAATTATAAACCTGAATGCATATGTGGATTGAATAACTAGAACCTAGGATATGGCATAAATCCTAGGATGAGAAGTTGCTTGGAAATGTCTGTATGCGTGTTTGATTTGCAGTCTTGAATGAATAAAGAGAAATGATAACAACTGCTTGTTAATGAACAAGAGCTGCCTGTGAAATACAAATTACCTGTTCTAGTTAAACAGTTACATGTAACATTACCTGTTGTATACGTTAAATGATAGAAATACGAGCTGCATGTGTATAACTTGAGAATGGAAATGTTAATGATAGAAATGCGAGCTGCATGTGTATAACCTGAGAATGGAAATGTGAATGATGAAACCTGGTATGGAATGGCATGAGAAATATGAGCATGAACCCTACGGGGAATTAGGAGTAGAGCTCCTGGAAATAAATGGAATGGATTTGGAAATGTGAGTGGGGAAGTGTGCTGGCCATTGAGTATGTGGTACCAAGGAGAGCGACTGTCCCCTATTTAGTGTAGAGCGGAGCTAGCCGCCCTTGGGTTGGAACCCGGGGTTATGATTGGCCAGTCTACATCGACTTCTTGGCCCTCGCTTACACTGTATTGGGGAGAGATACTAATGTAGGGAGAGAGCTAGCCACTCCACGGGGCCCGGGGTTCAGCTAGCCACCCTACACCGACTTGTTAGGCCCACTGGGCAAACCAGGGTAGTCAGATGAGGGTGCGCGGACTGTGGAGGGGCGAGACCCCTGTTTGGTTCTAAGGGGCTAGACCCCTGTTACTGAGAGGGCTAGGCCCTATACTGTTTCGTGTTGTACTTTGAGCGTACCCGTTAGTGGAAACGATTGACCGTGTGCCAGTGCGGGGTAGCTACCCGTGTGCTCATCGCGCGTGCCGTAGTCACTACTACATCTGTCCGTGACCCTGGGGTGGTTGACTGGGTATAGGACCACCACGGGGGACTCTCCTGGCCAGGAGAGCACCACGTGCGCCTTCTACTCTTCGGAAAAAACTGCAATAAAGATCGTTCCCATGAGGAACATTCGAGATCAACAAAGAGATCTGAAAAATAAACCAATGGGTGAAAAGTAATAACTTGTAAAATAAAGTAATTGGAATAGACAGTTACCCGTTCACTTTTACTACTTTAGTTAGTTGGTTGCCACTCTACTCAACGTTTGCTGACTTTGTTTAGTCATAACCCTTTTCAAGTCCTAGTGTTGAGTAACCCGAGTCTTCGGCTGCAGAGGGTGCTGAGCCCAGTAGCAGTAGTCTTCCTTTTGTTGTACTTTCTGTTGTAGTGAGTTTCAGACTCTTGTTACCTTTACGTTTCTCTACTTTGTTTCTGTTTTACTGTTGTGGTGGTGATATGTACTGTTAGTAGCTTTTCTTTCCTTACTGCTTGTACTCTTTTTACTATTAGTTACATAGCATAGTGAATGTGGTTTACTTTCCTGCTTTTTGGTTATTTCTTGTTGGACGACTGGGTCTTGGGATCAGTCGAGTCAGGCCGATCTCGTATCCTGTAGGGATTTGGGAACCAGGTCATAACAAGATGGTATCAAAGCAAGGTCGTCCTAAGAAATGAATCAACTAGTTTGAGAATAACCAATTCACGTGCATGTAACTAGAGTAACCACCAAAACGTACCGCTTGACATGTTCTGAGTTTCCTTTGCTGAAGTCTGTTAGAGTTGACTTCCTTTTTATTCTGTCTCTGCATCTCCTTGCAGGAGATGCCTCGATGTGGAGTCCTTGAGGCGGGCTGTGGACGCGGCTGTGGACGAGGTAGGAGGGGTGGACATGCCGGGCCCAAGGCGTTAGTGGACTAGCCACTCCTCCCGGGCGTTCAGACCCAGGATCTCGCGCAGTTGATACGAGATATAGTACGAGAGGAGCACCACTGGCCTCCACGGGTGCCTGTTGAACGTACGAGTTGCTACGCTAACGTGCTTGGTTTTGAAAAACCTGTCGTCATAGTTTGAAAGCGAAGAACTCGTGTTCAACAAATAAAATTTATACCGAAATGAAAATTTCAGGTCGAACACAGGGATGCTACGTCGATCTATATTCGCAATTATATTTTTTTAGAATTTTTCCTGAAAAGTGAGGCGATGTAATTACAATGAAGCCATAACAACAATCAAACTAAAAAGGGAGAGAGAGAGAGAAAATATGCATTCAATAATTCAAAATGTTTATACAGTAAAATCAAATAAGAATTACACTAGAAAGCGGGAAATCAGCTACACTAGAAAGCAGGAAAATTCTACATTAGAAAGCTGTAAAGAAGAATGGGAGAGAGAAGTTATCCTCCTCGACGATCGCTTGGAGGACGAGTCGGACGGGACGACGCCTGGACGAAGGAGGATGGAGCAGGACGAAGGAGGATGAAGCAGAAGAACGGGAACGGGACAGCACGTCGTCGTCGTCGTGGGATCCGCTTCCGAACGGGGGACGAAAATTTGACTTTATCTCGCGAAGAGCATCCCAAGTGTGAGACAAGCTTCTCTTGAGCTTTGGAGAGGTAGAGAAGAGAAGGAAGGGATGACAATTTCGTGTGGAGGGGGTCTCCTTTTATAGTTGCAAAAGGTGGGGGCAATTTGGTCATTACAACTCTTAAAACATTAATTCAAGACCTTTAGTGACAGATAAAACCATCGCTAAAGGTCTAAACGTGGGCGTAGTGGGCGGTGCGTGCACGCCCGCTCGCTTGCCTGCGAGTTCAACGCACGCGCACGTCCAGACAATCCCAGCCGTCCGATCGCGAGATCGGACGGCTGGGATCATGCCTTCACCCGCCTGCACTGCGCGTCCGCCCGCATGCGATCCCGCGTTACGCGCGGGCGTGCGTGGGCGCGTCATCTTGATTGAGGGCGTGCGGCCGTTGGATCACATTCATGCGGTTGATCGGGCGCACGCTTCCGCTCCAATTTTAGCGCTACGAGGCTTGAACGCGTGCCTTCGCTTCGCGTTAGAGCGCTCGACCAACGTGCTATGGGCGCGTTTGTGTCGAGTGCCTAACTTTTGTGCGAGTGCGTCGCAGCTGTTGGATCTTGATCCAACGGCAGGGAGGGGCGGATGCGGAGGTCTTCACTGGGTGCGTGTGGACAATTGGGTGGCTGAGATGGCACCACGTGGCGCCATCTTGGTCGTCCATCTTCTGGATGATGTAGATGGTGCCACGGGTGTCGGATTGACTCGATTTTTGCGTCGTTAGGCTGCAATCGTCGATCCAAATCCACCCATGTGTTCGGATTTGTCGTTTAAAGTGCAGATTCACACCATCTTGGCCCTTAATCTTCTAGGGTTCCCCAGTCACTACCTGATGCTACAGATGTCTGATTAAGGCGATCTTAGAGTCGTTGAACTCCAATCATCGCCCCGATCATATCTGTACGGTTGGATCTTCGATCCGAGGCCTCGATAAAAGGTTTGCTATGTCCAAGAACATGAAAAGAGATAATTAACCTCCATTTTATTCAAACTACTCTAAATGCAAGATGATGCATGTTATGCAATATTTATTGCATGCAATGCAATCCTATGCTTAAGAACATGCATAAATAGATATCTTAAGTAGTGTAAACATGTTTACATCATACCCCCATGCTTATCTTTTGTTAGTCCCTAGCAAAAACTATATACTATTTATAAAAGAATCAGGTTGGATAATTTGGGCATAAGTTATTTTCAATCATTAAGAAATTTTCTACTTAAGATCTAAACTTTCAAAGACACAACAGTGCCCGAGTATCTGCCAAAATGCAGACCACCTCAAGCCCTCGCCTTATTCAAAGAAAAATTTCTTTTTCTCTTTTTCCTCTTTTCTATTTTTTTTTTTATTTTCAAGTTTTAGGGTTTAAGAGTAGCTTTCTACGGCCATTCAACTCACACAAGATTTGATGAGAATCCTAAGTTCTAAGCATCTTATTATGAATGTGATAGACTCGTTGACCGGCAGTTAAAATGGACTTTGGATTTCTACGCCTTTAGGTGACCTAAAAAGAATTCTACCTAAAGGTGTATCTTTACAACCGGTAGCTTTCTCCTTACTTTTATTTTTTTACGGGGTCAACACAAGGGTGAATCTACTGTATATCTCCCCGGTTTATTCCACTTCTCCACTTCTTCCTAACTGTTTTAGGAATTTTCAGTGCATTTATTGAGCTGGGTTCTGGACAACCCATCGATGAGCTGTTACCATCGACAACTTGCCAACCATACTCATGCGGCTAAGTGTGGTTTATTTCTTGTTTTCTTTTCTTTGCTCCTTTTCTTTTCGATTTTTTTTTTTAAGTAGGTGGCTTCCCTGGTCTAAGATTTACCTAAAGGCAATAAAAAGAGAAAGGTCCAGTGACTGGGCTCTAGACAACCTATCTATGGGCTATTACCCATGATAACTTGCCAGCCATATCACCCTAGAAGGTTCATTAGCTATCCAATTTCCGTTAGAATCACCGAACAACGAGTTAGTGCAAAGAAAGTGTGTAGATGCTTAAAACTCAGAAATTTCCTCAAATCAGAGGGTAGGTTGATAAGTCGTTTACTTATCACCCAAACTTATTTACTCCAATTACGATAGAATTAAGATGGCGAGGACTCGAAAGACAAATCAACATTTTAGTGGATACACGGACTGATTTAGTCCAAAGACCTGAAGGGTCTTTGTGTTCAGATCTTAATGTAAAATTTCCTAAGATTGAAAAGTCCTAATATCCAACTATTCCTTCCTAATTCTCTCATTTCTTTTTTTTTAATTTTATAAATAAGAGGAGAAAAATAATTTACATGAATTTCACAAAGCTGACCAAATGATTCAAAAATGAATCCACCCCCCCATAACTAGCTGATGCAATGTCCTCATTGAAAAAGAGACATGAAAGAAAGGGTAGAATATAAAAGATGTCACTTGAATATGAAGCTCGTGTCAGCTTTGTGTCATATGTACAATTGCTGAGTTTAATGTCGTTAGCTAGGCGAAGTCCAGCCAAAGAAGTCACAGAATGGCTAGAGCAACTGTGTCTGAGATGGGTTCTGGAAGAATATGGTCAATAACAGGCTTCAGACGTTGACCGTTGACTTTAAATGTGTTACCCGTCTTTGGGTCAGAAATCTGAATGGCTCCATTTGGAAAAATCTGGTCAATTATGAATGGGCCATTCCATTTAGATCTAAGTTTGCCAGGAAAGAGCTTAAGTTTAGAATCGAATAACCAAACCTTCTGGTTTGGCTCAAAGCTCTTGAGAGAAATCAGTTGATCGTGTAGAGCTTTGGTCCGAGCCTTGTAGATCTTGGCATTCTCATATGCATCATTTCTAAGCTCCTCCAACTCAAATAGTTGGAGTTTCCTGGTCTTCCCAGCTAAATTCAGATCTAAATTGCATTGTTTGATCACCCAGAATGCCATGTGTTCAATCTCTACAGGTAGATGGCATGCCTTTCCATACACCAAATGGAATGGAGACATGCCGATGGGCATTTTATACGTCGTATGGTAGGCCCAAAGAGCGTCCTCAAGCTTTTGAGTCCAGTCCTTGCGATCAAGCCTAACCGTTTTCTACAGAATGTTCTTGATCTCTCTATTGGAGATCTCGGCTTGTCCATTCGTCTGGGGATGGTAAGGTGTGGAAATTCGGTGATTAACCTCGTATTTGGCTAACAAATTCTGGAATTGGGCATTAATAAAATGAGTGCCACCATCACTGATGATAGCCCTCGGAATCCAGAACCTACTGAAGATATTTTTCTTGACAAAATCGATGATCACCTTGTGGTCATTGGTTCGGGTGGGAATCGTCTCAATCCATTTGGACACATAATCAACAGCAACAAGAATGTACTGATGTCCAAATGAAGGGAAAAATGGTCCCATGAAATCGATGCCCCAAACATCGAAAATTTCGACAGGAAGAATTGGGTTTAGGGGCATCATATCTCTCTTAGTTATGCTCCCGAGTTCCTGACATCGAGAACATGACCTTGAGAAGTCCTGGGCATCCTTGAATAAAGATAGCCAATAGAAGCCAGATTGCAAGATTTTTGCAGCCGTCTTTTTCCCAGAGAAATGTCCACCACACCCAGATGCATGGCAGAACTCGAGTATATTGTTGAATTCATTCTCCGGTATACATCGGCGAATAATCTGATCAGAGCCGATGAGGTACAGCTCAGGGTCCTCCCAGAAGTAGTATTTGGCCTCAGATTTGAGTCTATCCCGTTGTTGCTTGGTCCAATCATGGGGGATTTGACCAACGGCCAAATAGTTAACAATGTCAGCAAACCATGGGGTGTGGACACCTAAAACTGTAATAATAGTTTCGTCCGGAAAAGTGTCAGCAATCGGAATGTTCGGACAGGAGGAATCACCTATGTTACGAACGCGTGCCCCGAACGTATTTTAAGACGTCTGGGAGGTGGCCCAGACGTCTTTCCAGATGTCTGGGATCACATCCAGACGTCTTGCCAGACGTCTGGGATGGTTTACAGACGTCTGAAAAACCGTTATCGTCCACACCCGCGAGTCGTCTGCGCGGCTGCGCGCACAAACCGCATATTCGTTATTCCCTCTTTTTCTTCTGCGGCTGCAGACGCCTGCCGCGCCTTCTCTCTCTCCTCTCCGCGCGGCCTTAAAAGGGCCATGCCTCCCCTCCCGTCTCCACCGTCTCCTTCTTCCTCTCCTTCCTGTGCACGAGAGCGAGCGCGAGGGCTGCAGCGGCGGCCGCAGCGAGCACGGAGGAGGCGGGCGTGCGAGGGCGGAGCTCTGCCGTGAGGGCGAGCTCGCCGGAGCGGCTTGGCCGGCCGACGGAGAGGGACCTGCTGCAGTCTGAGCAGCAGGAGCGCGAGGTGCGACGCGGGCGGCGTCGCGAGCAGAGTCCGGTTCGCGCCCTGATTCTGGAAAAATTTCCAGAATCAGACATCTGGGTTGATAGGCAGACGGCGAGGACGACGTCTGGTATCTCATACAGACGTCCGAAAGGTGAGTATTCTGTTTTCTTCTTCCTTCCTGTCTACTGACCGTACTGAGGGAGGGAGTTGGCTGTGCGCAGGCTCGTTGATTCGCCATCCTTTGCGAATCAGACGTCTGGAAGTTGTACTAGACGGCTTGAGTGACCTCCAGACGTCCGGGGTTACCATCGGACGTCTGGGAGATAGGCCAGACATTCCCGCAGACTTCTGGACGTCTGGGAAACCACGCTGAACAGGTAATTCTCTGATCCACTTTTTAAGACGTCTGGAATAAGTTCCAGACGTCTGATTTTGCACAGTATCGTCTTTTTCGACCCGTTTAGGGCCCGTTCGGGCTCCGTTTTCCGTGATTCGAGTTGCGTTCTTTTCAGAATTAATTCCTCTACCCGTCTACAGTAGCTATACACTGTTTTGAGACACTCCCTATGTTTGATCCTTGTGATAGGACCTCATTCAGTTGCAGTCTTGGGAGTCGCGGTGGCACGCGGGATTCCCGATCACGCCCCCATTACTCCCGTTGTACCTGGTAGAGTGGATTAAGTTTATTATTAAAATATGTTAAAGTATGGAACCATAACTAGAATCTAGGACATTGCATGAATCCTAGGAATGAGAAATGTATGGAATGATAGCTCCTAGGTGATGCATGAATCCTAGGGCTGGAAACTAGTTGTATGCTAGATCCTAGGATGTGGCATGAACCCTAGGATGGAAAAACTAGTGGAATGTATAATACTGCAGTCTTGGAAAAATGGAAAGGAATATAAAGCTGCCTGTAAATTGAATTAACAGCTGCCTGTTATGAATAAAGAAACATGATTGAGATCATGGATTGTGAGAACGTGAAACTGGAAAGTGAAACATATGATGTTCTGAGATAAAGAGCTGGAACCCTACGGAAAATTAGGAGTGGAACTCCTGGAAAGAAAAATGAATGGAACTGAGACGTAGTTTGTACTGTCTCTTGGGTACGCAGTACCAAGGGAAGTACCTGTACCTGTTTAGTGAAGAGTGAGGCCAGCCACCCCAGGGACCCGGGGGTTAGGATTGGCCGCTCTGTACCGACTTGTTGGCCCTCGTGTACGTAGTATCGAGGAGAGCTACTAGTGTTAGGAGAGTACTAGCTACCCCACGGGCCCCGGGGTTCTGCTAGCCTCCTTCACCGACTTGTTAGGCCCACTAGGGCAAACCAAGGTAGTCAGGCGAGGGTGCGCGGACTGTGGAGGGGCAAGGCCCCGGTTTGGTTACTGTGGAGGGGTTGGACCCCTGTTACTGAGAGGGCTCTGCCCTGGTTCCGTGCTGTGCTTTGGGCGCACCCGTTAATGGAAACGACTGACCGCGTGCCAGTGCGGGCTAGCTACCTGTGCGTTTATCGCGCGTGCCGTAGTCACCGTTACGTCTGTCAGTGACCTTGGGGTGGTTGACTGAGGGTAGGATCACCACGGGGGACTCCCCCGGCCATGAGAGCACCACGTGCTACTTCTACTTTTGGAAAAGACTGCAATCAAGATCGTTCCCACGAGGATATTCGAGATCAAGTAAAGGATCTGAGAAATAAATGAAATAGTGAGAAAATTGAAAGATGTGAATAAAGGAAGTAATAGAACATAACAGCTACTGTACACTCTACTGTTGCCTTTAGTTAGTTTGCCACTCTACTCAGCGTTTTGTTAACGTGTTACACTCGTTACCTTTTTCAAGACCAGGTGTTGAGCAACCAGGGTCGGTGGCTGTAGAGGACGCTGGGCCGAGTAGGGTCCAGTAGAGTTACCACAGTCTTTTGTACCTCTTTTGTTTCTATTCTAGTGAGTAGTTTTTGTTTCCGCTGTACCTTCTTTACCTGCAGTTCTTGTTATATGTTGTTCTACTGTTGTGGTGGTACCTACTGTAGTAGTTTCTTTCCTTACTGCTGTACTTTCTTACTGTTAGTTATATTCATGCTGAATGTGGTTTATTTTACTGTCTTTTGGTTACTTCCTCGTTGGACGACAAGGTCTTGGGATTAGTCGAGTCGGTCTGGTTCTCGTGTCTCGTAGGGACTCGGGAACCGGGTCGTTACAACCTAGGAGTCTCGACAAATGATCTGCTGCCACATTTTGTACCCCGGTTTTATCCTTGATTTCAAGATCAAATTCTTGAAGCAGAAGAATCCAACGAATAAGCCAGGGTTTAGCATCCTTTTTGGCCAAGAGATGTCTCAAGGTCGAGTGGTCGGTATAGATAATAACATGAGACCCTAAGAGATAAGCCCTGAATTTTTCCAAAGCGAACACTACAGCTAGTAATTCCTTTTCAGTAACAGTGTAATTCCTCTGGGCTTCATCCAGAGTTTTACTAGCATAGTAAATGACAGAGGGCTTTCTATCAATTTTCTGACCCAAGACAGCCCCGACAGCGTAATCAGAAGCGTCGGTCATGATCTCAAAAGGGGCTGTCCAAATTGGTGGTTGCAAAACTGGAGCACAGGTGATTGCCGTTTTCAGGAAATCAAATGCCTTTCGGCATGATTCGCCAAAAACAAACATCATTTCTTTGGCAAGAAGATTGCTCAAGGGACAAGCAACCTTCGAGAAATCCTTGATGAATCTTCGATAGAATCCCACATGGCCAAGAAATGATCGGATTTGTTTAACAAATGTGGGAGGAGGAAGTTTAGTGATAGCATCAACCTTAGCTTTATCCACTTCAATTCTCCGTTCAGAGATTACATGACCCAAAACGATGCCCTCTTGGGTCATGAAATGACTCTTTTCCCAGCTAAGGACCAATCGTGTTTTGATACATCGCTTAAGAATCAATTCCAGATTAGCCAAACAAGAGTCAAATAATTCTCCGAAAATAGAGAAATCATCCATGAAGACTTCCATAAACTCTCCCACCATGTCAGAAAATATGGCTAGCATACACCTTTGAAAAGTTGCAGGTGCATTGCATAACCCGAAAGGCATCCTACGAAAAGCAAAGGTTCCGTAGGGACAGGTGAAAGTAGTTTTTTCCTGATCCTCGGGCTGGATAGGAACTTGGTTGTATCCCGAGTAGCCATCAAGAAAACAGAAGTACTTCTGCCCAACTAATCTTTCCAAGATTTGATCAATGAAAGGCAGGGGAAAATGATCCTTTTTAGTGGCTGTGTTTAGCTTCCTATAATCAATACAAACCTTCCAAGAGGAAGCTGAACGAGTTGTGACAAATTCTCCTCTCTCGTTAGTCACAACGGTAATCCCGGCTTTCTTCGGAACAATCTGTACGGGACTTCCCCAGGGACTATCAGGGATTGGATAAATAATTCCTGCATCGAGCCACTTGATGATTTCCTTTTTGACCACTTCTTGCATATTTGGATTTAATCTCCTCTGCATCTGGCGAGAAGGTCGGGATCCATCTTCCAAGAATATTCTATGATTATAGTAAGATGGTTCAATCCCCCTGAGGTCATGAATGGTCCAACCAATTGCCTCCTTATGTTCCTTCATGACCTTGATCAATTTAATCTCTTGCTCCTTTGTCAATTTAGCACTGATAATCACAGGGAGCATCTTCTGAGGTCCTAAAAATTGATATTTCAAATTCTTAGGCAATGGTTTCAATTCAAGCTGGGGCGGGTTGATGACTGATGGTTGGGTAGATGCTGAAGCTTCAACAAGAGGAAGAGGTTGCGAGTGAACAAAATCAATAACCTCTTCAGAAGATGGCAGGTCAGCCATAGAGGGTTGCAGGTCAAATTTGTTTTCAAAGGAGGAACTTTGGATTGAAGAAATCATCAAACAAGTTTCAATGTTTTCATTATCCTCATCAAGTTCCTCAATAAATCCACAATCCTCAAATTTATTGATCGCCTTAAAAATATCCAATTTCCTTCGTTGATCCCCAAAGGCGATTTCCATGCTACCGCTTTCACAATTAATGTTGGCCTTAGCGGTAGTCAGGAACGGATGCCCCAGAATGATGGGCATGTTCCTCAGATTATCAGGTACATCCATGTCAAGAACAAGGAAATCTACAGGAAAATAGAAATCCTTGACCTTAACTATAACATCTTCAATAACGCTTCGCGGATTTGTGACTGAGCGGTCCACTAATTGTAGCACTACTGAAGTTGGCCGAAGTTCACCTAATCCAAACTTCTCGTAAAGAGAAGTCGGAATTAGGTTGATGGATGCACCCAGATACAAAAAGTGCTCTATCAAATGTATAATCTCCGATGACGCAAGAAATCAACGGTGCACCAGGATCTCTCTTTTTTTGAGGAAGGTAGTGTAGGATAACAGAACTATCCTACTCGGAGAGTACCACCTTCCTCGGAACAAATTCTCTCGACTTACGCTTTTGTGTACATAAATCCTTTAAAAATCTTGCGTAGACCGGTATGTGCTTGATAGCATCAAGGAGCGGGATATTGATCTCAACATTCTTAAATAGATTCAGAAGCTCCTCATTGCTATCAACAGACTTCTTCTTTGATTTGATTAAGGCTTCAGGAAAAGAAGCATGAGTCAGATCTTTGGAATCAGATTCCTGAGCCTTGATTTCTCCTCCAGAATTCTCCTCTCTCTCCTCAAGTTCTTCAGGATTCAAAAGATCATAATAGTGTGGTTGTGGATCCTGAGTCTGCTTACCACTCCTCAAAGTGACAGAATTTGCAGAAGTATAAGAATTTGAGTCTTGGGGAGGGTTAGGAAAGATTGGATGGGTTTGATTAGCCATGAATTGTTGATTTGCGAAAGAAGAAGAAGAAGAGGACGAGGAACCCTGCTCAACCACCTGAGCATGTGCATGTGGGTCCCTCTTATTTCCGTACCCATGGGCTTGGTTGCCCGAATTCATAATATTTCGCAGGTTGGGTATGGGTTGGGATGGTAGAGATCCGGGTTGACGAGAGTTAGCAATGAGCCCGGACTGCAAGTTGTCCAGCGAGGTTTTCATTTGCTACATGAGCTGGAGTATGGATCCTTGCATCTCTACCATTTGTCGGTTCAAATCAGCCTGCCCTGCGGGTTGACGAGCATTCCAAGCTGGCTGATTAACCTGATTGGGAGGCAACTGAGTATATACTTGACCCTGACCCATTGGTCGTTGTGGAGCATAATTGCCGGGTCGGAATTGGGTCTGTTGCCCCGGGTTTTTCCAAGAGAAGTTAGGGTGGTTTCTCCAACCCGGATTATAAGCATTAGAGTAGGGGTTGGATCTAACATTCTCTTGTATAGCATAGACATCCTCATAGGGTGAGGATGGAGAGAAAGAAAGGGAAGGATCAGAAAAATTGGGATCAAAAGGCCCCAGTTTGGAACCCGTGGGGTTCCGAAAAATGCTGACTCACAGGTTTAGCCGCATCGAGTTGATTCACGAACTCCTGTCCAGAAGGAGCTCGTGAAGAATGGAATCCTGAATTTTGGGATTGAGTGTATCGAGAGTTATTCATAGAATTGCAAGCCATCCACTCTTCCATTCTCTTAGCAACCAAGTCCACCTTATCAAGTTTGTTACAAATCAATTCCATATCAAATGAATGAGAGTCATGGACTTCATTGCCATTTGATCTGGGCTGCTGGGACGGTTAAATGTATCCATGGAGGCATGGTTGATTGAATTCTCACTCATTTCCTCAAATAAATCATGTGCACTATCTGCATCTTTATTGAGGAAATTGCCTCTGCAAGAAGCATCCACATGATTTCTGAGTTGCTTAGTCAACCCATGATAGAAGATCTGCACGAGTTACCATTTCGGCACCTCATGGTGTGGACACCTCTGCAATAAGTCCTGGAATCGCTCCTAGGCCACATGAAACTGCTCCCCCGGCCGCTGGGTAAAGGTAGTGATTGCCCGTCTCAAAGCATTGGTACATCCGACTGGAAAGAATTTCTTCAGAAAGGCTGATTTCAACTCATTCCAAGTTGTAATTGGTCTTCCTATTGTCCTATACAAATGTGCGGCCTTATCCCTAATAGAATGGGGGAAGAGCCTCATGATCATTTGCTCCTCGTTTACGTTTCGTGCCTTGGTGGTCTGGACCAAAGTGGTCAAGTCCTCCAAGTGCTGAAACAAATCTTCGGAGTCAAGCCCATGATAATGTTTAATCAGGCTTAACACCTAGGGCTTGATTTCTACGTCACCAGCTGGAATCTGGACGCCGGGACGTTCCCCGTAATTTGAAGGATCATGAAAATCCTTCAAGGGTTGAGTGCCCTGCATTCTTTGGAACCATTTCTACATTCTCAGCATTTGTTCCAGCTGCCTTCAAAATTCTTCCTGTGGATTTCCAAGCAAAGGAGGCTGTTGGTTGGCCATGGGATCAATTTGACCAAAATCCAATTTGTGCCTCGTAGAATACTCTAATGGTCCTTCCAATTGGGGATTCAATGACTATCTTCCCAGCATAAACTAGGAGCAGGTTGGAAGGACTGGGGATAGGGGCCCTGCAGCACAGCAAAACAAGGCTGTCCTTAAGTGGGGTAGCCTAAGGATCTTCTGACTCCCAAAACTTGCCTTAAGACTATAAATGATTTACTCTACTTGGGTCTGTTCAATCCAACCAGTTAGAAGGAGGGACTGGGGAGAAGGTTCTTCTTTCGGCTTTTGCCTCCGGTTCCTAGTGTACCCCCCAACCGCGGTCGTTTGACACTACTCCCCTAACTAGACATCAGATTAATTAATGTAAGTAGGTTAATCAAAGACAATCTCAGACTAGGCCCTGAAGAGCGAATCAAACCTTAAGGCCAACGTCTACTCAATTTTATTAAGGCCTGGGATTGTGGTGCTTATGGAATGTGATGGGTCCTTAAAATGGGTTGTGCCCTTAATGATTGATTGAGATTTGTGTATGTGCATGCACAACCAGGGTTTTCAAGCAAGATTATTTGTGATGCGTGGATTTTAATGTTCAAATCTTGCTTAAGTAGCTTTTAGGGTTTCAAATTAGGTGGATTGCAATCAAGTTTCTAGGCAAACCAAGTTGTCAAACACGGGTGAAGATTGTTTTCCATTAAAACCAGAAAGAAAGTGGAGTGCCTGAAAAAGACCTATATTGAAAACCCTAAGGAGGAGCTACTTGATGAGTTGATTTTAAGTAGAGTGGTGCGACCCAAACAACTCAAACAATTGGCCACAAATGCACCACTAAGTTAGGCACACAAAGATGGTTAACCTAGAATGATTTCTACTCTTTTATGTGTTGCTTTGTGTGTACCAATTCCACAGATCAGAACCCGGTTGAGTAGAAACAAATCAATCCGGTTAAGTGCCTTGAATGTGGGTGTACATTGTGTATTTATTGAAAATTGCCCCACAAGATTATCTTTATATTTTTAATTTTTATATAAATGAGGGTGGAATGAATGTGAGTGAGAATCCAAACAACCAAACTATTCCCAAGATTTATGCAAACACCTAGGTTAATTGGAATTTGGATTTAATGTGGCGAATGAAATCTATGGAGGGGGAAAAATGGGAAAGCACTTACAGTTGTCTTCAACTGCACTTTACTCCAATCTACCGCTTGATGATTCCCTAATGGAGGTCTCTGCAAAACAATAAACACAAGAGAAAGCAAGTTAGAAAATAATAAAGTGCAAGAAATGCGAAAGATAGATCGGAAATCGTTGCCTCTCCGGCAACGGTGCCAAAATGTTGAACGTATGAGTTGCTACGCTAACGTGCTTGGTTTTGAAAAACCTATCGTTGTAGTTTGAAAGCGAAGAACTCGTGTTCAACAAATAAAATTTATACCGAAATGAAAATTCCATGTCGAACACAGGGAGGCTACGTTGATCTATATTCGCAATTATATTTTTTTAGAATTTTTCTATGAGGCAATGTAATTACAATGAAGCCATAACAACAATTAAACAAAAAAGGGAGAGAGAGAGAGAAAATATGCATACAATAATTCAAAATGTTTACACAATAAAGCCAAATAAGAATTGCACTAGAAAGCAGGAAATCAGCTACACTAGAAAGCAGGAAAATTCTACACTAAAAAGTTGTAAAGAAGAATGGGAGAGAGAAGTTATCCTCCTCGACGATCGCTTGGAGGACAAGCTGGATGGGACGATGCCTAGACGAAGGAGGATGGAGTAGGACGAAGGAGGACGAAGCAGAAGAACGGGAACGAGACAGCATGTCGTCATCGCGGGATTCGCTTCCGGATGGAGGACAAAAATTTGACTTTATCTCGCGAGGAGCATCCCGGGTGTGGGACAAGCTTCTCTTGAGCTTTGGAGAGGTAGAGAAGAGAAGGAAGGGATTAGAATTTCGTGTGGAGGGGGTCTCCTTTTATAGTTTCAATGAGTGGGGGCAATTTGGTCATTACAACTCTTAAAACATTAATTCAGGACCTTTAGTGACGGATAAAACCGTCGCTAAAGGTCTGAACGTGGGCGTAGTGGGCGGCGCGCACGCGCCCACTCGCTTGCCCGCGAGTTCAATGCACGCGCACGTCCAGACGATCTCATCCGTCCGATCGCGAGATCGGACGGCTTCGATCACGCCTTCGCCCGCCCGCGTGTGATCCCGCGTTACGCGCGGGTGTGCATGGGCGCGTCATCTTGATTGAGTGCGCGCGGCCGTTGGATCGCCGTCGTGCGGTTGATCGGGTGCGCGCTTCTGCTCCAATTTCAGCACGGCGAGGCTCGAACGCGCACCTTCGCTTCGCGTTAGAGCGCTCGGCCAACGTGCTATGGGTGCGTTTGTGTCGAGCGCCTAACTTCATCGCGGGCGTGTCGCAGCCGTTGGATCTTGATCCAACGGCGGGGAAGGGCGGATGTGGAGGTCTTCAGCGGGTGCGTGCGGACGATTGGCCGTCTTGGCCGTCCATCTTCTAGATGATGTAGATGGTGCCACGGGTGTCGGATTGACTCGATTTTTGCGTCGTTAGGCTGCAATCGTCGATCCAAATCCATCCGTGCGGTCGGATTGTCATTTTAAGTATGGATTTACACCATCTTGGCCCTTGATCTTCTAGGGTTCCCCGGTCCCTATCTGATGCTATAGATGTCTGATTAGGGCGATCTTGGAATTGTTGAACTCCAATCGTCGCCCTGATCACATCTGTATAGTTGGATCTTTGATCGGAGGCCCCGATAAAAAGTTTTCCCTGTCCAAGAACATAAAAGGAGACAATTATCCTCCATTTTATTCAAACTACTCTAAATGCAAGATGATGCATGTTATGCAATATTTATAGCATGCAATGCAATCCTATGCTTAGGAACATGCATAAATAGACATCTTAAGTAGTGTAAACATGTTTACATCAGTTCCTCTCCCTGGTGACGTGGATGGGGAGTCCTCTGTGAGACCACGAGACCGACGCAGCGTTGGATGTGGGGGAGGGGGTGGTCCTCCACCGCCCCCACCACACTCTGACGCTTCCGAGAACGAGCCCTCCCTGCCTAGAGGCGTGCCCGTTCCCCCACTACAGCTGCACTACGAGCTTTTTGGATAGTTCTGGAAGCTGAAGCCCCCTTCATTCATGGGGGATGAGGACCCGTCTGAGGCGGAGGACTGGCTCGAGTAGATCTAGAAGGTGTTTGACACCCTTCGCCCTCCTGCGGAGTGCCGTGTGGCCTTTGCCACATACCAGCTGGAGAGCGCGGCACACAGGTGGTGGAGGGCAGTCAGAGACCAGGAGAGGGCAAAGCCGATGTGGGACCAGTTTGTGACCCTCTTCTATGAGTAGTACTTCCCGCAGACGTGGCAGGACCAGCGGAGGCTGAAGTTCCACACTCTCCGCCAGGGGACGATAACTGTCAGTGCGTACCGCACGTGCTTCCTGGAGCTGTCACGTTTTGTTGCAACAGTTGTGGCTACTGAGGAGGAGCGCCTGTGGAGGTTCACTGAGGGGCTCCGGCCGGCCATTCGTGGGTATGTCAAACTGCAGAAGCTGCCCACGTTCTCGAGAGTGGTGGAGGCTGCTATGACGTATGAGGAGACCAACCTTGCCGCACGAGACACTGACAGCAGATGGAAGAGGCCCTACCAGCCAGAGTACTCACAGGGCCGGTGAGAGAGGAGGCACACGGTGCCCGCGGGAGAGCCATCACATTTTGCAGGGTCGTCAGCGGCCTTTGGGGGCCGCCGACAGGGGCTAGCTGTCAGCATTGGACCCCCGCCCAGCCGTCAGTAGGGACCTACCAAGGGAGGGAGTCGAGTTCCCCTCTGCTACCAGTGTGGCCAGCCAGGCCACATCAGGAGAGACTGCCCGTTTAGGGCCGGAGCACAGCTGATGCTCCCCGCACCGAGCGCTGGAGGCCGAGCAGGTGGCCATGTTCCCAGGCGCGTGGGGGAGGACAGCAGTCGCGAGGAGGGTACCGGCCAGCGACTACCTGCTTGACGCAAAGTGTGGCTGCTTCTTTCGCACCGAGAGCTGAGGGGAGTATCAACACCCTGACACACAGAGACACCAGAGCATCAGGTTCAATGGTGGCAGGTATGGTTACAGTTTCTAGAAGATTAATTTACGTACTTTTTGATTCCGGCGCCACGCACTCATTTGTTGCTGCGAGTTTTGCTGTCAGTTTGGGACAGGACTGTGTGTTGCTAGAGGATCCATTTGTGTTCGAGGTCCGGGTGGTCAGCTTTTTGTAGCTGAGGAGGTCTACACAGACTGCAAGGTCAGTGTTGGGGGACACAGCCTCCCCGCTAACCTGATTGTGATACCGATCGAGGATTTTGGCATGATTCTGAGGATGGATTGGCTGTCCACTTACCACGCGTTGGTGGACTGTTTTGAGAGGAAGATCGTCTTCTCCATACCAGAGATGCCTTCCTTTGAGTTTTACGGACAGCCAGTAGACAGAGGTTTTAGGTGTATTTTTGCTCTTCGGGTGGCGAGACTTTTGGACCAGGGGTGTGAGGGCTTCCTGGCTTGTGTAGTGGCAGAGTCCAGCCCCACGACAGACTTTTAGAGCATCGTGGTGGTCAGAGAGTACCCCGACGTGTTTCCCGAGGAGTTGCTAGGACTATCACCTGAGCGTGAGGTCGAGTTTGAAATCTCACTGGTACCGGGGACCAGCCCCATTTCTACGGCACCATACAAGATGGCATCACTTGAGCTGCGAGAGCTCAAGTCACAACTGCAAGACCTATTGGAGAAGGGCTTTGTGAGGCCCAGTGTGTCCCCGTGGGGAGCCCCGGTGTTATTTGTGAAAAAGAAGGATGGTACCCTACGCCTTTGTGTTGACTACAGATAGCTGAATAGGGTCACCATCAAGAACAGGTATCCGCTGCCGAGAATTGATGATCTGTTTGACCAGTTGTGAGGTGCACAGTATTCTCCAAGATAGATCTGAGGTCATGCTACCACCAGTTGAGGATCAGGGAAACCGACGTCTCCAAGATAGCTTTCCGCACCCGATATGGACACTACGAGTTTTTTGTCATGCCGTTTGGGCTGACCAATGCCCCCGCTGCCTTCATGGATTTGATGAATCGGGTGTTCAGACCGTATATGGATTAGTTTGCGGTGGTGTTTATTGATGATGTGCTCATTTACTCGCGGGATCAGGCGCAGCATGGACAACACTTGCGGATGGTTCTGGACACGTTGAGACGGCATAAGTTGTATGCCAAATATAGCAAGTGAGAGTTTTGGTTGAGGCAGGTGACCTTCTTGGGTCATGTGATTTCAGGGGATGGCTTGGCTGTGGATCCAACCAAGGTAGAGGCAATACTCAGGGGGGAGAGGCCACGTACAGTGATAGAGATCCGCAGTTTCTTGGGACTGGCAGGTTACTACTGGCAGTTTATCAGGGGTTTCTCGCAGATTGCACGTCCTATGACTCAGTTGACCCAGAAGGACGTGCTCATTGCTTGGACAGATGCTTGTGAGGCATGTTTTCAGGAGTTGAAGGAGAGGCTGACTTCGAGTCCTGTGGTCACCATCTTAGATAGCAGCGGCGATTTTGTTGTCTACATGGATGCTTCGTTGCAGGGGTTAGGGGGTGTGCTCATGCAGTGGAGTCACGTTGTCGCTTACGCTTCGCGGCAACTGAAGCCCCATGAGCATAGCTACCCTACCCACGACTTAGAGCTGGCAGCTGTTGTCTTCGCGCTGAAGACATGGAGGCACTACCTTTACGGTGAGACTTTTGAGATATTCACGGATCATAAGAGCCTCAGGTATTTGTTTGATCAGAAGGAGCTTAACATGAGACAGAGAGATTGGTTAGAGCTCCTAAAGGACTATGACTGCAGCATCTCCTACCATCTGGGGAAGGCCAAAGTGGTGGCTAATGCCTTGAGCCGAAAGGCGCCCGCCCACTTGGCCAGCTTACAGGCACAGAGTTGGAGACTTATAGAGGAGTTGGGCAGTTGGCGATCCCTAGGGTTACAGGGGTATTGTGGGGCAGTGACAGTGACACGACGGACGAGACCAGAGCTGATAGACCACTTTATCACAGGACAGATGACAGATCTGCATCTGTTGTCGTTGAGAGACAGAGTACTGTCAGGGGACCCAGGAGACTTCTCTTTTTCAGATGAGGTACTGCGCATGAGGGGACGTTTGTGTGTTCCCAGGGACGAGGAGTTGTTGAGAGAGCTCCTGACTGAGGCACATGGGTCCAGGTTCACCATACATCTTGGGAACACGAAGATGTACCATGATCTGAGGCGTGACTTTTGGTGGAGAGGGATGAAGCGGGATGTAGGTGAGTTCGTGCAGCAGTGTTTGGTATGCCAGTAGGTGAAGGCCAAGTATCAGAGGCCTACATGGCCTTTGCAGCCACTTCCTGTGCTAGAGTCGAAGTGGGAGAGCATCACCATGGACTTGATGATGGGCTTACCTGTTACCCAGCGAGGACACGACGCAGTCTGGGTGATAGTAGACAGATTGACGAAGATGACACATTTCTTGTCGATCCAAGTCACCTTGGGACTAGCACAGTTGGCAGAGAGGTATATTCATGACGTGATACGTCTGCATGGAGTTTCGCATGAGATTGCATCCGACCGGGATACCCGTTTTACTTCCCAGTTTTTGGCTAAGTTTCAGCAAGCCATGGGGACACGGTTGAGGTTCAGCATGGCATACCACCCCTAGACGGACGGACAGTCAGAGCGCACGAAACAGACACTGGAGGACCTTTTACGTGCCTATGTACTGGACTGGAGGGGTTCTTGGGAGGAGCACTTACCCCTGGCAGAGTTTGCATATAATAACAATTATCACTCGAGTATCGGCATGGCACCCTACGAGGCTCTGTACGGACGGAGGTGTACTACACCCTTGAGTTGGGTTGAGGTGGGGACCAAGTGGGAGATTGGCCCCAGGCTGATCCGGCAGAGTCAGGAGGTGTAGAGCAGATTCATAGACAACTTTGCACTATCAGGAGCAAACAGTAGAGTTATGCCAATCGAAAGCGCAGAGAGGTGTAGTTTGAGGTTGAGGATCACATCTTTCTTCACGTTTCGCCCATGAAGGGCCTGTAGCGATTTGGGGTGAAAGGGAAGCTTGCACCGAGGTTTGTGGGGCCCTTTGAGGTCTTGGAGCCAATAGGACCCGTTGCTTACAAGCTTGCCCTTCCTCCCCAGCTTTCTGGTGTGCACGACGTGTTCCACATGTCCAACCTCAGGAAGTACGTCGCCGATCCCAGTCACGTTCTGAGCCACGAGAGTGTCGAGGTGGGTGACGACCTAACCTACCCCGAGCGACCAGTACAGATACTAGACAAAGCCGTTCGGAGTTTGAGGTGGAAGCAGGTACCCCTGGTGAAGGTCTTGTTGTGGAGGAGCTAGAGGTACGAGGAGGCTACCTAGGAGGCTAAGGCGGCGATGCAAGAGTGGTACCCAGAGCTTTTTGAGAGTATGTCTTTTCAGACCGGCTTCGATCCTTTTTACGTTTGTTATGTGTATATAGTTCTTTTTCCGTACCCTAGCTAGCTTAAGTTTCGGGGATGCAACCACCTTTAAGTTTGTTATGATGTAAAGACCCATTCTGTCCTGAGCCTTTTAAGACATTTGGATTGTCGGTCAGACGTCTGGATCCTTTTTCAGATGTTTGGAAATCAAAATTTTTGGGTATGAGCTTCGCGTCCGCACGCGGATTGCGCTGATGGTACCCTCCTTCTCTCCTTTTCCCTCCTCTCTCCTTCTTACAAACCCTGGCGAGCCTTATAAAAGGCCCCTTCCCCTCTTCTTTCTTCCTCACTTCACCTAGCCAGCACCTCCTTCCCTTCCTCTCCACCCTAGTGAGAGGAGCGAGCACGCGAGAGAGAGAGAGTGCGAGAGCGGCGACGAGGAGGAGAGGCAGCATGAGGAGAGGAGGGAGAGCTTGAGCTCGCGAGCTCAAGGGAGATCGCCGGAGGGCGCACGGCCGGAGCGACGCGTGGGGAGGAGGGGTGCGTCGGGGGAGTTGTCCCCGACACTACTGCAATCGGAGCTACAGGCAAGGAGGCGTGGCCGCGGCTACGCGCGGCCAGGGAGAGTAGGAAGAGGTTCTGATTCTGGGATTTTCCCAAAATCAGACGCCTGGCGTGACGTCCAGACGTTAGGGAGGATGTCTGGTGACTACACCGGACGTCTGAAAGCAGATATTCGCGAAGGGACTCTTCCTTTTACGGATACGGCCATGCAAGCCGCTCCGCAGCTACGTTTTGCATGGCTCATGGAGGGAGATTTACTGTTGCGTGCAGGGATTGCTTCGGGAAGGCGCGGGACACTCCCTCCCACGCATTTTGGACATCTGGACAGCTTACCAGATGATCGAAAGCACTCCCAAACATCTAAGAGAGAGGTCGGACATCTGGAACCAGGTCCAGATGGTTAAGAGGAGGTTCTGGACGTCTGAGGTTGACGCAAAACCTGAGGTGAGTTCCTATTTACTTTTAAGACATCTGGACCTTGTGTCAGACGTCTGATTTGCGTTTGTAGCTCTATTTTTGACTAGTTTAGGGTCCGTTTTATGCAAACAAGTTATGGGTGTTTTCCTTGAGAATTTCTCTAATTGTTAGAAGGCCTTTTATACTATTCTAAATGCTCCATTGTGATTGTTCCTTGTTATAGGACTCCGTTCCGTTGCAGGTTCGGGGTTTACTGAGGCACGTGAGCCTGCCGTTCAAGCCCCCAATACTCTTGGGTTGTCTGGTAGAGTGGCTTTCCCTAATTTAATTATAAACTTGAATGCATATGTGGATTGAATAACTAGAACCTAGGATTTGGCATGAATCCTAGGACGAGAAGTTACTTGGAAATGTCTGTATGCGTGTTTGATTTGCAGTCTTGAATGAATAAAGAGAAATGATAACAACTGCCTGTTAATGAACAAGAGTTGCCTATGAAATACAAATTACCTGTGCTAGTTAAACAGTTACATGTGACATTACTGTTGGTGCTAGAGCACCACGATCATTTGTTTTGATGATAACAAAACACGTGTCATTTAATATTTGCGCTTTGAGTCCTAGATTTCAGGTCAATCGCAAATGGATACGTGATTAGACGGAGTTCGAGCTCGCATCCAGGACGGATTGGAGGAGCTTGATGGAAAACAGAAGAGATTCGCGAGGAGCGATATATTGAAGAAGGAGATGAAGAATAGGATAGATTTCCTTCTCTTGTACTCATTGTATTTTTTCGTTTCTTTTGTTGCTCTTTATTTTTGTTCTTAGATTATGTTAAAGAGCCTCAAAGCACCCTAACAGTAGTCCTAGGAACACCCGCACAACCCTAGGATACTTAGATTTTCTGTAAAGAACTTAGAAAACCAATATAGGGTTCAAACAGAGTTTCCAGACATCTAATTCCAAAATCAGACGTCTGATAAAGTATTTTAAGACGTCTGACTGTTGTTTCAGACGTCTGATAACTATTAGGTTGGACATAGTAATTTCTGTCTGATGAAATCAGACGTCAAGACCTTAGACCAGACGTCTTAGGAGACGTCTGATGGTTTTGCCAGACGTCCAATTAGTGGACCGTTGGCTGGCTTTGCAAACAGTGCAGAATATGACCGTTAGAGCCTTATCAGACGTCCATAGGACTTTCCAGACGTCTGATAATTGACTGTTTTGCCTCGGCTGACCCAAAATCTCTTCTCAGAGATTTTCTAGCCGTTGCAACGTTTGGAAAATCCATTCCCACAGTAAAAGTAGGTTTCCAGACGTCCAGACATAGTGCCAGACGTCCTATATGTCGTCTGATGGACTTGCGCAAAAACCCTGTTTAGATCTGATCCAAGTTAGGGAGAGACCCGCCCAAAATCAGGCGTCTGACCTTGGAATCAGACATCTTAAAGTGAACTTCCAGACGTCTGATGCTAGAATTAGACGTCTGATAAGCCTGTCAGAACAATGATTGTTCCTGATTTCGGGCTGATTCACTTGGGCTTTGTACCCAACGGCTATGGAAGGTTTTCTAAGCCTTCCAAAGCCTTTCTAAGGCCTCTATAAATAGAGGGGAGCCTTTACACACCTAGATACACAAGATACACACCAAGAGAAACACAAGACACACTTAAGCAATATAGTTTCACTCTCTTGTGTCCTAGATAGCTCTTGCTCTCCAAGCTCAAGCTCCATTCTCTTGAGAGCAACAAGCTTCGCGCACCCGCTCTCCCGCCGTTGTTTACGAGAGCGACGTTGCACCGTCACGTGGCACACGCACCGCGTCATCAACTCGACGCACTCCTTGCAAAGGGGAGTTTCCTTATTCCTATAGAAGCTAGGTTTATAATTACTTTGTTGGCTCTATAGGACTTGTTGTTTATTTTATCTTTGTTATTTAGTTGGGTATTCGCTTTGCGAATTCCCGTCTCCTTCGTGGGACAAAATCCTTCTCGTGGAGAGAAGGGGTTGAGGAACGCTACCCTCGTACTTGTAGCGTGGTTGTACTGAGGTTGAATCACCCTCATTTTAAAGTGATTCGGTTAGTGGATTTGATCAACTAGGTTGATCGGAAAATCCTAACTCGAGAGGGTTAGGTGGTGGTTTTCACCCGGTTTGGGTTTCCACCTAAAAATACCTGTGTACTGGTGTGTTTGTTTATTTTGTGAGATTGTTTATTTTATTTCCGCAATTATTATGTCACCCCCTCCGAGTAGGGAACTTTCAATTACCTGTTGTATACGTTAAATGATAGAAATACGAGCTGCATGTGTATAACCTGAGAATGGAAATGCGAATGATAGATATGCAAGCTGCATGTGTATAACCTGAGAATGGAAATGTGAGTGATGAAACCTGGTATGGAATGGCATGAGAGATATGAGCATGAACCCTACGGGGAATTAGGAGTAGAGCTCCTGGAAATAAATAGAATGGATCCAGAAATGTGAGTGGGGAAGTGTGATGGCCCTTGAGTACGTGGTACCAAGGTGAGCGACTATCCCCTGTTTAGTGTAGAGCGGAGCTAGCCGCCCTTGGGTTGGGACCCGGGGTTATGATTGGCCACTCTGCACCGACTTCTTGGCCCTCGCGTACACTGTACCGGGAAGAGCTACTAGTGTAGGGAGAGAACTAGCCACTCCACAAGGCCCGGGGTTCAGCTAACCACCCTACATCGACTTGTTAGGCCCACTAGGCAAATCAGGGTAGTTAGACGAGGGTATGTAGACTGTGGATGGGCGAGACCCCTGTTTGGTTCTGAGGGGCTAGTCCCCTGTTATTGAGAGGGCTAGGCCCTACACTGTTCTGTGCTGTACTTTGAGCGTACCCGTTAGTAGAAATGACTGACCTTGTGCCAGTGAGGGGTAGCTACCTATGCGCTTATCGCGCGTGCCGTAGTCACCGCTACGTCTATCCATGACCTTGGGGTGGTTGACTGGGTGTAGGACCACCATGGGGGACTCTCTCGGCCTGGAGAGCATTACGTGTGCCTTCTACTCTTCGGAAAAGACTGCAATTAAGATCATTCCCACAAGGAACATTCGAGATCAAGAAAGACATCTGAAAAATAAACCAATGGGTGAAAAGTAATAACTTGTAAAATAAAGTAATTGGAATAGACAGTTACCCGTTCACTTTTACTGCCTTAGTTAGTTAGTTGCCACTTTACTCAGCGTTCGCTGACTTTATTTACTCATAACCCTTTTCAGGTCTAGTGTTAAGCAGCCCGAGTCTCCGGCTACAGAGGGTGCTGGGCCCAGTAGAGCCCAGTAGCAGTAGTCTTCCATTTGTTGTACTTTTTATTCTAGTGAGTTTCAAACTCTTTTTACCTTTACGTTTCTGTACTTTATTTCTGTTTTACTGTTGTGGTGGTGATGTGTATTGTTAGCAGCTTTTCTTTCCTTACTGCTTGTACTCGTTTTACTGTTAGTTACATAGCATAGTGAATGTGGTTTACTTTCCTGCTTTTTGGTTATTTCTTGTTGGACGACTTAGTCTTGAGATCAGTCGAGTTAGGCCAGTCTCGTATCCTGTAGGGATTCGGGAACCGAGTCGTAACAGATGCTAAACATGCCCAACTTGTCAACATTTTCTTCAAATTGTATTGTGGAAAGTCCTTTAGAGAATATATGTGTCACGTGATCATTAGAGCAGATATACAGAAGACGTAGTTCACTAGAGTCAACTTTCTCCTGTATAAAATGCTTGTCCAATTCAACATACTTGGTCCTACCATGGAGAGTTGGGTTGTTCCCGAGTGATGAGAACCTCATCATGAACCCTAACTGGCACAATCTAACCTAGATATGCAAGAAAAAGCTCCTACATAACTCATAGAAAGGCTTGACTCAGAGAATTCTGAGTTTGTAAAGAAAACAGGTTATAAGGGGTAAAAATGCAATTTCACCAACACAATCAGTAAACAGGGTAACTCAGGATCCAAACATAGGTCAAACTAACCTAATAAGAAGGAAAGTAGGATGATTTGATCCAACAAGGGCTACAGCAACTCCAAATAATTAAATGACATTCTGTAACTCTAAAACAAACCCACTCCAATTCACGAGGTTCAAGGCAAATTAAAACTCGACTAAACCCTCTAAAATTCATAGAAAAATAATCTCTAGGGTTTTGAACCTTCAATTTGACCTTGGGAACCCATTTTGACCTACATTGAGAACCATACCCAATTAATGATTTAATTTGGGTTTTTACATAAATTGGTCGGTTAAACAAGGTCTGATCTAGAAATAAAATTCACCATTAGAATCCTTAGGTCCCATTTAGTCATACATAAAAACTTGAGCCTAAGAAGAAACCTTCTTGACCGACTTTGCATTTTGGTCCTCATCTATTCTTTTTGACACCTCAACTTTCGAAACCCTCGCATTTTGGCCCCTAGGTTCTTCGTCGTTCTTTGCACTTAGGTCCTCCCTGCAACTCTCTGAGCAGCGCCATGCTCCGGTGACTTTGCGCGGAGCATGGTGCCGCGCAGGGTGAGGGAGGCCCTCTACCAGTTGAACCGGGTGTTCCCTGCAACATCTGCTGTCGCAGGGACACCACCATGACCTCTACCATCGCCCACACCTTTCGTGCGAACGCGCGGAAGGTATGGGTTACAACTCCGGCCATACTCCGGCGAGGGAAGCACGTCGCCTCCCTGCGCCCACCCCTCCGCCTTCGCCTTTATAAGGACCGCCGTCGCCTGCCGATGGAGGCAGCTCGGTCCTGACGGAGAAAAACCCCCATTTTTCCTCTCTTCCCACTCCGGTAGAAGCCCACCAGCTCCGGTGGTTCCTCCTCCTACGTCTCGTCGCTCTGCTGCAATACCAGCAACAGAGCCACCTTCGCCCGCTCTTCCTGCGTCGCACCGTACCCAACGCTCGCCCTCTCGCTCTCTTCCTCGCCGCCGCCCTCTCCCTCTGGGTATCTTCTTCTCCGGCGACAGTCGATACGACTGCCGCCCTGCTCCGGCCCCTTTCGTCCCTGTAACTAGGTCAGAACTTCTCCCCATCTCCCCCTCTTTCTTTTCCTAACTGTCTTTCATTTGATTAAACCCTCAACAGCTCCTGTCCACCGTCACCCTCTTCGTCTCCGGCCACCTTCCGGCGAGACGCTCCCATCGCTCCGCAGCCCCACACGCCTCGCCGACCCTCACAGAACCTCCACCTCATCACGCTGAACAACCTCCACCCACCCATTGCCGCTCCACACCCCCACCACACTCCCCCGATCGGACCCATTTTTTCGGTCGCTGTCCGACCTTGCCCCGCCGCCAGATGTCGCCCCACGACCTGTTGCACCCTGCACCACCTTCATCGTGCCATGGCGAAGGTCCCCCGCTAGTCTGATTAGGCCGAGAGGTCGTGCTTCTGTCTGACAGGGTATCCACCCCAGCCGCCATTAACGACGACTGAAGCAGCTTTGAGGCGAGCTCTAGGCCCTACAGCTTCAGGGTCCCAGGTGCTGCAGCTTGGGGTGAAGTCTGCGGAGACTTCCGCCTCATCAGTTGGCACCGATAGTGGCTGCAGCTGAGTGGAGAGCAAGGTGGAATCGTCCTGCGGGCGCGTGCGAAAAGAGCACAGAGGATAGTCCCACATCGTGGGATTTCGAAACGCCGCGTCGCAATAAATTGATTTTGTGCTTTTACTTGGTCGCCTCCGAAAGCACTGGGGTGAGGTCCCGCGCCCACTCACCCACCCGGTCCGCGAGCTCATCATGCGGATCCAGCAGATCCGACCCAACCCTATCTGAGCACACCTCGCGCATCACCCACACACCGGTGCACCTGGTCACGGGCACGAAACCCGATCTGATTACCCGCGGCTCTGGGAGAGCGTCCTGTGAGTGCTTTACAGAGAGAGTGACATGCGGGTAGAGGGACAGGGTAGGTTTTTCTCTTTGTGCAGGGACAGGCTGCGAGAAGCAGGAAGAAGAAGAAGAAGACCGCAGGAAGAAGAAGAAGAAGACCGCAAGAAGAAGAAGAAGAAGCACAAAGGAAGCACTGTAGCAGACGCCACTTAAGCCGTCTGATTGAGAAATCAGACGACGGATGAAGCTCTGCAGACAAAGCAAAGAAGAAGAAAAAGAAAAGAAAAGGTGCCGCAGCTGAAAGCAGAAAGAAGAAGGAAGAAAGAAGAAGAAAAGAAGAAAATAAGAAGAAGAAGAATTGAAGAAGATCAAGAAGACAAAAGAAGAGAAAAAGAAGACAAGCAAAGAGAGAAAGAAGAGAAGAAGAAAAAGCCAAGAAACAAAATCTACCTCTCTCTCTCTCTTATTTTTGTAATAAAAGCGTTGTACTTCTAGAATTCTAGTAGCTCCCTGAGTTCGACCTCGGAAGAAAAACATTTCTGAGTAAAATTGTAATAGTGGCAATGACAAACCGTAGCTATTTTACCTGTACCACAACGACATTACTATAACAAACAAAAGACCTAGCCACGGTCGGTCACACACCAGCCATCATTCTTGGCGCCGTTGCCGGGGAGCTACGGCTATTCTAGAAGCTTTGAATTCCTTTTAAGAGATTGCTAATCTTTTTCTCTCTCTTGTGTGCAGGTTAAAGAATGAGAAGAGCAGCCGCACAACCAACTCTCCAACAACCAGGTAATCCTCATTATCCCTTTTCTTAACTCCCTTAAAGTCTAAAAAGGAACAAAAAGAAAAAATCAACTTAGGGCTACCTGCATCATACATAGTAATTCATCAAAGTTGCCTAATTTTCATTTCAACTCATGCTTAACTGTCCATCCAACTAAGGTAACTAGGGCTAAAACCTTCTTGATTGAGCCCTAGATACCAAAATTTTGAGGCAACTTAAATGGACCAACTAGAGCCAATCCAAGGATTAAAAATCTAGGATTTTTTTTTAGAGACACACCTTCTATTAACAAAGAAAAGATCTTCCTAAAAAGAGGTGTGCCTAAGCCATTGGTTGAAAATACCTATTAAGAAAAACCCTAAACAATTGGCTCTCTAAACACTTGAACCCTAAAAAAAAAGAAACAACGCCTAAATTCTCAAAGGAATCCCTAGGTGAAGTTGACCCTTAGGGTCAACCAACCTTCAAATTAGGCCACCTTGTTCACAAAAATACCTAAGAGTTCAAGTGAAACCTTAAGCACCTTGATCTTAAAGTAAAAAAGGTAGACTTAAGAGGTCAAGATCCCCATTCTGGTCTACCTGGAACCGCAGTGACAAGAGAGGTCGGGTGGGGGAAACCCTGTAACCCGTGGGGATGCTCTACCGTGTAGGGGTCTTTGCGGGACTCACCCTCTCTGGCTGCCCAGGTAATTCTTAGGTGGACGATCTTTTTGATTAAGGGGTCCATCTGCCCCGCACCTCTGTAGTCACCCAACACATTTTTGGGTGTCTTGATTGGGTCCAATACCTTCTAAACTCATCTATTCCAACATTGCATGAACGGTAGGAGATCCTTAACACCACCCTTAAGATCTCCTTTAGGAATTCACTCTCGTCAAGGCCAAGCTCGACGCCCGTGTTTGCACAGCAACCCTACCCCATCATTCTCTCATCTGATTCTGAACCAAGCTCTCCTTCTTCCCCCATCATGGCTCAGCCAGTTGAGGAAGAAAACAATCTGGAGCATCAGCTCCAGCGACTCAATGACCTCTTCCAAAACTTTGTGCACCCACCGCAGCGTCCTATGATGCGGGACCATTATAATCCTGCTGCGGTGGCTATTGAGCCTCGAGCTAGAATCCCAACTGGAGGACCTGATTCCGAATTAAAGCCCAATATGATTCATGCTATACCTAAATTCCATGGGCTTAATTGCGAAGATCCCTTCCAGCACATCAAACAGCCAAAGCATCTGGCCTAAACTTTTGGGTCAGATGCGCAAAATCGGGATATTCTTCTCATGAACATGTTCTCCTGCTCTCTTATGGACAAGGCCGCTCATTGGTATCAAACTCAGACCCGGCCGATCAACACTTGGGAAGAACTTCAGTCCGAATTTTTGAAAAAGTTCTTTCCCGTTGGTCGGACCAATGCCTTGCGCCTGCAGATTACTCACTTCACTCAGCAAACAGGGGAACATCTCCATGAGGAATGGGATCGCTTTCAGGATCTCATGAGGAAGTGCCCCCATCACGGAGTTCCTAAATGGGAACATGTCCAATCCTTTTACCAGGGACTCCGTGAGGACATCCGTCTCTTCGTCAATGCAACCTGCGGAGGGAATATCATGGGTCAACATGAGGACACCATGTGGGAGATTCTTGAAAACATGTGCGAGAACTCCATCAACAATGACTCCATGGGATTATTTGACAGGACGAATACCCGCGCAGAGACGAATCTTAGGGGAGCAAATGAGACGCAGGGCCTATCCGCATCAATCGACCTGGAATTAATGGCCAGTCGATTGGACAAGGTCTCAATCATCAAAAAGAAGGTGGATCAGCTGACTCAGCACCTGCAGCGAGCCACCTCTGCGCATAGCTCCTTTGCACAGCCTCCTTCCACACGGGAGACTGTGCAAAACATTCTCCATCGATCTTCTCCTAGGATGGATCCATATCCATCATTTGAATCTCGGACCGGAAGTCCATCCGACCCTTTCTGCACCAGCCCGGGGAATTCCATTCCCCCTTTCTCTGACTCTGTGGAGGTTCCTCAGACCTGCGAGGACCTCAACGCCATCCAAAATAACCTGTTCTCCAACACCTATAACCCTGGATGCCGAAACCATCCCAACTTTCAATGGACGGGAAATTCCCAAACCCAAAGACCACCCTTTCAGCCCTGCCCACAACCCCCTCGTCCTTACCAGCCGCCTCAGCCTCGGCCCAACCCTACTTATCCATCAGGGCCAAATAAAGATCAAATGTCCCTTATCCTTCAAACTTTGGCTGACATTCAGAGAACGAATGCGGCTATCCAAAAACAACACAAGGACGAGCTTACAGAGGTACGAAATCAACTGGTCCAGTTGGCAAATTCTCGCCAGCCAGGCACTCTTCCTTCCCAACCTCTTCCTAACCTGAATAACGTGCCAACCTAGAGGCGCGTTATGAACCCAAACCCGAGCCAAACCCATATGATTTATCAGGCCCCCTCTGTTCTTTCACCCGACGGGATGGAGGCCTCCACTTCTTTTGCAGGCTACCAGCAGCAACCCATCTTACCCAATCCCAACCAAAATCAGGCAGGACTTAATTCCGTAACAACCCATAGTGGTAAGGAAACCCAAGATCCACCTCACCCAAACCACTCCAAGCCTGGTAGTGATCCCAAGCCTAGGACGGTAATCCAGGACCTTCCTACCCCTGTCCCAGATCCAAGACCAGGACCTATCCTAGAAGAACCAACCAAGATTCCGTTTCCCGAGGCCTTGACCAAGGGAAAGAAGACTACCAAACCTGTGGCACCTGAGGAGGACCTGGTCAAGCTCTTTGAGCAGGTCCACATAAACATCCCCTTGATGGATGCAATCCGCCACGTACTGGCTTACGCACGATTTTTAAAGAATGTGTGTACACCCCAGCGTAAGCCGCGAACCAAGAGTGGGAGTCCAATTGTTCTGTCAGAGTAAGCCAGCTTTGTGATCCTAAGCAGACTCCCACCCAAGGCTAAAGATCCTGGTACTCTCCTGATTTCCTGCAAAATAGGTGATACCTAATTTGATAGAGCCTTGCTAGACTTGGGTGCTTCCATAAATCTGATACCCACATCCTTACTTGACCATCTAGAAGAATCTGAGCTAAAACCCACTAAGGTGACATTACAATTAGCAGATCGATCTATAAAGTCACCAAAAGGAATTCTCGAGGATATTATTGTGAGGGTACGTGATTTCAACTTTCCTGTAGACTTCATAGTCTTAGACATGGACGCACCTGAGAACCCTAGGGATACACCAATCATTCTAGGGAGACCTTTCTTGGCTACTGCTAGAGCCAACATTAGCTGTGAGGAGGGCCAAATAGAGCTCAAATTTGGGAATCAAATCCTGAAAATTGATATATTCAAGGCCCAACAAGGAATCAATTGCGGTGTCATCGAACAGATTTGTGACATTAGGACTTTGGTTGATGAAACACACTTCCAAGATGACCTGACTATACCTCATCAACCGCAGAAAGATCTTGACCCGCAGACAGAGGAGTCGAATCCAGATTTGGACAACCCAGTAACTCCTACCCTTGAACCTCACGTCTATGCTGAACCACCCGCCGCTGCTGATAACCACATCCTCGAGCTGAAGCCCCTTCCTGCTCACTTGAAATACATCTTTTTGGGTTCTAATCAGACCCTTCCTGCGATTATCAATTCCAACCTCAATCACGAACAGGAATCCCGTCTGATTGCTATCCTCCAGCAACATCGCAGAGCCATCGGGTGGACTCTCGATGATTTGACTGGAATAAGTCCCTCTTATTGTACTCATCATATCTATTCAGAAGAGGACGCACGACCTTCTCGTAAAATGCAGAGACGCTTGAACCCTAATCTGCAGGAGGTCGTGAAAAAGGAGATCATCAAGTGGTTAGATGCCGGAATCATCTACCCGATCTCCGATAGTCATTGGGTGAGCCCAATTCAGGTTGTGCCTAAGAAGGCAGGACTCACCACTATAACGACTGAGACCGGAGAAGTCATTCCTACCCGATTAGCCAATGCGTGGAGAGTCTGTATAGATTACCGCCGACTCAATTCCTCCACGAAGAAGGACCATTTCCCACTACCTTTCATTGATCAAATTCTCGAGAAACTAGCGGGAAATAGGTTCTTCTGCTTTCTTGACGGGTACTCCGGTTACAACCAGGTGGCAATCCATCCTGAGGACCAAGAAAAGACCACATTCACCTGCCCCTTCGGAACACACGCTTTCCGAAGGATGCCTTTCGGTCTTTGCAATGCACCCGCTACTTTTCAGCGGTGCATGCTTGCCATATTCTCAGATATGGTAGGTGACTATCTGGAAGTCTTCATGGATGACTTTTCAGTTTTTGGAGCATCATTTGACGATTGCCTCCAACACTTGGTCCAGATACTCAGGCGATGCATCGATGCGAATTTGGTTCTTTCCTGGGAAAAGAGCCATTTCATGGTGCCTGAAGGAATTGTCCTGGGACACTTAATTTCGGAAAAAGGCATCCAAGTGGATCGAGCTAAGGTTGATCTGATCTCTCATCTTCCTATGCCTAGCTCGATCAGGGACATCCGTTCTTTTCAGGGGCACGTCGGTTTTTGCCATCGCTTCATTCCATATTTCTAGAAAATCGCGCACCCCTTGACTTCTCTTCTCTCTAAGGATGTACCCTTTGAAATCTCCAAGGAATGCACACTAGCCTTTGAAATCCTTCGTGACCAAGTCACCCAGGCACCTATCCTACAATCCCCTGACTGGTCTCAACCCTTTGAGATCATGTGTGATGCGTCTGATTTCACAGTAGTAGTGATCCTGGGGCAGAAAGCTGACGGAAAACCCGTGGTCATATACTACGCTAGCAAGACACTTGACGAGGCTCAGCGTAACTATACGGTTACGGAGAAAGAATTGCTAACCGTAGTATTTGCCCTTGAAAAATTCCGATCGTATCTCCTGGGTTCCCATGTCATCATCTACTTGGATCACACAGCTGTAAGGCATCTCCTTGCTAAGAAGGACGTGAAGCCCCGACTAATTCGTTGGATTTTGCTATTGCAAGAATTCGATCTTGAAATTCGCGACAAGGCGAGAAGGCAGAATGTGGTAGCCGACCATCTGTCCCGTCTTCCTTCTGAGATTATCAACCCTTCCGGACCCATCACAGAACATTTTCCTAATGAGCACCTGCTGACTATCGGTACTAGACTTCCATGGTTTGCTGATATAGTAAACTACTTGGCATCTCATCAGATCCCGTCTGATTGGCCGAAGGCCAAGAAAGACAAATTGCGTTCTGATGCCAAGTATTACATCTGGGAAGTCCCGTACCTTTTCCGCATAGGTGCTGATCAAGTCATCTGGAGATGTGTCCCGGAAGAGGAAATCAACAATATCCTCTCTTTCTGCCATGACCAGGCATGAGGTGGCCATTTCTCTGGGCATAAAACCGCATCCAAAGTCCTCCAGTGTGGCTTTTACTGGCCTACGCTGTTCAAAGACGCATACAGTCACTGCAAGGTATGCAGTCGTTGCCAGACTTTAGGCAACATGAGCCGTCGCGACATGATGCCTTTGCAGCTGATTCTCGTATGCAAAATCTTTGATGTTTGGGGGATTGATTTTATGGGCCCCTTTCCTACTTCGGATGGTTTCGAATACATTCTGCTTACTGTGGACTATGTGTCCAAATGGATCGAAGCCATACCGACCCGAACCTGTGATCACAAAATCGTTCTCAAATTCATTCATCAAAACATTTTCTCAAGGTTCGGAATTCCTCGTGCTATAATCTCTAATGGGGGGACCCATTTCACAAATGCTCAGTTTAGATCACTGATGACCAAATACGGGGTGACTCACCGAATCTCTACTCCTTACCACCCCCAAACTAATGGTCTAGCTGAGCTGTTAAATCGGGAGATCAAGAAAATCCTGCAGGTCACTGTTCGGCCTGATAGGAAGGACTGGTCGTCCCGACTTCCGGAAGCATTGTGGGCCTATAGGACCGCCCACAAAACCCAATTAGGCATGTCTTCCTTTAGACTGGTGTACGGGAAGGCATGTCACCTTCCCGTAGAACTAGAGCATAAAGCCTATTGGGCAGTACAGAACTGCAATCTAGATCTTTCGAAGGCTGGAACCCACAGAAAGCTTCAAATCAGCGAGATCAATGAATTACGCCTAGACACGTATGAGAACTCGCGAATCTACAAGGAGTGGCTTAAAGCCTTCCATGACAAGCATATCTCGAGAAAGATCTTTCATCCTGGTCAGAAGATCCTCTTCTTTGATACCCGACTCAAACTTTTCCCGGGAAAGTTGCGATCCAAGTGGGTCGGACCATATTTAGTCCGACAGGTTTTTGGAAACGGAGCCATCGAAATCAGTCCGCTCAACCACGATTCCAAACCTTTCATCGTGAACGGTCAAAGACTCAAGCCGTTCATTGATGTGACTTCTACTGATTTGGCTGAATCTGTTGGTGCTAGAGCACCACGATTATTTGTTTTGATGATAACAAAACACGTGTTATTTAACATTTGCAATTTGAGTCCTAGATTTCAGGTCAATTGCAAATGTGGACGTGTTTAGACGGAACTCGAGCTCGCATCCAGGACGGATTGGAGGAGCTTGACGGAAAACATAGGAGGTTCGCGTGGAGCGAAAGATTGGAGATGGAAAACAAGAAGAATAGGATAGATTCTTTTTTATCCTTTCATGTATCTCTTGTATTTATTTTCTTGCTCTTTTTGATTCCTTAGAACATTATGTTAAAGAGCCTCAAAGTACCCTAAAAGTAGTCCTAGGAACACCTGCACAACCCTAGGATACTTAGGTTTTCTGTAGAATACTTAGAAAACCAATATAGGGTTCAAACAGCACTTCCAGACGTCTAATTCCCAAATCAGACGTCTGATAAAGAATTTTAAGAGGTCTGACTGTTGTTTCAGACGTCTGATAACTGTTAGGCTGGACATAGTTAGTTCTGTCTGATGAAATCAGACGTCCAGACCTTAGACCAGACGTCTTAGGAGACGTCTGATGACTTTGCCAGACGTACAATTAGTGGACCGTTGGCTGGCTTAGAAAACACTCAAGATTATGACCGTTAGAGCCTTATCAGACGTCCATAGGACTTACCAGAGACGTCTGACTGTTGTTTCAGACGTCTGATGACTGTTAGGCTGGAGTTAGTATTCTGTCTGATGAAATCAGACGTCCATACCTTAATCCAGACGTCTGATGACTTTGCCAGACGTCCAATTAGTGGACCGTTGGCTGGCTTAACAAACACTCAAGAATATGACCGTTAGAGCCTTATCAGACGTCCTTAGGCCTTTCCAGACGTCTGATAAATGACCGTTTTGCCTAGGCTGACCCAAAATCTCTTCTCAGAGATTTTCTAGCCGTTGCAACGTTTGGAAATCAATTCCCACAGTAAAAGTAGGTTTCCAGACGTCCAGACATAGTTCCAGAGGTCCTGTATGTCGTCTGATGGACTTGCGCAAAAACCCTGTTTAGATCTGATCCAAATCAGGGAGAGACCCGCCCAAAATCAGACTTCTGACCTTTAAATCAGACGTCTTAAAGTGGCCTTCCAGACGTCTGATGCCAGAGTTAGACGTCTGATAACCTTGTCAAATGTAATCATTGTCCTGATTTCGGCCTGATTCTCTTGGACTTTGTTCCCAACGGCTATAGAACCCTTTCTAAGCCTTCCAAAGCCTTCCTAAGGCCTCTATAGATAGAGGGAAACCCTTGCAACACAAAGACACACAAGAAACACCTAGAGAGACCAAGATACACAAGAAACAAGTTGTATTACACTTTCCACTCTCTTGTGTCCTAGCTAGCTCTTGCTCTCCAAGCTCAAGCTCCATTCTCTTGAGAGCATCAAGCTGTTACGCACCCGCTCTCCCGCCATAGTTCACGAGAGCAAAGTTGCGCCGTCGCGTGGCTCACGCACCGTGTCATCGTCGATGCACTCCTTGCAAAGGGGAGTTTCCTAAATCCTATAGAAGCTTAGGTTTATTACTTTGTTGGCTCTATAGGTTTGTTGTTTATTTTACCTTTGTCTTTTGGTTGGGTATTCGCTTTGCGAATTCCCGTCTCCTTCGTGGGACAAAATCCTTCTCGTGGAGAGAAGGGGTTGAGGAACGCTACCCTCGTACTTGTAGCGTGGTTGTATTGAGGTTGAATCACCCTCGTTCAAAGTGATTCGGTTAGTGGATTTGATCAACTAGGTTGATCGGAAAATCCTAACTCGAGAGGGTTAGGTGGTGGTTTTCACCCGGTTTGGGTTTCCACCTAAAAATCTTTGTGTACATTGTGCGATTGCTTATTTTTGTGAGATTGCTTTATATTTTTATTTCCGCAATTTTATTACGTCACCCCTCCTGGTAGGGACGAACTTTCAATTGGTATCAGAGCAGGTTTTCCGCCGACAGGAGTAACATCCGCGGAAAGATCACATGGAGGGAAGCTGTTCCACAAGCAGGATTTCCGAGGGGCAGTCCACAACCCGTCCGCCCTACTTTGATGGGAACAACTACAGCTACTGGAAGCTGAGGATCAAGACGTGGCTCCAAGCCACTGAATTCGAGGTATGGGGATATTGCGAAACCCCATACGAGATCCCGAAGCGACCCCAAGGAGGCTACTCGCAGGTGCAGATTCTAGAGCTCTCACTCAACGCAAAGGCAATGAATGCCCTGTATTGCGCGTTGAGTCCGGAAGAGTTCGAGAAAATCCAAGAGTGCACCACCGCCCACGAGATATGGAGGAGGTTGGAAGGCACTCATGACGATTCCAGCTCGGAGGAAGAAGAAGAAGAAAAGGTAGAAACCGCTTGCTTCGGCTTCATGGCCAGAGGAAGCGACAGCGAAAGCGACTCAGACAACGAGGTAAATCTCGATCTTCAAGAAGCTTTTAATGAACTCTTTGAGATTAGTAAATCACTTAGAATCGAAAACAAAAGCATTAACAAGAATCTTAGTTTTCTTAGAAATGAAAATGATAGGTTAGAAATAAAACTTAAGGATCTAGAAGCTAGTCCTAGAAATGATAACCTATTATTAGAAAATCAAAACCTCATCAATGAAAATAATAAATTGATTGAGGAAAATAATAGTCTAAAGTTAGAAATTTTTGATTTAAAGACTAAGATGCAAATTATAGAAAGAGAAATTGCATGTCTTAGGGAAAAATCCAACAAACTAATCAACAAAGTAGATGATTTATATAGCCCTAAGGTTGAGAAAGGATCTCCATCAAGGAGACCTTCTAACAAATCCGGATCCAAGCTCACTTGGATACCGAAAAAAAAATTAGAATCTTGTTTTGTAGGGTTCAGGGATGACTACAACATAAAGGACTGGACCTACAAGCTCAAGGCTGGTCAACTCAAGTTGGGAGAACCAATGAGTAGACCAAGGAGGAGAACAAGAAGACCGACGAGACGGCGAACAAACGACGGACCCGCCGCACGTCGACCACCAGATTGGAGACCGGCGCCAATGCCCGGGCCTCCAAGCTACGGATTGGAGCCCCATCCGATGTGGCATCCACCACCACCATTCGGGCCATTTTATTGGCCATGGTAGGTGAGGTAAAACCCTTTACCCTATCTTTTTATCATAAGCATTTAGATAGGGGGAGTTAAAAAATGATGAGCTAATTGTCAATTTTTAAGGGGGAGATATAAGGTAGCTAAATTTCCTTTAGAAAGGGGGAGAAAAATAATAGCTATCGCATTGTTACAAAAAGGGGGAGAATATCACCTTTGTTAAAATAAATTCATAGAAGAGCATGTTTTAAGGGGGAGTTATAAGAAATGTAAAATCAATTAAACCTTTTTGATTTTGTCAAAAAGGGGGAGAATTTTATGCATTATTATTTACGGTTTTGTCATCATCAAAAAGGGGGAGATTGTTGGTGCTAGAGCACCACGATCATTTGTTTTGATGATAACAAAACACGTGTTATTTAACATTTGCAATTTGAGTCCTAGATTTCAGGTCAATTGCAAATGTGGACGTGTTTAGACGGAACTCGAGCTCGCATCCAGAACGGATTGGAGGAGCTTGACGAAAACACAGGAGGTTCACGTGGAGCGAAAGATTGGAGATGGAAGACAAGAAGAATAGGATAGATTCTTTTTTATCCTTTCATGTATCTCTTGTATTTATTTTCTTGCTCTTTTTTATTCCTTAGAACATTATGTTAAAGAGCCTCAAAGTACCCTAAAAGTAGTCCTAGGAACACCTGCACAACCCTAGGATACTTAGGTTTTCTGTAGAATACTTAGAAAACCAATATAGGGTTCAAACAACACTTCCAGACGTCTAATTCCCAAATCAGACGTCTGATAAAGAATTTTAAGAGGTCTGACTGTTGTTTCAGACGTCTGATAACTGTTAGGCTGGACATAGTTAGTTCTGTCTGATAAAATCAGACGTCCAGACCTTAGACCAGACGTCTTAGGAGACGTCTGATGACTTTGCCAGACGTCCAATTAGTGGACCGTTGGCTGGCTTAGAAAACACTCAAGATTATGACCGTTAGAGCCTTATCAGACGTCCATAGGACTTACCAGAGACGTCTGACTGTTGTTTCAGACGTCTGATGACTGTTAGGCTGGAGTTAGTATTCTGTCTGATGAAATCAGACGACCATACCTTAATCCAGACGTCTTAGAAGACGTCTGATGACTTTGCCAGACGTCCAATTAGTGGACCGTTGGCTGGCTTAACAAACACTCAAGAATATGACCGTTAGAGCCTTATCAGACGTCCTTAGGCCTTTCCAGACGTCTGATAAATGACCGTTTTGCCTCGACTGACCCAAAATCTCTTCTCAGAGATTTTCTAGCCGTTGCAACGTTTGGAAATCAATTCCCACAGTAAAAGTAGGTTTCCAGACGTCCAGACATAGTTCCAGACGTCCTGTATGTCGTCTGATGGACTTGCGCAAAAACCCTGTTTAGATCTGATCCAAATCAGGGAGAGACCCGCCCAAAATCAAACTTCTGACCTTTAAATCAGACGTCTTAAAGTGGCCTTCCAGACGTCTGATGCCAGAGTTAGACGTCTGATAACCTTGTCAAATGTAATCATTGTCCTGATTTCGGCCTGATTCTCTTGGACTTTGTTCCCAACGGCTATAGAACCCTTTCTAAGCCTTCCAAAGCCTTCCTAAGGCCTCTATAGATAGAGGGAAACCCTTGCAACACAAAGACACACAAGAAACACCTAGAGAGACCAAGATACACAAGAAACAAGTTGTATTACACTTTCCACTCTCTTGTGTCCTAGCTAGCTCTTGCTCTCCAAGCTCAAGCTCCATTCTCTTGAGAGCATCAAGCTGTTACGCACCCGCTCTCCCGCCATAGTTCACGAGAGCAAAGTTGCGCCGTCGCGTGGCTCACGCACCGCGTCATCGTCGACGCACTCCTTGCAAAGGGGAGTTTCCTAAATCCTATAGAAGCTTAGGTTTATTACTTTGTTGGCTCTATAGGTTTGTTGTTTATTTTACCTTTGTCTTTTGGTTGGGTATTCGCTTTGCGAATTCCCGTCTCTTTCGTGGGACAAAATCCTTCTCGTGGAGAGAAGGGGTTGAGGAACGCTACCCTCGTACTTGTAGCGTGGTTGTATTGAGGTTGAATCACCCTCGTTCAAAGTGATTCGGTTAGTGGATTTGATCAACTAGGTTGATCGGAAAATCCTAACTCGAGAGGGTTAGGTGGTGGTTTTCACCCGATTTGGGTTTCCACCTAAAAATCTTTGTGTACATTGTGCGATTGCTTATTTTTGTGAGATTGCTTTATATTTTTATTTCCGCAATTTTATTACGTCACCCCTCCTGGTAGGGACGAACTTTCAGAATCATCTTATATCCTCCATTCCCCTTGAGTTTATTATACCTAGCCGATGGAGTAAAACTCAACGCTTAACGGAAGGCAGCCCGTCATTTTCTTAAAAATCTAAAACCTTTTTCACACCTTTATGCACTTAAGGTTCGCCCTTATAGACAGCCGACTCCACCTCAGATGCTTCCATCTGAGATTAAAAATCGTCCGCAAAATTCATCCCGACCCATTCACTCACCAAAGCATCTGTCTTAAGGAATGAACTAAGTAAATAAAAACTCCCTAAGTCACAATGAGGACATTGCAAACCTTAGGCATGGGGGGGCATAAAAGTGCAAAACTTGTAAGAAAATGTTTTAAACAAAAAAAATTCACATATGCCAAAAACACCATAAAAATTAAAAAAAAAAAGAAGAAGAATAAGAGGAGAAAGGAAATTTTATTGGAGAAGGAAAAGAAACAAAATGAAAAAGGAGCACAAAAATATAAGAAGAAAAAGTGATAGTCATTAGTAAGAAATTAAGGAAATGACCTAAGTTCTAGACCTCATTCAAGAAAAGAAATGAAAAGTGCATGGTGAGATTAGTAAGAATGCAAACTTTAGGCATTCTTGGATAGACTCTTAGTACCCATTAAGATCTAGACATTCCTCAAGAGGTTAAGGAAAATGAAAAACTGAAGTATTAGGTCTAAGGCTTAGGGAGTATTTGACCTCATTAACTAACTTTTAGTCTACAGGACTCAGTAACCTAAGCACCCTAACCTCACACACAGCCTGGTTCAGTAAGCATAAAAATCAAAATCACGCAGAAGCATCACAAAATTCTGAAAAGTACACCTAGAGTAGGAGCGGCCGATCAACACAAGTTGATTTGGACGAGTTTCCAACGTGGAGAGGCGGGAAATCCCCTCAAAGATGCGTAACAAAATATCATCTCCTCGGTGCTTGTCTCTTAGGATATTTACATATCCTACTGGGGGCATGTAAGCACTCTGCTGGTTCAGATTCCATGGATGACATTATCACGAAGTGTCAATTGCCAGGGTCTGGATTCGGCCACGGAACACCATGGATGGGGTTATCTCGAAATCTCAATAGCCAGGGTTCCGGGGGTTGCCATGGGTGGTGCTATCTCGAAGCATCGATTGCCAGGAACCCTTGAGGATTGATGATGGGAGCAAGGAATCTAATACAGACCGTGTTGAAAAGCTAATCCTAAGCTAGAATTAAAAAGAAAAAGAGAGAGAAAACTCTCCAAACAGAAAAATTTTCTTTCTCTCTCTTACAAAACGCACTGCGAACTGAACCAGGGCTAAAATCATTTCAAGCACGGGTGCTTTAACCACAAAGTCCAATAGACCTTAGGTTAGTTCTTGTGGGCCTTAAAAACCTTTGCCAAAGACTGAGGCTGAGGCAAGACAGATCTGGATTTTGATTGGTACTAGAGTACCTTTTAGGCCTATGGTCAGCATTCTAACCTAATCTATGTTCAAATGAAAAAGCACTTATCTGAAGTTATTAAAAACATCATGGTCTAGAACAAAGGTTAAAACCTTAAGTTTTTGCTAAGGGATAAGCAAAAGCTAGGCATGGGGGTATGATGAGAACCTCATCATGAACCCTAACTGGCACAATCTAACCTAGATATGCAAGAAAAAGCTCCTACATAACTCATAGAAAGTCTTGACTCAGAGAATTCTGAGTTTGTAAAGAAAACAGGTCATAAGGGGTAAAAATGCAATTTCACCAACACAACTAGTAAACAGGGTAACTCAGGGTCGAAACATAGGTTAAACTAACCTAATAAGAAGGAAAGTAGGATGATTTGATCCAACAAGGGCTATAGCAACTCCAAGGAATTAAATGACATTCTGTAACCCTAAAACAAATTCACTCCAATTCACGAGGTTCAAGGCAAAGTAAAAATCAACCAAAGCCTCTAAAATTCATAGAAAAATAATCTCTAGGGTTTAGAACCTTCAATTTGGCCTTGGGAATCCATTTTGACCTACATTGAGAACCATACCCAATTAATGATTTAATTTAGATTTTTACGTAAATTGGCCGGTCAAACAAGGTCTGATCTAGAAATAAAATCCACCATTAGAATCCTTAGGTCCCATTTAGTCATGCATAAAAACTTGAGCCTAAGAAGAGACCTTCTTGACCGACTTTGCATTTTGGTCCTCATCTATTCTTTTTGACCCTCAACTTTCAAAATCCTCGCATTTTGGCCCCTAGGTTCTTCTTCGTTCTTTGCACTTAGGTCCTCCCTGCAACTCTCTGAGCAACGCCATGCTCCGGCGACTTTGCGCGAAGCATGGCACCGCGCAGGGTGAGGGAGGCCCTTTGCCAGTTGAGCCGGGTGTTCCCTGCGACGTCTACTGTCGTAGGGACACCACCATGACCTCTGCCATCGCCCACACCTTCCGTGCGAACGCGCGGAAGGTATGGGTTGTAACTCCGGCCATACTCCGGCGAGGGAGGCACGTCGCCTCCTTGCGCCCACCCCTCCACCTTCGCCTTTATAAGGACTGCCGTTGCCTGCCAATGGAGGCAGCTCGGTCCTGACGGAGAAAAACCCCCATTTTTCCTCTCTTCCCACTCCGGCAGAAGCCCACCGGCTCCAGCGGTTCCTCCTCCTCCGTCTCGTCGCTCTGCTACAATACCAGCAGCAGAGCCACCTTCGCCCGCTCTTCCCGCGTCGCGCCGTACCTAACGCGCGCCCTCTAGCTCTCTTCCTCGCCGCCGCCCTCTCCCTCTGGGTATCTTCTTCTCTGGCGACAGTCGATACGACTACCGCCCTGCTCCGGCCCCTTTTGTCCCTGTAACTAGGTCAGAACTTCTCCCCATCTCCCCTTCTTTCTTTTCCTCACTGTCTTTCATTTGATTAAACCCTCGACCGCTCCTGTCCACCATCACCCCCTTCGTCTCCGGCCACCCTCCGGCGAGACACTCCCATCGCTCCGCAGCCCCACACGCCTCGCCGACCCTCACAAAACCTCCGCCTCATCACGCTGAACAACCTCCGCCCACCCATTGCCGCTCCACACCCCCACCACACTCCCCCGATCAGACCCATTTTTTCGGTCGCTGTCCGACCTAGCCCCGCTGCCAGACGCCGCCCCACGACCTGTTGCACCCTGTACCACCTTCGCCGTGCCACGACGAAAGTCCCCCGCTAGTCTGATTAGGTCGAGAGGCCGTGCTTCTGTCTAACAGGGTATCCACCCCAGCCGCCATTAACGATGACTGAAGTAGCTTCGAGGCGAGCTCTAGGCCCTGCAGCTTCAGGGTCCCAGGTGCTGCAGCTTGGGGTGAAGTCTGCGGAGACCTCCGCCTCATCAGTTGGCACCGATAGTGGCTACAGCTGAGCGGAGAGCAAGATGGAATCGTCCTGCGGGCGCGCGCGAAAAGAGCATGAGGATAGTCCCACATCGTGGGATTTCGAAACGTCGCGCCGCAATAAATTGATTTTGTGCTTTTACTTGGTCGCCTCTGAAAGCACTGGGGTGAGGTCCCGCGCCCACTCACCCACCCGGTCCGCGAGCTCATCATGCGGATCCAGCAGATCCGACCCAACCCTATCTGAGCACACCTCGCGCATCACCCACACACCGGTGCGCCTGGTCACGGGCACGAAACCCGATCTGATTACCCGCGGCTCTGGGAGAGCGTCCTGTGAGTGCTTTACAGAGAGAGAGACATGCGGGTAGAGGGACAGGGTAGGTTTTGCTCTTTGTGCAGGGACAGGGTGCGAGAAGCAGGAAGAAGAAGAAGACCGCAAGAAGAAGAAGAAGCATAAAGGAAGCACTGTAGCAGACGCCACTTAAGCCGTCTGATTGAGAAATCAGACGACGGATGAAGCTCTGCAGACAAAGCAAAGAAGAAGAAAAAGAAAAGAAAAGGTGCCGCAGCTGAAAGTAGAAAGAAGAAGGAAGAAAGAAGAAGAAAAGAAGAAAATAAGAAGAAGAAGAATTGAAGAAGATCAAGAAGACAAAAGAAGAGAAAAAGAAGACAAGCAAAGAGAGAAAGAAGAGAAGAAGAAAAAGCCAAGAAACAAAATCTACCTCTCTCTCTCTCTTATTTTTGTAATAAAAGCGTTGTACTTCTAGAATTCTAGTAGCTCCCTGAGTTCGACCTCGGAAGAAAAACATTTCTGAGTAAAATTGTAATAGTGGCAATGACAAACCGTAGCTATTTTACCTGTACCACAACGACATTACTATAACAAACAAAAGACCTAGCCACGGTCGGTCACACACCAGCCATCACCGAGGTTTATGGCAACCTTGTTATTACAATAGAGTTTTATAGGTAGACTTGGAGATATATGAATATCCTGTAGCATTATTATCTCTGGACGTTTGGGATGCCATTTGGTCAATTGGGGTTGACAAATCCCTCAACCTAGATAGGTATAATGCCTTTTTTCTTTAGGGCTTGCTAAAGTATCATCCATTGTGAGGTTATCGTAGCTATTGGCTATTTTTTTGCAAGTGGGGGTATGTTGGGAGAGCTTAATCATGCATTCCTTACACTGGTATCCAAATTGAATTGTTTTAGGTTGTTGGCTAATCTTAGGTCCATTACATGTTGCAACATGCTTTACAAAGCTACAACAAAGATTCTAGGCAATCGATTATCCAAGGTCCTATCTAACTTAATTGAACTACAATAGGGTGCCTTTATCCATGGTAGAAAGATGGCTGATTGTTCCCTTATGACTATGGAGTTTATGCATGGGCTTTTAATATCCTTTCTACAATGGGTTTTGACCTGTTGTGGATTAATTTCATTGATACATCAATGTGTGGATCGACCAACGATATCGCGACTCATCAATGGTCTTCTTGTGGGACTCATACATACGACTCGAGGGTTGCTCCAAGGGGATCCTCTCTCTCCCCTCCTCTTTATTCTAGCCATGAACATCCTTTCACTACTATTGGAGATTCAAGTAAGGGACGGATGATTGAAACTTCCCCACAATAATGGCGTGGATTTCATTTTGCATCTTCTATTTGCCAATGATATACTAATTTTTGCTAAAGGGGATGCACAATCGGCCATGGTAGTTTGAAGGGCACTATTGGTATTTGAGGAGCTTTTAGGCCTCTCTCTCAATGCCGACAAGAGCAGAGTTTATATTTTGAAGGGGACACGAAGACGTTTGCTGATCTGGCTTAGTCTTGGTATGCTTGAGGGAAGACTCCTCACAACTTATCTTGGTACGCCACTTTTTCTTGGGTTTGGAAAGATCACCCCCTTCCAAGGCCTAGTGGACAAGATACATGGCCTCTTTGGGAGATGGAGTACTAAGCTCTTATTAAGAATGGGAAGAGTGCAGCTACCTAATTGGGTGGTGAAGGGCATTACAAGTTTTTGGTTTGTGCCAAAATCAGTCCTGAAGAAGATTATGGCCATGGAAGCATCTTTCTTATGGGGCAGTAAGATATATCTCATGTACTAGAGAGATGTTTGCTTGCCTATGTTGGAAGGTGGGTTTGGTTTGCGCCATCTTCTAGACTTGGATTTGGCTGCTGATTACATGTATTCCAGACTGGATGAGGCTTGAGATGCTGGACACATAGTGCGACATTTAGACCAAATGAGGAGTATCTTCTGGGAAGGAGCGAATGAACAATGGAGATGGCCGCATAAATCTGAGGACTTTTGGGAAATGGTAAGATTTAAGAAACCACAAAGTACGGAATTATCCTATATTTGGCCAAAGGATCATGTGCCTAAATGGTCGAGTTGTGCCTTATTAGCATGGAAGGGAAGGTTGTTGGCACGAGATAGATTGAGCACTTGGGAAAGGCAAACCAACACCTCACGCTTGCTCTGTAAAATTGCAGTGGAATCTGTCACACACTTGTTCTTTGAATGCTCATTCTCTTTCAACATATGGACGCAAATTCTAACCAACCTAGAGCTTCTGATCTGCTTGGGAGATTCCATCTAGGGGTCAATCAGCTGTGCTAATATTTTTGGAGTTGATAAAGCTCAGTTGGGCAAAGCTCATTGTCGCACCATATGCCATTCATGAAGGGAAAGGAATAGGCGGCTTCATACATCCGAGAGCTCCGCCTCATTGACTATGGTGAATTCAATCTTTGTTGATCTATGTATTTCTTGTGATTTTAGATGATCAATATTGAAGCTCCTTGGTCGTAGCTTTGATGTTTGCTGTACCAGGCTTGTTCCTGTACTCTTGCATTTTTTGCAGCTAAATATTGAGTAAATTACCCACTTACTAAAAAGGGGGATCTTTAGTCTCGCTTATCGAGATGGGCCTCGGATAGATAGCGTCAGATGGTGCTCGTGTGCTTGGAGAGCGGGGGGGGGTGGTGGTGTTGTTTGGGGGTGGTGAAACCCATCCCGACGACGAGAGGAGTGGAGTTGAAGAAGCAGAGAAAGGAAGGTCTTGAAAAAATAAAAAGGGGGAACGTTACAACAGGGAAGAAAAATAAAGTGCTTCCAAGATTAGATGTTTTTTAATGAAAAAAAAAGGGAGGCGAAACAAAAACGGGAAGCACAAGTTGTTGCTTCCAACGTGATATGGGGAAAATAGGGATGCATAGAGGAAATGCATGTTCATATGTAGGGTGGAGTATTTGGTAGACCCGAAAAAACTCAGCCCAGTCAGGATCGAATCTTAATCTTTTGAAAAATTTGAGTTTAAGTCTGGATCAATCTAAATTTGAAAAAATCCAAATAGACTCGTTATGTTCGTTTACATATAAATTTGTGGTATTATTTTGTGATATATAATTTTATATGTGTAAATTTCAAAGTATAATTCTTAAACAAGAATCATAAATAGTTGAGATACCATGACTATTTAGATAAGATATAATTTTAGTTGAAAATTTGCTGTATTTATTTTTTTTTATTTTTTTTTAATTTGTTTAATGTGAAATAATTATTGTAGATTAAAAAAAAAAGTTAATTTATCGAATAAATTTTCTCTTCCATAGTTTCATTTGTTAAATAAATATAACTTAAAATTGCATGATAACTTACTTATTTGAGTTATGTTTTATTTATAGCAATATATTTTATTTGTAGTAGTATTTATTATTATCATAGGAGTATTATTATATTTTGAAATTATTATGATTATATTCATCTAATTTTAATTTTAAATTGAACCTTAACAGGCTTAAGTGTACCTTCTTTAGATAATAATAAAAACTTAACTTTAGTAGATATATGTAGGTCTTATTTAAAAATCAATGAAAATATATTTTAATAGATTTTTTAATTTTCATGGACTTTTCTAGACTTGACCTGAAAATCCAACCCAAATGACAAAATTGGATCGAACCCGACCTGATCCTAAGCCCATAAGCATGGGCCTTGGGCCAGGCCCGAGTCTCGATTTAATAAATAATTCAGATCTTAGGCTCAACCCAAGACCCAACAAATAAATTAAATCTTCTTGAATTTAGGTCGGGCCCGACCCACCCAATTCTCTACCCTATTCATATGTGTCTCCACCTTTGTTGTTTCGGCGAATCGAGTCAAGTCGGAAAATGGATGACTTTGTTGTTGAGTCATGTTTGTCGGGTGTTTGAATCTATTGAAGTTGCAGTTATGTGTGATACCTACACGTTAGAAAATAGTGGTGGTGCACAAGACCCTCTGTGACAGCATGAAGAACATCAGATTCGTGAGAGTTTTGACTGATATCCAGATGTGATTGGTGTTCTATCATTTATACATCTGGTGATTATCCTTCTCATCGGTACGAGAAGTGAAGCATCTTGTGGTCAACAAAGCTAATGGGCGTTGGTCGAGATGTGTTGTCGTTTTGTGACAATGTCAATGAGTAGGTATCTTATTTGTTGCATGTTGAGCATTACATGTTGCAGGCATTCCGTGTTCATCTTGGACATTGTGATGGATCCTACAAGGGTTGTGCAATTAGTCCCACCGTGCCTATTTTGGAGTGCCTAGAGGCAGAGGAAACCTATATATACGAGGCCATATAACCATTTGTTGCTTGGAGAACAGATAAAAGAGAATCTATCCATAGTGGCTTCTCCACTAGTTTTTCCCTTGAGTGGGGGTTTTTACATAGACTTAAGGCTTTATTTCTCTTATTTTATTTCAACATCTAAATAGAGCTACACTTCAAGATTCATAAATCTTCAACAATGTACATGTCAAATGTCCTTTATGTGAATCATCTTTTGCTGGAAACCACTTAATTACAATATTACTTGGAAGCACATCCACATACAAACTCAAAAAATAATGGTGGAATCAATAAAGATTTGTCATTCCTTTCATATCTCGAAGGCTTGATGATGCCATTAAGTTCATGGAGTACCAACACTTTTCTACCGGTAACTATGTGAAAAAGCTTAATGTAGCCTATTAAGAATAAGAAGTCAAAAGAGATGATAAGTAAACATGACCCAAAAATACAAATACAAGAGGACTAGCTCACAAATCATGCCAAAAAAACTTAGTAACACATGGCAAAAGTACCCCAATCTTATCAAGGAAGGCATTTAGTATGGTAGGTGTTCCCCTACTGCCAACAAAAGCTTTAGTAGTGGTATAGGTCCTCAAACCACATCTCGATTGTCAGGCTCTCAATTCTTACTGTGTGGACATCCAAAAGTACAATTAAGCTTTTGATATATAAATAAATGTCCAATAGACAAAAAAATTATGGCTTTCTACTAGGCTTAATGAGTTGAGCCTAGCAGGCTCATGCTTAAGCTCAATTGGGCTCGATAGAGCCAACTTAGACTCAGGCAATTGGGCTCGAGCCTTTATGCAAGTCCAATCCTTAATGAGCAAAAGATCATTAATTTAATACATGGAGAAATTGCATTTTTGCAAAATATCATAAGGTGATAATGATAGGTAAACATACCATATATAACATATATACACTTATCATGCTTGGCTCAATTTGGGCTTGGCTCGATAAACTTATCAAGCTTGAATCTAGGCTTTGTCTCAAATTCAACTTGTCAACTAATCAAGTTGAGCTTGAGCCAAGCATATCGCATTGAGCCCAAGCTACGTCTAATGAGCTTAAGCTTTTTTGATGGCCTTACAAAATAATTAAACCTATTAAAAAGGATGGAATAATCATACCTCTCCATCCTATCTTCAACTTCCACAAATATTATTCACTGTCCTTAGCAGCTCTAACCAACCTATCCACTAGTTCCTTTCTCTTCTTTGGTCTAAGGCTCTGAATTTTGATCTCCATTGTCTCCCCTTCATTCTCCTTAAGTATCGTCATCTTCTCTTTGAGAAATAGACTGCGAGAGAGCATTTAGCATGGAGATCTACTCCTACGGAGGGTCTCTTTAAACTTGCCCTTACCCTCATCCATTTTCCTCAATAACTTACCTAGGAAAAAGGAGAATTCACTATAAAGGAAGGCCTTCTAAGAACAACACCAGTCAAGATGGGCACTATCCTACCCTTAGTTTAGGCCACTGGCAAGATGCAATGTTGTTGGTAGCAAACAAGGGGATATGTGGAGAGGATTTAGCTAGCTTGCATGGGAAGGACCTGAACTGCTCAAGATCATGTTGAAACCAATGAATCAAGCAAGCATGTAGGTCAAATCATGATAAGCCAATCTTGATGTCCATCTTGCCTATCATGTGTCTGTCAACTAAACGAACAACATATAGCATTGTTACAATGTGGAACCTTTTCAAAGCAAAGACATGTCAAAAACATGGCTTCATAAGAAGAGAGATGGGGGACCCACACCCCATTTCACACCTGATCGACACCCTGAGATTTGGAGTATTCAACTCAAGAATAAAAATGATCGGACATCCTCTGTGGGTGGATGATCTAATCGTGAGATTCAAGCAATCTCACACTGGCAAAGGGATTGATTACCTAGTTCCACTGCAAGGGGTGTACATCTGGGGGGAGGATGGTGCTCCCAACTATGCATTATGGATTTTGCAAGAATATAAAGTTTACAGTCTCTTGATTTCTTTCTCGAGTTCCTCGGGGGAAGGCTTGAGGGCCTTCCCCAACTATTTATAGCACTAGGATCGGGTTTCCAGCGAAATCTTCTGAACAGATACGCTGCCCAACAATTGTACGTGCGTCATCAAATTATTAATTGTGGTGGCCATTGTCAGCATGTATTTAGGGTGTGGCCTTACTGTACTTTCGTCGTACCGTCTAACGGATAGGATTCTTTGGGTCCAGCTATGCCTGGCCCTTTCTATGTGCAAGCAGATTGGATTGCCAGATTCGTCTACCTAGGAGGATTTCTTTGGATGTAGGCGGGTTGGATCTTCGAGCCTGCCTGTACCCAAGTCTTTTCTGGTCGGATCCTTTTTTTCGGGCCTATCGCGGAGTTTCGAGTTCGAGGGCATTTTTTTCCTGTCATCATATGCCCCTTACTCTCGAGTTGGAGAATGTTTGAAGTAGAAACTCCACGATAGGTAATACCCCTAAATGTTGCCTTGGCTATTATTTAAGCGGGGGAGCATTTGTTATATAGCGGGGTATTTTAAGGTAAAGGCCCGTAGTTGTATAGACCTTAAGAGGTGATATGGGGCACATGAGCTTGCTATGTCATCGGCCTTAGGAGAAGGTTATGAGGGTTGTTGTGCTACTTTCTACCGACCTTAAGAGGTGGCATGAGGCTCATCGGCCTGTTATATCACCGACCTTAAGAGGAGATTTTGAGGCGCATTCGCCTACTATTTCACCAACCTTAAGAGGTGGTTTTGAGGTGCGTCCGCCTGCTATTTCACAGGCCTTATGAGGCAGTTTTGAGGCACGTCCACCCGCTTTTTCCGCGAGTAATGGCCAGTTACATCGGGATCGATATGGTGTCTTGTTATTTGAGGAGACCGGCATTTATTGTTGTTATGATGAGGTGAAGGCCTCAAGCATCACGTCGATCATTGATAGGACCGCCCTTTCTGTGGTAGCAGATATGTGTGCGAGGGTATTAAATGCCCGTAATGATGGCTGAGGTTTTCTTCGCCTTTGGTGGTATATTTGGGATCCACTTCGAATACGGCGGGATTTGGTTATTTTGAACATTGCGTCTCTCAAGGAGGGAACCGCCCTTCATGGGGGTTATATATAGGGGTGGTGGGTCATGGTTAATGGCCCATCTACCTCAGAGAGCACTTGCATGGAGAGCTTTTACTCTTGGTAGAGTGGTGTGAGGAGACGTCCTCCGTCGGAGTGTCACTATGTCGGGGCCTCTTTAAAACGAGAGCTGCCATGTTGGGTTTTGTGAGCAAGGGTAAGTCTGTTGCCTCTTCCTCTGGGGTCTCTATCGAGACCATGTCTTTATACGATTTTTCGTTGGACTTTTGTAGTCGATCAGCAATTTTGTCATTTTTGAGGGAATACAGACTCGGCGGAGTACTGTTTGAGGCTTATGGGTCTGAGACTTGTCTGTGTTCAGATGGGTCGAAAGACATGTTTATTATATGTAAGTACGATATGACGGGTACCTTTGAATCCTTTTGTGTCCTCCTTCCTTTCTTTTTATCGCCTTGCTCCTTCGCAACTTAGCCTTAATTGCTGACTAGTGCTGAACGCCTTTACCACCTTCTGCCTTCATTTAGGGGTGCTTCCTGTCTTGTTTGTTCTGCCTACTTTTTAGGTTGATGCCCTTGAAGGTGAAGAAGGGTAGGCCTCTGTCAATCACTTACACGTTGTATAGCTGGCAGACTAGATACCGGATAGTGGATTTTCCTGATAGTTTAAAGGGGCAAGACTACCATTTCTTTTCTTTCCAACCTTGAAGACCTTAGAGTCCCTTCCATTTGGTAAGGTCCGCCTTAGAGGGACCAACCGCCTCGATTCGAGAGGTTGACCCGTCAGTGCGGGCGGACGCAGAATAATTAGTTAAATTTGATTCGATTGCTCGGTCAACGCTCAAGCGAAAGGACGTCCAGGAGGCATTGTCATGGGTGGCAGACTAGTTGCCTACACCATATAAGTGGGGGGAGGTAAAAAATGGCTTTTGCGTTGTACCTTGCACCCGCAAATTATCATATTAATTTGATATTTTTGGTTGCAACTTTTAAGTGGTTTGCTTGACCGGTTACGCCCAAGCATCGAGGTGTGCCAAGGTGAGGAGGGGTTGGTGGAGCAGGGGGAGGCAAGTCAGCCCGCCTATTGGAGGGGGGATGAAGTGAAAGGAGGAGGAGGCCTTTGAGGATGTTGCAGAGGAGCCAGAGGTCCCCCTGAGACGGGTGAAGAAGGGTCCCCATGTGGAGCCTCTGCTGGAGGAGTCTGCAATGTCCTCTCTGCAGAGCCCTAATGAGGACAAGGGGGAGGGTGCACCTCTCGCTCCCCTGGCACGATCTCAGCCACCTGAGGTGATCACCTTCCATGACTCTTTTAGAGGCGCCTTTGGAAGTAGCTCGTTTAGAGGGTACTTCCGACTTCCTAGTTTCGTTGGCTTCGCCGGGGGCCTTCACCTTGTTGCTGCAAGAGGTGGCTGGCACCAGCAACGTCTTTGGCCAGCCATACTATCGGTGAACCTCTACAGGCACTCGGGTTCTGGTGGGTCCCATAGGCTGGGGGCCTCTGAGATAATCGACCGTACTGTTGGGTCCGTTGCTGGATTCGTACTAGAAGGCATCCCGGGTGGGTTTGAGCCCAGGCATGTGGTGCCTGTGCAAATACGGGTGTCAAGCAGCATCCCTAAGCAGCGTCCCTGACCTGGAAAGACACGTGCTAAGGCATTTGAATGATGCTGTGTCTTGGGCCACATCTAGGCCTTGGGGCATGAATTTTAATCACGTGTTCTTCTACTGCATGTACGTGGTAAGCTTGTGAGGCTTGTGATTCGCTTATTAGTTTTTCTTGGCTAGAGCTACTGTATTCTAACACACTTGTGGTTTTCAAGTGGAAATGCTTGGGTCGTGTTGTATTCCGTGTGGCGATGCTCCCTTAGACCTTCCTGCCCCGACTGGTCTAGGTAATGCTTCGGACCTGGTTGCGCAGTGGGTCGTGATGGCCAAAGCAGAGCATCGACAATTGCTTTGGCAAGTGGCGGAGGCCGTTACTATGCAAGAGAAGGAGGAGAAGGCAGCTGAGGAGGTCGAGCGAAGGCTCCTCTCCCAACAAGAGGCGACCAACTATGTGGGCCGGCTGGAGTAGGAGCTGAAGAAGACCTGCCCCATCCTATGGAGGGCCTCTGTCATTGGCGAGGAGTTGGAGGAAAGGCTCATGAGGGCGCTATCTAAAGGCTCTTGGGGACCTATCTGAGCGCCTTTCGACCACCTACACCAGCGTCCTCTCCTTGAAGGGGATGGTGCAAGTGCTTAAGGCTGAGCACTCTTTCTCGGTGGAGGGGTATGAGAGGGCTCTTAAGGAGGAGCGCATTAGCCTTAGCACATTGATCGATAGACTTGCTTCCATGCAAGCAAGTCTAGAAAAGGCGGAAGCTGACGCGAAAGAGCTGAGGGTCAACCTTGGCAAGGCCCAGGAGCTTGTGTCGAAGTGGGGCTAGCGAGTGGCAGAATTGGAAGGGGCAGAGGAGCCCGTAGAGGAGGCAGAGGGGCTTGAGCTGAACGCTGAGGTGGTGATGGACTTCTATGCCATGCACCGGTCGATGGGGCCGATCTGGGAGGAGCTTTCGTGGGAGATCGAGAAGCATACGCTGACTACCGTCTAGGCCCTTATTAAGGGGAAACATGCCTCCGTGGAAGAGTTGTGCAGCTGGTCCATCAGCTAGTTGTGTCGAAATATGACCGCCTTAAGGGGGCTGGTCTTATTGCTGACAACAAGCCTGTGGAACTGCTCGTGGATCGATCGCCTGATGATGAGGTGGCCCAAGTGACTACTGAGGAAGCAGCTTAGTCGATTACCAAAGAGGCAACCCAGCTGGAGGTCGCGGATCCGGCTGTAGGAGTCATCAGTCTGGTTCGCTTTTCACTTATGAGCGGTGGGGACATGCTTGAGCCGTGGGAGTAGAGCCCCCAAGCCTCTCGACAATGTTATTTTTTTGCAGAAAGAGATGTAACAGGAGAAGCTTTTGGAATGGAAAAATCTCTTTTTTCATTACCCATGGGAATTCATACATGGTACATTCGTAAGTTGCTCTCATGTCAGGTGCGGGGGATATCTCTACCATTTAGGGCTTGTAATTCATAGAAGTCGCTTGGACTGTCTTTATGAATCTTGTAAGGCCCTTCCCGTGATGGGTGTAGTTTTCTGCCTAACTGCCTTAGCATGGAGACTTCGCATTTACGTAGGACTAGGTCTCTTTGAGAAAATGTTTATTTATTGATGCACTTATTGTAGAAGGCGGCTGCGGCCACTTTATGCTTGAGTGCCATCTCGGATGTTTTATCCCTCAGCTCGTCTAGGAGGTCTAAGGATAAGCAGACTTGATCACTGTTGGTGGCCGGGCCATAGAGTTGCATTCTGTAGGTGGGGAGGTGATGGGAACCTCATCATGAGCCATAACTAGCTCATTTTGACCCAATACAAAGGATAAAAGCTCCTACATATCTCAAGGAAAGGCTTAACTCAGAGAATTCTGAGTTTGAGAAGAAAACCAGTCATAAGGGGTAAAAGTGCAATTTTACCAGTATAAACTGCATGCAGGGTAATTCAGGGACCAAACACAGGTCAAAACAGCTTAATAAGAATAAAAGTGGGATGAGATGATCTAGCAAGGGCTACAGCAATTCCAAGAGACTAAATCTGTAACCCTAAAATAACCCACTTCAATTCACAAGGTTCGAGGCAAAGTAAAAATAGAATAAACCCTCTAAAATTCATAGAAAAATAATATCTAGGGTTTAGAACCTTCAATTTGGCCTTTAGAACCCATTTTGACCTACATTGAGAACCATGCCCAATTAATAACTTAATTTGGGTTTTTGCGCAAATTGACCTGTCGAACAAGGTTTAAGATGAAAATAAAATTCACCATCAGATTCCTTAGGTCCTAATTAGTCATGTATAAAAACTTGAGCCTAAGAAGAAACCCCCTTGACCGACTTTACACTTTGGTCCTCATATATTTACTCTTTGGCCCTCAACTTTTGAACCCTCGCATTTTGGCCCCTAACTCTCCTTCGTTCTTTGCAATCAGGTCCCTCCTGCAAAACCCTGCCAGCACCATGCTCCGGCGACCTTGCGCGGAGCATGGCGCCGCGCAGGGTGAGGTAGGGGACCTGGCAAGTAAACCGGGGGTGCCCTGCGTCGTCAGCCGTCGCAGGAGCACCCCCCTGGTCATTGTAGGCCACCATACCGGCCGTGCGAACGCACGGACGGTATGGGTTCATGTTCCGACCATTCTCCGGCGAGGGAGACACGTCCTCTCCCTCCGCCTTCCTCCCTGCTTCATCCCTTTAAATACCCCCCCGCCGCTCCACCGACGAGGGCAGCTTGGATCTGACGGAGAAATCCCCAACTTCCTTCTCTTCTTTCTCCGGCAGACGCTCACCAGCTCCGGCGGCTTCCTCTCCCTCCACCTCTTCGCTCTGCCGCAATACCAGCAGCAGAGACTTCCTCCCCTGCTCTTCCCGCGCCACGCCGCACCCAGCTGGCGCCTCTCCGGCTCTCTGCTCGCCGCCGCCCCACTCCCTGAGCATCGTCTTCTCCGGCGACAGTCGATACGACTGTCGCCCTGTTCCTCCCCCTTCGTCCCTGCAAGTAAGCTAGAGTTACTCCCCTTCTCCTCCTCTTTCTTTCCCCGCTTTCAATTTAGTCAATTAAGCCCTCTACCGATCCTGTTCACCCTCACCCTCTTCGCCTCCGACCACCCTCCGGCGAGCCGCTCCCATCACCTCAGCGACCCACACGGCTCGCCGACCACCGCAGAACCTCCGCCTCCTCACCCTGATGTTCTTCCGCCCCTCCACTTCCCACCAAACACCCTCTGCAGATCCACCGAACACACCCACTTCTTCGCTCACAGTTTGACCTAGGACGACCTATTGGCTCCATCACACCCCCTGCAGACCCCCTGACCACCTTCGCCGTGCCACGGCGAAGGTCCCCCGCCTGTCTGATTTGGCCGAGAGGCCGTTCTTCTGTGACCAGGTGACTCGCCCGCCGTCGCCATTACTGCGCAGGCAGAGCTGCTTCACCTGCAGGTGCAGGCACGCCTTCGCCCAGGTTTGACTCCCAGGTTGCGCAGGGACTCTCCGCGAAACGTCCCAGGTTCACAGATGGGGCGAAGGCCGCGCGGGAAGCCACGATCGCCCACTACTCCATCCGCGACGCGCGCTCAATTGGGGTGGGACATTTAGTCCCACCTCGGAACTTTTCGGAGGCGCGCGGACGCATAAAGGCAAAAAGTGCCTTATGCTGTCTGCCTCCTGACCACGGGGTGAGGTCCCTCTCACCCGACCCGGCCTCGTCCGTGACCACGCTCCGCGGACCTGGCCCGACCCGATTAGACCGACCTGCACTCCTCGCCCACCACCGCACGCCGGTGGGCCTGGACCCGGGCCTGACCCGAACCCGATTACCCGGTAGCTCTGGGAGAGCTGTCCCAAGAGTGGTTTCAGAGAGAAAGAGAGACGCGGGGGGGGGAGGGTAGAGTAGGTTTTTGCCTCTTGACGAAAAACTCTGAAGTGTGCAGGCCAAAGAAGAAGAAGACCCGCGGAAGAAGTGCAGGCGAAGAAGAAGGAGCTGCACTGTAGCAAATGCTCAGTTAAGTCGTCGAAGCACCGGGCCAGACGACGGGAAGTCAGCAGCCAGAGCAACACAGAAGGCAGGCTGAAGAAGAAGGAAGGGAGACTTAGTAGCCGAAGGCAGAAGCACCACGATTGCAGAAGAAGAAGAAGAGAGGTCAAGGCAGAAAACCAAAGAAGAAGAACAAGGAGCACTGAAGAAAGAAAAACATCACCATTGCAGAAGAAGATTATCACCATAGCAGAAACCAAGGAAGAAGAAGAAGGAGATCTGAAGAAAGAGAAAGAAAGAAGAACATCACAACAAATTCTTTCCCTTTCTCTTTATTTTGTAAAAGAAACATGTATATCTCTAGAATACGACTTGCTCCCTGAGTTCGACCTCGGGAACTCTTTCATTTTCCGAGTAAAAAAATATTTGAAATGTTGGTAATAACCGGCTTTACTACAACGTTATAACAAAACCCTCAAACCCGGTGAAACCAGACGTTTTCTCATTTTGGCGCCGTTGCCGGGGAAAGAAGAGAAGGAAGTTGGGGATTTCTCCGTCAGATCCAAGCTGCCCTCGTCGGTGGAGCGGCGGGGGGGTATTTAAAGGGATGAAGCAGGGAGGAAGGCGGAGGGAGAGGACGTGTCTCCCTCGCCGGAGAATGGTCGGAACATGAACCCATACCGTCCGTGCGTTCGCACGGCCGGTATGGTGGCCTACAATGACCAGGGGGGTGCTCCTGCGACGGCTGACGACGCAGGGCACCCCCGGTTTACTTGCCAGGTCCCCTACCTCACCCTGCGCGGCGCCATGCTCCGCGCAAGGTCGCCGGAGCATGGTGCTGGCAGGGTTTTGCAGGAGGGACCTGATTGCAAAGAACGAAGGAGAGTTAGGGGCCAAAATGCGAGGGTTCAAAAGTTGAGGGACAAAGAGTAAATATATGAGGACCAAAGTGTAAAGTCGGTCAAGGGGGTTTCTTCTTAGGCTCAAGTTTTTATACATGACTAATTAGGACCTAAGGAATCTGATGGTGAATTTTATTTTCATCTTAAACCTTGTTCGACCGGTCAATTTGCGCAAAAACCCAAATTAAGTTATTAATTGGGCATGGTTCTCAATGTAGGTCAAAATGGGTTCTAAAGGCCAAATTGAAGGTTCTAAACCCTAGATATTATTTTTCTATGAATTTTAGAGGGTTTATTCTATTTTTACTTTGCCTCGAACCTTGTGAATTGAAGTGGGTTGTTTTAGGGTTACAGATTTAGTCTCTTGGAATTGCTGTAGCCCTTGCTAGATCATCTCATCCCACTTTTATTCTTATTAAGCTGTTTTGACCTGTGTTTGGTCCCTGAATTACCCTGCATGCAGTTTATACTGGTAAAATTGCACTTTTACCCCTTATGACTGGTTTTCTTCTCAAACTCAGAATTCTCTGAGTTAAGCCTTTCCTTGAGATATGTAGGAGCTTTTATCCTTTGTATTGGGTCAAAATGAGCTAGTTATGGCTCATGATGAGGAGGACTGTTTCGATGGGCAGCCGGGCTTCCATGCCATATACCAAGTTGAATGGTGTATGGCTTGTGGAAGTCCTCTAGCAAGTCCTGTATCCCCAGAGAACATATGGGCGTTCGTTCATCCATCTCCCTTTGGTTAATCTAGCCGACGTTTGAGCTCTGAGATGATGGTGCGGTTAGTTACTTCGGCTTGTCCGTTCGCCTGGGGATGACCCACTGATGTAAAGCACAGACGGATGCCCCAGTTAGTGAAAAATTCTTCGAATTTTTTGCACGTAAACTAGGTTCTGTTGTTTGTGACTATGTAGTGGGGTATCCCATACCGAGCTATGATACTCTTACGGATGAAGGATATGACCCTATCAGTTGTAGGGCTGGCCATGGCCTCAACCTCGACCCATTTAGAAAAGTAGTCGATGGCCACCAAAATGAATCGCTTCTGAGCCAGGGCTGGCGAGAAGGGGCTGACAAAGTCCATGCCCCATTTTGCAAAGGGGATGGGTGACATGGCGGGTACCAGCTTTCCAGGTGGTAAGTGGTGTAGACTAGCGAATCGTTGGCATTTTCTGTACTTACACACGAAGTCTTTGCAATGTTGCTTCATTTAGGGCTAGAAGTAGCCTGCTTAGAATAGTTCGGCCAGGAGCGCCTTGTATCCTTCGTGGTTCCTACAAACGCCTCTATAGGCTTCTTAGAGGGCTTGGGCTACCTTTTCCTGAGTTAAGCAGCGTAGCAGGGGGTGGAATACTCTCGCTTGTACAGTTGCCTTTCTATCAAGGTATATCTCGAGGCTTTGAGGCAGAAGGCCCTATGCCAGGGTTCCCTTAGAGGTAGCTCACCAGAGTTGAGATAAGTAATGATAGGCGTCATCCAGGAAGGAGATTGTTCTATCATAAATGTTTTGGGAGCGAGGATAGTTGGCTCTCTCAGGGTTTGAAGGCAGACGTCCTCATCTTGTCCTTGAGGGATGGCAATGGTGAGTTTAGCCAATGTGTCTGCCAAGGGGTTGTCCGCTCGAGGCAGTCGCCTGATGGAAACGATCTTGAAATACACCAGCTCCTCCTTGACTTTGTCGGCAGGCAACATCATGTTGGATCCCGAGCTTGGTATTCGGCATTTATTTGGTTAGCGACTAGCTGGGAGTCCGTGTGGACCTCGAGCGAGGTGATCCCTATGGATTTTGCTACCCGGATGCCTGCCATCATGGCCTCGTATTCCGCTTGGTTATTGGACGTAGGGAAGTCCAATTCTATGGCGTACTTATGAGTGACGCCGTATGGGGCAGTTAGAGCCATCCCGACCCTAGACCCGACTATCATAGACGAGTCATCGATGTATAGTCGCCAAGGGAGTTTGAGGGAGGCATCAGGATCTATGAATTCGGCCACGAAGTCTTCCAGGACTTGTGCTTTGATTGCCTTTAGTGGCTGATATTTGAGATTAAATTCAGCTAATTCCATAGCTCATTTGATCTATCATGCTGACCTCGTGGGCTTCTGAAACATTTGCTGGAGGGGGTGGTTTGACAAGGCCGTTATTGTGTGGGCTTGGAAGTATGGGCGTAGCTTCCGTGTTGCGGTAACAAGAGTTAGCCCCAGCTTTTCAATGACCGTGTACCTGGCTTCCACTCCTTGATAAGTCTTGCTGATGAAGTACATGGGTTGCTGAACTCCGCCCCGATCGCTGACTAGGACAATGCTGATGGCGGATATAGAGGTGGCTAAATATAGAGAGAACTTCCCCGGGCTGGGGGGCCATCAGGACGAGGGGACTTCAGAGCACATTCTTGACTTCCTCTAAGGCCTACTGGCAGTGGAGAGTCCAGTGGGTGGCTTTATAGCCTTTTCCCTTTTTAATGAACTCAAAGGAGGGGAGACATTTGTTGGAAGATCAAGACAAGAATTGGCTTAATGAGACAATCTTGTCGACAAATGACTATAGCCCTTTCAGCATGCCTCGCGGTTGCAGGTCTTCAATTGCTTAGATCGTGTCCGGGTTGGCTTCAATTCCTTGGTTAGAGATCAGGAACCCCAGAAACTTGCTGGCTGAGACCCCAAAGGTATACTTGTCGAGGTTCAGGCGAAGGTGGGTGTTCCTTAGAATTTGGAACACCTCTGCTAAGTATTCTAGGTGTTGTGGGAAGTTTGATCCCTTTACAAGCATATCATCAATATACTCCTCGAATGATTTTCTTACTATTTTTGCGAAAATCATGTTTACAAGGCATTGGTATGTGACCCCAGCATTTTTTAGGCCAAAGGGCATGACTCTATATTGGAACAAGCCCCTGTCAGTGATGAAGGAGGTTTGAGGCCAATCTGCTGGGGCGACGCTGATCTGGTGGTACCCACTGTAGGCATCTTGAAAGGACATGTGGGATTGTCCGCTATAGGAGTCCACTAGGGAGTCTACCTTTGGTAGGGGAAACTCATCCTTTGGGCAAGCTTCGTTCAGGTTGGTGAAGTTAACGCACATGGGCCACTGACTATTGGCCTTCTTCACTGTTACAATGTTCGAGAGCCATGCCAGGTACATGAATTCTTTGATGAATCCTACTTCCAGGAACTTCTGGACCTTAGCCTTGACCGCCTACCACTGTTCGATTGCTTATGCTTGCCCACCTGCTTGGCTGTGCAGGTGCTCGCCCAAATATTCAGGTGATGTTGAATCAGGGGCGGGTCCACCCTGGGCGAGTTGTTGGTGGACCAAGCGAAGATGTCTGCGTTGGCTCGAAGCAAGAGTAGAAACCCCTGTACCTCGAAGGGCACAAGGTTCGCTCCGACCCGGACGAGCTTAGAAGCGTTGTCAGGATAAATTTGTATAGCCATGGCTAAAGAGCTTGACTGTAATCCCGAAGTTGCTAGCTGATCAACAGGGATGGTCTCCTGCTGGATCACTTGGACTTGGTTTCTTTTCTTCTCCTATTTTCGTGATTTAGGGGGCTTCAGCTCTAGGGATTGCTCCAGCTCGATTCGAAAGAGATTGCACCCGGTCGACTGATCCCCATGCACTATTCTAACTCCGTGTGGAGATTAGAAAAGCACGAATTGAAAGTATAAGGAGGGGATCAACCGGAAGGCATGGGTGGTGGGGCGGCCGAGGATGCCGTCACATGCTGCCGTCAACCCAGCCACTGCGAATGTGGCCGTGTAGTTGAGGTGCATATCCCCGTCGTAGACGGACAAAGGGAGGATAATTTCCCCTTTTGGCATCACCTTGTGATTGACGAACCCGACCACCGGGTGAACCGAAGGGGATAGGTGCTCTTTCGTGAAACCCAATTGGCGTAGGGTTTTTAGGAAGAGAATGTCTACGAGACTTTCCTCGTCAACGAGGAGTTGGGGCTGCTATCGCCCTGCTAGTAAAAGTGTTACTAGCAGTGGGTCAATATGCTCCGCTGGGTCTGGGAGGGAGGCGAACAGTCGTGAGGCCGCCTACCTGATGGGACCTCTTTCGCCCCACTGGAGGGTAGGGAAAGCACTAAGGGTCAGTCGCCTGGGAGGGTTGGATTGTTGACTTGGAGAAGCATTGACATCGAAAATGACTTTGACCTTTGCACTTGCAAGAGGTGGGTGGTGAATGTGGTGTGGCGCTTCAGGTATAGCCGCTAGGACCTGACGGTGGTTCTCAATTGGCGAGAGTAGGGGGGATACCGCCCACTCGAGGAAGTGAGCCACAACATCTGTAACGACCCGATTCCCGAGTCCCTACGAGACACGAGAACTGGACCGACTCGACTAAACCCAAGACCTGGTCGTCCAACGAGGAAGTAACCAAAAGAGCAGTAAAATAAACCACATTCAGCATGAATATAACTAACAGTAAGAAAATACAGCAGTAAGGAAAGAAACCACTACAGTATATACCACCACAACAGTAGAACAACATTCATAACATAATATGGAACTGCAGGTAAAGAAAAGTACAACGGAAACAAGAACTACTCACTACAGTGGAACCAAAAAGAGGTACAAGAGAACAGTGGTAACTCTACTGGACCCTACTCGGCCTAGCGTCCTCTGTAGCCGCTGACCCTGGCTGCTCAACACCTAGTCCTGAAAGGTAACGAGTGTAACACGTCAGCAAAACGCTGAGTAGAGTGGCAGCTAAACTAAAGAAACAGTAAAGTGTACAGTAGCTGTTTTAATTTTCTTTCTTCCTTTATTTACGTCTTTCTATTGTTTCACAATTTATCTATTTCTCATATCCTTCACTTGATCTCGAATGTTCCTCGTGGGAATGATCTTGATTGCAGTCTTTTTCGAACAGTAGAAGTAGCACGTGGTGCTCTCCTGGCCGGGAGAGTTCCCCGTGGTGATCCTACTCTCAGTCAATCACCCCAAGGTCACTGATAGACGTAACGGTGACTACGACACGCGCGGTAAACGCACGGGTAGCTAACCCGCACTGGCACGCGGTCAGTCCTTTCCATTAACGGGTGCGCCCAAAGCACAGCACGGAACCAGTATAGGGCAGAGCCCTCTCAGTAACAGGGGTCCAACCCCTCCACAGTAACCAAACAGGGGCCTTGTCCCTCCACAGTCCGCGCACCCTCTCCTGACTACCCTGGTTTGCCCCAGTGGGCCTAACAAGTCGGTGTAGGAGGCTAGCAGAACCCCGGGGCCCTTGGGGTAGCTAGTACTTCCCTACACTAGTAGCTCTCCTCGGTACTACGTACACGATGGCCAACAAGTCGGTACAGAGTGGCCAGTCCTAACCCTGGGTCCCTGGGGCGGCTGGCTCCGCTCTGCACTAAACAGGGGGACAGTCGCTCTCCTTGGTACTCCGTACTCAAGGGCCAGCTCACTTCCCCAATTCTATTCCATTCACTTCTAGGAGTTCTACTCCTAATTCCCCGTAGGGTTCCAGCTCTTTTAACTCAACATAATCAGGTTTCACCTTTCCAATTTCACGTTCATACAATCCATATTCTCAATCACGTTTATTTATTTATAGCAGGCAGCTGTTAATTCAATTCACAGGCAGCTATTAATCCCTTTCCACATTTTCCAAGACTGCAGTATTTATACATTCCACTAGTTTTTCCGTCCTAGGATTCATGCCATATCCTAGGATCTATCATACAATCTAGTTTTCCAGCCCTAGGATTCATGCAACACCCTAGGATATACCATTCAATCTATTTCTCATTCCTAGAATTCATGCAATGTCCTAGGTTCTATTTATGGTTTCATAATTTAACAAATTATACTTAAATCCACTCTACCGGTTAGGCCCCGAGACTGGGGGCGTGGTCAGAAATCCCACGTGCCTCCGCAAACCCCGAGACTGCAACGGAACGGGGTCCTATCACAAGAATCAAACACAGGGAGTTTCTCAAAATAGTATATAGCTACTGTAGACAGGTAGAGGATCTAATTCCGAAAAAAATGCAACTCGAAAGGCGGAAAATGGAACCCGAACGGGCCCTAAACGGGTCGAAAATGACGAAACAGTGTAAAATCAGACGTTTGGAACTTATTCCAGACGTCTTAAAAAGTGGATCAGGGGTTACCTTGCTCTGCGTGGTCCCTCAGATGTCCAGAAGCCTGCGGGGGCATCTGGCCTAGTTCCCAGACGTCCGATGGTCACCCCGAACGTCTGTAAGTCGTTCCAGTCGTCTGGCACTGTAGCCAGACGTCTGATCGCGTTGGATGCGAATCCCCGAACCTACGCGTACCCATTTCTCTCTCTCAGTACGGACGGTCGTAGAAAAGGAAGAAGGTATGAAAATAACTCACCTTTCAGACGTCTGGACAGTCCTCCAGACGTCTTCCCCGTCGTCTGGTTGGAATCCCAGACGTCTGATTCTGGAAAATTTTCCAGAATCAGGGCACCACTCACCCTCCGCTCGCGACGCACGGCCGCGCTGCGAGTGCTCCGCCTGCTGCTTGAGCTGCAGCAGGCCTCCCGCACCACCCCGCGTCTCCTGCGCCCCCGCCGGCCGGCTCCCGCTGCCCCGGCAGGCTCGAGCCCTCACAGCCGACGCCTCCTCCCCCGCGCATCACCTCCTCCCGCACCCGCTGCGGCTGTCACAGCCGCCGCTCACTCGCACTCGCTCTCGCGCACCGACTGGAAGGAGAAGAGGAAGGGGGCGGAGGTGACGGGAGTGAGGGGGAGGGCGTGGCCTTTTAAGAACGCGCGAGGAGGAAAGAGAGAGCGGGACAGGGTGGGTCTGCGGCCACAGGAGAGAGGGAACAAGAGAGGGAGAGAGAGCGTACGCAGGTCTGCGCGCTCAGGCGCGCAGACGAATCACACGCGCAAAAAATAACCGACTCCCAGACGTCTGGAAGTGGTTCCAGACGTCTGGTCAGACGTCTAGGCACCTCCCAAACATCTTAAAAGACGTCTGAAGCGCGCGTTCGTAACAATATAACAAACTCAAAGGAAGTTTCGTTGCCGAAACTTGCGCTAACTAGGGTGAGGGAAAGACGTCAAAATAACCATAACAAACTCAAAGAGGACCGAAGCCGATCCGAAAAGACGTACCCGTGAAAAGCTCCGGGTACCGCCCCCGCATTGCCGCCTCAGGCTCCCAGGTAGCCTCCTCGTACCGCTGGCTCCTCCACAAAACCTTTACTAGGGGTACTTGCTTTCGTCTCAAACTGCGGACGGCTCGGTCTAGAATCTGCACTGGCCGCTCGGGGTAGGTCAGGTCGCCGCCCACCTCGACGCTCTCGTGACTCAGTACGTGACTGGGATCGGCTACGTACTTCCTGAGGTTTGACACGTGGAACACGCCGTGCACACCAGAAAGCTGCGGGGGGAGGGCAAGCCTGTAAGCAACGGGTCCAACCCGCTCCAGGACCTCAAAGGGCCCCACAAACCTCGGCGTGAGCTTCCCTCTCACCCCAAACCGCTATAGGCCCTTCATGGGCGAAACACGAAGGAAGACATGGTCCCCAACCTCAAACTGCACCTCTCTGCGTCTCCGATCCGCGTAGCTCTTCTGTCTGCTCCTGACAGTGCGGAGTTGCTATGGATCTGCTCAACTACCTCCTGACTCTGCCGGATCAACCTGGGGCCAACCACCCACTTGGTCTCCACCTCGACCCAACTCAAGGGTGCCGTACACCTCCGTCCGTACAGAGCCTCGTAGGGAGCCATGCCGATGCTCGAGTGATAGCTGTTGTTGTATGCAAACTCCGCCAGGGGCAGGTGTTCCTCCCAAGAGCCCCTCCAGTCCAGTACACAAGCACGCAAAAGGTCCTCAAGTGTCTGTATCGTGCGCTCAGACTGTCCGTCCGTCTGGGGGTGGTAAGCCGTACTAAACCTCAACCACGTCCCCAAGGCCTGCTGAAACACAGCCCAAAGCTGGGACGTAAAGCGGGTATCCCGGTCAGATACGATCTCCCACGGAACTCCGTGTAGTCATACCACATCACGGATATACCTCTCTGCCAACTGTGCTGGTCCCAAAGTGACTCAGATCGGTAAGAATCGCGCCGTCTTCATCAGTCTATCCACAATTGCCCAGACAGCGTCGTGCCCTCGCTGGGTAACAGGTAAGCCCACCACCAAGTCCATGGTAATGCTCTCCCACTTCCACTCTGGCACTAGAAGCGGCTGTAGCGGCCCTGCAGGCCTTTGATGCTCGGCTTTCACCTGCTGGCACACTGTTGTACGAATTCACCCACATCCCGCTTCATCCCCCTCCACCAAAACTCGCGTCTCAAGTCGTGGTACATCTTCGTGTTTCCGAGATGTATGGTGAACCTGGAACCGTGTGCCTCAGTCAGGAGCTCTCTCAACAGCTCCTCGTCTCTGGGAACGCACAACCGTCCCCTCAGGCGCAGCACCTGGTCTGTGAAAGAGAAGTCCCCTGGGTCTCCTGACAGTACTCTGTCGCGCAAGGACTGCAAGTACGGATCGACCATCTATCCTGTGATGATGCAGTCTATCAGCTCTGGCCTGGTCTGTCGTGTCACCGTCACTGCCCCACAATGCCCCCGTAACTCCAGGGGTCGCCAACTGCCCACCTCCTCTAAAAGGCTCCAACTCTGTAACTGTAAACTGGCCAAGTGTGTGGGCGCCTTACGGCTCAAGGCATCAGCCACCACATTGGCCTTTCCCGGGTGGTAGGAGATGCTGCAGTCGTAGTCCTTCAGAAGCTCCAACCAACGTCACTGTCTCATGTTGACCTCCTTCTGATAAAAAAGGTATCCGAGGCTCTTGTGATCTGTGAAAATTTTGAAGGTCTCACCGTACAAGTAGTGCCTCCAAGTCTTCAGCGCGAAGACAACCGCTGCCAACTCTAGGTCGTGGGTAGGGTAGGTATGCTCATGGGGCTTCAGTTGCCGCGAAGCATAAGCGACAACGTGACCCCTCTGCATGAGCACACCTCCTAACCCCTGCAAGGAGGCGTCCGTGTACACAACGAACCCACCACTACTATCAGGGAAGGTGAGCATGGGAGCTGAGGTCAACCTCTCCTTCAGCTCAAGAAAACATGCCTCACAAGCGTCTGTCCAAGCGAAGGACACGTCCTTCCGGGTCAACTGTGTCATAGGACACGCGATCTGCGAAAAACTTCTGATGAATCGTCTGTAGTAGCCTGTCAGTCCAAGGAAACTGCGAATCTCAGTGACTGAACGTGGTCTCTCCCACCTGAGTACTGCCTCGACCTTGGCTGGGTCCACCGCCAAGCCGTCTCCCGAGATCACATGACCTAAGAAGGTCACCTCCCTCAACCAGAACTCGCACTTGCTGTATTTGGCGTACAGCCTACGTCGTCTCAGAGTGTCCAGAACCATCCGCAAGTGCTGTCCGTGCTGCGTCTAATCTCTAGAATAGATGAGTACATCATCTATGAAAACCACCACGAACTGGTCCAAGTACGATCTAAACACCCGATTCATCAGGTCCATGAAAGCAGCGGGGGCATTGGTCAGCCCAAACGGCATGACCAAAAACTCGTAGTGTCCGTACCGGGTGCGGAAAGCTGTCTTGGAGACGTCGGTCTCCCTGATCCTCAACTGGTGGTATCCAGACCTCAAGTCGATCTTGGAAAACACTGTGGCACCCCGCAACTGGTCAAATAAGTCATCGATCCTCGGCAGCGGATATCTGTTCTTGATGGTGACCTATTCAGCTGTCGGTAGTCCACACAAAGGCTTAAGGTCCCATCCTTCTTCTTCACAAACAGTACCGGGGCACCCCAGGGAGACGCACTGGGCCTCACGAAACCTTTCTCCAAAAGGTCCTACAACTGAGACTTGAGCTCTCGCAGCTCAAGCGGTGCCATCCTGTATGGCGCGGTGGAGATGGGGCTGGTCCCTGGTACTAGTGAGATCTCAAACTCGATCTCACGCTCGGGCGGTAGTCCTGGTAACTCGTCTGGAAACACGTCAGGGTACTCTTTGACCACCGGGATTCTCTGGAAGTCTGCCACAGGGCCGGGCTCTGCCACCACATAAACTAGGAAACCCTCACACCCCTGGCTCAAAAGTCTCGCCGCCCGAAGTGCCGAAATGCACCTGAAGCCTCCGTCCACAGGCTGTCCGTGAAACTCGAAAGAAGGCAACTCCGGAATGGAGAAGACGATCTTCCTCTCAAAACAGTCCACCAAGGCGTGGAAAGCGGACAGCCAATCCATCCCCAGAATCACTCCAAAGTCCTCCATCGGTATCATAATCAGGTCAGCTGGCAGGCTATGTCCCCCGACGCTGACCTCGCAATCCGTGTACACCTCTTCAGCTACAAACAGCTGACCACTAGGACCTCTGATTACGAACGGATTCTCTAACAGCGTATAATCCTGACCCAAACTAACTGCGAAACTGGCTACGACAAACGAGTGTGTAGCGCCGGAATCGAAAAGTGTGTAAACGAGTCTGCTGGAAACTGAAACCATACCTGCCACTACCGAGCCCGAAGCTCTGGCATCCCTGTGTGTCAGGGCATTGATACTTCCCTCAGCTCTAGGTGCGGACGAAGCAGCCACACTCTGCGTCGGACGGGCAGGTGCTGGTCGGTACCCTCCTCGCGACTGCTGTCCTCCTCCTCGCGCCTGGGAACCGCGGCCTCCTGCGCGCCCTCCAGTGCTCTGCGCGGGAAGTATCTGCTGACCTCCTGCCCTAGACGGGTAGTCCCTCCTGATGTGGCCCGGCTGGCCACACTGGTAACAGAGGGGAACCCGGCTCCTGCCCTCAGTGGGTCCCTGCTGTCAGCTGGGCGGGGGTCCGGTGCTGGCGAATGGCCCCTGTCGAGGGCCCCTAAAGGCCACTGATGACCCTGTAAAACGTGACGGCTCTCCTGCGGACACCACGTGTCTCCTCTCTCGCCGGCCCTGTGAAAAGTCCGGCTGAAAGGGCTTCTTCCGCCCGCCGTCAGTGTCTCACGCGGACGGGTTGGTCTCCTCATAAGTCATGGCTGCCTCCACCACCCTCGAAAACGTAGGCAGCTTCAGAGGTTTGACATACCCCCGAATCGCAGGCCGAAGCCCCTCGGTGAACCTCCAAAGGCGCTCCTCCTCTGTAGCTACCGCTGTCGCTGCAAAGCGGGACAGCTCCAGGAAAAGCGTGTGGTACGCGCACACGGTCATCGTCCCTTGGCGGAGAGTGTGGAACTCCCGCCTCCTCTGGTCCTGCCATGTCTGGGGAAAGTACTGCTCGCAGAAGAGGGCGACGAACCAGTCCCAGGTCGGCTCGTCCCTCTCCTGTCCCCGAACCACCCTCCACCACCTGTGTACCGCACTCTCCAGCTGGTACGTGGCAAAGGCCACGCGGCACTCCACCGGGGGGCAAAGGGTGTCGAAGATCTTATCCAGCTGCTCAAGCCAGTCCTCTGCCTCGGTTGGGTCCTCATCCCCCTTGAAGGAGGGGGGCTTCAGCTTCCGGAACTGTCCGAAAAGCTCGAAGTGGCACTGCAGTGGAGGTGCTGGTGCACCTCCAGGCGAAGGTGCCTCGTGCACAGAAGTATCGGAGGAAGGTGGGGGCTGCGGCGGCCCATCCCCTCCCCCGTGTCCAGCGCCACGTTTGCCGAGTGGTCCCACAGAGGACTCCCCCTCAGCAGCCCCAGGGTGAGGCGCTCGGGGCGGTGGGTGGAGCTCCTCTCGTACAATGTCTCGTATCAGCCGGGCGAGGTCCTGGGCCTGGACGCCCAGGAGTAGTGGCTGGTCCACTGGGGCGTCGGCAACGGCACGCCCACCTCGCCGACCTCGTCCTCGGCCGCGCCCGCAGCCCGCCTCACTGGTCCCAAGACGAGGCATCTCCTGCAAGGAGACGCAAAACAAAACGGAACACGTCACTACGGAACGATACTTAACGGAAACGTCTAAGAACTCATGTCAAAAGATATGTTGTGGTGGCTACTCTAGTTATAAACATGTGAACCGGTTATTTTCCAGTCAGTTGATTCACTTCTCGGGACGACCTTGCTCTGATACCATCTTGTAACGACCCGATTCCCAAGTCCCTACGAGACACGAGAACCGGACCGACTCGACTAAACCCAAGACCTGGTCGTCCAACGAGGAAGTAACCAAAAGAGCAGTAAAATAAACCACATTCAGCATGAATATAACTAACAGTAAGAAAATACAGCAGTAAGGAAAGAAACCACTACAGTATATACCACCACAACAGTAGAACAACATTCATAACATAATATGGAACTGCAGGTAAAGAAAAGTACAACGGAAACAAGAACTACTCACTACAGTGGAACCAAAAAGAGGTACAAGAGAACAGTGGTAACTCTACTGGACCCTACTCGGCCTAGCGTCCTCTGCAGCCGCTGACCCTGGCTGCTCAACACCTGGTCCTGAAAGGTAACGAGTGTAACACGTTAGCAAAACGCTGAGTAGAGTGGCAGTTAAACTAAAGAAACAGTAAAGTGTACAGTAGCTGTTTTAATTTTTTTTCTTCCTTTATTTACGTCTTTCTATTGTTTCACAATTTATCTATTTCTCAGATCCTTCACTTGATCTCAAATGTTCCTCGTGGGAACGATATTGATTGCAGTCTTTTCCGAACAGTAGAAGTAGCACGTGGTGCTCTCCTGGCCGGGAGAGTCCCCCGTGGTGGTCCTACTCTCAGTCAACCACCCCAAGGTCACTGATAGACGTAATGGTAACTACGGCACACGCGGTAAATGCACGGGTAGCTAACCCGCACTGGCACGCGGTCAGTCGTTTCCATTAATGGGTGCGCCCAAAGCACAGCACGGAACCAGTACAGGGCAGAGCCCTCTCAGTAACAGGGGTCCAACCCCTCCACAGTAACCAAATAGGGGCCTTGCCCCTCCACAGTCCGCGCACCCTCGCCTGACTACCCTGGTTTGCCCCAGTGGGCCTAACAAGTCGGTGTAGGAGGCTAGCAGAACCCCGGGGCCCTTAGGGTAGCTAGTACCTCCCTACACTAGTATATCTCCTCGGTACTACGTACACGAGGGCCAGCAAGTCGGTACGAAGTGGCCAGTCCTAACCCCGGGTCCCTGGGGCGGCTGGCTCCTTGGTACTCCGTACTCAAGGGCCAACTCACTTCCCCAATTCTATTCCATTCACTTCCAGGAGTTCTACTCCTAATTCCCCGTAGGGTTCCAGCTCTTTTAACACAACACAATCAAGTTTCACCTTTCCAGTTTCACGTTCATACAATCCATGTTCTCAATCACGTTTATTCATAGCAGGCAGCTGTTAATTCAATTCACAGGCAGCTGTTAATTCAATTCACAGGCAGCTATTAATCCCTTTCCACATTTTCCAAGACTGCAGTATTTATACATTTCACTAGTTTTCCCATCCTAGGATTCATGCCATATCCTAGGATCTATCATACAATCTAGTTTTCCAGCCCTAAGATTCATGCAGCACCCTAGGATCTACCATTCAATCTATTTCTCATTCCTAGGATTCATGCAATGTCCTAGGTTCTATTTATGATTTCATAATTTAACAGATTATACTTAAATCCACTCTTCCGGTTACAATAGGAGTACCGGGGGCGTGGTCGGAAATCCCGCGTGCCTCCGCAAACCCCGAGACTGCAACAGAACGGGATCCTATCACAAGGATCAAACACAGGGAGTTTCTCAAAACAGTATATAGCTACTGTAGACAAGTAGATGATCTAATTCCGAAAAGAACGCAACTTGAAAAGCGGAAAACGAAACCCGAACAGGCCCTAAACGGGTCGAAAACAACGAAACAGTGCAAAATCAGACGTCTGGAACTTATTCCAGACGTCTTAAAAAGTGGATCAGGGGTTACCTTGCTCTGTGTGGTCTCTCAGACGTCCGATGGTCACCCCGGACGTCTGTAAGTCGTTCCAGTCGTCTGGCACTGCAGCCAGACGTCTGATTCGCGTTGGATGCGAATCCTCGAACCTGCGTGTACCCATTTCTCTCTCTCAGTACGGACGGTCGTAGGAAAGGAAGAAGGTATGAAAATAACTCACCTTTCAAACGTCTGGACAGTCCTCCAGACGTCTTCCCCATCGTCTGGTTGGAATCCCAGACGTCTGATTCTGGAAAATTTTTCAGAATCAGGGCACCACTCGCCCTCCGCTCGCGACACACGGCCGCGCTGCGAGTGCTCCTCCTGCTGCTCGAGCTGCAGCAGGCCTCCCGCGCCACCCCACATCTGCTGCGCCCCCGCTGGCCGGCTCCCGCTGCCCCGGCAGGCTCGAGCCCTCACGGCCGACGCCTCCTCCCCCGGGCAACACCTCCTCCCGCACCCGCCGCGGCTGTCGCCGTCGCCGCTCACTCGCGCTCGCTCTCGCGCACCGACTGGAAGGAGAAGAGGAAGGGGGTGGAGGTGACGGGAGTGAGGGGGAGGGCGTGGCCTTTTAAGGCCGCGCGAGGAGGAAAGAGAGAGCGGGACAGGGTGGGTCTGCGGCCGCAGGAGAGAGGGAAAAAGAGAGGGAGAGAGAGCGTACGCAGGTCTGCGGGCTCAGGCGCGCAGAAGAATCACGCGTGCCAAAAATAACCGATTCCCAGACGTCTGGAAGTGGTTCCAGACGTCTGGGTCACCTCCCAGACGTCTTAAAAGACGTCTGAAGCGCGCGTTCGTAACAACATCGTTGGGCTTTGGGCCCTTAACGAGTACCATGTTGATCCCACGGAGGTGCTGGAGCCTTTCCTTGGGGTAATCCTCCAGGCATGGGCCCATTGCCCTTATCCTAGCCTTTGTTCTGCCTGGTGAAGTGGGCGAGGTTCTTGTGCTGGATCTGGGACTCGATTTAGTCACGTAGATCACAGCAGTCTTCAGTAGCATGGCTCCGGGCCTTGTGATACTTACAATAAGGCCCAATGTCCGCCTTCTGCACTTGCTTAGGCGGAGGTAGCAAGTCTTTGTCCATAGACCATTCCTCCGCCAACATGTCTGCTTGGTTCACAGCCAAGAGAGTGTGTTCTTCGAAATAATCTCGCCTGGTCTGGCGGAGTCCATTGTTTAGGCCCTTGCTCGCCCGATCGTTCCTTCGCTTCGAGAAGCTGGCCTTGCGCTTGTTGAAGCGGCCGCCTCCGCAGAGGGAGATGGGGGCGGGCTCACCCAAAGCCCACCTCTCTCGGGCTGCGCTAGCATCATCCTCGAACCCCTCCGCCAGCCAGTTGCCGGAGTGAAAAGAGTCATCCTGCTCTGCGAACCTTGTGGCCTGGTCACAGAGTTCCGCCATATCCCTGGGTGGGAAGTCATCGATGTCATACCAAAACCTCTGAGTCAGGAGTCCTGACTCGAAGTATTAGATGGCGATGGCATCATGAGGTTGCTTGCACTTGAAGTACTAGGCCTTAAACCGATCCAAGTATGACCGGAAAGACTCACTCTTCTGCTGTCGGACTTCTGACAGCCTTTCGGGTTTTTCTCTAACCCTCTGTTGCCTAGTAAAGTACTGGTAGAACATGTTTGCCAGTTCCCGGAAACGGGCGATCTGTCCGGTCGACAGTTCGTTGAACCATTAACGGGCCATGTCGAACAGATAAGACGGGAATACTCTGTAGAGTACTTTGTCAGGGTATTCGTGTACTAGCAACATCTAGTTGTAGCTCACAACAAAGTTGTTGGGGTTCATTGTCCCGTCGTACTGGGCCATGACGGTAGGGGGGTTGTCATCACTTCCTCGGTGAAGGGGTAGGTGGTGACGTAGGCCCAGGGGCGCATGCCCCGCATGGTCCTAGTAACATGGCGAACGATCTCAAGGATTGATCCCCTGCTGCCAATCGTGAGGGGTTGAGCCCTTGAGATTTCCTTCGAGGAGGGAGGACGAGGAGCCTTCATGGGGTCAGGAGGGGCTTCCCTTTTATGGCTACTGAGCTCACGCTTTAGCTTCTCAAGTTGTTCACACAGACAGGTGTTCTCATCCTCCACCGTGCAATGCCACCTCAACTGCTCGTTGTTAAGGCTTGGCTGGCAAGGCTACCCCAGCGAGGGTTGGCCGAACTCCCAGATCTACCTGATCTCCAGGAGTTTCTCTGACCGAGATTTTCTTAGCCCTCAGACCCGCTAGTTTAGCCCGACATTGTTCCTCCCTCGCCTATAGCTTCAGGAAGAGGTCACACTCATGGTCCTCCGATGGCGGTCGGGAACTCCTCGCTTCTCCTTGTTCGGCTCAGTCGATGAGGGGCATCTCTTGGACACCGACACGCTCGACTCAGTCCGATCTGGTACTTTCTCGGGGTCGACGCGAGAGGAGTTGCCAGTCGTGGGAGGCATCAGGGAGATCTCAAGAGCTAGGAAACATTATCAACTGATAATCGCTTCCCATAGATGGCGCCAATTGATCGGCACCCCGAGATTCGAAGTATCCGACTCAAGAATAGAAATGATTGGACCTCCTCTGTGGGTGGATGATCTGATCATGGGATTCAGGCAATCTCACAATGGCACAGGGATTGATTACCTAGTTCCACCGCAAGGGTGTACATCTGGAGGGAGGATGATGCTTCCAACTATGCACTATGGATTTTGCAAGATTACAAAGTTTACAGTCTCTCAATTTCTTTCTCAAGTTCCTTTAGGGGAGGCCTTGAGGGCCTTCCCCAGCTATTTATAATGCTGGGATCGGGCTTCTAGCGAGATCCTTTGAGCAGATACCTACCCGACAATTGTACATGCGTCGTTAGATTATTAATTACGGCGGCCATTATCAACATTTATTGGGAGCATGGCCCTACTATACTTTCGCCATCCTCTCTAACGGATAGGATCCTTTGGGTCCGACTGTGCCTGGCCTTTTCTATGTGCAGGCAGATTGGATTGCTAGATTCGTTTGTGCAGGAGATTTTCCTTGGATGTGGGTAGCTTGGATCTCCGAGCCCGCCTATATTGTAGTCTTTCCGGGTCGGATCCTGTTTTTAGAGCCTATCACGGAGTGTTGAGTTCGAGAGTATTTTTTACCCCTCATCAATGCCTAAACCCACGCACATCCATCTCCACCACTCCTTTTCCCATCGGGTTTAATGAGGGGAGGGAGAGGTTGCATGGGTTTACCATTTTTCTTATAAGAAACACAAAAGCAAATATATTCTAGAAACAGAATGCCTTTTAAGCATCTCCGCCCTACAGAAAGAGAGGGACAAGTACGAGGTGTGGGTATAGGGTAAGGTTTTAAATATCGATATCGATGTCGTATCGATAGGTCGAAAAAGTGATATATTGGGGATACATCGCTGATATCGGTAAATTTTGGAAAAATCGCTCAAAAAGGCCCAAAATGTACTGTAATGTTACAAATTTGATGAAAATTAACATTTTAATAACTAGTATATCATGATGAAATGCCTAGAAGACGAAAATCATTAATTTTGAATGAAAACATAATAAAAATACACTAGTTAAATATCGACAAAGTCATATATTGAAAAGAAAGTATACATAATTAATAATAATTGAAATATGTTCATAGTAATTCTACTCACCAGAAGAAATGAAATAACAATAGTATCAGAGTAATAGTAGACCACACTAAGTATGAAAGCATCGGCTAATGCTATCAAATCAATACCACGTTAAGCTTCGACCTAGCTTGATACCTCTCCTCCATTTATCTTTCTCTATTCATAGCATTCTAACATATTCACAGTATGACTCTCACGTTATGTAGCTATATCAAGTATTGTATTAATTGATGTATCGTTGATGGTCTTCATCATACAATACAAAAAGTACTCCAAAACGTGGATATTGACTGTGACTATCGAACAAGCTGCTCCTACTTCTAGTTCTAGATCTATCCTAAGTAGACTCATTTGTATGTCCTCTTGAATCTTTGGACCCAATAGAATCACCTTGTTTAAATGTAGAATCTGACGATTCACAAGGTTCATGCTGTTTCATTGATAAATTTCATTTTGGTCAAGGAAAAGGTGCAGTAGAGTGAGAAGGTTTATAAGAAAATGGTTGAGAACCTTGAAATGCAAAATACTTAACGAATATCCCATAGTCATAACTTGCAAATGTAGGATCACTTTGGATACTATCACTTTCGTGGCGACCATCATACCCATAAGAGGAACCATAATACGATGGAGGACTGATGTAGCTGGGAGAGTAATTAAATGAACTTTGTGCATCATCTTGGGGTTGGTATTAAGGGCTGGTGTAACGAGATTCGTAGCCACGATAGTAACTTGATGATGATGATCTTAGGTCACCTCCAAGATTGATTCTGCCTCCAGATTAAGGGATCTCACCGATGAACATCATAGAATGGCCTGAGGCATACCCATACCTTATTCTTGCATCATAGTCACGATGTGGACTTGTCACAGGGCCTTCATGTATATTTGTATATCTTTGCGTGTATTTATGTTGGTCATCTCTCGTACCTCTACTAGGACCTTCATGATAATATTGCTCATCTCTTCCATCGCTACTTTATGTCTATGGCTCATCAACCATCACTGCATCATCACCTCCATCATCATCATTTTGTATTCTTCTTGAATGTGGCAAATCATCGATTAATCCATCGATTAATATTTTATGGCTTTCTATAATTTAGTCCATCGACAAATCATGTGTCCATATGAGTTGCACAAGGTAGGGGAGAAGAAAAGAAATAGAAAAAATGTGTGTTCATGTGAGTTGCACAAGCAGACAGAGATATGCGACCGACGTATCTCCTATATCGGTCACATATCATCAATTTAACGGAAAAACTCAACTGCAGTCCTTTGATATTAGCGATATCATGAAAAAAAGGATGACATGTGATATCGATATCGAGATACCCGTCGATATCAATATATCGACGATATGTCGATAATATATCGCCGGTATATCAAACATACCATAGGATATAGACTTTATCATTTTGTAGGAAGGGCATAGGATGAATCAGGTGGAAAATAATATCCATAATGCAAAATTGTTAGCAGCTTGTTCCATCATAAAGGCCAAAGCATATTCAGAAGTAATGCCCTTACTGGATATTCATGACATTACTTCATCTTTAATATCTCAAAACTGTTGACATTACACTTAAACATATTCCATTGTATGCTTAACCCCTCCAACACACATATCTTAATGGTGGGAACCCTTCAAGAAGTGGGACCTGTCCAAGGGGCGCATACATACATACATACATCCATGAGGATGACGGGAAGAGAGTAGATTGAGGCATTTAACGGGCTATGCTAATCGGCTAGAACCCTTTATTTTTTTGAATCGATGTGCATCCCAATAAAATCCACATGTTGACTTCGAATACAAGGTTCTTTTAATAAAAGACTTGCAGTACAGGTTGAAATGAGCAACCTCATTTTCTATAGGTACATTATAAAAGTTTTGGTGTCTTCGTCATGCTTGACACCATGATCTAGCGTCTAAACCCAAATCTGCGTGACGAAAGCCGACTTTAGGATCTAATTAAACACAGCCTCGAGTAGATCCAATCAGTCAATCAAAATTCTTAAATCCAAATAGCTGTCTTAGTCTCTTATTAGTCGCTAAAATGAGAAACATGCATTTACGTAATAGTATATATTAGATCTCATATCTGAAATTCAAAGAGTACAAAATTCTGGATCCACATCGAATTCCTTACCAATCCCGATACAGGACAAACCATCAATAATCGATTCGATAAATGAGCCAACACCCAATAAAATGTCAAGAATATAGACTATTTTCTAATTTGATTTGCCTCGAATCTCAAGCAATTCTCATTTTGTTTTAGGGACAACTAAGAGAGAGGGGAGAGACATATAATCTAAGGCTCTACTTATGAATCCCAACATAATTAACTGCTATTATAGTGAATCTTTGAATTTTCTCTCATGTCTCTCCCTGAGTTAAATCTAATATTATTCTACGTGGTACTTGACTAGATATCATGGTAGTGCCATTCTATGCGATCTAACATTGTTCTCTTAGAGACCTTTAGTTTGGCATATTTACTTTTTTTGGAGCAGATCCTCTATGGATAATCCTCATCTTCTATCATTCTTCACCATAGTCACATTCATAGCCACCTAAGAAGAATCCTTTAAGATAATGCAATTAGGGGAAAAGAAGGAGAAATTTGATAAGGGTCCAATAAACTTATCAACTTCATTATTTAAGCCACAAATTGGTAGTCTTATCCTCCCCCCCACCCCCCCCCCCCCCACCCAAAAAAAACAACACACAGACAACCCCAAGGTTCTCTTTGCAAACAAGCAGGTGTCACTAAATAGTAATTTGGTTTTTCATTGTACAGTACAAGAGCATTTTTCTCGTTTTAGAGGTGCATCGAGTTTTCCCTAAACACCAAATATCAAGTAAAGGTATCTTATAAAAAATTCTATACTCTTAGTACTTATAAATCCGTAAAAGTTTTTTTATACTTCCTTATCCTATAAAAAATTCTAACAAGCCTCCTATCCAACGTTTGACGACCACCCTTTTTAGCATTGGTCAATTGCATATGTCCTCGCTCGATGTCAACGTGTGTCGAGAGAGAGAGAGAGAGAGAGAGAGAGAGCGATTGAGGGAGGATGTGGTGCGAGGGAGACGAAATAAAATGGAGAGCTTGGAAGAGATGAAAATGAAAAACCTATAATCTTTTTTTCCACACACCATTCTCCCCCCTTCCCCTGTTTGAAGCCAAATGATACTCCTTCCATGGATCACTTAAAATCAATGGATATATAAAATAAATTGCATGTGATCGATTTTGCTATGATGATTTGGGAGAGAAGATGACTTTAAGACTCATAGAAAGGTGAGAGAAATGAAGGGAGCGAGAAAGTGACCTCATTCACTTCTTAAGAACCTACTCTCATCTGCTCGCGATTTCTTTAACTTTGCTTAACTACTATTCATCCATTTACCGACATTAAGAATTTACTCTCATCACAAGTGATTTTTTTCTTACTCAAAGATGGAGATGATTCTTAGTGTGAATCACTAGTAATATGCACAAGATCACCAATGATTAGGGCATTAGTCATACATTGAGGTGCTTTATAGCATGAATCATCTGTGCAAATGGAAATGTGCTCATGATTTTCTTGAAATCACTTGTGATTTTTGGAAATCATCGCTACATTTCCAATGTTGTACCAGTAATTTTTAAATGTTGCTAGTGATTTTTTCTCAAATCAGAGTATGAGGTGACTTTGCTCTAATCCACGATGATTTTTCCATTTTGGCACAAATCAATGGTGGCTTTTCGCTTAATCAAAGAATGCATCTTAGCATGAATCACAAGTGATATGCACGGTATCACTAAGGCATTAATTAGATATTAAGGTGCTTCTTAACACAAATCACCTGTGTAAAATGGAAATGCATTGATTATTTTCTTGAAATAAAAAATCATTATTGCATTCCTATGTTTTGCACTAGTGATTTTTAAATATCACCAGTGATTTTTACCCAAATCAAAGTATAAGATGATTTTTGCCCAAATCAAATAGGCTCTCGCAAGTGTGGGGGAGGTGGCGGAAGGGCGAGAGGAGTGGCTAAAAGGGAAAATTTCTCCTAAGTACGGTAATTAGGGAATAATATTCCTTAATTACCGTAAAGGGAAAGAATATTCAGAAGTAACCGTAACAAACTTAACTCTTGTAGTGACAAGTTTGTGGAAGTATGATTTTATACGAAACTCGCCTCTTCCGTACAGGGGAAGAATATTCAGAAGTAACCATAGCAAATTCGTCTCTTATAGTGACGAACGAGTTTGTGGAAGTACGATTTTATACGAAACTCGCCTCTTGAAGAGGCGAGTTTCCCCCTTCCACTCCTACCCACTCATCCCCTTCCCCGTATTAGTTGGTTGAGAAACTCATCTCTTCAAGAGGAGAGTTTGGGTTTACACATAACTCGCCTCTTCAGTTTGCCTCTTATACATCCTCGCCCTCACCCATCCCCTTCTCCTCCCCTGCCATTTACGGTGCTTGCTACTACAAGTGCTCTCTAGCGACCTCCTTCCCCAGCTGTTGCAGCCGTCCTCCGCCCCAGCTGCTGCCTCTCCTCCAACCACTACTCCTTCGCCCAGCCACTGCAACCTCCTCCGCCTCTACTAGTATTGCTGCACGTCTGCCACTACTGCTGTTGCGCGTCCACCACTGTTTGTGCCCCATCTTTTAACTCTATATATATTAACCAATGGTTGTTAATTTTAATTATATTATTTACAATAAAATATCTTGTTAGGGCAAAATTTTGGTAGGTTTATTGGATATAATTTTGTATGTGTTAGGAAATTTGTAAAGCCGAGGAACTCTTTGAATATTTATTAGGGTATGGAAAATTTAAGGTTGAAGTTAACATTGGATGGAAGTGTTGATTGTAGATGTTAGGAAATACGTCTTTGATAACATGTAGCTCCATTGATCAAGCCTTCAGGGACCTATTTGATTAGCACCTTTATTGTAGGGAGGCAACTTCAGATCAGGGGCCTTGCCACCATGCCATGTTTAAAACTTGGGTAAGGTTTGCTCCTTTGCTTGGCAGAGGTTTATTGTAGTCCCATGTAGCATAGGCTTATCATATTCCAACCATGAAAGAGGAGAATAATGAATGCCTCAACAGGAAACCATGGAAAGCGTAGTCTCGTCAAATAACCCTCACAATTGCCTATCACATTGAAATAAATAAGTAAACATTGCACCAAAAAACATCAAGATAAAATAAGAAAAGCCTCGAAGGGCAAGGCTATAAAAGAAAGAGCCTAGGAGGACTAGATATTCAGTTGAATCTTATCAAGAGAAAAATTAGTTGTACATTGTCTTTTATATAGGTCTATGCTTTTACCTTAAATATTAATCACTATCTTAATTTTGAAATAAGATGTGTAATACATACATGACTCTTTTGTCCTTCTTTGTTGTCATTTAATCCATTTGATTTTACGATTTGTTCAGGTTATTTGGAATGGCTGAATTTGTATTGGGTTTGGTCTATTATGGTGGTTCTATTGTCAAAAATGCAAATGGAGTGCAATATGACAGGGATTCACATAAGAAGATAAGGATATATATGAATTGGAGATTTGAGGATTTATTGGATAAGCTTTGCTCGACTTTAGGTATTGATCGAGAGAATAATCGAGTGAAGATTAGTCATCGCTTTCCCCGTTATAGAGGGACTGATTTTTGTTTGAGCATTGTGGGCGATGATGATGATTTCCAATGTATGATCGATTGGACAATTGAGGCTTGGAGAGGGAAAATATTTACTGAACTTTATATTGATGTCGAAGGTGAAAGTGTTTGTACACCTCAACCACTGAATGTGGAATGATCGCCTCAATGACCTCCACAAGAACTGTTTGATGTTCAGAATGAAAGTCATATGAATGGTGTACCACTTGACAGGCAAAATGAAGTAGAACATACAGTTGCCAAAAATGAATGCAAGGTAAGGCACATTTCTCAAGTTGTTGGTGACCTTTGTGCCTCACCACATGAGAATGACACAGACGAAGAAGACGAGTCGAATGAGGGAGAGAATGTCCAGGAACATGTACCATCTCATGTCCCAACCCGTAACAGGAGGGTGCATCAATTTGGTTTTGGTAGCAGGCATGACAGTAATCAGTTACCTGAGAATCGAGATGTATTGTTGTATGGCGATTTGTCACATCCTCTTGAAAGAGATGACCCTAATTAATGCTCCCGTACTGGAATTAGTCATGCAAACACACAACTGGTCAAGGGGATGAGATTTAAAACCAAGTAGGATTTGGTGTTTGTAATTGATGGGAACACCAACATGAGCCCTAACTAGCTCATTTTGACCCAATGAAGAGAATAAATACTCTTACATAACTAATTGAAGGTCATAATTCACTGTATAACCTTTCTGGGAGAAAAATAAGAGACTAGGGTTAAAACTGTAATTTTACCAATGCAGTACAACATGGGTTTTCTCAAGGGCTAAATAAAGGTCAAATGATCTTAATAAGATAACAAGTGGGTTGGATTTGACAGAAAATGGTTTGTGTATGTTTTAGGAATTAAATAACTTTTGAAACCCTAAAAATAAATCCACTTAATTAACCAAGGTTCTGGTTAGGATAAAATTCACTTAAACCCTCTAAAAATCATAGAAAAATATTCTCTAGAGTTTAGCACCTTTAATTTGACTATTAGAACCCATCTTGACCTAGAATGAGGTCTCAGATAAATATTTACCCTAATTTAGGTTTTTGTATAAATTACCCAGTCAAACGTGATCAAAACCAAAATCTAACTTCACCATTGGATTCCTTAGGTCCAAATTAAGTTTGTATCAGAATTTGGACCTAAGGGGAATTCATCTTGACCTAGTTTGCAAAAAGGTCCAATCTGATTACATTTCTACCCCTAACTTTCAAAAAGCCTTGCATTGAGCCTCCTAACTACTTCGTCATCTTTGCAAATAGGTCCCTCCACCATTATCATTGAGGAATCCTACTCCGGCGACCTTTGAAAGAAGGTTTCTCCTTGATTGCTTGGAGAATCTCCTCCAAAAGTGGAAGAGAGATTTTCTGACTTTTGGAGGAGATTCTCTGAGAAATTCCCTCCAATATGAACCTATCCATAAGCCCTGATTCATTCCCAATCTCTCATGTGAACGCATGAGAGATTTGGGTCTCTTGATCCATCTCCGGGGAAGCATTCCTTAAACCTCCTCAGAGACCTATTTAAAGACTCCCCTGATCCAACCGATGTTCCTCAGCTTGAAATTGGGCCGGTTCCCCCTCCATTCCTCTCTCCCCTCCAGCCGCAACCCTTCGCAAGCTCCGGTGGCTTTTCCCTAGCTCTTTCGTTGCCTAACCACAATACCAGTGGCGGGGTTATCTCCACCACCATCCTCCACATCGCGCAATACCAGCTGACGTCGCCCCTGCCCCGTCTTCGCAGCCACCTCATCTACAGAGGCTTCGTCTAACCCACGTCCGGCAACATACTGACATGGGATCTCTGTCCCTTTCGTCCCTTAGAAGTAGGTTTTAAGTTCCTTCTCTCTCATGCTTTCTTTCCCTCTCTCTATTTCCCAAATTCAACCACTAACACCACTGACCACCATCACCTCCTCCATCTTCAACGATACCTCCGGTGAGGTGCTCCCGTCGCTATGCACCTCCATCCACCTCGCCGACCACCCTACAACCTCCACCGCAACTCCCTAATCATTTCCCCTCACTCCAATCACTCCATCGACTACCCAAACATCTCCCCGAACAGACCCACTCTCACCGTCCATTCCCTTCACTGTCCGGCCACCACAACCACCTTCGCTCCTCGCCACGTCTACCATTACATTCGCCGTGCCACGGCAATACTGCTGAGCATTCTGATTCGGCCATAAGGCCCTTATTCTTGATTTCAGGTAGCAGGTCAATGCCTGCCATTGCTGCCGAGCTTCAACGAAGCTTCAAGCCGCTCCAGGCCTTGCTACGCCCAGGCTTCAGTCCCAGGATGCGCGGAAGTTGCCTGTGCACGCATCTAGGCCCTCAGTTGGAGTCATGTGCCTCTGCAGCCTCGCCAATTGTGAGGGTCACTCCCTGCTGCGGTGCGTGAAAGGAAGGTGGGACTTTTAGTCCCACCTTGGAAACGGAGGGGCGCTTTCGCCCGCATAAATTGATTTTGTGCCACCGGCTCTTTGCCTCCAACATTGAGGGTGAGGTCCTCCTCCCTCCTTCATCAGACTCGGCCATGACATAACCCGCGGACCTGGCCGACCCAACTACCCAACTACCCTTTACTCCTCGCTCACCACACACGCCGGTGAGCCTGGACTCGGGTCTGCGATAGGTCCGATTACCTGACTGGCTAAAGGCTTTAGGAGAGCGAGACTGAAATAGAAAAGAGAGAAGGAGAGAGGAGAGCTGCGTGGGGTTAAGGGGGTTTTGCTCTGAGAAGATTGCTCCAACACTTAGCCAAATTCAGAGGAAGAAGAGGAGGTCAGGCAGAAGAAGAGAAGAGAACGAGAAGGACCTCAAAGAAGGCCAAATGCAAAAGGCAGAGAAAGAGAAGAAGGAAGGAAAAGACAGAGAAAGTTAAGAGATCAGAAGAGAAAGAAGAAGAGAGGGCTCGTAAAGGCAAAGGAAGAAGGAGAAAGAAGAAGAGAAGGGCCAAAGAAGAAGTGAATAAGAAGAAAAGAGAAATCAGAGAAAGAGATCAGAAGAAGAAAAGGAGATACTGTAGCAAAATCATTTAAGGCGTCTGATTGCAAAATCAGACGTCTGAATTTGCAATTTCCTTCTTTAGTCAATTTGAGTAACTATTATTTTGTCTACAATTATTTTTACTCTTCATATACTCATGCTCTACATTCCTAATTAGTTTTTGAGTAATATTAGGTGTTCAATTTACATTAATTGCTGAGTCTAGTGTGTGAATTCCATTTTCTCCTTATGTTCAACCTCGGAATCTTTTTCGAGTAATAAAATTATATCCGTTTTGAACGCTATTTCGGCTGTATTACAACGCAACACTTTTTAAACCCTGACTTAGTGTGACGAACAGTAATTAAGAAATTTCACATTGAGAATCATGTGAATTTTGAAGTTCAAGAGTAAGATAGAAATGTTTGGTCATTGATATGTGCACGTAAATTTGAAGGTTGCACATGAAGATTGCATGGTCATTTCAGAACTTTTGATTAATAATAGGTATTAAGCACTTTGCATGGTCAACACACTTGTGGCCATATCCAAGATAATGAAGATCACCCTCATTTAGATTGTAATTTCATGGGGTGGTACCTAATGGGTTATGTCAAACGGTCACCTTTGGTTAAGGTGAATTTTTTACTTGGGGTAATTGATGAGAAATTCAAGTATACAATCACAAGGAGAAGGGTTTGGGATGCAAAGCAAAAAGCCATTGAATTGGTGTATGGTAAGTGGGACAAGTCATACGAAGACCTGCCATATCTTCTACATGACAATAGAGATTCAAATCCTGGGACATTCATAGATTTAGAATCAGTTGATATCAATAACACAAATGACGTGGTCTTGATGAAAGCCTTTTGGGTATACGGACCGTGCATTGAAGCGTTTAACCATTGTCGACCAGTTATTTCCATTGATGGCACAAATCTTTACGGTAAATACAGGCATAACTTGCTAACTGCATGTGGTGTGGATGCTAATCAGCATATTGTACCTCTTGCTTTCGCTATTGTCTATAAGGAGTCCACAGACACATGGTTTTAGTTTCTTAAAAGAGTAAGATATTGTCTAATCTATGATCGGGAAGATCAAATTTGTATTATTTCTGATCGCCATGGGGGGATATTTGTTGCAGCTGCTAGTGATAATGTTGGGTTATGTCATGTACATTGGAGTTTTTGTGCACGTCACGTTGCAAGCAACTTTAACTCGTTAATAAAGAATATGCATATGAAGAAGTTAGTAATGAGGGATGCATTGCAATCTTCACCACTTAAATGGGAATTTTGCATGAATACATTGAGAAACATGAGCAAAGACGCTTTCAAATGGTTCGACGAACGTAGAATTGATAAGCAACAATAGACGATGGCTTATGATGATGGATATAGATTTGGGAACATGACGACAAATTTGAGAGAAAGTTATAATGCGGTTCTTATAGAAGCTAAGGCATTGCCTATATGTGCTTTAGTTAGAAAAACATTCTATAATTATATTGGGTACTTTGACAAGCACCGTGAAAAAGCACATGCAGCAATAGGCAGTACTGAGAGATATACTACATATGCAAATGATATGCTGGAAAATTGGATAAATATAGGGAGAAGTCATAACGTCACTCGTTTTCATGGGATTCCAGATCTATACTATGAAGTTATGACTGGTAGGCGTAAGACACCATACGGTTTGAAAGGTGGAAACTTTCACAAAGTTAACATAAGAAATGCGACTTGTACTTACAACAAGTGGAAAATATATAAAATCCCATGCTCACATGTATATGCAGTGTTGACATCTAGACGAGTTAACATACGTATAGCTATCACCCATTGGTACACCTGAGAGCAACAAATGTTAATATACTAAGGGAAATTCGAGCCAATGCCTGGTCCTAAAGCTTGGCAGCCGTACGTATTTCAGAAGCACATCACTTGGTGGGAGAAGAAACGAGATAAAGGACGACCGAAATCATCTTGTATCCAAAACGAAATGGATATTAAAGAAAGTCAACAAAGCAATAGTTGTCGTGTGTGCATACAAGAAGGCCATACCAGAAGGCATTGCCCCCATTTACAACATGGAACCTCGCCATCCACATAACAAATCCCATAGCCAAACACTTGTTGACATAGTAGAAACATTAATAAATGCAATGTTTGTAGAAATACTAGTCATAATAGGAAGAATTGTCCAAATAAAGGTAAATGTAATATTTCTAATGAATATCTTTTTGTCAATAATGTCTCACATTACATTAATTACAAAGTCTTATTAATATTATTTTTCTGAAATCGTAGATGGAGGCGGGACCACTCGAGTCATTTGTTTTATACGGACAGGATGTGCACCGATCCATGACTATATGGGATGGTTATGTAAGTATTAAATAACCACTTGCATTTACTTTCATTATAAATGTCTCTTCCATTAATGAATGCCACATTTAACTTACATAAGTTTACTCAGCATTAAGATATCGTCGACGTGATACTGTCATGCGATCTATTCAAATACCCTCACGAGTTGGCCAACTTGTACAGGATGCGGGGTTTGGAGGGATCTTAGACTTTGGCTTTATATCATTGGATTGGCATCTTATCACAGCTCTGGTGGATCGCTGGAGGCCAGAGACTTGCACATTTCATATGGCTAGGGGTGAGATGACTGTCACTTTGGAGGACATAGCTATCATCACTGGTTTACCTATGGATGGCTCCATAGTCATAGGAGTGACCTCTGTGCCTAGTTGGAGATGATTGTGCGACCGATTACTTGGAGCGATACCAAACGAGAACAAAATCTCCGATTCTAGGGTATAGATGACTTGGCTGCAGGGGACCTTTGCAGACATGCCAGATGATGCGAACGATGAGACTTGTCGTCGATATGCACGAGCTTACATTTTACAGTACATGGGCAACATTCTTTTCCCAGATAAGTCCGGGAACTACATCTCGTTGATGTACTTGCCTTTATTAGAGGACTTGCAAGTAAGTAAAACTTAAAGTTATTGTTACATGATTTATGATTTAACTTTCAATGAGTATTTACATCTTTCACTTGTGCTTATTGAATGCACATCACAGGTTGCACGACAGTATAGCTACAGAGTTGCTTGTTTGGCGTATCTCTATCGCCAACTATGCTTAGTTACCTGTATTGGTGGAGAATTGATCGTGTTGCGAGTTTGGGCATGGGAGAGGTTTCCCCACATAACACCTATAGTGCATCGTCGTCCTAAGTGGCAAGGACGACCATTGGGTGCTCATTGGGTAGCTGCTTTCGATGTTAGAAAGTAGTCAACTAACATTACGATTCCGTATAGAGATTCATTTGACCTCCAAAGTGTAGAGCAAGTATATAATTTAACGTTTCGAACATATTTATTACGTTAGTAAACATGTTTTATTTATAATACTTGTGTGATTACGCAGGTTCTATGGAAGCCTTACACGCAGGAAATATAGGAAACCTGCTTGAATATTGTCTAGTTGGGAGGGAGATTTGGTTTGCACAAGTCCCCTTTGAAAGTTTCCCTACCAGGAGGGGTGACGTAATAAAATTGCGGAAATAAAAATATAAAGCAATCTCACAAAAATAAGCAATCGCACAATGTACACAAAGATTTTTAGGTGGAAACCCAAACCGGGTGAAAACCACCACCTAACCCTCTCGAGTTAGGATTTTCCGATCAACCTAGTTGATCAAATCCACTAACCGAATCACTTTGAACGAGGGTGATTCAACCCCTTCTCTCCACGAGAAGGATTTTGTCCCACGAAGGAGACGGGAATTCGCAAAGCGAATACCCAACCAAAATGCAAAGATAAAATAAAACAACAAACCTATAGAGCCAACAAAGTAATTAACCTAAGCTTCTATAGGATTTAGGAAACTCCCCTTTGCAAGGAGTGCGTCGACGATGACGCGGTGCGTGTGCCACGCGATGGCGCTACGTCGCTCTCGTTATCTACGCCGGGAGAGCGGGTGCGCAACGGGAATGATGCTCTCAAGATGATGGAGCTTGAGCTTAGAGAGCAAGTGCTTCTTGGACACAAGAGAGTGGAAATACTTGATCTTAGTGTATTGCAAAGTGTTTCTTGTGTTTCTCTTGTTGTGTGTTTGTGTTACAAAGGTTCTCCTCTATTTATAGAGGCCTTAGGAAGGCTTTGGAAGGCTTGGAAAAGCTTCCATAGCCGTTGGGTGCAAAGCCCAAGAGAATCAGGCCGAAATCAGGACAATGATTGCATTTGACAGGGTTATCAGACGTCTAATTCTGGCATCAGACGTCTGGAAGGCCACTTTAAGACGTCTGATTCCAAGGTCAGACGTCTGATTCTATGCGGGTTTCTCCCTGACTTGAATCAGATCTAAACAGGGTTTTTGTGCAAGTCCATCAGACGACATAGAGGACGTCTGGCACTAAGTCTGGACGTCTGGAAACCTACTTTTACTGTGGGAATTGATTTCCAAACGTTGCAACGGCTAGAAAATCTCTGAGAAGAGATTTTGGGTCAGCCGAGGCAAAACGGTCATTTATCAGACGTCTGGTAAGTCCTATGGACGTCTGATAAGGCTCTAACGATCATAATCTTGAGTGTTTTCTAAGCCAGCCAACGGTCCACTATCTGGACGTCTGGCAAATCCATCAGACGTCTTCTAAGACGTCTGGTCTAAGGTCTGGACGTCTGATTTCATCTGACAGAAAACTAAGTCCAGCCTAACAGTTATCAGACGTCTGAAACAACAGTCAGACGTCTTAAAATTCTTTATCAGACGTCTGAGTTTGGAATTAGACGTCTGGAAATGCTGTTTGAGCCCTATATTGGTTTTCTAAGTATTCTACAGAAAACCTAAGTATCCTAGGGTTGTGCAGGTGTTCCTAGGACTACTTTTAGGGTACTTTGAGGCTCTTTAACATAATGTTCTAAGGAATAAAAAAGAGCAAGAAAGTAAATACAAGAGATACATGAAAGGATAAAAAAGAATCTATCCTATTCTTATTGTCTTCCATCTCCAATCTTTCGCTCCACGCGAACCTCCTCTGTTTTCCGTCAAGCTCCTCCAATCCGTCCTGGATGCGAGCTTGAACTCCGTCTAAACACGTCCACATTTGCAATTGACCTGAAATCTAGGACTCAAATTGCAAATGTTAAATAACACGTGTTTTGTTATCATCAAAACAAATGATCGTGGTGCTCTAGCACCAACACCCTTGATATGCTTCCATATAGTGGAGCATCATTTCCCAAATTGCATCCTCAGGCAATTTGGAGGTCTTTAGGGTGTTCCTTTGGAATGCGATTCAGAAAACAATCTCCATGTTATAGATTTGAGGGGAAAATTTGAGATTGATTAGCGTCAACACTATGCGTCGTACATTCAGGATTGGGGGGCGATGACAGAACATATCGTTCCACTAACACCGACAGATAGCCCTATCGCTACACTAGAATACGAGGCTTGGTCTAACAAGATCACTAGAAGGTTTATCGGTTGATTTGGTGCACTATTGGATTACAACGTAAATTCTTATACAATTCTTCTTCATAATTACATAACAGTTATACAATAATGCTTGTTAATTATATATCTGGTCATTATTGTTTCCTTTTGTAGTTCAATATGTGGGTTCAGGTTCGCAAGATGACGCGTGATCACCCTAACTTTGCATCCATCAATAACCTAGCTTGCCAAGCAATAGAGATAAACAGTAATACACTAGTAAATCATTTCAAACCCCCTGAGCCTCAAGCACTAGACGGTGTGGATGATGAACCTGCAGGAGGGCATGGGAGGGGACGAGGGCAAGTTCGAGGACATGGCAGAGGAAGGGGGCGTGGGAGAGGACATGGGAGGGTACACGGAAATGATCCTGATCCTACGTCAGAGGCTCCACACCCACCACCAGTGGCTACACACTCTCCACCGGAGGCCCCACACCCACCACCAGAGGCACCAGACCATCCATCAGAGGGCCCACACCCACCAGCAGAGGCGCCAGACCATCCATCGGAGGTGGAACATCCCCATGATCGACAGTTCCTTTCTAAGGTATAAACGGTTAATTAATATAATATTATATTCCTCATGAACTTAGGAATTCTCATCAATTATTTCCATGCAACAACCTATGCAAGAAGAACACTCCCAGTCCTCTCAGGCTCACTTGGAGGTGGAACCCCACCAAGATCCACAAGCCACATTTCAGGTAATATAAATCTATAGGATGTTCATAATTCCATTCTTATCAAATTTTTGACACACTTGAAAATTTTGTATGTAGCAACCTATGCAAAAAAACCCTCTCAAGCCTCTCAGGCTTAATCAGAGGTGGAACCCCACCAGGATATACAGGCCTCATTTCAGGTAATATAAGTCTACAGGATTATCATAATTCTATTTTTATTAAATTTTTGACATACTTCAAATTTTTTCATGCAGCAACCTATGCAACAAGAATCCTCTCAGGCCTCATCGGAGCAATTGAAGGTGGAGGCCCACCAGGATCTACATGGCCAATCTGAGGTAATATGTTAGGATTATTTCAACATTTCCAATCTCACCAATACATTAACACTTCAATAATTTTCCTTGCAGCAAACTCACACTGATGATCCATTTACAGCTCCAGCCATTGGGTTATCTACTGTCTCCGAGATAACACCAGGAGCTCCGCTTAAGAGAAAGGCAGTAGATACAAACTTCGGGGAAGGGACCTCAGTATTTACTGTTCGTGCCCCCCATCACCTCCAACAGGTCCGGATTTCGGTGCTACTGGCACACAAATTCATGAAATAGATCGATAGATTCAGTTAGAACAATTTCAAGACGATTTTCAAAACCTTCGAAAGACATACACTCGACGGAGGAGGGGACAAAAATAAATGTTCCTATTGTATCATTTTTCTATTTTGAATGTGACTTACTTGTGTTGCATACTTACAATATCTCATCAATTTTGGAAAATATTTTCATGTAAGTATTATCATGCAAAAAGTTTGAACAAAACATCAATGAAAGTTGGTTATCATACTTTGCTTGGTTTTCATTTAAATGCTCGGTTGGTGTGTATAATTGCTTGATTTTCATTTAAATGCTTGGTTGGTGTGTATAATTGCTTGATTTTCATTTAAATGCTTGGTTGATCTATGTGATTACTTAGTTTGAGTACTTGCCACCGCATCAGTAGTTGCATTAGTCACCGCAGCAGTTGCATTGCCCACAGCAGCAGCTTAATTTGCATTAGTTGCAGCAGCATAGAAGCGGCGGCAGCAGCAGCAAAATGCAACATTAAAAAAAAAATAAGAAACTCGCATCTTGAAGAGGTGAGTTATGTGAAGAGGCGAGTTTCATATTACTCTCCGCCCAAAAAATCAGACATCTACTGATATTGTTCAACGTTTGATTTCCTATTATAAGATGTCCGGACAAAAAATTGGATGTCTACAAATATCAGATTTTCATCATGTTCTTCTCTGATTTCATTGGATCTAAACAGGGCTCTAGTGTATACGTGTCAGATGACAATTCAAACGTCTTGAAGAGGAAAAGGACGTTTGGAAAGAATTCTCAACACCACCTATGCCCGTGAAAGGTGGGGGAGGAGAAAGACCCAAACTCGCCTCTTGAAAAGGCGAGTTATGTTTAAAGTGACAACCCCTCCAACTCACCATTACAAGAGCGAGTTAAACACGGGTAACTTTGAATTTTTTTCCCGTGTACAGTAATTAAGGAATATTATTCCCTAATGACCGTACGGAGGAAAATTTTTTTGCTAGAAGGGGGAGGTGGGAAGGAGCGACATTTGGGACTTTGAATGAGGGAGTTGGGAGGGAAGATGTGTGGGAGAAAAGGTTGTAGGTGTCTCATCTTTAGTAAAGATGACAATGCTTGAAATTACACACTATACAATCTCTCCAATAATAAAGGCAAGAACACCACAATGCACAATAATAATAAAAAAGCCTTCCATAGTATAATTTAGGAATTTTTTTTGGGAGACATGTGTATGTGTAAAATAGGTAAGTAAATTAATGCTCTGCACGAGAAAAGGTGGGAGGTGGCAACAACTCTTTCCAATGTTTTGTGCATACCCCAGTACCCAGAGCAATAATTCCCAAAAAATTATTCACCCATTCCATGTCACGTCAGAAAAATCATTTCCCCACCCTATATCCAACTGACTTAACATGTTTGAAACTTATAACAAGTTAAATAGATTTAACATGGGTTAAAATTATTCTACTCTTGTTACAACCCGATTCCCGAATCCCTACAGGACACGAAACTGGACCGACTCGACTGATCTCAAGACCCAGTCATCCAACGAAAAAGTAATCAAAAAGTAGGAAAGTAAACAACATTCACTATGCTAAGTAACTAACAGTAACAAAAGTACAGTAGTAAAGAAGTAAAACTACTACAGTACACACCACCACAACAGTAGAAAAGTAAACAGGTATAGGAATATAATGTGCAGAAAGAAAGAGTACTGCATATAAAATTACAAGAAACTACTCACTACTACAACGAGTACAAAAAGATCTACAACTACTGGGCTCTATTAGGCCTAGCACCCTCTGCAGCCGTAGGCTCTGGCTACTCAATACCTGAACCTGAAAAGGGTTATGTGTACACGAAGTCAGCGAACACTGAGTAGAGTGGCAACCAACTAACTAACAGTAAAGATGGACAGGTAGCTGTTGTTTTTCGATTACTTTCTTTAACTACTTATTCTTTTTCACCATTTAGTTTATTTATTAGGTCTCTTTCTTGATCTCGAATGTTCTTCGTGGGAACGATCTTGATTGCAGTCTTTTCCGAAGAGTAGAAGTCGCACATGGTACTCTCCTGGCCGGGAGAGTCCCCCGTGGTGATCCTACACCCAGTCAACCACCCCAAGGTCACGAATAGACATAACGGGTAGCTACCCCGCACTGGCACGCGGTCAGTCGTTTCCGTTAGCGGGTGCGCCCAAAGCACAGCACGGAACCAATATAGGGCATAGCCCTCTCAGTAACAGGGATCTAGCCCCTAAGAACCAAACAGGGATCTCGCCCCTCCACAGTCCGCGCACCCTCGCCTGACTACCCTGGTTTGCCCAGTGGGCCTAATAAGTCGGTGTAGGGCGGCTAGTTGAACCCCGGGCCTCGTGGGGTGGCTAGCTCTCTCCCTGCACTAGTAGCTCTCCCTGGTACAGTGTACACGAGGGCCAAAAAGTCGGTACAGAGTGGCCAATCCTAACCCCGGGTCCCAACCCAAGGGCAGCTAGCTCCGCTCTGGACTAAACAGGGGGGACAGTCGCTCCCCTTGGTACTCTGTACTCAAGGGCCAACTCACTTCCCCACTCACATTCCCAGGTTCATTCCATTTATTTCCTGGAGCTCTACTCCTAATTCCCTATAGGGTTCATGCTTATATTTCTCAGGCCAAGCCATACCAGGTTTCATCATTTCTATTTCCATTCTCAAGTTATACACATGCAATTTGTAACTCTATTCCGTATTCAGTTTATTCATAGATACCTCATGTTTCCAACATTCACCATCCCATTTTCAAATTATATACATGCAGCTCATATTACGTCATTTCACGGGTACGACAGGAAATTTACAGTCAACAGTTAACTAACACAAATACTACATATTTCGCAGGCAACTGTTATTCATTTACAGGCAATTGTTATTATTCTATCTACTCATTCAAGACTACAATTTATTTTTTCAATACTAACATTTCAGTATTTCTAGTCCTAGGATTCATGCCAGATCCTAGGTTCTAATCATTCATTACACACAGACATTTAAGTTGTAATTAAATTGAGGGGAAGCCACTCTACTAGTAAACCAAAGAGTAGTGGGGGCTTGATCGGCAAGTCCATGTGCCTCAGCAAGCCCCAAACCCGCAACGGAATGAGGTCCTACCACAAGGATCAGTCACAAGGGAATACTCAGAACAGTCTAGAAAGTATTCCAACAAGTAGGGGAAAACATATGGGAAACATCGGTATCTTAATTGCGGAAATCGGACTTCAAACGGACCCTAAATGGGTCAAAAACAGTGATTCTGACTCAAATCAAACGTCTAGAACAACTTCTAGTCGTCTTAAAAGAGTCCAAAGCCATACCTCAAGTCCTGCGTCAATCCTCAGACATCCAGGAACTCCGCTAGACCGTCTGGACCCAGTTCTAGATGTCTGACCACCTCTCCGGACGTCTGGAAACGCTTCCCGTCGTCTGATGCCTTGCCCAGACGTCCGAACTGCGTGAGAGGGCATGTCTCGTGCCTTCCCGAAGCAACTCCTACACAAATCAACCAAAATCTTCTCAAATCGGCATGAAACAGTGCTTCGGCGGAACGGCCTGCATGGTCGTATCCGCAAAGAAGACGTACCTTCGCGAAGCCTACTTCTCAGTCATCTGGAACCTCCTTCAGACGTCGGCTACGTCGTCTGGATGTCTCTCCAGACGTCTGATTCTAGGAAAAACCCAGAACCAGAACCTGCTTCCGCCCTCTGGCGCCGTGCGTGGCCGCGCCGTGCCCTCTCACCTGCTACTCCGGCTGCAGCAATGTCAGGGAGGACCTCCCCGACACACTCCTCCGCCTTACGCACGCGTCGACCAGTCGTGAGCTCACCGGCGAGCTCCCACGCGATCTCGCAAGCTTGCTCTCCTCTCTTCCTCACGCTGCTCCTCTCCTCTCACGTCGCTCCTTCTCTCCGCCGTTCTCGCTCGCTGCTCTCGCTGGAGGAAGGAGGGAAGTGGCTGGAAGTGGGGGTGGTGTGAGGGAGAGAAGCGGGGCTTATATAAGGGTATGGGGTTAGGGTTTTCATCAAGCGGAAGGAGAGAGAAGAAGAAGAAATCGAGGGAAGTGTATTGTCTACGCACAGCACGCTCGCAGACACGAGTTCGTACTCAAAATTTTCGATTTTCAGACATCTGGGAAGGTATCCAGACGTCTAACCAGACATCTGGCCCAAATTCCAGACATCTTAAAAAACTCAAACAGAACGAATCTTAACAATTCTCTTTGTGAAATAATTTTAACACATCCAAACATCCAAATAGATTAACTCATTTATTCTACTATTTATTTCAATTTTTTCTTATTCTTTATTTATTCTATAAATTTATTTCCCTTACCAAACAGGGGTGAGCATACATGTCCTTTCTATATAATCATTTTGGAGTTAGCCATTCTTTCTTAATGTAGCTGTGAAATCACAACGGTTGAATATTATAGGTGGATAAATAATTTTCCCTCTTATTTAGTTATATTGTTTTAGTCCTCAATTTTCGGAGAAAGGGCACCTTTTTTTTTTGTAGAAAAGGGTGTCAGTCCATTCTATGGAGAAGGCTGCTGCGGGTGGTAGAAGAATGATTTACGAATTCAGGGGTTCAATAGTCAAGACTTTCTCCATGGGGCACTGAATAACTTCTCGTGTTTTCTCTTGTACTTTTGATCTAAACTATACTAGGTGCATCAGTAGGCCAATTTGTGATTTTGACCTTTCCTCCTTTCCATCCATCTGTTATCAATCATGGACATATAAGAAGGAATAATGATCAACAAAAATGGAAATAAAATAATAGATGTCTAATGCTCCCCTTTTGCAGTTCAGGAAGAGAGTTGTCTCAATTAACAATTAAAAATCCATATTTAACCAAAAAGGCAGCATCAAAGGGAGTGCAATGATCTGATCCAGGACAGTAACATGGACAGCAGTTAAAAACATCATGAAGTGCCACAAGGACTAAAGATTACTTATGCCCTAGTCTCTAGAGGTAGGATTCTCAAAGTGTCATTAGAGATAGATGTCACAGGTCATAGTTTGACAGTTTACTCATCATTTTGATCAGTGAAGCACTATATCAACAACAACCAGAAACCACTAACTTCCATATTATATTGCATTTAGCAATATGTTGATGAGAATCAGTCTCAGAAATAGATATCCTACTTTGTCCCAAAAAGATTACATCATGAGTGCTGTAAACATTCTAATTACAACATTTTGATACTCCTGACAAATGCAACAGCAGGGAACCTGGTATTTGAACTTGTGGCAACCATGACATGGCTTATCTCTTCTGGAAGTTTAAAGATTTGATTGAGTAGGCAAAGATGGAAGCAAACAGCACATCGAATCCGGTAACAACAGCAGCTACTACCCCCAAGAACTCATGCTTGTAACCGAAATATCTCCTCAAGAATGCCTCCACTGATTCCTCTGTCTCCATACCACTCTTCACATCACCATATTGGGAGGCAAAAAGACCATAGAGAGTCCATGCCATTGGGCACGCCCAATAGTACCATCTCCACCATATAGGAATTCTCTGCATAATGAAAGAAAAACTTATCCTGGAATATAAATGGAGCTTGACGTTAAGGTAGCAAACAATTGATTCAGGGTGCCGATATGGGTTTTACCATGTCCTCATCCATGCTTAAATCCACATAAGATAGAGATACTAGTATGAAAAGTACATTATCAACTCCATGAAAATGATAACAGAATAGGACTTGATATTTATACAGACAGTTCAAGAATACTGCAGAAATGAATATATACAAATCAAAAACCATACAAGCAGAGTTCCATATATCCAATATACAGAAATTTACAGCATACATGTTTAGATGCAGCATAACAAGCTATGAAATATGGATTGTGAAAATACTTGTAGATATATGCATCATTTTGAGATATTAGATATGATGGAAAGGCATACATCATTGACGACTAAGCCTTTTCTCATTGTAAGTGGACTATATACGAAAACAAACATATATTGAGATAAAATTCAATCAATATGAATATGTAGCTTCATCTCCTTATCCTCTCGAAAATAGATGCAAAGAACATTGATTACTTGTAGTCTTTATCTGTTAAAACTCCTATCTAGCACAAATATTGAAATAAAGTACACTGTTCAACTTACTGGTGGAGGGATCACAAAGCCTTGAAAGAGACTCCATATGTTGAAAAACATAGTAGACACAACGGTAGCTATTGTGCTGTTTGGTGTCAAACCAACTGCCATCATGCCATAGAAAGTATAATACAAGAATGTGGTGAATGAGAAGAACAAGAACCAGAAGAATTTCACTGCTGTCCATTCATAGCCAATCATGCTGTAAACTATGAGACTGTATATTATAGACTGGACAAGGACATATGGCACTGTAATCAAGACCTATGCACACAATTAGCATAGTTAGCAAAGACCAATTTGAGAATGCGATTAATCCTAACAAAGTACATTCTGATGTGGAAATAAACTTCAGGTTGTTGCTTATTTACCTGAGCGAATGCATATGGGAGTGCCGAGTACATTCCAGCAGCTTTCTCTCTGTAGAATACAGTTCGTTCAACATCAACAACTGGTTGTACCATTAAAGCATTCTGTATGCCTATCGACAATGTTCCAACAAACAATGAGCCCAGAGCATTGAACAGGTCTTGTCTTGCACTCCTGTTAAATGTGAGTTAGGTAACCAAATGAGCTAGATTCCATTAAGTCCTAAAACCTATTTTATAGAGGAGGTGGAAAGGAAAACAACAAGGAGGTCCATATAGAAAGACAAAAATAAACAACAGAAAACTGGAGGCTCTACAACACTCCCCCTCAAGCTGGAACATAAATGTCAATCATTTTCAGCTTGTTACAACATGTGTCAAAAGAAGCTCTAGCCAAAGGCTTAATGAACACATTTGCAGTCTGTTCCTCAAAACTGACGGCTGTAATATAGATGATGCTCTTCTGAATCAAATCACAAGTGTAATGATAATCTACTTCCATGTGTTTTATACTCTCGTGAAACATAAGATTATTTGCGATGTCCACTGCAGCCTGTTGTCACACCGCATCTCCATAGGTAGCTAAGTTTGAATATGCAAGTCCTGTAACATAGCCAGTAGCCACACCATTTCTACTGTTGTTTAAGACATAGCTCGATACTTGGATTCTACACTTGATCTGGAAACCACAACCTGCTTCTTGCTCCTCCATGTCACAAGATTTCCAGCTACATAAGTGCAAAAACCAGTCGTGGATTTTCTATCTGCAAGGCATCACGCATAGTCGGCATCAAAATAGCCAACAATCTGCATAGGTAATCCTCTCCTGAATAGTAAACCTCTGCCAGGTGCCCTTTGAAGGTGCTTAAGAACTATTATTGCTGCCTCCCAATGTTGCCTTGTAGGCTTACCCATAAATTGACTCAATTTTCCAACAGCTAATAAAATATCTGACCTGGTAATGGTAAGGTAAAGTAATTTACCAATAAGCTATCGATGTGATCTGCTGTCTATCTGAGAAAACCTCTCATCATATAGATGTCCTTTAGTATCCATCAGAATATTGGCAAGCTTGGCACCCAACATTCCTGTGTCCTTAAGAAGATCAATAGCATACTCCTGTTGGGAAAACGTAATCCCATCCTTGCCACGAGCCACCTCGATGCCAAGGAAGTATCACAAACTGCCCAAATTAGTCATAACAAACTTGTTGGCCAAAGTTTGTTTCACCTCCTATATCCCTGCAATATCATCTCCAGATATAATAATATCATCGACATATACAAGTAATAGCACGACTCCCTTATCACTCTTTCTAGCAAATAGAGTGATCAATAGAAGACCACTTAAGTCCAATATCCTGCACCACCTTAGATAATTTGTGGAACCAAGCTCGGGGGCTTTGTTTAAGACCATAAATGGCCTTTCTAATCATAATGTGCTGCGATAAAAAGAAGAATACGGATTGTAGGTAGTCTGGCCACTGGAGAAAAGGTGTCAAAGAAATCTACTCTATAAGTTTGAGTAAATCCTTTGGCAACCAAGCGTGCTCTCTATCGTGATATAGATTCGTTTGAATGGTATTTGAGGCTGAATACCCATCTGCATCCAACAACATGAGCACCTGCATGTAAGGAAGTAAGATCCCAAGTGCCTCGGGACCGAAGAGTAGCCATCTCATCTTCCATGGCCTACAGCCATTTGGGATGAAGCATGGCTTGCTGGTAACTGGTAGGGACAGTAGTGGCCAACAGCGCTGTAGTAAACATAGCAAACGATCAACCAAGATTAACAGGAGGAGGATCATCAGGAACTCGATATCTAGATGGCACAAGCGTAGAGCCTTATTAATAGCAATAGAAAGATCCACATTAGGATCAACAGTAGGATCATCAAGGCCAGAATCATTATATATACCTGCAGGATCATCATGGGAAGAAGAGGGATCAATATCCTCAATATGTACCTGTGTACTCGGGGAGGGAGGTGGCACTAGGGGGGAGGAGAGGGGGGTCTCTATCTATAAGAAACAGGCAAGGTGTACACATGAGATGGCTGACTGTATCTGAGAGGCACTGCACCTGTATCAACTGGAGTAGAAGTAACTGGTATCTCTTTAGCTGGACTGGGGAAATAGGCATAGGCATACATTTAGTATCAACAGTGATGTCATGCCCTACAGTGGAGAAATGAGGAATCTCTTCATGGAAAGTCACATCCGCACTGACAAAATAACGTCTGGTGCAAGGATCATAACATCTATATCCTTTTTGGGTGGAATTGTGGCCCAAAAAGACACATTTTACAGCACAGGGTGCAAGCTTACCAAGTCCTGGACCATGTATGTGAACAAAAGCAACACCCAAAAATTTTGGGTGGCACATGAAATAATTCTTTGTCAGGAAAAGGAATTTGTCATGGCACCTGATCCTGAACCGCAGAATTATGTAGTCGATTGATTAAATAGCAGGCTGTAAGTACAGCATCACCCCAAAATCTGGGAGGAACATCATGATGAATGAGAAGAGTGTGTGTCACATCCAACAAATATCTAGGTCTCCTTTTAGCCACCCTATTTTGTTGAGAAGTATGGGAACAACTGGTTTGATGAATAATTCCATGCATATGATAAAAAGATTGCAAACACACAGGAAGGAATTCTTTTGCATTATCAGATCTAACCATTTTAATCATGGTAGAAAACTGATTCTTGATTTGAACAATAAAAGATTCAATGACACTACCAACATCTGCCTTGTTTTTCAACAAAAATAACTAAGACATTCGAGAGAAATCGTCAACAATGACCAAGTGATATCTATGACCCGATTGGTCAGATACACGACTAGGCCCCTATATGTCCATATGAACCAAATCAAAATATGCAGACGAACTAGTGGAAGAACTGGCCAAAAAACTATTCCTGTGATGTTTGCCCAGCTGGCACACCTTACAGGTAATCTGAGCAACAGGTGATATATGGGGGATCACGCGTCGTAGCCTATCCAGAGAAGAATGTCCAAGTCGTGCCACTGAGCAGCAATACCAGCAACTAGAGCAACCTCCCCCTAACATGAACCAACAAATGGACTTTGGACTAGGCGATAGACTCCCCTCTCCTCATGTCTGCCACCAATCATCCTCCCCGTAAGTTTGTCCTGAAATACACATCTCATAGCATCAAATATAGCCCGACAATTTAGATCTTTAGTACTCCGGCTAACAGACACTAAGCTAATGGGAAAATCAGGAATAAAAAAAAATCTAGCAGCCGAAGTATGGGGGTCACAACTACTCTGGAATGGCGCCCATCAGCGACTTAAACAGTTCTACCTGGTGGAACTGACTGCATTCTCTGAAAAGCATATTCAATGCCACTCAAGTGCCTGGATGCACTAGAGTCAGCCAACCATGAATTCTTATCAATATTTAAATCCTAAATAGCAAAACCAAAAATACTACCTAAGGAGGATGCTAAAGCAGCAGTATCAGGAGTAGTAGTGGCAGCAGTAGTAGTGTCTTGGTTCATCTGAGAGAACCGCTGAATCATGGCATCAAACTCGGCTCTCGTGACCAACTGAGGCTGCTCATTAGGCAAAGTAGTGGCTTGATTAGCCATGGGAGGACGGCCATACTTGACCCAGCATTTGTCTTCCACATGGCCAGTCTTGCCACAAAATGTGCATATGACACGTGGCCAACCAGTCTGTCCACGTCCACGACCACAACCACAAGTGGAAGGTGCACCCCGGCCTCCACGTCCACCAGAAGCAAGCAAGGCCATCGTTTGACCAGGAGATGCAACAGTAGTAGGTCGTGATTTTATCACAATTCTACTTAGCCTACTGTACACTTCCTCCAAGGAAGGTAGATCTGGGAGTGCAGGAATCTAGGCAGAGGAGCCCTCATATTCAGTTCCAAGACCACTAAGAAACTGCAGAACCTCATACTTCTTCTTGTACTCCCTCTAACTAGCACAAGTGCAAACAGGCCATGCAACATTATACTTCTCAAGTAATCCCTTGAGATTACTATAATATTGTGCAAGAGTCTGGCCCTCATAGCTGAGACTCCTCAAGTCATAATGGATCTGAAACACCTGGCTAAAACTCTTCTCGTGCGAGTAGGTGGTGTAGAGGAGACCCCACATCTCCTCTGCGGTCTTGTGATACATAATGCTATCACCAATACAAGGAGAGACGGTGTTCATGATCCAAGATCTAACCATCATGTAATTTTTCTTCCACAATGCATTCTTGCCAGTCTTGTTCTTTGGCTCAAGTTCGAGCAGCAAGTGCTTCTTGTCATGACCCTCCACGGTCATGAAGAAAGTTTGAGACCACTGTGCATAGTTGGTCTCATCCAACTTGACAACTGGCACAAAGAACGAGTTCTAATATGATCCAGAATCTCCCTTGGTAACCAATGAGGTTTCAGATTCACTCATCGTGCCCAATGGAGATCAGAAATAATGCCAACAGATCCGTAATCAGAAAAATCAGACCTGCTGCATCCAAGAATCGCGCGAACAAGGGGTTCTTCTCGTGCTTGATCGGAGATAAATGCATCTCAGATCTCGTGAGAACAACCCATAGACCCTTGGGATGGGCATAGGCGCGCAAGGTGCCCCTAACGTTGCCTCCCAAGGGTGCTAGGCCCCTCTACTTGCCGGCAGACCGGTGATCAGCCTCCCACGGCGGCAGCGTGGGCTGTTGGATCAGCCTCCCACAGCGACGCGCAGGCTGTTGGGACCTGCAGCAGGGTTGGCGACCCCCTGCAAGAGTGCTAGGCAGGCACCCCTGCGCAATAGGCGGCCACTGGTGCGATATGGTGGCCGGCCGGTCTGCAAATGCTACTGACGGCGAGGTGTAGGTCGCCTACAGTCGTCGGCGATGTGAAGATGAGCGAAAGAAGGGCGTAGGTGGAGGGGTTTCGGCGGCTGTGGAGGGTGGGGTATCGGAGCAACAACCTAGGGTTGTGGCTCTGATACTAAATTAGGTAACCAAATGCACTAAATTTCATTAAGAAGCCCTAACACCTCTTTTATAGAGGAGGTGGAACGGAAAAAACAAGGAGGTACACATAGAAAGATAAAAGTAAACAACAGACAACGGGAGGCTCTACAACAATGTGCATCACATGAAGCTCCCTATAAATATATTAGATGCAACATCTAATTTTGTTGGTGTAGAGCGGCCATTAAGGACTTACGTGTTGGAGCCCAATCCCCAGTAGATAGTCCCTAACAGCAAGGAAGCAACTGTTGCGAATAAAATCCTCATGCCACCGTATGCTGGATAGTGCCAGAGTGACCTGTTCTGTTTCCAGAGGCAAGCAAGAAATTGCTTTAAGAAAGGCTGTGAATACTTAGTAGCAAAATAAAGATGTTGAGATGTTGGACCAGGTCGGCTCAATTCTTGAATCAATTCTTTGTTCTTCCTGTGGTAGGTGTAAGTTCAATGGTTGGTAAAAGTATAATCGTGATAAAATTTTAAGAACGAGCTATGACATTAGAGTGAAACCCTACTGAAAGAGTTCGGATTTCTTGTAAAGATCAGTGAAATTGATGCCCAGGCCCTCTTCGTATGTGCTGCTAGTCACTTCAAGCATCCAAGTGGCAGGGTTATATCCATCTCTTATCTTAGTAAGGCCGTTGATGCTCTTCAATCAAATGTATCCCTTTGTTAGTTTCACCAGGGCATAATGGCACAAGCTTAAAGATGCTCTTAAAATGGACCCACCTCAAAATAATTGATCAATTGGCATGAATGTCGTCCCAAAGGACCTACATAAATTTCTTCTCCTCCCCGCTTTATTAGAAAGAGCTAGACAAAGTTGAAGATGTTAACCAACAAAGTTGTGTATGTTGTCTTTAGATTACAGTGACACTGTTTGATAGAATGTGTGCCTCACCTCATCAAAGGACTCAAATATATCGATGCCAGGCTGGTGAATTGTGCACACGACAGTCCTTCCTGTGTCGACAGTGTTCCTAGTAGTTCTCATGACAATGGCTGCCGCCCTTGCATCCAGTCCAGATGTAGGCTCATCCATGAAAATGATAGATGGGTTTGCTGTCAGTTCAACGGCAATGGTAAGCCTCTTGCGCTGTTCTGTAGAGAGTCCACTTACACCTGGCAAGCCTACTATGGCATTTCTTAGTGGTACCAACTCAACAAGCTCCATGACCTCGTCAATAAACATCTGCATACAATTGTTTTAGAATTCAAAAACTATATGAAATATAACTCCAATCTGCAACTATTAGCATTGAGTATGAACAATAGCTATAAATTTGTGATTGAAGACCAACATTGCTTAACTGACCTTTCTTGTTGCAGTGTCTATCTCAGACGGTAACCGCAGCCATGCCGAAAAAAGAAGAGACTCATATACTGTGACATGAGGGGAATGGATGTCATTTTGTTCACAGTATCCAGATATTCGAGCGAATGTCTCTTGCTTCTTTGGATAACCAGAGATGGTGATGCTTCCTTCAATGTAGCCTCCTGTCTTCCTCCCGGCCAATACATCCATCAAGGTTGTCTTACCTGCCCCACTGACCCCCATTAGTGCTGTGAGCACCCCAGGTCTGAAGCCTCCATTCAGATCATTCAAAATAAGAAGCCGGTCTTCTTTGACACCTTGAGCTTTCATTTCCTACAGTTCCCACAGAATTGTCTAATGCATACCCTTCATAGACACATCTAAAACATCATTTTGACCAAAAAACATTCCAAGTTTTGAGTTAAGAAGTTAGGCTCACCGCAGGCATGTTTACGGAGTACCTGATGTTCTCAAAAGTCATTGAAAGTGGAGTAAAAGGAAGAATCATGCCCTTCCTTCTTTCTGCATTGGAGAAGAGATTAATAGTATGTAAAAAAGACAATATAATGGTATTTGCTCCTTGCGAATTACATGCTTACCTTGGGATAATGAATGGAGGGATGGATTATTTTTCTTGCTGGGTAGCTCAATGGATGTCTGACTTTCACTTGCCTCTTGATTGAGAGGCTCCAGAGATACAACAGCATGTCCTTTCCCTAGTGCTATATGATTACTGATTGATGTTATCCAAATAACTACCTTGGATATTATTTTAGACAATTATATAGATATGAGATACTTACGTCCAAGAAAAGTAAGTGCCAAGGTAAAGAGTCCATTCAGAAGAAAAATGAACCCAATCAATGCCCCAACACCGATCCAATACCAGTAAGATTCGGAAAACAAGGTAATTACAAATTTATATTTTAGCAATGGATCACTTTTGTCAACATAGAAAAGATCTATCTAGCTTTACCGATTTCTTCCAGCTATTTCCTAAATATTCATTTACAGCTACAGCATTCTGAGCATACATCAATGGCGAACACCAATAACCCCAGATCCACCACTTTTTGATGTCCTCTGCAATTAAGGAAATGTTTCTTGAAACAAATTCCTTTGAAAGTGAGTGCAAAGTGTGGAAAGCAAAACCAGAGAGTTCAGGAAAGAGCATACCTCGCGACAAGGCAAAACCCCCAAGTACAATAAGCACAATATATCCCAAGGAACCAAATGTGTTTGCTACAACGAGATCTCTACCCACAGATGCAACAAAACGGAAGAGACCAAATGCCATTTGGCTGACCAATGTAAGTATGAGATACTGCCGGAACATCCTGCATCCAGATTTTCGGTGTTATCAGAGTGTCTTCAGTTAGCTTGTAGATCATCCACAAAATATTCCAACTATTAGTCACCTTTCAACATTTGAATCATAGCCAATGACATAATAAGTTAATCCTGTCCAAAGGCCAGCTTCAGCAAGTGATATTGGAACTTTGAGGATCCATGCTGGAATAGCATATGCCCATCCTGGGTAGAATCTGAGGTCTCTTTGCTTATAAAATACAGGGAGCCTTTCAACACTCATTGCCAATTCTGCAAACCCATTAAATACTTGAACAAGCATAGCAATAAATAACGCACCATAATAAACACCTGCATCCTCAATATTATTCTTGTCCATATTGGTGTGTAAAAATAAAGTCATTGCCACTACTCCAGTGAGAAAAAGCTGAAAAAAAAGGAGAGAAAAATAATAAAAAAAACTATAAGATTTAAAAATCATTATCATATTTTAATATGTAACTAAGTGGTATGATAGCGAGATTTTTATGTCATGGTTAAATGTAAGAAAGATTCAAGCTTTTCTGCTGGAAACATGAAAAGCATAAGATTATCATGTAGGACTATGACATCACAGGCAGAATTTTTTGAATGTGCAAGGACAAAAAAGTTAAGGAAATGGACATGTTGAGTCTCTTTTCATGTTAGTTCTCCTTTGTAAACTTCCTATGTCTTGGGGGGAGAGGGAAATCCAGAAGTCATAAACGACTGACTTGCATCAGACCAGGATGAGTTTCTACTTTGTTCTCAGGAGTAATCATATTGAAATACTGAATAAAGACTAAACTGTTCAATTCCTGACATTTGGGTTCTGCATTACCACGACATAGACAAAAAGACCTATAATCATGATGTATTGCTTTCAAAACTCAAGGATGGTCCACTAATTTTTTCATTAATAGTTGCAGTGCTTGACAATCATTCCCATAGTTATCTATCAAGGAAAATAGAGAATAATTGAATGCAAGTTTCATTCTTGCCATTAAAATTTCTTATTCCCTTACCCTTTTCCCTTTAAAAGTCAATGCTTGCAAGGGAAAGCTTGTTATTTAACACCTAGGCATTGACATAGGGTTCCTTTTTTGAGTGGAAGACCTGCTATAAGATCACCCTTTGAAATTATCAAATTCAAGGACCTTCTCTTAATGTATATTAGAACATAAGGCAATTTAACCAAGTTTAGATGCGTAATATAGCAACAAGTAGGCAATCCAACTAACAACAATCTTTATTTCGTGTGAACCTTATAAAATTGCATGAACCTAGCCTATGGATCTAGTCTTTCTTGATGTACAACTGTCCAGAACTTCTGTGGATGTGAATCATATGACCTTTAGATAAACTGCCAGCCTGCCAAAAGTCCTCTTCAATGCAAGTATCAATTTGGCAATGTAGTATTGAGAACTATCTATATGTTCATGTTTATTTTGGTTCTATGGACATCTCTCTAATTTCTCCTACCTAATTCTCTATGTACTGGGGTTTAGAAAGGAATAATGGACCAAGTAATTCAATCACAGATCATTTCTTGAGCAAAGATTAAGGCAGCCTACCTCTCTTTTCGGGTTCTTTAGCTTGAAAAGAACTGCAGCATATTTAGAAGTTCCACGGATTATGTTGACAATTGTGTAATATGCACAAAGGCCTTCACTACGATGCAGAGTGACCATCTTTTACATTGTTAATCTTTTTTATAAGAATAATGAATAATAGATGACTAGTCTACTAGTAATCCTTTTAAGTTATAAAAAATAAATCATTTATATCAATGACTATTCATATCAAAGAACCAAAAGAAATTGAAAAGATTTTGTTTCCATATCTATAATGTAATGAAAAATACAACACCTAGTTCACTTCATAAATATAACTAGCAAAATTAGCATAGTATATATAGCCAAAATCTGACTTAAAAATATGAGCAACCAAAGTCATTCTTGAAAGATAACAACTACCCTATAACACAAAAAAGAGGTTTCACATAAAGTTAGTTCTTTTCGCTTACTTGGGTAAGTTTGAAGATGTAAACAAAAGCATTTCTCTTCACTTGCAGATACTCTCTGGTCACACAAGTTTTCAGCAGTTCAAGCTTGCTGATACCATACTTTGAGGTAGTCAAAGCAGCTGGATGACTTCGGTCCTTATTAAATTCTGTGCAAAGTTCACCTCTTAATTCCACGCCAACATGAAATGACTGAAATGCCTCTGCAAATTCTTTTACAGAAATGAAGCGATATGGCACATCTTTGTCTGCCCAATACTGCTCCTGGTCCTTTCTCGAGGTTACCTGTCATGATAGAGAATAACGAGTCCACTTAAGCCTCTTTTAGAGATAGTGTATCCAATGTGTAATTCTGATTCTACTCACTTCCTGCAAAAAGTCTGCAACTCCTTTCCTCTCAGGACACTTGAATCCCATAGATTCAAAGAATTCAAGTACATTTTTACATGGGCCCTGGTAGACAATTATGCCCTTGGAAAGGAGAATAATGTCATCAAACAATTCATATGTCTCAGGAGCTGGTTGAAGCAGTGAAATCAGTGCAGTTCCATCGAGTATGCGAACAGACTGTCTGAGAGAATTAATTATTTGGTATGTAGTCGAACTGTCAAGTCCATTAGATATTTCATCCATAAACAATGCCCTGGCAGGTCCCACAAGCATTTCTCCTAAGGTTTAAAAAGAAATAAAAAGAACCATTATTAAGATACAAAAATGGTAAAAAGGAATGATTCATCTCATTCATGGTTCTTGCCTGTTGTTAGACGCTTTCTTTGTCCGCCTGAGATACCCCTAATCATTTGATTCCCAACCATGGTATCGGCACACATTTCCAGTCCAAGAATCTACAAGTGCAAAAAATACAAGCTTGGTTTATTCCTTCTCAATTTTTCTTCTTATAGAAGATAATAAGTTTCCGTGAAAATGACCGTAGAGTACCACAGATGATCTTAGAGACCTACAACAATTGGAAATCTAGAAGAAAAACAAATGACATATGTAAAAGTTTTAGATTAGATATTTTTAAAATCAAATTAGTTAGGTTTAATTGTCCCACTATTTTTAGCCTTTCGTATTTTTGGCAAATGTTTTACTGTGCCTTATTATTTTTCCTTGTATACCTAGGTCCTCTTTCTATGTAAAGGGCTAAGACTTTCTTATGAATAGAACAATGAAGATTGTTTTTTTTAACATGGTATCAGAGCAAAGATCCTAAATCGATGCCCTGATATCCCACAAAAAATCCACCAAATATATTTTTGTCACGCAAGAATCACCGATCATCGTGGTGATTATCAAGGGATGCATGAACATCATGTGGTGAATCACATGATGCCACCACAACATCCGGCAATGCAAGGAGTAAGCACTGGCTTTGAAGTGACGACGCTGACACGTTGGGCATTCCATGTGAGGGCTTTGGTGCACCACTGGACAACACGCATGGCGCCATTGGTTGTTATGGTGAGCGAGTGCGTGTGGAAGATGCATAGCGCTCTATGCGATGCAATGATCTCCGTTGTGCTTGGGATTTTATCTCATGTTGTGTCCATATGCACCTTTATATGTGTTATGGTTGAAGGGCCATGGATTGTGTGCCATAGTCCTAGGTGTGTGCTAGACGTGTGGTCTAGTGTATCTATATACAAAAAGATTGGAGTTCCTCAAGGATTATCTAAATAGTGGGTCATGGATTCAAGAGCCTTGATCCATGTCATGGGAGATCCAACAGTGTTGAAGACTTCGAATAAGCCAAGTTAGGTCAGGGTAGTTAGAGTAGCCAATGGGGCGATCTCCTCTGTTACTACTGTTGGAGATGTCCAAGTATCTCCTGGATTGGGAATCATAGATGTACATTGCACCCCAGAATTTTCGATAAATCTTCTATCCGTCAGCAGCATTTGCAAGGACCTCCAATGTCAGGTGATCTTCGATGGTCGACACTGTTACTTCCAAGATAAGAAGACCAATGAGATCATTGGTGGTGGAATAAAGAGAGGTGGCCTCTATTTCCTGGATGTTCCTATGGAGTTTGCTAGAGTGATATCCATCTTTGATGACCAATGATTTTGGCACAAATGCCTGGGGCATCCCTCCATTGGAACAATGCGCCATATGTACTCAGAGTTGCATAGTGATCTGTCATTAGAGTATAAGGTCTGTTAGTTGGGGTTACACAGACAGAGACAATTCCTCTCCCTTTGCCTGGTCCATTGTGATGTTTAAAGGCCAGCATGCGTATCTAGCATGGGTGGCCATTAATACTTTGTTGTATTTGTTGATGACCATAGCTGATCCACTTGGGTTTTCCCAATGAGATTCCCCAGGCTGTCCAAAGATTTTTTGCAGATTCAAACACAATACTCTACCACTATTCATATTTTTTGGTGCGATAATGCTCTAGAATTTATGCAGAAGGAGGTATGGGAGTATTTTATTAACCGAGGTACTATTCACCATATGTCACGTGCTCATATGTCACAGTAGAATGGCATAGAAAAGTGTAAGCTTTGTCATTTACTAGACATTGCGAGGACCTTGATGGTGTATATGAAGGTCCCTAAGTAGTTCTGATAGCCAAATATCTTATCAACAAGGTTTCCTCTATGCTACAAGAACGCATCTTGTATCAGGTTCTGCATTTAGATTCAAACAGACCCTTTGTACTACCACTGCACATTTTTGGATGTACTTGTTTTCGTCCAGGTGTTTGGCATGCAGGACATTCTCCCACAAGGTAGTGAAGTGCATCTTCTTGTGCTATTCTCGGACTTAGAAGGGGTATAGGTGCTACGATTCAATACAGACGGTACATAGGCATTGTTGATGCTACCTTCTTTGAGAAGGTCCCATTTTATTATGAGGAAGGGTCTACTATTGATTTGGCTCTCAGAGAAACTATGGTGTATCATCGGTGCTAGGCTCCTCTTCCTACTACCTCAGAGACACTGGATGATAGATCGCCTTCTGCTCCTCCAACTAATGATGCAAAGGTTGATGATGACAAACCTATCACGCTGAGGAAGAACAGTCCCTTGTGTATCTTGCATCCGATGACCAACTACACTGAGATTTCACACTGACAGGATTTTGCTTTAGTTCTTACCAGCACGGTTCTCCATCGTAATTATCTTAAGATATCTCAAGATCCCTGTTGGTGTGTAGCTATGGACAAAGAGATGGAAGCACTCAAGCCTATAGGGACATAGGAGTGGGTTCTATGTCCAAATGATGCTACTGTGGTTGATTGTTGTGAGTTTACATCATCAGGCAGATGGCACTATTGATAAATTTAAGGCATGCCTCGTTGCTAAGGGATTCACACAGACGTATGCCGTTGATTATATGGAGACCTCACCTGTGGCACGTGTTTCTTCTATCATTATTATCTCTATTGCAATCAATCATGGATGGCCTTTATACCAACTTGATATCAAGAATGCATTTTTGTATGACGATCAGATAAAGGAGGTTTATATGCAACAGCTACTCGGTTACATCATTCAGGGGGAATATGTTTGTAGGCTGAAGAAAACCATTTATGGTCATAAGCAGAGTCTCCAGGCATACTTTGAGCAACTGAGCATGGAAATTCAAAAGATTGGATTCCATGGATCCTCGTTAGAACATTCCATTTTCATTTAGAGGACAGAAGATGTACCCACTAGCAAAGTGGTTGTGATGGTTGTTTATGTGTATGGTATGGTGTTGAAAGGTGATAATGACAGTATTAGACAGACAAAGGACTTCTTGCATTTTATATTTGTTACTATTGAGAGGATTGTATGTTGGTTTAGTGTCACATTGGAAAAAGTGGAGTTTGTATGTGCGTGATGACTTATAAATAGGTGTGCTCTCCCTCAGTTATTCTTTGAGAATAAGAAATACAAATCAGTACCTTATTAGAACCTTCTCCCGTGATTTTCTTCCTACTCTTTGTGAGTGGGATTTCCACATAAACCCAAACATTCTGATTTATGCTTCCGCTTATTATATTTTTCAACTTAATATCAGAGGAATTCTTTCTTGGGTTATATAGTTTTTTCAAGTTTTATCATTCTATTCCTGCTTGTCGAAGTTCTGCAAGAAGACGATATCGCTGTGGCGATGCATGAAAATTGGAGGTGCTGCTGCTTTATTGAACCCTAAAGGGGTTTTTCCTGGCAGCACAAACCGCAGCAGGGGTGGTGCTACCCTATGGTCAAGGAAGGCGACGAGGAGCCGTCGAGGACGGCATTAAGAGGTTGGAGATGAGGATGCGGAATGTCTCAGCGTGCTGCGAGAGGAGCTCCACGAAGCCCTTGGAATGGTCCGAGAGGGCGAGGCACCTGGTCGTGGGTTGGTCGTGGTGATCATGGTTGCCATCGTGCGAATCCAGAGGAGGAGCGATGATCTCGGCAAAGTGCTTTGTCGTGAGGGGCCACAGTGGTAGTGCTTTCATCGTGATCGGGTCGGCGATGAGAAAGATGACCGCCCTTGATCGATGGCGTTTTGCGGTAAGCCTCCTTAACGAGGTTTAGCAATGGAAGAGCGCTCATCAAGATGCGATTTTAGGCGAGAATCGCGGAAGGATCTCACTTGAGATCGCCCTACCTTGATCGCGACATGGTCAAGGCGAAGATCAAGGAGGAGATCTCGCATCCGAGATTAACGGCATCAATCTCGTAGCAGTGGTGATGGCATTGGCGATCTTGGCGGCGAGGCAACCCTCGCCCCTGGCAAACCACAGTAGCGGTGAAGACAAAGTAGTGCAGTGCTGACTGCAAGGACACAAGCACGGGCGACGGCGGTGGTCGCGCGAGGAGGCAACCGTGCGGCATCGATCTCGCAACTCAGGCGAGTGAGATTGCAGGGGTTCAGTTGGAGCGAGATCGCGAGGATGCATGGTGGCAGCTGTGGATCAGCTTCCTCCTGTGGATGTTCCTCAATTGGTGCTTCGTCCGAGAACCTCTTGTAGTTTAGAGGGGGCTACGGTGCTTATTAGGTCTGCCTTGTTTTCTTTTTGTTATTTTGAATCTCTTTGACATGGTGCAAAGGAGAGAGGTAGGGAGAGTGAAAAAAAAAAAAAAAAAAGAAAAGGTGTGTTGTATGAAAGGAGAGGAGGAAAAATAGAGGGCATGAAGAGAAGAGATGAAAAAGGATAGGAAAGAGAAGAAAAAAAGGGACAGTCGGAAGAGAGAAAAAAACAGAGAAAGAAAAAAAGAGAAAATAAAGAAAATAAAATAAAATAAGATAAGATAAAAAAAAGAGAAGGAAGTTTATGTTTGTGAGAAGAGATGGAGAAGTATTCTCTAGTTTTTCAGGTTTTATTTCTTCTTGTTATTATTGTCTTATCCCATACGAGTATGGAAGAAAGGAGTATGGAAGCTTGTTGTAGTCACCTCCGTTTAGGAGTTCCTTTTGTTCATGGATTCCACATGAAAAATCAAACTCTGGGAGGTCCAGAGTTTCGAGGTCCTCAGAGGAATGACTCATTTCAAGTTTCTATGTGGGAGATCCAGTTATGTGGACTCCAAAGAGGGAGATCCACCTTCGAGATCTTCAGAGGAAAACCCAATTACAGGGATACTGAATGGGGAGCCACCAACACCAGATCTTTAAAGCCAACTATAGTCCATCCAGCAACTCTAGCCCGTGTTTCCACCTACAAGCAAGAACCAGTCCAGAGTGTTGTGAGTGGATTTGTGTTACAAGTTGAGTATTACATGCTCCAGCTTAAGGGGAAGTGTTGAGAGGATTGTGTATTGGTTTAGCGCCACATTGGAAAAAGTGGACTTTATGTGTGTGTGATGGCCTATAAATAGGTATGTACTCTCTTAGTTATTCTCTGAGAAGAAGAAATATAAATCAGTGCCCTATCGGGGCCTTCTCCCGTGGTTTTCTCCCCGCTCTTTGTGAATGGGGTTTCCACGTAAACCTAAGTGTTATTGGTTGATTTTATGCTTTGATTTATACTTCCGCTTATTGTGTGTAATTGACTATAAATAGGCATGTACTCCCTCAGTTATTCTTTGAGAAGAAGAAATACAAATCAGTGCCCTATCTGGGCCTTCTCCCATAGTTTTCTCCCCACTCTTCATGAGTAGGGTTTCCATGTAAACCCAACCGTTCTTGATTTATTCTATGCTTTGATTTATGTTTCCGCTTATTATATTTTTCAACTGGTACCAAGGGCCTTGATGATTTGTGGTATTTCCTTGGGATTAAGGCAATCATACAAGGCACACACTTCTCTTTATCCCAAAGGAAGTATATATTACAGATACTTGAGGAGGCCAATTTCTTAAGGGCAAAGCCATCGAGCATTCTTGTTGAGGCACAGTAACAGGTTGGTGAGTCAAAGGATGACCCTATTTTTTAGGATGCTATACGGTATTACAGCATGGTCAGCAAACTACTATCCTTGATAGTGACCAGGTTGGACATCAATTTCGTTGTTAGTCGAGCTAGTCAACATATAGAGGAGCCTAGGTACAACCATTGGTGAGAGGTCTCCTTATCTTGAGATATCTCAAGGGCAGTCCAGGATTGGGACTCCACTATCGAGATTGTGGCTCACTGGACATCATTGCACACTCTGATGCTGACTATGTTAGATTTGTTTAGAATCGACGTTCTACCTTTGGGTATGCAGTATTTCTTGGAAGCAACTAGGTAGACGATTGTTGCCAAGTCTAGTGCTAAGGCAGAGTATCGGTCCATGGTTTAAGTTGCATGTGAAATTGTGGATGGTGGGATTTTTTTAGGATATTGGTATTTCATTCTTTACTCCTGTCCTACTATACTTTGATAATAAAGTAGCCACATATATTGCCTCCAATCTAGCCTTCCATGAATAAACTAAGCATATTGAGGTCAATTGTCACTTCATACGTAATATAGTCCTAGGAGGCAAGATCAGCACATCTTATGTGATGTCTGAGATGCAGCTAGCAAATATTCTTACCAAGGCCCTCAAGAAGAAGCATCGCATTTTTCTATGAAGAAAGTTGGGGCTGTCTGACTTTTACGCCCCAACTTGAGGGGGAGTGTGGATGTTTTATCAGATTAGTTAGGTTTGTTTGTCTTTGCCTTTCGTTTTTTTGGCAAGTGCTTTATTCTGCCTTATTGTTTTTTCCTCTTATACCTTGGCCCTCTCCCTATATAAAGGGCTAGGACTTGCTTATGAATAGAACAACGAAGGTTATTCTTTCTTAATAGCATGCAAAGCCCATTGCATATAGGAAAATGGACTAATGAATATGCAACACGATTAACTCAATCAAAAGCTGCTATTTGGGCCTTTTTTTGGCTACAATCCCATCACTTGGAAAGAAAAGGGATACACAAACCATGTAGAACAAATAGGGTAAACTTTAATAAGTTCATCCGATTTACATAATCTCAAGAAGTCACTTTTTTATGCACATTTAATACCTTTTTTGTAAGGAGCATTTAATACAATGTACCTTTAAAAAATAATCTGTCACCACGTCCTCCTGCCACTTCAATGCCGAAGCCTAAAAGGAAGGAAGAGAGAGGAAAAACAATTTATTAAAGTTCATCACCAGCAACTGGGGTGCTTTTTGTTACCAATTGAATTGAATCACTATATGGAATGCACATGCACCAAAACTTCAGCAAGCAAAGTTCCCAACAGTACAGCTGAAGATGGAAGTTAATATACAGCAGAAATGATTTTAAATTTACTTCTTCTATTTTCCAATTCGTAATCATGACCATTATACTTGACAAATCTAAACGAGAAGATGTCTATGACAGATCTCTAACCTTCATATACAAATCAATGTCTACATCGGGCTTGATATTTGCCGCCTTTTCTCTTTTGGCAAGTTCCATTAGCATGCCTAAAAACATACGATGGCAATTCACATTAACCAATAAATTTATACTACTCGTAAGCACATTCCTTGCTCGAAGCCATACCGTAGCGACTTCCAACACCTTGAAACCGAGCAGATAAAGTCAATGTCTCTCTAACGGTCATTTGGGCTATATGAACATCATCCTGACTGATATAAGCTGAAGTCCTCTGTGGAATAAACTCATCCATCTCATGACCATTATAAGTTACCCTTCCTGAAAACTGGCTTAGAAAATCAATCATATGCACCATATGTTGAGCCACATAAAGTTAAAGATTTTTGGATAGCTAGATCTAAATCTAAATGTATATTAAGAATATTAAGAATATTAATGATGATAAGCAACTTAGAAACTAGAGAAGTATATTAAGAATATGGAAAAAGGCTGAAATAGAGAACATGCAGGTTTCACGGTATTTACAAAACTAAGAGGAACTTGTAGACAATGAGGAACAATAAAAGGAGACCTAGTATGACATGTTGAAATACATGGATGAGGAAGATCTCTAACAAAGGAACTCATGGAATAACACAAATAGAATTTATAGAAGAGGCAAGAACATCAATTGAATTAGTTTTGACACTTTGGAAAGAATAATTATCGTACTTTGTTAATAACAAGAAAATTGTCTGCAAAGTTGGGATTATCTCTTGAGAGCATGGAACTCTTCCTTAAGGGGGTCTTTTAGAAGAGGAAGTGTAGGCAGGTCAAATTTGTTCTAATCAAAACTGGAAAGGGGCTATTCCGTTGGCTTTTTTTTGGGCCTTAAGGAAAGAGGGGAACAGAACTGTCTTCCAGGGAGTGACACTGTATCCTGAAAATGTTTTGGTTTTTGCTCACTCTTCCTTGTTAGACTGGGATATTTTGCAATTTATGTTGTAATATTGTTGCTTCCTCTAAGAAAATTTTCTGGATGACTACTGACATCTAGTAGTCATCCTTTCCCTTTCAGAAAAAAAGAAAGAAAGAAACTACAGCTTAAAGGGAGGTCAACATCGATAGCTAGTACTTCTCAGTTGCTATATAGTTATCACAATAAGGTTTCTCACATGTGGCTTTCTTTGGGCCTGACATGTAGACAACAATAAATAGGCAATTTTAATGTTGAACTTGATAGCCGTACTGCGGTGGTTCCAATATCATGTGAATTGTCTTAAGTGGATGGTTCTGACATTTACTTTTAACTACCAAGAGAGTATTCAACATATCTACTAAGGTTGCTCATTGCATCATACTGTTCAATTTCTAATTGAATTTGAATCAGTAATAATTTGACTCGAATGAAACGATTGAATATGAATCCTATATCTAATGAACTGAAAAATTTTTTTGTGGGATTTGATTCAATAATACATACATACATACATACTATATAGACATATTATCTTTCATTTGAAAACCCAAACCCCAATTTGATGTATAACCAAAAGGCGTGTTATACAATTTTTCCATAAATAAATAAAAGCATCTCGTTACGAATAGATACTACCCTTCCTTCCATCAAATAAAAAGAACACCTCGCTACAAATGGGTGTTCTAACCTATAGAAAAAGAAAAAAAAATATTAGGAATAAGAGACCCAGTGGTCCACCGGGGAGATATACACAAAAAGTGTTGACCTCGGGATAGAAAATTGATGAGGAGAAAGCAACCAAACCTGAGTAAGGCCAAGCCAAAGGCTTGAATTGGAATAATTGGGATTGGAAAGTGATGTCTTAAAATCTGGATTTTTGCAACTTTGGATGTCTTTAGGACAGTTCTCTTCACTAAGCACAGATGTTTTAAAGTCATAGCTACTGAACCTTGGTATTGGGCAATGAAGCCTAAGAAATTGGGTTTTGAAGATTTTAAGTTGAGACCTAAAGGAGAAGAATTGACAGAATCCTAAGTCTAGAAGTTAATCTTTGGTGTTATAGGCTAGTAAATTAGAGTTTTACTACTCTAAGTTTGATTAATAATGAGTATCTGGTTAATTTGCTTAAACTTATATTGATAAAAATCAAATATCATAAACAAAGGATTAACTTAAATCTATTTGAGTTTTTGAGTTAAAATTTAATTCTCAATCCTTAAGTTTTATTTTTCTTAAAACACTTTGTATTCTAATTTGAGTTAAGAATAGTTACAACGATTAAGAGATTTTTGAAGAATTATAATTTTGAATAAAATTCTTGTTTACAAATTGTTTTAAGTGTGTTTTGAAAATGTTATAAGTATAAGTCTGAGTAAGAAAATTTTCATACATGCCCTAAGCATTAATCATTTATATTAAACTTAAAAATTTTTGACCTAAGTTTTCCTCTACATAATTACTAATTATAATAAATTAAATCCAAGTGCTTTAAATCATCATAGTCTTAGTTAATTTTGCTAGGGACTAGCAAAACTTTGGCTTGGGGGTATGATGAGACACTCATCATGATCTTTAATTACTCATAATTAACTAGTCTTCCTAGTTAATTAGCTAAGGTTGTGAATATATAAGGGTTAATTATAGAATAAGGGATATTTAGTTAAGGACCTTAAAATAAGTTAAAAAATGACATTTTATCATTCAAATAACATTATTAATAATTTAGATAATAATTGGACTCGAAATCATACTAATCATTTCCTTAATTAATAAGATAAGTAACTTAAATATAATATATACCTAAGTATATAATAACTTAAGTAATTTTACTTAATCTAATAAATTAATCTAAAAAGGCCAAAGATGTAAATTCAAGGTGTAAACATAATATTTACCTTATTTACTAATATATATAAAAAGTTGAAAAAGATTTAAATTAAAATAAATCTTCAAAACCTGGGTTTACATTTTAGTCCTTAATTTTCATTACAGTCGAGTCCTTATTTCTCACATAGGTCCTTAGGTTTTATTACTTTTAGATCCCTCTTCGTCTTCTTCTTCTTCTCTAGCCAAACGAATGGCTGGTGGCAGAGAGTCATCCTACCGCGCGATCACCGCCCTGCCGACATCATTCCTCTTTGCCCAAGCTCTTGCAGCTTGCGCTCACCACCTCCACTTGATCCTTCGGTCTGGATTAACTGAAAATCCTATTTTTCAGTGAGAGTTAACCTCACCGTCGTCGGAGACGACGACGGAGGTTAAGCTCCTTGAGCTTCTTCTTCGGCCAGACTCTGCCCCTCTCTTCGCCGCAAAATGCTATAAATATCCCCTCTCACCTCTGATTTTAGCAAGTTGGCTCCCTTCCCTCTTCTAATACTGCAGCCAACCCAATAGGCTATTCTTCCAAACCTCCGGCGAACCCCCATTTCATCTTCCGACTTCCTCCATCCACCTTAAGTAGCCGAGGAAATTCGCCGTGGTCTTCCGCACCTCTGACAAAGGAGCCGACCCTAGGATTCCTCCGCTCCACCTCAAATCCGCCCGCCGGAGCTCTTTCTTCCACCCTCTGATTTCGTTGTCCGCCATGAGACTTCGGTGGAACCCTATTGACCCCTTCGTCCAGGTAACAATAGACTAGGAGTAGGAGTAGGAGTAGGAGTAGGCTAGCTTAGTTAGTTAGTTTAGTTAGTTAGGTTAGAGTAATTGTAGAATTTAGCTTCATCTCTTCCAACTCCGGCGAGTTCCTTGAGCTCGCCAGAGACTTTAATTTTGTCTTTTAACTCACTGTTCACCTTCTTATATCTTTCATGTTCATTTCTAATCCACTAAATAGATTAATTAGATCACCTAAACGCCTAATTCATATCTCACCTTCACCGATTACTTCACTGTCCATGGTGACAGAAGTCGGCCTAATTCCACCTTCATTGGGTTATTTCATCACCTACCATCACTAATGAACCCTAATCGACTTTATATTACCTATTACTATCATCTATAATTAAACGCCCAAATTTAATTTAAGTCCCTGAGCTCGCTGTCCATGGCTGCTCAGGAACATTTCAAATTATAAATTAAATATATATTTATGATTAATAATACCTGTTGACTTCATTTAACTTCTCAATCGAGTAGTTAAATCAAGTCCTGAGCTTAAACCAATAAATCTTTTAAGAAACAAGTTTACTGTCAAATCTGATATTTCAATGAATAAACAAGGAATTTAATGTGATAAAGAGGTTCCTTGAAACCTCAGAATCGTTTTTGGATTAAGAATAATTAATTTTGTTAAACTGTATATGCATTTTGTATTTTTCTGGACTCACCGGAGCTCCGACGAGTTCCGGCGAGTCAAAGTTGAGTTGCAGCTTCTAGAACTTGCTAGGTGGCTCCAGAATGTTATTACATGGATTACTGATCATTTTTAAGAAATTTGTTTGAGGTTTCATTCACTGGAGCTTAAGATTTAACTTCATCTTCCCCAACTCCGGTGAGTTGGAGAAGACTGTTATGAGGGATTTAAGAAACACTTAAGGAGCTAAGAAGCTTTTAACTTTTAAAGCACTGTAATAAACACTGATTTACTCTGTCGAACACATATCTAATTTAGTTCAGGCGGCAAGCCTGAAACCTTAGAGATTAAGGACAGAACATAAGTTTGAAGATCTGAGTGAGTTCCAGATGATGAGAAGACTCTGTCCAAGGCCTTAATTTCTTAGGAAGAAGCTTTAAACAAAAAGTCAAATTTCGTGCTTCTACAGTCAAACCTGAGTTTGATAATGGTGTTCTGAGCTTAAATTGAGGAATTGAGATGTGGAAGTTGTTTCTGGAATCTTAATTGATGATCTAAAATCGATTTAAGTTAGCTCAGATGATGTTTTTAGTGAAAATTTTGTTCCTGCTAAATTGGGTTACTCTTGAACCCAAACCAACAGAAGCACTGTTCTGTTGAAATTCAAATCTAAAACCTGCCCAGATTGATTAGTTAAAACTCTTAGAATTAATCTAAATAGATTAGGAACACTTTAAAGTGTCTGTTGCACTTGTTGATATCTGAAAATTAATCTCTGAAGTTTTCAGAGAAGAGAAAAGCTTCTCTGTAGGTTCTGTAGGTCACAAGAGCTTTAAATCCATCCTAACTGAAGCGGAATTTTTTATATAATGTATACAAACCTTTAAATAGATGAGATAAGTCCATCTGAGGACTTCCCTGAGTTAAAAACACTCTCCAGCTTGTTATTAAACCCGTAGAAACCCCTGATTTCATCCCTTAAATTAAAGAGCTAAACATAATTAAAACATTAAATTGACCTTAAAATTGAATAGATTACCCTTAGAGCTTTCCAACGAACTTTAAATCATCGAATTTGGAGCTCTGGGTAGGAAGTTGTGATTAATTGAATTCGGGTCTAGAAGGGTTAACTTTGTCCCACCTCGGATATCCACGAGCGCGCGCCTGAGTATAAAAGTTTTTCGTTCCTAAGGCTATGCAGTTGTCAAGCGCAAGGCGCACTGGTTCTGATTCTGATCTGATTTGAGCATTGTTCTGGGCGTGGGCATTGGCCTGCGGGTGTGTGCACCCTTGGGGGCGTGTGCATGTGGATGTGAATATGTGCCCTTGGGGGTGTGCGTGCGAATGTGATTGTGCCCTGGGAGGGCGAGTTTGGCCTGGGAGGCCGGGTTGAGCCGAAAATGGCTCGAGACTATGAACCGATTAATAAATAAATCGAAACAAACCTAACTGAAGCTAGGCGAGGGCTGAGTAGAGTCTGGTCCCACCCTGGTCTAAGGGTGCTGTGTATCCTCGAAAGGACCTCGCTGCAAATACAAGAACTTCTGGTTTAAAAAGTAAAAAAACCCAGTTCAGCTGAAAGCTGAAGGAAAAGAGAAGCCGCTAAAGAAAGCTAAGGCTAAGGAAGAAAGGAGTGCAGACGTTGAGTGTTAAGGATAAAAACTAAGGGAAGAAGAAAAGGCAGGAAAAAGTGACAGGAACAAGAGAAGAAGACTTAAGGCAGGAAAAGATTTAAGGTAAGAAAGAAAGGAGATGAGAGGCTGAAGAGATAAATTCTTTTTTTCTTGCATAATTACTTTTTGTTCTTAATTGTAAAAGGCATGTTTTAATTAGATACTTTTTGCCTTAATTTCTTAGAACGAAATAAAATTGAAAAACTAGCATGTTTACTTGTTAATAAAGTACAATATTTTGAGTAAATGTCTCATATGGAATTTTGTATATTCTTTATAGTTAAATATTTTGACAAAATTCATGTTTTGGAAATTAAACTAGTTCTACCTCCTAAACTTAAAGAGATAAAAGGAAATTAGTGAATTTGGAGAAAAATTATTATGCCTCCCAGTGAACGACTTGGACTCAACCAGTAAAACTTTCTAAAATGTTAGGTTAATTTGGTCCTAAACTACATAACCGACACAACTTCGAGTTAACCTAAGTGATTTCTTCTACTCTTAATTAAGTGAAATTAATTTAATTACTGAGTTGAGTGAAACACGCAACCAGTCCCCAGCATCCCACCACGCCTACGCAACTCCCGTCCACCATCAGTAAACCCTAACCCTCATTGCTGCCCATTTCCTGCTCCCATCGCCCATGTGACGCGAGTCCCTCCCCACCCATTCCCCACTCAGGTCCTCATTCCGGCTGTCATCACATCTAAGATCTAGAGGTTCAAGAAATTAACTCCTTGATTATTCTTATTTGTAATCTATAGAGAAGGACAAATCCTTACCAAAACAGGAATCAAACTTACAAAAAATAATTGACAAATTAAGCAATAATCAACAGATCTTGTGCAATTATGCGTCAATTATAAATATTCGAAGCCTTAACAATTCAAATATGAATCTGAATTTGGGTGGATTTGATGAGATTCAATTCAAATAGCACCCCTAACATTTACCATCAATATAGTGATATGAATTTTAGAATTTGATAAGTTCAATGAAAACCTGCAGTGATGAATCCAACTTTCCTGCGAGAGCTAACAGCAAAGTGGTCTTCCCAGATCCTGGGGGGCCCAACAATAGAGTCATTCTGCAAGCATAGGGATGAAAATATAACTTATTCACTAGTGACAGAATGTGAACATTGAAAATTTTGTTTTTAGGAAAATCAGGTTTACTATGCTCAGAGCATTTTCTGTATTAGAATTCTTGAACTTAAAACAGAGCTACACTTCAAGATTCAAAAATTTTCTACAACCCACAAGTCAAATGTCCTTTCCGCGTATCATCTTTTGATTGAAATCATAATTATGATCTCACTTGGAAGCACACCCTCACACTCTCAAAATAGAAATGTGGAACTAATAAAGATTTAGTCATTCCTTTCGTACCTGGAAGGCTTGATAATGCCACTAAGTTCATGGAGGATTGATACAGGCACTTTTCTGCTAGGTACTATGCGAAAACAACTTAATACTGCCTGCCAGGAATCAGAAGTCAGAAGGGGCAAAGAATACACAGGACCCAGCAAACAGAGGAAGACTAAATTGCAACTCATCTGGAAAAAATCTCACTAACTCATGGCAAAAGTACCTCGATCTTATTAAGGAAAGCATTTAGGAGGGAAGGTGTTCCCCTACTTCCAACAAGAGCTTTAGCAGTGACACACAGATTCTCAAACCGCACCTCAATCGTTGGGCTCTCAATTCCCACTCTGCAGGTATCCAAAATTATAATTAAGCTTCTGACCTAAAAATAAATCTCCAGAAGACTGAAAATAGACCTGTCAAACAGGACGGAGTGATCATACCCTACCTGTCCATCCTGTTCCTCAACTTCCACAAGAATCTTTCATTGTCCTCGGCAACTCTGACCAACCTATCCAAAAGTCCCTTTCTCTTCTCTGGTCCAAGGCTCCGAATTTCAACCTCTGTCGTCTCACCCGTAGCCTCCCTGAGTATGCCTTTCCGCAATCGATCATAAGTGGGCAGCCTCCCAAGGACTGCCCATTTCAGTGCCTCCTCGTCATCTTCTCTTCGAGAAGACTGTGAGAAGGCATCATCTATCACAGAGTTCCTCCACAAGGAACTACTCCTACGGAAACTTTCTCTGAAAACACCACCACCCTCATCCATTTTCCTCAACAATCTATCTATGCAAAAAAGCTTATTGCATAGGAAGACCCGTAGGAACAATATAACAGCCAAAATAGCACCAGCCAAGATGGGCAGTATCCTGTCCTCAGTTGAAGTCACAGCCAAGAGGCAACATTGATGGTGGCAAACGGTGCGAAATCTGGAGAGGATTTACAAGATCTCCCTGCAGCTTGCACGGAAGGAACCTAAAGTGCCCAAAATCAAGTTCAAACAGATGGAGCAAGCATGTAAATTAGACTACGTTGAGCGGATGTTTGACTTCCATGCTGCCTTCCTTGTCTAGAAAGCTATCAACTAAACCAAAGACAATCACCACTCCTGTAGGGAGGAAAGTTTTCAGAGTAAAGAGGAGAAAATCACAGTTCTCATGAGATAAGCAAGAAGACGCGACAACAAATACATTTTAGAAATACCAATGCGGCTCTTGTCTTGTACAATCAGAAAGTCCAAGGCTTTCTAGAAGTAAGGCCCTGAATTGGAAGTCCATGACATATATGTTTAGTTTATCATTGGAAACTGTTAACAAAGCTTGAATGTACTTGCTGCCTCCACCACAATGGTGGGACCCCTGACCCATCCAGGGGGCCACATACATACAACAAAGAGTACACATTGGGTAGTTTATAGGCTAATGCCAGTCAGAACCCTTCACTACTCTTTAAATCTATGTGCATCCCAGCAAAACCCATATGTTGACTTTGAGTACAAGTTAAGATGGACAGCCTCATTTCCCAAACAGACGTGCAGCATATATGAAAGTTTCCTTGTATTCGTTGTGTTTTCACACCATGATCTACAATCTAAACCTAAATCTGGATCACAAAGTTTGACTTTAAATCTTTTCAAAAAAATAAGTCTTTAAATCTTTTCAAAAAAATAAGTCTGACTTTGAATCTAATTAGGCACAGTCTCGAGATAGGCCCAACCAACCAACCAAAACTCCTAAAACAAAACTGCTATCTCGGGCTCTTGCTAGAATGAGAAAAATCCAGGAGTGTGTATTTCAGTTGTTCCATCCAAAATCCAACCAGTAATAATTTGACAACCTCTTTTAGGTTAACCTCCATTTACTTGAGGGGTTAACCTGCGTAGTCTTAACACTTGGTTTGGGGGGTTAACACCAATGGGTGTTAGTAAAATAAGTGTTAACTCCGCAACTCTCCCACACCTAAACTTCACTCTCTAGAAACTGATGTTAACATCAGTTAAAGTAAATACCACAATGATTAGCACCATAGCTTAACACTACTTTTTAGTAAATTGAAACTAAAGTTAACACCACTTTGCAAGTAAATAGAAATGAAAGTCAACACTAATTTCACATTTTTTAACATCAATTTTTTAACCTTCCAAGTAAACTAGCCCTTCATAAATTCCACACCAATCTACCAATGATTTGGACAAACCATGACAATTGACTCAATGATTGAGCCGACAACCAAGAAAATGAGAATACTTATAGGCATGTGTTGGGGTTTAAATCCATAAACCTAATTAACTCACCTTTAACTTAGGATGGACCTGTGCAATTACTCTTCTCATCTGAACTCCATATGGAATGGGTACTGATGCTGATAGACCAATACTTGTATCTCATATACTGAGTACCGATACTGGTGGACCAGTATTGGTATCCCTGAGTTACAGGTATGAGTTCTATATCTGGTACCCATGGGTCTCAGTTTAGAACTCATGTCCAGATGAGTACTTGTCCAGTACTTATAATGTATCGATACTTGTAATAAGTACCGGTACTCATTGAGTACTGGTATTTCTCTAGAACAAACCTATCTCAACGAGTACCGGTACTCATTGAGAGTACCGGTACTTATTGAGTATTGGATACTTTGCCTGTAACTAACCAACACCGATACTTGTAAGCTACAGATCCTGATCACTTCAAGCCCAAAACCGGATCTGGTTCTCATGTGTACCGGTACTCCTGGCAAGTACCAATATACACAAGTCACAGATTATGGGCTAAAATCAAATTTGTAGCTAACATATACCGGTACTCATGATGAGTACTGGTACTAACAACCTACAGTTTAAGACTTCACATTCTGGAGCTAAAAACTGTATTGTGCATGTATCGATACTTGTGACAGTTACAAAATATGTTTTTGAGTTTTCTAGAAATATAAAAGATCAATCTCAATATGCATAAGAACTAACGTTAAATTCTATAATGTAAACTTTATTAGTATAGTTAGATGGAGATAGATGTACAGAATATTAACAAGGTTGTCAAAAGCAAGAGCATATACATGAGATTATATTATATAAATACACACACACACACACATATATATATATATCTACATAAACGGATCTACATATGATTAGTGAATATATGATTGACATAAAGTTACCTGTGTTCATGTTTTTAGAGATAAGAAAGGGGCTGTGATCTAGGTCTTCCAAGAGATTCCCACATGTGACTCTTCAGACGACTCTTTGAAGAAGATTTCTTCTTCTTCTTTCCTCCAACCGTCGGCCCTTAAGAGTTCTCCTCAGTCTCTCTTAGATCTAGATGGGGTAGTTTTCAAAGAATGTGATTGTAGGTCACTTGGGGAGTTGACCACCTCCAATGGGCAATTAGTCATACTAATTGCTTAACATTTTACATAGTCACCCATCAAGAAAATGTAAAATACGAAAAGGGTCTCTGCATATTTGTAATCTGAACCTCATTATCCCTTTACATTTTTAGTCCACATAAAACCAATAATCTTATTTAATCACTTTTAAATTATGGGTTAATACTTATTGTAATTTGATTATATTTATATATACATTTACATATAGAAGTCTACATCCAACAGCATATACCTAAAAAATACACATCATTTGCCACTTATTAGACTAGTCGGTTGGAAACTTTGGAGGTTAAAGATGTATTCACGCAAGATACAAGACTCAGATACAATATTTAAATCGGACCCAATTGGTCGATATGTTTAACGGGTAATTTGGTTATGGGATCAGGTCAAAAGGGCACGGTGGTTGCCATGGAGCCATATGTGTTGGGCTCTTGGGCATTTTGTCGGTTAACCTAGGGGGCATGTAAGTGAGAGCACCGAAAAAAGACCCATGGCGTTGGGACCTTGGATCTTGCCATCAATGTGGTCCCAAAAAAGACCCATGAGTTACTTATTGGCCAAGAGGGATTGCTACAACAAAGCAATAGGATCAAGTTGCTCCCATTGGGTCCAACAACGTGGACTTTGGCGACCTTTCGCTTGGAATATATACATGTTTGGCATCGGACCCTCTGTGGATTATTCTCGCTTCCAAGATTTACCATTTTCTCACTTTGCATTCTTGTTCCCGCAACTGTCACATTCTTCTACATAATCATTAATCATGGTGGAGTCAACTCATACCTTTTAATTTTGGCCAAGAAAGTGATTGACTCGTCTTCATTAGTTAATGCACTTTCCTTTTCTTTTTCTACTTCTTCTTCAAGGAGGTCGATACATGAACTTTACCTTCTAATGGGGGCAAAAATGAAAAGGACATGAATATAAAAATATGCATTACAATATATCTTGCAACACATGATTAGAATTAATCAATTAAAAATTAAATAGGTCAAAATACAACAGTTGAAAATGAATTTCAATCGATTGAAAATTAAAATATACTGATTAAAAATTAAAACACAACACTTGAAAATGAAAATATACCGATGTGCTTTGCTTTTATATTAATGGTAAATGATTTTTAACTTATAATGTTATTTTTCATTTACAAAGTAATTTTTCAACTATGAAAATTGATTTCCACCGAAAGAAAACTAAAAGATACTGATTGAAACATCAATCATACTTTATACATTGCAAAACGTATTGCAAGGGTTTCAACGAAAAACCCTAGGTGTGTTTATTTACCTTTTGACAACAAAAAAACCTAGGAAGAAGAAGAAGATCTAAGTCACACATTGAAAAGGCGTGGGTTTCAAACTTCAAAGAGAGGTGCCGTTGAGGCCTTGTGTTAGTCATAGGTGTGGCCAATGGATTTAGCCTTGGCTTACCCAAACAACTCTTGAGCTGGACTTGGACTTAGAATCTCAGATCGATCATGAGTCGGGTTTGGATTTTATTTTATTTTATCCGATCCTATCTGCTGTAAAGCTATTTAAACCCAAAAAATTCCCTTACCCATTCCCTAATTATATTTTTAGATGCAACGCTAGGTAATTCCAACTTTGGTTTTCTTAAAAACGTAATGTAATATAGTCCAACTTACCTATTTGTAATATGATTACATTTACGGTAAAAATGTAACTCTAACAAAAAAAGTATTAGTTAATTTAGTGAATAGATACGTAAAAGCATCTGCCTGTGGGCCGGGTTGGCTCACAGCTTGAACAAGTCAGTCTACGCATTTCAGATCGAAGTTGGGCTGAGATCTTTTCTTAAGTTGGCTTGGTCAATCTCGCCAATGCACCCCCGCCACACACCACACCACACCACCGCCCCCCCCCCCCCCCCCCCCCTCCCCGCCTAACCCGCAACTTGACCAGGTTTGTTGATCGGAAATTAAGGTGAATTTCGAAGGGTTAATTTTGTTTCGTATACATAACGTGAACAGGTCTGTTAAACAGGCAGGGTTTCCACGTCAGCCTTCCAATTATGATGCCACATGGCTGAGAATTGGAGCATTACTTGGTGACATTTCATTCAGCCTTTTATCATGAAATAAAAACAATGTGGTATATCAATGTTGGCCAATGATTTCACGTAGGATATGTGAGACTTGATGGCGTGAATGTGGTGTTGGAATTAGCTGCTGCTTAGTGGACGTAGGAGGGCAATATCAAAGGGATGGTGATTTGGTTCCCACAAGGATATGATCGAAATTAATAATGGTGGGATTTTCATGGGTGTAATGGGCTACATTTATTTCCTATTATGTGAAAGATCAAGTGCATGTCTCGTCCAAAAAAAAATGCAAGGGCTTCAGCTGTATGGACATGGAACCATTGTCTGATGCTAATGTGACGGGCAGTATGTGGAATTAGGTAATATAGGGATGTAACGTAAGTAAGTTAGATAGCTAACTTCCGAGTTTAGGTCCCATTGAACCAGAGGATTTGGAATTTTTGATCATGGGTTACACAGGTCAATTGATGGAGCGGTCATAACCTCCAGCTTCTGATAGATAGCATTTGAATTCCCCCTCAGCTGCTCCTTATCACTGAAATAGAGACAAGCAAGTGTTCATACATATGCATTTTAGTAATATTACTCGTCTTGACATATATTGGAGATTTGTTATGAAAGTCTTTTAAGCTCTTCTAACTTAAGATGAACCCCAAATTGACATCACCAACTGCAATTATAACATAAAAATGCAGTTTAATTTTTGATTCATCAGGATGTTACCGTAATGGTAGCTAAGTAATTGCACGAGCTTGTTGTACTTCTGACATAGTTGTTGTAACAACCTGCAATAGAGCTGCTTTATAAATAGCATGACTCTCGGGTGTCATGTGGTGACGCCCAATACATTTGTTCTTCACCCTAAAAATGTTTGCAGTATTAACAACCCCTTATTTATGCACTCATTCAAGCACCTTTCCAAGAAATTAAATATCATCGGTGCTTTTTTTATATGTACCACCGGTGATATTTAATTGTGTACTAAAAGTTATTGATGATATTTGGTTGTACACTTAAAAATCATCCGTGGCATTTGGTTGTACACTTAAAAGTCACAGGTTACATTTGTACGCATTTCTCTACATTTTTGCTTGCAAGAACCAATGGGCTGGAAGTCATCTTTTGTTGTGAATATGACATGCTTCCCAAAAGCAGGTGTTACGCAGATGTACGTTGCCTATCGCCTAGACAAGCTACCTGAGGGCATACTTCTCGGTCTAGTTGAAAATTTTTTCTGCATGCAGATGTCAGTATTGCCAATTTTCCCATCTTTGTTCATCATATTTCAGCAAGGATAACCTTTTAATCATCCTTTAATGCATTTTAATCAAGGTTCATCGACCTCGATTGGAATTGGCAAAAACAAAATAGTTGAGTTGGTTTGGAATGCCAAATGGAACATGTCATGTATGATTGCAGTATCATCCAACTACTGGATGGGTTCCGTCTGACCTGGTGGATATAAACTATTTTGAGTCAATTCAGGGGCTTACATGTATGTAATGTATGCCCATATTCTATGAAACATATACATGTTATTTCCATGTACAATTAACCAACTTTTAAACTGATTTCATACATGCTTTCTTTGTGTAATAAAAAGAGAATGTATTCTGGATCTTTCTTTCACTTGCAACGAATATCCTTCCATGCCCAATTTTTTGCTTATTCTGACATCCAAGGGTTTCTGACTGAGCGGACATCAGAAAGTGAACAGGAATGCTTTCCAATCTTCTCTGCTTCTGTCTATGTCTTCATACCTGGTAGAATAGCTTTCTTTTTCTGCCATCAGTTCTGGTCATAAAGAGCTTCCGCAGCTATGCATGCATAACCAACCGTAATTTAATGCCTTTTCCGTATCTGTCATGAAGCAATCATAAGCACTGTTAAGCCTGAAAATTGTTCACACATTCAATACCTAATAAAAGCAGAATTCTGAGCAAGAGATTTTCTATTGGCTTACCCTGAAACGAAGTTACCTAAAGTGGCAAAAATGATATCATCTTCTTTGAAAGTTGAGGTTCTTGATTGAATAAGCGAAGACAGAAGCAAACAAAACATTGAATCCAATAACTGCAGCGACAGCAATTCCCAAGAATTCATGCTTGTAACCATAGTACCTCCTTAGGAACGCCTCTACAGATTCTCCTGTATCTATACCATCTCTTACATCTCCAAATAGCGATGTAAATATACCATGTAGGCTCCATGAAACTGGGCATGCCCAGTGGTACCATCTCCACCAAATAGGAATCCTCTGAGGGAAGAGAGGATCAGTTAAGCAAAATGCATTTCACAGATAATGTAAATAACATAAATTATGATTTGTTGACTCACTGGTTGAGGAATTACAAAGCCTTGAAAGAGGTTCCACATCTTCAGAAACATTATTACCAGGATACTTGCCATGGTAACATTGGGAGTCAAGCCAACTGCCATCATTCCGCTGTAGGTGTAGTATAAAAATGTGGCAAATACAAAGAACAAAAACAAGAAGAATTTCGCTATCTTCCATTCAAAGCCGATCATGCTGTAAACTATGGCACTATATATAATGGACTGAAGAAGGACATAGGGAACCTCGATCATCACCTGATTGCAAATTACATTATCAGTTATGTTGTTCTCATGGTGTGCCAATACTCGCATCAATTAGTTACCATCAGTTTACCTGGCCAAAAGCATAAGCAAGCGGTGAGTACATCCAAGCAGCCTTCTCTCGGTAGAATGCCATGCGTTCAACATGGACAACTGGCTGCACCATGAAAGAGTTATGTCCCCCCATTAACACTGCCCCGGCAAATATTGCACCCATGACATTGAACAATTCTTGCCTTGTGCTCCTGTAAGATTGTACAGCACGAGTAGTTCCAATTATACTTGGATGCAGAATGTAAATCAAGTAGGCAGCATAGATAAAATTCCCCACTGCAACACCATCAAACTCAAAACCAGTTGGCATTGAGTTATGAGGAGCTATTTCATTCTAAACATTTAATGAATACATACAGTTTTGAGCCCAATCCCCAAAATATAGTCCCAAATAGCAAAGAAGCCACGATCATGAACAAGATTTTTGTGGAATTATATGCCGGGTAGTGCCAATAAGATTTGTGCTGTTTCCATAGGCATGCCACGAATTGCACGAAGAAAGGTTGTGAATATCGAGTAGCAAAGTGAAGATCTTGAGACACAGAACTGGGTTGGCTAAGTTCTCGAATCACAGCTTTGTTTCTCCTGATACAATTGAAAGATTAGAGGATGATGAAATATATATTCCAACTACTTTAGTCAGACCTGGAGTTTCATTCAGAACCTACCGGAATAGATCTGATTTCTTGTAGATATCAGTGAAATTGATGCCAAGACTCTCCTCCTGTACCCTAGAAGTCACTTCTAGCATCCAAGTGGCAGGGTTGCAACCGTCCTTTATCCTAGGGGTGCCATTGATACCCTTCAAGAAAATAAAGCTCCCAAGTCAGGAGTATTATCAACTGGACGTCAGAGATGATGTCTAGAGATGGCTGCATAGCAGACTATACCTCCAAATAGTCAATCAACTGCCCTGAATACCGTCCCAATGGACCAACATATATTTCTTCTCCTCCTTGCTTCATAAGAAAGAGCTAGAAATAAACCAGAGGATGCATTATTAACAAGGACCCATATGTCAGTAGAATTTTGGTCCAGTGTCCTAATTGAATTGCATCTTACCTCATCGAAAGACTCAAAAATGTCAATGCTAGGCTGATGAATCGTGCACACCACTGTCCTTCCAGTGTCAACTGTATTTCTCACTGTTCGCATGACAATTGCAGCAGCCCTAGCATCCAGTCCAGATGTGGGTTCATCCGTGAAAATAATGGAGGGGTTGGCAATTAGTTCAACAGCAACTGTTAGTCTCTTGCGTTGCTCGGTGGAAAGTCCACTTATGCCTGGCAATCCTACCATTGATCTTCTTAGCGAGGATAACTCAACAAGATCCAGCACCTCATCAATAAACATCTGTTAAGAGTATGCAGAATTTAATGCCAGTAACCATTTATTTTATACATTCTCAGGAATTATGCTAAATACACAAAAAATAGCCAGTTTGGACAACCACTGACCTTTCTTGTAGCAGAGTCTACTTCAGATGGTAGCCGGAGCCACGCTGAGAAAAGAAGAGACTCATAAACAGTGATGTGAGGCGAGTGGATGTCAAATTGTTCGCAGTATCCACTTATCCGAGCAAATGTTTCTTGCTTCTTTGGGTAGCCAGCAATTGTGATGCTTCCCTCTATGTAATCACCTGTCTTCCGTCCAGCCAATACATCCAAGAGAGTTGTCTTTCCTGCTCCACTGACACCCATTAATGCTGTGAGCACTCCTGGTCTGAAAGTTCCATTTAGATCATTTAAGATCAGGAGTCGGTCTTCTTTGATTCCCTGAGCTTTCATCTCCTGTGATTTTGTACATGACAATCATGGATAGATATCACCATTTCACTTGGAAAAAATTTTTAAAGTCAGTCAAGTTCTTGAGTAAGAATCCAACTTACGGCAGGCATGTCTACTGAGTATTTGATGTTCTCAAATGTAATTGAAAGAGGAGTAAAAGGAAGAATCATTCCACTTCTCTTCTCATCTTTAGGTATGATCGGTCCTACAACAAAGGATGTATATTCACTTGTACACAAAGAAGATGCTATGATACTTTACTCTTGCAAGTTGTAAACTGACCTTGCAATGCAGACTGAAGCGACACAATATTTCCCTTTGAGGATTGCTCAGTTTTTTTTGTGATTTTTTTCACCTCTTTGTTAATGTAGGTTTCCTCAGATAGAATAGCATGTCCTTTGCTCAAAGCTGCAAGTGATAATATTTTTGCAATGTTAAAGAACCACATTGGAATAGTGTACCTTTCTTCCATCTATCCTTAAGTAAGTACTCACGATCAAGAAAAGTAAGTGCCGTGGCATAAAGTCCGTTCAAAAGAAAGGTGTACCCAAGCAATATGCCAACACCAATCCAATACCAGTACCCATGAGGAACAAGTCCACGGGATTTCAAGAACATTACTCCCAGAGTTTCCGAATATGTTTTTTCTTCAACCTGAACACAGTAGTTATTAGCTGACCTTGGAATCAAAATGTAGGAGAATTGAATTGAATATTATTCATAAATGTACCCAGGATATATAAAGAAGTACTTGAATACATAAAAGGGAAATAGGAAGACATAAAAAAAGAAACGAAGGAAATACATAAAGAGTAAACAAATAATATTATAAACTCTAACACATCTCCTCAAGCTAAAGCATAGAGATTTCTCCTACCCAACAAGGATATAATAGTTACAAAACAAGCCTTGAGAAGAAACTTCATAAAAAACTTCTGACCTCTTATTGAAGATGGAAGATATAAAGTGGTTATTTGTCTAGGCATCATAACATGGAAAATAAAGGGACAAACAACCTTAATGTGTTTAGTGCATTCCCAAGAAGGCAATAAAAGTACCAGCCTTATTATTACATTACATAGGTATGGGATGTCGAACACCGATAACTTTTTTTTGAAGAGAAGCAATCTGAGATAACTTGCAAGCAGTGTTACCACAGCACAAGGTTCTGACTCTGCACAAGATTTGGACATAACGTTTGGTATTTTATATCTGTAAATGGCTAGATTGCCACCGAGATAAATGCAATATTCAGTTATACAGTGTTTGTTTTCATTAGGACCAACATAGTCAACATCAAAATATCCACTGAAATATGTCCATGCTTTGAGGAAAAGGCCATCAACAGGAGAAGGCCTCAGATGACAAAGTATATGATAAGCGGTGCCTTGTGGTGAACTTGCTGTAATTTCCTTTTCAAAAAAAAAAAATGCTGTAATTTAACCATAAATTGGATTATTTTTCCAACAAATAATATATCAGACTGGGCAAAATATAAAAATTTATTTACCCACAAAAACTCGTCACTGTTGAATATTTGAATGGACTACTACAATCATGTAAATTTATTATGAATCTATCAGTGTAAATACAAGCTCACAATTAGAAAGACCAACCTTAGTAAGTAAATCAAGAACATACATTTCTACAACACCTTTCAAAAAAAAAACTTTTTCTACAACAAACTATACACCATAATCTTAAGAGACTTCAATACCAACAAAATGGCTCATAATGGCTATGTCCTTTTGTGGCAAATCGAGAACGTAGGAATTTTTTGGTTTCTACCACCAATCTCATCACTTCTGCTTAACAGGAATGTCATTCACATAGATAGAAATTTGTACATAAAAGGTGCATACAAACACAATCATCATCACACAAGCATAGCTTTTTAAGTGGGAACCCTCCTCTATGAAAGGTAAAAAATCCAATGGAAAAAATCATGGAGACGGCACACCCCTTGGTCTTTTTCTATGGGGACTATGGTATCTTCACTGAAGGCTACAATTGATAATGAGGGGTCTGAGTGCAATAAATCGGCACTCAATGATAAAGTGGATCCACACCCAAAAAGATCCATTTACCCGTGCACAACTTAACACTCCCTCTTAAGTTGAGCACACATATCAAAGATGCCTAACTTGCTAATTATATTGTTAAATTGGATAGATTCAAGTCCTTTAATGAACATATCACTAGCTTGATCACCATATATAAGACAGACAGTATCTTGACACCAATAGTTTCTCAGATAAAATATTTATTGAGCTCAACATGCTTTGTACAATAATGAGGGACAGGGTTATTGGCAAGGTTGACAGCTAATTTGTTATCACGGTAGGGCTTTAATGTTTAAAAGTGGATCATTTGTCATTGTGGGAGCCTACCTAATCAACATCATTATAAGCTTCGACATTAAGTTGCTCACCTTTAGTGTCTGAAAGGCCTTTCCATGGATTTGTCTTCAAGTATCACAATACCCTATACATTGCTTGAAGATGGATACTTGTAGAAGCATGCATAAATTGACTTAGAAAATTCATTGCATAAGAAATGCCCGATGTGGTTGGTGGGATATATAATTTTTTCCAACAACTTCTGATTTTTTTTTCTTTAATTTATCAAGTTCATTATCCTTCAAGTTAATTAAGCTTATGATTCACCTTAATTGGTGCAGAAATGGATTTACGTTAGTCTTCCAATTTCATGCAACAAGTGAAGTTCATACTTTCTTTGACACATAACAAGAGCATCTCCAGATTTAGCCACTTCTATACCAAGGAAGTAGTTCAATTTCTCCAGGTCTTTGAAAGTCTCTACTTCAAGTTCTTTATCACTTCGTCATGACCTATAACAACCATGTCATCCACATCTAGTAAAGGAGTGATACATCCAACAACTCTCCTTATGAATAAGGTGTGATCCACATTTCCTTATTTATAGCCTTATTTCTTCATTGCCACCCCAAATTGTCCCAATCAAGCTCGAGGTGATTGTTTGAGATCATATAAAGCCTTCTTGAGCCTACAACATTTCCTTCCCTATTTATAATCATGAGACATTTGCATGTAAACCTCTTCTTGTAATGTCCCTTTTAGAAAAGCATTTCTTAATCTAATTGAGACAATTGCCACAAGAAATGAACTAAGGTCAAGATCAGCCAAATGGAATTCTTTTTTGCAATTGATGCAAAAGTCTCCAAATAATATATTTGTTGCTTTTGTGCAAACCCCTTTGTAGCCAACCTTGCTTTATATCTATACACAAAGCCATTAGCTCTATACTTGATCGTATACACCCATTTCACTTAGTAGGAAAATAGAATCCATTTATTTCATTATGGGAGCTCTACACCTCTTTATAAAGAGAAGAGGTGTGGGAAAATAGTATCATGGTTCATAAGAAATAAAGAAACATAAAGAAACCTAAGAAATAACACCACCATCTAACACTCCCTCTCAAACTGGAGCATGAATATCAATCATGCTCAGCTTGGAATAACATGCCTCAAAGGTAGATCTCGCAAGGAGCTTTATGAAGACATTTGCAACCTGCTCCTCAAAATTGACACTCGTGGTATGAAACGCCCTACGCTGAATGAGATCCCGAATGTAGTGGCAGTCAATCTCTATATGCTTTATCCTCTCGTGGAACATAGGGTTATTGGTAATGTAGGTAGCTGCTCTATTGTCACACCGCACCTCCATAGAGCTATCCAGAGAAACATGAAGATCTGACAAAACTAACTTCAACCAAACCATCATATTGGTTGTCTAAGCCATAATCCTCTACTTTGACTCTGCACTGGATTTGGATACTGTAAATACATTTGTTTTGATGCACCAAAATTATGCTAAAAACTGTGAAACTAATATTTCAGGACTTCTATCATGGATCAAAGCTTCTCTCCTAGATCAAAGCTAGAAGAATGTTGATATGTTTCGTAGTGTCCTTTTATCTTTATTGAGTCTAGAATATTTTGTAAGGAACCTCAAAATAAGTTTCAAATGGATTTTCGCACTCAACTTTAAAAAAATAAACTTTTAGGGTTATTGATCGACCAACTAAATTAATTGATCAACCAAAGTCATTGATTGACCAACCAACTTAATTAATTGATCAAATGAAGTTGATAAATACCCTTTTGATCAATCATTTAGGTAAATTAATCGACCAATCATTAATCGATCAAATAACTAGTTTGATCGAACAAAATTACCTTAATTGATCGACCAATTTGATTTCCTATTCATGTCGATTTGCTAGTATAAATAGAAGTCGTGCGTAGCCCTTTTAACACATACTCTCAAGTAGAAAATTCATTCAAAGCAAAGAGCTTTCCATGCTTACTAAGTGCTTTTGCGCTCCTATTTTCATGCCTTCCAAAGCACGACAATTTAAACCTCCGTTAAATTCTGGTTTTACTTTTATTAAGGTTCTATAAGTTCTTATTGTTCTTATATATTGTTTTTGACTAACGAATCCAAAGTTGTTGAGAGAAATCCAATGTTGCTTCTCTTCAAGATAGTAAGAGAAGAGATCGTTGTAAAGAGGTTGTGCCACCCTTGTTCCAGTGGTATGTTAGTGGATTGACTAGCTTCGCCTAGTCGGGAAAATCCTAAGTGAGAGGCTTAGGTAATGGTTTTCACCCAGTTTAGCTTTCTACTATAAATGCAGGTGTTATCCGTGCTTGATACTTTTGTGGATTGATCTATGTACATTTAATTTGAATTTTTAAGCGATACTATTCACTTATCCCCTTTAGTATATTGTTACAATCCGTAAGTGGTGTGTATGCATCTGAATAGCCTAAAATGTCTATTTATGCATGTTCTTAGTATCATAGAAAAATCGTGCATTGTAAATATTGCATATCATGCGCCATCATGCATTTAGGTCAAATTGTGCAAATTGTATAGTAATTTGTTCTTTTTTGTGGCCAAGGATAGAGTGATATTTAATCGGAGCCTCAGATTGAAGATCTAACCATACAAATCTGATCAGGGCGACAATTGGAGTTCAACGACTCCAAGATCGCCCCGATCAGACTTCCGTAGCATCATATGCAGTTCGAGAAAGATCAGAGGTCAAGAGGCACCATATGGTGTAAATTGGCATTTCAGATGACAAATCCGACCACGCGGATGGGTTCGGATCGACGATCGCAGCCCAACAGAGTGAAAACGGTCCAATCCGACATCCGTAGCACCATCTACAAGACACAGAAGATGGACGGTCAAGATGGTGCCACGTGGCGCCATTCAGTGCCCACACCGGCCATGAACGCTCGTTGCCCTCTTTCTCTCCTCAGCTGTTTGATCAACCTCAGCCATTGGATCTTGATCCAACAGGCGAGGACGCTCAAGCTGAAAACCAAAGCTCGCCTTAAAGGGTGGCTTGGCACAGCGGGTGAGCACCTTCATGTGACGCTAAGGTCGTGGGTTTGAGTTCCTTGCGCACCTCAATTCAACGCAAGTGCAAGGCGTGGCCAAATTCAGTCGTTAGATCTTGATCAGGTGGTGGCAAAGGCGTCAACATGGTATGCCTAGATGCACGAGCAGGTGTACGCGCAATCAGATAGGCATGCGAACGCTCGATCGCATGTGGGCAGGTGCGATGATGAGGCGCTAGCGTGATCGATCCTAAGCCGTCCAATCTCATAATCGGATGACTGAGGATCAATGTTCGTGCGTGAGCGTTGAGCGCAAAGGGAGAAGCAGCGGGGGGAGCACGAACCTTCGCCTACGTTCAGGGCTTTAGTGATGCTTAAATCCGTCACTAAAGACCCTCTCATTTAATGTTTTAAGTTTGAAATATCAATTTTGCACTCAATCCCTACAACTATAAAAGGAGATCCCTACCACTTGAAATTTTCATCCTTCCTTCATCTCTCGCCATCTCCAAAGCTTTAAAGAAGCATGTCCCAAACCCGGGATGTTCCACTAGAGTTAAAATCAAAATTTTTTCTCCTTACGTCGTTTATGAAGCTCCTGTGGTCGTCTTCTCACCCCTGTTCCGAAAGTGGATCCCGTGACGACGACGTCCTGCCTCGCCCTCGGTTCTTCCCGCTTCGTTCTCCGTCTTCCGTCTCCGCTCTACATCTTCCAGGTGTCGCCCATTTCGACTCGTCTTCCAAGCAACCATCAAGGAGGATAATTTCTCACCTCACTTCTCTTTCCCGCTTTCTAGTTGTAGTATTTCCAACTTTCTAGTTGTAAAAACACTAGTTCTGTTATAAAAAGCATTTTGTTCTTTCTCTCTTTCTCTTCAAGAGTTAAATCGCAAGTAAAGTAGATTCATTATGATTATCCCATCTTAAAACTAAAATTACAAAAAAGAGAAATATAATTGCGAATTGCAAATCAACGTAGCTTCCATGTGTTCGACCCGGAATTCCTTGAGTTTTGATTAATTTATTTGACAGATTTACTCGCAAATTGTGCTACAATGATGGATTTTCCAAACTCAATATTTTTGCGACGATTTTCCAAACCAATAGCAAGCACTCTCACTTGGTATCAGCGCCTCGTCTATAAGATGTCGAAATCATCTGTTGACAGTATGCAGAGGGACAGTTAGCAGTTCGACTTCCATTGTTTGATGGAATTAACTACAAATACTGGAAGGCCAGGATGTAGATCTTCCTGGAGTCAATTGATTTCGAGGTGTGGAATGTCATTGCCTCCAAATATACATGCCTTGAGATTGAGGGAGTGGCAGCAACTCCAGATTAAAAGAAAATGGCAACGCATAACGCGAAGGCCATGAACGCGATCTTCTGCAAGCTTTCCAAAGCAGAATTCAACCACATCTCAGCTTGCAAGATAGCCTACGAGATCTAGAGCATCCTCGAAGTCACCCACGATAGGACATCCAAAGTAAAAGAAACTAGAGTTAATTTACTGACATAAAATTATGAGCTTTTCAGGATAAAAAAGGAAGAGTCAATCAAAGAGATGTTCATGAGATTCATGGATATTATAAACTCTATAAGGAATCTAGACCAAGAAATCAAGAACGAAGCTTTGGTGAGGAAGATCATCTGATCTCTTACCAACGATTGGGAGACAAAGACCACAGCCATACAAGAGTCGAAGGATCTGTCTACTTTAAAACTAGATGATCTTATCGGTAGCTTGGTAGCATACGAAGTTCAGCTTCAGCACATGAAGCATGAAAATGAAGGGGTTAAGAAGAAGACCGTGGCACTCGAAACCATCAATCGAAAGACTCCTCAAGTGAAGATGAAGAGGAAGACATAGCCCTTCTCTCCAGAAAGTTTAAAAAGTTCCTTAAAAAGAAGAGTTGGAGAAAGAAGAAAGAATCTAAAGAAGACACCATGATATGTTACAACTACAAATGGAAGGGACACATCAAGAAGGATTGTTCACTTCTGAAACGACTCACCACCCTTTGGTCATTTAAGACGTTCCCAGACATCTGAAAATGCTTTTTCTCTTCGGCGCGGACCATACGTACGCCATACTTCCTCCCTCACCGCGCCTCACCACACCTCCTCCTGCGACGCCACTCCGCGCCACACCTCGCCATCTCGCCCCCCTCACCTCCTCTCCCTTTATAAACCTCTCCTCTTCGTTGCTCACCCGTAGCCGAGAGAAGAGCAAGGGCGAGAGCGAGTGAAGAGCGGAGAGCCCGAGCGAGAGGAAGCGCGAGAACGGAGGGTGCAGCGCCATTCTGCTGCAGCACCTGCAGGCAAGGGGAAACAGAGCGGTCCCGCAGAAGTCATTTTTTTCCACGGAATCAGACGGCTGGAGGTACACCCAGACGTCTTACTGGACGTCCGAAGGTAGAGCAAGACGTCTGGTAGAGATCTACTTTCCGTACTTTTCTCTCTGACAAAGTCCTAACAGCGTACGTATATGTGTCAGAAGGTGAGAGCGGACTGAGGCAGTTTCAGACGTCCAGGAGCACCCCTAGACATCTGACGGAGTCCTTGGACGTTGGCATTGAGTTCCAGATGTCTGGTAAAGGAACATCGAGAGAGGTATCCCTGAGAACTGTTTTAAGACGTCTGGGACCTTTCCTAGACGTCTGATTTCTGTCTAACAGCGTGTTTTTGGGCCGTGCAAGGCCCTATTATTATCGCTTTTCCGCAAACAAACCGTCTCTGTTTTCCGTACGAGTTTCTCCGTATAATGATACCTTGTTTGTATCATTTTGAACCTTTTGGCTCATTAATCCATGTTTTAGGTCTCCAGTACGTCGAGCGTATGGGACCTGCGGAGACGTCGGGAGCCACTGTACGAGCCCCCATTCCACCCAGTTACCCTGGTAGAGTGGTTATAATCTTAAATCTCTAATTTAATACATGCAAATAAGCAATCCTAGGACTTGAAATGAACCCTAGGAAGGAATAAAACCCATACTCGAGAGAAAATTCTTGAACCCTAGGTCTTGGCATAAACACTAGGGATAGAGGAAATTGCATGTGAATGATTGAGTAATCAAAAGCTGCCTATTTTCATCTAAAATGGACCCCTACTGTGATAAAATGGAAATTGAATTGTTTGTTTCGTACATTCCAACTCAGATGTGAAAAAGAAATTCCTGTATGTACCCCACGGGGAATGTAGACAAGAACACCGTAATATGTAGAACCGGATGGTTCTGAAAATTTGTTACCCATGGGCAGTTGTTCAGGGAGGTAAGCTGACCTTCGTGTATGGAATACCGAAGAGAGCAACTATCCCTTGTAGTGTAGAGGGGAGCTTGCCGGCCTTGGGTTGGGACCCGGGGTGGGTTTGGCCACTCTACGACGACTCTTACTGGCCCTCATGTACGTGGTACCGAGGTGAGCTACTTAGTGTAGGGGGGAGCTAGCCGCCCTAGGGGGCATGGGGCTAGGTATGACCACCCTACACCAACTCTAGTTAGCCCGTTGGGCAAATCGGGGTAGTCGGACGAGGGTATGCGGACTGAGGAGGGGCAAGAGCTCTGAGAGGTAAGACCCCTGTTCTGTTCTGAGAGGACAAAGCCCTATACTGTTCTGCATTATATGTTGAGGCGTACCCGCTAGCGGAAACGAATGACCGCGTGCCAGTGCAGGGTAGCTACCCCCGTGCTTATCACGTGTGCCGTAGTCACCGCTACGTCACGACCGTGACCTCGGGGTGGTAGACCGAGTATAGGACTATCACGGTGGGACTCCCTCGGCCAGGAGAGTGCCACGTGGGCATCCTATATCACGGGAAGCTGCAAGCAAAATCGTTCCTATAGGGAACAAGAAGATTAATTAATAAACCCTAATTAGAAATCTCTACGTACCCACATGTATAATATAATTGGAAAACAAAAAATTTTATGTTAACTACTTGTTAAATGCATGTTACTTCTTAGTCACCACTCTACTCAGCGTTCGCTGACTCCAGTTAAATAAATTTTGTACAGGTCAGGAATTTGAGTAGCCCGAGCTACCGACTGCTGAGGACGCTGGGCCTAGTCGAGCCTAACTTTAGTTCTACTGTTTGGTAATGAGTTTCTATAGCTTTGTCTTCTGCTATATGTACTCGTTTCGTTGAGATGGCTGTATTATGACATAATATTACTATTCCTTTTCCTCTGTTGTAAATTTTCTTTCTGTTTAGCTACTGTACTTGTGTGATTGTGATTTACTGAATGTTATTTGGTTATTTCTTGTTGGACGATTAAGTCTTGGGATTAACCAAAGCGAGCCGATCTCAGATCCAGTAGGGATCTGGGATCGGGTCGTGACAAGATGGTATCAGATCAAGATCGTCCCGAGAAATGAACCAAGTAGTCCAGAAAACACCACACTTGTACATGTAACTAAGATAACCATCACAACGTCTTTCTCTTGGTTATTGTTTCCGAGTCTCACGTCCTCTCTTTAGTCAAACAGGCACCAATAATCTCGTTCCTCCTCGATCTCTGTGTGGAAAATGCCTTGCCAGGGAACTATTGAAGCAGGCTGCGGACGTAGTCGTGGCCGAGGACGTAGTTACAAGGGAGGACGAGCGATGGCCGAGGATAAAGCAGCCCCACCTCTCCTCCTGGGCATCCAGGGCCCGGACCTCGCCTAACTGATCCGAAGTCTTATACGGGAGGAGCTCCATCAGCCTCCTCCTCAACCTTCCCTTCCTGGGGATGCGGAGGAGGAATCCTCCGTGGGGCAGGCAAGCCGCCACGGTGCTAGACGAGCTGGAGGGGGAGGGGGTGATCCTCTACCGCCCCCTTCAGACACTTCGGGGCACGAGTCCTCCTTGCCTGAAGGTGCACCCCTTCCTCCATTGTGGCTACACCATGAGGTTTTCAGCCAATTCAGGAAGCTGAAGCCCCCCTCTTTCAAGGGGGAGGAAAGCCTGTCTGAGGTAGAAGATTGGCTAGAGCAGATAAAAAAGATCTTTGACACCCTCTGTCCTCCTGCAGAATGCCGCGTGGCCTTCGCCACGTATCAGCTGGAGAGTATAGCTCACAGGTAGTGGAGGGCGGTCAGAGGACAGGAGGGATAGCTGACGTGGGACCGGTTTGTGACGCTCTTCTGTGAGCAGTACTTCCCACAGACTTGGTAGGATCAAAGGAGGCGGGAGTTCCACACTCTCTGCCAAGGGGCAATGACAGTTAGCGCGTACCGCATACGTTTTCTAGAGCTGTCACGCTTCGCCTCGACAGCCACATCCACCGAGGAGGAGCGCCTGTGAAGATTCACCGAGGGTCTCCGACCCGCCATCCGGGGATATGTAAAGCCCCTGAAGCTGCCTACTTTCTCCCGCATAGTCGAGGCTGCCATGACCTACGAGGAGACCAACCCGTCCACACGATACATTGATGGAAAAGGACGGAAGAGGCCCTACACGTAGGAGCACTCACAGGGTCGCCGGGAGAGGAGGTACCAGACACCAGTAGGGGAACCGTCCCGTTCTGTGGGTCCACCAGGGACCTTTGGGGGTTCCCGACAGGGATCAGCCGACTGCAGCATACCCCCGCCCAATCACCAGCATAAACAATTGATACAGGGAAGTCACGTACCCCTCTGCCATCAGTGTGGCCAGTCGGGCCACATACGGAGGAATTGTCCATCTAGGACTGGAACGCAGCCGACGCTCCCAGCACCGAGCACTGGAGGCCGATCTGGCGGCCGCAGATACCAGGCTCAAGGAGGAGGGCAACAGTCACGAGGAGGGTACCGACCCGCTGCCTCCCGCCCGACCAAGGGCATGGCTGTTTCTTATTTGCCGAGGACTGAAGGGCGTGTTAACGCCCTGACTCATGGAGATGCTAGAGCTTCGGGCTTCGTAGTGGCAAGTATGGTTACTATTTCAGGCAGACTCGTCTACACTCTTTTCGATTCCGGAGCCACGCATTCGTTTGTTTCTACGAGTTTTGCTGTCTGCATGGGAGTGAGCAGTGTACTTTTAAACGAGCCTTTCCTGATTAGAGGACCAGGTGGGCAGGTATTTGTCACCGAGGAGGTTCTCACTGACTGTGAGGTCATGATAGGGGACACAGTCTCCCAATAGACCTGATCATGATCCCGATGGATGACTTCGATGTAATCTTGGGGATAAACTGGTTGGCCGCATACCATGCCCTTGTAGATTGTTTTGGGAGGAAGATTGTTTTCTCCATACCACGGTTGCCTCCCTTCGAGTTCCACGGCCAGCTTGTAGACGGAGGATTCAGGTGTATCTCCGCACTTCGGGCAGCGAAGTTACTGAGTCAAGGTTGTGAGGGCTTCCTTGCTTGCGTCCTAGCAGAGCCCGGCCTCGTGGACAGTATACAGAGTATTCCGGTGGTCTGTGAGTACCCCGACGTCTTTCCAGAAGAGCTGCCAGGACTGCCACCTAAGAGCGAGATTGAGTTCGAGATCTCCTGATACCCGGGGCAAGCCCCATTTCTTCAGCACCATATCGAATGGCCCCGCTTGAGCTGCGAGAGCTCAAGACACAGCTATAAGACCTATTAGAGAAAGGCTTCATAAGGCCCAGTGCCTCCCTATGGGGAGCCCCTGTCCTGTTCATGAAAAAGAAGGATGGTACTCTTCGGCTGTGTATTGACTACAGACAGCTGAACCGGGTCACCGTCAAGAACAAATACCCGTTACCACGCATAGATGACCTCTTCGACCAGCTGAGGGATGCCACGGTATTTTCAAAGATAGATCTCAGGTCAAGATACCACCAGCTGAGGATTAAGGAGACCGACGTCTCCAAGACAGCCTTTCGTACATGGTACGACCACTACGAGTTCTTGGTCATGCCGTTCGGATTGACCAACGCCCCTGCCACTTTCATGAACTTGATGAATCGCATCTTTCGGCCGTATCTGGATCAGTTCGTGGTTGTTTTCATTGATGACGTGCTCATTTATTCACGAGACCAGACGCAGCATAAGCAACACCTTCACATGGTCTTGGATACCTTAAGACGGCACAAGTTGTATGCCAAATACAGCAAGTGTGAATTCTGGTTGAGACAGGTCACCTTCCTGGGCCATGTGATCTGAAAAGACGAGTTAGCTGTGGATCCAGCCAAGGTAGAGGTAGTACTCAGGTGGGAGAGACCGCATTCGGTGACAGAGATTCGCAGTTTCCTGGGGCTAGCTGGTTATTACAGACGATTTATCCGAGGGTTCTCGCAGATTGCCCGTCCCTTGACTCAATTGACTCGGAAGGATGTACCCTTCGCCTGGACAGACGAGTATGAGTCTTGCTTTCAGAAGCTGAAAGAGAGGTTGACCTCAGCTTCTGTACTCACCATCCCTGATAGCGGCGGTGGATTCGTTGTCTACATGGACCCTCGTTGCAGGGATTGGGGGGTGTGCTTAAGCAGCAGGGTCATGTTGTCGCATATGCTTCGCGGCAACTGAAGCCCCACGATCATAACTACCCCACCCACGACTTAGAACTGGCAGCAGTCGTCCTCGCATTTGGGAAGGGTCAACTTTTGAAGGCTCCGAAGGGTCAAGATTCCCTTAAGTGTAGATGAATGTGAAGGCTCCGAAGGAGAAGGGTCAACTTCTGCATAAGACAATGAGAATAAACTATCTTGAACTTATTATCTAGTTCGTTATTAGGAAAGGGAATAGGAATAACAACCTCATCCTCAGGAGGAAATGTGGTGACACATGAACCAGAAGATGAATAGAGGACTCAAAGAAGGTGACATTTGTATTGGCATAATGGTGGTGGTTAATAGGGTTAGAACATCTATAGCTTTTTTGAGTCTTGAAATACCCAACAAAAATATAATTGATAGCTTGAGGATGATAGCTTAAGGAAATAATTTGGTTGGGCCTGAGGTACATTAAAGCAACATACCCAAAAACTTTAAGTGGAACCACAAAGAGCTCACAATCAAGAAACATGGAGTATGGGACCTCTTTATTAAGAATGGTAGAGGGCATTTGATTAATCAAGTAACATGTAATAAGCATCGCATACCCTTAAAATAAAAAGGCACATAATTCTCGATCAAAAGGGTCATGGAAATATTTAGAATATGGTGATGCTTCCTATCTGCTATACCATTATCGTAAAGTGTATAGGCAATTGGTTTGGTAAATGATGTCGTACCCCTTGAAAAAGGCATGGAGAGATTGGGTATAGAATTCCAAGATTATCAAATCTAACAATCTTCACATTTGCACCAAATTGATTTCTATGAAGAAATTTTTTACTACATCCACCTTCGACTTGGATTTCAATAAAAATGCCCAAGATACATGAGAAAAATCATTGATAACAACTAGATAAGACAATTTCTCTATACGATTGGGAATGCAAGTAGGAACCTAAATATCAAAATGAAGTAGTGGGAACACAAACTTAAACCTACAACTCTATCGACTGGGAAAAATGCTTTTGTGGTGCTTCCTTAATTGGCAAGCTTCAAACTGGAAGGTAACAGTGGGTGGAATCTATGGTATTACACATAGAGTTTGGGTTATGACTGGCCTCCTTGGTAGAAGGAGATTTGACTCAACAATCACACAAGCAATCGCACAAGAGACAAAGAAATTGTTTACTCAGTTCCACTACAAGGAGTGTACGTCTAGGAGGAGGACAATGCTCCTAAATCTCCATTAGAATTGTGTAAGTATTACAAGTTCTAGTTTCTCTCTCTTAGATTGCGTAAAAAGAGCCCTGTAAGGACTCTCTTCCCTATTCATAGTACAGAAAATGTTACAATGTAAAATCCCATATAACAGTCCTCACAAATTCTCCAGCACGTCTTTATTTAGCTATTAATAGCACTGATAATGGCACTGTTGAATGCCAACGTGGGCATCGTAGGTGTTTTCGCCACCTCTTCGACTCCGATCAATCCGGGTCCTTCGACGGGTTGGTCATATCCAGATCCGCCTGGATGAAGGCGGGTCCGGATCAGTCTGAGTGTAGGAGAGTCAAGTGAGGTCGGATCTGCCTATTTACTTGCTATCCAGGTAGCCTGATCCTTCTTCGAGCTTTGTGCGAAGTTTTAAGTCTGAGGCCCCTCATATGCCCCCACTCTCTAGCTAGCGAATGCTGCTGAGAGAGTAGTTAAAGCACTTAAAACTTCATAGTATATAATGCCCCCAAATGTTTTCCCGATTGTCTTTTAAGCGGGGTGAACATTCATCATAAAGCAAAAGGTTTAATTGCAGGCGGGCAAGGCACCTCTAGTCATGTGTTGTATGACCATTGAAGTATGTATGAAATGTGAGCATGGTCTGCATGGGTTCCTGTTGGCTTAAGAGGTCAACTTATGATAATAAAAGGAAGTGGGAATGGGCACCTAAGTTCCTACCGGTCTTAAGAGGAGGCAAATAGTAAAGGGAACGTGGGTGTATCCGCCTGAGTTCCTGTCAGCCTTAAAAGGTAGCAAGTAATGAAGGGAACGTAAGGCCTGTCCGCCTGAGTTCCTGCCAGCCTTAAGAGGCAGCAAATAGTGAAAGGAGCATAGGCATATCGCCGCTTAAGTCCCTACCGACCTTAAGATGAGGCAAATATTAAAGGGAACATGGGCGTATCCGCTTAAGTTCCTACCGACCATAAAAGACAGCAAGTAATGAAGAGAACGTGAGGCGTATCCACCTGAGTTCTTGCCGATCTTAAAAGGCAGTAAATAATGAAGGGAGCATAGGCATATTGCCGCTTGAGTCTCTGTCGGCCTTATGAGGCTAGCATCCCGAGTGAAAATGTGACGTAAGCACCACCTTCCGCGAGTGGTGGCCAATCACTTCGGGGATTAATCTGTCTTGTTGCATGACAATACCGACATTAATTGTCATCATGATGAGACGTAGTAGCATCAAATATCGCACTTAACAGCAATGTGATCACTATTACTGTGGCGTAAGATACATGTGCAGGGAGCATTTAATGCCCATAATGATGACCGAGGTATTTTCGATCTTTGGTGGGAATACCCGGCATAGCACTCCGTCTAGGCAACCATGTACTAACATCATCTGGCGGTAACTCCTAACAAGCTATTGTGGTCCACCGTCCCATTGTATTGAGCCATGACGGCCTGCTTGAATTTTTCCGATAGGGGGCCGTCATCACCTCCTCTGTGAATGGATAGGTGGTGATGTACGCACATGGGCATATACTCCTCATTGGCTAGGTGACCTAGTGGACGATCTCTAATATAGAGCCTCCGGCACTGGTGGACAAGGGGTAGGCCCCTAACTGCTCCCTTGACGAAGGCGGGCGCAAAGCTTTTTTAGGGCAGGGAGGAACTTCCCCTTTCTGGCTATAGAGCTCACGCTTTAGCTTTTCGAGCTGTTCACGTAGACAGGCGTTCTCCTTTTCTATCATGCGATGCCACTTCAGTTGCTCATCTTTGGGACTCGAACTTTAGGGCTCCTCCTACTGGATCTTGTCAAACTCCTTAATCTGTTTGATCTCATAGAGTTTGTCGGTGATAGATTGTTGTTCTGCCTTCAGAGTTGCCAGCCTGGCCTTATATTCCTCCTCGCTCGCTTGCACCTAGAGGGGATCCTACCCAGGGACCTCGAGTAGTTGGCTGGGTTGAGCTAACTTCTCTTTACTGGGCCTAATGTGCTGAGGACGTCCCTTGGACACTAAGACGCTTGACTCCGTTGATGCTTTCTCGGGATTACTACAAGAGGAGTTGCGAGTGGTTGGGGCCATCACTAGGATTTTTATCAGGAAACGATATCGAACGATAATCACTTCCCACAAACGGCACCAATTGATCAGGCTCCTTGGTAGGAGATCCGACTCAATAATCACACAAGCAATCACATAAGAGACAGAAATTATTTACCCAGTTCTACCATAAGGGGTATACGTCTGAGGGGAGAGCAGTGCTCTCGAATCTCCACTAGAATTGTATAAGTATTACAAGCTCTAGTTTCTCACTCTCGGATTGCATGAAGAGAGCCCCGTAAGGCCTCTCTTCCCTATTATGGTACAGGAAATGTTGTTGCAACGTAAAATCCCATATAATGGTCCTTGCGAATTCTTCGGCACGTCTTTATTTGGCCATTAATAGCATTGGTAACAACACCGTTGAATGCCGACGTGAGTGTCGTGGGCATTGTCGTCACCTCTTCAACTCCGGTCAATTTGGGTCCTTCGAAAGGTTGGTCGTATTAGAATCCGTCTGGATGAAGGCGAGTCCGGATCCGTCTGAATGTAGACGAATTGGGTGAGGTCAGATCCACCTGTTAACTTGCTATCTGGGTAGCTACATCTTTCTTTGGCTACGTGCAAAGTTTTAAGTCCGAGGGTACTTTTTCCCCCTCATCAGCTTACAAAAGGTAACCAAATCTTAGGTGCCACAGGTAGCTAAAGGAGTCCCCATAAGAAAGAGAGACTTGGGCAACATAAGGATCACACAGGCACATGGAAAACCTCCTCAATAGGAGGAAAAAAACCATACGAATGGCATACCTCTAAATCTCCAATAGAGGCTATGTTTTTTCACAAAAAAACCATGACTGAGGAGGGGGATAGGGAAAGGGGTTGTGAGAACAATAAATAGGCACTCAAGGACAAATAGATCGACATCCAAGATCCATTTACCCATGAACAACTCAATAAAAGAATCACCAACCTATTATCCTAATGCCTAAATAGAAGCTTTTTTTTAGAAGAAAAGCACAAATTGCAAGTAAAAGAATGCCATCTTGGCCTTGTAGAGTTTAGTAGCATCACTAAACAGATACTTGAGAGCCATTTGCATCTGTTGGGAATAAAGGCCATGTGGACTGACTACGTAGCAGCCAGCAGGCCACGTGGCAACCAATAAAAGCCCATCAGGGCTGGCGGTCAAGGGGTCCAAGGGACCATGTTTTGGTTTTGTTTTAGTTGTCAAGCTTGCTATTTTTAGTATCTAGGAAAAGATGTTTTAGGAATTAAACTTAGAGACAAGATCTTTCTTATTTTAGAGATAGGATTTGGTTCCTATTTTTGGGATATATTCTCTCTATGAAAGATAGTCTTCCCTTGTAATTTCTTTTGAGTCATTAATAATATTTCCAATCATTCAAGGCTCCTCTCCTCTCTCCCTTCTTCAATCCAAGTAGCCGACCACCAAGAGCAGCCGACTACCGTAACTGGCCACCCAAGGCCATCGACCTCCTCAAGCAACCACCAGCTGCTCTCCTCCTCTCTCCCTATTCCACACGTGAACAATCCACACATGCACTGGTTTCCCATTCCAAGAGAGCCTCACGCTCCACGTTGCGTAATTCTTTACATGATATCAGAGCTATTGTTCTAGGCTCGTTGTGCGTGAGTTTAGACCACGCATTGGTGGTTCTCGCCTCCAGAGAAAGCCTTCTTCAAAAGATCCGGCGCCTTACGCGAAGGACTAGAGAAGATGGGGGAAGCATCGATGACGGTTAACAACGCCACACTTGGATCGAGAGAGAGCAAAGTGGTTGTCGCTGGGACAACCATTAAGCTTTATGGGGCATCCAACTATGTTTTGTGGCCTCGCACCTTCAAAATATTTGTTGGAAGCTAGGAGAAACTTAGCGTTCTCCTGGAGGAGTCGCAGGAGTTGAAGGACAAGAAGAAGAAGAAATATGAGGAGAACTACATTGTTATGAAATGACTCATGAACTCGATGGATTCGTCTATCGCCTCGATCATGCTCTACAAAAAAAGCACGTACAAGAGTTGGACGACCCTCGAGAAAAGGTATGTCCGAACCTCAAGCAATCCACATATTATTGACTTTTATACTCACATATGGACAATGAGTCAAGGAGATCTCTCCTTGACTAAATATTATGAGAAGATGGAGCTTTGTTTAAGGAATTGGACATCTACGAGCCGTTATGTTGCGACAAGTAGGGGGAGACTTCGGCGGTTTGGCAATCCGCTAAGTTTTTATCAGGGTTGCATCCCCATTATCGAGCCGCTTGGGATCAAATCCTAGCTTCTGAAGGGAAGATGGATCTTAAGACCATCTTTTGTCGTCTCATTAAGATGGAGATCGTCGAGCATGAAGACTTGGTGAAAAACGAGAACTCCGCACTTGCTATTCTAGAAGCAAGCATAGGGTGAGGATGAGAACACGGATGTGGCCACATCTACCCAAAGTGCCAACATTGTGGAGGCAATAATCATCCACAAAACAAGTGTTGGGAGAGGTTCGGGAGGCCACCACGTGGGGCTATTAGCACCACACGTGTGGACTCCCTAACCTATGAAGACTTTGAAAAGCTACGGGCTTTACTTCGAGAAGAGAAGTCAACGGCAGCCGTCGCGATAACTACTTAGGTTGCCACAGAAGCAACGAATCCGGAGGTCGCAAGGGGTTTTGCTATCGACTCATCGAAGGAGAAGGCCGAGAGTTTGACTCTTAAGGAAGATGAATGGTAGAACATCTAAACTCACAAGTGAAAGACCAAGTCGTCGGACTTCCAGCCTTCAACTTGAGGAGTGTTGGGAAAAAAGGCCACGTGGATTGATCATGTGGCAACCAGCAAGCCACGTGGCGGTGCCACATGGCAGCCAATAAAAGCCCATTAGGGTCGGTGGTCAAGGGGTCCAAGGGACCATGTTTTGGTTTTGTTTTAGTTGTCAAGTTTGCTATTTTTAGTATTTAGAAAAAGGTGTTTTAGGAATTAACTTAGAGATAAGGTCTTTCTTATTTTAGAGATAGAATTTGTTTCCCATTTTTGGGATATGTTCTCTCTATAAAAGAGAGCCTTGTAATTTCTTTTGAATCATTAATAATATTTCCAATCATTCAAGGCCCCTCTCATCTCTCTCTTCTTCCCTCCAAGTAGTCAACCACCACCCAGGTTGCCAGCCACCAAGAGTAATCGGCCACCTCAACCGGCCACCCAAGGCCATCGGCCTCCTTAAGCAGCCACCAGCTGCTCTCCTCCTCTCTCCCTGTTCCACACATGGACAACCCATACGTGGACTATTTTCCCATGTCGAGAGAGCCTCATGCTCCATGTTGCGCAATTCTCTACAGCATCCAACAACTTTCACACTTTTAAGTGCCTTAACTAGTTTGCAAGTGCTATTAAATTGTAAAGTAGCCATCTCTTTCAATTGCATAACACCATTTAATAATCCGTAATACCTCATCATGACTTGGAATGAAAATGCCACGAAGAGAGAGAAAAAATCAAGACAATCAAGAGAAGATAAGGACAGTTGGAATAGAGTACCATGCTTGGGTCATGTAGTGGAGGGTTGGCATGAGATGTCACGGATGATATCTGATACACAATGGCAAAGTGGAATATCAAGAGTAGATGATGGCCCTGGCCCTGGTGGAGGATCCTGTCTAGGATGGTGGGAGTACACCATCTCGAGCATGCTATCAGGATGATTATGAGGAGAGGGACCCTCAAGTGACTCCCGCTATGGAATATTGGAGGGTAAAGGAAGTAGTTGCCCGCAACATCCTTAGGCATAGGGGCACGAATGTGAGGGCTAAATGTAGAATAGTAGGAAGCTGGCTCGTGAAATATAACATCAACACTAACACAATAATGTCTCCCAACCGATTCATAGCATTAGTACTCGTGAGTTTTTAAATATCCTAGAAATATACACTTGATTGCACGAGGAGTAGGCTTATCCCTGTTAAGACCATGAAGATGCACAAACGCCACTCAGCCAAAGACCTTGGGTGATACCCAAATTAGAATGAAATAAGGAACTTGCTCATCCAAAATGGTAGAGGGCATCCGATTAATGAGATAGCAAACAGTCAACATTGCATCTCCCCAGTACCTATCTAGTACACTATTCTGCATCAAAAGTAGAGGTGTACACAGGTCGAATTGGGACTCAACCCAAATGCAATCCACAGTTTTCCAGTTGGGATTTTTCCAACCCAACCCAACCTAACCTGTTACACTATCGAACCCAACACATAAAAATAGGATCAGGTTGGGTCGAGTTGAGTGGGTTGTTGATTAGTCAAAAGACTCAAAACTTATGTTTATCTCCTATATATATATATATATATATATATATATATATATATATCGGGTTGCCGGTTGGGTGGGGTTAGTTAAACCTCAAACCCAACCCAGCCCATTATAACTCACAACCTAACATATCCCAGCCCATTCAGGTTGGGTCGGGTTGAGTTCAGGTTGAACCCAACCCATGTACACTCCTAATTAGAAGCATCCTCGTAACATCTAAGATATGGTAAAGTTGAAAAATATGATAAGTGGAAGTAAATTAACAAAATATCAAAGCATAAACAAAAAATAACACTTAGGTTTACGTGAAAACCCTACTCACGAGGAGCGAAGAGAAAACGGGAGAAGGCCCTAATAGGACAAGTTTCTATATTGATCTTAAAGAATAAGCAAAGTGGTACATGCCTATTTATAAGCCACTACACACTCCATAATCTCACAATAGACAATATGGGATTAAACCAACTACACATACTTCAACAGGCGATGCTTCCTTTCACCTACACCATTTTCCTGTGACGTATATGAACCGTTGCATGGAGGATAATCCCATGATCTAAATAGAAAGCATGAAGACAGCTGGTGCAAAATTTCAGGCGTTGTTCAATCTAATGAAGTTGAAGAAAATAAGTCTTCTTATTTTACTATGCCGGTCCTACACCTCTATATAAAGAGGTGAGGAAAAATTGTAACAAGAGTCCAATGAAATAAAAACATAACAAAATATCCTTCAAGACATAATGTAACACACCCCCTCAAGCTAAAGCATATGTATCAACTATGCTCAGCTTGTCTCTACACTTCTCAAACATAGGGCGAGATAACGGCTTAGTAAACATAACTGCAGTCTAATCTGAATAAGCAAGGCAAGTAATATACAATAACCCCTACTGGATAAGACTCCTGGTAAAATGGCAATCCACCTCCACATGCTTAGTTGTCTCATGGAACATGGGATTGCTTGTTATATAGGTTGCAGCCTTGTTATCACAATACATTTCCATAGGCTCATCATCTATATCATGCAAGTCATGCAACAATGATCGTAGCCAGATCATCTTCGCTACTGGATGTGCCATGGTGTGGTATTCTGATTCAACACTCGAACGTAACACCACACTTTGTTTCTTACTCCTCTAGGTCACAAGATTTCCTGCTACAAATGTATAGAAACCTATAATAGATTCTTATCCCCAATATTACCACCATAGTCAGCGTCAGAATAAGCAACAACATTCATAGGAGCTCTCTTTTAGAACAAAAGACCATGACCTGGACACTCCTTGATATATCTCAACACTTGCATCACTGCTTGTCAATGATTAGTAGTAGGTTTGTCTAAGAATTGACTTTACCTACTGCAAGACTAATATCCAACCTTGTAACGGTCAAATATAACAACCTTCCCACTAGTTGTCTATAGGCCTTCTTATCAATTAGTTTTGTTGTGCCATCAAATAAGTAAGCCTTTGAATCCATAGGGATATTAGCACCCTTGGACCTAAACATGCCTGCCTCATGGAGAATGTCTGGAGTATATTTTCTCTGAGACATAACAATACCCTTCTTACTCGTAGCAATCTTAATGCCAAGAAAATATCTAAGCCTCCCAAGGTCTTTCATGACAAACTAGCAAGCTAAGTACTCATTCACCTGAGAAATACCAACTGCATCATCACATGTGAGTATTAGGTCATCCACATAAACAAGTAAAGTCACAATACCACCATTAATCTTCCTCACAAACAGGGAATGTTCAAAAGATGACCTCTGCAACCCAACCACAATCAAGGCCTCTGACAGGCGTTGAAACCAGGCTCAGGGACTTTGGTTAAGGTCATAAATGGCCTCCATAAGCCTACAAACACACTCCCCCTAAGCCTCAAAACCATGAGGCTGCTGCATGTATATCTCCTCCTGAAGATCCCCATATAAGAATGCATTCTTAACATCCAGTTGGTGTAATGACCATTCGTAGTGTGCTGTCACAGAAACAAGTATGTAAACAATGGAGAGGCGAGCAATCAGCGAGAAAGTGTCAAAGAAATATACCTCATAGGTTTGGATGAATCCTTTGGCTACATGATGAGCCTTATACCGAGAAATAGACAAATTTGGGTTGTATTTCAAGGCAAAGAACCATTTAACACCAACAAGGTGCGTACCAGAGAGTAATGGAGTGAGCTCCCAAGTGCTCCTGTCAAGGAGAGCAAACATCTTCTCCATAACCAACTTCCAGTGAGGATCAAGTAAAGCCTGTTGGCATGAAGTATGAAGCTCCGAGCTAGAAACTGCAGCAGTAAATACATGAAACTCAGTACTTAGAGTATCAATGGAGATTGCATGCCCTACAACACGATACTGAGCACAGGAATGGAGAGCTTTCCGAATGGCAATAGGCACATCATCATCAATATCCATGGGCACCTGACCTGAGAAAACATCAACAGGAGAAATACTATCAAATGGCTCAACATATACCTAAATGGAGGAGGATGATGGTGGTTCAGTAGTCACTGGAGGGGGGGTATGTGTATGCTTCTCTCTATAACTGACAGGTAGTTGATATGTAGTGCCTTTAAATGTCTTCTCATTTGGTGATACTACTCTGAATGGACTCATAGGCTGCTCTGAGGAGATAACAGCTTTGCTACTACTGGCAAAGTCATCCATAGATACTGGAGGCACAGGCATAGGCACAACAGTCTCTACATCCCATAACTGATATCCCGATGTGGAGAAAAAGGAATAGACTCATGAAATGTGACGTCCGCACTAATATAGTGTTCTCTAGAGATGGGATCAAAATATCTATATCCTTTCTAAGTGCAACAGTAGCCAAGAAACACACTTGGCTCCTCAAGGGGCAAGCTTATCCCGATCAAGTTCAAGCAAGTGGACAAAAGCTACACAACTAAATGTCTTAGGAGGCATAAGAAACAATTTCGCATCAAGGTACAACATGGCTCATGGCACCTGCTCGTGGCTAACAGATGAAGGAAGCCTATTAATAAGGTAGCAGGCTGTAAATATTGCATCTTCCCAGTATGTGGTACACTATTCTAAATGAGTAAAGCCCGAGCTATATCCAAAATATGCCTATGTTTTCGTTCTGCAACCCCACTCTGTTGTGATGTGTGGGGGCAGGAGGTCTGATGTACAATGCCCAGAGAGTTGTAAAACCCCTCCAACTGCTTGGTGCAAAACTCTAAGGCATTGTCAGTTCTAATAGTTTTAATGCAGACCCCAAACTGATTCTTCACAAGAGCCACAAAATGTTGAATACTGACACCAACATCAAATTTATTATGCATCAAAAATAGCCATGAAAGGTGAGAAAATCATTTACTAGAATCAAATAATAACGATGTCCTTGTCTATTTACCACACGGCTAGGGCCCCAAACATCACAATATATCAAGTCAAAACAAGCAGAGCCACTAGGATGCATGGAAACTAGAAAACTAGATATGTGGTGCTTCCCTAACTAGCAGGCATCATACTGAATCTTCATAGTTGGTGACAGATGTGGAAAGAGCTAGCGTAGCTTGTCCAGAGACGGATGGCTTAGTCGTCTATGCCACTACAAGACACTCCCAGCAGGAATCATTTGACAGGCTACTGCAACTAGACTCTGCACTAGCCGGTAAACACCCCCTCGTCATTTCTACCACCAATCGTCCTCTCCGTCATGCGGTCCTAAAAAGTACATCCAACGACATAAAAAATGAAATGGTAATTCAATGGCTTTGTAATAGTGCTAATAGACAGCAACTGCATAACCATATCAAGAACATAATAAACATTTAACAGGTGTAGAGTGGGAGAAACTAACACCCCTCATTTTCCAGAAATGGGGCCTTACCTATCATCTGCAAGCTAGATTGAGCGTCCTGGTGGAACCTCCTGTATACCTCTAAAGCACGGGGATTCCCAGACAAATGATCTAAAGCACCTAAATCTATCAACAAAGTATTACTCATACCTGAAGCTAATGCATAAGCTGTTGTGCCTGAAGACTGTGACTAATCATGAGTCAACTATGCCAGACGTACCACTACATAATCTGTATCTTCAAGAGTAAGGGGCTCAGTATAAGTCACAAGAGCAGGTGTCACAGTAGCTAGGTTGGCCAGGCCTTCCAAGCTTGTTCCAGCACTTGGTCTCAACATGGCCAATCCTCCCACAATAGGAGCATGTCGGCTTGCCACGTGTACCATCGCCACGTCCTCTGCCTTTACGATGGAAGAATCTACCCCGACCACCATGAGTACTAACAACTGCATGGGCAAAAGATGTACTGGTGGAAATTGTATCATGAGTAGACTGAACCTACAACCTGCTTAGCCTCCTGTAAATCTCCTTAATAGGAGGAAGCTCAGAGAGAGTAAGAATCCGAGACTGAGCGGCAGAATAATCATCACTGTGCCCTGCAAGAAACGTATCAGCCAAGAACTCCTTGCTGTGATCCTTGCAAGTAGTAGATGTACACATTGGCCTGTAAGCATTATATTTTAACAATCCCTTCACAGTAGAATAATACTGTGGCAGACTCATTGACTCCTGCTTGAGATAGCATAGATCATAGTGTATCTGAAATACTTGAGTTGAATTCAACTCATGTGAATAAGCCACCTTCAGGCCATCCAACATCTCTTTGGCCGAAGTGTAATACATAATTTCATCTCCAATATGAGGAATGACATTATTCAAGATCCAAGCCCTCACCGTAGCATCATCTCTATTCCAGGTTGCATATTTCCCTATTTTCTGCTCTGGTGGTGCTTCCATAAGCACATGTTTCTTCTCATGATCTTCCACAGTAACAAGGAAGGTTTGAGACCAACGGGGGTAATTGGTCTCATCCAATTTCGTAATTGGAGCAAAAAACGGGCTTTTGTACAGTCCACTTTCTACATCCTGTCTTGAAGACACTTTAGATTCTGTTGATGAAGTGATGCTAACTCCAAACACAGAAAAATCACAAACTGTAGATTTGAATTTCAGTATCAAACACCAATATCCAGGGAATACACATCCTGTAATCCACACACAATATCACCAATACTTCACAAGGGAATACACACCCAAAGAATCATCCAACAAGGAGAATACATACTCCAAAAATCATCAACAAGGGGAATACACACCCCAAAATCAAACCACAAGTCTGAAAAAGATCATACCATAGTTCGGTATTGCACCACTACACTGGTAGGAAGGTTCTTGATCTAGAACTCCATCACCAAGGCACCAAGAACCTTCCTAGAAACTACTGGAGAGAGACTTACGACCTACTACCCTCTCCCTACTGCTGGAAACGACTCGGAAGAGAGAAGACAGTGGCGTCAAGAGGTTGGAGACTCCCCCAGCGGCTTGCTGCCCTACTGCTGCAGCGCTAGGTGGTGGCATAGCTACTGCTGCAACGACAGCAGCGCTGCTGCTGTTGCGGCAGTCGGCGCTGTCGTCGATGGCTGCAGTGGTGACAGTGACAACGATGGAGAGATTTGAGGTAAGGTTAGGGTTTTTCTTGGTGGAGTCCCCAACTTGGTTTTGATACCAAGTTAAAGAAAATAAGTCTTCTTATTTTCCTAAACCAATCCTACACCTCTTTATATAGAGAGAGGTGAGAAAAATTATAACAAGAGTCCAATGAAATAAAAACATAATTAAATGACCCTTAAGACATAACGTAACAAATGATTTTTATTTTAGCCTCAAATTGAGTCCTAATTTTTGCTAAGAAAGCTCTAATCATATTGTTGATTTGACAGAAAGATCTAAGTAAGATGAGAGAAATCATCCACCACTACCAAATAAAATCTCTCTTCCATTCTATCTAGAGTGGGTCTGTAGATGTCCAAATGAAGTAATTGGAACATCACTTCAGAACTCCAATGTTGGCTCCTTGGAAATGCACTTCTATGTTGTTTTCCAAGTTGGCATGCCTCGCATTGGAATGTGATTGTCGGTGGAATCTGTGGTCTTTAGCATCTTTTGAAGCTTAGGTAGAGGGATATGGCCAAATCAGAGGTACCACATGTAGCTAAAGGCAAGTCCTAAAGGAAGAGAGACATGACCTGCATAAGGAGATTGCAGCAAGCGATCAACACCGTTGCCCTTACAACCACACCCAATAATGTATCCAATTAGAACATCTTCGAATGTAAGGGATATAACATCAAATACTGCTTTGCAATTCAACTCCTTTGTGGTCCAACTAACAGAAAGTAGATTCAAAGGAAAATCTAGAACTAGTCGGACATTATCCAACTTCATGTAAAAGCCCACATGAACCTCCCCTTGACTAGCAATGGGGGAATACGGCCCATCAGCTACCATTATAGTCCTGCCTGATGGGACCTATCTGTGTGGAGAATTGGCTTGCATTGCCGCATATGTAGCTAGATACACCTAAGCCAATTAGCCAGTTTGCTTCCTCTACGTGAGCCTAGAATGCACTTCTTGCCTGAGATGTACCATACAAACAGAGTCTTTGGAATAGCATCTCATACTTGCTCCTAGGAAGAGTAACCATCTCACTATGCTCAATCCAGAATGCCATCTAACCCCATGAGATCAGCAAATACCTCCAAATATATATATATCTCCTAAAGGCCACATAGAGCCATCAACAAACCATTATTCATGAAACAATCAAATTTGGATGCTACCACAGACACACATCTGACAACATAACATCTTAATTAGACCAAAACTTCCAATAATAGGGTTTCCAATACCTCCACATAGGCAAAAAAATGGTAGATCACTTTCAGCTAGCCTAAAGTGTCACCAGTGGCCCTAAAGCTGCTCTCCAGCATCCCCTTCCAACAACCCATTGACCACCCATTCACCAGTGCCAGTCCTCCTCCAGGCAACCACTTTGGTGGTGGCCCTATGGGAGATCACCCTACTATAATAGTGCGAAATCCTAAAAACTTCGCACAAGTCCTGTAACACTCAGTGTTAGTGTAGCTTGTCAGTGCGTGGTTGCACTTTGGTGAGTCAGCGATGATATAGGTAGAAGGAGATGGCCAACGGTGGGTAGGCAATGCCCTAGAAGGAAGAGTCACACATGTGGAGGTCCCCGTTTGATCTTGGCGATGCCGCTAGGACCTTCGGGGGGTCTGCTGGCGTTGCGAAGCCCCTCCTAAGGCAAGCTCGAGACGAGAAGAGGAAGAATCTGGCTGGTTGTGGCGCTAAGTGGTCATCTCGAGTCACGAGTGAGGCTACTAGCCAACCTAATGGTTCGTGGTGGTTGCTAATGGGTCTCTCCTAAAGGTTAGGGTTAGATTTTTTTTGTGTGGAAGAAGAAAGGAGGTATGGGAATTGAGGTGGGTACCAAACACCGACCTAGGACCATTACTCTAATACCAAGTTGAGAGAAATGAGCATTCTATTCTATCCATATCCCTACACCCCAATATAGACAAATGTGGGAAAAGTACAAGGTAGTCCATACCAAAAAAACAGCATAGAAGAAGACACAAGCCACACACACTCATGTTACATAACTAAACAAAGATTTATAAATGGAGGAGAAATGTCCCCTTTAATTTTGACCTCATTTTAATGGCCATAGATTAATCAAGGAGATCATACAATTAATATCTTACAGAATTCCTCTCTACTCCTAAAAAAAAGTCAATCAACATATTGGAACAAAGGGAAGAAATCCTTACTATACAACATGACAGGGAACCATGCTTAAGTCGTGAAAAATGTGGAAGACTCCATGCTAGGTGAAAATTAGGCAACTACATGCAGTTGTTTGACCTTATTAAGGGCAAAGGCTACGTTCAGAACTTAGGCTCAAGAAACTTTCAAGCACTGAAGTGCTAACAACCTAGTGATTTTTGGTAACTCATAGTAACTAATTTGGGTGCCATAAGCCCTCAAGTGGCCTTAATGCCAACCTATAAAGGTGAGTAGTGTTGTGTTGCATTGCTTTCGAAGTTTGAGAAAGAGCAACCAACATAAGCAACAATGGGTTTTAGGCCCCCGTGCTATGAGCAACAAGACGATTCAGGTAGAGCAGTTGATGTATTGAGCACAAAAGCCCAGGGTTATATCCTCCCAACACCATGTAGGAGACATTGAAGTGAAAATTATTGATGAATGTGCTCCAATATATTGAGTACTCGTAGTACATAAGGAGTAGGAGTACGTAAAAGAGGAAACAAAGAAGGAAACCCATGAAGAGTAAATAAATAGTATTGTAGGGGATGTAGGTCCAGTTCCCCTAAATTCTCTCCTATATAATAGTATTCTAAAAATCGAAAAAAATTGAGCATTTATTCTTGTTAGAGTTATGTTGTAAAGGGGTGTTTATGTTAGTTATTTTTCCTCCTATGAACCTCCTATGTATATTTCCCAAGGGTCTCTCTCTATATAAAGAGTCCTAGGGTTATGGAACAAGATAAGTTGCTCATTTTTCCTAACATATCATCAGAGCAACGATCCTAGACTGGTGTTCGGGTAACCTACCAAACCTTAGCCTCCTCACCCTTCCACCAAAACCTATCTTCCTCTAATCAAGGGCATCGCTGGCCCCTTGTCTCACCACCACCAGCCATAACAGTGCTGGAGCTTGCCCTAGCGTCACCACAAGGGTTGATACTGGCATCCTCAAGCAGTACTAAGGCCCACCGTGACCCTTTTAGGGCTCTATGCTGCCACATGGGGTCTTTCTTACCCCTGTGCCACTAGTTCAGGCTCGGTAGCAGCCTTCTCGAGGGGGCCAGTGCCATCATGTAGGGCTGTCTTGCCCCGCCACCGGTGGTTGCCTTCCTTTACCCCTATGCAATAGCATAAAGGTGATTAGCTAGAAGGAACGATTCTATTGTCCTCCTTGGTTTGGTCATTATTGGCATGTAGGAAGGAGAGGCGATCACTACTAAGGCCTTCTCTTTGGCTTGGAGGCGATTACTACGCCCGCAACAACACGATCATTAACTTAGGTCGTGGTTTGCACGCTTCCATGGCCTGAGAAGTTGATTTAGTGCTGAAATCGATGCTACAATACTGATTTCAGATCTAAGATAGTATTTTTTCTTTTGGTGACTCTGTTGGCCCCAACATGGCTTTGCCTGGACCTTCATCTTCTGATATCAAGCCGATGTCTACCTCAGCCTCTCTGATGCTGTAGGGCACTACCATGAAGCTCAATGGTGCCCAAAATTATCTTCTATGGTCTCAGGCATTTAAGAGATTTGTTGGTGACAAGAAAAGACTTCACATTCTTACCCGAGAATCTCTAGATGTTCGAAGTGTTGACTTTGAAAAATGGGAGTAGGATAACTATCTCATGATCAACTGACTTATGAACAGTGTAGAACCTCATATTGTTGCTAATCTACCCTATAAGAACACTGCCAAGGAGATCTGGGAGAGTCCTAGAAATCCAATCATACATGCCTCTCTGACATCTATCATTGCATATGGTCTTCCACACAGGGAGATCGGGCACTGATAGACTACTATACTGAGATGGTGGGGCTCTTTGAGGATCTCAATGTTTTCTAGCCATCATGCTGTAATACTTAGACGATTTAAAGGAAAACTTGGCAAGTTTACCAGTTTCTTGATTTCCTTAACCCCCGATTCTTGGCCACTAAGGAGCAAATTTTGGCATTGGATGAGATTCTTAATATGGAGGCAGTGTACGGATGGCTCTAGAAGATATCCACCGACTCTAGTCTTCCAATGCTATCTACTGCTACATCCCAGGTGCCTATCGCTAAGACAACTACCTTTGCAGTCTCTAGAGGTCAAGGTGGTGAATGCACATATGGTGATGGTTAGGGTTGTGGACAAGGACATGTCTATGGTCCCTGCATCCATTGCCAAAGGACTAACCACTCGTTAGAGAAGTGCTAGGTCAAATTTGGCTATCCTCAACATATTATTACTACAGTTACGGTTCAGGGGGAGATCACCCGTGCTCCCACTCCTAAATAGCCTCCTACTCCAGCTTCACGTACCTTTACAGTAGATGACTACACCTGCTTGATGATGCTCCTGAGACAGACTGCTCCTCTAGACACGACCAAGCTACTACCAGAAGTTCCACCAACCTGGCTACTACTTCTTCCTCCTCGACTTAGGTGGTTAATTCAGGTGCTTCTAATCACCTCACAGGTAAGGAGGATAGTCTCATATCTGTACACACGGTGCCTATTGTTACCTCGATCCATCTAGCCAACAGATCGTATTCCCCTGTTACTACCATAAGGGACATTCATTTCTCTAACAAGCTCAATTTGTCAGATGCTTACTGTGAATTTCCATTGAGTTTACTTTATGCTATAGAATTTGTAAGGAACTTAATTGCTGTGTGATTTTTTATGAGCATTTTGTGGGGATTGGTAGGGGGATTGAACATGATAGGCTCTACTACATTGATACTCCTCACTTGTTTGTTGGTGCGGCATCTCTTTCTACTGACCCAATTACATGGCATCATCGTCGGGGACATCGTTTTACCTCGTGGCTACAGAAGATGTTCCCTGAATCTTTTATGCTTGTCACCTTAGCAAGCATTGTCATGTTTCTTTTCCACGTAGACAATAACATATGTTCTATTGCTTTTGAGTTGATTCATTGTGATATCTAGGGTCCCTGTTGAATGAATCATCAGGGTATTTACCGGTATTTTGTTGTTTTCGTTGACAATTTTAGTTGGTTGTCATGGACCTTTTTAATGAAAGATTTAAGATTGTTTTTGTTATTCAAAAATTCTTTCATGAAGTTCAAAATTTTTATTCCACGTGTTTCAAGATTTGTTGCAATAATAATGCATTAGAATTTGTGCAAACCAATGTGAATAATTTTCTCATTACCAATGGTACTCTACATTAGACATCATGTGCTTACACTTCACAACGGAATGGAATTGCCGAGCAAAAATTACACCATCTTTTTGATGTTGCCAAAACTATTATATTTGCCATGAATGTTCCTAAAAGTTTTTAGGGGGTGTCATTCTAATTGCTACCTACTTGATTAATCGTTTCTATCACCAATACTTGGTGGGGACACGCCCTTGTGTCTCTTGCAGCCCGACTCTACTATGTTTGCATTACCACTGCATATATTTGGATGCACGTGCTTTATCCACTTGTTTGGAATCTTTGAGAAATTATCATCTCGGTCTGTGACATGTGTTTCTAGATTATTCTAGAACCCAGAAGGGGTATAGGTTCTTTGACCCTATTAGGAAATGCTAATATGTCTCTGTTAGTGTTTCTTTTCTTGAGAGAGTTCCTCATTTCTATGATAAAGGCTCCTCGGCTGAGTAGTTTTCACATACATATGCATGTCGTCAGCATGCTTGACTGTCTCTCCCCTTGCCTACTATGTACGTTGAGGATATTGCTTCCCCTCCAACATCAAATTCAAGGGCTCCACCAAAAGGGTCAGATGACCTGCCTATTGCTCTCAAAAAAGCGATAAGAACTTACACTTTACATCCTATGTCTAATTATACTACTATTGAACATTTGAGTCCAACTTTGTAGCAATTCTCTATAGCTTTTTCTTGTATGGCGGTTCCTAGACATCATCATGAGGCATTACAGGATCTTGGGTGGCACTTGGCTATAGAGGAGGAGATGGCGACCTTGATCTCCCGAGGCACGTGGGAACTAGCAGACCTTCCTACAGGGGCCCAGGTTGTTTAACTGCAGATGAGTGTACACTATCAAGTATCATTCGAATGAGACTATTGAGCGACTAAAAGCTAGACTAATAGCCAAGGGCTACCCCCAGACATACGGAGTGGACTACTTCAACACGTTCTCTCCAGTGGCATGTCTCAACTCTATCAGAGTCATCTTATCGCTGGTTGTAAACAAGGATTGGCCATTGTACCAGCTAGATGTAAAGAATGTCTTCCTGTATGGTGATTTATAGGAAGAGGTATACATGGCTCAACCACCTGACTTTATGGTTGGGGGGGGGTGGGGGCTGTAAGCAATTTTTGGCCTTAAGCAAATTCACGAGCCAGGTTTGAAAGGCTCAATTCTGCAGTTCAACAGATCGATTTCAACAGATCTACTTTAGATTACTTTGTCTTTGTGCGGTGCAGAGAGTCTGGGATGGTCGTACTTGTAGTGTATGCTAATGATATGGTCCTTACTGGGAATGATGGTCAAGGGATACAGGAGTCAAAGAAATTCTTGCACCAAAGATTTGGGAAAGCTACGATACTTGAGAATTGAAGTGGCTAAGAATTCCAGGGGGATGACTTTGTCTTAGAGGAAGTATGTGTTGCAGCTTCTTAGGGAGACAGGACTACTTGGAGCAAAATCGTCTCTCATTCCAGCTGATCCACTATAGAGGCTTAAAGAGGAAGATGATCGGCTATTTGAAGACAAAGAGAGATACAAGAGTGTTGTTGGCAAGCTTCTATATGTCACTGTTACCAAACTAGATATAAGCTTTGCTTTAAATAAGGCAAGCCAGTTTATGAAAAATCCCAAATATAGTCATTGGCATGCTATGTGTCTCAATATCACGCATTTGAAAGGGAGTCCAAGCAAAGGACTCTATATGAAAAATAATTGACATATACATCTCTATGCTTATTATGATGCTGACTATGTGAGCAATTTGAAGGATAAGAGAGGATACACCACCTTTTTGGGTGGAAATTTAGTAACATGGAAAAGTAAGAAACAAAATGTAGTGTCCAGATCTAGTGCCGAGCGGAATATACAGCAATGGCTCACACAACCTGTTGGATTCTGTGGCTAGTTCATTTTCTTGAAGGCCTAGGTGTGCAAGTCAAGACTCCAATGCCTATGTTCTGTAATAATAGGTCCGGTACATTACTGGATGGTTTCTAGTGATTAGTAACCGTCCTTTTTTCTCTTAAAAAAAAAAAGGTCTGCTACATTCATTGCATCCAACCCAATCGCCCACGAGTACACGAGACATTGAAGTGGACTACCACTTCTACTGAGATATTATGTCTAATGGAAAGATATGTACTCTTTCCACTACTTTTGAGTAGCAGGTTGCCGACATATTCACCAAGGTCCTTCCTCACAAACGTCATGAATTTTTGTGTTGCAACCTTGGCATGTTAGACATATATTCTCCAATTTCAGGGGGAGTGTTAGAGTGATATTGTAGAGGGGTGTTTATGCTATTAATTTTTCCACCTATGGCCTAGTGTATATTTTTCACAAGGTTGCCTCCCTATATAAAGAACCGTATGATTATGGAATAAGATAAGTTGCTCATTTTTCCTAATAATTCTAAAATTGAAAAAAATTGAGCATTTACAGCTATTCATATGTTACCATTTTCTTCCAGCTATTCCCTAAAAATTCATTTACGGCTACAGCATTCTGAGCATACATCAGTGGTGAAGCCCAATAACCCCAGATCCACGAGTCTCCAATATTTTCTGCAATCAAAATCAGTAACAGATATTACTGAAAAGAAAGGGTAGACCCAAATAAAACCAACAAACTGATGAAGTTTGACAGATGCACGCACTTCGTGATACTATAACGCCACCAAGCACAATAAGCACAATATATGAGAGTCCAGCAAATAAATTTGCAATATCAGCATCTCTACCCAAAGCAGCAAGAAAGCGGTATAGTCCAAAAGAAACTTGGCTAACTAAAATGAATATGAGACACTGACCAAACATTCTGCAGTTAGAACAACATAATGTAAATAATACAGAAACAATTAATCATCTCAAAGTTTGAATCAACACAAGATTCTGCGTAGATATTACCTTCCAATGTTTGGATCAAAGCCCATTACATAGTAAGTTACAGTGGTCCACAAAGCAGACTCTACAATAGAGATTGGAATTTTGAGGATCCATGCTGGAATAGCATATGCCCATCCAGGATAGAACTGCAGATCTCTTTGCTTATAGAACACAGTAAGCCTCTCAAGGGTCATTGCAAGATCAGAAACTCCATTGAATAAATGACCAAGAACTCCATAGAATAACGCTCCTAAATAAACTCCAGCATCCTCAATTGTATTGTGGTTCATTTTTACACGTAAAAACACCGTCATTGCAACTAGTCCAGTAAAAAGATGCTGCAAAGAAAAGGGAACTTATGATTATTTGGTGATACTGTTATAAACACAAATTGACATATTTCTTTACACATAATTGAGTAGAACATTTTCTGACTTTTTTTCTTTTTGTATTGGAATCTTAATCTGCTTTTTCTTGGTCTTGTTAAAGGAGTGAAAATTTGTCATACCATATGCTTATAGATGCTTGTTCAGCACACCGCATTTATTTCTCTACATTGAAACCATTCAAAATTTGAATTATGACTAAACTGATATTTCCATAGTTCATAAAAAAGGAATTCACAATAAATGATGAGGAATATAAAACTGTTGGGTTGTACATGGGTAAATAGACCTTAGGTATGGGTCCATTTACTTTTAGATAACTATATATTGTGCTCATACCCCAATGTTTCCCTTGGTTTTAATAAAGAAAACCCTAGATGCTATTGGGTGCTAGGAATCATGTGCCCTTGTGGTTTTCCCATTTTACTGTGGAGGGCTTTCCATATAAAATGGGTCTTCTGTGCAATTGTTCTTTTCCTTGTGGTGCTCATTTTCTAAATGATATTAAAGCCACCTACAATCTTTTTTTTCCTTTTTTTTCCTTTTGTCAAAATCTTCCATGCATATAGCATGCGCTAAGGATTTCTAAAACAAGTGTTGTGCATCAAGAGCCTTCTTCAGTGCATTGAGGCTCTCCACATACACCAGCCAAGAAATTAGCATTAGGAAGCAAAAGCATTGAGCTGATGCTAATCCCAATGGCAGAGCACAGTATTGGACAAGCTAGCAGATTGAAACAACTCTCTTCTGCAAACCCAATCCTCCTTGCTCCATGCCCATCTTGCTCAATACTGGTATCTATAAACAGGCAATAGTTTTTCAGCAGAGCTTCTGTGTGATACTGCAATCACAACGAGCATAATGGGGACAACATTATTGCTGTCAAGCCCTGGTGACTCTGAACTCTAAAAGGTGCAAGTAATCCAGAGACTAATCAGGAAAAAAGTGGGAACTATTCTTTTATTTCTAAATCCTATTAACAGTTTTCTCCATATATAGAGTCGTGCTGAATTTCCAGGAATGGGTGTTTCGATCACACACACTTGTATCATATTTAGAAGTAGATTAGCATTTTATAGTTCCACCTCTAAGACAGATTCCTTGGATTGCTTATTGGTTCATAAACCTGATGCAAAATCTGAATAGTACGATAGGATTGCCAATGGCATAATTTCAAGGATGCATACTTAGTCAAAGCGTAAACACAGTTATCTTCTTCATAGAGAGCCTACTGAAAAATAAAAGTTTGTTTCATGAAAAGGACATTGCATAACTTCAAAACTAGAAAGACAAGTATAAACATGAATACCATAATAAACATGAGAATATATACAGAAGAGTTCCTTCTCATCAGCAAAAATTCCCTGGACAGGCATGCTTTTAGCATTTCAAGCTTCTTGGCACCATACTTTTTAGTAGTCAGTGCAGATGGATGACTCTTATTCTTGTCAAATGGTGTATCAAGTTCATCCTTCAATGTCTGGCCAACATGAAATAACTGGAATGCATCTGCAAATTCCTTTACAGAGATAAAGCGATATGGCACTTCTGTTTTTGCCCAATACTGTTCCTGGTCCTTTTTTGAGGTAACCTGTCATGGGAAAAGAATAAGTCTGGTTTACGCTAGAAAAATGAAGGATACTCCAAGGATCATTAGAACTGCTTATGGTATCCAAATGAAGTTTCAGCTTACTTCCTGCAAAAAATCTGCAACGCCTTTCCTCTCAGGGCATTTAAATCCCATACTTTTGAAGAACTGAACAACATTTTCTCGTGGACCCTGATACACAATTTGGCCCTCTGAAAGGAGAATGATATCATCAAAAAGTTCATATGTCTCTGGAGCTGGTTGAAGCAAGGAAATTAGTGCTGTGCCATTAAGTACGTGAATAGATTGTCGGAGAGCTCTAATAATTCGATAGGTTGTAGAACTATCAAGACCATTAGATATTTCATCCATAAACAAAGCCTTCGCAGGTCCAACAAGCATCTCTCCTATGGTAGGAAAAAGTACAATATGAATAACACAAGACTCAAATATGATTTGCTAACTAGCTATTTTCTTTGCTTATTTCTACCAGTGGTAAGACGCTTTCTTTCTCCTCCTGAGATGCCTCTTGTCATTTGGTCTCCAACCATCATGTCTGCACAAATTTCTAGCCCCAAAATCTGCAGGTTCAAAGGCAATAAAAAGTATAGAAAGAGACATCAGTTTAATGCCTCCCAGGCATTCTTCCTAAGCAACAAACCATGCAAATTTTGAAGTTCAACCAAAACTAGTCTCAGGAAAATGCCAGGCCATGAAGTGGATTAGTTTGAATTCAAGCAATAGATGGAAAATGAGCTAACAGAGAACAGCAAGAGCAAGATTGACCAAGATTACAGGCATCAATAAATAGAAACTGTAGAGATTTCTAGGTGGGCGCAAACGGAGCGTGGAGGCTTTTGAGCGTGGAGAGATCCAGAAATCTCACGCACAGTATTGGAATGTGTGTATAAGACGTCTGGAACAACCACCAAACATCTGATCTGGGTGATCAGTGAATCTGTTGAGAAGGTAGCGGACTGGATGAAGGAGTGATTGCTCCTTGTTAACCGGCTGGAGGCCTGTTTGGCCTTGGTGGTTCACGGTGGAGAGAGAAGTAGAGAGAGGAGAGGAGCTTTGATGGTAGAAAATATTGTTGTATTATTACTCAACTCAAAATAGTTGGAAAGACTCTCTTTATATAGAGAGTACATATTCCTACTTCCAAAACTAGACTTAACTAATTAAATCTAATCAAATCTTCTAGATTTGGAACAACCAAATCTTTGCAAATCTCCATAAAACAAATAAACTAAATAAGGCAAATTGCTAATTAAGAAACCAACTCCTACTTTTGGTCCTATAGACCAAAACCGGTGGCCCAAGTGACCCTCTAGATAACTGCCATGTGGCATGATGGCTGCCACATGGCATGTGCCACATGGCACTTCGCCGAATCCCAACAAAAACTATCTTGGCATTAAATGATAAAGAAGGAATACGTTCCTATCTAGACACAAACTTAAAATTTATGTTTATTACACGTAATAACAATGACATTTCCATGTGCAAATAAACTAAGCCTTTTTTTTCGAAAAGTAGATAAACTAAGCCAATGACAAAACAACTGGAATATAAGTAATGGTTACAAAAGTGTATTTTCCTTCTTGGCAGTACATACCTTGAGGATGTAGTCAACTACAAGATCAGCTTGTCCGTTTAATGCTGCAGCCTGAAAGGGAACGGAAGTGGGAGAAAAAAATCACTAAAACTTGTAACTGGCTGCTCATGAGACTAGGTACTGCTATGATCATCTAACATTAAGCCTAGATCAGCAAACAACTTAATGTTTTTGCAACAGAAGTCGTTCAAGAAATTGAGCATAAATAATAGTTTCTAATTACTCCCCACATCAAATTGCATATTTTGGTAGCTGATATCTCGGATGAAAGGATACTCTCAGTTCTGACCTTCATAAAAAGATCAACATCTGGATCAGGCTTAATGTTTGCTGCCTTCTCTCTTTTAGCAAGCTCCATCAACATCTCTAAGAATATAGAAAGAATAGCAGATTCAATAAATATAAATATTAACTGGAATCTCTTATTCAGGAGAGAAATTGAATGGCAACTTTGTATTTACAACGTACCGTAGCAGCTTCCACTTCCCTGGCAGATAGCAGAGAAAGCCAAGGTCTCTCTGACGGTCATCTGTCCCATATGAACATCAGTCTGACTGATATAGGCGGAGGATTTTTGCGGGACAAACTCACTCATCTCATGTCCATTATAAGTCACTCTTCCAGAAACCTGATTAATCAACAATCATTCAGCTTCTTCAAACACGAGAATATGCCAAGAATGGGGATAGGTTTCCTCAATGCTAACTGATTATTGACAACTGAAATGCGCTAGCCTAGAGTATCTGTATGTAGTTGGAAACATAACTTCCTGAAGACTATTCATTCATAAGAATCTCAAATCTCAAAACATAGTAGAACAAAGTGAATTTTGTATTCTTATTTTGAACATTGAATTTAACTGTTTATTAATTCTGATTCTTCGTAGACTTACAAGGCACAAAAGGCAAACTAAAAGTGTCTTAATTAAAGCAACAATTTTACCTCCACTCATAAGTATAATCCACAAAAGGGTTATCCCTTTTTCTCCATGAGGGAGGTAGGTAGGGAAGGTGGGGGGTAGTCCATTTTAGGTACAAAATGAAGCCCCCAACATTTGTTTTCTGAAATCAGACCCAGCTGATAAATTTTTAGATTAAAAGATGATATTAATCTTGAGAACAAAATTTGATATCCTTATTTTCAGCTAAATTCAGAACAAAATATCACACCTAGCTTACAGCCCTAGCTGAGGAAATTCTAAGCTAGGCATGAAAATTGAAATGTAATAACCAACCACATCTTGAACTTCAATTTAACATATAATCAAACTTGCATGCTGCATAAGATGCCAGAAAAGCAGTTAAAGAATGCGGCACTGAATAACAGAAACAATGTACAACCAATGAGTCATTTTCTTACATTGAGCATAGATGGAAGAAGGGAGAAAAGACCGAAGCATCTAGACATCTTTGAATTTTTGATCTCCATGAAATGTAAACAGAATTTCAACTAATGCGAAAGGCAGCGAGGTAGTTGACTTCATAACTGGATATGTTACTAATATCCTACATGGAAGGTATTGTTCGGCCATGAAAACAACAAGAGAATGCAACTTTTACTCATCCCAATGAGATGGTTACAAGGAAAGCAGAAACATGACAAATAACTTATGAGTCTTGGTTTCACACTGCCTTTTTATTTTTATGATTTGCGGCCCCTGTGAAAATAACAGACAGGAGAACAACAAAGAATGTTATTTTTCATCACACAGGGCCACAGTATGTGTAATGTGTATTCTTGAAGGAGCAAGCTTAGGACCAATGCACCAGGCTTTATCAAAGATGATTGCATTGGGATAAAGTAAGGAACGATGATATGATCAGAACCTTCAATGATGAGTCTAGCTTTCCCGAGAGAGCTAAAAGAAATGTGGTTTTGCCTGAGCCTGGTGGACCTAGAAGTAGAGTCATCCTGCACATGTGGCAATGAAACTGCAAGTTAGCGAGGACCAAATTAGAAATAAAGATTATCATATTGACTCCACTACTAGCATCCATTCTTACCTAGAAGGCTTGATTATACCATTCATATTGTGAAGGATGGTTATGGGCCTCTTCCTACTTGGAAGGATGTGAAAAAGGTTTAAGACTTCCTGGAATCATTTCAGACAGACATAATCTTCTCTAAGTCAATCAGCCCGCAAAATGAGCAGCTGATAGAAATTGAAAACTTTATCAAAGCAAACTTATTTCCAGTCACCTCAATCTTGTTGATGAAAGCATTTAAGATAGTAGGAACTTCCCTGCCACCAACATAAACATCTGAACGGACACAAAGGTTCTCATAACGCACTTGGATGGTTGGACTCTCAATCCCCACTCTGAAAGAGGGCAACAAATTAAGGATTAATTTCCAAAATATGCCCATGCCACCACTGCAGCCCATAGCTAAAACAGTTTGTAGAAAATAGGATCGGAATGCTTGCCGTTCCATTCGATTCTTGAGCTTCCACAAGAACTTCTCATTGTCCTCCTCGGCAGCGCCAATCAATCTTTCTAGCAGCATTTTCCTCTCCTCTTGTCCAAGGCCCTCGATGGTGATTTCCTTGATCTCACCGCCCTTCTCCTTGAGTACCCCTCTCCGCAACCGCTCGAACGTGGGCAGCCTCTCAATGGCTGCCCACTTCAGTGCCTCCTCTTCGTCCTCTCTTCGAGAAGAGTGCGATAAGCGATCATCATCTGAAAGCGAAGTGGTACTCCTCCTGAAGCTCTCCCTGAAAACACCGCACTCTTCCATCTCTCCCACGGACTACTGAAAAATATAATCGACTGCACTAAGCAAAAGTTAACCTTAGAGACCTGGCCACAGAGGAGAATATAAGGAGCGGCAACGCTTAAAAGTTAAGACACCTTGGACGATCAACGGGCACCACAATCCAAATTCGAACGACACGCGGCACCACAACCCAACTTCGAACGACACGCGGCACCACAACCCAACTTCGAACGACACGCGGCACCACCATGTGAGCATATAAATAAGTAAATAATTCACATCCATGTATTTGATCACACATGTATATGATAAATAACATGACAACCACACACGAAAATTGAGAAACATAAATGTGGCACTTGAAAATAAGAAAGTCAGAAATGTTATTGAACCAGTGGTTATAGCGTTGAATTCAAATTATTTAATAATTTATTAATTAATTAATCCAAAAATTAAAGAATATTTTTTTTTGTAGAAAAACAATCCAATACTAAATTAATTTCCATCCGAACCTGGGTCATGATGATCATGCATGTATTTTGACCCAAAATCTAAACCTAAGTCTGAATTTAGACTAAGCGTGTCGAGACGAACCCATCAACGCTTATTGGGCACAAATCGGATTAGCGTAGCTCGAAAACAAAGAAATATAGGTTTTGATCAACTCTTATCAACCCTTAGGTAAATATTTCATAAAAGGTGTCACATTTAGAACCATGGGATTCTTTTAGTTGTTAGTTTTTCAATAGTTCCTATTTCGCTGAAATTTAAGTTATATAGTAAAAGTTATGCACGAAATACAATTAACGATGACATAGGTGTCTATAAATCGAAATCGAGTGTTTCAGGGGTCATCTTTGTGTAGATATAGGTTTCAATTCATTTTAGAGGTGTTTGGATCATTTCTAACCCAGTAGTATTCATTAGGGTCGAAACAGGTCAAAACATCTCGTAAAATGTGAAAAGTGCATATTTTTTTGTCAACCCTTGGTCAAATCTTCTCAAAAAGAGATTATATGTGGTATCATTGGATTCCTCTTATCGCAAACTTTCCAATGATACTTGTTTCTCATTAATGCAGCGTGTGCAGCTCAAGTGTGTCAAAAATAAGATGAGTAAGATTGAGGTGGGGTTAAATCTATATCATGAAAGTATTTTCGTTATTTAAGGATCCCACTTTGCCCAAACCCTAATTAGTGGACTCTATAAAGCCAAAATTAGGGTTTTGCATCATTAATCATGACCCCAAGCTGCACACATCTTGAGAAGAAGAGAGAGAGAAGAAAGAAGAGAAGAAGGGAAGGGAGGTCGTGCGCAATGATACTTGCGCAGAGCACATAAGGGGAGCAGTGCCAACACTGCACAAGCGAGTGTAAGGCACGCATGAAGGAGCATGCGCAAGCGTGTGGTGTGCGGATAGGAAAAACATACCACGACGAGGCAGTGCAAGCGTGCAAGGCAACATGCGTGCGCACAAGTAGGTGTAGTGATGATAACGTCATCATCAGCCATATCTAGCTTTAATTAGTCATAATCGATTGATAAATGCTCCTATAAACCGCCAAAGAGCCCTAATTCACTGCATAATCATTCTGAGAGAAATGCATTAAAACAGGGGTAAAACTGCAGTTTTAACAGAATATCCTAATTGCAGAGCAATTACGAGGTTTCCAAGGGGTTAATTAAATGTCAAATGTTCATAAATGTCTAATAAGTAGGTTTATGCAGATAGAAACGAGTTTTCGTACGTTTCGAGAATTAAATGACATCTAAAACCTTAAAAACAGACCCAGAGCTCAAGCTCGCTTATAAGTTTCAGGATAATTGCAAATTGATACAAGTGTGAAGGAGCTCAAGCTTGCGTCCATGGTGATTAGAGGAGCTTGTTGCAAGAGGAGCTTCGCGTGGAGCGAGAACTTAAAGATGAAGAATAGGATAGAAATTCTTTCTGTTTCTTCTATGTATTGTCTTTTTTGTTCTTTGTTTTTTATTTGCTTAAATCATTTGTTAATGAGCCTCAAAGTAACAAACTGTAGTCCTAAGATCACATACTCAACCTTAGGATACTTAGACAAACTCTTAGAGAACTTAGAAAACCAAAGTAGGCATCAGACAGCCTGATCAGACGTCCAATCTAGACATTAGACGTCTAATCTTAGACTTTAAGACATCTGACTGTTTGATCAGACGTCCAAACCACTTAGGCTGGAAATCGACTCTCTGCCTACCAGTTTCAGACGTCCAGCCCTTAGTCCAGACGTCTTTCAAAAGACTGTTGCTTGGCAAATCTATCGTTGAGGATTAACCCTTAATATGATTCACATTCACTTTCAGACGTTCGTAGTTCATCCTAGACATCCAATAAATAGACGCTAGGCTAAGATGTGACCCTAATTACTTCTTATCAGATCTTATAGTTATTTGAGCCTTAGAAAATCCATTCCCGCAATGATTTGTGTTTCCAGACATCCAGACATATTGCCAGACATCCGATATGTCGTCTATGAAAATTAACACTAGAATCTTGTTTCGATCCTGACAAAATAGGAAGGAAACCCATTTAGAATTAAATGTCTAATTAGATTCCTAGACATCTTAAAACACTTCTTTAGACGTCCATCTTGATCTAACCCAGTCCAAATCTTCTACCCCTCAAGATCAGACATCCAATCCCTACATCAAACGATGGCCCAAATGCCTGACCATATAAACAGATGTCTGATAACCCTGTCAGAATCATTAATGACCCTGATTTCTGCCTGATTTGCCTTGGGATTATTCCAACGGTTATTGCTCACCAAGATCCTCTAGCCCACACAAGAGAGCACCATATTCGCTGTGCACCCACTCTCCCCGTTGCATACGAGAGAGTCATCGTGCCTTGCGTGGATGACGCACCCGTGTTGCGAAGCCAACACACTTCCATCAAAAGGAAGTCTTCTTTGCCTATAGTAGCTAGTTTTACCTACATAGTTTGTGGCTCTATAGGATTTTTGTTATATTGTTTTTGTTTGGTATTCGCCTTGCAAATTTCCGTCTCCCTCGTGAGACAACATACTCCTCGTGAAGAGGAGGGGTTTAAGGTACGCTACCCTCGTTTAATTAGCGTGGTTGTAAGAGGTTGTACTACCCTCGTTGAAGTAATACGTTAGTAGATTTGATCGACTAGGTTGATCAAGAAATCCTAAGTCGAGAGGCTTAGGTGGTAGTTTTTACCCGGGTTTGTGTTTCCACCTAAAAATTCTTGTGTACTTGTGTGATTGTTAATTTTTGTGAGATCGTTATTTTATTTTTGCATTTTATTTCATATCACGCAAATCTCACCCCTTCGTCAGAACCTACATCAATGACCTGACTGGATATACTTGTGAAGGGTAGAGATTGGCTCAGGAAGTAAGTTAGTCTCTCTTCACCTTATTTTGTTAGGTTGTTTGGCCAATTGGGTAACAAGGTGTCGTGGGTACACATTACTGTTGCAAGTGGTTGGTGTTGTTTTCATACCCTATAGTAGAAATAACAGGTCATGTGTCGGTGCAGGTAGCTACCTACATGCATATCACATAGATCATAGTCACCACTGTAGGTGCATAAGCAATTAGGCACCACATTAGCCTTTAATGATAGTTTTGATGATAGCAAACACCTCAAGTAATTGAGATTAAATTTGGATCTTATGCATAGATATTGTAAGATTGATTTTCAGGTTGAAGCTCTCTTGACGAAATCTGAAGCCAAGAAGAAGGAGGAGATCATTCTCCTTAAGTTTAGGTCTCCTTGTATTATAGGAATTGAGTTATAATTTTATATTCTTTAGAAAGTAAGGAGAACCTCAATCAGATCACATATTAACATAAACATAGGGGGTTCATATGCAATTCTCACAAGAACACCACACATAGCCTAAATAGGTCAAAATATGTCTAACTAAGTCTATAGGTGTAATTGCATGGCCCTAACACTTAGTGACAACCTAAGATACTAGTTTGGACAGCTAGATGGCCTTTTACAGGCCATCTAACATTAGGTATATGGTACCTAACGTTAGATAAAAGCCTGGTGTCATCTAGAAGCTCTAGAAAGTAACAAACTTTGCATTGAACTTTGTACCTAACGTTAGGTAGTTGACCTAACGCTAGATAGGGGTTACCTAACGTTAGTAGGCTATTTTGGGCTAAATTAAACAACTCCAGGAGATAGTGAACTTTACACCTAACTCAGCACCTAACGTTAGACAGCTCACCTAATGTTATATAACTTTTGTCTAATGTTAAGTAAAGTACTTTTTAACCAACTCAATTAACTGTTGGAAAATCAAATTGGGAAGCAATTGAGTTGTTGAATAGGGGTCTTTTGCACACCAAAACTAGTCCAAACACCCCTCTATATATATGAGATGTTTTCCCACTCTTTGGTGGTAAGAGAACACCTTATAACTCACTCTAAAGCGCATTCAAGGCCACATTCAGCTAAAGCATACTTTTGGTATTCTAGGAAGTGATTGTAGCTTTGATTCTCCAACTCCCACTTGCTTAAAGCTTCATCACTTCAACTCCTAGCAGCATCATCTTCTCACAATCACTAAGGGAGTTCTTTTTAGTCTCCTAGATAGCTATGTCATACAATTGATTGCATATCTTTTTTGGGCTATCCATAGGAGATAAATTCTATTTTAATTCAGTTTTATTCCTTTATCTACTTGTAATATGAGGACTCGGGTTGTGGGTTCCTCTCCTTTTGAGCAAGAGGGGTTTGCTCTTGATTGAGAAATCAAGAGGGTTTGTAAAAGGGTTTGGCACCCCACAAGTACCAGTTAGTATTCCGAGTTGGACTCGAGGCAAAATCCTAGATTGGGAGATCTAGGTAGTAGTTTTTACCTGGGGTTGGGTTTCCACTATAAATACTTATGTTGTGATTGATGATATATTTGTGGAATTCTTGATTATATTTCAGATTTGCATTAATTTTAATTAGCATTTTATTTACCGCCTTTAGCACTAATCACACCCCCTCTAGTCTTTCAACCACTTCATCTTCGCTAAGACCTCGAGATGGTTAACTAGATAATAGAACAAGTGTGGGTCATCTTCTCGACTAAAGGGGTGTATTATATTCCATCTATTGTTTAAGATACCACAGTGAAATTTCCTCATGCTTTTCCAAGGAAAGTGATTTAGATAGATAGCAATTGGAATATGTGAAGGCACAAATAATGAGATTAATAAAAGAAAAAACTTAAATAATTGAGAATAGTACCTATTTTCCTTATTTTTCGCACTAGCTTAGTTATGTTCTCTTTCTTCTATTTTGCTACTATACTCGACATTTGTTGATGTTTCCTATGGATTCTATACTCAAGTCCTAGTGAATTTTAGTTGAATCCTATAGTAGGAGCTAACAATGTCGATCCGAGTGCAGCGTCGTAGTTGTGGTAGACGTCATCGCATTTATCCTAGTTCCTTCAATACTATTTGATTTCAGTTTTCTTCAGTTTTGTACTCGCACATTTGGTGGCTATGAATGCTCTACTGACTTATTCAATTCAGTCAATTTCTTCTTTATTGTTTATCTATATCTGTGAAGTGGTGCGTTGTGCATGGAAATGTTGTTTTATGTTTATATGTCGGATGACCAAATCTTGGGAGAATCGTAAATCGTCTTGGGCTTCTATTAGGGTGGGAGCTCGGGTCGTAGAAGGGTGCATGTGTGATCCCTAGCCGCCTCTCTTGCCCTTTGCTGCATAAGTCATAGGAACCAAAAATCTTATGTATCCAACTTAAGATTTGCCCACTTCCAATGTGGCACTAAAAAATCACACACAAATCTCTTTAATTTCAACATAAATTCCCCATGTCATCACCTACCAATTACATCCAAATTGATATAATAAGCCTCTTAGAATCAACATTCCCCCATTAGTTCATTATTGAAACTCAATGGCAAAAGGAATGGATCTCTTGGCTGCCACATTTTGCTTTCAGTAAAAGCACCTTCCAGTTTGAACCTTTACTTGAGTTATTCACTTTCACCACTACAGGAATAAAGTAAAACTAATCTTGAACTTTAAACCTTTATTATGGGGCTTACGGTGATAATAACAAAATGAAGCCTTAGGCCACAATCTTTTGGTTTTAGTGCAATTAATGGCCATGCACAATGCCCTGTTTCATGAGTGTATTAAAGATAAACCCTGATCCCCTATGTTGCGTCGAAAATTGTCAAAAAAAGATCGCATTGCAGTATAGCAATGAAAATCAATGCGACAATTAAATTTACAATCTCGAAAATCAAACGTGAGTTTGAGGTCATTCGCAAGGAGAAAATTTGGCAAATCAATCCACTAATCACAACAATTAAGAATAATGACGCAAGTGAAATCAATAATTAGAATGATATTCAATATATAGCAAAATGTATCTTAGAATGTTAGGTATAGAATGTAAAAAGAAAGGGATAAAAATGGTGGTTGAAACCACCAAATTAGTCCTAAAATTCAAGCTTTAATCAAAATCAAATATTTGAACAGTAACTCTCAACGTCATATCAGATTCAAATAAATCCACAATGCTTAGGATGGAACCAAGTCAAACACAAGGCTTTAGATGTCGAGTATGAGGCACAACCGCCTTAACCTTCAAAGGCCTCAGAAGCTCAGCACAAGGAATGAGCTTGAGAATAGCCAAGTGTTGAGTGAGGAGGGGGGGGCACGAATCCCAATGTGCTATAGTGCAAAACCTCCTCCCTCCTCCTCAGATCTCTCTTTCTTTCTCAAATCAGGCCCGGATGAACAGTACCAGGTAAACGGATCCAAGCCTAGATCTGCATTCATGAATCGTGCGCGAGAGTGTACATGGGCATGTGCAAGGGGACCTTACCCCGTGCATTCTGAGGCAACGAGGCAACTGCAGAAAAACATTATAAATGTGTTTCAAAAACAAAAAGCCAAGATGTGGCACTATCTACTGGAGCTTTTCTCGTGTGTTGCAACTGTTGAAAACCTCCTCCAATTACTGTTGTTGTTGGGGTGTCTTCCTCAAATCAAGGCAGCAAATGGGATCTCCAGATGGCACCGTAGCTATTTAAGGTGGAATCAAAGCTGGAGATGACCGGAGTACGATAGATAAGGTCGTGGAAGATAGAGGCGGCGGCGGTCGTTTGGTGAACACCTATGGAGCACAATACGACCTCACAACCTAATTAAAATAGTTCAGGTGCTTCGGCGTGCGGTGGCGAAAGTGATGGTGATGTCAGGCAAGCAAAATGGGCATGTATGGCGGCCGAATGGTAGTCAGAGTATGGGTCGTTTGGTGGGATGGTGGAGTGGCGGTCTAAGCCAATAGGCTTAGGGCTTTTGGTTGGAGCTGTGTGGCGGAGATTCTAGAAGTAGTAGCGAGTAGTTTGGTGGTCTGTGGTGACGTGGCAAGCTTGTCAGAGCTATGCCGGAGCCGGAGAAGATGAAGGGGAAGCGAGGTGACAAAGGGTCAAAAGTGAAATTTAAGGGTGCGAAGAAGGTCTAAAGAGAGAGACTAATGTAGACACATCCATTTAGGATAAAATGCCTATTCATGCATGTTCCTAAGCTTAGATTTGCATTTCATTTTATAAATATTGCCTAGCCTACATCATCCTGCATTTAGAGTAGTTGTATATATTTTAGGTTAATTACATCCTTTTTATGGCCAAGAGGGAAGGAGATTTATTTCAGGGCCTCGGATGGATGATCTGACCATACGGATTTGATCAGGACAACGATCAGAGTCCAATGCCTCCGAAATCGTCTAGATTGGAATCCCGTAGCACCTTATGCGGTCCGAGGAAGATCAACAGCCAGGGGGCAATGAGACATCTTTACGGGCTTCGGATGAGAAATCCGACCATACGGATGGATCCGAAGCGACGATTGCAGTTCGGCCACGCAGAAATCACCTCGATCCAAGCACCGTGGCACCCTCTGCAATAGAAAGAAGATGGACCACCCAGATGGCACCACATGGCGCCATCTAGACCGCCCAATATTGGCTATGCCCCATGAGCTGAAGGAGAGCCATGCTAAATCACAACCATTGGATCAAGATCCAACGGCTGTAAACACTCCACGTCGCCCGTGTCATTTGAAGAGCTCACCAACTTTGAATCCTGACCGTTGGATCTCCATCAACGGTCAAGGGCTCGAGCCATCTGATCGCTCCGCTCGATAATCCAATGCCTCAGCACAGCTGGTGGAGCTTCCTCTCCCATCTAATGAGCGTGCGTTCGAAGCTCAGCCGCTGCGCCCAATTTCGTGAGCACGGGTGCATTCGATTGCTCCTGTTGGATGCCATCAAGCGTCAGAAGCTTCGCCACGTGGCACTACTCAATGTGTGCGATTCGTGTACACAAGATTTGACGTGTCGACAGATGCGCGATTGCACGCGTAGGTGGGCGCGAACTCAAGCGCATGATCTGGAGTGTCCATTAAAGATCCAACGATCGTGCTTCATCCACGCCTCGCCAACTATTGTGTGCGAAGAGCATGCGTGTGAGCAGGCGTGAGCTAGCTACAGTGACACTTGAGCTGGACCTACAGCAACGTCCTGGAGGTCGCTAATTACCCTATGCCTATTTTAGCCCCTTCCCTCCACTATTAAAGGACCCCTACACCTCCCCTTCTTCTCCATCCCTTCCTTTCTTCCTCTCACCACCTCCAAGGCTCTAGAGAGAGCTTGTCCCAAGCCTAGGATACTCCTCTAGAGTAGAAATCAAATATTTTTCCCACCTCTCATCTCCCTTCGTGGAGCATCCTATGGTCGTCTTCTCACCTCCCTTCAGGAAGAATATACTTGTCGCGATGTCGTCCTGCCTTGCCCTCCATCCTTCGGCTCCATCCTTGTTCGTCCCGCTCCTCACCACCTTCCTCTAGGCAACGTCAGAGTGAGTTGTCCTCCAAGCGACCATCAAGGGGGATTTCTCTCACCTATCTCTATCTTTATTGCTTTCGTAGTATAGTTTTCCCACTTTCCTAGTTGTAACAAACATTTGCTTCGAAATATATGATTGTTTCTCTCTCTCTCACTCTTTCTCTTATATTTTGCAAGTAGATTAGCTAGATAAAAGATAAAACAAGGACAAAAAAACAAAAAAAGCAAAACGCGGACTTTTCAAACCAAAAGTTCACCTCCCCGTATTCGACCCGGGACTCATCTTGAGTTTCCGTTATAAATATTATCTGATCGACAGATTTTCACTCAAATCGAACTATGACGGTGGGTTTTCCAAACCCGAACACTTTCCACATCCCAATCCGACGCAATCAAAGAGGAAAAGAATAGAGGGCTTAGCGAGGTGAGAGGGATCGAAATGCATTTGGCATTGGCAGATCGGATGAGAAGATAAAGGTAAAGTGTGGAGAGGTGACAACGATGAAGACGAGGCAGGAAACACTCTTTCTTTGGCTAGAAAGATGCGTGACGAAGAGAGGAAGAGGGCAGGCCTTTCAATTTGATGGTTGATCAGTCGGCAAAGGAAGACCTAGGAGGTCGCCGGAGCTGCAGAAACGGTGACTAAGGTAGGCGGAGAAGGTAGGAATCCGATCATTTCTTTGCTGACTCGAACGCTGGGACTTAGGGGGTTTAAATAGGGCCTTGTCCTCCCCTTTAAGAGATCAATCAAGTGAATTTGGAGTGTGTTTCAAAGATCGAAAAAATTGGGATCGTCGACGATGAAATCGACTGATATTAGTCTTGAGATCTAGCCCAATCTGTAGGGAATCATCTTAGGATCAATCTCTTCAAGTTTGGAGAGATTTGGATGAGGATTAAGCGAGAAATCCTCGCTCAAAAGTCGATGGTGGAGGTCTGTTCACACCCATGGCAGAGGGACCTATTTTCAAAAAATGATGATAAATTTAGGGACCTAAATGAAGGAACCTGGAAACCTGGGAGGCTAAATCTAAGAAATAGAGTTTCTAAGGGTGAAATTGCAAACTAGGTCAACATGAACTCTGATTGGGCCAAAATTTTGGTGTTAACTTAATTTGGATCCAAGGAATATAGTGGTGGACTTGGATGTGAGTTTTGACCACATTTGACTTGGTAAATTGCCAAGAACCCCAAATCAAGGCAAATTCCTATCCGAAACTCTGTTCTAGGTTAAAATGGGTTCATATGGTCAAACCAAAGGTACCAAACCTCTTAGAATATTTTTTATATGAATTTTAAGAGGTTTATATTGATTTTATCTTAACCATAACCTTTCCAATTTAAGTGGGGTCAATAGTTAGGGTTTTTGGTATTATTTTCGTTATCGAAATACGTGAAATCCTGTTTCAATCAGTATGGACCCACTTCTTAGAATTTTATGCTCAATTGACCTTTATTTAACCCTTAAGTGACCCCGTGGTTAATCTGCATCTATGATGTGCTGTTAAAACTGTAGAATTAACCCTATTTCCCCATTTTCTTTTCAAATCAGAATGTTGCAGAGTTGTAACCCTCAAATGATTAAGTAGGAGCTTTTACCAATTGAAACTGACTAAATGTGGCTAGTTAGGACCCATGATGGTATTACCATCACCTTATCTACAACCCACAAAAGTATATTGGAGTTTTGTGACCTGAGCAAGCCAATTTAAGTTGAATCACTTGATCGGTGATTTGAATCCAGGTGTCAAATCATATGGACACACTAATATAATTAGATGGGTACCTTAGTACAATTAAGAGAATGTACTAAGACATGTTAGATATATCGATGATAGGTATCGAAGAATCCAAACGGTTTAGATCGAGGATTTCGATGAGTCATCATAAACCATCACGATATCCAATTGTTGTCTCCAATCTAAGAAGAGTGGAAATCTTCTCTAGAGATTATTGTCTGACTAATGCCCTTGATGCACATCCTCTGCATAGAAATAGGGATTCGGGGTTGTCACGTAGGTTAAGTCAAGGAGTTGACCCGATGAGATGGAGATGCGGAAGTCCTCTTATCATTGTTACAGTCACAGAGAAGACATATCCTTTGACCTGAGACAGATTTGTGTCTCTATGTCTAAGTATGCACATTTGGTGGACTGATAGTTAATATACCCACCTTAGTGTTGAGATTGGAAAGTTGGTGTGCATAGGAGGGAGCAAAAGACACATGATCTCTTGAAGGGATCGCACAAATCAATTATGTAGAAGTACACAGCAGATCGAGAGACATGGGCTCACTTTATGTATATTGGGATGGAAGAAATTTCATGCATAGTTATACTGGTCCTGATTAGATCCATACATGAAAGAGAAGAAGATAGTCTTTTGAAAAATGATTTGGTTTTCCACCTCGTCCCAATGATACAAGGAGAAGAAGAAAAGTGTGTAACCTATGATGGGATGGATAGAAAATCTGAGATTTAATCCTAAAGGTTACATATTCTTCCAATGTGAAGGATTCACGACTATTTAGAATACCTAATGGAGGCGTAGCGCCATAATTCCACTAATCATGAATTCTTTGTTATTGGTGTGATGAAACCAACAATAATTTTGATACATTCCTACCTGTAGATTAATTAAATGTAATTTAAGAAGTTAAATCACATTTAATTTGGTGATTAATTACACCTAATTTGATTAAATATACAATCTAAGAGTTGGATTGCACTTAATTAATGTTTAGATAGTAGATCTAAAATCCTGTAAGTTGTTATTGGTCAATCGTACAAAATTCTACTGAGATTAGATTTCAACCCTAGGATGGAAATCCAAGAGTTCACACCATATTAGGATGAGTTTTTTACGTGAATGACACTGAAATCTTTTGAAATTACTTAAATACCATTCAATTCATTATATTTAGAGATATGCCATTGAAAGCGTAGCAACATTTTCGTATTTGCTACTCCATCAGCCATAACCGTTAAACTTAATAATTTTGGACTGAAATATAATAAAAAATTATTTTTTAATCCTCAAAATTTTTTGTTAGTCCTTAAATTTTTTTTTGTCGTCAAATTTTATTTTTTTAATTTTCACCCCCTCCCTCCCCCTTCCCTTCGCCAATTCACCTCCCTTCCTCCTCACCTCCAACCACCTCCTCCACCCCCACTCTCCAACCTCTGACCACCTCCTCTGCCTCCTCTCTCACGTGTGGGTCACGTGGTAGACCTCTAAACATCCAAGGGTTATTTTGCAATTTCTATGTGTCTTTTATAGTGTCTCATAGTTTCAAAGAATTCTCTAAACTCTGAAGGGCCTTCCCATAGTTTTCACGCATTATCCAACCCACGTAGGGCCCCCACGTATTTTCTCTCTTTTCGCAAGGGGGCCAAGCACAAGTTTTTACTCCCTTAGTTATGTTCGAGAAGAGAGGAGGTGGTGGTTAGAGAGGGGATAGAGGAGGTGGTCGGAGGTTGGACAGTGGGGGCAGAGTAGGTGGTCGGAGGTGAGGAGGAAGGGAGGTGAACTGGTGAGGGCATGGGGGAGAGAGGGGGTGAAAATTAAAAAAAAAAAAAAATATGATGAAAAAAAAAATTTGAGGACTAAAAAATAATTTTTTATTACATTTTAGTCCGAAATCGTTAAGTTTAATGACTATGGCTAACGGAGTGGCAACTACGAAAACGATGTTACTTTTTCAATGGCATATCTATAAATATAGTGAATTGAATGGTATTTAAGTAATTTCAAAAGATTACAGTGGCATTCATGAAAAAAACCTATTAGGATTAGATTAGGATCCCTATAAATATCTCTCAATGCTGAGAAGGAAACCCTATTGGCATTCAAATCAATCATAAATGTGTCCCCTCCACAAAGAAAGAGGAAGAATAAAAGGAATAGCCACTGACTTGTTCCTTTCTGCATCATCTTCTTCCAATCCCTACATCAAAGAGGGAATACATGAAGGAGGGCATCATTCTCCTATGGTGTAAGAAGGCTAAGACCTTAGTAGCCGATCAATCAGCCACAAAGGGTTGTCTCCCATTGTCATCAACCCCCTTCAATAGCTAGTTGACTGGTGCTTATGTTGGTTGACCAGCTGGTATTGAGGCTAGGGATTGATGATTTGGATGGTGGATCTCCACTCATGCGTGGGTGGTTCAGAGGTGAATGTCTTTTCCGTTGGTGATAAAGCATCACGATCATTGATTTTGATAACAAACCATGTTATGTTTAACATTGTATTAGGAGATCAATATTTCAATCTTAGGGATGGATGAAGCTTAATGAAAGCTCAAGCTCTATGAAAGGATGGAGGAGAAAAAGCATCAAGGAGATGAAGAGTAGCTTTGTAGTTTAGTCTTATTCTTTTTATTTTGATTTATTTGTTAGAATGTCAAAGAGCCTTGAATTCCATTCAAAATAATCCTTAGGATTCTATTAGAGACTTCCTATCCAAACTCTTTTCACCCAAAACTAATCACTTAGCCTTTACTAGTTTTTCAGATGTCCTATGTCTCTTTCAAACGTCTGTATTTAGTCTTTCAGATGCCTGAGATACTCCTTCAAACGTCTTGGATCATATCTAGAACATATGCTCTTTGTTTTCTTGATTTAGACATCTGATATAGATTTGTAGATGTCTGTATTTTTCCATAGACATCTGGTCATGAATTTTTAGATGTCTCTTCCTTAGAATAACTCTCAGACGCCTCTTTGCTTTAGAAGAACAACGGTCACAATTTTTCTTTTTCAGACATCTGATTGCCTCTTGAGACATCTAGAAATGACCAACGTTCACTTTTTACCCAACTTTCATATTGACTGTAATTAAAATTTTATTAATGTTTTAAATTTGGAATGTTGTAGGCTTCAGACGTCTATCCATATTTTCATATGTCTATCCTAGCAACTTAACTCGTGTACCTAGTTGTTTTAGACGTCCCTGTATCCAATATTGAAAATCCAACAACGACTACTTTGACATTGGAGCCTTTTCAGACATCCCATTTTCATCTCAAACATCTAAAATTGACCATTAAAATGTCTGTAATAGTTTTTCAGTCATCTAGTCAAGCCAAATTTTGAGTAAATGATTTGTAGCTGTTATACCTCTATTTATTTCATTCCAATTCAAATCCAAATGACTACCTAAGCTTAAATCTAACCTCCTACACCTATAAATAACCACCAAGGGTTACCTTAAGCCTACACACCAAGCATATAAGCATTCTAGTTCAAAATACTTCCAATTAACATATTCTAAGCCTTCTAATGCTATTGTGCTCTATTGTTCTTAACAAGTCCTTGAAAGCAAATTCCACTTTGTTAGTCGAGCGAGATCGATGTTGTAAATGCTGCATTGTAGTATAGGTCAAAATCACTTGAAAACAGATAAAATTTATTACTCGAATGAAAGTCCAAGGTTGAACACAGAAAGCAAGTAAGAATTCAAGTGCTAATCTCAATAAATAATGTAAATGGGCACAAGAAATAACTCAGAAATGATAATCAATATAAAGCATGAGTTAACATATGGCAAAAAGAATCTCAAGGCAAAAACAATGGTGATTTAGATCACCAATTATTCAATGTAAGCATATATGCATTGAGTTCAAATAATGCAACGGTGCCATAACCATTCAACTTAGGTACTTAAATAACCAGATAAAGCCTCAAATTAGACGTCGGGTCTAATGACCAGATGACTTAACCAACAAATGCTACAGTGCCTCTCTAGCACTATTCTTCTTCTTCCTCTTCTCATCTTCTTTCTTTCTTCACAACTTCTTCTCTTCTCAAGCCTTCTCTATTTCTTCTTCAGCCCTTCTTTCTTTCTTCTTGTAGAACTTCTTCCTTTCCTCCTATCTTCAGCCTCTTCTCCTCTTCTTTCTTCTTCTGTGCCTTTTCTCTTCTTCCTTCTTCTCACACACAAGGGAGGCACTCTCAGATTTGGCTAAGTGTCACAGAGAGCAAAACCCTCCCTTGCCCCCGCTCTCTCTCTCCTTCTCTCTCTGGGATCTTCCCTCCCAAGGCCACAGTGGGTTATCGGATATTTGGGTAGAGTGCACCTAGGACCAAGGCTGCCGGCTGTGAGTGGCAACTGAGGAGTGCATGGTTAGGTGGGTAATCGGATGCACCAGACCTGCGTATAGGTGTCACGGGCGAGGTGCGTGAGGGGTGCGGGAACCTCACCCCCTGTGATTTACTTGAGGCGAATAGCTAGAGGCAGAAAATCAATTTATGTGCCTCTTCATGGCTGCCCACTTCCAAGGTGGGACTAAAGTCCTACCCTTCCTCTTTGCGGAGTAGCAGGTGTTGGCATTACTCAATTGAGTGGTTGCTGCTCCTGTAGTCTTCAACTAAGGACCTGGATGCTCTCCTAGGAGTAAGCCACGCTGCCTGGGGGAGTTGCCTGGGGTTCGTGATGCCTAGGACTTGAAGAACAGGGGTAGTGACGACGGAAGTGGCGGAGGTCCGGCGGGGATACCTGCAAAGAAGAATACGACCTTATGGCCTCGTCAGAAGGTTCAACAGGCTTCGTCGTAGCACGGTGAATGTGGTGATGTGTTCAGCGTGAGGCGAGGAGCGTTGTGGAGGTCGGACAGAGTCGAAACTGGAGATGTGGTGATGGGTTATTGGGTGAGGAGGTGGAGTGGGCAATAGACCTGGAAGGGTTAGGGCTTTTGTGTGGGTGGATGTGGCGGAGGTCGGGGACTTATCGACGAGGAGGATGGAGTTGTGTAGCGAGTGGAAGTCCTCGCCGGAGTGGTCCCCGGAGATGGAAGAGATGTGGGTGATTCACGACGTTGGTGGTCGAATTTGGAGAATAAGAAGAATAGAAAAACGTAGGGAAGGAGAGGAAGCTAGAGAACCTAATCTAACGGTCGAAAGAGGTAGAAAGCCCATGCCAGTGTGATGGTCGGATGTGGGGAAGATGAATCCTCCGATAGGGGGACGGTGGCGAAGAAAGGGGTCAGGGTACTTTTGATGTGATCGTCGAGATGCGGAGGAAGTCAGGGAGGAAGAAGGCACTCCCAATTTGGCCGTTGGGAGGCCATAGGACGACGGGGGAGGATGCTCGCCATAGCTAGGTCGGAGGAGGCCGGAGGTAGGGTTAGGAAAAGGGTTTTTTTGGCCAAATCCTAGCTGAAGAGCACGACCATGCATTGGGCGTGCTTTAAATAGGGCTTAGGAGGGGGTTCCAAGCTTGGAAACAAGCTTGGGAACCTTGGAGCTTGCACAAAAATAGGATACCCATTCCTTCAAAGCGTTCGCACGAGCTTTTGGGAAGGAGTTGGGATCCAAGGTTGGTCCTAATGGAAAGAGGATTTCCTAAAGAGTCTCTCGTTCGATTTTGGGAAGGTTTCATCAATCAAGGAGAACTCTCCAAATGAAGCTCGCCAGAGTATGATTCTTGAGCAATAATGGTGGAGGGACCTTTTTGTGAATAATACAACAAAGTTGGGGGGCTATTTGCAAGGAATTCAAAAAGCTAAGGGTCTGAATGAGATAGAAAGAGTATGACTGAACCAAAATGCAAACTTGGTTAAGATGATCTCAGATTAGGCCCAAATTTTGGTATAAACCTAATTTGAACCCAAGGAATCCAATGGTGAAGTTATATTTTGGTTTTGACCTTGTTTGACTAGGTAATTTATGCAAAAGCCTCAAATTAGGGAAAATATTTGTCTAGGACTCTATTTTAAGTCAAGACGGGTTCTGATGGTTAAATTGAAGGAACCAAACCCTAGAGAATATTTTCATATGATTTTTAGAGGGTTTAGGTGAATTTTATCCTGACTAGAACCTTAGTTAATTAAGTATGTCTATTTTTAGGGTTTTAGAAGTTATTTAATTCTCAAAACACGCAAAAACCCTTTTTGGTCTGTATTAACCCACTTGTTGGATATTTAAGGCCATTTAACCCTTAATTAACCCCTGAGAAAATTCGTGAGTGTACTGCAATTGAGATATACTGGTAAAATTGTAGTTTTAACCTTGATTTCTTGTATTTCCCTCAGAATGGATTTGCAGTGAATTAGGGCTCTTTGGCCGTTATGTAGGAGGATTTAATGACTTGATCAGATCAAATTGAGCTATTTATGGCTCATGATGGTGTTCCCATCACACTCCCACTTTGATTCTCAGCATCTCATAGGTTTGCAAAGGGAGTATCTTGACCTACTTTATATTCTATATTTTTCAAGGCTCTTGGGATCTTTTTCAATATACTATTTTTATTAGTTTATTTAGGTACCCAAGCTATGGGTTTCCCATTTCCTCTTAGTAGATGGGATAAACTCTCCTTGGGGGATGTCCAAGAGAGGAGAATTGTATTTTGAGGAACACCATGTTGGTGCTAGAGCACCACGATCATTTGTTTTGATGATAACAAAACACGTGTTATTTAACATTTGCAATTTGAGTCCTAGATTTCAGGTCAATTGCAAATGTGGACGTGTTTAGACGGAGTTCGAGCTCGCATCCAGGACGGATTGGAGGAGCTTGACGGAAAACAGAGGAGGTTCGCGTGGAGCGAAAGATTGAAGATGGAAGGAAATGAAGAATAGGATAGATTTCCTTCTTTTGTACTTGTTGTATTTTTTGTTTCTTTTGTTGTTCTTTATTTCCTTAGATATTTTATGTTAAAGAGCCCCAAAGAACCCTAACAGTAGTCCTAGGAACACCGGCACAACCCTAGGATACTTAGGTTTTATGTAGAATACCTAGAAAACCAATATAGGGTTCAAACAGACTTTCCAGACGTCTAATTCCCAAATCAGACGTCTGATAATGTATTTTAAGACGTTTGACTTTTGTTTCAGACGTCTGATAACTGTTAGGCTGGACATAGTTAGTTCTGTCTGATGAAATCAGACGTCCATACCTTATACCAGACGTCTTAGAAGACGTCTGATGGATTTGCCAGACGTCCAATTAGTGGACCGTTGGCTGGCTTAGCAGACACTCAAGAATATGACCGTTAGAGCCTTATCAGACGTCTGATAAATGATCGTTTTGCCTCGGCTGACCCAAAATCTCTTCTCAGAGATTTTCTAGCCGTTGCAACGTTTGGAAATCAATTCCCACAGTAAAAGTAGGTTTCCAGACGTCCAGACATAGTGCCAGACGTCCTGTATGTCGTCTGATGGACTTGCACAAAAACCCTGTTTAGATCTGATTCAAGTCAGGGAGAAACCCGCATAGAATCAGACGTCTGACCTTGGAATCAGACGTCTTAAAGTGGCCTTCCAGACGTCTGATGCCAGAGTTAGACGTTTGATAACCCTGTCAAATGTAATCATTGTCCTGATTTCGGCCTGATTCTCTTGGGCTTTGCACCCAACGGCTATAGAACCCTTCCTAAGCCTTCCAAAGCCTTCCTAAGGCCTCTATAAATAGAGGGGAACCCTTGCAACACAAATACACACCTAAAAAAAACACAAGACACACTTAAGCAACATACTTCCACTCTCTTGTGTCCAAGAAGCTCTTGCTCTCTAAGGTTAAGTTCTACATCTTGAGAGCATCAAACCTTCGCGCACCCGCTCTCCCGCCGTTGTCTACGAGAGCGACATTGCGCCGTTGCGTGGCTCACGCACCGCGTCATCGTCGACGCACTCCTAGCAAAGGGGAGTTTCCTAAATCCTATAGAAGCTTAGGTTTATTACTTTGTTGGCTCTATAGGTTTGTTGTTTATTTTACCTTTGTCTTTTGGTTGGGTATTCGCTTTGCGAATTCCCGTCTCCTTCGTGGGACAAAATCCTTCTCGTGAAGAGAAGGGGTTGAGGAACGCTACCCTCGTACTTGTAGAGTGGTTGTGCTGAGGTTGAATCACCCTCGTTTTAAAGTGATTCGGTTAGTGGATTTGATCAACTAGGTTGATCGGAAAATCCTAACTCGAGAGGGTTAGGTGGTGGTTTTCACCCGGTTTGGGTTTCCATCTAAAAATTACTTGTGTACTTGTGCGATTGATTTTGTGAGATTGCTTTATATTTCAATTCCGCATTTTTTACGTTACGCTAATCTCACCCCCTCCAAGTAAGGGAACTTTCAATTGGTATCAGAGCAGGTCTCGCGTTATCGGCGTTACAAACCGGCGAGGATCTAGACATGGAGGGAAAAGCATTCGTGTGCACTGAAGGACACGATACCTCGCGACCACCATACTTTGCAGGTATAGATTTCATTTATTGGAAAAATCGTATGACTATGTGGTTGCAGGCCTACGACTTCCGGGTGTGGGAAAAATGCGAATCCGCATTTTTGATTCCCAAGAAACCCGCAAGAGGTTACTCAGAAGATCAGGTTCGAAATCTCAACCTCAACGCAAAGGCAATGAATGCCTTGTATTGCGCGTTGAGTCCGAAAGAATTCGAACGAATCCAAGAGTGCACCACCGCTCACGAGATATGGAGGAGGTTGGAAGGCACTCATGAGGAGACGAGTTCGGAAGAAGATCTCGGAGAGAAGGAAACCACGTGCCTTGGTTTCATGGCAATCGGAGAAAGCGACATCGACAGCGAAAGCGACTCCGACAATGAGGTAAACCTGGATTTACAAGATGCTTTTAATGAGCTTTTTGAAGTTAGTAAATCACTTAGAATCGAAAACAAAAGCATTAAAAAGAATCTTAGTTTTCTTAGAAATGAAAATGATAGGTTAGAAATAAAACTTAAGGATCTAGAAGCTAATCCTAGAATTGATAACCTATTGTTAGAAAATCAAGGCCTCATCAATGAAAATAATAAATTGATTGAGGAAAATGATAGTCTAAAAATAGAAATTTCTGATTTAAAGACTAAGATGAATACTATAGAAAAAGAAATTGCATGTCTTAGGGAAAGCTCTAACAAACTAATCAACAAAGTAGATGATTTATATAGCCCTAAGATTGAGAAAGGATCTCCATCAAGGAGACCCGCTAACAGATCCGGATCCAAACTCACTTGGATACCGAAGAAAAAATTAGAATCTTGTTTTGTAGGGTTCAGGGATAACTACAACATAAAGGACTGGACCTACAAGCTCAAGTCTGGTCAACTCGAGTTGGGAGAACCAAGGAGTAGACCAAGGAGAACAAGAAGACCGACGAGACGGCGAACAAACGACGGACCCGCCGCACGTCGACCACCAGACTGGAGACCGGCGCCGATGCCCGGGCCTCCAAGCTACGGATGGGAGCCCCATCCGATGTGACATCCACCACCACCATTCGGGCCATTTTATTGGCCATGGTAGGTGAGGTAAAACCCTTTACCCTATCTTTTTATCATAAGCATTTAGATAGGGGGAGTTAAAATTAATGAGCTAATTGTCAATTTTTAAGGGGGAGATATAAGGTAGCTAAATTTCCTTTAGTAAGGGGGAGAAAAATAATAGCTATCTTGTTGTTACAAAAAGGGGGAGAATATTACCTTTGTTAAAATAAACTCATAGAAGAGCATGTTTTAAGGGGGAGTTATAGGAAATATAAAATCAATAAAACCTTTTTGATAATGTCAAAAAGGGGGAGGATTTTTATGTATTATTATTTACGGTTTTGTCATCATCAAAAAGGGGGAGATTGTTGGTGCTAGAGCACCACGATCATTTGTTTTGATGATAAAAAAACACGTGTTATTTAACATTTGCAATTTGAGTCCTAGATTTCAGGTCAATTGCAAATGTGGACGTGTTTAGACGGAGTTCGAGCTCGCATCCAGGACGGATTGGAGGAGCTTGACGGAAAACAGAGGAGGTTCGCGTGGAGCGAAAGATTGAAGATGGAAGGAAATGAAGAATAGGATAGATTTCCTTCTTTTGTACTTGTTGTATTTTTTGTTTCTTTTGTTGTTCTTTATTTCCTTAGATATTTTATGTTAAAGAGCCCCAAAGAATCCTAACATTAGTTCTAGGAACACCGGCACAACCCTAGGATACTTAGGTTTTATGTAGAATACCTAGAAAACCAATATAGGGTTCAAACAGACTTTCCAGACGTCTAATTCCCAAATCAGACGTCTGATAATGTATTTTAAGACGTCTGACTGTTGCTTCAGACGTCTGATAACTGTTAGGCTGGACATAGTTAGTTCTGTCTGATGAAATCAGACGTCCATACCTTATACCAGACGTCTTAGAAGACGTCTGATGGATTTGCCAAACGTCCAATTAGTGGACCGTTGGCTGGCTTAGCAGACACTCAAGAATATGACCGTTAGAGCCTTATCAGACGTCCTTAGGCCTTTCCAGACGTCTGATAAATGACCGTTTTGCCTCGGCTGACCCAAAATCTCTTCTCAGAGATTTTCTAGCCGTTGCAACGTTTGGAAATCAATTCCCACAGTAAAAGTAGGTTTCCAGACGTCCAGACATAGTGCCAGACGTCCTGTATGTCGTCTGATGGACTTGCACAAAAACCTTGTTTAGATCTGATTCAAGTCAGGGAGAAACCCGCATAGAATCAGACGTCTGACCTTGGAATCAGACGTCTTAAAGTGGCCTTCCAGACGTCTGATGCCAGAGTTAGACGTCTGATAACCCTGTCAAATGTAATCATTGTCCTGATTTCGGCCTGATTCTCTTGGGCTTTGCACCCAACGGCTATAGAACCCTTCCTAAGCCTTCCAAAGCCTTCCTAAGGCCTCTATAAATAGAGGGGAACCCTTGCAACACAAATACACACCTAAAAAAAAACACAAGACACACTTAAGCAACATACTTCCACTCTCTTGTGTCCAAGAAGCTCTTGCTCTCTAAGGTCAAGTTCTACATCTTGAGAGCATCAAACCTTCGCGCACCCGCTCTCCCGCCGTTGTCTACGAGAGCGACATTGCGCCGTTGCGTGGCTCACGCACCGCGTCATCGTCGACGCACTCCTAGCAAAGGGGAGTTTCCTAAATCCTATAGAAGCTTAGGTTTATTACTTTGTTGGCTCTATAGGTTTGTTGTTTATTTTACCTTTGTCTTTTGGTTGGTATTCGCTTTGCGAATTCCCGTCTCCTTCGTGGGACAAAATCCTTCTCATGAAGAGAAGGGGTTGAGGAACGCTACCCTCGTACTTGTAGCGTGGTTGTACTGAGGTTGAATCACCCTCGTTTTAAAGTGATTCGGTTAGTGGATTTGATCAACTAGGTTGATCAGAAAATCCTAACTCGAGAGGGTTAGGTGGTGGTTTTCACCCGGTTTGGGTTTCCACCTAAAAATTACTTGTGTACTTGTGCGATTGATTTTGTGAGATTGCTTTATATTTCAATTCCACATTTTTTACGTTACGCTAATCTCACCCCCTCCAAGTAAGGGAACTTTCACACCACCCTTGGATTAGTGGTGTGGCTTAATAATTCCCTATTTGATTTGGGGACAAAATCCTAGATTGGGAGATCTAGGTAGAGGTTTTTCCCGTAAGGGTTTCCTCTTTAAATACTTGTGTTATTTGTTGAGATTGGCTTTGATTATTTTTATTGCACAATTCAACCCCCCTTCTTGTGCCTCTAATATCTTCGAGGATCGAGGAGTTTGCGAGACGCAGAACATTCACGTCACACATGATAGGATCAAGTATTCTTGGCACGAAGGGTCTCATCCACTTACCAAGAAGAAGGGAATCCCCCTAACTGAGACTTATTTGAGGAGGCATAATACGTGGAGAAAACCTCAACACGACTTGTCCAAACCCAAGAACCCTTGCTACAGACATGCTCCTCATCATCACAGTTCCTCCATATGAGGCCTGATAAGATGAAAGTAATGGCCTATCAATACAAATATGAACGTTTGCCCCTCAATCAACGAGCCACTCATTTGGCTCATTAATGGTGTAGGGTTCTGATGTGGGGCAAAAAATGCCCTCGAACTAAAAACTCCGTGAAAAAGACAACAAAATGAGTTCAACCCACCTACACCTGAGAGAGGTCAAATATGGGTGGGTCCGAGGATCCAACCCACCCACACCCGGATTTAGGCGAGCCTAGAAAACTTGACCTGCCTAAAGATCCAGTGCCAATAAAGAGATGGTGGAAAAAGTACAACACGGCCATACCATTAATAAATGATGGCATGGCTGCCGCAATTAGTAACCCGATAATGTACATACCTTGGCAACAGGTGTATCCAACCAAAAGATATTGCACAAGGTGATGGTAGCACTACCATGGGCCCTAACTAGCCACAATTAGTCAAATTCAAATGGTAAAAGCTCCTACTTGATTATCTGAGGGCCGTAATTCTACATCAATCTAATTTGAGAAGACATGGAAACATGGTTAATTCTGTCATTTTAACAACACATCACAAATGAAGATTAACTACGGGGTCACCTAAGGGTTAATTAAAGGTCAACTGAGCATAAAAGGCTAAAAAGTGGATCCACTCTGACAGAATCAGGGTTTCATGTATTTCAAGGGCGAAAACAAGACTGAAAACCCTAATTATCAACCTTACTTAAATTGAAGAGGTTTTGGTCTGGATAAATTTAAGCTAAACCTCCTAAAATTCATATAAAAATATTCTAATTGGTTTGATACCTTTGGTTTGATACCTTTGGTTTGACCATCTGAACCCATTTTGACCTAGAATAGAGTTTTAGACGTGAATTTACCTTGATTTGGGCTTATGTGCAATTTACACAATTAAACTTGGTCAAAACTCAAATCCAAGTTCACCACTTGATTTCTTGGGTCAAAATTAGGTTAAGACCAAAATTTGGAACCAATCAGAATCCATCTTGGCCAAGTTTGCAATTTAGTCCAAAAATTCTCTATCTATCACCTACAGGTCCTCAACTTTCAACCGTTCTTGTAAACAGGTCCCTAACTTCTGGTTTTTCTTTCAAAAACACCCCTTCCTCCTTTTCATTCCCCATGGGAACATAGCTATAGTAGCATCAACTTCCTCCTCCCCATCATTTAATCGAGAAGTTGATTGAAGTAATCACAACCATAAATCACCAAATTTGGTGAAAATGGTTGTGAAGTTCCGCCGCATCATTTGAACACATTTTCTCATCCAATCTTGGCCGATTTCATCACTGCACATCCAAGTTTGTCAAGCTCAAAAATCGACCTAAGACTTGCTCAAATTGCACATATGAGGAAGGAAACCTCATCTATAAAAGAGGTCACTTCTATCCAAGGTGTTTTTGTCTTTCTTTGGCGTGCATGATGAGAACCTCATCATGAACCCTAAATAGCACATTTTGACCTAATAAAGTGAACAAGAGCTCCTACATAACCAAAAGAAGGTCTTAATTCAAGGAATCATTAATCTGGGAAGTGAACACAAAATAAGGGGTAAAACTGTAATTTTACCATTTTAGTGCATCAACGGGATTTCTAAGGATCTAGACATAGGTCAATTGGACTTAATAAGAGAAAAAGTGAGATGGTTTAGTCAGAAAAGGGTTATGGCGAAATCTAGGAATTAAATGACATTCTGTTACCCTAAAACAAATTCACTTTTATTCACAAGGTTATAGGTAGGATAAAAAAAAACTAAACCCTCTAAAATTCATGGAAAAATATCCCCTAGGGTTTAGAACATTCAATTTGGCCTTTAGAACTTATTTTGACCTAGATTGGGGTTCATGCCTAATATTTAACCTAATTTGGGTTTTTGTACAAAATATCTAGTCAAACGTGGTCAAACCTAAAATCCAACTTCACCATTGGATTCCTTAGGTCAAAATCAGGTTGATACCAAAATTTGGACCTAAGGGAAGGTCGTCTTGACCCACTTTACAAATTGGTCCTCCAAATTACTTTCAGATCCTCAACTTTTTGAAACCCTTACAAATACACCCTTAACTTCTTCGTCTCTTTCTTCATTTCGGTCCCTCTGTCATTTGCAGCTGGGGCTATACCTCCGTCGACTTCATGCGGAGGTTTTCGCCTCAGCTGCATGGGGAGCCGCCCCCAAATTTGAAAGGGGAGCTCCCTACGGAGCCCCCTACCGCATGGGCAGCTCGCCATGCCCTAAAACCCACCATACCTCTCGTGAGAACGCTCAAGAGGTATGAGTCTCCGATCGGCCTTACCTCCAGCGTGGCTTTCCCACCGTCTCAATGCACTTCCCGCCCTGCCTCCGCCTATTTAAGGATGAGCAGACCACGTCGCTTCCTTCAAGCTCAAATTGGCCAGAGATCTCCCTCAAATTCCTCTCCACCTCACTCCGGTCGACTGCCCGAAGCTTTCGATGACTCCTCCTCCCTATTCGCATCGCTCTACCACCGTACCAGTGGCAGAGCTAGCTTCGCCGCCTCCCTCTATGCCGCACCATACCAGCGCGCGTCCTCCAACCCTCTTCCTCGTCGTCGTCTTCTTCCCCTGGGCACCTTCGTCTCCAGTGACGGCAGGCACCCACCACTCGCCCTCCGCCTCCCCCCTTCACTCTGAACTCCTTAGATAAGTTCCCCTTTCTGCCCTCTTCATTTCCCCCTTATCTATTTCCTAAATCAACTACTACCACACACCAACCACCATCATCCCCTTCACCTCCGGCAACCAACTTCGGCGAGTTTGCTCCACCACCACAGACCACCTCCCTCCTCGTCGACTGGTCCCTAAGCTTCACCTCACCTCACTGACCATTTCCCCACACTCCATTCACTGCGCCACCCACTGGAACCTCCCCCGAACACACCCACCTGCACGCAAACAGTGTGCCCTAGGCACACACGCACAGGCGCCCTCATGCCACTCTGACCACCGGGCCACCTTCTCCGTGCTCTGGCGAAGCCTGTTGAGTGTTCTGACAGGGTCGCAAGGCCGTGTTCATGTTTTCAGGTCCAGAGCCACCTCTGCCATTGACACAGAGCTTGGAGCAAGCTTGCAAGCTGCTCCAAACCTCACCAGCCCCAGGTCACGAGCCTAGGTCGTGCGGACTCCCCTCGCGCACGACTCCTGACCTCTAATTGCAGCTACAAGTCTTTGCTGCAGTTGTAATCAAGAGCAACATCTGCTGCAGGCATTCGTGAAACGAAGCTGGGATGTTTAGTCCCACATCGGAAGTGGGTGAGCGGGCGCAGGTAAATAAATTGATTTTGTGAATTAGGCTCTTTGCCTCCAAACACGGGGTGAGGTCCCCTCGCCCACTTGACCCTGTCTCGTCCGCGACCCATGCCCCTGCGGACTTGGCTTGACTTGTTTACCCTGCACTCCTCGCGCACCACCCACGCTGGTGTGCCTGGACCCGAGCACGCGTAACCCGACCTGATAACCCGGCTGGCTCTAAGAGAGCGAAGAGAGAAATAGAGAGAGGGAGACGTGGGGAGGGTAGGGTAGGTTTTGCTTAATCGTGCCTGTGCAGGGAAGAAGGAAGAAGAGAAGCAACTGTGGGGAAGAGGAAGAAGCCAGCTGAAGGAAGAAGAGGAAGCAGCTGAAGACTTAGCCGCGCCAAAGAAGAAGACGAAGGCAGAGGAAGGAACCAAAGAAGGAGAAGAAGGAGGAGGCGCAGCACAGTAAAGAAGGAGCTGAAGAAGAAGAAGAGAAGCCAAGGAGGTAGAGTCACAGAGAAAGAGAAGAAAGAAGAAAGCAAAAGAAACAGCAAGGAGCTGCCAAAGCAGAAAAGGAAGAAGAAGGAGCTTGAAAATGCACTGTAGCAGAACACCACTTAAGGCATCTAATTCCTAGAATCAGACATCTGAAGATAGAGAAAGAGGAGAAGAGAGAAAGCAAAGAAGAAAGAGAGAAGAGAAGAAAGAAAGGAGAAAATTCTATTTCCTTTTTACTCTCTAGATTTTTGTAAACACTGCATTATTGAGAATTGTGATATTTTGTTTCTAAAATATCGAATTGCTCCCAGAGTTCGACCTCGGGATACTTTTGAATTTGGAGTAAAATAAATAAATAAATTTGATAATTGTTTTTCGCGATATACTACAATGTGTATCTTTTTTAAAACCCTGCGAAAGTCGATCATCAGTGCAAACACGCTTTCTCCTCCATTTCTCGCCGCCCGTCAAAACGCGAGTAGGATAATTTAATTAGGTGATGTTAGCGTTGAAATGGATAGAATGGAAGTGATTACCTGCAAGCAAATCTACACCAGCTTATTAAAATTTATTATCTTGGACTAAATTAGATTTTAAGATAGTTTTAGGTCAGGATCGAACTCAGGGAGGCGGTGTTGAATGCGTGAGTTGCTACGCTAACGTATTTGGTTTTGAAAAAAACCTGTCGTTGTAGTATAAAAGCGAAGAACTCGTGTTCAACAAATAAAATTTATACCGGAATGGAAATCCCAAGTCGAACACAGGGAGGCGGACGTTTGATTTAAAAAAACATGTGTTTGTTTTATTTGTCACGAAGTAAATTAATTGATTAGAACTGTCTAACTATTGACAATAAATAGAAGAGAGAGAGAATAAGAGAGAGAATAATACAAACAAAAATCAAAAGAGATATAGAATGCACATGGAATTCATTATCGAAAGGATTGTTCATTACATTAAATATTACGATTAGAAAGCGGGAAAATGATTACATTAGAAAGCAGTAAATCTATTCTAGAAAGTAGTAAATCTATTCTAGAAAGCAGTAAAAAGAATGAAGAGAGAGATATCCTCCTCGACGGTCGCTTGGAGGACGAGTCGAATGGGACGATGCCTGGACGAAGGAGGACGGAGCAGGATGAAGGAGGGCGAAGTAAGAAGAACAGGAACGGGGCAGCATGTCATCGTCGTCGCGGGATCCGCTTCCGAAAGGAGGACGAAAAATGACTTTATCTCACGAGAAGCATCCCGGGTGTGGGACAAGCTTCTCTTGAGCTTTGGAGAGGGAGAGAAGAGAAGGAAGGGATGAGAATTTCGTGTGGAGGGGGTCTCCTTTTATAGTTGCAAGGAGTGGGGGCAATTTGGTCATTACAACTCTAAAAACATTAATTCAGGACCTTTAGTGACGAATAAAACCGTAGCTAAAGGTCTAAACGTGGCCTTCGTGGGTGGCGCGTGCGCCCGGTCACCTCCTCGCGCATAACGCACGCGCACGTCCAAATGATCTCAGCCGTCCAATCGCGACATTGGATATCTTAGATTGCGCCTGCCTCCTCTGCGTGCCCGCCCACGTGTGATTCTACGTAAGGCGCGGCATGCGATGCGGTGTGAGCGCAATTGTGCGTGTGCGACTGTTCGATCACGATCGAACGACCAATCATGCTCTCTCACCCGCACCGCTTGCTCGCTCCTGCAGATTCGAACCCGCGCCAGCGCCTCGTGATAAGGCGCTCACCCGTTGCGCTACGGAGTAGAGATGGTCGCGGAGACGTTTTAAGCGGCGCGTGCTCATGGCTGCTGGATCAAGATCCAACGGCCCAGATCGTGCGTTGGATTTTCTTTGGAGAGGTAGCGGCGATCCTGAGGGCCGGTTGGACGGCTGAGATGGCGCCATATGGCGCCATCTCGGCCGTCGATCTTCTGGATGATGTAGATGGTGCCACGGGTGTCGGATTGAGTCGATTTTCACGCCATTAGGCTGTGATCGTCGATCCGAATCCATCTGTGCAATCAGATTTGTTGTTTGAAGTGTGGATTCATACCATCTTGGCCCTTGATCTTCTAGGGTTCCCCGATCACTAACTGATGCTACAGATGTCTGATTAGGGTGATCTTGGAGTCGTTGAACTCTAATCGTCGCCCTGCTCACATCTGTACGGTTGGATCTTCAATCCGAGGCCCCGATAAAAAGTTTGCCCTGTCCATGAACATAAAAGGAGACAATTAACCTCCATTTTATTAAAACTACTCTAAATGCAAGATGATGCATGTTATGCAATATTTATAGTATGCAATGCAATCCTATGCTTAAGAATATGCATAAATAGACATCTTAAGTAGTGTAAACATATTTACATCATACCTCCATACCTATCTTTTGCTAGTCCCTAGCAAAAACTATATGTTATTTATAAAAGAATCAGGTTGGATTATTTGGGCTAGAGTTATTTTCAATCACTAAGAAAATGTCTACTTAGGATATGAACTTTCAAAGACACAACAATACCCGAGTATCTGCCAAAATGCAGACCGCCTCAAGTCCTCGCCTTATTCAAAGAAAATTTTATTTTTCTCTTTTTCCTCTTTTCTATTTTTTTTTATTTTCAAGTTTTAGGGTTTAAGAGTGGCTTTCTACGGCTATTCAACTCACCCAAGATTTGATAAGAACCCTAAGTTCTAAGCATCTTATTGTGAATGTGATAGACTCATTGTCTAACAGTTAAAACGGACTTCGAATTTCTATGCCTCTAGGTGACTTAAAAAAGAATTCTGTCTAAAGGTGTATCTTTACAATCGGTAACTTTCTCCCTACTTTTATTTTTTTATGAGGTCAACACAAGGGTGAATCCAGTGCATGTCTCCCCGATTTATTCTACTTCTCCACTTCTTCCTAAGTGTTTTGGGATTTTTCAGTGCATTTATTGAGCTGGGTTCTGGACAACCGGTCGATGAGCTGTTACCACTGATAACTTGCTAGCCATACTCGTGTGGCGAAGTGTGGCTTATTTCTTTTTTTCTTTTCTCCTTTTCTTTTTGATTTTTTTTTTTTAAGTAAGTGGCTTCCCTGGTTTATGATTTTCCTAAAGGCAGCAAAAAGAGAAAGGTCCAGTGATTGAGCTCTGGACAACCTACCTATGGGTTGTTACCCACGATAACTTTCCAGCCATATCACCCTAGAAGGTTCATTAGCTACCAAAGTTCTAAGCATCTTATTGTGAATGTGATAAACTCGTTGACCGATAGCTAAAACGGACTTCGGATTTCTACGCCTCTAGGTGACCTAAAAAAGACTTCTGCTTAAAGGTGCATCTTTACAATCGGTAGCTTTCTCCCTACTTTTATTTTTTTATGGGTCCAACACAAGGGTGAATTTAGTGTATATCTCTCCGATTTATTTTACTTCTCCGCTTCTTCCTAAGTGTTTTGGGATTTTTCAGTGCATTTATTGAGCTGGGTTCTGGACAACCGGTCGATCAGCGTTTACCACCGACAACTTACCAGCCATACTTGTGCGGCGAGGTGTGACTTATTTCTTTTTTTCTTTTCTCCTTTTTTTTTTGATTTTTTTTTTTAAGTAGGTGGCTTCCCTGGTCTAAGATTTACCTAGAGGCAGCTAAAAGATAAAGGTCCAGTGACTGGGCTCTAAATAACCTACCTATGGTCTGTTACCCACGATAACTTGCCAGCCATATCACCCTAGAAGGTTCATTAGCTACCCAATTCCGTTAAAATCGTCGAACAACGAGTCAGTGACAAGATAGTGTGTAGATGCTTAAGACTCAAAATTCCTTAAAATCAGAGGGCGGGTTGATAAGTCGTGTACTTATCACCCAAACTTATTTGCTCCAATTAAAATAGAATTTAGGTTGGCGAGGACTCGAAAAGTAAATCCACATTTTAGTAGATATATGGGCTGATTAAATCCAAAGACCTGAAGGGTCTTTGTGTTCAAATCATAATGTAGTATTTCCTAAGATTGAAAATTTTCTTAAACCCAAGTTCTCTTTCCTAATTCCACAAATTTTTTTTTAAAAATAAAATAAAACAAATCTACGGAGCTGACGAATAAATTCAGAGATGAATATCCACCCCCCCATGCCTATCTAATGCAATGTCATCATTGTATTAAAAAGACATAAAACAGAGTGGAATAGCATAGAAAGTACCTGAATTGCGTGAATGTCAGGTCCGCTCTGAGATAGAAACTAAAAAGAACTGTATATGTGCTGAATTTAGTGCCTTCAGCTAGGCACACTATACAGAGAAGAGAAATAAAGAATTCACAAGTGCAGGTCAGAATCAGAATAAATAGAAGAAACCTCTGACCTATCAGTAGAGGTCCACAGATGTGGACCAAATTGTGGTGCAGACCCATACCCCATAATCAAGAATATCTCAGGTTCTAGATAAAAATTACCCAAAACCTAAAATCAATATGCAAGCGGGGTCGAGCCTACTATTTATGAGGATGCAACCCAAGACCAAAAAGTCGGGTTACAGAGAATTCAAGCTCAAAAGGATAATCATTGAATGTATACTTAGGTTGGACATCCTTAGAACAGATGTCGTAAGGGTCCTGGTTTGATGGTTTCAGGTTAATAGGAACCCTTTGACTCAATCTTCTACTTCCTCCAGAACTTGCTTCCCAAATCAAAATTTCCCGGCTCCTATCCTCATTCAGCATGTCAAATTCCAGGACCTCTTGCATATTAATCACCCCATCTGAAATCTCCAAGTCTAAATGATGTGGTTGAATCAAAATTGACTTTGGTCTAATTATCTCAGAAATAGAATCATCGATAAGCTCAACGGGGTGTAACTGACAATCAGGGCATTGAATTGAATCCTCCAGAAAATACAATTTTGGATCCATAATGTGAGCCCTAATAAAATCAGTTTCCTCAGTTACTGGGCTATCAAATGATCTTTCAGATTCCTCAGGCCCAATCATCTCACAAAATCATATTCTGTAAACTCGTGTGAGGCTTCGCAACTTGAATCTTCACCATCAGAATCAAAGAAATCAAGATTCGTATTAATGTATGTCCCAAAATCATCTGTCACTTTCTGTTCCAAGGAGACATACGTTTCCTTGTACCTTGGCTCAGGGATCTCAGGTGAAGAATTCAGATCATCCTTAATTGATTGCTCTAATTCATTCTGGTCAGACTCGTAACACATGTCCCCCCAACTGGTGCCTGAACGGGTTTTGAAATTGGCTCTCCTGAAGAGGGTTTATCCTAGGAATCATCCCATGATTGAATCAAAGTGACCACAAATCTCATCCTCAATTTCGCTAGCTTCCCAAGTAGAAACTCACCCGGGTTCTTATCCTTGACATCCTGGAGCCAATCCAATAAATACTTATTCAAATCATCAATCATTTCAATCAGAGGCTCCAATCTCTCAATGTAAGGTATTGGCTGAACTTCTAAAGATTGTATGATATTCCTCAAGTTAGTCAGAACCTTATCTTGAACCTGGTTACCCTGAACCAAATGAGTTGGTTCAGGGTTGGGCAGGTTTGGGATCAATGCAGAGGAGTTAACAAATTGAGATTCGTTATACCCTTCTTGATAATAGGTCATTTCAGATTGTTCAAAAGGTGGTGATGACCTGAAGGCAGTGTAATCAAAGAATGGGTAAGAATCAGCGTATCCTTCTTGATTATAGATCGTATTAGGTTGTTCATGAAAGGGTGACGATCTATAATCGATGTGGCTCTAAGAAGGATAGAAATCACAATCATAGTGTTCAGGGTTAGACCCTAAACACGGAGGTCCGGAGCTGTATCCCCAATCCGAGTTATCCCAACTAACTGATGGTTGATTACAGTATGAGTCGAGATAATCGTCATGTTGAGGATAATTCAAAACAGGAGGGAAAGAGCGAGAATGCGTGTAATATGTGAAAGGATTCATGAGAGACAGGAGGAAGAAAGGTGCCCTGCAATACAAACAATCAAACCTGTCCTTAAGTAGGCTAGCCTAAAGACCTACAAACTCCCAAAACCCGTTTTGAGATAGAGGAATGATTTAATCTACTTCTGTCTGTTCAATCCAACCAGTTAGGAGGGACTAAGGAGAAGGTTCTTCCTTCGGCTTGCGCCTCTGGTTCTTAGTGTACCCCCTAGCTGCGATCGTTTAATTCTGCTCCCCTAGCTAGACATCGGATTGAACAGTAGAAATAGACTAATCAAAAATAATCTCGTTCAGGGCTCTGAAGAGCGAGTCGAATCCTTAAGGCCAACGTCTACTCTATTTTATTTAGGGCTAGGTTTGAATGTGCTTTGGAATGTGATGGGCCCTTTATCTGGATTGTGCCTTTAATGATTGATTGATTTGTGTGTGCGTGCACAACCAGTGATTTTCAAGCAAGATTATTTTTGATGTGGTGAATTTTAGAGTTCAAATCTTGCTTAGTAGCTTTTAGGATTCAACTTTAGGTGTTTTCAAACAAGTTTTGTTGGCACACCAGGTTTTGAAAGCACAGGTGAAGATGTTTTCCTTTAAAACTTAAAAGAATGTGGAGTACCTGGTAAATCCTTAAGAGTTGAACCGATGTGGCAGCTACTTGATGAGTTGATTTTAATTGAAGTGGTGCCGCCCAATCAACTCAAACAAATGGCCTGTTGCACCACTTAATTAGGCACACAAGTGATTACTTAATCTGATTTCTACTCAATTATGTGTTTGGATGTGTGTACCGGCTCCAAATATCGGTTTACCGGTTGAGTTTGAAAATCAGATGAGGTTGTGTACCTCTGTAAATTTATTTATTTATTTTTTAATGTGGAGGTTGGGGCGGATATAGGTGTCAAACAAGAAACAATCTAACCTTAGAGTTTATAAGAATACCTAGGTTGATTGATGTTTGTGTTATTACGTGGTGGAATGAAATCTAATGGGTGGGAGGTGGGGGTAACTTACAAAACCTTCCACAGCACTTTACTCCAATCTACCACTTTTGCTTGTCTCGAAAGAGTACCTACAATCACAATAAGAAAGGAGAGAAGTGAGGTAAATGATTTGTAAGTTAGAAAATGCGAAGAAAAAATCAAAGAGCGTCGCCTCCCAGGAAATGGCGCCAAAATGTTGAATGCACGAGTTGCTACGCTAACGTGTTTGGTTTTGAAAAAAACCTGTCATCGTAGTATGAAAGCGAAGAACTCGTGTTCAACAAATAAAATTTATACCGGAATGGAAATCCTGGGTCGAACACAGGGAGGCGGACGTTTGATTTAAAAAAACACCCGTTTGTTTTATTTGTCACGAAGTAAATTAATTGATTAGAACTATCTAACTATTTATAATAAATAGAAGAGAGAGAGAGAATAATACAAACAAAAATCAAAAGAGATATGGAATGAACATGGAATTCATTATCGAAAGGATTATTCATTACACTAAATATTACGACTAGAAAGTAGGAAAATGATTACACTAGAAAGCAGTAAATCTATTCTAGAAAGCAGTAAAAAGAATGGGGAGAGAGATATCCTCCCGACGGTCGCTTGGAGGACGAGCCGGACGGGACGACGCCTGGATGAAGGACGGAGCAGGACGAAGGAGGGCGAAGCAGGAAGAACAGGAACGGGGCAGCACGTCGTCGTCGTAGTGGGATCCGCTTTCGAAAGGGAGACGGAAAATTGACTTTATCTCGTGAGAAGCATCCCAGGTGTGGGACAAGCTTCTCTTGAGCTTTGGAGAGGGAGAGAAGAGAAGGGAGGGATGAGAATTTCGTGTGTAGGGGGTCTCCTTTTATAGTTGCAAGGTGTGGGGGCAATTTGGTCATTACAACTCTAAAAACATTAATTCAGGACCTTTAGTGACGGACAAAATCGTCGCTAAAGGTCCAAACGTGGCCTTCGTGGGCGGTGCACGTGTGCCAGCTCACCTCCTCATGCGTAACGCACGCGCACGTCCAGCTGATCTCAGTCGTCCGATTGCGAGATTGGACGAATTAGATCGCGCCTCCACCCGCCTCCTCTACGCGCCCGCCCACGTGTGATTCCGCGTGAGGCGCAGCGTGCGATATAGCGTGAGTGCAATTGCGCGCGCGAGACAGTTTGATCTCGATATGCGTGATTTTCGCGCCATTAGGCTGCGATCGTCGATCCGAATCCATCTGTGCAATCGGATTTGTTGTTTAAAGTGTGGATTCATACCATCTTGGCCCTTGATCTTTTAGGGTTCCCCGGTCACTAACTGATGCTACAGATGTCTGATTAGGGTGATCTTGGAGTCGTTGAACTCCAATCGTCGCTCTGCTCACATCTGTACGGTTGGATCTTCAATCCGAGGCCCCGATAAAAAGTTTGCCCTGTCCATGAACATAAAAGGAGACAATTAACCTCCATTTTATTCAAACTACTCTAAATGCATGATGATGCATGTTATGCAATATTTATAGTATGCAATGCAATCCTATGCTTAAGAACATGCATAAATAGACATCTTAAGTAGTGTAAACATGTTTACATCAGGCGGGTTTTGGAATTAACCAGTTTCTATGCACTTTTTAAAATCGTATCAATTCCTTTTGCTTATTATATTTGTTATTTTTTCTCTATTTAAATTTTTTTTATATTCTTGTCCTTGAGGTACACCCTCAACAGATGGTCCTTGGCTACATGCCAAAATAATCTGAAACGGTCTCGCCACATGAGAGACCGTGCACCTGCAAGTCAAGAATTTTCTTTTCTGTTTTATACCTTTTTTTGTCTTTTCTTTATCAACAAAATGAAAGAAAAATATAAAGTAAAGAAAAGAAATGCGGAATTCAAATGCGAAAAGGAAATGATTTGAAATACTTAGCTTATTTATAGATATGTATAGATATATATAGGATATAGAAATATATATAAATATATATAATATAATAAGAAGGGGGAATATTGAATTAAAAATTCAATGGGAATGTAGTACCATGCTAGGTTAACCGTCGTTTAGAGAGACATGATTAACCTAGCTATGTATCACGTGCAGGTGTGGAGTGGACGTGTGAGAGTGTGTGTGGAATGCTTTGATGTGCGCGAATATCGAGAATATATTCACAATTTGTGCAAATAGACCTCAATGGAATGCGCGGAAATGGGATGAGTGCGCGGTATTGTGAGTAGGAATGTATATGTGAATGTGTGTATGAGGGAGTGCGTGATATAAATATGTATATGTATATATATATATATGTATAAGTGTATATAAGTATGTAGGTATATGTATATATATGGGTAACTATATATGTATATAAGTATAGATATGAGTATGTGTATATATATATATATCTATATATATGTGAGTGTGATTATATACATGTGTGTGTGACTATGTGTGCGTATGTATATGTGTATACGGATGTGTGTGGTGTATATGTGTAGGTATATGTATATGTGTATGCTTCTATGTGTGTATGTGTGATGTGTGTATGTGTGTGTCTGTGAGTGAGTGGTGTGAGGTGTGTAAGCAAAGAGAGAAAGAGAGGAAGCAAGTGTGCGTGATGCTGCGGGAGCAGGCAACTGGGTGCAGGCGGTGGGGCATGAAGAGAGAGAAGGTCGGGTGATCGGTTAACTGAGAAGCGCCCGGTCACCCACGTGCGTGCGTGAGAGAGAGCGAGAGATCGCGGCTACAGTTCCAGGAGCAAAAAGCTATCGGCTGACTCGAGAATCCACCGAGTGGGTTCTCAGTTAGCCGATGGACAGGGAGAGAGAGAATGCACGGGCAAGTGGCGCAAGAATGGCTGTGACTGGCTGGTGGTGTGGGTTCTCGCGTGAGGGAGCGTGCCATCGAATAAGTGAGAAGCTTTCTGATGGCTTTGCTAAAACATGAATCGCGATGGACTCACTGTAGCGAAATAGAGTAGCTCGTGGAGCTTGCTCTAATGGCGATCAAATAGCATGAAACGAATCAGCAAAGTAACAAAACAAAGGGAAAGAGACACACCACGTCTAGCTGCTCTCAATGAGCTAGACGATGGTGCACCCTCACTGTGGTGGTTGCAACCACAGGAGGGAACTTCTTTGTTCTCAATTTTCCCTCTCAACTTGTGAGAGGGTACTGAGAGCGGAGGAGGGGAAGAGAGGGAGAAAGGAGAGATCAAAGGTGACGGTATGGTGTTGGCTGGCTGAATGAGGGTGGCGAGGTATTTGCGAAGGGGGGGTGTGTTGCTAGTGTGTGTGGTGGATGCTAGAGAGGGTGGTTCCGACCCTTGCGCATGGGTGTTGGGTGGGGAAATATACAGGTGAGGGGATGAGGGTGGTGGGTGAGGATGAGTGCCGTTAGGAGATTTTTTAGTGGGGATATTTTGGGTAAATTATGGGTAGGCACTTAGGTTGTCGTGGAATTAATGTAGGTAGTGTTAGGTGGTATTAGGTGGTAGAAATGTGGTGGAATTGAAATGGGAATGAGGTGGACATGGGAGCTCAATCTCTCTCTATCTTCCTCTCCATAAAATGCACAAATGAAAATATTTACAAAATGCATACAAAGCTATCTAATCTAAATGCATAACGTTAGGAAATAGATTAAGAGGGAATATTTACAAGCGTGAATTGTTGAGCAATCACTGCCATTAACAATGACCTAGAGCTTCTTCGACCTTCTTCCTCATTGCCTCTCGCCATCAAACGAGTAGTGGCCTACCTCCCCCTCATCATCACTGTCCTCTCTGCCAAAGGAGAAGGCCCCTATCCTTTGCATCAACTCCATCTCCAGTCATCTTCTTTATCGCCGGAGGCCACACCGACGACCTAGCTGCTTGCCTCCGCTCTTCCAATAGGTTTAGGGCTTCTATTTCTTTTCCTCCCAATTACATTTAGACCAAACCTCAGCCTCGTTCCTCTCCTCCTCCTCCGACTCTGACAAATCTATCTCTGGCCACCTTCACCGACCCATCACCTCCGTCCTCCCACGCCCAAATTAGGTTAGGAGAAACGTTCCCCACACCTCCACAAGTGTTTTGCCCAACCTAATTACACACCACAACACTTCCATCATCTTCTCTGACCACGTTGGCTGGAGCTCTGCCCACCTTCACGCTCCAACCACTCCACTGCATCTCGCACCAAATTGCACACACCATTGACCTCGCCACACCATGGCGAAGGTTACCAGCTATCTGATTGGGCCCTAGGCTGTACTTCCCTTGCAGGTCAACCTCGCCGTCGCTGTCGTTGACCGTCTTGTCGCCAATGCTCTTGCTTCCACCACCAATTGAAGTGGCTTCATCTCTTGAGGGTGCCTACATCTCCAATCGAACCTAGCATCGACGCAAATAGCACCAATTTGATGAGGTAACCACCTGCGACAACATGTAAAGAAGCACCACTGGATAGTCCTACATCGTGCCCATGTGATTCTATGATGTGTATTTAACGCATTTGTGATATCGCCTCGTTGCCTTAGCACACGAGGTGAGTCCCTCTCACCGCACATGCACACCCTTGCCTGCGACCCACGCACATGGGCCTGGATCCCCTACTTGGATCCGATTACCTGTTACTGTTCACCTGAATACTTATAACCAGATCTGAGGAGGAAAGGGGGGGTTTTTGCACTGTTGCTCCTCAAAGTGCATGCCAGCACATTCTATACTTAGCGAAATTCTAAGGCTCTAAGGTTTTGAAGGATAAGGCGCCTGACCTTGGCCTTCGATGTTTGATATTGGCTGAGCACTATGGATTTATTTGGATCTGTTCTGACGTGGAGTAGTGGTCGAAAACCACTATTGAAATATTTGACTCTGAACCCTATTTGGATTAGTTCTTAATTCTAGGGTTAAATTGGTGGTTTCAACCACCACTTTTAGTCCTCTCTTCTTATATTTTTATCCCTAGCATTTGAGATACATTTTTACTCTCTATTGGATATCATTTTTTATATCTGATTCACTGCATTATAATTATTGAATATTGTGGTTAAGTGCATTGATTTACTACATTTTCTCCCTGCGAATGACCTTGAAACTCACGTTTGTTTTTCGAGTATTATAAATTTAAATGTCACATTGATTTTCATCGTTATACTACAACGCAAACTTTTTATGATGATTTTCATTGTGACATTTTGGCGCCGTTGCCGGGGAGCAATGCACATTTCATTCAGTGATCATAATTTCTGATCTAATTCAACTTGCTTTATTTGATTTGTTGTGATTTTTACAAGTGAATATGAAGATCAACCGCACGAACAACCACACCAGGGGCATAATCTCATCCCCTTCTTCTTTAAGCCCCTCATCTCTTGGAAAATTTGAAAATGAAATCAATTAGGACCAACTCGCTTTATTTCATAGTAATCATAATCATCATCATCACTCGAGTTACATGATTTGATTTGATTAGAGATCCACATCATGATGCTTGCACCTATTAGGGACTTAAGGTGCCTTGGGCTATTCACCTTCTTGATTGAAGCCCAAGGTACCAACTTTTGGAAAGAAATTGGACTTGGAAATAGAGTCAAACTAAGGTTTCCACATTAGGATTTTCAGGAGTACACACTTCCTTGAATTAAAGAGAACATATTTCCCACACCGTGTGTTACCTTAGCCTTGGTTGAATTGATCTAATCGAGTGAACCCTAAAATCAGGGCTTTAACAATCACTTGAATCATTAAAATTTAAGACCTAATAACCTGTTTGCAAACCACTTCAGGTTGATTTGGGTTCTTGACCCAACTCATCCTCAACTTTAGGGCCGGTCTGGTGAAGTTGATCCACTTTGTGGGTCAACCAACCTTCAAATTAGGTCACAAATCAAATCAATTTTAAAGTTCAAGGTGAAATTCAAGGCACACACACGGGATTAAGATTAGTGGACTTAGGAGTCAAGCTCACACATTCCAGTTGACCTGGAATCTCAATGATTAGGAAGGTCGGGTGGGGGAAACCCTGTAACCCATGGGGATGCTTGACCATGGAGGGGTCTTTGCGAGACTCTCCCTTCCTGGCTACCCAAGTAATTCTTGGGTGCTTGAGTTTTTGATCCAAAGGTAACATCCACCTCGAACCTCCTTGGTCATCCAAAGATTTTTGGGTGCCTCGATTGTGTCCAATACACATTCTGTCCCTCATCTGAGTCTCTAGTGCATGTTTGGGAGGAGGTCCTAAGACCAAACTTGAGGCCTCCATTAGTAGTTCACTCTCATTGGGGTCAAGCCCCGACCCAATTGTTTGTGCTCCCATTCGATCAGATCGAGATCTCTTCAGATACTTCCACATCTGAGCCCAGCTCTCCATCATCTGCATCCATGGAGAATCCAGAAGAAGAAATGCCAAAAGAGCAGAATCAAGTGCAAAGTAACGTTGATCTACTTTACTCATTCATGAACCCTGCAGCATGGCCACAGATGTGAGATCACTATAATCCCACCGTGGTGCGATCGAACCTAGGGTGCAAATCTCAGCTGGAGGACCTGATACAGAATTAAAGCCGAATCTTATCAATGCAATCCCCAAATTCCATGGAATGAATGTTGAAGATCCCTTCCAACACATCAAACAGCTGAAACATCTGGCCCAGACCTTTGGACCACCTGTTCAGAATTGGGACATCCTGCTCATGAAGATGTTCTCCTTCTCTCTTATGGATAAGGCTACCCATTGGTATCAGACTTTGACTCCTCCGATCAATACATGGGAGGAACTCTAATATGAATTTATGAAGAAATTCTTCCCAGTTGGTCACACCAACGCCTTGAGGCACCAGATCACTCATTTTACGCAAAATGCTGGAGAACCACTTCATGAGGCATGAGGCCGCTTTTTAGATCTCATGTGGAAATGCCCTCATCACGGAGTTCCTAAATGGAAACAAGTCCAGTCTTTTTACTATGGACTCCGTGAGGATATAAGGTTATTTGTCAATGCAACCTGTGGCAGCAACATCATGGGTCAATATGAAGATACCGTTTGGGAGATTCTTGAGAACATGTGCGAGAACTCCATAAATAATGAATCTATGGGTGTGTTCGACCGGACGACCATTAGCGCATTAACAAACATGCGAGGGGCACACGAGACTCGAGACCTATCCGTATCTATCGATCTAGAGTTGGTGACTAGTCACCTAGATAAGGTCTCTATCATTGAGAAAAGGGTGGACAAATTGACTCGACATCTACAGAGAGCCACTGCCGCACAGTAGAGTACATATGTGCAACTACCCTCAGGTAAAGAGATTGTACATAACATTCACCACCAATCATATCAGGGGATGAACCGATATCCACCCTCGTCTGATCCCCATTTCGGAGGAAATTCTGGACCTTCCACCCTAGTTGGTGAAACTCTAAACCCTTGTAGTCTGATTTCTCTGGAGTTCCTCAAACCTGCAAGGATCTCCACGCCATCCAGAATGATCAATTCTTAAACACATATAACCCTAGATGGCGTAATCATCCTAACTTAACGTGGTTGGGAAATAGTTAAAACCCGAGACCGTAATTCCAACCCCAACCACAAGCTCCGCAATCTTATTAGCCTACTTAGCCTAAGCCCAATTCGAATTATAAATCCTGGCCTTCAAGGAAAGGTCAAATGAACCTTATTTTGCAAGCCCTGACTGACATCTAGAAGTTGAATACGTCTATGAAGAAACAACACAAAGAAGAGATCACAAAGGTTTGAAATCAACTCGCACAGATGGCTGGAACTCGCCAGCCTGGTGCACTCCCTTCCCAACCTCTACCGAATTCGAATAACATGCCGAACCAAAGGCATGTTATGAACCTAAATCAAGGCCAAGCTCACTACGTTTATCAGGTCCTTTATTCTCTATTACCTAATGGGATGGAGGCTTCCACATCATATTCGAGATATCAACAGCTGATGAGGTGTGGCTCATCATAGCTAAAATGCCCAAATTAAGATAGAAACTAGGTTAAACACTACATAATTAAGTCATGAAATGGGTTAAGTGTGGGAAATAACAGAAATGACCTAAAACAGTAAATTTGTGCTAAAAATGCAAAATTAGGTCATAAAATGAGATTCTATTCATTAATACAAATTGATGATCTAATTGTAAATTGAACACACAATTGAATTCAAAAGTTCAAATCAAAGTTGGAATTGACTTCCTAAATGTTCAATTATATTTCAATAAAAACTTGGCTGCATTTGGACACCATTAGGACCTTGCAATCATTACCTTACATCTAGGTCCATAGGTCATAACATTTTCTTCACATAAAACCCCCAGGGATTCATTTGAAAGCCACCAAGGGCCTCATTACAACATCCGTGGACTACGCTAACAACTTTCTTATCACTTACAGGCTTACGCATAAAATCCACATCGTTTCACTCAATTGGACCTTTCATGCAATTTGCCAACATAACTGATCTGGCATGGGTGCACTTTAGCCACAAGAACTTGGCCAATCAGAGCCGTCGCTCTTCTACACCCCTGATCTTACGGCCGATCTAAATCCAATCTTCCCGCACCTTTACGCGTAGGTTCACCAACCTCCCCAGATCTGACCTAGCGGCTAAGATTTGATTTGGATGTGTGCGCACTCTTCTCTCCATCCCCACCATAGAAGCCTTAATGGATTAATCTCACCACTACGGTGAGTACAATCACTGGTTCAACTACTTAATCACCTCCCAAAGCTTACGCGCACACAATTGATTCCCTCCCTACTGAGTTGATCATCATCTACCCCTCCAGTAGCTCCCTCCCTTCCTCGATGGTCGGTGACAGAGATCACTTTCACCCTCCATTCGTTGCCTTTAGCCGCTGGCTGCTGTCCCATGAAAGTCTCCTTCTTTCACTGGAGGTTCCTCCCATTTCATCCTCTTCAACTGCCGGCTGGAGATCCCAGAGAGTAGCCATCTTCCCTTAGTTTCCTACTTTGATAGCTAGATTTATTGCTTTCTAGTGTAGCTTAGATTAGTTAGAATAGTAATCACAGGTTGATCTGTGATGATAACATCATCATCAGTCATAACTAGCTTTCATTAATCAGAATCAATTAACAACTACTCCTACATAACCGCCAGAGAGTCATAATTCACTGAATATCCTTTCTGAGAAGAGTGCATTAAATCGGGGTGAAATCTACAGTTTTAACAGCATATCATAAATGCAGAATAATCATGGGGTTTCTTAAGGGTTAAATGAAGGTCAAACGAGCATTAATGACTAACATGAGGGTTCATACAGATAAAAATGGGTTTTCACGCACTTCGAGAGTCAAAACAGCACTCGAAACCCTAATTTCAGACCTGCTTAAATAACAAAGGTTATGGTTAGGATAAATTCCATCTAAACCTTCTAAAAATCATATAAAAATATTTCATAAGGTTTTGTATCCTTGATTTAATCATTGGAACCCATTTTGACCTAAAAGAGTCTCAGACAAGAAGTTACCCTAATTTGGATTTTTACGTAAATTTCCCAGTCAAACTTGGTCAAAATAAAATTTGACTTCACCATCATATTTCTTGGGTCTAAATTATGTTTGTAGCAAAATTTGGACCCAATCAGAGATCATCTTGACCTAGTTTGCATTTCAGTTCTGTCAGACTCTTTCTATCTCACACAAGCCCCTAGCTTTTGAAATTCTTGGAGACAGTTCCCTAAGCTTCTTGTCATCTTTGCAAATAGGTCCCTAACTCCATTGGTGTGAATAAAAGCTCCACCACTGAGATTCAAGCGAGGATTTCTCACTCGATTCTCAATTAAACAATCCCAAAATTGAATCGGAGATTCCTCGAGGAATTATCTTCCAAATGAGATCGGCCATGAATCCTATTTCCTTCCCAATCTCCCTTGCAAATGCATAGAAGATGTGGGTATCCCACAGGCGTGAAATCTCAGAGCTTCCAAGCTTGGAACGGCCCCCTAAGCCCAATTAAAACACCCCCGATGCAAACCTCACCTCCTTAGCTTGGTTTTGGACCAAATTCCACCTTCTTCCCTTCCCTTTGGCCAAACTCTCCGCAAGCTTCTCCGTCCACCTTCTTCGCCGGCCGCTACAGACTATAGTCGGTCGGTTCTTCTTCCTCAAGCTCTTTCGCATCTCGCAATACTAGCAGGCGTCTCCTTCCTCCGTCTTCCTCACCGTTCTCCCTCAACGAAGTTGCTTCCTTCTCCGACGCTGATTGCACAGCAATCATGCAACCTAAATCACATGAATTAAGCTAGATTCTAGCATAACTTAGGAATAATGCATTCATAGGCATTGTAATTTGCACAATAGCTAGTTTATTAGTCATATAAATAGTATCACCATTTTATGTACTAATGAGAGATGATTTTAATCGCAGATGATTTAAAGCCGCTGATGTCAGATCAAACCAGATAAATCTAATCAGAACGATGACGGGAGTCCTACGCTTCCAAAATCGTCTCGATCAGACAACTAGAGAATCATGTGTAGTCCATAAAAGAACTGAGATCATGAAGCCAACTGAGCCTCAGATGAAGAATCCAACCACATGGATGGATTTGGATCAACGATCGCAGTCTAACAGCGTAAAAATCAACTCAATCGGAGATATACATCACCAAATACAAGGAAAAGAAGATGGACTGCCATGACGGCACCACATGGCACCATCATAGCCGCCCCCTCATCGCCGTCCCATCTAGGAAGTCTACCCTTGCACATTGTGGGCCGCGCCACATCGCCTGCCTCATTACGCCTCATCAAAGAGGAATAGATCTTGGCCGAGAATAAGTTTTCTTAAAACAAAATCACAATAATTTGGATGCGTGGTGCAACGTTGAGCGCACTCAACCACAAGCGCGAGGCACGCATTCAAGCAGTGCTGCGCGATAAATTGGGAAAGTTGGTCGTGTGTAGGAGCTATCGCTCCTTGGATGCTGATCAAAGCGTTGGGAGATGGTCGTGTGGTGCGATCAGACGACTCTGCAAAGTACGCGCGATTTCATGCGCTCATCAGCGAAGCACGATGCTCGTTTTCTATCAGATGGTCAAGGAACGTTGGCGCGCAATGGAATTTGAGCTTGCGTGGAAAGAGAGGCGGTGTAGGTGCGAATCTAGGCCGTTAGATTCTCTATTGTGAAAACTCTATTTAATTGCAATAAAATTTTGATCTTCTGATTCATATACATATATACATATATAAATATCTGTTTAGTGCAAGATTTATTGAAAAGCTTCTGCAAAAATTGAGATTGCCTCCTTGCGAATGACCCGATACTCACCGGAGTTTATAAATTTATTTGTCGACGTGTTTCGCGCTATACTACAACTAAATAATCTTTTAAACATGATTTACGCATCGAACAGGCACCATCCATACCATAACTGGTGCCTTCCTCCCCTTTTGTTCGTTAGGTTAGGTTAGTTAGACTCCCCTTCTCCTCTAATCTCTTTCCCCCTTGTTATCCTTTAAATCCGACCACCGCACACTCATCGTCCACCCGTTTCATCCTTCCACGACCGGCCACACCTCCGGCGAGTCCTCCACACCTCCACAATCCACTAAACAACTCGCCATCAAGTCCATAACCTTCGTCGAGTCCACACGAGCAAAATCCCTCAAGAAATTGAGGGGATTGCTGCACCAACCACTCCACCAAACACCTCCTCCTTCGCTTCCATATTCCGCCTTTGCCAGCCCCCTACGACCACTGCTCGGGCACTAAATCGATGTTTTAAGATTGTCGTGTTGTAGTATAGCAAAAATAGCACTCAAACAAATAAATTTTATTACTCGAAAAGGTTCCGAGGTCGAACACAAGAAGCAATATGGAATTTGAAGCTCAAGATCACAATTTAAATCAAGAATAAAGATTGCAATAAAAAAAATAATGTTAGGATCAATATGCCAAAAAGAATGGAGTAAAATGGTGATTTAAATCACCAATTACTCCTCACAAATAACACTTAAATCAAGCCTCAAGTATATGCAATTAAAGTATCAGATGTCTTAAGTAGCCCTATGCTACAGTGCTAGAGACTCAGGGGTCTCTCTCTCTTCCTGTGCAGCTTTTCTCTGTTCTTCTTCTCCTTCTTCTCTTTCTCTGTTTCTTCTTCTTCTCCTCTTCTTCTTCAGCTTCGCCCTTCTTCTTTTCTTCTTTCTCTCTGTTCAACTACTTCAAACAAAGGAGGAAGGCTTCTAAGTGTCAGCCAGTTTTCTCTACAACAAAACCCTCCCTCCTACCCACGCGATTTCTCCTTCTCTTTCTCTCTTAGGCTTCGCCCTCCCAGGGCCTTTCAGTGGGTAGTTGGGTAATTGGGTCGGCGCATACCCAGGTCTAGGGTTCCGGGCGTGGTCGCAGTTGAGTGCAGGCTTAGGCGAGTCGGGCGCACCAGGTCCGCGAGTCAGGTGTCGCGGACGAGGCCCAGGTGTGCATGGGTGAGAGGGACCTCACCCTGTGTTTAGAGGCGATAAGCCTGTAACACAAATTTAATATATGCGATGGCACCGCTTCAGTTGTTTCCGATATGGGACTAAACGTCCCTGCTTCGCTTGCGCATGCTGCTGCTTCCTTCCTTCGCCCAATTCGACCGTAAGGAGTGGTCAAAGGCTCCAATTGACCATGCGAATACGTTCCTGGGCCAATTCCGCTCTGTCTGGAGTCAAGATCTTGAAGCTACAGACCTGATTAGAGCTTCAAGTAGTATCGCGGTTGCGACGTCAATGGTGGAGGAGGCTGGAACCTGAAATCCAAGAATAAGGGCCTCGCGACCACGTCAGAAGGCTCAGTAGATTCGCTGTGGAGTGGCGAGTGTAATGGTGGTGGTGTGCTGTGATCGTGTGTGAGGAGGTCCGACGACCTCGAGATGGGTGGCTGGAGGTGCGTGAGTTGGGTGCAGGTTCTGAAGGAGCAATTGACCTAAGGAAGTTAGGGCTTTTGCTCCTGAGGTCGAGGCGGAGGTGTGGAGCGTGGAAGCGGTAGTGGAGGTGAATTGTGGAAGCTGCTAGGGCTCGCTGGAGATCTACCAATGAGTTGGAAGATGAAGTCGCGGAGGGCGTTGATGGGGTTGAAATGAAGTGTGGAGTTGCTGTTGTGGTGAGGGGAGACTAGGGAGTCATTTAGGAGAAGTAGCAGATGACAGGGAGTGGAGTTGGCACCGGTTACGGTATGGCCAGTGCTGGAGACGAAGCTTGCTCTGATAAGGGTTGACGGCGAGGATGAAGGAGATAGGGACGTCGGCTGGTGCTGCTCGACACGGAAGAAGGCAAGGAAGGAGGATCTGCCGCTAGTATTGCGGTCAGACGATGAGGAGAGGCAAGGAGGGTCACCGAAGCGTGGAGCAATTCGGCCAGAGGAGAGAAGAATTTGGGGTTACTCTGGTCGAATTCAAGCTTGAAAAGTTTGGCCTGGCCTGGGCTTTCTTTTATAGGTCATCAGAGGGTGATTAAAGCTTGGGAAGCAAGCTTCCCAAGCTTGGAAGGCTTGCCGGATTGGAAAATCCCTTGAGACCCAAATCTCTCATGCATTCGCATGAGAGATTGTGTAAGTTTTAGGGCTTAGGATTGGGTTTAAAAGGAAGGAATTTCTTGACGAACTTCCCTTTTAAATTTGAAAGGGATTCGTCAAGAAATCAGGGAGTTCTTTCCAATTTAAGGTCGTCGGAGCAAGTAGGAATAGGTTTAATGGTGGAAGGGACCTTTTTGTGATAATGACGACAAAGTTAGGAGTCTGTTTGAAAAGATTTTGAAAGTTAAGGGCAGAAATGTATTCTGACATGACCAATTTACAAACTAGGTCAAGAAAAACTCATCTTGGGTCCAAATTTTGGTAAAAACCTAATTTGGACCTAAGGAATCTAATGGTGAAGTTGGATTTTAATTTTGACCACGTTTGATTGGGTAATTTATGCAAAAACCCAAATTATGGCAAATATCTATTTTTGACTCTGTTCTGGGTCAAAATGGGTTCTGATGGTCAATTTGAAAGTTCCAAACCCTAGAGAATATTTTTCTATGAATTTTAGGGGGTTTAGGTGAATTTTATCTTGATTAGAACCTCAATTAATTAGACGGGTCGATTTTTAGGATTTTAAAAAGTCATTTAATTCTCAGAACACGTGCAAACCATTTTCTGATTGTTTTTACCCACTTGTTAACTTTTTAAGACCATTTGACCTTCATTTAACCCCTGAGAAAGGTTGTGGTTGTATTTCATTCACGATAAGCTGGAAAAATTACAATTTGAACCCTAGTTTCTTATTTTTCCCTCAGAATGATTATGCAGTGACTTGTAACTCTTTGGCAGTTATGTAGGAGCATTTGCTAACTTAATTGTGTCAAAATGAGCTAGTTATGACTCATGATGGTGTCCCCATCATACCCCCATACTTAACTTTTGCTAGTCCCTTAGCAAAATTTCAAGGTATTAACTTTGATTCTAGACCATAAAACTTTTGATACTTAAAACTTTGATGTGTGCTTTCTTTTGTAGATTAGGTTAAAATGCTGATAGTATGCCTAGAGGTACTCAAGCACCAACCAAGATCCAGACCTGACCAGCTCTAGCCTCAGTCCACCACGAAGGTTTCTAAGGCCCACAGGAATTAACCTAAGGTTCGTTGAACTCCGCGGTTAAAGCACCCGTGCTTGTAACATGTTTTAGCCTAGGTTCAGTTTGCAATGCATTTTTGTCAAAGAGAGATAGAGGAATTTTTCTTTATTTTTGGAGAGTTTTCTCTCTCTTTTCTTTTTATTTCTAACTTCGGATTAGCTTTACAACACGATCTGTATCAGATTTCTAGTCCCTACCATTAATCCTCACAGGGTCCCTGGAAATCGATGCTTCGAGATAGCACCGCCAATGGCAACCCCCAAAACCTTGGCTTTCGAGATTTCGAGATAATCCCGCCCATGGCATTCTGTAGTTAAATCCAGACCCTGGCAATCAACACTTCGAGATAATGCCGCCCATGGCATCTAAACCAGCACAAGGTGCTTACATGCCCCTGGTAGGATATGTAGATATCCTAGGAGACAAGCACTGAGGAGACGAGGGGAATTTCCCACCTCTCCGCGTTGGGAACTTGTCCAAATCAACTTGTGTTGATCAACCGCTCCTAATCTAGGTTACTTTTTTTCATAATAGGTTTAACGCATTTGCGTGATTTTAATACTTAGGCGCACTGAACCAGACTATGTGTGGGTTGGGGTGCTTAGGTTACCGAGTCCCGCAAACTAGAGGTCAGTTAACGAGGCCGAATAATCCTTAAGCCTTAGTCCTAATACTTAAGTTTCGCATTTTCCCCAACCTCTTGAGGGCTATCCAGATCTTAGCAGGTACTTGAATTTTTAAGCCTAGGATTGCAGCCCAAGAGGCCTAAAATCAGTGTTTCTACTAATTCCTTCTTTGTTTCATTAGCACTTTTTGCCTTTCATTTTCTTTCTTTTGATTTGGTCTAAAACTAAGTCAATTCCTTAATCTCTTACTAATGACTATCTCTTTTTCTTTTCAAATTGTGCTCCTTTTTCACATTTTTATCTCCTCCCTTTTTCTCCTCAAAATCTGATATGCCATCAAAATTTCCTCCCCTTTCCTATTTTTGTTCTTTTTCAATTTTTTTTTAATAAAACCCTTTCTTGTGAAGTGATTTTCATGTCGTTTTGCACTTTAATACTCCCCCATGCCTACGATTTGCAATGTCCTCATTGTAAATTAGGTGGGTTCGAGTTCAGCTTAGATCATTCATTAGAACAGGTGTTGGGTGGGTGAATTGGTCGGTGTGACTGTTGCAGACGATTCCAAGCTCGGGTACGGGTACCAAAGGTGGAGTCGGCTATTCAAATGGATGAACCCTAAAGTGCAATATGAGATCAACATAAGATGTATCAGGAAGGGTTTCGGGTTTTTCAAAATGACGGGTTGCCTCCCGTTAAGCGCTGAGTTTAACGCCATCAGCTGGGCGTAATGAGCTCAGGGAGAATGGAGGGTAAAGGATATCTCAGCCAAATTTTTATCGGTGAGTTCAATGAATGATTTGAGTCTCTGACTGTTCACGACAAAAGGTTTTGAATCGTGGCTGAGTTGACTGATTTCGACAGCTCCATTTCCAAAGATTTGTCGGACAAGGTAGGGTCTAATCCATTTTGATATGAGTTTTCCTGGGAACAATTTGAGTTTGGCGTCAAAGAGTAGGACTTAGTGACTAGGGAAAAATATCTTTCTGGATATGCGCTTGTCGTGAAAGGCCTTAACCCGCTCTTTGTAAATTTGCGAGTTCTCATACGCGTCATGACGTAGTTCATCGATCTCGCTCATTTGAAGCTTTCTGTGGGTTCCTACCTTACAAAGATCGAGATTGCAGTTCCGTACTGCCCAATAGGCTTTGTGCTCCAATTCAACGGGGAGGTGACATGCCTTCCCGTACACTAATATGAAGGGAGACATGCCTAATTGGATTTTGTGGGCAGTCCTATAAGCCCACAAAACTTTCAGAAGTTGGGATGACCAATCTTTTTTGTCAGGTCGAATAGTGACCTGGAGGATTTTCTTGATCTCCTGATTCGATAAATTAGCTAGACTGTTAGTTTGGGGGTGATAAGGAGTCGAGATCCTATGTGACACCCTATACTTGGTCATCGGTGATCTGAACTGAGTATTTGTGAAATGGGTCTCTCCATCGAAGATTATGGCACGTGGAATCCCGAACCGAGAAAAGATGTTCTAATGAATGAATCTGATAACCACCTTATGATCGTTGGTTCGGGTCGAAATGGCTTCGATCCATTTGGACACGTAGTTAACAGTGAGAAAATGTATTCGAAGCCATCCGAAACAGGGAAGGGTCCCATAAAATCAATTCCCCAGATATCGAAGATTTCGCGTACGAGAATCGGTTGTAAGGGCATCATATCGTGGCGGCTCATGTTGCCTAAGATCTGGTAACGAGTGCATGCCTTACAGTGATTGTATGCGTCTTTGAAAATTGTGGGCCAATAGAATCCACACTAGAGGACTTTTGCTGTGATTTTATGACCAGCGAAGTATCCACCGCAGGCTTGGTCATGGTAGAAGGATAAAATGTCCTGAATTTCCACTTCCGGAACACATCGTCGGATGATCTGATCAGCACCAATGCGGAAGAGATACAAGTCTTCCCAAAAGTTGGACTTGGCATCGGAAAGTAATTTGTCCCTCTTGGCTTTTGGCCAATCGGACAGGATCTGACGTGATGCCAAGTAGTTTACTAGATCAGCAAACCATGGGAGTCCCGCACTGATAGTCAGGAGGTGCTTATCGGGAAAATTCTCCGTAATGGGTCCGGAAGGGTCGATAATGTCGGAAGGAAGGCAGGATAAGTGATCCACTACCACATTCTATTTTCCCACCTTGTCACGAATCTCGTGGTCAAATTCTTACAACAACAAGATCCAACGGCTTAGTTGAGGTTCCGCGTCCTTCTTTGCAAGGAGATTCCTCACAGCAGTGTGATCTGAGTAAATGATAACACGAGAACCCAGAAGATACGATTTAAATTTCTCCAGGGCAAATACGACGGCTAGCAAATCTTTCTCTATAACTGTGTAGTTATGCTGAGTCTCGTCAAGTGTCTTGCTAGCGTAGTAGATGACCACGGGTTTCCCATCCATTTTATGCCCAAGTACCGCCCCCATAGCATAATCAGATGCATCTCACATGATCTCAAAGGGTTGAAACCAATCAGGGGATCGCAGAGTAGGTGCTTGGGTAACTTGATCATGCAGGATCTCAAATGCCTGAGTACACTCGGTGATTTCAAAAGGGACATCCTTAGATAGAAGATTAGTCAAGGGGCATGCGATTTTCGAGAAATCGGGAATGAATCAATGGTAAAAATCGACGTGCCCCAGGAAGAATCTAATGTCTTCGACCGAGCTAGGCATAGGGAGTTTGGAAATTAGATTCACTTTGGCTCGATCAACCTGGATGCCCTTTTCTGAGATAAGATGTCCTAGGACAATTCCCTTAGGTACCATGAAGTGGCTCTTTTCCTAGGAAAGAACTAAGTTCACTTCGATGCTTCGCCTGAGGTTCTGGACCAAGTGCAGGAGGCAATCGTCAAGTGATTCGCCAAATACCGAGAAGTCATCCATGAAGACTTCAAGGTATTCACCTACCATATCTGAGAACATGGCAAGCATGCATCACTGATAAGTAGCGATTGCATTGCAGACACCGAATGACATCCTTCGGAATGCTTAAGTTCTGAAGAGGAAGGTGAAGGTGGTCTTTTCTTGATCCTTGAGATGGATTGCAACTTGATTGTAACCGGAGTAACCATCCAAAAAGCAGAAGAGTCGATTTCCCGCTAATTTCTCGAGAATTTGATCAATGAATGGTAGTGGGTAATGATCCTTCTTCGTGGAGGAATTGAGTCTTCTGTAATCAATGCAGACTCTCCACGATTTTCTATACGGGTCGGTATGGTTTCTCTAATTTCAGTTGTGATGATGGTGAGCCCTGCCTTTTTAACACAACTTGGATTGGGCTCACCCACTGACTGTCGAAGATCGAGTAGATGATCCCTGCATCTAACCACTTGATAATCTCCTTTTTCACGACATACTGCAGATTGGGATTCAGGCATCTCTGCATTTCTCGGGATGGTTGTGAGCCCTCTTCAGTGTAGATGTGATGTGTGCAGTATGAGGGGCTGATACCAGTGAGATCGTCGAGAGTCCAGCCAATGGCTCTTCGATGTTACTGGAGAATAGAAATCAGGCATGTTTCCTGATCAGGTGTGAGTCGGGAGTTGATAATCACAGGAAAGTCTAATTGGAACCCAAAAAGACGTACTTGAGATGATTGGGAAGAGGCTTTAATTCCAAAATTGAGTTTTCAGCAGCTGCGAGTAGTTCAGGATGGGTTTCGGGAGCAAAGGAAGGAGTTATGGGTGTGTCTGGGTTGAGTTCGGGCTCCTCTAATTGTGGATTTTGATTCTCTTGTGGTTGATCAGAAATAGTCGAGTTCTCAATGAAGTCGTCAACCACCACTTCAATATCGCAAATTTGTTCTATGACTCTGCAATTAATTCCTTGTTGGGCCTTAAAGATGTCGATCTTTAGTGTCTTGATCCCAAATTTTAATTCAATTTGGCCTTCCTCACAATTGATATTGGCCCTAGCAGTGGCCAGAAAGGGTCTCCCTAGTTTGATCGGTGTATTCTTCACATTCTCAGGAGCATCCATGTCTAAAACGATGAAATCCACTGGAAAATAGAAATCATGCACCCTAACTATGACATCCTCGAGAATTCCTTTTGATGACTTAATTGATTGGTCGGCTAATTGCAAAATCATTTCTATCGGTTTAAGTTCAGATTCCTCGAAGTAGTCTAGTAGGGAAGTGTGTATCAAATTTATGGAGCTCCTAAGTTTAATAAAGCTCGGTCAAATCGTATATCACTGATTTCACAGGAGATCAAAGGGGTGCATGGATCTTTTGCCTTAGGAAGGAGTTTGCTCAAAATGACAGAGCTAGCTTTCTTTGACAGTACGATTGGATTCCTGTCTTTGGTTCACGGCTTACACTTAGGTGTACATATGTCTTTCAGAAATCATGCATAATTCGGTACGTAGTGTATCGCATCCATCAAAGGGATGTTTATATGGACTTGCTCAAAGAGCTTAACCAGGTCCTCCTCAGGTGCCAAGGTTTTGGTTATCCTTTTTCCCTTGGTCAAGGCCTCAGGAAATGGAACCTTAGATGGTTTCTCTAGAATGGGTCCAGGTTCATGATCTGGGATAGAGGTGTCCTAGATGACTATCTTAGGGTTAGGGTTTATATTACTAGGTTGTGTTTAGCTTGGATAAGGTGGGTCCTGTGTTGTTTTGCCAGTGCAGGTAGTAACAGAATTCAATCCTGCCTGGTTCTAGTTTGGAGTGGGTAGAAGAGGTGCTTGCTACTGGTCGCCCGTATATGATGCCGAAGCCTCCATCCCGTCGAGTGATGGAGTAGAAGGGGCTTAATAAATAAAGTGAGCTTGGCCTGGATTTGGGTTCATAATGCGCCTCTGGTTCGGCACGTTATTCCGATTAGGCAGAGGTTGTGAAGGAAGTGCACCAGGTTGGCGAGGATTTGCCGTCTGGGCAACTTGATTGCGAACCTCTGTGATCTCGTCTTTGTGCTATTTTTGCATAGCTGCATTCGTCTTCTGAATGTCAACCAGAGTCTAAAGGATAAGAGTCATTTGATCTGTCTGAGTCGGCCCAAGTTGATAAGTTGGGTTAGGCCGAGGTTGAGGTGGCTGATTTGGACGAGGAGCTTGTGGTCGAGGTAGATATTGAGGTCTCTGATTTTGATTATTGCCTGACCCAATCTTCCTCTACGCGACGATTAAGTGGTTAACAATCTCCTAGCTTGCTATGACGATTACATCCTTTAAAACATTGATCTCGCGCGATTAACAATCTGATCTGATTTAGTGTTAGCTAGGAGTAGATTAGTTTAGAGCCACTCCAACCTCTCTGATCAATTCAGATTAGAGAGGAGTTTTTCACACTTTTGCATCGACTCATACAACTTTCCCTATGCCTTGCAATTCATTTCTAATTTTCCCTCACATTTTTATTCATCATCCACCCATCCATCAAGGTTAAATTTAGATCTGAAGTCTTGGCTTCCAGATCTGAATTTACGCTTAAAATTCATTCAGGGGGTCTCCCATTCATTTCATAAACTCACATGGACCTCCCCGATCTGATTTGATTGTCTCGATTTGCTTGATTTCTTTCAGATTTGTGTTTCACCCCCAATCTCGCGATTTGGAGTCAATTTAGGTTTATTTCAGTTTAATCGAGCGATTCGAGGTTTTAATCGCTAAATTAGGTGTAATGCAATGAATCTAAGGTGTTGGATTTGGTTTTTAATTTGTAGATGAGCATGCACTTAATTTAAGCCATATTTTGGATAATTTTATCAAGGAGAATCAATGATACTGATTTGAGGTTAAATGAGGACCCAAATGATTCTGAGTTAGTAACTAGATCATCTTAAACACCAATCAATAGTGTTTAAGTAGATCAAATGATTTATTCAGAAATCAAATCACATTAAAAGCCCAAATCAGGGCAGTATGGGTTTTGATTTTAAATGACATCAATTTTCAGATTTGATGCTTATCAAAGGAATAATTAGGATCTTTAGATATGTCTTGAATCTCAATTTGAACTTCATAGATTTTTAGACAAATTTATGAACGTTGGTAGTCACTGAGATGGAATTTATAGAGATTTGTTTGTAGTTGATATTGATTTGAATGAGATTTTGCAATGGATTTCACGTCAGATTTTTATGGGATTCATAAGTTTGTTGGTATGAATAGTTAATGGCTCCTTAGATTTGAATTTTTAGATCTATGGAGAGTTTTGAAAACCACTTAATTAGGCTTTAAAGCCTGGTTTAGCTGCTGGAACAAGGCAACAACTGCTGCCATTTTGGTAGCAGCTATAGCAGTTGCTTCTCTGATTTAGGTTGTCTAATCAAGTTTGAGATAGCTTCTGCAGCATCTATTAGTGTTGAACTTGTTGCAACAGCAGATCAGTCTCGATGGCTGGTTTCAAGCTGATTTTGAGTGTGTAAAGTGAGCTAGCTCGTGTATAATGTTATAATAGTGTTTATAAGAATTCATGTATGAAGTTTTGACTTTAAATCTATTTTGAATTACTTGTAGAACATATTTAGATCCTATGTCAGCACTTGTATTAAGTACAACTGTCCACATATGTGATTTTAATGAAAATCAGGATGAAAATCATGTTTATTAGCTCAATTACCTTTCGTGTGATATGCTGAACTTATTGAAGCGCTTTTACTGATTGTCTAGCACTTAGAACTCTTTATGAGGCCTTAGATTCTTTAGTGAAACACCCTTACAAGGCCTAACTTGGGTTAACTTGTAAATAAATAAAATTCATAAAAAAAATCATAAAGAAATAAGATAAAGATGCCTTGAATAGGATTAACAAGTTTTTTAGGTGTGTGTCAAGTTTCAAGGTAATCTGAACCCTTAGCTTGGTATAATATACTAGCCGACAATTTAATCTACCTTGGAATTTAATAAAAGACCTAATATGAAAAACCACAAAAAGAATTATATCTCTCTTATCTTACTCTTTCTCTCTCATCCCTAATCTCTCTTATACATATAAAAATCATAAAAATCAAAAAAATCCCAAAAATACCCAAAAAATACTTTGTATACTATGTATATACTTGTAAATACAATTTAAAGCTATGCTAAATGCAGATATTATATAATATGTACATAATAAGTATATAAAAAACTTATATATGTATTATTTATATTAAATTAAATATTTAAAATGATTTATTGTATATATAACCTTATTGTATTATTATCTATTAATTTATCTTAATTAAATTTATATTGAACAAAGTAATTATATAAACCTATCTATATGTATATAATTGTACCTAATACTATACATACATATTTAACTATGTATTATGTGCTATATAGTACCTGCAAACTAATTTAATTATATATTTATAGTAAATAATTAAGTTATTATGTTAATTAAGTAATTTATTAACTTAAAATAAAATAAATTAGTAATTTAATCTAATACTAAAGTAAGTTCTAATTTATATTTATATAATGGTATATTAAATATTTTGAACGTATTTATGCTGTATTTATAATGTATTATAGTATTTATAAATTATTTATGTATATAACTAACTAGAACGTATAATTAAATGTATATAAATTAAAATAAAGCTTCTAAAATATAATAAAAATGTATAATAAATAATTTATTATGTATATCAACTCTGTATAAAGTTAATTTTGTAATTAAGTTACTAATTTATACATTAATTCACAAATTAAACTTTAATTTAATGTGTATAATTAGCCAACTTCAACTAATTTAATTATATATTTAAATAATTCATTTCACTAAATTAACTACCCCATTATATAGCCTTATATAAGGGCTTTTCAAAAACATAATTTATTTTAAAATCGAATTTAATTTGGGCCCTCAAATAGAGGACTAAACCCTCGGATTCCGTGCAATGTCGCTATGCTGTGTAGCACCTGATAGGTGCGAAACAAAGTGCTACATCAAAAGTTGCCGGCATGTCGCTACAGTTTATAAGGTTTTGGTGCACTGAGGGCTTCAATTGTCAACGCTCGGTGCACCAATAACCATTACCTCCCCTCTCTGATCCGAATGAGCATATGATGATACATTGATGAGTAGTGGTGGGCTAGGGGCCACGACTGTAGCAGGCCTATATTGGGCCTGAAATGGGATGAAATTAAATCTAAAATTAACTAGGGCTGGCTCACTAGTAGAGGTCTGGTCCCACCCTCCTAGTTGTTGTGCATCCCTCGAAAGTGGTTGGCTCGCCCACTTTAAAACCTAATTTTTGGGTTCATGAGCAGACGTCTGATGAGAGAGGGATCGACCTAAATTGCCAAGTGTTGAGACAGAAGAAGTGAGAGGAGAGTTAGTGAAAATGGCTAAGTGTTGGTTGTGTTATGTGTGTGCATATGTATGTATATAATATATATAGATAAGTATAAAGTATATGAATGTAAATAAATATATATAAATAAGTATACGAATGTATAATGTATATGTATATGTATATATGTGTAATATAAGTAGAATAGTAGAGTATGTTTGAACTCTTATATGTATATAAATAAACTAGAGCTTTAGTGACAGATAAATTCGTCACTGTAGATATGTTAATATGTCAGTATAGATAGTACTTTTTGCCTTAGGTTATATATATAGTTTACCACGATTTTACTGACGTATATATATGTTACTATATATGTAATATATGTTACTCTAGATATTAGTACGTTAATATGATTTAGTATAGTAGATATTAATAGCTATTCTTGTACTTATACTTAGGTATTACTTATAGTAATTGTATATAATTAACATAGTGTAAAATTAGCAAGTTTTTGTTGCCTGCTTATTGTACATTTTTTTTAGGCCTTTTAATTGATTCTTTTGTAAATAATTAACCAATTCTTTCATTTATTGATTCATTGATTAATTTTGTAAATAAAATTAACATTTTTGGACTTAGAGAGTGATATATATCAATAACTGTCTCCCAGTGAACGACCTGGAAACAAACAAGTAAAAACTGTAAATAAATAAAAATGATGCAACATTGGTTTGCATTTGTGACATATACTACAACAACATAAATCACCGTTTTTAGTGCAAATCGATCGTCGATGATCATATATTTGGCGCTATTAGTGCTTTATTGTGATTGTTTGACGATTGTCGTAGTTCATTTTGTATTAGCAGCAACCACCAATTTTGCTGACTCCGAACCAAAACCAAGATGGCCTAAATGCTGTTACTACACGTAGTAGAAAATCGATCCAGGATCCACCTTATCCTAGCCACTCTAGACCTAGTAGTTCAGAGACTAACCCTAGGATGGTCATCTAGTATACACCTATCCCAGATCCGGAGCTTGAACCAATCCTAGAGGAACCTATAGAGGTTCCATTTCCTGAGGCCTTGACCAAAGGAAAAAGGAAATCCAAACTCATGGCACTTGAGGAAGACTTGGTCAAGCTCTTTGAGTAAGTCCAAATAAACATTCCCCTTGATGGATGCAATCCGCCATGTACTAGCTTACGCATGATTTCTAAACGACTTATGTACACTAAAGCGTAAGCTGCAAAACAAAGATGGGAGTTCGATCGTATTGTCTAAGCAAGCCAACTCTATCACCCTAAGCAAACTCCCACAGAAAGTGAAAGATCCTAGCACCCCTCTAATCTCCTATAAGATTGGCAACCTAGAATTTGATCGAGCTTTATTGGATTTAGGAGCCTCCATAAACCTAATCCCTACATCCCTACTAGATCATTTCGAGGAAATTGAGCTCAAACTGACTGAGGTGACCTTACAGCTAGCTGACAGATCAATTAAGTCACCAAGAGGAGTTCTTGAGGATGTTCTAGTTAGGATATAAGATTTCCACTTCTCGGTGGACTTCATTGTAGTAGACATGGATACTCCTGAAAATCTGAGAGACACACTAATCATCTTAGGGAGACTGTTCCTAGCCATAGCTAGGGCAAACATCAATTGTGAGGAGGGCAAGATCGAGTTGAAATTCGGGAATAAAACATTAAGGATTGATATCTTTAAGGCCCAAAAAGGAATAAACTATGGGGTGATCGAAGAAGTTTGCGACATCAGTTCCCTGGTTGAGAACCCAATTACAAAGGAAAACCTAATTCTCCCAGAGCCTCAACCACAAGAAGATCTTGACCCACAGATAGGGAAGCTCGGAGCTGATCTAGACCTACCTATAGCTTCTACCCTATCTTTTGAGGCCCATCCCAAACCCCTACCCATAGCTGATAACCTAGTACTTGAATTGAAACCCCTCCTGGATCATCTGATGTACGTCTTCTTGGGTTCTAATCAAACATTTCCTATGATTATCAATTCCCGGCTCATGCCTGATGAAGAAACAAAGCTAATTTCTGTCCTCCAACAGCATTGAAGAGACATTTGATGGACTTTAGATAACCTGATTGGAATAAGTCCCTCGTATTGCACACATCATATTTATATGGAAGAGGGTTCACAACCATCTTAAGAAATGCAGAGATGACTAAATTCGAATCTTCAAGAGGCCGTGAAAAAGGAGATCATCAAGCGGCTCGACACTGGAATCATATACCCGATCTCTGACAGCTGCTGGGTGATCCCCATCCATGTTGTGCCTAATAAGGTAGGGCTCACTGTAATTACGACTGAATCTGGTGAAACCAACCCGACTCATATTGCGAATTCATGGAGAGTCTACATGGACTATCGAAAACTAAATGCCTTCACGAAGAAAGTGTTAGTTCAACCCCTCATATATAATATTTTGATGATTTTACAAAATGAAGAAAAAGAGATAAAACATAAGCGTAGCATATTTTTCTCTATAATAACACAATTGCAGGTTTCATGGAGTTTTCCAAGTCAGAGGATTAAAAGCGTGAAGACTAGGTAGCATGAGTACTGTCATAGGTCATAGGCTTTTTATGTAAACTTTCAAAAGATGTAATCTTTATTTTATTTGAGCCTAGAGATGTTGTAAAGAGCCCCCAAACATAACTTATAAATAGTTAACTTAGGCTGTCTACACTTAGGGTAAATTAGAAACACAAACCCAACACTAAGACTCAAATCAGATGTCCATAACAATCGTCAGACGTCTGATTTTGCAACTTTAAGATGTCTGATCAGTGTTTTAGATGTCTAATTACCTATAGCATTGCCTTTGGTTTCTGACTTCTTAAGCATCAGTCGAAGCAACCTTCTATCAGACGCCCATAGCCTCATCCAAACGTCTAATAGTTTGCCTGGACATCCTTAAAACAACCGTTAGACTCAAGCACCCATCTTCCTTCTGAAAATAATGGGCAAAATACATTTTTAGACGTCTGGACATGTCTCTAGACATCTACCTTTGGACCGTTGCTCATTTATTTCTGTGTGAATCTCATTAGGAACTAAAGATTTATTGTCAGATTTCCAAGACAAGTCCTTTTTAGGTTTCCAGACGTCTAGGGAATCCTACAGACGTCCATACTGACGTCTGTTCCTTGAAATCTAGAACCCTATTTGGATCTATTTAAAACAGGAATGAATCCACGCATAATTAGACATCCAATATTTTTATCAGGCTCTTATGTGAAAATATTAGACATCCCTGTTTCGATATAATGAAACTAGTAAAGCCTGGTTAATAGTATCAAATGACCATAGTTGTAATCAGACGTCTTACAAGACGTCTGATCTTAAAATCAGACGTCTGATATTGCTGTTAGACTCATCATTACCCTGATTTGTGGTGGATTTCCTCCCAATCTCTTGGGATTTGCCTCCAACGGCTAGGAGACCTCTCTCAAGCATTCTTGAAGGTTCCAAACTTGCCTATAAATAGACTACAATCCTTCCCAGGCAAGACACACCTCTTGAGATTCAATTCCCTTAGAAAATCACTTGCTTACTACTTTTAGCTTCCTCTTGCCCTTGTGCTGTGCCAACACTCTAATTAAAGGGCAAACCCATACTCCCGGTGCACTTCGTTCTGCAAATTCTCAGGGTGTTCTCTTTATGCTTAATAGATAAGGAAGTAATCAAATTATTTGGGTGCTCTATAGGTGTTGTTTCATTCTTACTTTTGAAGTTTAGGTATCCAACTTGTCGGGTCCCCGTCTCTTCATTGTGAAGGGAGAGACCTCCGTTTATGGATCGGAGGTAGGATTTGTAATTGAGGTACACTACCTTCGTTTAAGTAGTGTGGTTAGTGGATTGATCACTTTGTGATTTGTTACGACCCAGTTCTCGAATCCCTACAGGACACAAGACCGGACCGACTCGATTGATCCCAAGACCCAGTCATCCAACGAGAAAGTAACCAAAAAGCAGTAAAATAAATCACATTCACCATACAAGCAACTAACAGTAACAAAAGTACAGCAGTAAAGAAGTAAAACTACTACAGTACACACCACCACAACAGTAGAAAATTAAATAGGTACAAGAATATAAAGTGTAGAACGAAAGGGTACATAATAAAAAGGTACAAGAAGCTACTCATTATTATAAATGAGTACAAAAGAACTATGACTACTGGGCTCTACTGGGCCCAGCACCCTCCGCAGCCATGTGCTCTGGTTGCTCAACTCCTGGACTTGAAAAGGGTTATGACCACATGAAATTAGCGAACACTGAGTAGAGTGGCAACCAACTAACTAAAGCAGTAAGGGTGGACAGGTAGTTGTTATTTTTCAATTTCTTTCTTTCTATATCTAATTATTCTTTCTTTCACCACTTGGTTTATTTATCAGGCCTCTTTCTTGATCTCGAATGTTCCTCATGGGAACGATCTTGATTGCAGTCTTTTTCGAAGAGTAGAAGTCGCACGTGGTGCTCTCTTGGCCAGAAGAGTCCGTTGTGGTGGTCCTACACCCAGTCAACCACCCTAAGGTCACGGACAGACGTAACGGTGATTACGGCATGCGCGATAAGCGCACGGGTAGCTACCACTCATTGGCACGCAGTCAGTCGTTTTCGTTAGCAGGTTCACCCAAAGCACAGCACGGAACTAGTATAGGGCATAGCCCTCTCAGTAACAGGGGTCTAGCCCCTAAGAACCAAACAGGGGTCTCGCCCCTCCACAGTCCGTGCACCCTCGCCTGACTACCCTGGTTTGCCCAGTGAACCTAACAAGTCGATGTAGGGTGGCTAGCTCTCTCCCTACACTAGTAGCTCTCCTCGGTACAGTGTACACGAGGGCCAAAAAGTCAGTATAGAGTAGCCAATCCTAACCCCAAGTCCCAACCCAAGGGCGGCTAGCTCCGCTCTGCACTAAACAGAGGGACAGTCGCTCTCCCTGGGTACTCCGTACTCAAGGGCCAGCTCACTTCCCCACTCACATTACTAGTTCCATTCTAGTTATTTCCAGGAGCTCTACTCCTAATTCCTCGTAGGGTTCATGCTCATATTCCTTAGGCCATTCCATACCAGGCTTCATCATTTCTATTTCCATTCTCAGGTTATACACTTGTAAATTGTAATTCTATTGTTCACATTCCCATATTCAGGTTATTCACAAGTAGCTCGTGTTTCCAATATTCACCTTTCCATTTCCAGTTCATACACATGCAGCTCATATTATGTCATTTAACGTAAACAACACGAATTCACATGCAACAGTTTGCTAGCACAAGTACTTTACATTTCACAAGCAGCTGTTATTCATTTACAGGCAATTGTTATCATTCTATCTACTCATTCAAGACTGCAATCGATACATTCAATACAAACATTCCAGTATTTCTAGTCCTACGATTCATACCATATCCTAGGATCTAATCATTCATTCCACACATGCATTCAAGTTTGTAATTAAACTAGGGGAAGCTACTCTACTAGTAAACCCAGGAGTAATGGGGGCTTGATCGGCAGGTCCATGTGCCTCAGCAAACCTCAAATCGTAACGGAACGAGGTCCTATCACAAGGATCAATCACAATAGGTAACTCACGAAGGTATGTATATAGTTAAATCCTCTAAGATTAACGTGTTCTCGCGGGAATTCGAAGCCTTTTCTATGAAGGAAAATGAGAGACTTGGGGACATGTACACCCAATTCACATTAATCGTGAATAACCTCAAGTTACTAGGAAAGACATTTATAAAGGGGGAGCTTCAAGGGAAGCTCCTTCGCTCCCTTGGACTCGAGTGGGATAAAAAAGTAACAACAATAGAAGAAGCCAACCAAGTAGAGGATCTATATATGGAAAATCTACTTGGGAATCTTATGGCTTATGAATCAAAAATTGAGCAAAAGAAGAAATCTATCACATCGGAGCCAAAGAAGAAAACTTTAGCCTTCAAAGCTACGTCGGATGATGAGGTAAGTACCGATGACGAAGAATTCATTTTATTAGCTCAAAAGTTTAAAAAGTTTCTCAGAAATAGAAAATAGATCAAGGAAAAGAAAAGGGAGGAAGAACCTCTAGTTTGCTATAATTGCAAGAAGAGAGGTCACATAAGGAAGGATTGTCCCTCACTCAAAAAGGATGATGAGAAGAAATACAAGAAGCCTTTCAACTACAAGAAGATCTCCAAGCCCAAGGGACTCAAGAAGAAGGCATTCCAAGCAACTTGGAATGACTCCACCTCCGAAGAAGAAGAGGAGGAGGAAACAAATAAAGAAACGACATGCTTAGGACTAATGGCGACGAAAGATGCCTCTGAATCTGAATCTGAGGAACCTGAGGTAAACTCCTACTCTTTAGATGAATTACAAGATGCTTTTGATTCACTATATCTAGATCTTAAGAAGACAAAGACCAAAAGCAAAGCTCTAAAAGGAGAAAACTTAGAGAATAAGAAATTAATCAATGATCTTGAAGAAAAGAATCTAATTCTTTCTAAAGAAACCATTACCTTAAATATGCAAATAAGAAACCTAATGATTGAAAAAGAGGCATTAACAAATGATTTGTATACAGCAATGAGTGAACAAAAATTTCTAGATAGAGAAGAATTACTTGACAAATTCCATGTGCTTGAAAAATCAAACTCCTTTAAAAAGGATGAGAATAGCTTGCTTAGAGTGGAGATTAGGGGACTAGAAGATAAGCTAGACATAATGAAAATAGAGATAAATTACCTTAAAGAAAAATAAAATCAACTTCTTGAGGACGTAGCCAAATTTACAAAGGGGAAAGATAACTTGGACAAGCTCATTGCCCATCAAAAACCTTCCTCGAGTAAATTTGGACTAGGCTTTTATGAACCTAGTCAAAGTGAGCAAAAAAAGGATCCTCCTCTAAAGGAGACTACTAACAAATATGGATCCACATTGCAATGGATACCGAAAAGACAACTTTCACTTTATTTTGTTGGGATGAAAGGACATTATAATGACAAAAATTGGATATACAAAATGAAGGATGGACAACTCAAATTAGAAAGACCTATAAAAACACCAAGTCACCAACGGAAATCTTTTGTAGGAGGAAAGAGGTCTACAAGAAAGAAGACAAGGAGACCACTGCCACCAAGGAGGTCGGTGAGTGATGGACTCTGGGTGTTCCAAACATATGATGGGAGACATGCACCTATTTTTGGACCTCCAACCTACGAATGAAGGAATGGTTACATTTAGCAATAACCACAAGGGCCATATTATTGGCCTTAGTAAAATAGGTAACCCTCTCCCATCTTAAATGTTTTTCTAGTTAAAGGACTAAACATAATCCTTTAAGTGTCAGTCAAATTTGTGATAAGGGGTTTAAGGTAGTATTTACATCGGAAATGTTCGAAATTATGCATGCATTAACCAATGAAACACTTCTTAAAGGAACTATATTTAAAGATATTTATATCGTAGAATTTGATAAAGATAGCACTTATGAATGTCTTGAAGCAAATAATTAGTTAGGACATGCTCATATGAAGCTAGTTCAAAAACTAGCCAAACATGAACTAGTTTGAGGTCTTCCTAAAGGAAAATTTTTAAATGAGCTTATATGTGATTCATGTAAATTAGGTAAAATTATGAAATCTAGTTTTAAAAATAAAGAAGTTATATCCACATCAAAACTATTAGAACTACTTCACCTAGATCTGTTTGGACCAACAAAATATGAGAGCCTCAGTGGATCCAAATATTGCCTTGTGATTGTAGATGATTTTTCAAGGTTTTCATGGGTCTCCTTCTTGAGATCCGAAGGAGTATTTTCCGCTTTTTTTATTTTTTGTAGGAAAGTTCAAACTGAAAAAGGTTGCCAAATCACTCGTATTCGTAGTGATCATGGGGTTGAGTTTGAAAATTCCTTGTTTGATGATTTTTGTCAAGAGCATGGTATTGCACATGAGTTTTCTTTTCCCCGAACACCTCAACAAAATGGGGTGGTTTAGAAAAAGAATCGTATTCTTCAAGAGTGTGCTTGAACATTGCTTATAGACTCAGGGTTACTGAAGTACTTTTGGGCCGAGGCAGTTAACACGGCCTGTTACGTGTTAAATCGCACTTTAATTTGATCCGGGTTGTGAAAAACTTGTTTTGAATTATACTATGGGAAAATACCCAAAATCAGTTATTTTAAAGTTTTTGGATGTTGGTGCTTTATTTTGAATACCCGCTCTAATTTTGATAAATTTGATGCCAAAGGTGAAGAAGCCATTTTTATTGGTTATTCTTCATGTAGTAAGGCATATCGGGTCTTTAACAAGACCACATTAATAGTGGAGGAACCCTTCATGTTTCCTTCGATGAATCTCCTCACTCTTCCTTGATTAACCGAGTCAATATGGAACATGAAGATGATTCTTCTATTGATGTGTCTAACATTCCAAACTCCAATATCCATAATCTTCCAAAAGATTAAATATATCAAAGGGATCATCCCAAAAGTCAAGTCATTGGAAGTGTTTCCGATGGCGTTAAAACCCAATCTCATTTTAGTTGCTCTTTTGGTCTCTCCTCCTTTGTATCTCAAGTTGAACCCAAGAGTGTCGAGGAAACATGTTTCGAAGAACCTTGGATGATGGCCATGCAGGAGGAACTAAACCAATTCTAAAGGAATGAAGTTTGGGATCTAGTACCTAAGCCTAAAGGGCAAATGGTAATAGGTACCAAATGGGTATTCTGGAACAAGTTGAATGAATCCGGTATAGTTATTCAGAACAAGGCTCGTTTGGTAGCACAAGGGTACAACCAAGAAGAAGGAATTGATTTTGATGAGACCTATGCTCCCGTAGCTTGACTCGAATCAATTCACATGCCTCTTGCTTATGTCGCTTTCGTTGGCTTTAAACTCTTTCAAATGGACATTACGAGCGCGTTTCTTAACGGATTCATTAAGGAGGAAGTTTTTGTAAAACAACCTCCTGCTTTTGAGTCTCATGATAAGCTTCATTTTGTCCATAAATTAAACAAGGCACTATATGATCTAAAGCAAGCTCCTAGAGCTTGGTATGAGAGGCTCAAAGATGATTTGTTAAATGCAAAACTTTCTATAGGGGAAGCTGATTCCACATTATTCATTAAAAGAAAAGGAAAAGGCATTTTATTAGTTCAAATATATGTAGATGATATTATCTTTGGTGCTACTAATGAATCTATGTGTAGAAAGTTTTCAGAAATTATGCAGGAAGAATTCAAAATGAGTTTGATGGGTGAACTCAAGTTTTTCTTGGGTTTACAAATCACTCAACTTGAATTCAAAACCTTTGTGTGTCAATCAAAATACACAAAGGAGATGCTGAAAAGATTTGAAATGACGAAAAGTAAAGGCAAGAACACTCCTATGAGTGTCACAACTTCCCTAGACTTGGACGAATCAGGTACGCCCATAGATCAAAAGCGCTATCGTAGCATGATTGGATCTTTACTGTATTTAACTTCCAGTAGACTTGACATTTTATTTAGTACCTGCTTATGTGCTAGGTTTCAATCAAACCCTAAACAATCACACTTAAATGCTATAAAATGAATATTTAGATATCTAGTTGACATATCTGATTATGGCTTATTCCACCCTAGGAGTCCAGAATTCAATTTAGTCACATATAGTGGTGCAGACTACGTAGGTAGCCGCATCGATAGGAAGAGTACTAGTGGGACGTGCCAATTCTTAGGCGAATCACTAGTCTCTTGGTTCTCAAAGAAACAATCTAGTATAGCCCTATCAACCACGGAGGCTGAATACATAGCCACCGCTCTGGCATGTTCCCAAGTGCTATGGATGAAAAATACTTTGAAGGATTTTAACTTGATATTTAATAAAATAAAAATATTATGTGATAATACTAGTGCCATCAACCTCTCAAAAAATCTTGTACATCACTCTCGTACAAAGCATATTGATGTTCGATATCATTTTTTGAGAAATAATGTACTTAAGGGAGAAATTGAGGTTGAATTTATTTGTACTGAATTGTAATTGGCTAATATTTTCACTAAACGTTTGAATTATGACCGTTTTAATTATATACGTAAGAAACTAGGCATAAGCAAGCTAAGTGATATTTGAAGAATTTATTAACTTAATAGAATTTCATTGGTCATGAACATAGAAGGAGCCTTGACTTTACCAAGTTAAGTGCCTTCAAACGTAGTTCAAAAATCAAAATGCACATTTTGTGTAATATCAGACGTCTGATTAACACCACAGACGTCTTATACTTAAAACCTCTATGTCTGAAGATGTGAAACAGACGTCGATTTTATATCTAAGAAGAACTGATAAAAGAGCCATTTCAGACATCCGTCATCATTCATAGACGTCTGGACCGTCGTCCAGATGTGTTGACAGACGTCTATATTTTCATTAGAATATGTATTATGATGTCTGGATTCAGACGTCTAACTACTTAGTCAGACGTTGTGTAAGTCGTCTGATAAATAATTCAGATGACAACCTGTAGCTTTGGAGTGAGTCCAGGAAGGACTGTCTGCAGAAATCAGATGTCTAATTTTAGCTTTAGACGTCAGGTCGGTCATTTGATACAGAAATCAGACGACAACATAGAGAATAAACCATTTTCCAGGGAGGTATGTCTGCAAAAATCAGACGTCTAAATTTAAAATTAGTCGTCTGATAGGTTGTCTGGTGATTAAAACAGACGACACCATCAAAAGGGTAAAAATCCCTCAGGGCCAATCCCGACGTCTGACAACCTCTTCAAACGTCTGATCTGGCAAAAATCTACCACTTTGCGTCTGTTCTCTGAATGGTTTTGCAATGGAAATTTCCCCAACTGTAGGGGGAGACTTGCTTAACCCCTTGGGATATAAAATCCCCGTCGTAAGGTCCTACTTCCCCCATTCTCAAATCCCTAAGACCTCTCTCTCCTGCCCGACGGACAACGGCTGCAAGTTGGTGCTGCTCCTCTCTCATCCAGGTGACCACTCCGCCTCCTCGACGACTGGCGGCGCTACTGCTCCCCTGCATGCATGCCCCCACTCCTCCTCCATGCGTCTGGAGACCCTCCTTCATGGGTATAACTTCTCAAACCCTTAGGGCATCTCCACGATTTTGCTCAAGTCTCTTTAAAGCACTCAACTTGTCTCTTCTTTTTTAGGAACAACTCGATTTCCTCTTCTATTGTGCCTATTTTTTCCCTAGGAGATAAAACCCTAAAACAAAACCTATAGCTTGGATCTTATTTTTTTGTAGCATAAATGTGTATCTTTTTAGTTGATAATGCCAAGGGTATTACCTCAAGTGATTCAAGCTGACATCTTAGTGGCTTGAATTCAAAGGTATATTGCCACAACATCATGGCAGGTTGTATTGCCTCAAGGCATACTGCCACACAATTTTTTGATATCAATGTTTCTTTCATGTATGGCATTATTGGTTGAATGATTGCTGTGGCATGTTGTTTGCATGTATGTCTTTGTAGGTGTTCTATCCTATAACACAAAACCCCTCCTTCCAAAACCCAACCACCCAAACCACCCAAAATGCCTCCCCGTCGGAAGCAAGCCGAGGGCTCTTTCACCTCCTCTTCCACCTATTTGGCTGACCAAATGCGTGGTGACATCGCTAGATAGCGATTTCGTCGCTTTGCAAATGCCAAAGTCAAGTGCCCTAGATTCATTGTATGGAATGACTTTGCCCATCTAAACCTTCGGGAATATTTTGAAACCCTTCATCTCTTCCACTATTTTGACCGATAGTTCCATTCTAGCATTGGAACTATTGGTGTGTTTCCCGATCTTGTCCGACTTTTCTACACCAACATCGTTGAAGACTATAGCAACAATGAACTTGAATTACATACCCGTTTATTTGCGCGTGAAATCCATATCACCTCTGATTCTATTTCTACCCTTCTTGCCATCCCTAATGAGGGAAATGACTTCATTGACATTCTAAGGCAATATGACTCAGAAGTCATAAATCAAGAATTAGTCCTACCTGAAAAATATGTTGCAAATCTTGGCACCTTACCATGCAAGAACCTCAAACCTCTTCCCCGATTACTATCTCGCATTTTTGGGTGGGACCTTCTAAATAAATCGGGAGGTTTTGACTATATCTCACGCCAACACAAGGCGCTCCTTTTTGCCTCCGTACGTCACATTCCCTTCAACTATTGCCACCTCATTGTTCATGTGATGAATGAGGACCATGGGGCGTCTCTACCTTTTGTGTCCATTTTATCCAAAATTTTTGCAAGCCATCGGATCTCCATCAATGACCAGGCAGTTGACAAAAAGATTGAGCCCTACAACTGGGCCATAGCCACCAAGATGCACATTCTTAGAGAGCATCTTGAGCAAGCCGAAGAACCCGCTGAAGAAGAGCCCCTTCCACCCTTTTCGGATCTCCATGAAGAACGTCCACTTCAAATAGAATCTCCTCTCTCAAGCTTTGACGGGGCATGGGATCCCGCCACGGATTCCCTTTCCTCCGACATCTCTCTCTTGTTGCGACAAACCGGCGAGATGTACACTTATATGGGAAGTATGTGCAGCGACATCGACGAACTTCATTCTGACGTTCACAATCTGCAGATGGGACAAGGACCTGCTTGCCGCCGCCGCTGCCATGATCAAGAAGGCTAGTTTAGTTCTTTTGTTTGTCTTTCTTTCTGTCTTTCCATGTTGGCTTGTATTAAGGGATCTTGACCCCATACTTATATATTTCTTTGGGAACAATAGCTAGTCTGTGCTTAGGGCACATACATTCCTTTCCTAGTTAATTTACTTTAATGCTTTATCATTTTTATTATACTTCAGCATGCGGATTTTATTAATGATCTCTGCTTTATAAATGTCATTACATAACACTTGTAGTTTAAGTATCAACCCCTTTCAGAACCCTTCATGATGATATTAAAAAAGGGGGAGAAGAACGTAGGGAAGAACTTATGGAATAACATAAAAAATTACGAAAAATCTTCTCAAAATAGGTATAGACTACTAAGTACAACTTTCAGGGGGAGAAAATAAGAGCCTACAGGTATATTTTGAAAATCATCAAAAATGGGAGATTGTTAGTTCAACCCCTCATATATAATATTTTGATGATTTTACAAAATTAAGAAAAAGAGATAAAACATAAGCGTAGTATATTTTTCTCTGTAATAACACAATTGCAGGTTTCATGGAGTTTTCCAAGTTGGAGGATTAAAAGCGTGAAGACTAGGTAGCATGAGTACTATCATAGGTCATAGGCTTTTTATGTAAACTTTCAAAGGATGTAATCTTTATTTTATTTGAGTTTAGAGATGTTGTAAAAAGCCCTTAAACATAACTTATAAAGAGTTAACTTAGGCTCTCTACACTTAGGATAAATTAGAAACACAAACCCAATACTAAGACTCAAATCAGACGTCTATAACAACTGTCAGATGTCTGATTTTCAACTTTAAGATGTCTGATCAGTGTTTTAGATGTCTAATTACCTATAGCATTGCCTTTGGTTTTTGACTTCTTAAGCATTAGTCGAAGCAACCTTTTATCAGACGTCCATAGCCTCATCCAGACGTCTAATAGTTTGCCTGGACGTCTTTAAAACAACCGTTAGACTCAAGCACCCATCTATCTTATGAAAATAACAGCAAAATACATTTTTAGACGTCTGGACATGCCTCCAGACGTCTACCTTTGGATCGTTGCTCATTTATTTTTGTGTGAATCTCATTAGGAACCAAAGATCTACTGTTAGATTTCCAAGACAAGTCCTTTTTAGGTTTCCAGATGTCTAGGGAATCCTATAGACGTCCATACTGACGTCTGTTCCTTGAAATCTAGAACCCTATTTGGATCTGGTCAAAACAGGAATGAATCCACGCATAATTAGAAGTCTAATATTTTTATCAGACATCCATGTTTCGATCCAATGAAACCAGTAAAGCTTGGCTAATAGTATCAGACGACCATAGTTGTAATCAGACGTCTTACAAGATGTCTGATCCTAAAATCAGACATCTGATATTGCTGTTAGGCTCATCATTACCCTGATTTGTGGTGGATTTCCTCCCAATCTCTTGGAATTTGCCTCCAACTGCTAAGAGACCTCTCTCAAGCATTCTTGAAGGCTCCAAACTTGCCTATAAATAGACTACAATCCCTCTTAGGCAAGACACACCTCTTGAGATTCAATTCCCTTAGAAAATCACTTGCTCACTACTCTTAGCTTCCACTTGCCCTTGTGTTGTGACAACACTCTGATTAAAGGGCAAACCCACACTCTCGGTGCACTTCGTTCTGCAAATTCTCAGGGAGTTCTCTTTATGCTTAATAGATAAGGAAGTAATCAAATTATTTGGGTGCTCTATAGGTGTTGTCTCATTCTTACTTTTGTAGTTTGGGTATCCAGCTTATCGGGTCCCTGTCACTTCATTGTGAAGGGAGAAACCTCTGTTTAGGGATTGGAGGTAGGATTTGTAATTGAGGTACACTACCTTCATTTAAGTAGTGTGGTTAGTGGATTGATCACTTTGTGATCGAAAATCCTAAGTCAAGGGATTGGCTTAGGTGGTGGTTTTCACCCGTCTTGGGTTTCCACCTAAAAATCTGGTGCCTCTTTTTGTGATTGTATTTTTTGTATTACAATATTTTATAAATTCACTATTCACCCCCATCTAGTGCAATTTCAGAAAGATCATTTCCCACTTGATTTCACAGCAATCATGCAACCTAAACCACCTGAATTAAGTTAGATTCTAGCATAACTTAGGAACAATGCATGCATAAGTGTCATAATTCGCATGATAGTTTGTTAGTTGCATAAATAGTATTGTCATTTTATGCACTAAAAGAGATATGAAATTAATTGCAAATGATTTGAGGCCGTGAATGATAGATCAGACCATACAGATCTGATCAGAATGATGACGGGAATCCAACGCTTCCGAAATCTTCTTGATCAAACATCCGTAGCATCACGTGCAGCCCATAGAAGATCAGAAGCCGAGGAGAAAAAAGATAGAAATCCAAACCTTAGATGCCAAATCCGACCACATGGATGGATCCGAATCGATGATTGCAGTCCAATGGTGCAAACATCATCTCAATCGGAGGCCTACATCACCAGTTACAAAGAAAGGAAGATGGACGGCCACGATGGTGCCACGTGGCGCCATCACAACCACCCCTCGCAGCGCCCACAATCTCTGAAGAAGCCCTACTCATGCATTGTGGGCCGTTGGATCGTCATCCAACAACCACCATGTGCCCACGTCGCCCCCACCCCCACGCCTCATCAGCCAAGAGAAGATCTCAACCGTTGGATCTCCATCCAATGGCTGAGAGAGGAGTAGCCTAAAACTAAAATGCAACATAAAACGTGCCTTAGCGCGTTGGTTATAGTGCTCCAACTGTAGTGAGAGATGCAGGATCAAGCTGCATTGTGCACAAATTAGGAAAGCAGTAAGGTGTGGATGAAATCCGACTGTGGGATCTTCAATTAGTGCTGTTGAAGTGGCCGTGTGGCGCAACTAGAGGCTTCTGCAGCTGTACACGAGAACATACACGAGCGCTATGCGTGATCTCACTTGCTTTCTTCAAACAAAGGCAGTGCGGGCGAGATTTTAAGCCGTCCGATCGAGAGATCGAACGACCGAAATCAAAGGGCATGCGATTTGAATGTGCGGGCGTGCGTGAGGAGAGAGAGAAGTGTAGCGACGTTGGAGCGGGCAAGCGGGACCATCCGATTGTGATCTGAAGGCTTACAAGCTGCCACATGGCCCCACTGGAGTGCATTTGCGCATATAAGGCGCGTTGAAGGCTATTTTTAGGTGTGATCAAAGCCGTTGATCTCCCAATCGACGGATCTGATCAACCTAAGGTTGTTGCACGAGTTGGATGGCTAAAATGCCCTCTTTACCCCTCATCAAAGCTATAAAAGAAGACCAGGCCCCCTTGTTGATATCTCTTCCATCAACCTCCCACCAGATACAACTCCAGCCTCTCTCCCTTTCTGCAACTCCTCTCCTGACTTCATCCCGACACTCTAGATCTGAAGTGCTGCTGCACTTCCCACAAGAATCCCACAAGCTGCGTCGTCGTCATTTGCTCTCCATCTCTCTCTCTTTCTATATCTCTTTAGCATAGTTATTGCTATTGTAATGAAAAATTGTTTCCAAATAAAATTCTGATTATCTGGATATTTGATGCCTACTTATATACATATATAAATATATAAATATTTGTTTAGAATGACTTTCTGAAAAGCTTTAGCATAGAAAATTGTGTTTGCCTTCCTGAGAACGACTCGGTATTCACTGAACTTTATAAATCTTATTTGTTTTATGGTGATTCGCACTACAATGATAGACTTAATCTTTTATGCGTCTCATGGTCAAACACCGCTCCCGTTCATTGATTAGATTCTCGAAAAATTGGTAGGAAATTGGTTTTTCTATTTCCTGGATGGATACTTCAGATATAATCAAGTGGCAATCCATCCCGAAGATTAAGAAAAGACCACTTTTACCTGGTCCTACGGAATGTACGCATTTCATAGTATGCCATTTGGGCTTTGCAACGCACCTGCCACCTTTCAGCATTGCATGCTAGCCATATTCTCCAATATGGTAGGTAAATACCTTGAAGTCTTCATGGATGACTTCACGGTGTTTGGTGAATCTTTTGGTGATTGCCTCCTGCACTTGGTCCAGATCCTTCGAAGATGCATCAAAGTGAACCTAGTTTTCTCCTAGGAAAAGAGCCACTTCATGGCTCCTGAGGGCATCGTGCTTGGACACCTTATCTCTGAGAGAGGTATCCAAGTTGATCGAGATAAAGTGAATCTGATTTCCAAATTACCTGTGCCCACCTTGGTCAAAGACATCAAATCATTTTTGGAGCACGTCAGATTCTATCGTCGATTTATATATGATTTTTCCAAGATCGCACCTCCCTTAACGAATCTTCTTTCAAAGGACACACTTTTCGAGATGACAGGTGAGTGCATTCACGTATTTGAAATCCTACATGACTGAGTCACCCAAGCACCAATCCTGTAATCTCCTGACTGGTATCAACCCTTCAAGATCATGTGCGATGCGTTTGACTACATAGTAGAAGCGGTGTTGGGGTAGAAAATCGATAGGAAATCGGTGATAATATATTACGCCAACAAGACACTAGACAAAGCTCAGTGTCATTACATGATTACAGAGAAAGAGCTGTTGGCTGTAGTATTTGGTCTGGAGAAATTCGGATCATACCTCCTCGGATCCCATGTCATTATTTACTCGGAACACACTACGGTGAGGTACTTGCTTATGAAGAAGGATGCAAAAACTAGATTAATCCGCTGGATCTTGCTGTTGCAAGAATTCAATCTCGAAATTCACGACAATGTGATAGCTGACCATTTGTCCCGCCTTCCTTCTTTGATCATTGACACGTCCGGACCTATCACCGAACATTTTCCAAATGAGCATCTCTTGGCTATTAATGGACTTCCTTGGTACATTGATATCGTGAATTACTTGGTTATGAGGAAAGTTTCACTTGATTAGGCAACCTCCTGGCGGGACAAGTTGATTTCCGATGCCAAATACTATGTTTGGGAAGATCCGTATCTATTTCAAAGCAATAATGACCAAGTGATCCGAAGATGCATTCCCGACGACGAGGTTAATGATGTCATCTCTGTCTGCCATGACCAAGCCTACGGTGGCCATTACTCTGGGCATAAAACCCCAGCAAAGATCCTTTAGTGTGGGATCTTTTGGCACACAATCCTATTGTGGGCCATGTGCCCATTGCTAGACCCTCGGCAACATGGGCCCTTGCAATATGATGCCCTTAAATCCGATCATCATGTACAAAATCTTTGACATCTGGGGAATTGATTTCATGGGACCCTTTCCAAGATCTAATGGCTTCTAGTACATCTTACTTGCTGTTTATTGTCTTGAAATGGATCAAAGTTGTCCCCATCAGAACGAATGATCATAAAGTTGTTCTCTAGTTCATTCAAGAGAACATCTTTTCTAGATTTGGGGTTCCTAAGGCCATCATCAGCGATGGCGAGTCTCATTTCGTGAATGTGCACTTTCAGTCCCTAATGAAGAAGTATGGGGTGTCCCATTGTATCTCGACTCCTTATTAACCCCAGACAAATGGATTGGCTGAGCTATCCAATCGGGAGATCAAAAAAATCCTTCAAGTCACTGTTCGACTTGACAAGAAAGATTGGTCCACCCAACTTCTGGAAGCTTTGTGGGCCTATAGGACTACCCATAAGACCCAGCCAGGAATATCTCTGTTCAGACTCGTGTACGGGAAGGCATGTCACCTCCTTGTAGAAATGGAGCACAAAGCCTACTGGGCAGTATGGACTTGCAACCTAGATCTCATGAAGGCTGAAACCCATTGCCGGTTGCAAATAAGCGAGATCGAGGAATTATGTAATGATGCATACAAGAACTCACCTATCTACAAAGAGCGAGTCAAAGCCTTCCACGACAGGCACATATTGCGGAAATCTTTTCATCCTGGTCAAAAAGTGCTCCTCCTTGATGCCAAACTCAAGCTCTTCCTAGGAAAGCTAAGATCAAAATGGATCAGTCCCTTTCTCGTTTGACGAATCTTCAGAAATGGTGCTGTCGAAATCAGTGAACTTAGCCATGACTTAGAACCATTTTTTGTGATCGATCAGTGACTCAAACCATTCCTCAAACTCACCGATTCAAATTTGGCTGCGGTACCTTTTGATCTCCATTCTCCCCGAGCCACATTGCGTCCAGCTGATGGCGTTAAACTTAGCACTTAACAGGAGGCAACCTGTCATTTTGAAAAAAATAACCCGAGACCCTTCTGACCTGTCTCTGAGCTGAAATCATATTGCACTTTAGGGTTTGTCCATTAGAACAATCGACTCCACCTTTGATACTTGTATCAGAGCTTGAAATCATCTGCAACAGTCATCCCTACCCATTTGCCACCCACCAAACCTATTCTAATGTACAGTCTAAGTTGAACTCAAACCCACCTAATTTACATTGAGGACATTGCAAATCATAGACATGGGGGGTATTAAAGTGTAAAATGTTGTGAAATTCAATTAATGGAGGGGTTTCATCAAAAAAGAAAAGGGAGAAAAGGAGAGGACAATTTTGAGAGCTGAATTGAAAGAATTGAGGAAGAAGAGAAGAAAGGAAAAGAGAAAAAAGAGCAAACAAAAGAAAGAAAATTTGATAGTCCCTGTAATTAAGTATGGAACTCACCTAAGTTCTAGGTTGGATCAGATGATGAATTAAGACCTGGAAGGCTAAAACTTAGGAGATTAGTGACGAATACCGACCTTAGGCCTCTTAGGCCTATTCTAATGCTTAAACATTCACGTATTTGTTAAGATCCAGATTAGTCCTCAAGAGATTGAGGAAAGTGCAAGGCTGATGTATTAAGTCTAAGGCTTAAGGATTATTCGGCCCCACTACCTACCCTTTGGTTTGCGTGACTTAGTAACCTAAGCACCCAAAAATCACACACCAGTCTGGTTCAGTATGCTTAATGAAGAAAAATGCCAAAAGTGTTTTGTTTTGAAAAAAGGTTTTCCCAAAGATCTGGCTTAGGATTGGCTCGAAGACACAAATTGATTGGATGAGTTAATGGCACGGAGAGGTAGAATAAAAATACTCCCCTCGAAGATGCGTAATAACATATCATCTCCTAGCTGCTTGTCTCGTAGGATATCTAAATATCCTATTAAGAGCATGTAAGTACCAAGTGTTGGTTCAAGTGCCATTTGTGGGATTATCTCAAAATGTTGATTGCCAGGGCTTGAATTTAGCTATAGAACGTCATGGGTGGCATTATCACGAAGTGTTGAAAGCTAGGGTTTCGAGGGTTGCCATGGGTGGTGCTATCTCGAAGTATCGAAAGCTAAGAACCCTTTGAGGATTGATGGTGGGGATAAGGAATTCGATACAAACCGTGTTTAGGGTCAATCTTTAGGGGAATATAAAAAGAAAAGAGAGAAAACCCTAAGAATAACAATCCCTCTCTATCTCTCTTACCAAAAATGCACTGGCAAACTGACCTGCACTTGCTACAAATATGCACGGGTGCTTTAACTGTTGGGGTAACCGAACCTCTAGGCAGTTTTTGCAGGCATTAGAAACTTTCTCAACAGACCCAAAGCTGAGGCTAGTTAGGTTTGTATCTTGGTTAGTACTTGAGTACCTCTAGGCCTATTGTTGGTATTTTAATCTGATTTCTAGAGACGTAGCTTAGTAAGGCATTCTGACGGTTACATCCGGCTTAGAGATCTGGTTTGGTCCATAAGATTTTACTAGGGACTACCAAAAGCTAGCCATGAGGGTATGAAGGTAACACCATCATAGGCCCTAACTAGCCACAATTAGTCAAATTCAAATGGTAAAAGCTCCTACTTGATCATCTGAGGGTCACAATTCCACATCAATCTGATTTGAGAAGACATGGAAATAGGGTTAATTATGCCATTTTAATAGCACATAACAAATGCAGATTAACTACGGGGTCACTCAGGGGTTAATTAAAGGTCAATTGAACATAAAAAACTAAAAAGTGGGTCAACACCGACAGAATCAGGGTTTCACGCATTTCGAGGGTGAAAATAGGACTAAAAATTCTAATTATCAACCCCACTTAAATTGAAGAGGTTATAGTCAAGATAAATTTAATCTAAACCTCCTAAAATTCATAGAAAAATATTCTAAGAGGTTTGGTACCTTTGGTTTGACCATCTAAACCTATTTTGACCTAGAATAGAGTTTTAAATGGGAATTTACCTTAATTTGGGCTTCTATGCAATTTATCCAATCAAACATGGTCAAAACTTAAATCCAAGTTTACCATTAGATTTCTTGGTTCCAAATTAAATTAGGTTAAGACCATAATTTGGATCCAATTAGAATCCATCTTGGCCAAATTTGCAGTTTAGTCCAAAAATTCTCTATCTATCACCTACAGGTCTTCAACTTTCAACCATTCTTGCAAAAAGGTTCCTAGATTCATATTTTTCTTTCAAAAACACCCTTGATGCCTTATCCTTCTTCTTCTCCATGGGAACACAGTTGCAGCATCATCAACTTCCTCCTCGCCGTCATTTAATCAAGGAAGTTGATTAAAGGAATCACAACCATAAATTGCCAAATTTGGCGAAAATGATTGTGAAGATCTGCCGCATCATCTAAACGTATTCTCTCAGCCAATCTCGATCGATTTCATCGCCGGTGAGCCCAAGTTTGTTAAGGTCAAAAATCGACCCAAGACCTGCTCAAATTGGGCAGATGAGGAGGGAAACCTCATCTATAAAAGAGGCCACTTCTACTCAAGGGGTTTTTGTCTCGTTTTGGCACGCAAACGCGCCTTCTCCTCCGTTTCTCGCTTCCATTGATGTTCTAGAGCTTCTTCGACCTTCTTCCTTGCTACCTCTCGTTGTCAAATGAGTAGCGGCCTACCTCCCCCTCATCATCACCATCCTCCCTACCAAAGGAGACTATCCCTATCCTCTTCATCAGCTCCATCTCCGGTCATCTTCTTCGTTGCTGGTGGATGCACCGACAACCTAGCTCCTCGCCTCCACTCTTCTAATAGGTTTAGGGCTTCTATTCATTTTCCTACAAACTAGGTTTAGACCAAACCTCAACCTCGTTCCTCTCGTCTTTCTCTTTCTTCGACTTTGACAAATCCATCTCCGGCCACCTTCACCGACCCATCACCTCCATCTTCCCACACCCAAATTAGGTTAGGCGAAACGTTCCCTACACCTCCACAAACGTTTCACCCAACCTAATTACACACCACAACACTTCCACTTCTTCTCTGACCACGTTGGCTGGAGCTTCGCCCACCTTCATGCTCCGGCTACTCCATTGCATCTCGCACCAAATTGCACACAACATTCGCTTCGCCACACCACGGCGAAGGTTACCAGCTATCTAATTGGGCCCTAGGGCATACTTCCTTTGCAGATCAACCTCTCCATGGCCGATCGTCTTCCTCATCACCATCAGCAGCGGTCTCACCACCAATGCTCTTGCTTCCACCACCAATCTAAGTGGTTCATCTCCTGAGGGTGCCTGCATCTCCAATCAAACCCAGCATTGATGTAAATAACACCAATTTGACAAAGTAGCCACCTGTGGAAGCATGCGAAGAAGCTCCACTAGATAGTCCCACATCGTGCCTGCATGATTTTAAAACGTGTATTTAATGCATTTGTGATACTGGCTCGTTGCCTCAGCACATGGGGTGAGGTCCCTCTCACCGCACGTGCACACCCTCGCTTGCGACCCACACATGCGGGCCTGGACCCCCTACCCGGATCTGATTACCCGTTATTGTTCACCTAAATACTTATAATCGGATTTGAGGAGGAAAGGGGGGTTTTGCACTATTGCTCCTTGAAGTGCATGCCAACGCATTCTAAACTTAGCAAAATTATGAGGTTCTGAGGTTCTAAAGGATAAGGCATCTGACCTTCGAGGTGCATGCCTTCGACATATGATATTGGTTGAGCACCATGGATTTATTTGGATCTGGCTAACGTGGAGTAGTGGTTGAAAACCACTGTTGAAATATTTAACTTTGAATATTGTTGGGATTGGTTCTTAATTCTAGTGTTAAATTGGTGGTTTCAACCACCAATTTTAGTCCTTTCTTCTTATATTTTTATCCCTAACATTTGAGATACATTTTTTCTCACTATTGAATATTATTTTTTGTATCAGATTCACTGCATTATTATTATTATTGAATATTGTAATTAAGTGCATTGATTTGCTACATTTGCTCCCTACAAATGACCTCGGAACTCAGGTTTGTTTTTTGAGAATTATAAATTTTAATGTAGCATTGATTTTCGTTACTATACTACATTGCGATCTTTTTATGATGATTTTCGATGCAACACAAGGACTGGCCATAGCCCTATAAGTAGCAAAGAGAGGCCCTCGAGGCCCTCTCTCAGGCAATTCGAGAGAAAAAGAGATTGTATTCTTACTCCTTCATAGTGCATATTTAGGAGCATCTCCCTCCCCCCAAACATATACCATTTTGTGGTGGAATTGGGTAAACAAGCCTCTTGTCTTTGTGCAATTACTTGTGTTGTTGAGTTAGACCCTCTGATCAAGTAGGAGGTCAGATTAGGTTCCAAGTTTACTGAGACATATCTCTCGCTTGGCCCACCTCTCTTTGTGATTACATCACTTGAGGGTTCGTTGATACTTAGAACCTGCGATAAGATAAAAATCGATTGTTGTTGTGTGAGTTTTAACATCAAATTAAATTTATACTATGTCGAACTCGAATAGGTTCTAGTTAAGTTGAGGGAGTCCAAGTCGTTTGCAAGGAGGCATAAGTCTAATTGGTTTCTATCTACCCTAAATTTTTTGTGTTTTTGGTTTTGTAATTTTTTTTTGTGTTGTTTCTAATAGAGAATGAAGCAACAGGTATAATACTAGCTATATAATCAAAAAGATGAAAACAAACAAAGAGACAAAAGACCATACTAACAAATAGCCTTTTATTTAAAACACATAATCATTGTTATGTATACTACTGAAAGCATTAACAAAAACAAGTAAGGAAGAGAGGTAGAAGAATAGAGAGAGCAAAATCGAAGGAGTGGAGTAGTGGTGGACTTGTGGCTACCACCGAAGAGAAGCTTTGAAGGGGACGTCTAGAGGGAGAGTAGAAGCAGGAGAGAAGCAAGTTGGAGATGCCACAGAGGAAGTTGAGGAGGAGGGCATGTAAGGAAGGTGGAGGGAGAGGGTAACCTAAAGGGAGAACTAAAGGAAGGAGATGAAGGAACGTAGGCTATGGTGGAGGGGACGACCATTAATGGTGGTGAAGGTAGAAGGTAAAGGTGGAAGGGGAAGGAAGGGGTCAGCTATGGAAGGTGGAGATGGAGAGGGCCATGATGGTGTGGAGGGTTGTGGTATTTTATAAAGGAAGATGGGAGGGTAGAGATTATGTGGCAAAGGATGATTGGTTGGATGATGTAGAGGTGATGATGTGGCGTAAGGGAATTGGTGGATGGGATGTGGAAGAAGGTGATTAGTTGAGTAGGAATGCCATGGATCATTGTGAGATGGATGCTGGTGATTAGGTTTTGAAAGGGTGGATGAACAAGATGGGAGGTCTTAGGTGGCGAGGACTATGGTGGCTCAAAATAGAAAGTTGGCTTTTCTCGTTTCTTGGTGATTGTGAATATGCTTAGGTGTCATCTCGTGGTTGGCTTAGGAAGGGTGAACATGGATTTTGATGGTAGGTGTGGTTGATTAAGTGGAGTGGTGTGGAAGACTTAGATAAATGAAGGAGATGGAATGCTTAGGATAGAAGAATAGGTGGCTTGGAATCTTTGGACTAGGTGGCACTACTTTAGAGTGATTTAGGTAGGGTGAAGTGACAAATGACGTGGAGTTTTGTCTTGGTGTAAAGTGGCAATTCCCTTGAGGTGGCATCTTATAGGGATGCCACATGTCTTCTTGGAAACTCTCCTCCTTCTTGCAATAAAGTGCAACTCCTTCACTTCTACTAATTGAGGATTCAATGAGGCCCTATTGATTAAATGGGCGATAAAAATTTTTAGTGGGGGGGAAAAACTACGGGCTGATCTAATCAGAGATGCATATGGCAGTTCCAACAGTGCACTAAAGAGAATACACCCATCCAAACCATCCCCTTCTTGGCACTCTATTATTCAGGCCATCAGCAACAACTGGCAGTTGATGCAGCCGATGCTTGGAGATGGCAAGGACTTCAATTTCTGGAAGGAACAGGGGTCGCTAATGGGCACCCTGGAAGAGACTTATCCGAGGACTTATTTGGCTGCAGTCGATAAGGATGGGCTGGTGAACAGCTTCTGGTCTGAATCAGGCAGTTGCTGGCAGCTGAACAACTTGTTGGCTATCAGGGAGGGAACTCGATTGGGGGAGGAAAGGCCAAAACTGATGGCAGATTTACAAGGTTTCAGACCAAGGCCTGATGTGGTGGACACCTATGCGTGGGATGGCAGGTACACAGCTCATCAAGCCTATGGAAAAATCATAAGTCTTGGCAATGGTAGGGGGAGCGACTACATTAACAAGAAACTATGGCTATTGAAGATCCCCCTCAAAGTGCAAATTTTTTTATGGTTATGTAGAAGAGAAGGTTTGATCACTGGTGACCTCAGGCATAAGAGGATGGGTACTGCTTTACATGAATGTCATCTTTGTGGGATGCAGACCAATAGTCTATCTCACATTTTTTCTTGTTTGGTTACTGACATGATTTGGAGAAAAACTTGTTAGGAACCGCTCCCACCTTGGAAGTCTGTGTGGCAGAGCTTTGACACCTGGGAAACCACATCTGCGTATGGCGGTGACCCTTTGGTGTGTGTGGAGGGCGAGGAATGAGAGATTGTTTCAGGAGAGACCGGTGTGTTGTGAGCAAATTGTAAATGAGTGTTGGTTCCTCAAACATAGATGGGGATCTAATTTGTAATTCTCCTTGCTGTTCTTTTATCTTATTAAATAAAATGCCCTCCCAGATTGCTATCGTAACACGATAGCTTTCCTATCATTTTTCAAAAAAAAAGCATAATATGAATAAATTAACCTGAAACACATGCATGATCCTAAAATGCCTGAATGCATGAAATGTGTTATTCATAATATATAAATGTTGTGGATGCTAAGTAAACTAAGCTAAAATAGGCATATTATATCTATTAACTAGGTATTCATCATTCTCCTTCGTGGACTTTTGCTGAGTCTTCAAGGACAATCCTTTTTCCAATGACCCATTTGTCTACAATGTTAGCAAGGCTTGTTTTGAGGCTTTTTCTAGATTTTCGATTTGGCCTTTATCTTCTTTTTTTTTTCCCTTGTCGTCCTTGCCTTTTGAGGTTATCACGTTAACCTTAGTCGAAGTTTCAGAAGATAACAGGGGTTTTTGTTTCCAATGCCTCTCCTCAATGGTAATTGCTACCATCAAATCATTTAAAGAAAATTTCCCCTTCATGTGTTACAATGACATACCAAAGTCCTCCTAGGAGTTAGAAAACTTCTCTATAATGGACATGGCCTAAAACTTTTCAAGTAATTTCATATGTGCATTTGCTAAACCTTGGAAAATATAGCAAAAACTTGTGCACCTGTTCACTCACTGACTTGCCCTCTACCATATGAAATTTCAGGAACCTGGACACCGAGTATTTATCAATACCCATGTCCTCAGTGTTATATTTTTTGTCCAATTCCTCCTATAAGGCTTTGGCAATGACTATCGTGGTGGTGGAATAGTATGCATTAAAAAGAACATTGGATAGTGCCATTAGAATACATCCATGGCATATCCTATCCTATTCCTTTTAGGCATCTTTCGCCTTTTGGATTTCAGGATTGGTGTTATTCTCAAGAATAGTAAGGCAAGTGGGTTCCAAGATCGAGACTAGCCCTGTGGTCAGGCATTCCATTTAAGTCTATGTGTGATTAAAACCTCATATCCAACATGTTTGAAATGACAGATTTATATTGCCTCTCTAAGATTGTTGAAAAGAAAAGATAACACGGGAACACATAAGCAAATAAAAAATTCACATTCATGTATGATGATAACATCATCATCATCCATAACTAGCTTTAATTAGTCATAATCAATTGATAAATGCTCATACATAATCACTGGAGAGTCGTAATTCATTGAACATCCATTTTGTAAGAGTGCATTAAATCAGGGTTAAATTTGTAGTTTTAAAATAAGATCATGAATGCAGAATAATCATGGGATTTTCTAGGGGTTAATTAAAGGTCATATATTCATTAATGACTAATAAGAGGATCCGTGTAGACAGAAACAGGTTTTCATGCATTTAGAGAGTCTAAACAGCACCCGAAACCCTAATTTTAGACCTGCCTAATTAACAGAGGTTCTGGTTAGGATAAAATATATTTAAACCATTCAAAAATCATAGAAAAATATTCCATACGGTTTGGTATCCTTGATTTGACCATTAGAACCTATTTTGACTTAAAATAAAGTCTCAAATAGGAAGTTGCCCTAATTTTGATTTCTGCGTAAATTACCTAGCCAAACTTAATCAAAACCAAAATCCGACTTCACCATCAGATTCCTTAGGTCCAAATTAGGTTTGTTTCAAAATTTGGGCCCAATCAGAGATCATCTTGACCTAGTTTGCATTTTGCTCTAGTCTAACTCTTTTTCTTTCAACCAGCCCCTCAACTTTAAAAAATCCTTGCAAACAGGCTCCCAACTTTGTCATCTTTTTCACCAATAGGTCCCCACCACCTTCGCGTATGCAGAATCCTAAAACCCACTATGCGCCGACCTTCAATCAGGACGATCTCCCTGATTTCATGGCTAATCCCTTCCAAAATTGGAATGAAGGATCTTGAGACCTTCCTCTTCCATCTGAATGCAATCTCGAGCTCAGATTTGAGCCGAGATGACCATGCAAACTCCTTGAAATCAAGAGTCCTAATCTTCGATTTTTCAAGCTTTCAAGCTTGTTTCCAAGCTTGGAAGCTTGACCCAAGCCCTGTAAAAGGACCTTAATTGCAAGGCCGTGCTCTTTAGCTCCATTCAGGCCTAAATTCTTCACCAAAATCCCTTCTTTGGCCATCTTCGACCCTAGCTCCGGCGACCTTCTCTGTTGGACTTCTTTGCCGCTGCCATAGACAATAGTTGGCGGGATCGTCTTCCTCAAGTTCTTCCACTGCTCGCAATACCCGCGAGGGTCTCCTTCCTTCGTCTTCCTCGCCGTTCTTCCTTCCCAGAGATTTCACCTTCCATGGCACCGGCCAATCAAAGCCGACACCGCCCTGCCCCTTTAGTCTATTAGTTTAGGTTAGTTAGGTTCCTCTCTCCCCCTACTTTCTTTTCATCCCTTTAAACCCTCAGTTCAACCCACAACTCCACCGTTCACCCATCATCTTCCTCATCTCCGGCCACCCCTCCAGCGAGGCTTCCCCGACACCACAAGCCACAAATGCCTCGCCAATGACTCCATAACCTTCGCCTCATCCACCCAAACCAAACCCCTCTCTTTATTCGCCATTCCACCAATCCAATTGCTTCACCCAACACAACCGCCGTTGCACCTCCTTCTCGACCTCGTCTGACCACCACACACCCTCTCACGCCATGAAACTGTCACCACCAGCTTCGCCAAGCCTAGGTGAAGCTCCTGAAGAGTTTTAATGTGGCTGTGAGGCCGTTCTTGTGATTTCAGGTCCTCGCCGGTGCTCCGCCATCGCCGCCATCATTTCTGCCTTATTCTTCAAGCTCCAGCCACGAGAGCTCCAAGTTTTGCTTCCAGGACGCGCAAGCCTTCCAGGTCCACGCCCAAGTCCTCAATTAGAGGCTTCAGCTGCGAGCTTGCAACAATTGAATGAAGACCTCTTTAGCAGCTACTGCGGGTGAGCGAAGAAGGTGGCGCCTTAGTGCCACATCGGGCATGGAAGAACACTCTATGGTGCATAAATTGATTTTGTGCACTATGCTTATCGCCCAACACACGAGGGGTTGGGTCCCTTACATCCATCTCACCCGCTAACCTGCCTATCTTCACTCCTCGGTCACCACCCACACCGATGACCTTGGACACTGTTCGACACCCGTTTACCCAAATATGGATCCGATTAGACTTGGGGTCTGAGAGAGAAGAAGAGGAGGAGAAATTATGAGAGAGCGGGGGAGGGTTTTGGTCTCTTGTGTGTGCGGCTGACACTTAATCCCTGAAGGATACTTGTGCTGTGCTGTGAAGGAGAAAGCTCTGAAGAAGAGAAGGAAGAGAAGGCTTGAGAAGAAAGAAGGAAAGAAGTTGAAGAAGGTTTAAAGAGGAAGAAAAGGCTTAAAAGCCTTGTGCCTGTGCTTACTGATGATCATTTAAGCTGTCTGATTTGACAAACTGTCATCTGAGGCACTGTAGCATTGAGAGTACTGTGCATTTATTTGAGTTAATTGATGATCGAGATCTATGCTTACTAATCAAAATAATTGGTGATTTAAATCATCATTATTTTTCTTTCTTTTTGTCTCATGATCCTCTAAGCTACAATTACTCATTGAATATATTTCTTCATTTATTATTCATTGAATATCTATTTGTGCTCCATTTATAGTGCTCATTGATTATGAATGTGATTAATGTTGTGAATTCTATATTTGCTCCCTGTATTCAACCTCGGACTCTTCTTTAGATTCTGACTTTATAAATTTTAAGTGTTTTTGAGCGATTTTGACTTGCTACGACGATTACATCTCTTAAAACCTCGATTTCTCCCACTAACATTTTGGTGCCATTGCCAGGGAGTAACGCACAATTCACACATTAATCTCACCTCTCTTGATTATTTATCTGAGCACTAACTTGCCCTGTTTGATTTGATTTTGATTTTACGAGGTACATCACGAGGAGACCTTCCATACAAATCAGCCACTCCTGGGGCAAGTAATCTCTCTTCCTCCATAATCATTCCCCTAATCTTTGGAAGAGAGAAAAAGGAAACAAATCAATTAAGAATCATCTGCCTTATTTTCATAGTAATTTTCATTCAAAAGGCAAGTTCCATGATTTGCGAATTCAAAATAAATATCTGATTGAAGTGAGACGATTCTATTTTAGAAATCCTTACCCAAATTGCCTATACTTACTAGGGATTTACGCTTAATTTATGATCATCTTGGACTACGCACTTCTTGTTTGAGTCCAAGGTGAGCATTTTAAGATCAATTTGGACTTGAAATAGAGCCAATTAGGGTTTCTACTCTAAGGTTTTGAAGTGTTAGTTCACACTTGCCTAAATCAAAGGAAATTAACCTTGCTGCATTTGTGTGCTACCCAAACCCTTGCTTGAAAAGATCTAACTAGAAGAACCCTAAAATCAAGCTCTAAATCGCACTTGAATCCTAAAATTGTGGATCTAATAACCTGAGAGTTAATTCAGGGTGATCTTTGGTCTTAATTCAAATTTCATTCTACATCTTTTAGGGTAGGTTAGATGAAATTGGTCTACTGTGTAGGTCAATCAACCTCTAAATTAGGTCACAAACTAAATTAGCTTCTAATCAAGTGAAATCCAAGGTACAAATTAAGAATAAAATTGGTAGACTTAAAGTCTCAATTCGCACATACCGGTCTACTTGGAATGGCAATGACAAGGAAAATTGAGTGGGGAAACCCTGTAACCTGTGGGGATGCTCTACCGTGTAGGATTCTTTGCAGGGCTCTCCCTTCCTAGCTACCCAAGTAATTCTCGGCTGTGTGGATTTTTGATTTAGAGGTATCATCCGCCTCGAAACAAGCCTTAGTCATAAAAAAAGCTTTAAGTGCCTTGATTGGGTCCAAATCACATCCAATCCCTCATCCTTTCTCTAGAGCACATACACAGGAAGGTCCTTAGGTTTTTAACCTAAGAGGCCTCATTAGATCTTCTACAGGATTTCCGATCTGATCTGATTACTTCAATCTGAACCCGAGTTTGATTCTACATCCTGATCCACCACCTGATATTGAAAATGCAACCTGGCAATTTAGGAAGACCAAATAGGAAACCTGAATCCCAAAGGTCAATGAAAGATAGAATGATTGAGGCTTCCCTTAAATATTATGAAGATGATGAGAAAACCTCAAATATTAGGGTTCCGGTTAATGTACCAGAAACAACAACCCACATTACGAACCGTGTTGAAATGCTATTTACGCAAATCTTACATGGTTCAACCTAGGATGATCTTTTATCAGGATATAGTGAATTATGGAGATGGCACAGTAATGAGTATATACAATGTGTGTCGGACCCACAACTTTAAGGGATGTACCAAGGTCTCATGGAGAAACGTGGGTGCATGCTAAACACATTATAGAAAACCATTAATCAAAGATACCCATACATTCCTTCAGAAGATGATGAGACATCTTGGAGTAAGACTGAGAATCAATCTGATTTCCCAAGGCCCAGGTTAGAAAATCAGAGTTGTTGTGGATCCCTAACCCAAATGGAATTAGATATAAATTATGTGCAGAATAATACGCCTGACCTTGACATGGGTTGGGAGGATCAAATTGCAGGTGTTCTCGGTTGCGAACCATCCCTAGAAAATCATGAACCTAGTTCACCAAGCCTTGAATTCCCAGACAACTGTAATGATGAGCTTAAAACAGAACCTCTCAAGAGTATAAATCCTAACCCTTATCCTATTAAGGAAACTCTCGAGAGTGACTCTAACATCCCAATAGAGCCTGGCCTAGATTCTAGTGATCCAATCCTTACCCTTAGCCTAGAATCTGGATTCGAGCCTATTTAGGATAATCATGAGGCCTAATGTGATGAGAATTATATTTTGAATCTAGACTACGATTCTGAGCCTATATTTGATGATTACACCTCTCCAACCTCCTTCGAGATACGAAATGATTTTTTGGAAGTCATGTTGATCAATGATACAGATTGGGTCTATCCTAAGAACCAAGAACCTAAGCCCATGCCTAATAAGGACACCTCTTTAAGCTCAGAATTTGAAATTATGTTAGATCCAAGTTAGGTTGCTAATTCTACACAGCTTGATTCATTCTATGGTGGAAATCCCGATCTAGAATCAAGTTCAGAAATTGATCTTTGCAAATTCTCTGATGATTTTGAATCATACTCTGATTTCGGAGAGCCTTTGTTTCCTAACGATTACGAACTAGTTTACGAATTTAGCATCCACGATCCGTTGTTTGATTTTGATGATGAGGCCAATGATTTGAATCTAGAAGAAGCCCCACCTTCTGATCCACACATAGAGCTTTCCAAAATCCGTTCTCAACCCCAAACCGCCACCGGAATTAACTTCTACTCTGATTTACCTCTCTTTAATCCAGTTGCATATGATTCTCCTCCATCTGTTGATCGAGTTTCAAACATTGATCAAATCGATAATCACTTCCCATCCTTTTCTGATCCTACCAGTAGGGTTTCTACATCCTCTATAGCTCCACTTTCTTTTGAGGATCCCTACTCTGACCAGGCTGAATCAACTCAGCCAAACCCTAGTTCTCATTTCCATATCCGTTTGGGCTTCAAAGTATCTTGTGGGATCCACATCTTTTGATTCACACCTATCAACCCACCAAACTGATTGGGTTTGGGCTGCATCATCAGCCTGTTAATCTGAACAAGCACCTGGTTGGACCAACCAGGCTTTTGATCAAGGTGCTTGTTCTACAACACTCCTCTGATTTGACCACCCCTTCTCCTTGACCACCTTCTGCTCGCTGAAGGCATTAAATTTAGCACTTAATAGGAGGCATCCCGTCATTCCAAAAACTCGAGACCCTTCTGATCATCTTTTAAGCTACATTCCTACTGCACTGTTGAGTTCAACTTTAGAACAGCCAACTCCACCTTTGGTACTTGTATCAAAGCTCGAAATCATCCACAATAGTCATCTCGACTTGTTCACCCACCCTTTGATCCTATTCTAATCCTTGAACCAAGCTATTTACATACCCTCCAGTTTACAATGAGGACATTGCAAAACTTAGGCATGAGGGGGTGTTAAGGTGCAAACATATGGAAATTCAATTTTCTGAGGGGTTTTCACAAAAAAATATACATATTCAAAAATTGATAAAAAAAAATAAAAAATTGAAAAAGAACAAAAAAATGGAGAAAGGGGAGGAAAATTTTGAGAATTGATTGCATATCATTCATGAGGAGGAAGAAAGGAGAATTTAAATGTCAAAAAGGAGAAAACATTCAAGAACAAAATTAATAGTCATTAGTACTTGATTATGAAAGTTACTAAGTTCTAGACCTAATCAAAAGAAAAAAAAAGTCTTGAAAAAACAAAGAGAGAAAGAGATTAATATGAGTGCTAATTTTAGGCCTCTTGGGCTTATTTTATGGCTTAAACATTCGTGTATCCGTTAAGATCTGGATTAGTCCTTAAGAGGTTGAGGAAAATGCGAGGCTGATATATTAGGTCTTAGGTTTAGGGATTATTCAGCCCCGTTGCCTGCCCTTTAGTTTGTAAGACTTGGTAACCTAAGTACCCAAAATCAAACACTTAGTCTGGTTCAATGCGCCTAATAAAGAAAAAAATTTGCCAAAAGTGTTCTGTTATGAAAAGTTATCTCGAAGATCTAGCTTAGGAGCGGCTCAACAACACAAGTTGATTGGACGAGTTCCCGGCGCAGAGAGGTGGGAAATTCCCCTCAAAGATGCGTAATAACATATTGTCTCCTCGGTACTTGTCTCCTAGGATATCTAAATATCCTATCGGGGGCATGTACTCTCCTTGTGCTGGTTCAGGTGCCATGGGTGGGATTATCCCAAAATGTCGATTGCCTTGGCCTGAATTTAGCTACAGAATGCCATGGGCAGCACTATCTCGAAGTGTCGAAAGTCAGGTTCTGGGGGTTACCATGGGTGGTGCTATCTCGAAGCCTCGAAAGATAGGGACCCTTCAAGGATTGATGGTAGGGACAAGGAATTGGATGCAGACCGTGTTTAGGGCCAATTTGAAGCAAGATCTAGGAAAATCTAAAAAGAAAAGAGAGAGAAAACTCTCTAAATGAAAAATCTTCTTCTATCTCTCTCTTACAAAAAATGTACTAGAAAACTTAACCTGGACCTGTTACGTTTATGTATGGGTGCTTTAACCGCTGGGTTCAACGAACCTTTAGGTAGTTTTTACAGGTCTTAGAAACCTTCATGCCAGACTCAGGCTAAAGCTGGTTAGGTCTGGATCTTGATTGATACTTGAGTACCTCTAGGCTTACTATTAGCATTCTGACCTAATTTCTAAAAAGTGCTAAGAATCTGGTAGTGGAACTTCAATGCATGGTCTAGAACTCTAGTTCTTTTCATAAGATTGTGCTAAGGGACTAGCAAAAATTAGGCATTTGGGTATGATGATAACATCATCATCAATTATAACTACTTGGCAGCTGAACTTCAATGCATGGTCTAGAACTCTAGTTCTTTTCATAAGATTTTGCTAAAGGACTAGCAAAAATTAGGCATGGGGGTATTGATGTAAACACATTTATTGAGGGTAAAATGTCTATTCATGCTTGTTCCTAGGCTTAGATTTGCATTTCATGTTATAAATATTGCATAGCATGCATCATTCTGCATTTAGAGTAGTTGTATATAATTTAGGTTAATTACGTCCTTTTTTGTGGTTAGGAGAGAAGGATATTTATTTTGGAGCCTCGGATTAACGATCTGACCATATGGATCTAATCAAAACGACGATCGGAGTCCAACGCCTCTGAAATCGCCTTGATCGGAGTCCCGAGCACCATATGCAATCCGAGGAAGATCAACAGCCAAGGGACTAGGAGACATAATTCAGAGCTTCCAATGATAAATTCGACCGCATGGATGGATTCAGGTTGACGATCGCAGCCTAACATCGTGAAAATCGACTCAATCCGACCTCTGTAGCAGTCCCTACAACAAGAAGATGGACGGCCCAGACTGCGCCACGTGGCGCAGCTTGGGCCACCAGCGATGCACGCAGCACTACACGCACGCAGCAAGGCAGGAGTGTGGCGCCAGCGTAGTGTGAGGTGGACTACAGCGACGCATGAGCTGGACTACAGCGACGCTTACCGCCATCGGTAATTCATCGCATGCTAGCAATGCCAGCTTTGGACGCCAGCAAGCATGAGCTGCCTACAGCAACGTTTCCAGCGACGGCCTAGATGTCACTAATGGTTCCATACCTATTTTTTGCCTCTTCTCCTCCACTATACAAGGACCTACACCCCTACCTACTCTACTCCCACCTACTCCTAAGCTCTAGCAAGCCTACCAACGCTCCATTAGATCTTATTCTCAAGCTCCCAAGATGCTTATTAGTGTAGCGAACTTCTACCCCACCAAATACTCCTCCAACTTCCCACCTCCCTTCATAGGTCACCTTGGAGCCATCCTCCCACCTCCATTCCAGTAGCAGATCACCTCCATCTTCTCACCTCCATTCCGGAGCCATGTCAAAGCTTTCCTCAACCTGACGTCCTCCTGCACCTCACCTTCGTCGTCGTACTCCTCACCTCCTTCGTCCAAGCTTCCGCTTGGCACTGTGGTCTCGTCGAACAGTCGATTCGGGAGATTTCCTCTCACCTCCCTCTCTTTTTATGCTTTCATAGTTCAATGTAATCGACATTGAATTGATATATATATCATATTTGTTCCCTTTCTATCTTGTGATACGTTTGCTTGTTTTCTTTTATTTCAAAAATACAAAAAAAAAATAAAACCCCAAAATACCAAAAAGAAACGAATCGAAGCACCATTTTCAATAAAGTAAACGTCGCCTCCCTGTGTTCGACCCGGGACTCCCTTGGAGTTTCGGTATAAATTTTATCTGATCGACGTGTTTTGCAACTACAACGACGGGTTACTTGCAACCTCGATTTCTAACACGCGAAACACACCTGACCATTTTGGCACTGTTGCCGGGGAGGAAACGGAATTTACTTTATTGTTTATTGGGTTTCATTGCATTTACATAGCACTAATCCTACTTGTCTTTGATCTGGTGGCTTGCAGGTACCCTAGCATGGAGATCCAAGTGCGGTAGATCGGAGTAAAGTATGGGTAGAGTGTTTTGTAAGTGTCCCCCACACCACCCCCACCTTAGTTTTCATTCGATAACCGAATAACTCAAACCCAAATCAACTTAGGTGCTTTTTATAAACCCTAGGATAGATTTGACTGTTTGTTTGCCACCTCCACTCATCTTGCCATCCACATAAATAAAAAAAATGAAAAAAAAAGTGTTATCTGATTGTGGGATTTTCTAAAAACTACACACTTAACACCCACAACTTCTCACCCTAAGGCACACAATCACATCGATTCTACCACTTAACCGAGATCTGACCTGTGGACCTGGTACACTTAATTCAACACACAAATAAGCGAGTTGAAATCTGAATAGGTCAAAAATTTCTGTGCGCCTTAACTAAGTGGTGCAATAGGCCAGTTGATTGAACTGTTTGGGCTGCACCACTTAAGATAAAAGTGATTCATCAAGTAGCTTGCCACTTAGGGTTGATTCTTAGGGCTAAACCAGGCACTCCACATTTTTTTTCTTAGATTTATAAAGGATTATATCATCACCAGTGCTTGCAAAACTTGGAGTGTTCTCCTAAACTTGATTGAATATACCTAAGATTAAACCCTAAAAGCTACTAAACAAGGTTGAATTCTAAAAGACACATCATCAAATAACCTTGTTTGCAAACCCTGGTTGTGCACACACACACATTTTAAACAAATCATTAAGGGCACAACCCATTAAGGGCCCATCACATTCCAAAGCACTAATTTCCCAAGCTTAACTAAAATCAATTAGACGTTGGCCCTAAGGATTCCTTCGCTCGTTGGGATCCAGATTGAGATTATTCATGATTAACCTGCTTATACTAGTTAATATGATGTCTAGCTAGGGGAGTATCATCAAACGACAGCGGTTGGGGGGTACACTAGGAACCGGAGGCGCAAGCCAAAGGAAGAACCTTCTCCCCAGTCCCTCCTTCCAACTAGTTGGATTGCCTGCACATAAGTAGAGTAAATCATCCATAATCTTAGGATGGATTCTGAGAGTCTGTAGACCTTTAGGCTACCCAACCTAAGGACAAGCTTGTATTTTTGTATTGCAGGGCTCCTTTCTCTTCTGATTTCCCTCCTTACTTCACCATATACCCTTCCACATCCTACACACATTTCACATCCTATCCTCCTACCACCACTTATCCCCAAGATGATTACTATTCTGACTTGACTTGTAATTACCCATCCACTAGGCAGGATGACTTTGATTGGGGATATGAATCCGAACCTCATTGTCCAGGGCCTAACCCTGGATAACAAGACTATGATTATTATCCTTCCCAGAACTATAATGATTATGGATCTTTATCCTTTGATGACCAAACCAACCTGATCTATAATCAGGAAGGATATCATGATTATAACACCTACCCTCCCCAGTATTCCACTGAATATAGGTCGCCACCATCCTTTGAACAACCTAGAATAACCTACTTTCAGGGAGGGACCCAAGAACCTTGACATCTTGACTCCCCTAGATTCAACCCAAACCTAAATCGAACCAGTCAGTTCAAATGAACCAGATCCAAGATAGGGTGTTGGCTAATTTGAGGAACACTATACAATCTTTAGAAGCTCAGCCAACACCATGCACTGAAGCACTGGAGCCTATAATCAAAATGATTGATGAACTTACTAGTTCTCTATTGGATTTGCTCTAAAGTGTTAGGGATAGGGACCTGGGTGAGTTTCTTCTTGGGAAATTATCGAGGTTGAGGATGAAATTTGTGGTTGCACTAGTCAAATCTTGGGATGATTCTCAAGATGAACCCTCTTTAGGAGAGCCAATGTCTGAACCCGTTCAAGCGCCTGTCGGGGGGGACACATATTCAGAGATTGGAGATGACCAGATTGGTCTAGAGCAACCCTTTGAGGATGAACCAATTGATTCACCCGAGATCCCCAAGTCAGGAAATGAAGAAAATTATGTCTCCTTGGATGATGGAATGACTTGTGATGTTGACACATATACAAATGAGGATCATGAATTCTTTGATTTTGAGGGTGAGGAATCTCTTAGTGAAGTCTCACTTAAGCTTGAGGAGAATGATTTTAGTGAGACATACGGGCTCGAGGAGTATGAAAACCAATTTGGTAGCCCGACTACTGAAGACTCTGATTCGGTTGGGGCTAACTTGGAGGGTCCGATACTTGATGACTCAATTAGTAGCCCCATTCCTCAACCACACCCTGAAGAGCTGAATGAACATACTTTTGAGATTATTGTGCCCAAGTCAATCCTGATTTAGCCACAATTGTTGGACTTGGGTACTTTAGATGGGGTGTACAATGATCTGGAGGTCCCGGAAACCTTGATTTCAGAGGACAGGAAGTTGGAAATGAAAATTTGGGAGGTTAATTTTGAGGGAAAAACAAGTTTGGATATAAGGGTACCTATTGACCTGAAACCACCTATCTTCTATACGGACCCTTATGATATCTTTCACGTGCGACCCAAGCCTGGAATAACTAATTATTTTTCTGAACTAGATGTTAAGTGGACAACCGCACTTATTGAACCATCTTTAGCCGTTGTCTGATACTTTGGTCTTGGGTTGCACACCACTAAACCGTAGGCCTGGCCCCGCAAACACAACAACCTTCAGTTCTGGGTGATTTTCATCTAGAACCTGAGAACCACTTGACCCTGGGGCATGGGTCTGCACAATAATCTCATCCACATTTGTGGACATCTTCTGCGGACGGGTTTCAAGATCAACCTTTTGATTTTGACTCTGACCCGCATTTATGAATTCTCAATTTCTTCTTTGAATGTATGTTATGCCTAACTGAAGGCATTAAACTTAGCACGTGTGTATACACTCCTCTCTGCGGAGCTGACCGGATTTTCACGACACTCAGGTGATGCTCTATTTACTCTGCCCTTTTCATGTCTTTATTTTTACAATGAGGACATTACATCATTTAGGCATGAGGGGGTGGATAATCAATTCCTGAAATCATTATATTAACTCCATAGAATTTCTTTTAGTTTCTTATAAAATTAAAAAAAAAATTGAAAATTTTTAAAAAAAGATAAAAAAAAGAAAGAAATTAGGAAATGAGAACTTAGGCATTTGGAAGTTATTAAATTTAGGAAATGATACGAGAGGACCTAAACACTTGGACTCTTCAGGTCCTCATGCTTAATTAGCCTGGGTGTCCACTCGATTGTGGATTTAGTCTCGAGTCCTCATCAATAAATTGGGATGATAAGTATGCGACTTATCAACCCACCCTCTGATTTGGGGGGACTTTAAGCCTAAGTATCTACACATCTTTTTTGCACTGGCTCACTTTCCGACGATTTTTATGGAAATTGGGTAGCTAATGGACCGACTTGGGTGGTATGGCTGGCAAGTTGTTGGTGGTAACAGCTCATCGGTCGGTTGTCCACAGCCCAGCCACAAGACCATTTTCGTTGTACTACCTTTAGGTAAATCTTAGATCAAGAAAGCCACCTACTTAAAAAAAAAAATAAATAAATAATAGAAAAAAAATAAAATGAAGACAATAAAAAAAAATAAAATCACACTTAACCACATAAGTATGGCTGGCAAGTTGTTGGTGGTAACAGCTCATCGGTCAGTTGTCCAGAACTCAGCTCATAAAAAAATGCACAATAATTCCCAAAACACTTAGGGAAGAAGCGGGGAAGTAGAATAAATCGGGGAGATATACACTGGGTTTGCCCTTGTGTTGACCCCATAAATAAAAGTAGGGAGAAAATTATCAATCGTAAAGATAAACCTTTAGGCAAGGTCACCTAGGGTCATAGAAACCTAAAGTCCGTCTTAACGGCCGCTTTGTGAGTCTATCACTTTTTCACAAAGATGCTTAGTACTTAGAATCCTTTTCGAGTCTTGGGCGGGTCAGGTAGTGATAAGACGGTTTTCGCTTTCGAATAATGTATTAGGATGATTTGTCATTGTAGGATTAAAGTGGTGGAAAATCACTTAACAAAATAATTAAAATTAAACCACTCATAGAAGAGCGAGTCGTGTCCACAGGGAGGCAATGATGCAATAAAAAGATGAATATTTTTCTCGTATTCATTCAATCAAGTGCGAAATCCCGAGTCAAATCTGACATGAAATGCAATGAAAAGAAGATACACAATAACTCAAAAATGGAAGGGCATATGTGCAATTTTTCCTTACTAAAATATTCAATAAATATGTGATGAATCTATGTAATTTTCAGTTGACATGCATTAGAGAAAATTTATGCTCATTTTAATCCAAAACCAATGTTAAAACATGTGAATAATAAAAGCCATGTAATTATAAGAAAGCATGAGTATGAAGTCACAATTTCACCATAATAAAATAATCATAAATCAAAATTCATTTTCATGGCAATGGCATTCAAATGTAAATATTAATCAACCCAAAAAAAAAGGATTTCGTTCCTTTATGCGTGCGCGAAGAGGAGGCAATGGCGACTTGCGTGAAGTTTGGAGAAGGATAAGCATGACGAGAGCTTTCCGATGGTGGTAGCGCTCTGAACGGCTGTCAGTGGTCGCTGGCCGGAGTGGAAGAGGCCACCGGCAATGAGGCTCTCCGGCCGGCCGTTGGGTGGTCGATTGGTGCGGCTGGAAGCGTGGTTGTGCTTAGGGAGTCGGGACGAGTCCGATGGAGTTCCCGACATGAGGTTTCGAGGTCGGATTTGATGGCTGCATTTGTGGTGGCTTTGGGTACCTTCGTCAACAGAGAAGAAGAAGAAGGAGGAGGAGGAGCCGGGTGTGTGCACAGGCGACGACACCGACTGGAGTAAAGCACGCTATGCATGCGCTGCTGGTGGGCGAGGCCGGGTGCTGCTACTGGGCACGTGGCTTGGGCTGTGGAGCATGCGCGACAGTTGCTGCCGGTGGCGTGCGCACACAGTAGTAGCGGGCACGGGAGGTGCTGGAGGGTGCGCTGCATGTGTGCTGCATGCGGCGGGGGTGAAAGCGCGCACGTGTGTAGGCTGGCGCAGGCGGGAGGCGCTGAGGAATGCACGCGTGCGTGGTGAAGGTGAAGGTGCGGTGGCAGATGGCGCATGCGCTGAAGGTAGGTGCGCTGGAGGTGGGTGTGTAGAGGCTGGCGTGAGTTGCTTGCTGAGGTGTGGAGTTGCAGAGACTCTTTGGCGGTGTGCGCTGTCACCCCACACGCCCACGGTGGTGAGTCGTTCTGTCACGGTGAGGCTGGTGGTATGGAATCGAAGAGGAGCAAGATCCTCTAAGCACAATGAGGAACAAAGGGTGGTGGCTTACTCCTCAACGGTAGCTCTTCCTTCTCCTTTTGTAGCCACGGCCACACTGATTTGAAATTCAAAATGTCGTAGAATGAATGTGATGCTCAGGAGGAGGAGGCGGAGCTGGAGGAGTTACCTGTGCGAAGAAGAAAAAGAATAAAAGAATAAAATAATTAGGATTATTTATACATAACTCCTTAACTTCTATGTTAATTAAAATAGTGCACCTAATTAATTAACTAAGTAAATGTATGCAATCCTAGGTTAATTCTAAATGCATGAATTATGTACTTAAGTTAAAAATATGAATTAATTTATTTACAACCTAATGTATGCTATCTAAATGTTAAAATTAATTTAATGTCTAGACATTTAGATACTTAAATAGCCCACGAATATGGGCTAATTAGGTAGCCGTAAAAAGTTATCCCGGAACTCTCAAACTCCAAAAGTACAAAAAAATTAGAAAAGAAGAAAAATAAAAAATATATATATCTTCCCTTCTCAAATAAGGTGAGAACTTGGACGGTCTGCATTCTGGCAGACACCCAGGTACTGTTGAGTTTTTGTAGTTTAGGACCTTAGTTGAAATTTTCTATTGTTAATAAACGACTTAGGCTTAAGTGATCCAATCCTAATTCTGCTTTTATACATTGCATATAATTTAATTTTGCTAGGGACTAGCAAAAGATAGGCATGAGGGTATGATGTAAACACATTTATTGAGGGTAAAATGTCTATTCATGCTTGTTCCTAGGCTTAGATTTGCATTTCATGTTATAAATATTGCATAGCATGCATCATTCTACATTTAGAGTAGTTGTATATAATTTAGGTTAATTGCATCCTTTTTATGGTTAGGAGAGAAGGATATTTATTTTGGAGCCTCGGATTGACGATCTGACCATACGATCTGACCAAACGGATCTGTCCAACGCCTCTGAAATCGCCTCGATCGGAGTCCCGTAGCACCATATGCAGTTTGAGGAAGATCAATAGCCAAGGGAATAGGAGACATAATTCAGATCTTCAAATGATAAAGCTGACCATGTGCATGGATTCGAGTAGACTATCACAGCCTAACGACGCAAAAATCGACTCAATCTGACCTCTATAGCAGCCCCTACAAGAAGAAGATGGACAGCCCAGACTACGCCACATGGCGCAGCCCAGGCCACCAGCGTACACACACAACACCACACGCGCGCAGCGCATAGCACAGCGCAGCAAGGCAGGAGCGTGGCGCCAGCGCAGCGTGAGCTGGACCTACAGCGACGCATGAGCTGGACTTACAGCAACGCTTACAGCCATCGATAATTCATCGCATGCCAGCAAAGCTAGCTATGGGCACTAGCGGGCATGAGCTGCCTATAGCGTCGTTTTCAGCGACAGCCTGGATGTCACTAATGGTCCCATACCTATTTTTTTGCCTCTTCTCCTCCACTATAAAAGGACCTAGACCCCCTCCCTTCCAAGCCATCTCTAGTTACTCTACTCCCACCTACTCCCAAGCTCTAGCAAGCCTACCAACGCTCCATTCCCAGGGTGCCTATTAGTGTAGCGAACTTCTGCCCCACCAAATACTCCTCCAACTTCCTATCTCCCTTCATAGGTCACCTTGGAGTCGTCCTCCCACCTCCATTTTGGTAGCAAATCACCTCTGTCTTCTCACCTCCATTCTGGAGCCATACCGAAGCTTTCCTCAACCCGACGTCCTCCTGCACCTCACCTCCATCATCCTGCTCCTCACCTCCTTCATCCAAGCTTCCGCCAGGCACCGTCGTCTCGCCGAACAGCCGATTTGAGAGATTTCCTCTCACCTCCCTCTCTTTTTATGCTTTCATAGTTCATTGTAATCGACATTGAATTGATATATATATCATATTTGTTCCATTTCTATCTTGTGATACGTTTGCTTGTTTTCTTTTATTTCAAAAATACAAAAAAAATAAAACCCCAAAATACCAAAAAGAAACGAATCGAAGTGCGATTTTCAATAAAGTAAACATCGCCTCCCTATGTTCGACTCGGGACTCCTTTGGAGTTTCGATATAAATTTTATCTGATCGACGTGTTTTGCAACTACAACGACAGGTTACTTGTAACCTTGATTTCTAACACGCGAAACATGCCTGACCAGGTATGATGATAACATCATCATCAGTTATAACTAGATTTAATTAATCAGAATCAATTGACAAATGCTCATACATAATCACCAGAGAGTCGTAATTCATTGGACATCCATTCTGTAAGAGTGCATTAAATTAAGGTTAAATCTACAGTTTTAACAGAAGATCATGAATGCAGAATAATCATGAGGTTTCCTAGGGGTTAATTAAAGGTCATATGTTCATTAATGACTAATAAGAAGGTCTGTGCAGACAGAAACGAGTTTTCGCGCATTTTGAGATTCTAAACAGCACCCGAAACCCTAATTTCTGACTCGCCTTATTAACAGAGGTTCTGGTCAAGGTAAAATACATCTAAACCTTCCAAAAATCATATAAAAATATTCCATAAGGTTTAGTATCCTTGATTTGACCATTAGAACCTATTTTGACCTAAAATAGAGTCTCAGACAGGAAGTTGCCCTAATTTTGATTTCTGCATAAATTACCCAGTCAAGCTTGGTCAAAACCAAAATCTGACTTTACCATTAGATTCCTTACGTCCAAATTAAGTTTGTTCCAAAATTTGGGCGCAATTAGAGATCATCTTGACCTAATATGCATTTTGGTCCAATGCGACTCTTCTTCTTTAAACCAGCCCTTAACTTTGTCATCTTCGTCACCAACAAGTCCCCACCGCCTTCACATATGCAAAATCCTAAAACCCACAATGCGTTGACCTTCAATCAAGAAGATCTCCCTGATTTCACGGCCAATCTCTTCCAAAATTAGAAGGGAGGATCTTGAGACCTTCCTCTTCCATCTGAATGCAATCTCAAGCTCAGATTTGAGCTGAGATGCCCATGCGACCTCCTTGAAATCAATAGTCCTAATCCTTGATTTTTCAAGCTTTCAATCTTGTTTCCAAGCTTGGAAGCTCGACCCAAGCCCTATAAAAGGACCTTGATTGCAAGGCTGTGTTCTTTAGCTCCATTCAGGCCTATATTCTTCATGAAAAACCCTTCTCCGGCCATCTTAGATCGTAGCTCTGGCGACCTTCTCTGTGTGACTTCTTCGCCTGCTGCCACAGACAATAGCTAGCGGGATCGTCTTCCTCAAGTTCTTCCGCCACTCGCAATACCCATGAGGGTCTCGTTCTTCTATCTTCCTCGCCATTCTTCCTTCCCGGAGATTTCACCTTCCATGGCACTGGCCAATCAAAATCAACGCCGCACTACCCCTTTTTTCCACTAGGTTAGGTTAGTTAGGTTCCCCTCCCTCCTACTTTCTTTTCATCCCTTTAAACCCTCAATTCAACCCACGACTCCGTCGTTCACCCATCATCTTCCTCCTCTCCGGCCACCCCTCCGGAGAGGCTTCCCCGACACCACAAGCCACCAAATGCCTCGCCAATGGCTCCATAACCTTCACGTCATCCGCTCGAACCAAACCCCTCTCTTTATTTGCCGTTCCACCCATCCAATTGCTCCACCCGACACAACCGCTGCCACACCTCCTTCTCAACCTTGTCCGACCACCACACACCCTCTCACGCCACGAAACTGCCACCACCACCTTCGCCAAGCCCAGGCGAAGCTCCTAAAGCATTTTAATGTGGTCGTGAGGCCGTTCTTGTGATTTTAGGTCCTCATCGGTGCTCCGCCATCGTTGCCATCATTTTCGCCTTGTTCTTCAAGCTCCAGCCAAAAGAGCTCCAAGTTTTGCTTCTAGGACACGTGCAAGCATTCCAGCTCCATGCCTAGGTCCTCATTTGCGTGAACAAGGTGGCACCTTACTGCCACATCAGGCGTGGAAGAACACTCTGTGGTGCATAAATTGATTTTGTGCACTGTGTTTATCGCCGAGCACATGAGGGGTCAGGTCCCTCACACCCATCTCACCTGCTAACCCGCCTATCTCCACTACTCGGTCAACACCCACACTGGTGACCCTGGACACTGTTTGAGACCCGTTTACCCGAATATGGATTCGATCAGACTTGGGGTCTGAAAGAGAAGAAGAGGAGGAGAAATTGTGAGAGAGTGGGGGAGGGTTTTGGTCTCTTATGTGTGTGGCCAACACTTAATCGCTGAAGGATACTAGTGCTGTGCTGTGAAGGAGAAAGCTTTGAAGAAGTGAAGAGAAGGCTCGAGAAGAAAGAAGGAAAGAAGCTGAAGAAGGTTTAAAGAGGAAGAAAAGGCTTAAAGCCTTATGCTTGCGCTTACTGATGATCATTTAAGCCGTCTGATTTGAGAAACTATCATCTGAGGCACTGTAGCATTGAGAGTACCATGCATTTATTTGAGTTAATTAATAATCGAGATGTATGCTTATTGTTGATAAGCAAATTCAGAGTTTTAAAATCACTTCGTTGTAGCACAGCTGAAATCGCTTGTCAACAAATACAATTTATAACCCGAATATCTAAATAAAGTCTGAGGTCGAACACAGGGAGCAAATTGGAATTCATGCGTTAATCTCTATATAAATGAGCATAGAAATAAGCACAATAATGATATTCAATGAATATTAATCTGTCACATTAGATATTCAATGATGCTTAATATATTTCAAGAGTTAAAGATGACAAAAAGATACCTAGAACAAATTAATAGTGATTTAGATCACAAATTATTAGCCTAAGCACATGTATATCAATTACTCAATCATGTTAAATAAATGAACAGTAATTAGACATCTGGCAGGTGACTCAGATGACTTAAATGTCACCTGCTACAGTGTCTTCAATCTTCTCTTCTTTCTGCTTATGCACAGCTCTTCCTTCTTCTTCTGCCTTTAGCTTTTCTCCTCTTCTCTTCTTTTCTTCCCTTCTTCTCACAACGACTAAGTGTCGGGGTCTCTCTCTAAAGAGCAGAACCCTCTGATGAGAGACTCATCATGATCTCTAATTACCCCTAATTAACTAGTCTTCCTAGTTAATTAGCTAAGGATATAAATATATAAGGGTTAATTATAAAATAAGGGATATTTAGTAAAGGACCTTAAAATAAGTTTAAAATGATATTTTATCATTTAATTATTATTATTAACAATTTAATTAATAATTGAACTCGAGATCTTATTAATCATTTCCTTAATTAATAAGTTAAGTAACTTAAACATAATATGTACATAACTATATAATAACTTAAGTAATTTTACTTAATCTAATAAATTAACTTAAAAAGGTCAAAAATGTAAATTCAAGGTCTAAACGTAATAGTTACTTTATTTACTAACATATATAAAAAGTTGAAAAAGATCTAAGTTAAAATAAACCTCTACAACCTGGGTTTACATTTAGGTCCTTATAATTCATTACAATCGGGTCCTTAATATTCATATAGGTCCTTAAGTTTCATTACACATAGGTCCCTATCCCTTTCATCTTCTTCTTCAGCCGATTGAACGGCTGGCGACAGAGAGTGACTCCACCGTGCGATCACTGCCCTGCCGACATCATTCTTCCATCTCCAAGCTCTTGGAGCTTGCGCTCACCACTCCATCTTCATCCATCGGTCTGGATTACTTGAAAATCCTAATTGCTGGTGGGAGTTAACCTCACCGTCATCGGAGACGATGCCGGAGGTTAAACTCCCTAAGCTTCTTCGTCTAGACTCCACCGTCTTCTTCGTCGCCATTCACTATAAATACCCCCTCACCCCTTTGATTTCTCTTAAGTTGGCTCCCTTCCCTCTTCTAACACTGAGCCGACCCAATAGGCTATTCATCTGCAACTCCGGCGACCTTCCACACCATTCTCCGACTTCCTCCGTACATCCTGACTAGCCGAGGAAATTCGCCAAGGTCAGCCGTGTCTCTAGATAAAGGCGACGACCAAGGAGATCCTCTGCTCCATCCAAACTCACCCGTCGGAGATTCTTCTGAATCCCTCTGATTTCGTTGTCCGCCATGAGCCATCGGTAGAATCCTGTTGACCCCTTCGTCTAGGTAACAGTAGATAGGAGTAGGAGTAGGAGTAGTCTAGGTAGGTAGTTAGTTAGGTAGTTTAGTCGTAATTTCAGAGTTTAATGATTATCTTCTTCGACTCTGGTGAGTTCCTTGAGCTCGCTAGAGCTTTGATTTTGTCTTTTTAACTCGCTGATCACCTTCCTTTAACCCTCACAACCATTTCTAATCCATTAAAACTCAAATTTAACCACAGTTTGTCTAATTCACCTTCACCTTCACAGCTACTGTCGCTGTCCATGGCAACAGTAACTGAGCTTAAATCCACCTTCATAGGGTCTTCCACCACCTATTCACAATCTAAGGATCCTATAACCTAAACGCCTAAATTTATTTAAGCTCCTGAGCTTGTGTCAATGGCGGCTCAGGAGTAGTTAAAACCTTTAATTAACTATATATTTATGATCGCAAATTACTGTTGACTTGTTTTGACCACTCAATTGAGTGAGAAAATAAGTCCTAAGCTTTAAATAACTCAAATACTTCAAGAATCGAATTCACTGATAAATCTTAATTCTAATGAGTAAATGGAGAATTTAATGTGATCCTGAGGTTCCTTGTGACCTTAGGAATCTTTTCAAGTCATCAATGGCACACTTTTTCATTCTGTATACACTTTTGCCTTTTCCTGGACTCACCGGAGCTCCGGCGAGCTCCGGCGAGTCAAAAGTGATCTTCAGCCTATAGAACTTGGTGATAAGCTCCAGATTGATGAATTGAGGTTCACTAATCATGTTGAGATTGTTTCTTTGAGATGTTGATGACTGGAGCTTGAGTTAGACATTCATCTTCTCCAACTCCGGCAAAGTTGGAGAAGTTTGACAGATTGTTGTAAGTTGCGATGAATAGGTTTAAAAGCTTCAATGCAGTGCACTGAAGTCATTTCTGTGTTTAAATTAGTGTAACAACATCCCAGATCTTCTGACGAACAAACCACTTTAAGAGCTTAGGCGATGAGCCTAAAACCCTAAAATCTTCAGTTCAAACACCTATTGAAGGATCTGAGAAGGTTTCTGAGGTTGAAAGGATGTAGTTTAAGGCTTTAATTCCCTGTGAAAAGGCTTAGAACAGAAAGTCAAATTTTGAAGCCTTCAAGTCAAACCTGAGTCTGATCTTTGGGTTTTGTACGAAATCTGATGAATTGAGGAGTCTGAAGAGTTCTGAGATTCTGTTAAATGATTTTAGAGTGAATTAATTGAGCTCAGATGAATGATTTGGTTGGAATTCAATTACTGTCAGTTTGGGTTATTCTTGAACTTAAACTGACGATAGTAAATTTTGGATGAATTTTGAAGTCAAATCCTGCCCAAATCAGTTAGTTTTAACCCTTAGAAGCTATTCCAATCGATTAAGAATGATCCTTAGTGTCTGTTGCATCCTTTCTTCATCTGAATTCCTTTCTCTGAAGCTTCCAGTGAAGCTTTTAGCTTTTGTGCTCCACCTGAAGCTTTTGAGAGCTTGAAACCCACATAAACAGCTGCAGAATCATTTGTATAACCTATTCAGACCTTTAGATAAGCTAAAATACCTATCCTATAGACTTAGTAGATTTAATTTCATTTCCAGGCATGTTTAACCCGTAGAAACCCCTTGGATTCGATCTTCAAATCGAAGAGGAAATTATCCTCTAAACTTCAAATTGATCCTGGAATCTTATAGAGTTACCTTAGAGTTCTCCATCAAGCTTTATCTCTCTTGATTTGGAGTTGTGAGTAGGGAGTAATTGTCGTTTGAAGTTGACACTGGAGGGGCTAGGATAGTCCCACATTGGCAAGTGATGAGCGGGCGCCTTAGTACAAAAGGAATTTGTGCAATGGGCTTCTCAGTCGTCAGCACTCGGTGCACGGTTACTGAATGAACTTGAGCATGCGCGTGTGTGTGTGTGTGGGCGCGTATGTGCTTGCGGGTGTGCGCCCGAGTGGGCGTGTGTGTGCGATTGGCCCTGGGAGGGTGAGGCCTGGGAGGTGTTGAGCCGGTTGGCTCGAAACTCTGAACCAAAAATAAATTGAAATTGAACCCTAATGAAATTAGGCGAGGACTGAGTAGGTTCTGGTCCCACCCTACGAAGGGTGCTACGTATCCCTGAAAAGTTTGAGCCACAAATAAAAAAAACTAATTTTTGGTTAAAGATAAAAAAAATCGGTTTGGTTCAGTAAGAAGAAGTGCTAAAGGAAGAAAGTTTCAAAAGCTTAAGGCTATGTATTGAAAGCCAAGACTCAGAAGGTTAAGAGAAAGGCTTAGAAAGAAAGAGAAAGGAAGAAACTAAAGGAAAGCTAAGGGAGAAGAAGAAGAGCAGGAACAAAAGCAAAAGAGAAGAAAGAAAGGAAAAAGGAAAGAGATCGAAAATATAAGAGAAAGAATAAATATAAAGAGAAGTAAAAGAAAGAAAGAAAGAAAGAAGAAGAAAAGAGAGAGAGAGAGGCTGAAGAAATAAAGAAAAGATTTACTTTCTTGTATTCTCTTGCTTTTAATTGTAATAAGGCATATGTTTTGAATGTATAAACTCTTATTTGCCTTTAATCATTTGAAATAAATGTTTGAGAATAAAAGTTCATATGGGATTTTGCATGTTATTTCATTTAAATCAATTTTTAGCAAAATTCATGCTTTTATAGGTAACTTAAATATACCTCCTATACTTATAACGAAAAAATAAAAGATAACTAGTGAATTTAGAATGAATTATACCTCCCAACGAACGACCTGGACTCAACCAGTAAAAATTTTCTAAAATGTTAGGTTAATTCGACCCTATACTACTAATCAACACAACTTTGAGTTAACCTAAGTGACTTTTCTTCTACTCTTAATTAACTGAGTTGAGGTAGGATCCGATCACCCTCCCCTCCCCCACTCACTCTTTCTTTCCTTCCTCCTCTCCTCTTTCTCTCAAATAGCCAGGTTAATCGGGTATACGGGTCATGTAACCAGGTCCAAGGCTACATGCTTGAGTGTCGCAACCGAGGAGTGAAAGGCTAGTCGGGTCGGGTATGTGCGAGTGTGAGGGACCTCACCCCATGTGTTCAAGGCAAATAACCCCAATGACAGAATCACTTTATTAGTTGGCGGGCACTTGTATTCTCACAATGTGGGACTATCCCCACCCCTTCTGCTCGCACGCGCCTGCAGATGAAGATGCCTCCAATTGAGGCAGCTTCAATCACTGAAGCCTTCAATAGGGTGCTTGGGAAGACACCTAGAGCAAATCCACGTGTCCTGGGATGAAGACCTAGCGCTTTCGATGCCAGAGAACTAAAGGTGATGCTGGAGAACTGAAGGTGGTGGCGGAGCTCCGGTGGAAGACCTCAAATCAATAATAAGGCCTCACAGCCACATTAAAATAGCTCAGGACCTTTGCCGGATCGTGGCAAGTGTAATGGCAGTGGTTTCGTGGAGGATAGAGGTGCATGGTGGCCAGATGGACTCAGAGATGAAGGTTGGTGATGGGTGTGTTTGGGGGACATGTGAGTGAATGGAATGGGAAATAAAGATGGTTGGTTTGATGGGCGTGAGCTGGCAGAGGTTATGGGATTATTGGCGAGGTAGTTGGCGGCTTGTGGTGTGAGATGGGCCTCGCCGGAGAGATGGCTGGAGTAGAGAACGAAGGTGGCTTGTGTGGAGGTTGAGGGGTGTTTTTGGGTTTTGAATAGGGGAAGCTAACCTAAGAATCTAAGGGAACTAATCTAACCCTAAACTAACGGATGAAAGGGGAGATTTCCCACACCAGAGGTACGTCAGACATGGGGAAGACAAAGCCTCAAGTGATAGGGGCGGCGACAACGAGGGGAGATAGGTGGCGGCCGTTGGTATTGCGACATGCGTAAGAAGTCAAGGAAGAAGGATCAAAGGTCTATGAGAGTGGACATGGAAGGTGGTCGAAGAAGGTCACAGGAGCTCATGGAGCATTCGGCTAGAGAGGAGGGAAGAAGGAGGTTTTTCGACCAAAAACAAGCTAAGGAGGTAAGGCATGCCCTGGGCGTGGTTTTATAGGCTCTAAGGAGGAGTTTCAAGCTTGGAAACAAGCTTGTAACTCCATGATTTTCACAAGTAGGACATGCGGATTCAAGGAGTTCGCATGGGAATCTTGGCTCAAATTTGAGCTCTAGATTGCAATCAAAAGAAAGAGGAAGGTCTCACGATCCTCCCTTCCAAATTTGGAAGGGATTGGTCGTGAAATCAGGGAGTTCTTCCTGATTGAAGGTCGCTAGTGATGGGTTTAGGAGTTGAAGGCGGTGGGACCTGTTGGTGAAGAAGATGAAGTTAGGGAGGTTTTTGTAGGAATTTCAAAAGTTAGGGTCATATGTGTAAGGGAAAGAGTCAAACTAGGACTAGAATGTAAACTAGGTCAAGATGATCTCAAATTGGGCCCAAATTTTGGTACAAACCTAATTTTGACCCAAAGAATCTGATGGTGAAGTATGATTTTAGTTTTGACCAAGTTTGACTGGGTAAATTTCCTAGAAACCCAAATTAGGGAAAATGTCTGTCTAAGACTCTATTTTAGGTCAAATTGGGTTTCAATGGTCAAATTAAGCATACCAAACCTTAGGGAATATTTTTATATAATTTTTAGAAGGTTTAGATGAATTTTATCTTGACCATAATATTAGTTAATTAAGCGAGTCTGGTTTTAGGGTTTCAGATATCATTAATTCTTAAAACGCGTGAAAACCTATTTCTGTTTGCATGAACCCACTTATTAGATATTTATGACCATTTGACCTTTAATTAGCCCTTGGGAAATCCCATGATTATTCTGTAATTAAGATATTCTGTTAAAACTACAGTTTTACCCCTATTTTCATGTTTATCTCTTAGAATAGATATAGTGAGTTATGACTTTTTGGTAGTTATGTAGGAGAATTTATCAATGGAATATGACTAATTAAAGCTAGATATGGCTGATGATAACATTATCATCATACTCCCATGCCTAAATTTTACTAGTTCCTTAGCAAATATTATGAAAGGAACTCAAATTCTAGATGATGCTTTGATGTTTAGAGTCCTGATTCTTTCCTTTTAGAAATTAGGTCAGAATGCTAATAATAGGCCTAGAGGTACTCAAGTGCCGACCAAGATCTAGACCGGACCAGCTTTAGCCTCAGTTTGCCACGAAGGCTTCTAAGGCCCATAGAAACTATCCTAAGGTTCGTTGAACCTAGCGGTAAAAGCACCCGTGCTTGTAACATGGTTAGTCCAAGTTTAGTTTGCAATACGTTTTTGTAAGAGAAAGGGATATAAGGATTTTTGCATTTTTGGAGAATTTTCTCTCTTTTTCTTTTTATTATTTCTAGCTTTGGATTGGCTAAAAAAACATGGTCTGTATCGGATTCCTAGTCCCCATCATCAATCCTCGCAGGGTCCATAGCTTTCGATGCTTCAAGATAGCATCGCCCATGGCAACCCCCAGAACCCTGGCTTTCAACACTTCGAGATAGCGCCACCCATGGCGTTCTATAGCTAAATTCAGGCCCTAGCGATCGACATTTCGGGATAATCCCGGGCATGGCATCGGAACCAGCACAAGGTGCTTACATGCCCCGGTAGAATATTTAGATATCTTAGGAGACAAGCACTGAGGAGACGGTATGTTATTGCTCATCTTCGAGGGGAATTTCCTGCCTCTCTGTGCCAGGAACTCGTCCAAATCAACTTGTGTTGATAAGTCGCTCCTAATCTAGGTAGCTCTTTCATAACAGAATAAATGATTTTGCATGATTTTGATTATTAAGCGCACTAAGCCAGACTGTGTGTGGATTAGGATGCTTAGGTTACCGAGTCCTGCAAACCAGAGGTCAGTTAACGAGGTCGAATAATCCATAAGCCTTAGACTTAATACATAAGCTTCATATTTTTCCCAACTTCTTGAGGATTACCCAGATCTTAATGGATATGTGAATGTTTAAGCCTTAAAAAAAGCCCAAGAGGCCTAAGATCAGCACTCATACTAATCTCTATATCTCTCTATTATTCTAGGACTTAATTTTTTTTCTTTTGATTTAGTCTAGAACTTAAGTAGATTCCATAATCATTTACTAATGACTATCCCTTTTTTGTTCAAATTATAGCTCCTTTTTGACATTTCAAATCACCTCCCCTTTTCCTCCACAAAAATGATATGCCATTAATTTCTCAAAAATTCTTCCCCTTTCTCCATTTTTTTATTCTTTTTCAATTTTTATTTTTTTGATTTTTTGGAATGAGTAATTTTTTTGTGAGAACCCTTCAGAAATTTGAATTTTTATGTGTTTGCACTTTAACACCCTGATAAACTCCAGTTTATCATCATTCTTATGCATTAAAACAAACCTAGCTCTTAGGATTTTGCTCTGTAAATGAGTTTTTGGGTTGCATTTAGGCATTAATTAGGTTAGGCATGCATTGTACTTTTTATTGTCTTTTTAATGTATTTTTTGTGAGTGCTAGGGATATACAGTTTGTCAGAACTCCAAAACCCCAGCACTCAGGAAGGCAACTGGTGAAGAAGAAACTCAGACTAGCTGGAACTCACTTGATCCAGCTCACTTGAACTAGGGTTAGCTCATCCTAGCTCCATTCAACTCATCTCAGCTAAATGGCAGCTCAAGAGAGTTCATCTTAACTCACCCTAGCTCAGGTCAGCTCAAATCCAACTCAACTTAGCTGAGTCTAGCTCATCTCAACTTCCATTAGTTCATAGGGAGCTCTATCTAGCTCAGATGAGTTGACTGGAGTTCACCTCAGCTTAGGTCCAGCTACATGCAGCTCCACTCAACTCCAGCCAGCTGAAGATGACTTCATCTTAGCTCAGGAAGCTCAAGTCCAGCTCCCGAGGACTCAGCTTAGCTCAACTTAGTTGAGCTAAGCTACCTTAGCTACCTCAACCAACTTGATCTTCCCCAGGAGCACTAGACCCAGCTCACCTTAGCTCCTTTTGGTAGAAGCTAGCCTACTTTAGCTTGGCTTAGAAGCTAACAAAGAACTAGCAAGCTAAGTCAGCTAAAGTAGCTCCATGCCATCCTCTTCAACAGCTACCAGCTCCATTTCAGATCCAGACTTCTTCTGTCCAGCTCCTCTCCTCAAACCCTAGCTCCCATTGCCTACTCCCCTACTCCATTACTAGCTGAGCTAGCTTAGCTTAGCTATACTCCATCTCCCTTGGCCATTCACCACCCTAAAACCGTACCTAACTAGCTCCACCAACTAAGCCCTACCTAAGCTCACCTTAGCTAGATCCACCCTACTCCCTTTGGCGCCACCACCTTCACCACCTTTCACCCCTCAACCAACCACCAAAAGACACCAAAAGTTGGTGCCAAAACTAACCCTAACCACCTCCCTTTTGGCACCAACTTCAGCCCCATTATCCACCCTACACCTACCCATATAACCCATCCTAGCCATCCACATACCCCCCTTCTAGAACCCTAAGATGGTGCCACCTAATAGCCTTCTAGAAGGCCCATTTTGGCACCAACCCTAAGGGGCACCAAAGCCATAACTACCCCCCTTTGTGCCCTCTCATTTGGCGCCATTTAACCCTAGCCCTAGGATCAACCTAACCATCCATACCACCCCTAGAATCAATCCTAGCCCTCCACCTATTCACGCCAACCCTACCCCCTTCCACCTCTATAAAAACCCATCACATTCCACCAAAAAAATGATCCTCCATTAGTGTATATTCCACCTTAGACCCACCTACAACTCCCAGCCAAGAAGAAGGAGAAGAGAAGAAGATTAAGGGGGCATCCTACCCGCCCCCGTGGTGCCTTCTTTCTCTTCCCTCTTCTTCTTGCGCCATGATAAGAAGGAGGAGCATTTCTTCATCAAGGAGGACGGTCGGGCAAGGGAGAAGTACTTAGGGTGGACGTCCACCCTTGAGGAAAGGATTAGGGCATGCCCCCTTTGGGCTTGCCTTGGAGGACACCATTCTGGAGGAGCTATAGAAGGAGTTGGAGATCTTCTTTTCAAGCCCGGGAGCTACTAGGATTGGAGCAAGAAGCTCCACCTCTTCTTCACCATCATCATCATCAGGACCATTAGTTTTCTTTTATTTTTGTACCTTGATAGTTGTAGGAAAAGATTTCCTCTATTAGGGTTTTCTGTAAAACATTTTTTGAGTCCTAAAATTAAAGTTTCCTTCTTTGCAATTTCTATCGCATTTGATTGCTTTTGTTCTAGCACTTTTAACTCTTCTCCCTAATTACTCTAGGCCTCCACGTGCCAAGAGTGAGCTTAGGGAGAGGCTCTACTTGTCACCTTAGTAGTAGTATGGTGGATTAGGTGTTAGTTGTTTCCCGTTCTCAACAAAATTCGTATTGCCGTTATTTCAAAAATCCATAAAAATTATATATTTAAAAAAGAGTAAAAAGAAAGGTGATTTCTATTTCCAAGAAAGAGACGTATTTTTGCAAACATTTGGCCTCCTTAGACGACTTTAGATACTCTCTATCTAGGAATACAAATTTAAAAGAGTATGTGATTTCGTGTGTTGCAAGGACCCTAAAAACCTTAATTAACAAATCGCGTATTTTGGCCATCACACCCCCCCCATGCCTAAGTTTTGCAATGTCATCATTGTAAACAGGAGGGTATGAAATCAATTTGATTCATGAGTTAGAACAGGATAAAAAGGGTGGGTGAATGGGTCGAGATGACTGTTGCGGACAACTTCAAGCTTTGATACGGATACCGAAGGTGGAGTCGGCTGCTCTAAAACTAAACTCAGAGTGTAGTAGACGTGATGCTCAAAAGATGATCAGAAGGGTCTCAGGTTTTTGGAATGACAGGTTGCCTCCCATTAAGCGCTAAATTCAATGCCTTTAGCCGAGCAGAAGATGGTCATGGAGAAGGAGTGGTCAAATCAGATGAATTTTGGAGAACAAGCACTTTGATCAATAGCCTGGTTGGTCCAACTAGGTGCTTGTTCAATAGATCAACAGGCTGATGATGTAGCCCAAATCCAATCAATCTAGTGGATGTGGATCAAGAGATGTGGAGCCCACAAGGTATTCTGTGACTCAAAAAGATGTGGCAGTGAGAATCTAGGGTTTGGCTGATTTGATTTAGCCTGATCAGAGTAGGGATCGTCAAAAGAAAATGGATCTGTGGAGGATGTGAGATCCCTACGGGAGTGATCAGAGAAGGATGGGATGTGATGAGTAGTCTGATTGATATCCGAATCCCGATCAAAATGTGGAGAAGAATCATATGCAATCGGATCATTGAGAGGAGAATCAAAATAGAAATTGATTCCGGTGATGGGTCGGGGTTGGGATAGAATTTGAGAAGGTTTTGTATGTGCTATAGAAGAGGTGGTTTCTTCCAAATCAATGACCTCTATGTCAGAACCAAAGGATGGGTCAGTTGCCGAGGTCGTAAACAGGTTTGGAGTCCTTAGGAAACAACAGTTCCCCAAAATCAAAGTAAGATTCGAAATCGTCGGAGAACTTGCGAAGATTGTGTTCTGAACTTGATTCTAGATCAAAGGTTGCACCACAGAAATGATCAAAGGTTCCACTACAGAAATCAGCAACCTAACTTGGATCTAACCTAATTTTAGATTCTGAGCTCAAAAAGGTGTCCCTATTAGGTATAGGCTAGGGTTCTTGGCTTCTAGGATAGAGCTAATCAAGTCCCAACTCTTCCAATCCCTCAGTTTCTATATAATAGATTAGCATAACTTCCGAGAAATCAATTTGTGTCTCAGAGGAGGTTGGAGAGGTGTATTCATCAAATATGGCCCCAGAATCGTATTCTAGAATTAAAATTTGATTCTCATCACATTGGGCCTCATAATCATTCCAATTAGGCTTAGATCTAGATTCTAGGTCAAAAGTAGGCATTGGGTTACTAGGATCTAGGTTGGGTTCTTCAGGGATGTCAGAATTGCTCTCGAGAGTCACTTTAACAGGATAAGGCTTGGGTTTTACACTCTTGAGAGGTTCTGTTTTAAGTTCATCTTTATAGGTGTCGGAGAAATCTAAGCTTGATGAACTAGGCTTGGTCGTGTCGTGTTTCACGTATTAGAAATCGAGGTTACAAGTAACCTGTCGTCGTAGTTGCAAAACATGTCGATCAGATAAAATTTATACCTAAACTTCAAGGGAGTCCCGGGTCGAACACAGGGAGGCGACGTTTACTTTACGTGAAAACCACACTTCTTTTCATTTCTTTTTGGTATTTTAGGGTTTTGATTTTTTTTTTTGGATTTTTGAAATAAAAGAAATCAAGCAAACGTATCACAAGATAGAGATCTGGAATAAATCTGATATATATTACTTCTAATGTCAATTACAAGAAACTATGAAAGCATATAAAGAGAGAGAGGTGAGAGGAAATCTCCCGAATCGGCTGTTCGGCGAGACGACGGTGCTTGGTGGAAGCTCGGACGAAGGAGGTGAGGAGTGGGACAACGGAGGTGAGATGCTGGAGGACGTCAAGTTGAGGAAAGCTTCGGCGTAGCTCCGGAATGGAGGTGAGAAGACAGAGTTGATCTGCTATCGGAATGGAGGTGAGATGACGGCTCAAAGGTGACCTATGAAGGGAGATGGGAAGTTGGAGGAATATTTGGTGGGGCAGAGGTTCGCTACACTAATAGGCACCTTGGGAGCTTGAGAACAAGCTCTAATGGAGTGTTGGTAGGCTTGCTAGAGCTTGGGAGTAGGTGGGAGTAGAGTAGGTAGAGATGGCTTGAAATGGAGGGGGTGTAGGTCCTTTTATAGTGGAGGAGGAGAGGCAAAAATCGTATCTGGGTCTTTACTGATGTCTACAAACATCGCTGTAGTTGTCGCTGAAGATCCGCCCTTCAATTGCTCTCGCTGGCGCGCACGGGCCTTTAGTGACGTCCATAAACGTCCCTGTAGCTGTCGCTGAAGACCCACAAATCCTCTTGCTGGCGTGTGCAAACCATTAGTAACAGTTGCAAGCGTCACTAAAGGTGCGTCGCTGAAGATCCGCGCCCGCCCTGCTCGCACCCGCCCAGCTGGCGTGCTCCGCTGGCGCTACGCGCTTCACGCGCCCTTGCTCCCCGCGCCTTGCATGCACGCGCGGCATGCACTGCGCTGCTGCCACACGCGGTGCGCTAGGCGCGGCTGCGGCTGTGCGCATGTGCTGCTGCTGCTGGCTGGCGTTGGGTGACCTAGATGGCACCACATGGCTGCACCTGGGCCATCCATTCTTCTTTCTTTTGTAGAGGGTGCCACGGTGCTCAGATCGGGATGATTCTCGCGACGCCGGACTGTGATCGTTGCTCCGGATCCATCCGTACGGTCAGATTTTCCATCCGAAACCTGTACGGATGTTGCATTGCCTCTTGGCCGTTGATCTTCCTCAGGCTTCATGTAATGTTATCGGACTTCGATCTGGACGATTTTAGAGGCGTTAGACTCCGATCGTCGTGTTAATCAGATTCGTACGATCCGATCGTCCATCTGAGGCCCTGAAATAAATCCTCTCCTCTCCTGACCATAAAAAGAACCTAATTAACCTAAAATATATACTACTCTAAATGCACAATGATACATGTTATGTAATATTTATAACATGAAATGCAAATCTAAGCCTAGGACATTCATGAATAGGCATTTTAACCTAAATATATGTGTCTCTATCAAGGCTCTAGGGCTGGCTCGAAATTGGGAACACCTGCAATTGGATCTTCCCCACCCTTATCAAAATCATGAATGTCAATTGTTATGAAATTTAAATCTAAATTCATTTGGGTTGGGGGTCCATAACAACTATGATCATCAAACCTAGGATTTGGGAAATTACGTAGATCATTGGAATTACTCCAAGATGTTATCTTAACTTCTGACGGATATTTTTGATCAATGGATCTATATAACCTATTCAGCAATTCTCCCCATTTTTTCGAAAAATTCTGGAGTTCTTCCGGAACTGAAGGATTTGACCAATATTGCATACAATCGTTGTTGTGTAATTTCACTAATTCAATGTGTCCTGCTAAGAGATCATCCCAGGTTGAATCGTGGTTTAGTCGTATCCATATCATCTCTATATGGTTCAAAATGTGGTCCATTGTTTTCTTGAATTTATCCTAAATGTCCCTATTAAAATATTCCTCATGGTGTCTATAAGCATTCTCAATCATTTTGTCTTTGATGGTCATTTGGGACATAGGTTTCTTAATCACTTTTCCTAACAGGTTAGGTTGCATTTTCAAATCAGGTGATGGAATCAAGATGTAGAATCAAACTCAGGTTAGATTGAAGTTGATCAGATCTGAAAGAGATTCCCAGGAAGATCTAATGAGGTTTCTTAGGTTAAAAACCTAATGGCCTTCCTGTGTATGTGCTTTATAGAAAAGATGAGGGACTGGATGTTATTTGGACCCAATCAAGGCACCTAAAGATTTTTGGATGACTAAGGTAATTTCGAGGAGAATAATGCCTCTAAATCAGAAATCTACACACCCAAGAATTACTTAGGCAGCCAGGAAGGGAGAGCCCCACAAAGACCCCTACATGGTAGAGCATCCCTATGGGTTACAGGGTTTCCCCCACTCGACCTTCCTTGTCACTACGGTTCTAAGTAGACAGGAATGTACGGACTTAAGACCTTAAGTCTACCAATTTTAGCCTAATTAGTGCCTTGAGTTTCACTTGATTTAGAAATTGATTTGACTTGTGACCTAAATTGGAGGTTGGTTGGCCCACAAGGTAGACCAACTTCACCTAACTTATCCTAAAGATGGCAGAATGAACTCTAGGTTAAGACTTAGAAATCACCCTGAATTGACTCTTAGGTTATTAGGTCCAAGATTTTAAGGTTCAAGTGAAATTAGAGCCTAATTTTAGTTCTACTTGATTAGATCTTTTCAAATAGGGGCTTGAGTAGCACACAATTGCAGGAAGGTATGTTTCCTTTTATGCAAGAAAATGTGAACTAACACTTCAAAACCCTAATGTTGAAATCCTAATTGGCTCTATTTCGAGTCCAATTAAATCTCAAATTATTCTCCTTGGACTTCAAACAAGAAGTGCATAGTCCAAGGAAGATTAGAAATTACGCACAATCCCTAGTAGGTACAAGAAATCAGGATGGGGAATATCTAAACAGAATCACCTCAGGCTTCAATCAGATATTGATTTTTTTCGTAAATAAGGAACTTGCCTTTAAATGAAAATTTCTATGAAAATAAGGCAGGTGATTCCTAATTAGTTTTGTTTCCTTTTCTCTCTTCCAAGGATTAGGAGATTAAGGAAGAAGAGTGATTACTTGTTTTAGGAGTAGCTGTTTTGCACGGAAGATCACCTCGTGATGTACCTTGCAAAATCACAAGAAACAAATAGGGCAAGTTAGTACTCAAATATAATCAAATATAGCACAGAAAATAGCGATGAATTGCGCGTTGCTCCCTGACAATGGTGCCAAAATGTTGATACACGAATTCGGAGTTTTAAAATCACTTCGTTGTAGCACAGCCGAAGTCACTTGTCAACAAATACAATTTATAACTCGAATATTTAAATGAAGTCCAAGGTCAAATACAGGGAGCAAATAGGAATTCACGCGCAAATCTTTATATAAATGAGCATAGAAATAAGCACAATAATGATATTCAATGAATATTAATCTATCACATTAGATATTCAATGATGCTCAATGTATTTCAAGAGTTAAAGATGACAAAAAGATACCTAGAATAAAATAATGGTGATTTAGATCACCAATTATTAGCCTAAGCACATGTATATCAATTACTCAATCATGTTAAATAAATGAATAGTAATTAGACATCTGGCGGGTGACTCAGATGACTTAAATGTCGCTTGCTACAGTGTCTTCAATCTTCTCTTCTTTCTCCTTCAGCTTTTCTCCTCTTCTATTCTTTTCTTCCCTTCTTCTCACAGCGACTAAGTGTCGGGCTCTTTCTCTAAAGAGCAAAACCCTCCCTTGCTCTCTCTTTCTTTCCTTCCTTCTCTCCTCTTTCTCTTAGATAGCCGAGTTAATCGGGTATACAGGTCGCGTAACTGGGTCTAGGGCTATGTGTGTGAGTGTCGCAGCCGAGGAGTGAAAGGCTAGTCAGGTCGGGTATGTGCGGATGTGAGGGACCTCACCCCACGTGTTCAAGGCGAATATCCCCAATGAAAAAATCACTTTACTCGCTGGCGAGCGCTTGTATTCTCACGATGTGGGACTATCCCCAACCCTTTTGCTCACGTGTGCCTAAAGATGAAGATGCCTCCAATTAAGACAGCTGCAATCGCTGAAGCCTTCAATAGGGTGCCTGGGAAGACACCTAGAGTGAATCCACATGTCCTAGTATGAAGACTTGAGGCTTTCGACACCGGAGAACTAAAGGCGGTAGCGAAGCTTCGGTGGAAGACCTGAAATCAAGAATAAGGCCTCACGGACACATTAAAATATCTCAAGACCTTCGTAGGACCGTGGCGAGTGTAATGGCAGTGATTTCATGGAGGATGGAGGTGCGTGGTGGTCGGATGGACTCAGAGATGAAGGTCGGTGATGGGTGTGCTCGGGGGGTTGTGTGAGTGGATGGAATGGGAAATAAAGATGAGGGTTTTGATGGGCGTGAGCTGGAAGAGGTTGTGGGGTTGTTGGCAAGGCGGTTGGCAGCTTGTGGTGTGAGATAGGCCTCATTGGAGAGGTGGCCGGAGCAAAGAACGAAGGTGGCTTGCGTGGAGGTCGAGGGGTGTTTTTGGGTTTTGAATAGGGGAAGCTAACCTAAGAATCTAAGGGAACTAATCTAACCCTAAACTAACTGATGAAAGGGGAGATTTCCCACGCCGATGGTACGTCGGACATGGGGAAGACGAAGCCTCTAGTGATAGGGGCGGCGAAGACGAGGGGAGATAGGTGGCAGCGGTTGGTATTGTGACGCGCAGAAGAAGTCAAGGAAGAAGGATTTGCTCGCTATGGTCTGTGAGAGTAGATGTGGAAGGTGGTCGAAGAAGGTCATCAGAGCTCGTGGAGCATTCAATCAGAGAGGAGAGAAGGAGGTTTTCCAACCAAAAACAAGCTAAGAAGGTAAGGCATGCCGTGGGCGTGCTTTTATAGGATCTACGGAGGAGTTTCAAGCTTGGAAACAAGCTTGTAACTCCTTGATTTTTGTAAGTAGGACATGTGGATTCAAGGACTTCGCATGAGCATCTCGGCTCAAATCTGAGCTCGAGATTGCAATCAAAAGAAAGAGGAAGGTCTCATGATCCTCCCTTCCAAATTTGGAAAGGATTGGCCGTGAATTAGGGAGTTCTTCCTGATTGAAGGTCGCTGGTGATGGGTCTAGGAGTTGAATGCAACAAGGACTTGTTGGTGAAGAAGATGATGAAGTTAGGGGGGTTTTTGCAGGAATTTCAAAAGTTAGGGTCATATATGTAAGGGAAAGAGTCAGACTAAGACTAGAATGCAAACTAGGTCAAGATGATCTCAGATTGGGCCCAAATTTTGGTACAAATCTAATTTAGATCCAAGAAATCTGATGGTGAAGTCAGATTTTTATTTTAATTAATTTTGACTGGGTAATTTGTGTATAAATTCAAATTAGGGCAACTGTCTGTCTGAGACTTTGTTTTAAGTCAAATTAGGTTCCAATGGTCAAATTAAGAATACCAAACCTTAGAAAATATTTTTATATGATTTTCAGAAGGTTTATATGAATTTTATCCCGATCATAACCTTAGTCAATTAAGCAAGTCTGTTTTTAGGGTTTCAAATGTCCATTAATTCTCAAAACGCGTAAAAATCCGTTTCTGTCTGCATGAACCCACTTATTAAACATTTATAACCATTTGATCTTTAATTAGCTCCTGGGAAACTGATGGGAACATCATCATGAGCCCTATAGCTCATTTTAACCCAATGAAGAGAACAAAAACTCCTACATAACCAACTGGAGGTCCTAATTCACTGCATAACTTTTCAGAGAGAAGAACAAGAAACAAGGGGTAAAATTGTAATTTTACCATTGCAATACAACAATGGATTTTCTCAAGGGCTAAACACAGGTCAAATGGTCTTAACAAGATAATAAGTGGGTTGAATCAGACAGAAAAGGGTTCGTGTGAGTTCTGGGAATTAAATGACTTCTTGTAACCCTAAAACAAACCCACTTGATTAAACAAGGTTCTGGTCAGGATAAAATTTACCTAAGCCATCTAAAAATCATATAAAAATATTCTCTAGGGTTTAGAACCTTCAATTTGGCCATTGGAACCTATTTTGACCTAGAATGAGTTCTCAGACAAATATTTGCCCTAAATTAGGTTTTTGCGTAAATTGCCCAGTAAAATGCGGCCAAACCCAAAATCCAACTTCACCATTAGATTCCTTAGGTCAAAATTAGGTTTGTACCAAAATTTGGACCCAAGGGAAACTCATCTTGACCTACTTTGCAAATAGGTCTAGCCTAATTATAATCCTACCCTATCCTTCAAAAATCCTTGCATTTGACCCCTTAGCTTCTTCATCATTCTTTGTAATTAGGTCCCTCCACCATTATAGCGGAGGAATCCTACTCCAGCGAACTTGAGAAGGAGATCTCTCCCTGATCTCTCAGAGAATTCCCTTCAAAATTGGAAGGGAGATTCTTTGAGAAATCTCCTCCAATGTGAACCCAATTTGAGGCCCTACTTGGAACCCAATCTCTCATGCGAATGCATGAGAGATTCGAGTATCTTTCAAGTTGCCATCGCCGATGACCTTACATTGCTTGGAAGATTGGCTTCCAAGCACAAAACTGACCTCTAGGGCATATTTAAGACACCCCAGTTCGCCCCGACTCTCCTAAGCTTGAAATCAGCCAGAGAACCCCCTCAATTTCGTCTCTCCTCCTTCGATCGACTCGCTCATCAAGCTCCAACGATCTCTCCTACTCTCCCTCCTCGCCTAGCCACAATACTGGTGCCAGGTTCCTCTTCCTCACGCTCATCCGCATCGCACAGCACCTGCCGACGCCTCTGCCTCCTTTCGTCCTCGCCAACCATCCTCTTTGAGCACCTTCGTCTCCAGCGTCGGCAATACGTGCCTGATTGCACAGCAATCATGGGTCTTAATCAACCTAAATAATGTTTAAACCTAGCTTAATTTGTGGATATTGCACTTATATCTTGCATATCATGCATTGCATCAGTCTATTTAGAATAAGATGAGATATCCTGTTATTTAATTGTTTTTATTGCTATTTGCAGGTAATAAAGTGATCTAGGATGGAGATAGTGGAATAAAGCAATAAAGGAAGAAGACTGATCCAGATAAGAGGAGTGAGGAGGGTAGCCTTATCTCTACCCTTAGAAACCCTATGACAGCTTTCCCAAACCCAAAACCACCTCCATTAGGACACCTTAGCCTCAAAACCCAAACATGGATAGTGTTATCCATGTTTTTATCCACCCTATCCCTCTCCCAAACACTTAGGAACCAAAACCCACCTTAGAAAACCTAAAACCCACTCTCCAGCACCTTTTAGGACGTCTAGACATCTGGTTGGACATCTGATTTCTGCAGAATAACAATCCAGAAAGTCAAAACTCATACTGACATAGAATTGGACATCTAATTTAGTGTCCAGACGTCCAATTTTGTAGTATAAGATGTCTGACCACTATCCTGGACGTTTGATACTGCTCTCTGGTTCCTGATTTTGGTGTTGGAGGCCCTAGCTTGCCTATTTTGACCTAGGAACCCCACCAGACACCCTAGGAAACCTAACTAGAGACCTCCTAAGCCTAGTCCACTATCCATAGCCCTACTTATCCTATCCATAACCCAATTGAACCATCCCATACCTAATTGGGTGCATCTACAGTTGATTGGGTGCACCTGAGCCCAATTGGATCCACCTAGGATCTAATTGACTCATACCTATTAGGGTTAGCCTAGCCTAATCACATGCACACACCCAATTCGACTTGACCTAGACCTAATTAGGTTCACTCCTATCCAATTAGACTTTCCTAAGCCTAATTATCTCCACACCCACTTAATCTAGATTGACCCAACCTATTTAGCACCTAATCCTACCAAAACCCACAACCTAGTCCTATGAAAAATACACACCCACACACACACACACACCTTCCTATTTTACCCCCACCAAACCCAAGCACACTCTCTTGGAAACCCTAAAACTTATGTCAAACCTAGATCCTAAAAATGTGGCATTAGCTAATTTTGGAGCCACCAAAAGTGGCAACCAAATGGAGCCTTCCATAAGGGCAAAGAGAGAGCCACGAAATTGGACCATCTCCATTCATTCTCTCCACTCTCTCAACTTGCGACCACACCTCCTCCTCTCCCTCTCAAGGCCGTCCTCTTCCTCCAAGGCTCCCTCCATGGACGGCCAGGAAGAAGCTCTCCTCCAAGTTTCTTCAAGGGTGGTAAGAAGAAGAAGAGTATAAGGATGCAACACCTTCTCCTTTCTTCTTGTGGGTGTGCCCTCTTCTTCCACCATAGAGGATCCATGCCCCCATTTTCTTTTCTTCTTAGACGACCATAGAGAAGACCCCCCTCAAGGTCTTGTCAAGGACGGCCATTGGTAGAGAAAGGGGGCAACACCCTCCTCTCTCCACTTGGGTGCAACACCCATCCTCCTCTCTTTAGTGGACGGCCAAGAAGGCTTCTCCTTAGCCTCTCTTGGTTGATCCCTTTCTTTAGTTTAGCTTTATTTTCATGTATCCGGATTTTATAGTGCTTTAATTTTCGATGCATGATACTCTTGTCTAATGGTTTTATATGCATGCTGCTATTATGTGATAATCTTTTATAAATAAATAATATCATGATGTTTCTATGATTGATTGTCCTTATGTTTGCTTGTCTTCATGTTATTTAGGTTTGTCACACCATGCACGGCCACCATGGCCTCACTTAGATCCACACAGTCACTTAGGTTTTAACTAGCACATCTAGATCTTGGTTTCATTTCACTTGCAAAATAAAAATCAAAAACACAAAAAGAGCGCAAAATACAAAAAGACCAAAAATATTAGGTTAGATTAGATTTAGGTTAGAAAAGTTGATCTAAATCTCGATTTGTTTTCATGCCTCCCATAGACGAATGACCGGGACTCAAGTTTTCAAAGGAATAAAATCCATCGAGTTTTGATATTATAAATGTTTTTGTCAAGGGAATTTCGCGACTATACTACGATTTCCGACGATTTCAAAATGCACGATTTCCACACTTGTCAGTGCCAAACGCCACCTCCATCTTATCTTTGTCTCTTCACCTCCTAGATAAGGCTCTCTTACTCTCTACATTCTTTCCCCCTCTTTATTTTCCTCAACCAACTACTATCGCACTCCACCACCATCATCCCCTTTACCTCCGGCCACCAACTCTGGCGAGTTCGCTCCACCTCCATAGACCACCTCCCTCCTCACCGACCGATCCATAAGCTCCGCCTCGATGCCCTGATCATAACCCCTCACTCATATCACTTCGCCACTCACCCAAGCACACCCTCGAACACACCCACACACACGGCCACAGTGTGCCCTAGGCACGCTCACTCAGACGTTCCCACGCCACGCCAACCACCCTTGCACACTCGTCGTGTCTTGGCGAAGCTCCCTAAGCATTTTAATGCGGCCGCAAGGCCATTTTGGTGTTTTCAGGTGCAGACGCCCCTCCGCCATTGGAGCAAAGCTTGGAGCAAGCTTGCAAGCTGCTCCAGGCTTCACCAGCCCCAAGTCGCTACCCCAGGTCGTGCGGAACATCTTCATGCATGACTCCATGCTGCCAATTAGAGCCACAAGCCCTTGCAGTTGCTGTAATCGAAGGAGCTTCTCTGCTGCAGGCACGCTCGAAGGGGGTGGGAAGATAGTCCCACCTTGGAAAGTTTTGAGGCGCTTCACCCGCATAAGTTGTTTTCTTGCCATAGGCTCTTCACCTCCAACTCATCGGGTGAGGCCCCTCTCTCACCCAACCCGACCGCCTCGTCCGCGACCATGCCCTGCAGACCTGGTGACCCGATCCAACTAGCACACCTCGCCCACCACCGCACGCTGGTGGGCCTGTTCCCAGGCACGTACCCGACCCGATTACCTGAGAAGCGTGGCTCTGGGAGAGCGGAACCCAAGAGAGAAGAGAGAAGAGAGCTCGCACGGGTAGGGGATAGGTTTTGTTCTATAGAGGAAGAGAAACGAAGCCAAAGGAAGAGGAAGGAGAAGACAAGACCGAAGAGAAGCTAATGAAGAAGGAGAAGGGCTATAGCAGAAGGAAGAAGCTAAAGCCAAAGAGAGGAAGGCAAGGAAAGCAGAGAAAGAAGAAGCTGAAGGCAGCAAGGCAAAAGCCAAAGAAGAAGGCAACTGGCAGAGAGAGAAAAGCCAAAGGAAGAGAAGAAGGCAGAGGAAGCCAATAGAAAGGCTAAGCTGAGGAAGAGAGAAGCCAAGGCAAAATCAGAAGGAGAAGAAAATCAGAGAGAGAGAAGAAATTCTCATATTTTTTATTCATAATTGAGTTCTTGAATATTCTGTGCTACACATCTACTCCTATATTTTTGCATTGTAACATTGAAATTATTGCATATTCTTTTAATTGTGTTCTTGATTTCTAAACCCTAATTTGCTCCCTATGTTCGACCTCGGACTTTAAAATTCGAGTAATAAAATTGTATTTGTTTTGAACACTTTTTCGGCTATATTACAACGTGACCTGTTTAAAACCCGATCAAGCACGATAAACAGAAACCCTGTGATTGTTCTACACTTAAGGTATTCTGTTAAAACTACAGTTTTACCCCTATTTTCATGTTTATCTCTCAGGATGGATATGCGGTGAGTTATGGCTTTTTGACAATTATGTAGGAGCATTTATCAATGGAATATGACTAATTAAAGGTAGATATGGCTGATGATGATGTTATCATCACTTACTAATCAAAATAATTGGTGATTTAAATCACCATTATTTTGCTTTCTTTTTGTCTCATGATTCTCTAAGCTAAAATTACTCCTTGAATATATTTCTGCATATATTATTCATTGAATATCTATTTTGTGCTCTGTTTATATTACTCATTGATTCTGAATGTGATTAATGTTGTGAATTCCATATTTGCTCCTTGTGTTCGACCTCGGACTCTTCTTTAGATTCTGACTTTATAAATTTTAAGTGTTTTCGAGCGATTTTGACTTACTACGACGATTACATCCTTTAAAACATCGATTGTGCGCCGTTAATAATGTATTTCATCGGATGTATTTGTGATAACATACATATCAAATGTATAAACCAATGTTTTAAAAACTAGATCAGACCAACTGATTCAATTGGAAATCGATGCTTTATCAATCGGACCGAGTAGTTTGGACAATAAAAGTCAAAATCAATGTGAACCGATCAAATTGGGTCAAGTGGACTAGCTCGGTTAAATCAACTATCTAGTTTGGTCGTTCTCTTAAGAGCTAAAATTGTTAAGGAAAATACATATGACCATAGTACTTAGAAACAAAGATTCAAAGATTTACATGTTTTTCAAAGTTAGACTCTCAATTATGATTATACCTTTTATTTTGTTTAGTAAGCGCTAAAAGCATGTCAATTTTAGCGTAATTAGAGTTGTAAAATAACTTTTCCTATTATATATCTTCATTGATTTTTTATCAAACGCCAGCTCAACCCAGTTGAACTAATATAAACCAAAGATCTTACTGTTCAGTTTTTTTCCAATTTTTTCACGTGCTAACGTTATCACTAGTTCAACCAATACAAACCGTCTGTTGAACAACTAAGAAATCAAATCAATGGTTGACCGATTCAATGACCAGTCCAACTTTTAAACCATTGGTGTAAACAGCATGACAACAACACGGGAAAATCCATAAACATAGATGTAACACAAAAATAATAAAGAGTTAGACATGTTACGATCAAAGCATCCCTAGTAGGAACTTTCCTTACAGAGGCGACGCCCACACTTTACCTAGTGCATGGGTTCGACGATCTCACGTCCACGTCCGCAATATGCTTTGCCCTTAGTCATCATTTAAAGCTACCTCACAAGACGTTGCCAAGAAGGAGAGATGGATTCGCATGCACAACACTGAAAGAAGAATAATGACGAGGCACGTAGGAGAGGAGGAGGTAATGACTCTCAATTCAAATCAATTCTCATCTAAGCCTAATTAAGACGGGTTGGGTCGAGGAGGAGCGAAGCCACGTGTGAGTGTGGCCCCCAACCCTTTCTCTTGTCTTTTGCTATGTAAACCATGAAAATCAAAAGCCTTATGTATCTCACTTGAGGGTTACCCATTCTTACCTGGCACTTAAAAGTCAAACACAAATCTCTTTAATTTCAACATTAATTTCTTGTATATGTCACTGCCTCTCAATTACATCCTACTTGATGTAATAAGTTTCCCAGAACAAACAGCTTCGTCGGCACATTAAAGTGATCCAGGTACAAAAATGAAAATCTTCGTGGCCCTGAATGCCCGAGCTACATGTCGCCGCATCCTCAGCCCTGTCTTCTGCCAAATGTTTTGTGTGGCTGCTTTTGTCCGTCTCTTTCGTGGCTTACCTCCTCCGATTCCATCAAGCCACACAACTTCCACATACATTAATAAAAAAAATAGAGTACAAAATCTCACGCACCACATCACGTCCACATTTCCGGAGAAACAAACAAAAAAGAGAAGGGGTCAGGCCCACGAGGGTGGCGGAGGACCCTGTATAGATTACCGCGTGGATTTTCTCCCGACGAAAACGTCTCTCATAAAATATTGATCCGCCATAATGACCTTTCTGGAACATCTTCAAACTGACTAGAGGGATAGGGAACCACACGACCAGCCACGCGGAGCACACAGCACCCACGTCAACCTCTCGGGCCCCTCTGGGCACGTAATCCACGGATACGCATTTACCCCGTACGGCAACCCGTTTGAAAAAGAGTATAAAGCGGTAAAGTTAACATTGCTCTGGCATTAAATCAGTAATTCGGCGTTCTCGAAGCAGTGAATTAAAGACGATCCCGTGTGGCACATACGTGTCCATCTCTCCTCCAGTTGTTAATAAACAGAGCTGCCTGGGAGATTTTGAAGATTTCTTGCGAGACGAGAAGGCACCAACTTGATGGGGAAGGCAACTTTCTGCGCGCATTTGCATGCGGCGACGGTAACGTGGAGCAGATCAGCTCGCGCGTAGTTTTCCCATTAATCATCCCAGTTCTAGTCGTGAAGCTGGCTGTCCACATGATCAACTTGCTAAGGGACTCATATTATATATATTTTTTATTGAAAAGTCACAAAAATAAGTAGGAACTCAAACGGACGAGGAAAGAAAAATTCAATTCATTAAACTAAGTATCACAAAGCCTTCAGTCTAGATAGAAATAAACTTAGAACCTAGAATCTCACAGAGGAGATCCACCCATACGGATCGAGCATGAGTAGCCATCCTGGCTATCTGACTTCCACTAGGTGGATCCCCAAATGAGCCACCACTCGAGTTTGTCAGGTGAGACAGAGTCACCCAGACGACCTACTAGGATCTATTGGGTAAGAGTTAAAGCCTTTTGGGTGACATCCCCACTCAAGCCACCCCACTCGATTAGCCGAACCACCTGCCTAGCCTATTAAGCACCCAAGTAACGAGGCCAGGTAAGGTGGCAAGGTAAAGTAATAGTAGGAGAAATAGTAGCATTGGAGTTTGCCTGGCTAAGCCCCCATTTTTTATCTTTTCTATCCATTTTGTCCTTTTGATATGACTTGCACATTAAGCATGATGTACAACATACTCTGCACCACTTCTACGAAGGTTGTGATGAGTGGCTACTCATCATAGCTAAAAAGCTAAAGTTAAGCTATAAACTAGGTTAAACAATATCAAATTAACACATAAAAAGGTTTAAGTATGTGAATCAAAGAAAAATACCTAAAACATTAATTCTGTGTTAAGATTGCATAATTAGGTCATAAATTGAGATATCCTTGAGAAAAAGGTCAAATGATGATACAACTGTAAATTGAATACACAAACAAGTTTAAAAAGTTCAAATCAAAAGTATAATTAACTTCTTAAAAGTTTAATTAAGCACATATAAAAACTTGAAATCATTTGGACATCATGAAGGCCTTGAAACTTAGAATTTACATTTACGTCCTTTATGCATCACATTTCCTTCATTAGAAAACTTCTCCGGACGTATTTGTAACCTGCAGGGACCTCTTTGAAAGCCCTTAAGGACCACTCTGTAACTACTTTCTACCACTTACGAGCTCTTGTGCAAATCTTCTACCCCTTCACTGAAGGGTATCCCTGCAATTTCACCATTAGAATTCCAGTGCCTGTTGCTTCCTGCCCTGACACTGTTCACACGATGAACTCGCATGATTTGGACCGTTGATCTCTCAACTCGTTTGATCTGTGGCTCGATTTGATTCGAAACTTCGCACGAAGCAGCGCATGTGCTCACCTCAACACCCAGAACCCATCCTACGGTCAGTTTTCTATTTGGCAACCCACGTGTCCTCTCCTCTCATCCTTGCCGCTGTTGCCCTCGTCGCCTAACTTCACCTGCGCGGTGATCTGAGTCACTGAGATCTCTACTTAAGCACCTCAGTGCTCGCGCATGCAAATTATCGCCTCCTCTCCTACTTCCTTGAGAGCGATCCCTTCTTCCCCTCCAATTCCCCTAATCCCTTCACACGCTGCACCTGTAACAGAGGTGTAGTTCTTCACCTCCCTTTCCTCCTCGTTGCTAGGGACGACGTACGCCTGAGGACGACCCAGAAGCTTCACTAGCAAGCTTTTCAGTCGCTGGAGCTCCCCCTCCCTTCTTCCTCTCTGTAACGACCCGATTCCCGAATCCTTTCGAGACACGAGAATCGAACCGACTCGACTGACCCCAAGACCCAGTCATCCAACGAGAAAGTAACCAAAAGAGCAGTAAAATAAATCACATTCAACATGTATATAACTAGCAGTAACAAAATACAGCAGTAAAGAAAAGAAATACTACAGTATACACCACCACAATGGTAGAGAAATAAACATATACATAAACATGAAGCTTACAAAAAAGAAGAGAGTACAAGGGGTAACAGAAACTACTCACAACAACAGCAAAAAAGTACAGTGGGTACTACAAGTGACACTACTGGGCTCTACTAGCCCAGCACCCTCTGCAGCCGCCGACTCTGGCTGCTCAACACCTGGTCCTGAAAAGTAACAAGGGTGACACATCAGCGAAACGCTGAGTAGAGTGGCATGTAAAAGCTAGAAGAAGCAGTAGAGTGGACAATAGCTGTTATATTTTTACTTTCTTTATATTTTTCCATTTATTCACTATTGATTTATTTCTCAGATCCTTCTCTTGATCTTGAATGTTCCTTGTGGGAACAATCTTGATTGCAGTCTTTTCCGAAAAGTAGAGGTAAGATGTGGTGCTCTCCTGGTCGGGAGAGTCCCCCGTGGTGGTCCTACCCTCAGTCAACCACCCCAAGGTCGCTGACAGACGTAACAGTGACTACGACACATGCGATAAACACACGGGTAGCTACCCCACACGGGCACGCGGTTAGTCGTTTCCATTAACGGGTGCGCCCAAAGCATAGCACGGAACCAGTATAGGGTAGAGCCCTCTCAGTAACAGGGGTCCAGCCCCTCCACAGTAACCAAACAGGGGTCTTGCCCCTCCACAGTCCGCGTACCCTCGCCTGACTACCTTGGTTTGCCTAGTGGGCCTAACAGGTCGGTGTAGGAGGGCTAGCAGAACCCCGGGGCCCGTGGGGTAGCTAGTGCTCTCCCTACACTAGTAGCTCTCCTCGGTACTGTGTACACGAGGGTCAAAAGTCGATACAAAGTGGCCAGACCTAACCTCGGGTCCCTAGGGCGGCTAGCTCCGCTCTGCACTAAACAGGGGGACAGTTGCTCTCCTTGGTACTCCGTACTCAAGGGTCAGCTCACTTCCCCAACTCTATTTCATTCACTTTCCAGGAGTTCTACTCCTAATTCCCCGTATGGTTCATGCTCTTTTAACTCAGCCAATTTAGGTTTCACCGTTCCAGCTTTATATCCATATAATTCATATTCTCAACCGTATTTATCCATTCATAACAGGCAGTTGTTAACCAATTTACAAGCAGTTATCGTTTCCTTTCCACTTTTCCAAGACTGCAATGTATATATTCAACTAGTTTTTCAGTCCTAGGATTCATGCCATATCCTAGGATCTATCATTCAATCTAGTTTTCCAGACCTAGGATTCATGCAATACCCTAGGATCTATCATTCAATCTAATTCTTCAGCCCTAGGGTTCATGCAATGCCCTAGACTCTATTAATTGTTTCATATATGTATAATTTTTGATAATTAAATTAAAAGGCCACTCTACTTGCAAAATCGGAAGTACTGGGGGCGTGGTCGGCAATCCCGCGGGCCTCCGCAACCCCCAGAGCCGCAACGGAACGGGGTCCTAATACAAGGATCAAAGACAAGGAGCTATTTAGAATAGTATACAATTACTGTAAATAGGTAGAGGAAATAAATCTGGGAAGAATGAAACTTGAAACGCGGAGAACGGACTCCGAACGGACCCTAAACGGGTCAAAAACGACGAGTCTGCCCAAAATTAGACATCTGGAACTTTTTCCAGACATCTTAAAAGGTCGATCATGCCATACCTTGGTCTGCACAGTCCTTTAGATGTCCATAAGTCTGCTGGATCGTCTGAACTTAGTTTCCAGACGTCCGATTGTCACCCCGGACGTCTGGAGGTCCTCTCCGTCGTCTGGTACTGTATCCAGACGTCTGATCGGTGTGGGATGGCGAGCCCTACCGCCCTCTCGAACGATTCCTGCACACACACACTCGCTCTCATCACGAAGGGGGGCAGAAGAACGCGGCGGACGGCTGCATGGCCGTACACGTGTAAAAAGGAGAAGGTAAGAAAATATTGTACTTGTTAGACGTCTGGACCTTAATCCAGACGTCTTATGCGTCATCTGGACGTAAGTCCAGACGTCTGATTCTGGGAAATTTTCCCAGAATCAGAACCCTGCTCGCTCTCCGCCCGCAGCGCACGGTCGTGCTGCACCGCGTCCGCCTGCTGCCCGAGCTGCAGCAGCTCCTCCGCGATACCCCACGCTCGCTGCTCTCCCACCGGCCGGCTCCAGCTACCCCAGCAAGCTCGTACCCTCGCGGTCGAGCTTCTACTTCCTCTCGTAACAACCCCTCCTTCCCGCACGCTCGCAGCAGCCGCTACTACCGCTCTCGCTCGCTCGTGCTCTCGCTGGCAGGGAGAAGGAGAAGAAGAAGGCGGTGGAATGAGGGTGAGGGAGAGGGGGAGTGTTTTTATAAGGCAGCCGCGGGGAGAGAGAAGGAGGAAAAACGACACCTGCAGGGAGAGAAAGAGAAAAACGAAGGCGGTGGGTTCAGTCTGTGCGCGCAGGCGCGCAGATGCGAACCTATACACCGAAAAAATTTAATACCAGACGTCTGGGAAGGGTTCCAGACGTCTGGCCAGACATCTAGGCCACTTCCCAGACGTCTTAAACTAAGTCTGATGCCCTGCTCGTAACAATATAACAAACTCAAAGGAAGTTTCGTCCCTGAAACTTGCGCTAACTAGGGTGCGAGAAAGAACAATATATACATAACAAACTCAAAGAGGACCGAAGCCGGTCCGAAAAGACGTACCCGCAAAAAACTCTGGGTACCGCTCCCAGGTGGCCTCCTCGTACCGCTGGCTCCTCCACAAGACCTTCACCAAGGGTACTTGCTTTCGTCTCAGACTGCGGACGGCTCTATCCAGAATCTGCACTGGCTGCTCGGGGTAGGTCAGGTCGTCGCCCACCTCGACGCTCTCGTGGCTCAGGACGTGACTGGGATCGGCGACATACTTCCTGAGGTTGGACATGTGGAACACGTCGTGCACACCAGAAAGCTGATGAGGGAGGGCAAGCCTGTAAGCAACGGGTCCAACCCGCTCCAGGACTTCAAAGGGCCCCACAAACCTCGGCGCGAGCTTCCCTCTCACCCCAAACCACTGCAGGCCCTTCATGGGCGAAACACGAAGGAAGATGTGGTCCCCAACCTCAAACTGCACCTCTCTGTGTTTCCGATCTGCGTAGCTCTTCTGCCTGCTCCTGACAGTGCGGAGTCTCCTGTAAATCTGCTCGACTACCTCCTGACTCTGTCGGATCAGGCTGGGGCCAACCTCCCACTTGATCCGCACCTTAAACCAACTCAAGGGTGCCGTACATCTCCGTTCGTACAGAGCCTCGTAGGGTGCCATGCCGATGCTCGAGTGATAACTTTTATTATATGCAAACTCCGCCAGGGGCAAGTGCTCCTCCTAAGAGCCCCTCCAGTCCAGTACATAGGCACGCAAAAGGTCCTCAAGTGTCTGTATCGTGCTCTCAGATTGTCTGTCTGTCTGGGGGTGGTAAGCTGTATTAAACCTTAACCGCATCCCCAGCGCCTGCTGAAACTCAACCCAAAACTGGGACGTAAAGCAGGTATCTCGGTCGGATACGATTTCTCGCGGAACTCGATGTACACGTACCACGTCGCGGATATACCTTTCTACCAACTGTGCTGGTCCTAAGGTGACTCGGATCGGCAAGAAACGCGCCGTCTTCGTCAATCTATCAACAATTACCCAGACTGCGTCGTGTCCTCGCTGGGTAACAGGTAAGCCCACCACCAAGTCCATGGTGATGCTCTCCCACTTCCACTTTGGCACTGGAAGTGGCTGTAGCGGCCCTGCAGGCCTTTGATGCTTGGCTTTCACCTGCTGGCACACTAAACACTGCTGCACAAATTCACCTACATCCCGCTTCATCCCCCTCCACCAAAACTCGCGTCTCAAGTCATGGTACATCTTCGTGTTTCCGGGATGTGTGGTGAATCTGGAACCGTGTGCCTCAGTCAGGAGCTCTCTCAACAGCTCCTCATCTCTGGGAACGCACAAACGTCCCCTCAGGCGTAGCACCTGGTCTGTGAAAGAAAAGTCCCCCGGGTCTCCTGACAGTACTCTGTCGCGCAAGAACTGCAAGTACGGGTCAGCCATCTGTCCTGTGATGATGCGATCTATCAGCTCTGGCCTCGTCTGTCGTGTCACAGTCACTACCCCACAGTGCCCCCGTAACTTTAGGGGTCGCCAACTGTCCATCTCCTCCAAAAGGCTCCAACTCTGCACCTGTAAACTGGCCAAGTGTGCAGGCGCCTTCCGGCTCAAGGCGTCAGCCACCACGTTAGCCTTTCCCGGGTGGCAGGAAATGCTACAGTCATAATCCTTCAGGAGCTCCAACCAAAGTCTCTGTCTCATGTTGAGCTCCTTCTGATCAAAAAGGTATCTGAGGCTCTTGTGATCTGTGAAAATCTCGAAGGTCTCACCGTACAAGTAGTGCCTCCAGGTCTTCAGTGCGAAGACAACAGCTGCCAGCTCCAGGTCGTGGGTAGGGTAGCTATGCTCATGGGGCTTCAGTTGCCGCGAAGCGTAAGCGACAACGTGACCCCTCTGCATGAGCACACCCCCTAACCCTGCAAGGAGGTGTCCGTGTGCACAACGAACCCGCCACTACTGTCAGGGATGGTGAGCACGGGAGCCGAAGTCAGCCTCTCCTTCAGCTCCTGAAAACACGCCTTACAGGCGTCTATCCAAGTGAAAGGCACGTCCTTCTGGGTCAACTGTGTCATAGGACGTGCAATATGTGAAAAGCCCCTGATAAACCGTCTGTAGTAGCTTGCCAGTCCCAGGAAACTACGAATCTCAATAACCGTACGCGGTCTCTCCCACCTGAGCACTGCCTCGACCTTGGCTGGGTCCACTGCCAAGCCATCTCCAGAGATCACATGGCCTAAGAAGGACACCTCCCTCAACCAGAACTCGCACTTGCTGTATTTGGCGTATAGCCTACATCGTCTCAGTGTGTCCAGAACCATCCGCAAGTGCTGTCCGTGCTGCGTTTGATCTCGAGAATTGATGAGCACATCATCAATGAATACCACCACAAACTGGTCCAAGTACGGTCTAAACATCCGGTTCATCAAGTCCATGAAGGCAGTGGCATGACCAGAAACTCGTAGTGTCCGTACCGGGTGCGGAAAGCTGTCTTGGAGACATCTGCCTCCTTGATCCTCAACTGGTGGCATCCAGACCTCAAGTCGATCTTGCAGAAGCTTCACTAGCAAGCTTTTCAGTCGTTGGAGCTCCCCCTCCCTTCTTCCTCTCCATCCTCCGGGTGGAGACCCGCAGGTCCCATTCTTCCAATTAAAGTAGATTTACTACTTTGTAGTTTAGCTGTAGTGTTAGTTAGATAGATTCGCAATAGAATTAGATGTAGAATTAGTGTTAATCTGCTGTGTGTGTTAGTTTAGCATTAGTAGATTTAGATTAAAATTTCCCCCTCACCTCCTCTGATCATCCCAGATCAGAGGGGACGATTTCCCCCAGTCACTGATCATTTTCTTCCTCTACGTGTTTTTCACATCGCTTCTGATTTCCTCAATTTCTCTCTCGCAATCCACCCACTCATTAGATCTAATTTCAGATCTGATTGGTTTCCAATCTCAGATCTAAAATTAGCATTAATAATCCACATTAGGGGCTTCCCATTCATCCCATTTTGTCACAAAAGCCCCTGATCTGAGTTTAAAAATTGAATCAGTTTGCCAAATGTTTAATGAATTCAGATTTCAAGAATTTTTATCATTTTGGGCTTTGAATGTTTGGATCTAGCAAACTGAGATATCTTTGATTTGATTCACTGTTTGGCTGGGAATCTGAGGTGAATTCACCTCAGATGAGCCATAATTTGATCTAGATTTTCGTGAGGATTTTAATGCTTTGAATGCATGATAGAGCTAAGGAAAATCACTTTGGTGATTTGAGGTTTTATCTTGTATTCATGACTTGTTTGTAAAATGTAATTCTGATTTTCAACCTAAGGAGTTCTCAATACTCCTTAAGGTTTCAGAGGTTTGGGATTCAGATTTTTGTATTTAATTGACCGATCTAATTTCTTCCTTCATGCTGTCTATAACATAAGGAATGTATTAGATCAGTAGCTTTCTCTAGTTTGGAATGAGAGAAAAATAGTGTTTGAGAATTTCTGATGTTTCACCTGATTTGATTGCAAAACTATTTCCAAATGCTGTTAGATTTTGAGGTTGAGCTTTGTCATGAGTTTTGAATCCCAGTATCATAGCAATTTGCTGCAATTACAGCTACATTCCTTTTCTTTACTGCAGACATGTTCTTCTTCAGATGGATTAACTGCAGCAGTAGTTAAGCCATTTGAAGAGGAACTAGGCTTGTTGCAGTGGTTGGAGCTCAGTAGCTTCTACTGCTGTTGGTGTTTCCAGTAGTTATCTTGGTACTAATTCTACTATTGTTGCTGCCGTTGCCTTGCTTCTGCTGTTTCAGCACAAGATTTCTGGTCTGAGATCCTATGGACAGTAGCTTAGGTTTTAGTCATGTTAAAATAGCTGATTGATGTATAAAGGTGTGTTTGAACTGTATACAAGCATTCATGTAAACTCAATGAATTTTTAAGCTTGTCTAGAATGTTTGTAATCTTGTTTTTGATCCTTTGCCAGCTAGTTTTAAGCTTAACTATCCATCAAGTAAAATTAATTGAAATCCACTTTGAATTGTGTGCTTAATTGCTTGTATCCTCTTCTTATCTGTTATTGAGTTAGTTCAAGGCAGTCCATTGCCTTTTGAAACTCTTAGGTTCCATTCTTAGCCTTAAGACACCTTAGAAAACCCTTAAAAGGCTTAGAATGTGTGAAGTTTGGAATTCAATAAAAAATATTTAAAAATTCTAAAAAATAAAATAAACCTGTTTGATTGAAGATTAGGTATTTCCTTAAGTGCATACCAAGTTTCATGGTATTCCGAACCCCTAACTTGGTAGAACATATCAACTAATGGTTTTGTATACCATGGAACTTAATAAAAGAAACTAAACTTAAAAACACAAAAAACATCTCCTTCTCCTCATCTATTTCTTTCCCTCTCATCTCTTACCTCCATAAAAGACATAAAAACTATAAAAAGTGAAAAAACCCTAAAAATATTAAAAATCCATTGTATACTATGTATATAAGTGTATATATAAGCTATATAGTAAGCTTATTAACGTATAATGTAAATTATGCATATATAAAATAAAAATAACTTATGTATACATTGTAGTATATAAATTAAGTATTTAAGTGAGATGGTACTATATATAACTAAATTATATCACTACTTATTAAGTAAACTAATTTATATGTACTAAATAGCCATGTGAATTAATACCTTCTATAAATAACCATATTAAGTTATAATACTATATATACGTATTTATATGTATATTATAAACATATCAAACCCTGTACCTTAATTTAATTATATATTTAGAATAAATAATTAATTTATTAAGTTAATAGTTAAGTTATTAGATTAAATTAAATTAAATTAGTAGATTAAGTTAAAACTAAGTTAACTGATACTGTATATTTACACTAATGTATTTTAAATAATTTAAGCTAATTTAAGTATATTTATAATGTATTTATTATTTAAACTCAATTTACAAATAAAATAGTCTAAAATTGTACTAATTAAATGTAAATAAAATAGAAATAAAGCTTGTAAAATACAATAAAAACATCTATTAAATACTTTAACATATTTACTAACTCGGTATAAGATCAATTAGACCATATAGTAACTAATTTATACGTAATTAAGGAATAAAACCTAAAATTATGTATAAACTGTATACTTTAGCTAATTTATTTATACAGTAAATATAATTAAAACTTTAAATCAATTGTACAATTAAGTAGTACTATGTAAATACTTTATTATCCCATAATTTATTTTTATTTTATAATAAATTATGGCCCTTGAATTGAGGGCCAAAATCCTTAATCCAATACAACTACGGCTCAATTTCATCACAGATGTGACACGCAAATAGCGCCACATCGTGAACTGAGAAACGCTCCTAGCGCTATAAGTTGCAAAAGTGCAGTGGATAGCTCAGTCGTTGCGGGCGCCGAGCACCCGAAACAACCGAACATATTCGATACTATTGAGCATTGATGATACTGTGTGTGGGTCGGGGCCCGGTTATTGTGCTAGGACTTGATTAAGCCCACTAATGAGCTGAAAATGTGATTAATCGACCTAATTAAGAAACTAGGGCATACCTAGTAGAGGTCTGGTCCCACCCGCCTCGAGTGCTGTATATCTCTCGAACGGTGTGCCCGCCAATTAACAAATTTTTGCTAAGTTAGAAGGCCCTAATGACTCATTAAACACAAAAGAAAGAGCATAAAAGAGAGTAAACATACAGAGAATTCGCTAAGTATCATAAGAGACACAGAAGAGGCTTAGAAGAAGAAGAATACAAAGAACTTAAGAAGTAAAAGAAGATAAGAAGAAATGTATATGTATAATGAATAGCGTATATGTGTATATAAATAAATAAGTATAAGGTAAATAATAAGCATATGTATAAGTAGTATAGCTTTATATATGTATATAAATAACTACATATCATTACTGATAGAATAAAACATCACTAAAGGTAAAATAAGTGTCGCTATAAACCCTAGTTTTTGCTTTAGAGTTTGTACATAGTTTTTCTGGGGTCCAGCGACATTTGTATCTATCGTTGTAGCTATTATATATGTTACTATATACGTTAGTATATTAAGTTAAGTATGGTATGTATTATTAGTTAGTATTTGGTCGAGTCGTCGTTTGCGGTGTTTTAATGATATATTCGTTGCAGTATATTGCAAAAAACGGTCACCAGTTTAATTTATTTATTACTCGAGATTTAGATTATCCTGAGGTCGAACTTAGGGAGCACACATCATTCTAGAAACATATAAGTTCACAATACTGTTACAAAATTTAAGAGAGAGAGAGTGAGCAAAAATTTCTCTTTTTCTTCTTCTCTCCTTTCGCTTGGCTTCTTCTTCTTCTCCCTTTTCTTACTGTGCCTTCTCTTCTTTAGTCAGGTTCTCTGCTGCCCTCTTTCCTCTTCTCCTCTGCTGTGGTTCTTCTTTTTCTTTTCCTTTTCTCTGCTGCTGCTTCTTCTTCTTTCTTCTTTCTTCTGTGTCTTCTTCTCCTTCTTTCTTCAGCAGCTCCTTCCTTCTTCGTCTTCCTTTTCACTCTTTTTCTGCCTTTCCCTATTCCGGACGTCTGATTCTCCGAGTCAGACGTCTTATCGGCCCCGATGCTACAGTGCCTCCTTTCTGCAGCATCTCCTCCTTGGCTTCTTCTTTTCTTCTGTTGTCTTCTCTTCTTCTTCAGCTTCTTCCTCTTCTCCTCTTTGCTGCGGCTTCTCCTTCACCTTCTTCTTTCTTCTTTATTTTGCGACTAAGTCCTCGCCTTCTTTCTTCTTCTCCTCCTCCTTGCGGCCAAGTCTTCGCCGCTTCCCTTCTCTTCTTCACCTACTCCCTGCACACATATGAACGCAAAACCTACCTCTACCCTTTCCCGTGTCTCTTTGAATCTCTCTTTGGTATGCTGTCCCAGAGTCGGGTAATCAGGTCGGGTCGCGTGCCCGGGTCCAGGCGCATCGGCGTGGGTGGTGCGCGAGGAGTGTACGGATCAAGGTAATCGGGTCGCAGGTCAGGTCCGCGTGGGCAGTGCCACGGACGAGACCCGATGAGTGAGGGCGAGGGACCGCACCCCAGTGTTTCGAGGCGATAAGCCAGGAACACTTTTTCAATTTATGTGGGGGCACGTGCCCACACACTTTCGAAGTGGGACTAAAGTCCCACCTTCATTTTCGGGTGTCTGCGGGAAGAAGGTTCATCCAATTGGGGCAGCGGTAGAGGCCTGCGACCCCAATTTTGAACCTGAGCTTGTGCGCGAGGAGGTTCCGCACCTGCTGGTCCTGGGCACCTGGAGTGCTGCAGCTTGGAGCAGCTTGCGAAGTAGCTCCAACCCGCTCATTAATGGTGGTGAGCCGCGCTGTCCCTGAAAACACTAAAACGGCCTCGCGGCCACGTCAAAAGGCTCAGGGAGGTTCTCCAAGGTGTGGCGACTGTGCAGAGGTGGTCGGCGAGACGTGAGAGTGCCTATGGCCGTGCGCCTAGGGCACACTATGTGCGTGAGAGTGGGTGTGTTCGGGGGGTGTTCTGGAGGTGTGGCATGGTGAATGGAGTGCGGATTAGGGACAGTGAGGTGTCGCGATGCTTAAGGGGTAGCTGGCGAGGCGGATGGAGGTGTGGAGCAGCTGGAACGCCTCGCCAGAGGGTGGCCGGAGATGGAGGTGGCGATGGACAGCGGTGGTCGGTGGGTGGGAGCAGCAAATTAATAAGGGGGAAATAAAGGAGAGAGAAAGGGGAAAGTGTTTACCTACTTAACTGACGAAAGGGGATGAGGAGGTGCTCGGCGCGTGCCTGCCGACGCCAGATACGAAGATGCCCAAAGGGGGGTAACGGCGACGAGGAGGAGGTTAGGAAGGTGCCATCTGGTGCGGCCTGGCACGAGAGGACGAGGCGGAGTGAACTCTGCTGCAGGTATGGCAGTAGAGTGACGAAGGGGAGGAGGAAGGGTCACCGAAGCCTGCGGGTGATTGACTGGAGGAGGAGGAGACGAAGTTTGGGGTTTTCCTCGGCCAAAATAGGCTTGAGACGACCGGAGAGCCCTGCCGTCCCTTAAATAGCAGCTGGTGAGAAGCGAATCTCGAGGAGAGATCGTGGAAAGCTTGTCGGAGTTGGTCGAAAGTGGAGACCTATTCCTCTTGCACGTTCGCACGAGAGGAGTGGGCAATGGCAGGACATGGAAGGGGGTCCCTGCGAAAGAGGACGACGCAGGGAACCCCCCTTTCGTTTCTGAGAGCAGCTCCCATACCCTGCGCGGCGCCATCCTCTGCGCAAGGTTGTCCGAGGTATGGGCGGCTGCGTGGGGTGGCAGAGGGACCGTTCTATAAAGAACAAAAGGGATGCTGGGGTGCAAAATGCAAGGGTTCAAAAAGATAAGGGTCGAAAATTAATTCAAGAAAACTAATCTGTAAAGTAGGTCAAGATGGCCTTCCCTTAGGTCCAAATTTTAGTATAAACCTAATTTGGACCTAAGGAATCTAATGGTGAAATTTGATTTTAGGTTTGACCACGTTTGACCGATCAATTTGCACAAAAACCCAAATTAGGTCAAAAATTGGGTATGGTTCTCAATTTAGGTCAAGATAGGTTCTAAGAGTCAAATTGAAGGTTCTAAACCCTAGGAAATATTTTTCCATGAATTTTAGAGGGTTTAGTTGATTTTTATTCTGCCTGGAACCTCGTGAATTAAAGCAGGTTTGTATATACTATCTTGCGGTCTTTAATTCAAATTCTTAACACCACTAACAAATAAACACCACAAGAGTTAACACTTCAACTTAATACCAATTCAAGTAAACATAAATTAGTATTAACACCACTCTGCAAGTAAACACAATTGAGAGTTAACACCAGTTTCACATTTTTTAATATTACTTCCTTAACCCTCAAAGTAAACTAGCCCTTAGGTTTATTGGCTCTAGTCATAAGTTGTTAGATATCAACTTTCAGGAGAAGCATTTAAACCAATTCAAATTAACTTGTCGTCTTTATATTATGATCATATTACAACATGCATATTATAGTCTATTATTTGGTTGGTTAGTGCTACAATACCAACCAAATTGTTGAATTCCAGAACTACTTGATTCCAACCTTCAATTACCAAAATTAACTAGTGTTTAGCCTCATGTTTTGCATGATATGAGATTGCATTATATAGCAATTATTTAAACTAATAGTGTAAAAGAAAAAATGCTATGAAATTTGTAGAAAAAAGTTAAGGAGATATTTAGTAATATTGATAAAAAAATCATCTAAAAACTATAATCAAAACATTTTGATATGCAATAGCACATAAATTTTAATAAATTTATAAGTCAATTACAGTCTCACTAGATTGTTCCATAAAAAATAAAGTTTATTTACAATTAGCAACTAAAATATACGTTCTGCACTCAACACAATGATATATTTAAAATTTTAAACAAAAATGAAAAGTAAAATCAATTTTAGTAAATTTATAAGTCAATTAAAGTCTCACTTCAATCATTGCATAAAGAATATGATCTTGTAATTAGCAAATAAAATATATATTTTATACTATAAGTAATGATATATAAAAAAATAAAAAAGGGAATATAAATTTCTTGATCAATTAGGGTCTCAATAGCCCAAAAAATAAACCTCATGTACATACAAATAACTTAAAGTTATTTGAAGTTTGTAATAAGAAAAAGAAGGATTTAGAGTTATATCTATTATAATAGATATGAGAATGCAAATAGTTACAACAGATTAATGTGAATCTTTTTTATCTATTATCATATACCAGCTTAACATAAATAATGTAGTAAAAATATATCAAACATTAAAAATTAAAATAATATAAGCAATGAAAATAGATTTATCATGTCTCACACGGTATATATAATGTATATAAACATACTTGATGGTATATATTTAATATAAAGGTGCTTGCACGATATAAATATAAAAATAATTAACAATTTATAATATTTATGATAACGTAATCAGTGACAATAAAGTAATACAGATAACTTTTTTTTTTGGGTAGTATCGTATCTTTATATAAAGCCTTTGGGGTAAGAAGCCATAATATTCTCACATGCTCTGGACAATGCACGCCACAATTTAATATCCGATCGAGTTTGGAACTTTGGACGCCAATGGTTGGCGTTAAGAGGAAAATAATTAAGAAAGCCATCATTTTCAGCAATCTATAGAATAGGAAAGTGCCAATCAACCATAAATGCCAAGTCGTTGTCTTCAGCCTTACGTCAATCGCTGGAATGTAAAAGTCATTGCTGGTGACAATTACAATACCTATCTTATGATGGTTCATATATATTAAGATAGTATTTGACAGGAGATAATATTATACCCGGATAATATTAAGATAGACGAGAGAAAGTGGATTTTGATGTAATGATAGGTGAGTTTTTTATTTAATATAATAATTTATAGTTATTAAAATATTAGGTAATGTTATTTGAGTCAGTAGTTTTTGATGGGATAGTTATAAATTTATTTTCAACAAAAATTAGGAAGAAGAAGGAAGAACATGTAATAATTAAAAATAAGAAGTCCATGACATTTGTAAGTATCGTTCATATAGCACTTCAAATATTGTATATGAATAAGTCTTATGGCATGAGTTGTATAAGTAACATATATATGTATTATTTATATTAAATTAAGTATTTAGAGTAACTTATTATTTATATAACATTAGTAAATAAATTTTTACTTATTTATAATAACTTAATGTATATTAATATAAGTAATTATAGAAACCTATCTATATGTACATAATTATATCAAGTACTGTATATACATATTTAACCATGTAATATGAACTATATAATACCTGTAATTTAATTTAATTATATATTTACAGTTGGTAAATAAGTTATTAATTTAATTAAGTAATTTATTAACTTAACGTAGAATTTTATTATAACATAACTTAAAATAAAATATAATGTATACTTGTATGGAATTATTTTAAGTATATTTAACCTATTAATATTATATTTATATTGTATTATAGTATTTATTAATTATTTATATGCATAACTAAGTTAGACATGTATTTAACTATAAATAAATTAAAATTAAGTTTCTAAAATACGTTAAAATGCATATTAAATAAATTATTATATAAAATAACTCTTTACTAAGCGATAAGGACCTTCGTGTAAATTCTCCAAACACACCTGAGCCATCGTAGGTGTACTGCTCACCTGAGGAACTCATGTCATCACCACCGTCGCTCATGTGGATCTTGATCCTACGATCGAGTCTCATCCAACTTTCTTAAGCAATAAATTGTAGAATGAGGATTTGAAATGTGATTTTCAGGATCCTAAAAGCTGACCTATGTTCTAACGCTAGAGCTTTATTTCTAAGCATTCATCTACACTTTTTGGTAATGTGTAAATATGATTGGAAATGCTTCTACCAGGTACATGTATAATGAAATAACTATCAAAATGATGATTTTAGTGAAATTGAATTAGAAATTCATGTTTTAATGTTTAGATCTATTGTGTGATGATGTTTGGACAATTGTGATCATTAAAAGTCCTATTCCCGCCATTAAAAAGTTGAGTAAAGGCTTTTAGGTTCTTTGATTGAAATTCATTATAGGCCTAATTTGTAAGAGATTTCTAAAATATTAAAATTTATAAGAAAATCAATAAAAAATGAATTAAACTTGTCAATTGCTGAAGATCAGGTAATCCTTTAGGTGTGTGTCAAGTTTGAAGGTATTTTGAACCCCAACTTAGTATAAAAAATTAGCCAACCGTGAACTATACCGTGCAATTGAATAAAGAGCTACACATCAAAAACACGTATAGAAAATTCTCCCTCTCTTCCCACTATTTCTCTCTCATCGCCTACCTCTCCTATACCTATAAAAAGTATAAAAATCAAGAAAATCTAAACAAATAAAAAAATACACTATATACTATGTATATACTTGTATATATAGCTGAAACCTAAACTACATGTAAATATTGTATAATATCTACAAAATGTATGTAAAGGTCTTATATATGTATCCTACATATTAAATTAAGTATTTAGAATGATTTACTCAATATATAGCCTTATTGTATATTTATCTATTAATTTATATTAGTTAAATCTATAACAAACTAATTAATTATATGAACCTATGTATATGTACATAATTGTATCTAATACTGTACACACATTTTTAAGTATGTGTTATGAACTATGTAGTACCTATAATTTAATTTAATTATCGTTTAACAGTAGGTAATTAAGTTATTAGGTTAATTAAGTAATTTATTAACTTAAAAAAACATAATCTAGTAATTTATACAAATCTTGAAGTAAGATATAATGTATACTTGCATAATATTATATTAAATATTTTCAACCTATTTATACTGTAGTTATAATGTATTATAGTAATTATAACTTATTTATGTGTATAAATAACTATAACGTATAATTAAATGTATAGAAATCAAAATAAAGTTTGTAAAATATATTAAAAATGTAGAACAAATAATTTATTATCTAAATTCACTCTGTACAAAGTCAATTTAGCAATTAACTTAGTAATTTATATCTTAATTAACAAATTAAGCTTTAACTTAATGTGTATAAATAGCCAACTTTTCCAAATTTTATTATATATTTAAATAAATTATTTTTGTAAAGTAATTGTACAATTATGTACACCTATATAAGGGCTTTGTATTCTTATAATTTATCTTTAATGGGGTCCAAGGGTAGCACAGTTGGTGCGCCTTCTCCCCATAAGGCACTCCCTATGCGGGGTGCATGGGATCGATTCCCACGGCCTACTGTAACGACCCGGTTCCCGAGTCCCTACGAGACACGAGAACCGGACCGACTTGACTAATCCCAAGACCTAGTCGTCCAACGAGGAAGTAACCAAAAGACAGTAAAATAAACCATATTCAGCATGAATATAACTAACAGTAAGAAAGTACAGCAGTAAGGAAAGAAACTACTACAGTAGGTACCACCACAACAGTAGAACAACATTTATCATATAACAAGAACTGCAGGTAAAGAAGGTACAGCGGAAACAAAAACTACTCACTAGAACAGAAACAAAAGAGGTACAAAAGACTGTGGTAACTCTACTGGACCCTACTCGGCCCAGCGTCCTCTGCAGCCGCCGACCCTGGCTGCTCAACACCTGGTCCTGAAAAAGGTAACGAGTGTAACACGTCAGCAAAACGCTGAGTAGAGTGGCAAACTAACTAAAGGCAACAGTAGAGTGTACAGTAGCTGTTATGTTCTATTACTTCCTTTATTCACATCTTTCAATTTTCTCACTATTTCATTTATTTCTCAGATCCTTTACTTGATCTCGAATGTCCTCGTGGGAACGATCTTGATTGCAGTCTTTTCCAAAAGTAGAAGTAGCACGTGGTGCTCTCCTGGCCGGGAGAGTCCCTCGTGGTGATCCTACCCTCAGTCAACCACCCCAAGGTCACTGACAGACGTAACGGTGACTACGGCACGTGCGATAAACGCACAGGTAGCTAGCCCGTACTGGCACGCGGTCAGTCGTTTCCGTTAACGGGTGCGCCCAAAGCACAGCACGGAACCAGGGCAGAGCCCTCTCAGTAACAGGGGTCCAACCCCTCCACAGTAACCAAACCGGGGCCTTGCCCCTCCACAGTCCGCGCACCCTTGCCTGACTACCCTGGTTTGCCCTAGTGGGCCTAACAAGTCGGTGAAGGAGGCTAGCAGAACCCCGGGGCTCGTGGGGTAGCTAGTACTCTCCTAACACTAGTAGTTCTCCTCGGTACTACGTACACGAGGGCCAACAAGTCGGTACAGAGCGGCCAATCCTAACCCCCGGGTCCCTGGGGTGGCTGGCCCCACTCTGCACTAAACAGGTACAGGTACTTCCCTTGGTACTGCGTACCCAAGAGACAGTACAAACTACATCTCAGTTCCATTCCTTTTTCTTTCCAGGAGTTCCACTCCTAATTCCCCGTAGGGTTCCAGCTCTTTATCTCAGAACATCATATGTTTCACTTTTCAGTTTCACGTTCTCACAATCCATGATCTCAATCATGTTTCTTTATTCATAACAGGCAGCTGTTAATTCAATTTACAGGCAGCTTTATATTCCTTTCCATTTTTTTCCAAGACTGCAGTATTATACATTCCACTAGTTTTTTCATCCTAGGGTTCATGCCACATCCTAGGATCTAGCATACAACTAGTTTCCAGCCCTAGGATTCATGCATCACCTAGGAGCTATCATTCCATACATTTCTCATTCCTAGGATTCATGCAATGTCCTAGATTCTAGTTATGGTTACATACTTTAACAGATTTTAATAATAAACTTAAGCCACTCTACTAGGTACAACGGGAGTAATGGGGGCGTGATCGGGAATCCCGCGTGCCTCCGTGTCTCTCAAGACTGTAACTGAACGAGGTCCTATCACAAGGATCAAACACAGGGAGTGTCTCAAAACAGTGTATAGCTACTGTAGACGGGTAGAGGAATTAATTCTGAAAAGAACGCAACTCGAATCGTGGAAAACGGAGCCCGAACGGGCCCTAAACGGGTCGAAAAAGACGATACTGTGCAAAATCAGACGTCTGGAACTTATTCCAGACGTCTTAAACAGTGGATCAGAGAATTACCTGTTCAGTGTGGTTTTCCAGACGTCCAGAAGTCTGCGGGGACGTCTGTCCTAGCTCCCAGACGTCCGATGGTCACCCCGGACGTCTGGAGGTCACTCCCGCCGTCTGGTACAACTTCCAGACGTCTGATTCGCAAAGGATGGCGAATCAGCGAACCTGCGCACAGCCAACTCCCTCCCTTAGTACGGTCGGTCGATAGGAAGGAAGAAGAAAGCGGAATACACACCTTTCAGACGTCTGTATGAGCTACCAGACGTCGTCCTCGCCGTCTGCCTATCAACCCAGACGTCTGATTCTGGAAATTTTTCCAGAATCAGGGCGCTACTCGGCCTCCGCTCGCGACGCCGCCCGCGTCGCACCTCGCGCGCCTGCTGCTCAGACTGCAGCAGGTCCCTCTCCGCGTCGTTCTGCGCCCCCTGCGCCCTCCGCCGGCCGGCCAAGCCGCTCTGGCGAGCTCGCCCTCACGGCAGAGCTCCGCCCTCGCACGCCGCGCCTCCTCCGCGCTCACTGCGGCCGCCGCTGCAGCCCTCGCGCTCGCTCTCTCTCGTGCACAGGAAGGAGAAGAAGAAGGAGACGGTGGAGACGGGAGGGGAGGCGTGGCCCTTTTAAGGCCGCGCGGAGAGGAGAGAGAGAAGGCGCGGCAGGCGTCTGCAGCCGCAGAAGAAAAAGAGGGAATAACGAATATGCGGTCTGCGCGCGCAGGCGCACAGACGACTCGCGGGTGTGGACGATAACGGTTTTTCAGACGTCTGTAAACCATCCCAGACGTCTGGCAAGACGTCTGGATGTGATCCCAGACGTCTGGTCAGACGTCTGGGCCACCTCCCAGACGTCTTAAAATATGTCTGGGGCACGCGTTCGTAACACCTACCCATATGCATATAGTGTCCTCATGGGAGACGCATCATTGATGCTGTCCCGCCTCGACTCGGTGCTGGAGAGTGGCTGTGAAATCATGGAGTGGCTCCATGGCAAGCGAGAAATTCAGGGGCCTTGGGGGGGTGGGGTCTCCCCCCTCCCCCCCTTTTTATAATTTATCTTTAATTGAAAACTATTTATGGCCCTTAAATTGAGAGACAAAAAGCTTAAATCAGAACGCAGCAGAGCAGCATTATAGCGCAACTTTGGCCCGCATTTAGTCCAACATCGATGGCAACATAGCATTTCATGTGGTATATATTGATTTCGGTGGATTGCCTTCCCAGTCGACATGCATTAGGTGCAGCCACACCAATACCCATTTCCTCACCATGATCTCAATTGTGAGCATATATGATGATATTTGAACAGTGGTGGGTAGGGAGCCACGCACTGTAATTAAGGTGTTCATGGGCCTGATATTGGATAAAAGTCTACCTAATATGAACTAGTGCTGGTCTAAAGTAGAGGTCTAATCCCACCCTATTAGGGTGACGTGAATCCCTCGAAATGGGCTGGTTCGCTAACTTAAAAACGTAATTTTGGGTTGGGTGAATATCACACGTCTGTGACAAAGGTAACGACCTAAAATCATCTAAGTGTGAGACTCTATGCGAGAGATATTATGCCCTATATATAGGTTTCTTGTTTAAGGCTTTAGTGACAGACAAATACGTCACTGTATATGGGCATATACGTTAGTAAAAGTACTCTTTAGCTTATGTTATGTAATCATTTTACTAAAGTTGTAGCAATGTATATATATGTACTGTATATTTAATATATATTAGTATAAGTATTAGTATCTTAATATTATGGATGTATAGTAGGTATTGATAAGTAATTTTTAACCTATACTTAGCTATTACTTATACTAATTGTATATAACTAACGTACTGTAATGGTAGTTAGTTTTTGATACCTACTTTGTATATAATATAATACCTGTAAACTAAATTAATTATATATTAACGGTAGCTACATAAGTTATTTAAGTTATATATTAATTTAAAATAAATAAAATTAATAATTGAATCTAATACTGTAGTAAGTTATAAGGTATACTTGTATAATATCATATCGATTTCTTTCAACCTATTTAAACTGTATTTATAGTGCATTTCAGTATTTATAACTTAAACATGTGTACAACTAAGTTAAAAGTGTAATTAAATGTATATTACTGAGAATAAATTCTCTAAAATAAATTTTCTAGAAGTGTAATTAAATGTAATTTGTACTTTAATTAACAATTTAACCTGTGAATAAATATGTTCAAAACCCTAACTTTAAGTAATGTAATTATATTTATTTTAGAGGTGAGGTATTGGAAAATTAGTAACTTAAATTATTACTAAGGTAAATTATATTGTATATTTTATATAATAATTTTAATTATTTTCAACCTATTTACAATATATTTACTCTATTTAAGAGTATATATACCTTAAATATGTATATTTCTATTCCAAACATGTAAACAAATGTACATAAAGTAAAATAAAGCAACTAAAATTAAGTTAAAATTTATATTAAATAGGTTATTAACTACAATAACTTATTTATAAGTCAATTGAATGATTAACTTATTAATTTATACCTTAATTAAGGAATTAAGGTCTAAATGAACACGTAAAATCCAGTAAATTTAAGCAATTTTTCATTATAATCAACTAAGTTATTATTATAAATTAACAACATAATTACGTAGCCTTATGTAAGGGCTTTCTAACCATATAACTTAAATTGAAATTTGAGAAGAAATGGGCGTTGAAATCGATGCCCAAATTTAAGCCCAGATCACGCTTGGAGCACCAACTTGTCGTTGAGTAAAGGTGCCACATCGAGAACTTTTCTGTTGCATGACCAGCATAAAGTGTTCGGTGTTGCCTATAGGGCACACTGAAATGAGAAGAGAACATAAAGGTACATCTGATCTTATGCGCATGCATGCGTCTGCAGGCATGCGTGGGGGTGCGCACTTATGAGGTGGGTCTGAGAAGGCCTAGATCAGGTAAAAAAGTACACTAATAAATCAATTAGGGCCTGGTTCGTAGTAGTGGTATCGATCTGATCGTTGGATCGTTGATCTTACGAACCGAACCGGGTTTGCTAATAGAAAACCTAATTTTTGCCTTCTGTGTATTTGGTCTTTAGTGATGTTTTTTAATGCTTCATTGACACTTAAGTCTGTCAGTGTCAATATGTATAATAGTTTAGGTTACTTTATAGATCTATATTGTATATAGGGTATATATATGTGTGTAGTATATAATAAATATTATATATAGAGTGTACACACATAACCATTACTAGTATATATGTAGTGTATAAATATTATATCTATGTATATATAATTTTTGTGCATATATATGTGTGTGTATATATACATACACATACATAGATAGTATATTGAGTAGAGGGAAGAGTTAGAAAGAAATTATATATGATACGTTAAATTTATGTTGGGTTGAATTACCGTTATGAAATAATTTATCATATGAATGGATCAAGAATATATTATGAAACAATTTTTCCTTGCATGTAGTGTTTGTAAAAATTCTTATCTTATTTTGGATTTATGATATGTTTGATTTTCATTATAGGAGAACATACTTCATACGCATATGCTTTCTCCTCATATATATAACTTTATTATATAATTATCTATTAATTTAATTAACTTACATGTACTATAAGCTATAAAATTATAGAAACCCCAATAAATCTAATTATTTCTAAGTAATATTGTATGTATTTATATACTTCTTATGTACATCATAATACCTGCAAACTAATTTAATTATATTTATATAGTAAATAATTAATTTAATAATTTATTAGGTAGTTTACTAATTTAAAATAAAATAAATTAGTAAATTAAGTTATTAATGAAATAATTTATATTGTATATTTGTATTATGTTATTTTAAGTAATTTAAACTAATTTAACTGTTACAACCAGGGCAGCAAGCGTCATTTAAGACGTCTGGGAAGTGGCCCAGACGTCTGGAAGCCTTCCCAGACGTCTGGTATTAAATTTTTTTGGCGTACGGGTTCACGTCTACGCGCATGTGTGCGCAGACTGAACCCGCCGCCCTCCTTCTTCTCTTTCCTCTCCCTCCCTGTAGACGCCGCCTTTCCTCTTCTCTCTCCCCGCGGCTGCCTTACAAATATGCTTTCCCTCTCCCTCACCCTCACTCCACCGCCTTCTTCTTCTCCTTCTCCCTGTCAGCGAGAGAGCGGGCGAGAGAGAGCGGCAGCAGCGACTGCTGCGGGCATGTGGGGAGGAGAAGCTGTTGCGAGAGGAAGAAGGACCTCGACCGCAAGGGTGCGAGCTTGTCGGGGCAGCTAGAGCCGACCGGCAGGAGAGCAGCGAGCGTGGGGTGCCGCGGAGGAGCTGCTACAGCTCAGGCAGCAGGCGGACGCCGCGCGGCACGGCCGTGCGCTGCGGGCGGAGAGTGAGGAGGTTCTGATTTTGGGAAAATTTCCCAGAATCAAACATCTGGACTTACGTCCAGACGACACAGGAGACGTCTGGAGGAAGGTCCAGACGTCTGACAGGTACGTTATTTTTTATCGCTTCTTTCGCGTGTACGGCCATGCAGCCATTCCGCCGAGGTCTTCTGCACCCTTTCGCGATAAGAGCGGGCATGTGTGTGTGCAAAACTTGTTCGGGAAGGCGCAAGGGCTCGCCATCCCACATAGATCAGACGTCTGGGCACAACACCAGACGATGGAGAGGGATTCCAGACGTCCGGGGTGACAATCGGATGTCTGGAAACCAAGTCCAGACGTTCCAGCAGGCTTCTGGACGTCTGAAGGACTGCGCAGACCAAGGTATGACCTGAGTTACCTTTTAAGATGTCTGGAAGAAGTTCCAGACGTCTGATTTTGGATAGACTGGTTGTTTTTGACCCGTTTAGGGTCCATTCGGAGTCTATTTTCCACGTTTCAAGTTTCGTTCTTCCCAGATTTAATTCCTCTACCTATTTACAGTAATTGTATACTATTCTGAGTAACTCCTTATGTTGATCCTTGTGTTAGGACCCCGTTCCGTTGCGGCTTTGGGGGTTGCGGAGGCGCGCGGGATTAACGACCACGCCCCCAATACTCCCGATTTTGCGGGTAGAGTGGCCCTTTAATTTATTTATAAAAAATTATACATTTATGAAACAATTAATAGAGTCTAGGGCATTGCATGAATCCTAGGGCTGAAAAATTAGATTGAATGATAGATCCTAGGGCATTACATGAACCCTAGGACAAACTAGATTGAATGATAGATCCTAGGATATGGCATGAATCCTAGGACTGGAAAACTAGTTGAATATATATACATTGCAGTCTTGGAAAAGTAGAAAGGAAACGATAACTGCCTGTAAATTTGTTAACAACTGTCTGTTTAAGAATGAATAATCACTGTTGAGAACATGGGTTATATAGATATAAAGCTGGAACGGTGAAACCTAAATTGGCTGAGTTAAAAGAGCATGAACCCTACGGGGAATTAGGAGTAGAACTCTTGGAAAGTGAATGGAATAGAATTGGGGAAGTGAGCTGGCCCTTGAGTACAGAGTACCAAGGAGAGCAACTGTCCCCCTGTTTAGTGCAGAGCAAAGCTAGCCACCCCAGGGACCCGGGGTTAGGTCTGGCCACTTTGTACCGACTTTTGGCCCTTGTGTACACAGTACCGAGGAGAGCTACTAGTGTAGGGAGACTACTAGCTACCCCACGGGCCCCGAGGTTTTGCTAGCCCTCCTACACCGACTTGTTAGGCCCACTGGGCAAACCAGGGTAGTCAGGTGAGGGTGCGCGGACTGTGGAGGGGCTGGGCCCCTGTTACTGAGAGGGCTCTGCCCTATACTGGTTCCGTGCTGTGCTTTAGGCGCACCCGTTAACGGAAACGACTGACCGCGTGCCAGTGCGGGGTAGCTACCTGTGTGTTTATCGCGCGTGCCATAGTCACCGTTACGTCTGCCAGCGACCTTGGGGTGGTTGACTGAGGGTAGGACCACCACGGGGGACTCTCCTGGCCAGGAGAGCACCACGTGTTACTTCTACTTTTCGGAAAAGACTGCAATCAAGATCGTTCCCACGAGGAAAATTCGAGATCAAGAGAAAGATCTGAGAAATAATTCAATAATAAATAAATGGGAAGAATATAAAGAAAGAAATTAAAAAAATATAACATCTACTGTCCACCTTACTGCTTCTTAGCTTTTAGTTGCCACTCTACTCAGCATTTCGCTAACGTGTCACCTTTGTTACCTTTTCAGGACCAAGTGTTGAGCAGCCAGAGTCGGCGGCTGCAGAGGGCGTTGGGCCTAGTAGAGCCCAGTAGTGTTACTTGTAATACCCACTGTACTTTTCTTACTGTTGTTGTGAGTATTCTGTTACCCCTGTACTCTTTTCATTGTAAGCTTCATGTTTATGCATATGTTTAATTCTCTACTGTTGTGGTGGTGTATACTGTAGTATTTCTTTTCTTTACTGCTGTATTTTGTTACTGCTAGTTATATACATGGTGAATGTGGTTTATTTTACTGCTCTTTTGGTTACTTTCTCGTTGGACGATTGGGTCTTGGGATCAGTCGAGTCGGTCCGATTCTCGTGTCTCGTAGGGATTCGGAAATCGGGTCGTCACAAGATGGTATCAGAGCAAGGTCGTCCCAAGAAGTGAACCAACTGACTGGAAAATAACCAATTCACGTGTCTGTAACTAGAGTAGCCACCACAACGTTTCTTTTGACATAAGCTCTTAGACTTCTTCGTTAGATATCGTTCCATATTGGCATGTTTCCGTTCTGTTTTCGTGTCTCCTTGCAGGAGATGCCTCGACGCGGGACTAGCGAGGCGGGCTGCGAGCGTGGCCGAGGACGAGGTCGGTGGGGTGGGCGTGTTGCGGTCGACGTCTTAGTGGACTAGCCACTGCTCTCCAGTATTTAGGCCCAGGACCTCGCCCAGCTGATACGGGACATAGTGTAAGAGGAGCTCCACCCGCCGCCACGAGTGCCTCTCCCTGGGGCTGCGGACGGGGAGTCCTCTGTGGGACCACGCAACGGATGTGGCGCTAGACGCGGGGGAGGGGATGGGCTGCCACCGCCCCCACCTTCCTCCGACACTTCGATGCATGAGGCTTCTTTACCTGGAGGTGCACCAGCATCCCCACTGCAGCGCCACTTCGAGCTTTTCAGGTAGTTCCGGAAGCTGAAGCCCCCCTCCTTCAAGGGGGATGAGGACCCGACCGAGGCGGAGGACTGGCTCGAGCAGATCAAGAATGTTTTTGACACCCTTCGCCCCCCGGTGGAGTGCCGCATAGCCTTTGCCACGTACCAGCTGGAGAGTGCGGCACACAGGTGGTGGAGGGCGGTCAGGGGACAGGAGAGGGACGAGCCAACCTGGGACCGGTTCATCACCCTCTTCTGCGAGCAGTACTTTCCCCAGACGTGGCAGGACTAGAGGAGGCGGGAGTTCCACACTCTCCGCCAGGGGACGATGACCGTGAGCGCGTACCGCATGCATTTTCTGGAGCTGTCCCGCTTCGCAGCGACAGCAGTAGCCACTGAGGACGAGTGCCTTTGGAGGTTCACCGAGGGGCTCTGGCCTGCGATTCGGGGCTATGTCAAACCCCTGAAGCTGCCTACGTTCTCGAGGGTGGTGGAGGCAGCTATGACCTACGAAGAGACCAACCCGTCCGTGCGAGATACTGACAGCGGGCAGAAGAGGCCCTATCAGGCAGACTTTTTCCAAGGACGGCGAGATCGGAGACACGTGGTGCCCGCAGGAGAGCCGTCACATTTTGCAAGGCCATCAGTGGCCTTTGAGGGCCCTCGACAGGGGCTAGTTGCTAGCACCGGACCCCTGCCCAGCCAACAGCAGGGACCCACTGAGGGCGGGAGTCGGGTTCCCCTATGCTACCAGTGTGGCCAGCCGGGCCACATCAGGAGGGACTGCCCGTCTAAGGTAGGAGGTCAGCAGATGCTTCCCGCGTCGAGCACTGGAGGGCGAGCAGGAGGCCGCGGTTTCCAGGTGCGAGGAGGACAGCAGTCACGAGGAGGTTACCGGCCAGCAGCTACCCATCTGATGCAGAGTGTGGCTACTTCGTTCGCACCTAGGGCTAAGGGGCGTATCAACGCCCTGACACACAGGGATGCCAGAGCTTCGGGATCAGTGGTGGCAGGTATGGTTTCAGTTTCTGGCAGACTCGTTTACACGCTTTTCGATTCCGACGCTACGCACTCATTTGTCGCAGCCAGTTTCGCAGTTAGTTTGGGCCAGGATTATATGCTGTTAGAGGATCCATTCGTGATCAGAGGTCCGAGTGGTCAGCTGTTTGTAGCTGAGGAGGTATACACGGGTTGCGAGGTCAGTATTGGGGGACGTAGCCTTCCCACTGATCTGATTATGATACAGATGGAGGACTTTAGCGTAATTCTAGGGATGGACTGGCTGTCCGCTTACCACTCTTTGGTAGACTGTTTTGAGAGAAAGATCGCCTTCTTCATACCGGAGTTGCCTTCTTTCGAGTTCCACGGTTAGCCAGTGGATGGAGGCTTCAGGTGCATTTCTGCACTTCGGGCGGCAAGACTTTTGAGCCAGGGGTGTGAGGGCTTCCTAGCTTGTGTGGTGGTAGAGCCCAGCCCTGTGGCAGACTTCCACAGTATCTCGGTGGTCAGAGAGTACCTCGACGTGTTCCCAGACGAGTTGCCAGGACTACCGCCCAAGCGTGAGATCGAGTTTGAGATCTCACTAGTACAAGGGACCAGCCCCATCTCCATAGCATCATATAGGATGGCACCACTTGAGCTGCGAGAGCTCAAGTCTCAGTTGCAGGATCTTTTGGAGAAGGGCTTTGTCAGGCCCAGTGCATCTCCCTGGGGATCCCCGGTACTGTTTGTAAAGAAGAAGGATGGTACCCTACGCCTTTGTGTGGACTACCGACAGCTGAATAGGGTCACCATCAAGAACAGATATTCACTGCCGAAGATCGATGACTTGTTTGACCAGCTGCGAGGTGCCACGGTATTCTCCAAGATCAACTTGAGGTCTGGATACCACCAGTTGAGGATCAAGGAGGCAGACATCTCCAAGACAGCTTTCCGCAGCCGGTGCGGACACTACGAGTTTCTGGTCATGCCGTTTGGGCTGACCAATGCCCAGCTGCCTTCATGGACCTGATGAACCGGGTGTTTAGACCGTACTTGGACCAGTTTGTGGTGGTATTCATTGATGATGTGCTCATCTATTCTCGAGATTAGACGCAGCACGGACAGCAGTTGCAGATGGTTCTGGACACACTGAGACGACGTAGGCTGTATGCCAAATACAGCAAATGCGAGTTCTGGTTGAGGGAGGTGACCTTCTTAGGTCATGTGATCTCTGGAGATGGCTTGGTAATGGACCCAGCCAAGGTCGAGGCAGTGCTCAGGTGGGAGAGACCGCGTACGATTACTGAGATTCGCAGTTTTTTGGGACTGGCAGGCTACTACAGGCGGTTTATCAGGGGCTTTTCACAGATTGCACGTCCTATGACACAGTTGGCCCAGAAGGACATGCCCTTCACTTGGATAGACGCCTGTGAGGCGTGTTTTCAGGAGCTGAAGGAGAAGCTGACTTTGGCTCCCGTGCTCACCATCCCAGACATTAGTGGCGGGTTCGTTGTGTACACGAACGCCTCTTTGCAGGGGTTAGGGGGTGTGCTCATGCAGAGGGGTCACGTTGTTGCTTACGCTTCGCGGCAACTGAAGCCCCATGAGCATAGCTACCCTACCCACGACCTGGAGTTGGCAGCTGTTGTCTTCGTGTTGAAGACCTGGAGGCACTACTTGTACAGTGAGACCTTCGAGATTTTCATAGATCACAAGAGCCTCAGATACCTATTTGATCAGAAGGATCTCAACATGAGACAGAGACGTTGGTTGGAGCTCCTAAAGGACTATGACTACAGCATTTCCTACCACCCAGGAAAGGCCAACGTGGTGGCTGACGCCTTGAGCCGTAAGGCACCCATACACTTGGCCAGTTTACAGGTGCAGAGTTGGAGCCTTTTGGAGGAGATGAGCAATTGGCGACCCCTAGAGTTACGGGGGCACTGTGGGGCAGTGACTGTGACGTGACAGAAGAGGCCAGAGCTGATAGATCGCATCATCACAAGGCAGATGGCTGACCCGTACTTGCAGTCCTTGTGTGACAGAGTACTGTCAGGAGACCCTGGAGACTTCTCTTTTACCGACCAGGTGTTGTGCATGAGGGGACGTTTGTGCGTTCCCAGAGACGAGGAGCTGTTGAGAGAGCTCCTGACTGAGGCACATGGTTCCAGATTCACCATACATCCTGGAAACACGAAGATGTACCATGACTTGAGACACGAGTTTTGGTGGAGGGGGATGAAGCGGGATGTGGGTGAATTCGTGCAGTAGTGTTTAGTGTGCCAGCAGGTGAAAGCCGAGCATCAGAGGCCTGCAGGGCAGCTACAGCCACTTCCAGTGCCAGAGTGGAAGTGGGAGAGCATCACCATGGACTTGGTGGTGGGCTTACCTGTTACCCAGCGAGGACACGACGCAGTCTGTGTAATCGTTGATAGATTGACGAAGACGGTGCGTTTCTTGCCAATCCGAGTCACCTTGGGACCAGCACAGTTGGCAGAGAGGTATATCCGCGACGTGGTACGTCTACACGGAGTTCCGCGGGAGATCGTATCCGACATGGATACCCGCTTTACGTCCCAGTTTTGGGCTGAGTTTCAGCAGGCCCTGGGGACGCGGTTGAGGTTTAGTACAGCTTACCACCCCCAGACGGACGGACAGTCTGAGCGCACGATGCAAACACTTGAGGACCTTTTGCGTGCCTGTGTACTGGATTGGAGGGGCTCTTGGGAGGAGCACTTGCCCCTGGTGGAGTTTGCATATAATAAAAGTTATCACTCGAGCATCGGCATGGCACCCTACGAGGCTCTATACGAACGGAGATGTATGGCACCCTTGAGTTGGGTTGAGGTGGGGACCAAGTGGGAGGTTGGCCCCAGACTGATCCGGTAGAGTCAGGAGGTAGTCGAGCAGATTCACAGGCGACTCCGCATTGTCAGGAGCAAGCAGAAGAGCTATGCAGATCAGAAATGCAGGGAGGTGCTGTTTGAGGTTGGGGACCGCATCTTCCTTCGTGTTTCGCCCATGAAGGGCCTGCAGCGGTTTAGGGTGAGAGGGAAGCTCGCGCCGAGGTTCGTGGGGCCCTTTGAGGTTCTGGAGCGGGTTGGACCCGTTGCTTACAGGCTTGCCCTCCCTCCTCAACTTTCTGGTGTGCATGACATGTTCCACATGTCCAACCTCAGGAAGTACGTCGTCGATCCCAGTCACGTCCAGAGTCATGAGAGCGTTGAGGTGGGCGACGACCTGACCTACCCCGAGCAGCCGGTGCAGATTCTTGACAGAGCCATCCGCAGTTTGAGATGAAAGCAAGTACCCCTGGTGAAGGTCTTGTGGAGGAGCCAGTGGTACGAGGAGGCTACTTGGGAGCCTGAGGCGGCGATGCGGGAGCAGTACCCGGAGCTTTTAGCGGGTACGTCTTTTCGGACCGGCTTCGGTCCTCTTTGAGTTTGTTATGCATATATTGTTCTTTCCCGCACCCTAGTTAGAGCAAGTTTTGGGGACGAAACTTCCTTTGAGTTTGTTATGTTGTTACAACCAGGGCAGCAAGCGTCGTTTAAGACGTCTGGGAAGTGGCCTAAACGTCTGGTATTAAATTTTTTCGGCATATAGGTTCGCGTTTGCGCGCATGCACGCGCAGACTGAACCCGCCGCCCTCCTTCTTCTCTTTCCTCTCCCTCCCTGCAGACGTCGCCTTTCCTCTTCTCTCTCCCCACAGCTGCCTTACAAATACGCTTCCCCTCTCCCTCACCCTCACTCCACCGCCTTCTTCTTCTCCTTCTCCCTGTCAGCGAGAGAGCGGGCAAGCGAGAGCGGCAGCAGCAATTGCTGCAGGCATGTGGGGAGGAGAAGCTGTTGCGAGAGGAAGAAGGAGCTCGACCGCAAGGGTGCGAGCTTGCCGGGGCAGCTAGAGCTGACCGGCGGGAGAGCAGTGAGCGTGGGGTGCCGCGGAGGAGCTGCTGCACCTCAGGCAGCAGGCGGACGCGGTGCAGCACGGCCGTGCGCTGCGGGCGGAGAGCAAGGAGGTTCTGATTCTGGGAAATTTTCCCAGAATCAGAACCTCCTCGCTCCCAGAATCAGACGTCTGGACTTACGTCCAGACGACGCAGGAGACGTCTAGAGGAAGGTCTAGACGTCTGATAGGTACGCTATTTTTTATCCCCTCTTCTTTCACGTGTACGGCCATGCAGCCGTTCCGCCGCGGTCTTCTACACCCTTTCGTGATAAGAGCGGGCGTGTGTTGTGTGTGTGCAAAACTTGTTCGAGAAGGCGCAAGGGCTCGCCATCCCACATAGATCAGACGTCTGGGCACAGCACCAGACGACGGAGAGGGATTCCAGACGTCCGGGGTGACAATCGGACGTTTGGAAACCAAGTCCAGACGTTCCAGCGGGCTTCTGGACGTCTGAAGGACTGCGCAGACCAAGGTATGATCTGAGCTACCTTTTAAGACATCTGGAAGAAGTTCCAGACGTCTGATTTTGGATAGACTGGTTGTTTTTGACCCGTTTAGGGTCCGTTCGGAGTCCATTTTCCGCGTTTCAAGTTTCATTCTTCCCAGATTTAATTCCTCTACCTATTTACAATAATTGTATACTGTTCTGAGTAACTCCTTGTGTTGATCCTTGTGTTAGGACCCCGTTCCGTTGCGGCTTTGGGGGTTGCGGAGGCGCGCGGGATTGTCGACCATCCCCTAGTACTCCCGATTTTGCAGGTAGAGTGACCCTTTAATTTATTTATCAAAAATTATACATTTATGAAATAATTAATAGAGTCTAGGGCATTGCATGAATCCTAGGGCTGAAAAATTAGATTGAATGATAGATCCTAGGGCATTACATGAACCCTAGGACAAACTAAATTGAATGATAGATCCTAAGGTATGGCATGAATCCTAGGACTGGAAAACTAGTTGAATATATATACATTGCAGTCTTAGAAAAGTAGAAAGGAAACGATAACTGCCTATAAATTTGTTAACAGCTGCCTATTTAAGAATGAATAATCATTGTTGAGAACATGGGTTATATGGATATAAAGCTGGAACGGTGAAACCTAAATTGGATGAGTTAAAAGAGCATGAACCCTACGGGGAATTAGGAGTAGAACTCCTGGAAAGTGAATGGAATAGAATTGGGGAAGTGAGCTGGCCCTTGAGTACGGAGTACCAAGGAGAGCAACTGTCCCCTTGTTTAGTGCAGAGCGGAGCTAGCCGCCCCAGGAACCCGGGGTTAGGCCTGGCCACTTTGTACTGACTTTTGGCCCTCGTGTACACAGTACCGAGGAGAGCTACTAGTGTAGGGAGAGCACTAGCTACCCCACACTGGCCTCGAGGTTCTGCTAGCCCTCCTACACCGACTTGTTAGGCCCACTGGGCAAACCAGGGTAGTCAGGCGAGGGTGCACGGGCTGTGGAGGGGCAAGACCCCTGTTTGGTTACTGTGGAGGGGCTGGGCCCCTGTTACTGAGAGGGCTCTGCCTTATACTGGTTCCGTGCTGTGCTTTAGGCGCACCCGTTAACGGAAACGACTGACCGCGTGCCAGTGTGGGGTAGCTACCCGTGCATTTATCGGGCATGCTGTAGTCACCGTTACGTCTGTCAGCGACCTTGGGGTGGTTGACTGAGGGTAGGACCACCACGGGGGACTATCCCGGCCAGGAGGGCACCACGTGTTACTTCTACTTTTCGGAAAAGACTGCAATCAAGATCGTTCCCACGAGAAACATTCGAGATCAAGAGAAAGATCTGAGAAATAATTCAATAATGAATAAATGGGAAGAATATAAAGAAAGAAATTAAAAAAATATAACAGCTACTGTCCACCTTACTGCTTCTTAGCTTTTAGTTGCCACTCTACTCAGCGTTTCGCTGACGTGTCACCTTTGTTACCTTTTCAGGACCAAGTGTTGAGCAGCCAGAGTTGGCGGCTGCAAAGGGCGCTGGGCCTAGTAGTGCCGAATAGTGTTACTTGTAGTACCCACTGTACTTTTCTTGCTGTTGTTGTGAGTAGTTTCTGTTACCCCTGTACTCTTTTCATTGTAAGCTTCATGTTTATGTATATGTTTAATTCTCTATTGTCATGGTGGTGTATACTGTAGTATTTCTTTTCTTTACTGTTGTATTTTGTTACTGCTAGTTATATACATGGTGAATGTGATTTATTTTATTGCTCTTTTGGTTACTTTCTCGTTGGATGACTGGGTCTTGGGATCAGTCGAGTTAGTCCGATTCTCGTGCCTCGTAGAGATTCGGGAATCGGGTCGTCACATTAACTATATTTCTACTGTATTATATTATTTATACCTAATTTATGTATAAATCACTTTGAAAATGATATTTAAATGAATATAAATAAAATAAAACTTGTAAAATACCATAAAAGTATGTATAAAAATATCCTTTCAAAAAAAATACCATAAAAATATGTATTAAATAATTTAACATGTATATTTATACTGTATAATGTTAATTTGATCATTAATTATGTAATTTATACGTTAATTAAGAAATAAACTTATAAATCAATGTGTATAAATACTAAACTTTGGCTAATTTATTTATATAACAAGGTAACTTATTTATATAAATTGACTATATAATTATATAGCCCTATATAAGGGTTTCGTAAATATATATTTTATTTTAAAATTGGATTAGATTAGGGCCCTCAATTTGAGGGCCAAAATCAACCAATTCATCACCAATTGCACGTTAGCTGCACTGGAACTTCAGTGTTGAAGCTGGCGCGATTTGTGCCACATCATGGCTGGACAAGTGAGTTGAGTGGAATATCGTTTTTGTGATGTTGAAGGCACAATCGTCATAGCGCTGGGTGCCTACATACACACTATCCATCTCCTTTTATCTCTCTAATACTATTACGAGCATATGCATGAAATGTATGCAGTGCACTGGGCCGGGGGCCATGCACTGGGTCGGGGGCCGTGTACTATGCGTGGGCCTATGTGGGGCCATTAATGAGCTATAAACTGAATAAAATGTAGCTATTAACAACGAGGGTGGTCCTAGTAGAGGTCTGGTCCCACCCAGTAATGGGTGTTGTGTATCCCTAAAAAAGGCCACCCACCAATTAATTCATTTTTGGGTTAAAAATCGATCTAAAGAGAAGAGAAGATGGTTGGAAATCGGCTAGAGTATAGTAGTATTGTTTGAGCTCTTATGTATATAAATAAAAGATAACTTTATTGATAGGTATAGATGTCACTGCAGATAGTAATAAATGTTAGTAAAGACAATAGTTTTTACCTTAGCTTATGCATAGTTTTTCTAAGGTTATAGTGACACTTTCATATGTCACTGTAAGTACATTATACGTCACTGTAGATAAATATTTTCAAGTGTTGTAATTCATTTTTATGTTTAAAATTGATTCATTCTTTCATTATTTGATTGATTCTTTCATTATTGTATATAAAATTAATCCTTTTAGAATTAAATAATATTATTGGACTTAGAGAGTGATGTATATCAATAACTATCTCCCAATGAACAACTTGGAATAAACCAATAAAAATTAAGTATATAAATAAAATTGACGCGAAAACGGGTTGTATTTGTGACATATACTACAACAACGAAATTTAAAATCCCTTTTTAGTACGAAACGGGAGTCGCTGATCAAACCCCAACAAAATACAAATTCCAATTTCATTATCATACATGAAGTGAATAACAGATTACAGACTTGCGGACATGTCAATAAAATGCAACCAATGCACTACTGCAAGATCATACCCACTAGAGTAAATTGAGGAAAGCAACGTCCTTAAAGCCATCTATGTTCCTCGTCAACCTGACTTAATGTTTTGGGGTTATAAGAAATTGATTAAAAGGTTAAGCCATAATATAACGATTCGAAAGTTCTAATACTTACTTCCAACCGTTGAATTTCACTATGTATGGATGGAGCATGCACGATCCTTTGTCCCAAACCCAATCCTCTTCGTTTAACATGCTTGAAATGAATAGGTGAGTACATGATAATGAGTCCAACATTTATACAACCACTACATTCATGCATAGTAATTAGTTTGTTCCACGACTCATTATACAACATACACCATGCATCGCGGGTGAAGTGTGTTGGTGCTAGAGCACCACGATTGTTTATTTTGATGATAACAAAACATTTGTTATTTAACATTTGCTTTTGAGTCCTAGTTTTCATGTCAAATTGCAAATAGAGACAAGTGTAAAGATGGAGTTCGAGCTCGCATCCATGGTGGATTGGAGGAGCTTGACAGAGAAGAAGGAGCTTCGTGAGGAGCGAAAGCGTGAAGAGAAGAATATGATAGATACTCTTTTCATGTATTCTTTTAAATTCTTTTGCTCTTTATTCTTTGTGTCCAGATATATGTTAAAGAGCCTCAAAGGATCTAAATCGTAGTCTTAGGAACACCTGCACAACCGTAGGACACTTAGATAATTCTTAGAGAACTTAGAAAATCAAGATGGGCTTTAGATAGCCTGATCAGACATCCAATTTGAAATTCAGATGTTTGATATTGGACTTTAAGATGTCTGAATGTTGAATCAGACATCCAAACATTTAGGGTTGGTCTTAGAACCTTCTGTCTGTTGAAATCAAACAACCGTCCCATAGTCCAGACGTCTTAGAAGATGTCTGATGTCTTGGCTAGACATCTAATTAGACGATCGTTGGTTTTAGCAACCTATTCTTAGAGGATTAACTTTAATCTGACCTATTATTAGATTTCAAACGTTAGACATGCTACCCAGACGTCTAAGAAATAGACGTTGAGCCTCGTTTGACGCCATATTACCTGTGTTTGAGATTATAGCAGTTAAACACTCTTGGGAATTAGTCCCACAGAGTTATTAGTTTCCAGACATCCAGATCATGTGCCAAACGACCGACATGTCGTCTGATCACTTTCACACTAGAACCCTGTTTAGGTCTGATGAAAGTCAGTAAGGGAACCCGTTTAGAATTAGATGGCTGACTTAGTTCCCAGACATCTTAAGAGTGACTTCCAGGCATCTGATCTTTTTCCCAGACGTCTGATGACCCTGTCAGAATAATTAATGATTCTGATTTCGGCCTATTCTGCCTTGGGATAATTCCCAACGGCTATGGAAGCCTTCCATGGCCTTCTAAAGTCTTCCTAGGCCCTCTATAAATAGAGGAGTACCCTAGCCTTGCTAACACACACCAAGCAATACAATTTCCACATACAGTGTGTCTTAGAGAAGAAGAAAATCATCTAGAAGTGCTGTTGCTCTCCAAGTTCATCTCACACACTTTGAGAGCTCCTCATTCACTATGCACGTGCTCTCCCGCCGTTGGTTTCGAGAGCATTGTTGTGTCGTTGCGTGGTTCACACACCCGCGTCAAGTTGACACACTTCCGCCAAAGGAAAGTTTCCTAACTCCTATGTAGTTAGGTTTTATTCTTTGCGGCTCTATAGGTTGTTGTATTTTATTATCTTTGGTTGGGTATTCGCTTTGAGAGTTCCCGTCTCCATCGAGGGACAAAATCCTTCTTGTGAAGAGAAGGGGTCTGAGGAACGCTACCCTCGTACTTGTAACATGGTTGTAATAGAGGTTGAACTATTCTTGTTAAAATAGTTTGTTAGTGGATTTTGATTAACTCGGTCGATCGAAAAATCCTAACTCGAGAGGGTTAGGTGGTGGTTTTCACCTGGTTTGGGTTTCCACCTAAAAATCACTTATGTAAATTGTGTGATTGTCTTTTTGTGAGATTGGTTTTATATTTCCACACTTTTCTTTTATCACGCAAATCTCACCGCCTCCTGTAGGGATTCACAAAGTGACCGCCACGGTAGAGTCCCTCCTGCTTCCTCCTCATAAGCAAAAGTAGGAGTACCCACTGTTGCTGCAAAGATAAAATGTAGTTTATTCGTGCTATCGAAATTTGTTACATAAATTTGTTACTCGAAAAGGAATAAGTTATTCTAAGGCATGCGTTGATAACTAATTTGAGTAAATAATTAACAATATAAGCATGAGTTATTTATGAAACGAATGAAGAAATGGAGTCTACAATAGTCGATCGAACTGAAGCACTCGTAACGAACTACATATATCCCAAGTTAACATAATAATGTAAAACCTACATAGTTGATAAATATACAATGGTAAAACTTGCAGCTAGCCACCAGCTTCCCTCCTTTGAATCAATGATCACAATAAGATCTCCTGGGTGTCATTCACGTGCGAAGCCATACTACAATATTCACCATTTAAGTGTAAATGGGAAGAAAGTAAGAAGTGACCGCAATTCATAGTGGTGAAGATCATAATACATTTTATGCGTAACAGCATCTACCATAAAATAACTTTGTAGACGACATTCGGTAATGCTAGTAAGAGCATATATGGAAAGAAGGAATCTATGATAACATCTTCATAAAACCAAGGATAGTCAACACGACTATAACTTCCATGCATAGAAGAAGCTTCTTAATAAGTTTTCTCACTTCTAATATATCAGCATGACATGCGATGATCTCTTGGCTCAAGGAAGTGAAATGTGTGTCATAGTTTCCCTCAACGTTTGCCTCCCTGCATGACATGTAAGGTTGTTTTGGCATGTCGACCCACACAAAGAAGTCGCATATGCCAAGCCTACAAGTGTAAAATTGTTGTCCCTTACTCCATTCTTTTGAAGATGTCCTCAGAACAGCAGGGACTTAGCAATGGCAATTGCGCCTCCTCCTTCTACATGAAAGGGATGATCCCTCCATAATCGTCTGCATAATTGTGAAATATGTAATTATTTCAGAAGTCCTTTATTGAGAATGACAAATCAAACCTTACCAATGTCACAGTTACACTAATAACAATTATTGTGTAACATGAGAAGTTATCAGAGACATAACTTTCAACTATTACATATTCGTGGGAAATGTGAACTACTCCATCTAAAAGCGTAGGGAAATCGTTGTGCCATAAACCAACGATACTGATAATCGATGCATATTTAATAATGAAAAGAATGTTTAAGTACTTATTTTATTAGATTGTTATGTTCGATTTATTGTGTTAGTTACTTTTCATTTACTCACGCATCGAGGTTGTGTGTCCGAAGAGTATGTAAACTTCATCATCCTAACTCTATCGCATTACGATAATGAGGCCCATAATGTACTTCTAGACCCTTCAAAGATATATTCAATAATCACACGTGTCTTGGCTCAATATCTCCAAGTGAAATTCCTTCATGAATCATCAATCGTACTCAAGAATGCATCCCTATTGAAATCAAAATGTGTTGAACTCCCTTCTGATGTCCTGGATTTTGATTAACTTACTACGAATATGTTCTATTCTTCACTAAAGGAGAAGTCCATGGTAAATGACTTGCATGTAAATGAAATTTAAGGAGAATTTGAATGACAGTTGTACGTACTTCCAGTTGGTGCAGAGAAGAAATGACATGCCAAAAAAGTTCATCACGCTCACAAAGACGACATATGTGGAATGAAAGTAGAAAATGTGGCTACATCGAACATGAGAAAACGAAATAAGTTCACAGCTAAATGCCATACAGAGAACGTTAAAATTTTACAAAACTGATAGATAACTACAGCAATGCAAATATAGGAAATTGATACGAGAAATAGGTCGAAAACTAGGGTAATTGATATCTGGAATAAGTGAACTACGAGGATGTGATGTGAGGTATGACATTCAGGTTGATGTATGCTATCATCAACTATCAAGTCGGGTGGAAGATGTCACGGATCACATCGAAGTGCGGGTACGTGTAGCCCCTTAGCCACCTGTACTTCTTCTTGACCTATGAAAGAATGATATCCTTGATCAAATATGTGATTTGAAAGTGAAGATACAATAGAACATAAATGACTGCTATTACGTACTTACATGCAACCAGGCCTCCTCCCCTCCTGGTGTAGTAAGCATCACCGACTCCTCATCCCACACCCACCCATGAAAGACAGTCATTTGCATAATGAAATTGTAGGTTGACTTCATCTTCCTCCAACAACTTTTGATAGCATCAACAATAATGTGTCTACAGTAATGCTCAGTCATCTCTCTAACCGTTTCACTCCAAGATGTAGGGGTGAAACCCTCGAAGATGTACCCCTTTGATGGTATCTCCTTCGAAGGAATGCGAGAAGGATCAATTCATGAACCTCTGCTAGAACTGTTGGCATCCTGTCAACGTGATTGATATGTTGAAGTAGGACATCCCATGAACATATTGATAAGCCTACTTTAGTGGACCATTATTTGGCCCAAGTACTCTTTAATTAGTTGTTCTTAGTTGTTAATTAAGTAGGAATTAAATGGGAATTCACCTTAGTCTGCGTATAATATTATACACCAATTTTTACATTAAATAACATATGATATGATAAGATAATCATTTGGTGGATGCAAGCTAGGTGCAAAAAACATGAAGACATTATTCAAACGTCCAAAGTCATTCTATAAGACGTCTTGAGTCTAGTTTGGACGTCTAAGAACCTCCATCGTGGACTCACTGCTATCCACACTTTTTAAGACGTTTGGAGTATTGATCGAACGTCTAATGAAGAGTGACCAGAACTTATCTTTCCATTCCAAGCACTTGTGATCTTCGCCGAGTGTTTGGAGAAGTTTGCGGCTAAAGAAAAACAGACGAAGAGGTTTTAAAAAGCCACGCCCAACCACCGTGGTCATCGAATCGCCTGCACCGTGGACCCAGTGTGCACTATGGCCTAAGCTCTCCACTGTCAACCTTCCCTTGCCGTGGTGTGTGCAGTGACAACACGCACACCATCATCACCATCAACACCATCATCCACAGACCACCCCCCTCACTTTCTTCTTCCTCTAGCACACAACAATCATCCACACACCACCGCCACCGTCGCACCCGCTCGCAGCGCCACAACTACAGCCTTGCCACACCATGCCCTTGCGTGGACAGAGCTACCCACGCCCACACACCACAGCCTCACGCGCGCCATGCACCATCCTCACAACAAGTCAGCTTCCTCCTCCTCCTTGTCTTCTTCTTTTCTGTCGACCGAAAGAACCCAAAGCCATGAAAACGCAGCCGCCAACTCAGGTCGAAATTCTTCACGCCATCAACGCCAACACACCTGCCTCGACCCCACGAGCACCAATGCACCCTCCGACGGGTTGACAACAGTCCACGCGCACGCGTGGGTAGTCCCTGCAGCCAACCATCCTCCTCATCGCCGGCGAGAGCTCTGGCCACAGTTCTCCTCGACGCGACCCCCGACGCAAAGCCCTCAACAACACCATCCTCCCCCGGGCATCTCTCCTTCAGCTAAGCATCCTCGCCTCACGGCCAATTCCCCTGTTTTGCTACAGGGAAAGAGCAATTAGTTATTACTTTGCCATTGCCACTTATTCCTTTATTATATTATTGATGTGAAAATTGCAACATGATACTTACTCTTTCACGTTATTGTTAAACTCTTTTATTCACCTCATTTCACACTCAATTTGGATACGAATTTCGCACCTATGGCCAAAATTGACATATGTGAATGCTTTCATTGCATTTGTGCCTCCTTATGATATGACCTGAAGTTTTGGTATAATTTCAGAATATTTATATTAATTTTTTATTTGGAATTTTCCACCACATTATTTACTACGATAACGTATTTCTCTGACATATATTTCTACAAAGTGAAAACTCTGGATCACATACCACGTTGAATTACTCTATAAACTTCTTTCAATAATTAGAGCAATAACATACGAAAGCAATGAAAGACATTTAATATACAAACCCATAAAGATAGAAGGTACCAAATAAGCAAAAGGTCATGTACATCAGCTCAAAAAAAGAAGATAATATTAACGACATTATAATACAACAATGGCCCATGTGAGGACTTCCTTCCATACATAGGTTTTTATACTTGCCAACCTACTTATCTAGGTTGCCGTGCAGTTGGGTTTGTACAGTGATCATTCCACATGTCCTTCGCAATCCTCTCACGATGGGAATCTCCACGTGCGAGAGCTGCACAGGTAAAAGATTAACGCGGTTGCTCATCACCTTGGTCAGTACCATTTCATCTACGATTCCTAGCAGGGGTGATTCGGGAGAACCATCTATCCATACCGTATGTCCTAATGAAGTTGTGAATAATGCATGTGGCACGGACAACATCTCTTTGTATAGACAATAAGTACTCTCTCATATGCATTAAACATTCGAACCTTTTCTTACAAACATCGAAAGTTCGCTCCACACGTCCTCGCAGGATTGCATGACGATGATTGAATAACTCCTTGTAATTATCAGGTAAACCACCCTTGACACGCCACTCAGGGAGGTGGTAAGTGGTGCGTCTATATGGGGCAATAAACTCATCAGTGTTTGCATACACGCAATCAACTAGGTAACGATAACCGTCCGGAACGGAGAAGGTATCTGACTCCAATGCAAAACGGAGGACCGCCATATCACTAGCTGAACCCTCATACCCGGCAACGGCATACGTGAATAGGAGGCTGAAGTCAACCGCAGCCATAACATTCTGTGATAACTGAAGATGACAGTTGCGATATCTAGTTTGCTCAGATCTGGGGACACAGGCTCTCACATGACAATCGTCAATGGCTCTAATTACTCCCTGTACACATGTTACGACTCCGTAAACTAACATTAAGTTTTTATTGAAAAAATTATATTTCTCATATTCAGTTAAACAGGGCTAACCTTGAAGTATGGGTAATACTTATGATTGGAGGATATGTAATCTGCGGTACGATTGGGTGGTGGATGTATGATTATTGACTTGATGCATAAGATGGTGTTAAGAATAGATCTAATATGACAACTTATTGTTTCTCCTGAGTGCTGGAATCGCTCCAGAAGATCATGATTTGGCACTACACGACCAAAGGCATACAAGAAGATGCATACTTGCTCAATACTTGTCATATGTATTGTCTTCCATAGCCCACCATAAATCTCCAACAACTGCATAAATGACTTCAAACGTCGAAGTGTATCCTAAAGGTTCGATATGATCGAATCTCATGACCATCCATCATCTCACTAATCCACACATGACCTCCCATCGGGGCAGTGTGAATCCGTCTTGGAACTCTACATTGTAGTTGCCCCTCATTCCTTTCACGGTCTTCTTCCTCTTGTTGCAATAATTCAGTGAAATATTGCAAGTTTCGTGCAGCTACAGAAAGGTGGATTTGAGAGTAAAGATACCTTTGCCTGTAGTCCATTCTAAAGGATGACAACCAAAATTCAACTTTCAGGAACTTATACTTAAGCCTAAAAAAATAACAAACACCATAATTCGTAATTCTTGCAACGCAATGATAACTTGCAAAGATTACAACATACAAAATGAGAAATAAGGTTTTACAACCTATAGCAACAACATGATTCATGAAAAAGATACATAAAAAAAGGGAAAAATAGATATCAAAACATCGATAGAGTCCATGTCATTAATGGCCATCTCATATTGGATGGGTCAACTTTCCCTTGAAGTTCCGCAATTGAAATTCCAACCAATTATTTATCTGATAATCCGGTAGGTCCAGCATGCTCAAGAATGTGTACCTCTTTGGGCCATCCTCGAATAAAGTAAGAAGAGCAAAGAACTTGGACGGGTCAAGGTTAGCTCAAATTCTGTGAAGGGCAGCGATGGCCTCCCCAATCCCACCAAGAGGGTCCACAAGCACATGATACTTTTCAACCAACTCTTGTGTGGCTTCAGTAAGCTGCCTACCCCATGTTCCACCATCAAAACTTCATCCCTCATTATGACTCCTCTTCTCCCAATCGGCACTGACAGATTTACTTGACTTGTTCTAGGGGCTGGAGTGCATAACCTGCACCTCATTGTCCTCGTTGTCGTCACCCAGGTTTGTCACAACCTGCTTCCTTTTTTGCCTCGCAAATGAGGCTTCACCTCGACTAGTTCGACCGCCACGAGATGTGTATGTTGGCTTGTGCACTAAAAATGGTGCACTCGTCCTACCATAATTGCTTCCCACTACTAGATCACCGGAAGTAGTATCACGACCATGGAGTGCATGCATCTCATTGTAGTACTTGAAAGGATTGTTTCAAAACTTTCTATACCTCTCATCAATCTAAATGTAGCAATTATTCATTAGACAAATTCAGTTGCATCATATTTTCCAGAAACTGGATATGGAATAAGACTTTATTGACGAGATCAGTTACCTCGTTCCAAGCATCAACATAAGATGGAATAGGTTGACAAGAATTGGCATCATATCCCCAACCACTCTTAGATATCAGTTGGTGGAACTTGGCATAATACTTCTTCATTGTCTTCCACCCATTTTGAATTTGCACCTGACTCAAATTCAACTCCCATATCGAGTTGAACTTAAGGGTTATCCTATCCCACCCTTAACTAGTAAAAGTCACACCAACATATTCCCTGTGAGTCTCCTTTGTCTCCTTCATTATGCCAAGGAGACCCCTAGTTGCATGTAAGGTCCAGTACCAGCGGGAGCCCAGCTCATTTGTGATTACATCATCTAGGTTTTGACTTTCAAGGTTGTTCACCCCTTCAATGGCACCACGATGGATGTCACTTCCAGTGGTTTGGAACCCTGCATATGAATGTTCAGGGCGAAGATTTCCAGGTAGAGATGATCCAATGAAATCCTTGTCAAGGAAATCATCTAAGTGGGGGTTGTTAAGGTCCATTGCACTGTGTTTCCATGAATGAGTTAGAAGTACATCAAATTATATTCTATATTCAAATAATATCATGTTAGCAATTCACATGTAATATATATGTAACATTGTATGGTAGATGACATTCAGCTATAATGGTATTCTTGTAAACCTATCGGGATTGAGGATAGTCTTAACAGGTCCTTAACAAAATCAATTCTTAATGTCTCATAATATCAATTTGAACCGTATACTATTTTATTATTTGCATAAATAGTACATCCCCACACAACAATATATGATTTTATAATGATGTTAGCATTTTCCCAATTTCTCATTTCTAACGAACATATAAAATCGTACGTATGAATAAGTACAATAGGAAGGGATGTTGCTAATGTCAAGGTATTATAACTTTCGCTTTGTAATCCTCTTTTACCCCCATAATCATATTACAAGGTGATGATTCAAAATAGATAATGAATATCGCATACACAATATCTACCATAATACATACCACTCATATATACACGACGTACATATAATAGATGTGTTATATATTTTTGCCTTATATATAAAATATGATTGCAATATTTGTTCATTAATTTTCTACACACATGATCTTGTAGGATTGCAGGTGGCTTTTATCGTGAAAAAAATATTAACTTCACGAAAAATACATATATTATGGTATGATTATGTATATATAATTTTCCGATTCGATATTAATGTACTTACCTATTTTTATATAAACAAAAGATACGTTCATTTCAATTTCCTTCAATTATTACAAAGTTAACTTCCCATAAAATTTAAGTAATCTATCATATCTTTAGGAAATAACCTTTACTCCGTTTGTGTCGATTTTTTGAATTGAACTACCAGACGAAGAACATCTCATACATACTTCTTACGTAAAAGCATCACATCGTAGTAGATATACAACGAAAGTACGAGTACCCCCAACCAAACACCATGCAAAAGAAGGAAGATTTCGTTGAAACATATTTTCTTGATCAAGATTCAATCTTACGATTTTCCATTTTCAAAGATACAATATATTGAAAATCATGAACGACTACTAGAAGCATACATATCTTTTTTATATTCTCTATTTGAAATATGTCAATTACTGGTGAAGTAATAAAATAATTTTGGAACATACCAACTACATGCCAATACAACCCTACTAATCAATTATCATCTTATCAGTACAATATCACATCCTCATATACTACGAAGCTTCTTTGATCACAACATTACTCGATTTTCAGTATGCATTTTATGTATATTTAAACATATCCAATAATCAGACACGTCAAGAACATGAAAACCAACCCCGAAAGGGTCTCTAGACAACAATGGCATGGTGCCAAACACCCTTTTGCTCATGTTCTTTGGTTTCGGAGAAAAATAGGAACTTCCCCACACAAGCCTGTATAAACTATTGCTATTTACGAAAGCAACCTTTTAAGATTGATTCCATTAACATTGATGTCCTTATCTATATATTTATTTTTTTGATGATCCATGTCCCAAAATAGATATATTATCCTTCCATTATGTCCTACAAACCAACTTACTAGTGCCATTATATATTCTAGGTGGATCACTGTCTTTACGTAACACACAACGTCATCGGTTAAACCCCACCTACATCTATTCCCTCTTCACCGTTCAGTTCAAGCAAATACAACGGCATTATTATGAAAAGGAAATTAGCTTGGCCATCCAACATACCATTCTGTCTGTATAAAAAAACCAGACATATAAAAAAAGCAAAGAATGCAGGTTTTCCCATGCCCAATTGCATGTGCCATATTCCACGTTGTTGCTAATTAAGAGCAGCTCATTTTCGACACGCAGACAAATGCCCTACACGACTCACTGGGGAGGCGATTTTCATTTCCCTATAGGCATCTCCCGTGGAATCTAGCATGCCATTTTGCATGGAAAAACAATTTCCCAATTCAAAATCACTTTCAAAACCATTCCAACATACAAACACATCATCAAAAAGGCTGAACTTCCCACATATTAAAACAAGAAAAGAAATTTTGCAACAAAACTTTCAACAAGCAAACATAGTAGTCTACGTTAATAAGACAGAGTTCAGAGTGATAGGGAAGGAAATGAAAAATCTACGGTAACAATAACTATTACATGCCTGAAAATTAAAACACATTGCTATAGATTTCACTACCATCACAACCACAAACAGTGTGTAGACATACATCCTAACCACGAAATAGGAAGTCATAGATTTCATTTCACATAGGTGGGGGGATGGGCCTTGTATACCTACTCCTGCCTGAATACGAAGGGGAGAAGAAGAGGATCCGTAGAGCGGCGACGTGGAGGCGAAGAGCCGCATCAAGAAGGCGGTGGTGCTGACCAACCCGTGGTTGGCGCACTGCTCTTCGAGTATGTAACCGCACACCAACCGGAACAATGCTTTCTCTATCTGATGGGATTTCCTCTCGTGGCATAGGCATGGTCTCCACCACTCGAGCAGCATATAAAGAGGGCGATGGGGTAGTCAAGTTGTGACATAAACAATGACGACGATGAAGGGGAATTCGTCTCCTCCTCGGGACTGATGCCATCATGAGATGTGCGATCGTTCCTTCGCCCCTTCCCAATCAATGCTGGAGATGGATGGCCTTCAACTACGTCAGGATGAAATGCTCTGTTCTTCAATGGTGAGGACGAACGTGTCTCGTGAATGCATCTGCTGGGAGAGGCAAAAGGCTAGAAGAAGAAAAAGGAGTGAAGAGAGTGGGATCAATGGGTCGATTCTCTCTCCTCCGCACCTATTCAAACTGCCTACCGTGGAAATGTCATGGTCCACAGTGCACCTGCCACTTCTGTCCCGAGCATTTACCTTGTCTCGTATCCCCTGCTAGCCCTCCCCAATCCCGATCTTAACCCCTACGTAAACTCCTATCCCGACTGTTATTCCACAACCAAACGCAGCGAGGATTTGAGCTTTTCATAATTTCTGATTCCTACTTTAGTGACTCAATTTAAAAAATTTTGAGAGTTGATTGAAGGGCTTCAACGAACATTAGGACTCGGATTTTCCTTGTTATCGAATCAACACATCCAATTTTTACATCAAATTTGGGCCTCAGCAAGTTATTTCTGCAACCAAATTTGAGAAACAATTGGACATTGCAACTACCATCTGTCATCTAGATTGCTGTTATTCAATTTAAATATTATTTGCTGAGATTTCTAAAAATTGTCCTTTTATTTTTTACTTGGAAATAGCAAGTGCATGCGATAAGGTACGGTTTGGTTGTGAAAATTTTTTGGCTAAGTTTTGCTAGTATCGGAATTGATGGATGACGTGGGCTAAACCGTTTGGAGAAAATGTATGTCATGTCGTGGGATATCGAGTGGTTATCTCTCGTTTGTACGTGAGTTGGCGTTTGTTTCTAGAATTAATCGGCGTTGATTAAAACATCATCAATTTTAAAATTCATTGATGATATTTAGTTTAAAATTAAAAATTATTGGTGATAATTATTTAAAATAAAAAAATTACTGATAATATTTTAAAAATCATTGATGATATTTTAAAAATTATTGGTAATAATTAATTTAAATGCAAAAGAATGACACTGTTATTAAATTCAAATAGGAAGCGTGAATGCATGTAAAGAGGTGTGATGGAGGGGTAAATGCGAGGAGTGTGTTGAGATTTGCGAATGTCAAATCAAGGGATGGGGGTAGCAGGATACAAGGCAAGATATTTTCAATTCCAACCGCCCCAGGAATGACTTAATACCGAGTTTTCCTTCCCTATCCTGTTATATCTCTATTCCAAGATTTCCACAATCGAACGACGAATAAATACTTCCGTTCTTGCAACCAAGCAGTGCCTAGGGCATGTTTTTTTTGAAGGGAAGGCGTGAAGATGTGGTTGGCGACGGGAAAGGGAAAAGAGGTGGATGCATCCTAAGGGTTTCAATCTTTTTAAATTCAACTCTATTTTGCAACATCACATGTCGACATATTTTATAGAAGGGTTTTAACGGCTCGAAAGTTAAAAAAAAGGACTCAAAAGAATAAGAACTTAAATAAAGAAAAGATAAAGAAGATAATATGCCAAAAAAAAAAGAAAGAAAATCCTAGAGTCTCAGCAAATTGAACTTATCCCAAAAGAAAAGTAATAAAATTGGTTATTTACATCCATACCTTTAAAGGAAATGTCGTACATGCTTCTTGCATCAATTCTCCCCCTCTTGAAAATCTTAACTCCGGATGAGTTTATCAACACAATATCTTCGGAGTTTTATATTTCAAGCGATTCGAGGTGGTAGTGGTGATTTTGGTGGAGGCTTTAATATGGATGATGCAATGGTTATAGTGTCTCTACCAGTTGGAGTTGAGGTGAGCATGAATTGCCGGTGACATGATAGTGGTGATACAAGTGTTGTTGTTGGTGCATGAAGCAAAGGTGGAGTCCAATGTCAATGGAATGGTGAGACGGCGATGATGTAATTGAGAGAAGTCAAGGGTGGAGAGTGCATGTCATAGATGAGGCAAGTATGGGAGAAGTAGTGCCGGTCATAGAGCGAAGATGGACAACAATGAAGTCCTAGCGGAGAGGATTGAATTAGTGGTGGAGATGCGATGCAGGTGGGGAGTGTGTGGTGACAAGAGAAGATGGAGGAGGGGACATCATGGCGAGAAGCGAGAAGTTGGGCTAGTTTAAGAGGCTCCCATAATATAGAACCAACTTTAAAAACCCATCATCATTTTTGTTGATGTAGATCTTTTAGCTCTAATACCAAATTAATGTAATTGGAGGAAGGATGGAGGATTGAGAAAGTGATAGAAGGAAAGAATGAGAAGTAAAACATGCCACGCTATATGGGATTTCAAAAGGGAAAAGAGATGCATACATCATAAGGGTTTTAATTTTTTTTAATTCAACTTTATCTTTCTAAGTCATATGTTTGCCCATTTTATAGAAGGTCTTTAACAGCCTCAAAGATAAAAAAGGACTCGATTTATCCTAAATAAAAGGACAATTTGTTATAACAACCAAAACAAAGAAAAAATAAAAGAGATAATCTTCAAATAAAAAAGGAAAGAAAGCCTTAAACAATGTGACATGATTCTCAACAAAATAGACTTATCATAAAGGAAAAATAATAAAATTGACTATTTACATCCATGCCCTTAAAGGAAAATGTCCGTGCCACCTACATCAGCATGTCGGTAACCTTGTCATTTACACGTGCAACTCTTTGTTTATGAGCAATGCACTTTTTTTCTTTCTTCTAGCTAAATTTAATCCTTTCATGAGGAGAGAGGGATGATTATTGCTCTCACAATAATTAGCCCTTAACATTGCTGAGAAAGGATTACCTATATCCATCTATAATAGGACAAATTCCAAGGTTGACGACATGGTTGAGTATGCTAAACTTGAAGACCCCATTTGGTTGAATGGTAAGTCCATGGAGTAGCATAAATGGTAACATAGTGCACATAAGATTTCCAATAAATATCAATTTAATTCTCTACCTATAATATATTCACTCACCTATCGCATCTACTTACTCCACTTTATAACAAAACAATAATAAAAAAATAACTTAATATTAAATATAAAACAACTAAACTACAACCCTCCCTCTATATTTAAATCATATCAATGTACAACTTTACAACATATTAATCAATTTATCACATCTATTACCCACTACTCACACCAGTACCTCTGTAATTTATCCCTTCCTAACTTTTGTCTAGAACCAAAGGCAATTAATCTTCCTCTACATGGGTTCCATGACCTGAAATCCTTAGTCCTTTCGATCCACAAGCCCCGTGTCATTATGGTGCTTGTGAAGGCCATCGCTATAGTTGATTGAATGATTTAGACTCCCTCTGTTCACATGGAGGAGGTTGATTGTATCATTGATGGAAGCGATGAGTGGGACAAGGACATCGAAAGGAGAGAGAACCATGAATGAACGTGGCCTTCTTTATCTTGGGATGGGAGTTTCAAGTGGAGGAGAGGGTGCACATCATGGACCTTCTTTGATGCCTAGCAATTCTTATGAGGCGTACAAGAATCTAGAGGACATCCTACTCAAGGTGGCTACTCAAGTTCTTGACAGCGGCCTTTGTGTCACTTATATAGCTAAACGTGGATCAAGCAATTGATGGCATTGCCATCATCCTCTGTTTCTAACTTAATTTGACTAGATTCCAGAGCTTAATTCACTTAACTTACACATTAAGAGGGTATAATACAATCAGGAAGGATCAGAGGAGAATTAATGACCAAACACACTTCGAAGGTAGCTAAATAGGCCCTAACTAGTCAATCTAGGGTTTTTGTGAAAATCAGGCTAAAAAATGAATAGTTAAACCCTAATTTTGGCCTAACTAAAATTGATAAGGTTCCAATGAAAATAAATATAACCTAACCTTGCTATAAATCATCTAAAAATATTCTATTAGCGTTAGGGTAGTTAATTAGGTCAAAGGAACCCATTCTAGGCACAATTAGAAACCTAGGTCATTAATTAACATATTTTGGGTCAAAATATAAATTAACTAGTCAAATGACATCAAAACCCAAAATTGAGGTTACAACTACATTCTCTAGGTCCTAATTAAGCTACCATAAAACATTGGCCATATTTGAAGCTCTTTTACACCGCCTTTACATTCTAGTCCTCAAATTTTAGAATCCTTTCAATGTAGTCCAAAATCATTACTTCTAGGTCCTTTTTCCTTGCATTCCAGTCCCTAGCTGATCTCAGTATGACGTCAACCATCTTCCTCCTCGCCTGGCTTTGACCAAGTAGCTGGTTGAGATTCAAGCTTGAATCCCGGCCACGTCTGACCTCGGATGCACTCGAGACGTTCAGAAGACTTGATTAGGTCATCATTCCACGTTGAATGGCGGTCGCATCGCCGAGGTTGGTCACAGCTGCGCTCCGCCTTCGCCGGTCAAAGCAGGCGCTGCAATTGCGAGCTTCTCCAAGCATTTCTTGCAACCTTAGGCCCTCAAATGCTCCAAAGTAGGTCTATTAAAGACCCATGATCAAATTTAGAAGCTCCTCGTCTGGAAATAGTGTGCGCTACCCCCCTCTTCTTCCTCTTCTGTGTGCCGCTATTGAAGGACCTAGGGACCTTCCTCGTCCCATCGCGCTGCCGACCCTCACCACCAACTGAGAGCATGGCTCACCTCCCTCCTTCGCTGTACTCCCTGCCACCGATACGGCTCTTTCGACCCTTCCTCAATCCCAATTTCCCCCTCAATTCCTCGCTGGAGGCTCACCACCGCCTCAGGTATTCTTGTCTCCTCTCGTCCAATTTCCTTAGGGTTTTCGTTCACTGCATTCTCCTCTATCTTCTCGACTCCTTAGCTTGTTGTTTCAACCACACCCTACATCCACCGACCACCACCTTTGGGAGCTCCGACGAGCTCCTTCGCTAAGCCACCAACCACTCACGCACAGCACCTAGACCTAAGGACAAGCTTCAGGGATCTCCTAGAAACTTTTGGCTTAATTTGGGATCGAGAGGTCTGTTTTATTGTCCACAAGTGCTCGCTGGACTTGCCTTTCGTCTTCGTCTCCAGCAGCAGTTCTCCGGTCATCTCCAATGAAGCTCGCCACACCATCAAGCGCCCTGATCAATGAAGGAGCTCTTCAATTGAGAGCGGCGCAGCCACCTAGATCAATCCCCGATCTCATCTGGGAGATTGGATGGTCAAAGTAGAAGAATCGAGATCGGAGACCTGCGCTATGGGAACACGTGAGATAGGTAGGACACTTAGTCCCACCTTGGAAGTTGAAGAAGAGCGGGTGAGGTATATCAAAGATTGAGCACCCAACCCGTTGTCCAAGAAATAGGGGGTCGGGTCCCCATCCCATGTGCACAAGCGTGCTAGCACACGGGCTTGCGTTGACCCAGTCTGAGCTAAGACAAAAACAAGGCCCATTTATGGCATGGGCCCAGTTGGATTGGGCCAGGTTTTGCAATAGAGAACAAAAAAGAAAGAAAAGGGACGAAGCCGAACTCTGACCTAAGCTAAACATGCAGTTTCCCTTAGAGGAAACCAAATATTTTTGCTTTATATATTCATCATTTTTTTTTCTTTGACTAGCTGCTAAGTACATTGTGTTTGAATAATTAATCTTATATACTTACATTTTCTTATATCAAACTCCTGATCTTTGATTTCTGTATATACGTGAGTAGTGATATTTGTGTATAGCTTGATCCTTGTGAACAACCTCAGATTACTCAATTAATTCGAGTAACATAAATTTTAGTTGTTAATCCGTTTAGTCAACTGTACTACAATGAGATTTAATACAACTTAAGCGAGCTAATAGCAATTTTGCAGAGATGGTGCACAATGGGATTGAATACAGAGTATGTAGCTTATTACTAAACCTCATGCCATATTAAAATCAGTAGGGAAGTAATGGTAACACTATTATCCATCATAACTAGCTTAAAGTAGCTCAATTTCAGTGATAAATGCTCCTTAATATTCATAAGATTATAACTCTGCTCTGAACTGAATGCGAGAAGACGCGAATTTCGTTAATTCTGCTGCTTTAATGAATAATCACAACTGCAGAATAAATCAGGGGTTAATTAGTGGTCAAATGAACTTAAATTTTCAAGAAATGGGCCCGAACTGACTGAAGCAAGGTTTTCTACGATTTAAGGATTATTTTATTAATAAAAATCTTAATTTCAGTTTCACTTCAATTAAATAGGTTTTGGTAGAAATAAATGCAATCTAAACCTCTTAAAAATTATTGAAAAATATTCCATGAGGTTTGAAATCATCACTTTGACCAATTGAATCTATTTTGACCTAAAATAGAGACCATAGCAAGAAATTGATATGTTTTAGGCTTTAGTACAAATTACCTGGTCAAACTGTGCCAAAACCCAAATTTGAGGTCACCATTAGATTCCTTGGGTCCAAATTAGGTTAACCCCAAGTTTTGAGCCTAATCAAAGTTCATCTTGACTTAGTTTGCAATTTAGCCCATTTATCCATGTTTATTACATCCAAGCCCCTAAGTTTGAATTGCCATTTCATTTGAGTCCCTCCACCATCATCTTCTTCCTTGTTTCAAAGAAGGAAATGCAACAGCAAAGGACCCATCACCGATGAGATTTGATCCTCAAATTGGAGGATCAAATCAAGCCAAAATCTCACCAAATTTGGCGAGATTGATTTGGAGATCATGCCACATCATTTGAACATCTCCTTGAGGTCGATCTTGGCTAGAATCATCTCCGGCGAGCTCCAATTTTGTGAGCTCAAGAACATGCCAAATCACAAGCTAAATGTGTATATTTTGGCTCTATTGACTTTCACTGTTCTCTTATATATAGGTCTTAATGTCTACGAGTACAAATCGTGTGCGAATTGGCTACACCTCCCTTCTTCCTCCACAATGGCCACCCTTCGCCGCACCTCGGAGCCTCTCTTCCCCTCTTCTTCACTCTGTGCCACATACAATAGGTAGAGGGCTTTTCCTTCCCATGCATCCACGAAGCTTCATGCGAAGCTGGGCCTCTAACTCTCCTCGTCGGCTTCAAATTTCCCCCTCCTTCCTCGTTGGCAGCTTCTCCGACAACCCCTTTCCCTTCATCTATTAGCAAACTTTCCTTAGGGCTTCTATTCCCCTCTCTCCCAATTAGGTTTAAGGAGCTCTTGGGCTCTGTTCATCAACTCCTCCTCCTCCTCCCTCTCTGACGATCGTTGTCATAACCGCCATCAGCGTCTCGCCCGCTACGCCTTCCTCCGACCAAATTGACTTAGGCAAAAGGACCTCCACACCTCCTCAAACCTTTTGCCCAAGTCAATTGAACCCTCCATCACCATCTACACCCTCCACCATTACCGCTGATGGAGCTTCTTCAAAGCTTCATCGATGACTACGCACACGCACCATCACGCACAATTTTGTTAGGGCTTTGCTCCGGCACTACTGGTGTCTTTAATTGGGGTCGAGGACCTGTGTTTCCATGCACTGGTAACCCACTAGATGTGGAGTTCTTCTCCAACTCTAGTCAGCATTGCAGACGACCTATCGACGAGAGGACCAACCTCCCTTGGTGCGGATTTGCATGAGGAGTAAGAAGTGGCAGTTGGATTGACCATCTATGGCCATTTCATGACCAATTGACGAGATGCATCCTCCACGCTGCAACAACGAAGGGGAAGAAGAATGTGAAAGAAGAGGGGGACTTTAATAGCCCCACCTTGTTTGTGGAGGTGGCCAAATTCGTGCATATAAGGGATTTCACTGCCTAAGGGATGCCTAAGACAACAGGGGGTCGAGTCCCCTCCCCACACAAGCATACACACACACGCTCTCACACGTGCAGGCACGCCTCAGAGCGAGCCTAGGTGGGTTTTGCCTCGATACGTGTGTGGGCCTTGACCGAGTATTGGGCTTGCTTTGTGCAGGCTTTGGTTGAGTTTGGTGCTCACTTTAAGACGTCTGATGGCTAAGTGTAGACGTCTGATGGCCATGAAAACTCTTTAAGTGTTGAGGCCTTAAGCTTAGTTGAAAACACATTTTTTTGACCTTATACTTACATTTCTTTTTGGAGATTTAATATCAATATTCATTGAGTAATCCATTTATTTTTACATCAAGCTATTGTACCTTGTTATATTCACTTTATATGTGCATGATTAGTGGATAATTGCAATCATTTTGCTCCCTAAGACGACCTTGGACTCACATTTGAGAATACAAATTTAAATGTCGATTCGCTTTTGTTGCCTATACTACGATGCATATTTTAAACTTGACGAAAGCGCGCTCAACAGTAAGCTTAATTTCTAATGAGTTACATGAAGTTTTCTCAAAGTGGAAGAAGGGGGAGCTCTTTAGCATCTTAACTGAGATCATGGTAGCTATTTTCGGAATCAAGGACGATAAAGGTGAAGGTCATCTAGTGCATAAGGACTTGGATAAAATCAAATGAAAGGTATGGGGAAGTGAGGGTGTACACGGTTCAAGTCCAATCCGCAACCCAACCTATCCTAACATATACTTGAGTTGAGAGTTATAATGGGTTGGGTTGGATTTGAGGTTCAACCAACCTGACCTAACTTGTAGCTTGATATAACCCAATATATATGTTTATATTATATATGTTAATATTTATTTATTTTGAAAAGTATTGTGATTAGGATGAGAAATAAAAGAGGATCAGAAAATAATTAAGAAAGAGCTTCTCTCCTTCTCCTAGTCTACATTTGATTTTGTCATTATTTTTTTTCACTCCAACACCCTCATTTCCTTTTTATGCTTTTTGTCCCTTTCTTTTTAATTTTATTTCTTCTTTTTTTTTATGAAAAAGTGTACACTTACTCACACTAGCACCCACCAACGTGCCCATCTTACATGGTGTCCTACATGACCTACTGCATGCGTGTCTTCCACGTCCACACATTGGGTACCACTATTCCCACATTCCCATGCGTCATTCTGCCATTGTCTCCGTCAGATAGGAGCAGGTGCACCAGAACGTAGGCCTACATCAGGCCTATTACATGAATATGGAGTGGGGCTGCTACGTTGCAATTCTGTGGTAGATCAAGATGCTCCTTTTAATGTTAAACATGATGTCGTATGCAGGTTAGCTTCATGCCACCGATAGGTGTGTGACATATACAGTGATGTCAATGGTAGGTGTAAATGTGAACATGTTTATATAGTGACGCCAATGGCAGGTGTACTTGTAGTACTTTGCACGTGCTTTTGTCTTAAAAAGAACATATCTGCTCATTTATATTCATGTGCAATGAAAGATTTTGTAGTCCTTACCATTTTTGCCTTCCTATTTCTTTTCATTTTTTTTGGTTGACCATCTATCATGCCTTCACTTTCTTCATTCATTCACTTTGTCTCCTATTCTTGAACATATCTTTAGTTCTCCATCATTTGCATTGCTATCTACGACAGGTACCTATATCTAGCGAGTTTTAATGGCAGTTATTGGGGAGGAATCTTCGGATTTTGGAGGTACTTGATAACTTTTCGCTCAAGACTTTGATTATAATTCTCTTATTTTTTTGTTAGTGATTGTTTTCTGTTATGATACTTTATCCTTTTGTAGTTGATCGGGATTGCGAGGTTAACATGGTTATCCCAATATCTCAATGTGAGGTAACTTCATAGCTAAAGGTTGGTGCATGCTTCTCCACATATGAGGACCTCTATACTGCATACATATCTTATGTAGGTTCTATGGGGTTTGGAGTTATCAAGAAGAATACATCCTCTATGGATGAGATTATTACTCGTGGTACTCTTGCTTGATGCAAAAGTGGTAGTGCTCCTAAGAACCCTAATGATATGTTATATCACAAGAAGTTAACTTGCAAGACTCGTTGCAATGCAAAAGTAAGGTTTCATAGGCTTCAAGATATGAAATATTATGTTGCTCATTTTGTCAATGACCACAACCATTCTTTATTGGATGCATCACAATTGCATTTTCTTTCTTCCAAGAGAAGAGTGGCGCAATCTCATAAGGAGAGGATAGAATTGAATGACCGGGATAGTATTCCTCTATCAAAACAATGGCATCTTTCATAACAGAGAATGGTGGATACGAGAATGTATCATTCACAGAAATCGATGCTCAGAATGCTTTGAGACAGTCTTGGGTGTTAAGAATGGGTAAGGGTGATGCACAAGCCTTGCATGATTATTTTGTACGTATGTAGTTGATGTTCCCAGACTTCTTTTACTTGTTAGATCTTGATAGTGATGATCGCCTTCAAAATATTTTTTGGTGTGATAATTATTCTTGGCTAGCATGTCGTTGTTTTGGTGATGTTGTCATATTTGACACAATGTATCTCACCAATAAATACGAGATGCCATTTGCACCTTTCATTGGTGTAAATCATCGTGGGAACTCTATTCTTCTTGATTGTGGCCTCCTTTGTGAGGAGACAATGAAGAGCTTCATTTGATTTTTTGTACTTGGCTCCAATGTATGAGAGGTTAGTCATGCATTGTTTTTGTATTTTCTTGATAATTTAACTCATTACTTCCCCTGCTTAAGCTTTTTCAATCTTCATTCTTAATGTATTTTCATTCTTCTTTAATTGCCATCGACAGGAAGGTAATATTTGATGATCTTTTTCTATTGTTCATATCTGCTTGAAGCAGCCTTACGCAAATTTTGCAGCTGTTACATAGTCAAACCCTTAACCAGTGTTATCATGCTTTCCTTGATACTTGTGTCATGTTTTTCCCATTATTCCTTCCAGATTGTCTAGTCCATACATGTTAACTGTTGTTGGCAGGAATAATTATGTTTAAAAAGCAGGTTTACCTTACTTGTATTGGCACTTTGTATTTACTGTTGATCGTCTCTTTTGCTCCATTTTAGGTGCTCAACCCAAGGCATTTGTTACCGACTAGTGCCAAGCAATGATTAATGCTGTTGTAGTTGTCTTCCCAAATGCAAGACATATGATTTTTTTGTGGTACATTATGTAAAAGCTACCACAAAAATTTGGCAGTGATGCAACCACTAAGGACGAGATCAAGTGGATTGTTCATGAGTCTGTTCCATAAGGATTTTGAAGAGTGGTGGATGCGACTGACTGATCTTCAGAATCTTCATGATAATGCTTAGATGCGAAGAATGTATGACATTCGACAACCATGGGTTCCTGCTTTTGTTAACGATTGCTTTTGGGAGGATATGACTACAAAATAGTGATCAGAAAGCATGAATACTATCTTTGATGGTTTATCAATTCCAAGACTACTCTATGTGTGTTTGTGTCTCAATATGAGGCTGCGTTGAGAAGAAACTACGAAAAAGAAGATAAAGTGGATTTTGAATGCAGACACAAGAAACCGCAGTTAATTTCTCAGTTATACATGGAACATCAATTGTCCAAGATTTACACACTAGGTATCTTTAAGAAGTTCCAAAGAGAGATATCCGAGATCTTGTATTGTACACGGATTGATTGCATAGTTGTCAAATCTGTTCAGAAGTTTGACATATTGGAAAGGAGGTGTATAATGAACACAGATGGTCATTACGTCAATTACAAGAACAACTTCACTGTGTCTTTCTCACCTCAGTTAGTGGACATTTCATGCACATGCAAATCTTGGGAGACTCAAGGTTTATTGTGTCAACATTGTCTTTTTGTTTTCAAGGAAAGGGGTGTTCAAATTATCCCTGACAATTACATAATGGATCGGTCGAAAAGGACAATGTCAATCGCTATAATTGATCAATAGCTACCAAACAATCAAGTTTGTGATGATCCAATCGCTCGATATGAAGATATTCGAGTCAAATGCATGGTTTTCTCTGATTTTGGATTCACATCAACAGAAAAGTACAAACTCACCATTGATGCTTTCGGTGTAGGGATGGACTACATTCATAACAAGACTTTTGTATGTTCGATTTCCCTCATCTTATCTCCTTATTTAATATTCCCTTATATAAGGGAAGTCACTTTAAGTTGTTTGATATATCTTTCAAGGTTGGAGATGAAGAAGCGTAAGACCATCCCATCCTTAACCTTGCTCATGCTTGACATGTCGGTAGGTCACCAAAGAAGAGGAAAAGATTGGCTAGGGAGAAGAATCAAGGAAACTCTACTAGGTGTCGAAATAGGCCTAATGTTGATGCTAGTATGGATTTGCTGTCAACTACTGTAGATGGAGGCTCTACGCAGGAAAGTGTTGTTGATGCTGGTCGGACATAATTATTTCATGCATTAGCAACATATCCCAGCACCGTCTACTGGAATTCTGAATTTGATAGATAGTTATCTCCTTGGCATTCATCATAACATTATGCTGTATCGTGACAATTCAGTGCTTTAATATGTAATGTTAATGTAATCCGTGTGCTGCTGACAACATTTACAAGAATTTTTTTCCTGATTTTCATGTTTTAGTTGGCAACATTTTCGTAACGGTCAAGTTCATGTTTACAACTTATTAAGGCAGCTACACTTATGGACTTCCCAGATATACATGCATCTCCTCACAGAAGTGATTCTTGTTGACTTGGTATATGTTATGACCCCGGCATCAAACGTCGTTTCAGACGTCTGGGAGTTGGTCCAGACGTCTGATCAGACGTTTGGAAGCCTTCCCAGACGTCTGGAATTTAATTTTTTCGGCGTACGATTTCGCGTCTGCGCACATGCGCGCGCAGACTGAACCGCCGCCCTCCTTTCTTCTCTTTCTTTCCTCCTTGCAGGCACAGCCATCGTTCTCTCTCTCTCCCCACGGCAGCCTTCAAATACTCCCCCTCTCCTCTCCCTCACCCTCACTCCACCGCCTTCTTCTTCTTCCTGTTAGCGAGAGAGTGAGCGGGCAAGGGCAGTAGTAGCTGCTACCGTGAGTGCGCGGGGAGGAGGGGCTGTTGCGAGAGGGAGAGAGAGCTAGATCGCGAGGGTGCGAGCTCGCCGGAGTAGCCAGGGCCGACCGGCGGGTGCGCAGCAGGAGCGTGGCGTTGGGGAGGAGCTGCTACAGCTCAGGCAGCAGGCGAGCGCGGCACGGCACGGTCGTGCGCAGCGGGCGGAGGGCGAGGTCCTGATTCTGGGAAAATTTCCTATAATCAGACGTCTGGACATACGTCCAGACAACGCAGGAGACGTCTAGAGGAAGGTCCAGACGTCTGAAAGGTACGATATTTTTCCTTCCTTCTTTCGCGTGTATGGCCATGCAGTCGTTCCGCCGAAGGGTTCTACCTCGTTTTGTGTTGAGGACGGTCGCGTATGTGTGCAGGTCTCGTTTGGGAAGGCACAAGGGCACACCCTCCCACACATATCGGACGTCTGGGCACAACACCAGACGATGGAGAGGGTCTCCAGACGTCCGGAGTGACAGTCGGACGTCTGGAAACTAAGTCCAGACGGTTCAGCAGGATTCTGGACATCTGAAGGATCGCGCAGGATCAAGGTATGACCTGAGCCATCATTTAAGACGTCTGGAATATGTTCCAGACGTATGATTTTGGGCAGACTTGTCGTTTTTGACCCGTTTGGGGTCCGTTCGAAGTCTGTTTTCTGCGATTCAAGTTTCGTTCTTCTTAGAATTAGTTCCTCTACCTGTTTACAGTATTTGTATCATATTCTGAGTAGCTCCTTGTATTTGATCCTTGTATTAGGACCCCGTTCCGTTGCTGCTCTGGGGGTTGCAGAGGCACGCGGGCTTGCCGATTACGCCCCCAGTACTCCCAGTTTTGTGGGTAGAGTGGCTCCCTTTAATTATTTACCAACATTTATGCACTTGTGAGATAATTAATATATTCTAAGGTGTGGCATGAACCCTAGGATTGGAAAACTAGATTGAACGCTAGATCCTAGGGTATGGCATGAATCCTAGGACTAGAAAACTAGATTGAATGATAGATCTTAGGGTGTGGCATGAATCCTAAGAATAGAAACACCAAAACGAATGTCGTGAATATATAAATTGCAGTCTTAGAAAAGTAGAAAGAAAGATGATAATTGCCTGTAATTGGTTAACAGTTGCTTGTTGTGAATGGATAATTACTGTTGAGAACATGGCTATCCGAATATAAAACTGAAATGATGAAACCTAAATTGGCTGAGTTAAAGAAAAATGAGCATGAACCCTACGGGGAATTAGGAGTAGAGCTCCTGAGAAGTGAATGGAATAGAATTGGGGAAGTGAGCTGGCCCTTGAGTACGGAGTACCAAGGAGAGCGACTGTCCCCCTGTTTAGTGCAGAGCGGAGCTAGCCGCCCCAGGGACCCGGGGTTAGGTCTGGCCACTTTGTACCGACTTTTGGCCCTCGTGTACACAGTACCAAGAAGAGCTACTAGTGTAGGGAGAGCACTAGCCACCCCACGGGTCCCGGGGTTCTGCTAGCCCTCCTACACCGACTTGTTAGGCCCACTGGGCAAACTAGGGTAGTCAGGTGAGGGTGCGCGGACTGTGGAGGGGCAAGACCCCTGTTTGGTTACTGTGGAGGGGCTGGACCCCTGTTACTGAGAGGGATCTGCCCTATACTGCTTCCGTACTGTGCTTTGGGCGCACCCGTTAACGGAAACGACTGACCGCGTGCCAGTGCGGGGTAGCTACCCATGCGTTTATCGCGCGTGCCGTAGTCATCATTACGTCTGTCAGCGACCTTGGGGTGGTTGACTGAGGGTAGGACCACCACGGGGGACTCTCCCGGCCAGGGGAGCACCACGTGTTACTTCTACTTTTCTGAAAAGACTGTAATCAAGATCGTTCCCATGAGGAACATTCGAGATCAAGAGGAAGATCTGAGGAATAACTCAATAATGAGTAAATGGAAAATAAAGAAAGAGATTAAAAATATAATAGCTACTGTCCATCTTACTGTTTTTCTTAGCTTTTGGTTGCCGCTCTACTCAGCGTTTCGCTGACGTGTCACCTTTGTCACCTTTTCAGGACCAAGTGTTGAGCAGCCAGAGCCGGCGGCTGCAGAGGGAGCTGGGCCTAGTAGAGCTCAGTAGTCTTACTCGTGTAGTACTTACTGTACCGTTTCTTTTGTGTAGTGAGTATTTTTCTGTTACCATTGTACTCTTTATTGTAAGCATCATGTTTATGTACCTGTTTATTTCTCTACTGTTGTGGTGGTGTATACTGTAATAGTTCTTTTCTTTACTGCTGTATTTTGTTACTGCTAGTTATGTATATGGTGAATGTGGTTTATTTTACTGCTCTTTTGGTTACTTTCTCGTTGGACGACTGGGTCTTGGGATCAGTCGAGTCGGTCCGATTCTCGTGTCTCGTAGGGATTTGGGAATCGGGTCGTAACAGTATATGCCTTACCCATTTCCTATATCTTCTGCCACATGAAATTTTTATATTACCCACATCCCTCCCATACCTTTATCGTTACTTGCCACATGCAGATTATTTCCTGCCTTCCACAGATGGATGTGTATAAGTTATTAGGTCTCCTATTCTTATGAACATTCCAGGTATACATCAACCTGCTCAAAGCAGTGCTTCCTCTTGTCCTAGATATACGCGTCGTTAAATTTAGTTCCACTTTCGTCCATTTGCTGATCCCAGATTCAATCTATCATTGACAGAGCTTATATCTACAACCCAATTTGCACATTCTCTCCTTTGCCAAGACCTTATTTGTGCATTTAGCACAGGATAATGGTTGTTATATGTAGTCCCCTAAGTACACATACCCTATGCATTGCCTACATCCTCTACCACATGGGTTTATCATTCTAACCACAATCCACCCATTGACTGATCCATACCTGCCACACGCATAACATGTCCAGCCCCCCCACAAAAGTCCAACTCCACACCTTCTTTGCCATACTTGTAGATGATTCATGTCTTGCTGTCAAAAGGAGTCCTTTGTTGTCGTAATGTACCACTGCTGCTGTCCGCATATATCACTTCCGTCTACAAACAAAATCCCTTTCCTATGACTAAAAACAATGCAAACATAATGTAATGATCTCATAAACAGCTATTGTTCATTCAAAAGACAAAATAATGTTGCCATACAGAAGACAAAATTAGGTTCTCAGGTTCATGTTGCCATACATCCAACAAAATAAAATTCAAATCATAACTATGGAAGTTCATCATAAAATATCTACGCTAAGTTTCAATGGAATAGGAATCGAGCAGAAATTGTGCTTAAGAATGGTTGTGACATAATGAGGTCTGAGTCGGTGGAAGTCCTCCATATGCGTATTCTTCACATCTCCACCATTGCAAAATTCCTCCATCCAACAAATTACATACAACGCACAGTCGTTGCTTCTAGTAAGTTGTTGTGGGGAATTCTTCTCAACCACTTTTGAGAAATTTTCAAGCTAGATTGGTTGCAATGCCTTGAGGTATCTCAACACCACCACTATCTGCACATAAACAATCATATTACTTACTTCCAAGTCATTCCTAAAGTTCTAAAACAACATCCACTTCTTACCATCTTATTTACAAACTCGCCCTCCTAATGTTGGTTGCAACCAAATATTCTCTTCAGCATGTTGTTATAGTTGATTATGTTCATTGATCCCATTTTAAACTCCAAAAGGCTCCATTGATTTAAACCATTTATTAGCACCAACAACCTCTCACACTTTTGAAGAAATTCCTCCTCATAAGACATGAATTTTATTGCCTCCTCTTCTTTTGTTTCACTGTCATCCTATTTGTCACCCAGCATGACATTATGTGGATTTTTTCCCTATCCTCCCAATTCAAACGTTCATGGAAAATTTTTCCTATTGCATTTATAAACTGCACATTAATTGAAAAAGTCAAGAAAATGAACTTCCTTACCTCAGCAAGGGTGGAGCTCTTTTTAAGGATGTTAATAAGTGTATCTCTGCTTATCAGCACCTTCCCGTCTGGTGTTGACCAAATTGTTGTGTTTTCATCGTCTTTGAGGATAAGAGACTATCAACCAATTCGCTCTCCTCCCCTTCCAAGCTCATTACTAATGAAATATCCAAATTCTTTATCCTACGGTATCTACCAATTGGATTTGCACTTTTAACTCCCCTTGATACACCTTTCCCTTTACCGTCTGCTTGGAGCATTTTTGCTTCCTCTTCAACATTTGCTGCTTCTTGTTGTTCTTTTCTCCTCATCTTGATCCTTTGTATCATTGACAGAATTTCTGGTTCTTCTTATTAATGCTTCTAACTCCTGTGCACTGCAACAACCAGGTCAAACAAATTTAAGCCCACCTAACTTGACACTATAATATTATTTAAAGACTCTTTGGATGCTACCAGCATCCTTAGTATGCAATTACTACCTCAAACTTATGGAAACGATTTTAAAGAACGGTAACCACCTGCTGACAACATAATATTAATTCATTACCGCAGGCTAACAACATAGAAATCAAAATGTACCTTGTTGGGACTACATGTTTTTTTCTTTTAGGAATCGACACATCAACAATTTCTACTGTCAACAGGTGACTCATCTGACCATGTTACACATTTCCATACATTCCTCTGCGGTCAGCAGGTGATTCATTCAACATACTGTAATTCCCCTACTGCTTTGTTGTAGTTGTACCTTGTTGCAGTTGTCTCTATCTAACCATGTTACAAATACTGAGATCAAACTGTACCTTGTTGTAGCTGCCTCTATCTAACCATGTTACACATTTCCATACATTCCTATATATGCTGTCAGCAGGTGACTCATTCAACATGCTGTAATTCCCCTACTTCCTTTCAGTATTCCACATGTTATACATTTTCCATAACTTAACCTAACATCTGCCATTACCAGCAGTGTCATAAACTACAAACTACTTTTACTGTACTGCACAAAACACTATTTATCTATATGTAGAGATTGTTCAGGTATCATTACCTACTTTGCCAATGGTGTGTGGTCGTCGTCGTCCTCCACCTCAAACACGTCTACTTTCTTTTGATTTTCGCTTTCACGTTTGTCAAACAATCTTTTCCTCATGTTGCCTGCAACACTTGCATCTGCTGCATGCTTCTTCTCTATTTGATCCAATAGTTCCACCACCCCTTGGGTCCATGGCCCTGGTGGTGAACTGCATTCGTAGACAATTATTTGTTTACTCAAATTTTCTTTTCTTTGCTTCTCCTCTTCTTTCAATCTTGCTTCCTCCTCTTCCCTCTTCCTTTTGGCTTCTTCTTGCAACTCATTTGACACTGCAGTCAAGTTCAAGTTGAAGTTTGGTATTTCATTAACTGCAGGGCCAAGGTGTTCAATCTCTTCAAGTGGCTCCTTCATGTATCTTAATGATGTAGTTGCCACTTCTGCTTCGGGCACCTTTTCCAAACATGTGGCCTTGCTATCATCATTCTTCAAGAAGATGCCCCCATATGCATCAACAGGATCAATTATTGCTCTGAGCCCTTCAGAAATATCTAAAGATGCCGATTGTGATGTGGTGGTGGATGGGATGTTAACAATAGATGGAGATCTCCGATCTTGAGAAATTTGTACATAATCTGCCACATCCCTTTCATCCTTACCATTCCCTTCATCACCAGTGATGCATAGTTCTTCTATGCTTGGACCTTTGACATATTTCGCATCCTTCAATCACAAACACACTTATGTTAGTTACACACAAATTGAATTGCACAATTTATAATTAATAATGTAATCATCTTTACCATTTCTCCTCCCAACATCTGCACTTCACTTGTACCTAAATTTCTTCCTCCAGCATTCAACTTCTCCTTCGTTGCACTCCACTCCTCCTTCAGTTGATGTACTCCACCCACTATGACCTAAGCTCCTCCTACAACCTGCTGATCCTCCCATCTCTCTCTTCCAATTGCTTCCTCAGGTTGGTAATCTCTATGCCATACTTTGCCTCTTTGGTTATATCTGCCTTAGGCAGATGTCCTAACAGACTGCTATTAGTAATTCCTCCCTCATGTGTCTGCTCTCCCACTACCTCCGGCAGATTTGATGCTCCTTCCGGCATCTCTTCTTATGCCTAACCCTTCCTAACATCTCCTGCCACTTCGGCAGCATCTACGTTGATTTCATCTTCATTCCCTACATTTAAAACTAGCATGCGAAACAGATACCTATTAAATTTTGTCCTAGGCAAACTTCGTAGCTTCAAGTTTGCCCTTTTCAACAAATCCGAGATCATGAGGTTTGAATTCCACTTTCCACCCAACGGATATGCTTCGTCATTCATCGCTGTGGCTAAGGTTGTGTTCTCAAATAACCATACTTGCAACAAACACAACATCTAAGTGTTAGTAATTAGCATGACTTTATCTTATTTTCATACAATATGTCACTAATTTGTACTGACCGTCAACAGAGGGCTGCATCCTTTTATGTACCCATAGTTCCTGCCTTCAGCAATGTTTGCCAAAGTGTACTTTAATGACGAATGGATGTGCTCATGGCTTGCTCTAGCCCATGCATAACTGTGAAGGTTTTCCAACCTCATTACGTAATGGAAGAAACTACAGTAAATATTGTGGTCCCCATGTGGAAACAAGAAAGAACCTAAACATATAAGGATCAAAAGCTACAACTCCTTCCTAATTGCGGCTCTATCGGCTGTAGTGCTCTCTTAGTGGATCAATTTTGTTAGGGCTGCCTTTGCATTAAAGATAGTAAGCTTGTTTGTAGGAAAGTGTTTCTTCATGACTTCTCCCCCCTCTCTACATTCACTATCAAAAAAAACCTTTGTCCCATCTAATTGAAGTGTTGTAATGTGTGCAACATGCTTTGGCAACAACTTCAATGCCTTCCTTCATATTTAGAATGTTTCTTTCTCTTTATCATAGCAGCATAATAGCTGATGATATAATTGAATGTCCTTCTTGGGATATTTATCCCTTGCAATGCTAGCAAATGGTGTTTTCAAGAAGGCTTCCTTCAGATGATTAGGGCATTGCTTCAAATAGACATTCTCGAAGTTCTTGTAAGAACACCTAGCATTTAGTTTTCTCCAATTGCCATTCTCATCTATTTGTTGGACATCCTCGATGTCAATGTTAAAATCATCATTATCTAAATCTAAATGCTCCTTCATGATCTCTCTTTCCTTCCTACCTTTCTTATTCTTCTTTGTCTCTCTCTCTTCTTTCTTCCCCAACTTGAAGAGTGATGACTTCACAATTACAAGTGTTAATAACATCAATTAGAGTCAATATCAAGGGTACTTGTGCAATAATGTCATATTATAATCGGCTTGGGAGCATTACATGCATATTGCATGATTTTTACATTTTAATCACTTAGAATCAATGTTTAATGACCGTGTGCACAAGTCTATTTTGAAACAAGTCTCAGATGAGCGATCGGACCATACGGATGGATCCTGATCGACGAACAGATTCCAACAGACTCAAAATCACTTCGATCTGACCTTCGTAGCTCCCACAACAAGCTCGAGAAAGATCAATAGCTAGGGGGCATGTGACATCCTTACAGGCTTCAGATGAAAAATCCGACTGTACGGATGGATCCAGAGCAATGATCGCAGTCTGGCAGCGTGAGAATCATCACGATCCGAGTACCGGGGCATCTCCTACAATAGAAAGAAGATGGATGGCCCAGATGGCTCCACGTGGCACCATTTAGGCTGCCTAATGCCAGCCATGAACACCCAGCACCAGCTCTTCTTCATCCTCATCATCAAATCTCGACCGTTAGATCAAGATCCAATGACCAAGAAGCCACCTCTACCGCATGCCTTTGGATCCTCCTCGCGACCATTTCAAGGGCATGGCATGGTGGTCCTAAGAGTTCTCAAGGAGAGGGAGCGGGTTCAAATCCCTGTGGCCCCCCCCTCAGGTTCAATTGGAGCAGCAACAGTGCAGCAAGGCACGTGCGCATAGGGAGCAGCAGTAGCGCACAAGCGCATGCGCGCGGCACAGCGCATGCCAGCTTATGTGCACGCGGCAAGGTGCGGGGAGCATGGGCACATGAGGCGCGTGCCAGCAAGGGTGCGTGGGCGAGGGCAATGGTGACGCTTGCGGGGGGTCTTCAGCAATGTCTTGAATGTTGCTGTTGACCCAAGGACGAATTTGAGCCCTCTCCTCAACTATAAAAAGGGACCTATCCCTCCCATTTGCATCCATCATCTACCTAAGCAACTCTACCACTCTTAGAGCTCCCAAGCAAGGTTGTGAAGACGTCGAGCCACCGACGGAAGCTCCTCCATCGCCGTGGCTGCCTCGACTCTTTCTTGTTCCTTGTTCTTAGTTTAATTTTATGTGATAGTGTAGTTCATTTCTTTCATTTAAGCATTCCTCTATATTTTCTGGATTACAACATTTGATAATTAATAGACTAGATCTTTTATATATTGTCCTCATATCTTATCATGGATTTCTAACCCTATCTCTCTTCTCTCTCTCTCTCTCTCTCTCTCGTTCTATCTGGTTTGCAAGCGAAACAAATGACGATTTTTTGTGACACAAAGCGAGTATTTGATTCGATTTCACACCTCCCTATGTTCGACACTCGGACTCTCGTCCGTTTATTCTTATTTAAAATTGATGTCGTAAAATGCGCTACAGTGAATGATTTAACACAAATGCGTCCAGTGAACGTCGATTTTTGGCGTCGTTGCCGAGGACATTATCTAACTTAGGCATGGGGGGTGGTAATTCATAGGATCTGAGTACAAACTTGTCAACCTGAACTAATTTGATTTCTTTTTATAAAAAAAAATTAAAAATAGGAAAAGAAAATCTAGGTATTAGAAGCTCGTCTACTTTAGGAAAAGATACGTTAGGGACCTAATCGCTTAGACCCTTTAGGTCTTCGGACTTAATCAGTCCGGATATCCACTAAAATGTGGACTTGATCTCAAGTCCTCGCCACCTTAATTTATTTTAATCTGGTCAATAAAGTAGGGTGATAAGTATATGACTTATCAACCCACCCTCTAATTTGGGGGGATTTTTTGTCTAAGCATCTACACACATTTTGCACTAACTCACTCATCGGCGGCTCTAACGGAAATTGGGTAGCTAATGAACCTTCTAGGGTGGTATGGCTGGCAAGTTGTCATGCGTAACAACCCATTGGCATGTTGTCCAAAGCCTAGCCACAGGACCATTCTCTTTCATTACTGCCTTTAGGTAAATCTTAGATCAGGAAAGCCACCTACTTAAAAATAAAAAATAAAAAAAAAGAAGGGAGAAAAGAAAAAAAAAGAAATAAGTCACATTTCACCGCATGAGTATGATTGACAAGTTGTCGTGGGTAACAGCCCATTGGCCGGCTGTCTAGATCCCAGCTCTTAAAATGCACAAGAATTCAAAAACACTTAAGGAAGAAGCGAGGAAGTAGCATAATCCGGGAAGATATACACTGGGTTCGCCCTTGTATTGACCTCACGAAAATAAAAAGTAGGGAGAAAGCTACCTGTTAGATAGATACACCTTTAGGCAACATTTTTTTCTTTCGGGTCACCTAGGGGTGTAGAAACACGAGTCTGTTTTAATTGCTGTTAAGTGAATATCACTTTCACAATAAGATGCTTAGTACTAAGAATCATTTTCGAGTCTTGGGTGAATTGGGTAGCCATAAAAAGTTACTCTAAAATCCTCAACAACAAAAATCCAAAAAAAAAGAAAAAGAAAAGATGAAAAAGAAAAAAAAATGTATTTGCTTCTATATAGAATAAGGCGAGGACTCGGGCAGTCGGCATTTTGGCAGGCAACCCGGGCATTATTGAGTCTTAGCAAGTTAGGTTCTTAGCAGAAATTTCCTCCTGTTGACAAGCAACTTCTACCTAAGCAATCAATTCCTAATTTTAGTTGTAAATACCATTTAGGGACTGGCAAGAGGTGGGCATGGGGGTATAATGACTCCACAATTACAAGTGTTATAACATCAATTAGAGTCAATTTCGAGGGTACTTGTGCGATAATGTTAGATTATAATGGGCTTCAGAGCATTGCATGCATATTGCATGATCTTTACATTTTAATCTCTTAGAATCGATGTTTAATGACCATGTGCACAAGTCCATTTTGAAACATGTCTCAGATGAGCGATTGGACCATACGGATGGATCCGGATCGATGAACAGAGTCCAACGGACTCGAAATCACTTCGATTCGACCTCCGAGCTCCCACAACAAGCTCGAGAAAGATCAACGGCCAGGGGGTAATGCGACATCCTTACAGGCTTCGGATGAAAAAGCCAACTATACGGATGGATCTGGAGCGACGATTGCAGTCCGGCAACGTGAGAATCATCACGATCCAAGCACTGTGGCATCTCCTACAACAGAAAGAAGATGGACGGCCCAGATGACACCATGTGGAGTCATCTAGGCCCCCCAATGCCGACCATGAATGCCTAGCTCCGGCTCCTCTTCGTCCTCACCATCAAATCTTGACCGTTGGATCAAGATCCAACGACTGAGAAGCTACCTCCACTGCATGCCTTTGGATCCTCCTCACAACCATTGCAAGGGCATGGCATGGTGGTCCTGAGAGGAGTTCTCAAGGAGAGGGCGCGAGTTCAAATCCTCGTGGCCGTCCCCTCAGGTTCAATTGGAGCAGAGGCAGCGCAGCAAGGCAGGCGCGCGTGGGGAGCAGCAGCAACGCACAAGCGCGTGCGTGCGACACAGTGCATGCACACGCGGTAAGGCACGGGGAGCACGGGTGCGTGAGGAGTGTGTTGGCAAGGGTGTGTGTGTCGGGGCTACAACGACACTTGCGGCAGGTCTTCAACGATGTCTTTGAATGTCACTGTTGGCCCGATGACGAATTTAAGCCCTCTCCTCAGCTATAAAAAGGGATCTATCCCTCTCATTTGTATCCATCATCTACCCAAGCAACTCCACCACTCTTAGAGCTCCCAAGCAAGGTTGTGAAGACGTCGAGCCACCGACGGAATCTCCTCCACCTCCGTGGCTGCCTCGATGCTTTCTTGTTCCTTATTCTTAGTTTAATTTTATGTGATAGTTAGTTCATTTCTTTCATTTAAGCATTCCTCTATATTTTCTGGATTTTAACATTTGACAATTAATAGACTAGATCTTTTATATATTGTCCTCATATCTTATCATGGATTTCTAACCCTATCTCTCTTCTCTCTCTCTCTCCCTTTCTTTCTAGTTCTATTTGGTTTGCAAGTGAAATAAATGATGAATTTTTGTGACACAAAGCGAGTATTTGATTCGATTTCACGCCTCCCTGTGTTCGACACTTGGACTCACATTCGTTTATTCTTATTTAAAATTGATGTCGTAAAACACACTACAATGAACGATTTAATGCAAACGCATCCAGCGAACGTCAAAGAGCTACTATCAGCAACCTCCCTTCTTGCACACTTCATCCACCTACCGTCAATGCCTTCCATAGTCTTCCCTTCTCTCCTTCTCTTGCTTCTTACTGATTTGCTTGCATGCTCTCCAGTGTTAATCTCTATTTTGCTCCTCCTCTTATTATGCTTTCTCTTGACAATTCCAACCCTCTCAATTACATTATCATCATTGCCTTCATCCCTGTTATGGTCTTGTATTTCTTCCACTTTTCTCTTCCTCATCCTCTCCTTGGCTCTCTTGCTCCTCTTTCTCCTCTACTTTTTGGTTCCCGTCGCCACTGGCATCTCCCATGTTATCTTATCTTCTCCTTGTTCAGCATTTGAATCCATCCATTTAATAATGCTACAATTATTTGTTTCTATAAACATCAATTTAATTAGGGACTCTTACTGACTTCTAAACCGGTAAACACCCTGCTAACAACATTATAAATCAAAGCATGCTAGAAAACTGTCTTGCATTTTAACCCATTTATTGCCTTCAATTGACTCTCATTTGACTATCTCACTTTAACCCATATCTACATAGCATAGTGGTGGTCACCAAATAAAATTATAAAGCTCCAAAACATTAACACCCATTAATCCAGTTACGAAAATGCTTATCATTCTAGAATACAAACATGGAATATGCTTAAAGTAGCACAAGGTATGCCAACAACATTTTGAATAAAATGGAATATGCTTAAAGCAGCATGAGGTATGCCTACAACAGTTAAAATTAAATGGAATATGCTTAAAGCAGCATGAGATATGCCTACAACTTTTAAAATTAAATGGAATATGCTTAAAGCAGCATGAGGTATGCAACAGTTAAAATTAAATGGAATATACTTAAAGCAGCATGAGATATGCCTACAACTTTTAAAATAAAATGGAATATGCTTAAAGCAGCATAAGGTATGCCTACAACATGAGGTATGTAATATGCCTTCATCTCAATTACATGGAATATGCTCATAGCAGCATGAGGTATGCATACGACAGTTAAGAAAATATGCTTTCCCAAAGAAGTTAAATATGCAAGATTGGTGAGTACATACCATCCTTATCTACCTACAGCATTAGCAAGGCCAATGAACTACTTTCTCACATGAATCATACCGAAATATGCTTCCTCTTACTCGTGTAGTTGTGAACAGAAAATCTCCTCCCTATTCTCAGCAGGTTACCCCAATTATTAGCAAATGGCTAAATGGTAGGGGGTTTAATGTCGAAAATAGATGAAGGACACTACCCCTACCGCCAATGGCAATTTGCATGCAATCAATGTGATCTTCTATTCAAGTGAATCTCCACAATCGTTGCGAAGGTTCTTTCATTTGAAACGGATAAACCATACTTTACACAAATCGTTACCAAGAGGGGAAAGGAATAAATGAAACAATGACATCCTCATATATGATGTAAGAAACTACTCATGCAATTTACGCTGCCCTCGGCATGTATGATTTCTTAATAGCAAAGTTTAAGGATGCTAAACCTGATGGCTGTTTGTTTGCTTGCTAAGGAATTTCATGCTTTTCCCCTTCTTTAGGAAGCTCGACATCGGTGCTATCATCTCAACCCTCTCCTTCCGCCTTAACCACAGCATTCGTCGAATCGCCTTCCACGACACCGGCCACTATTCCTGTCGTTGAATGTACTGTTTGATCATCGTTGCCCACCTCAGGTGATCACGATGGTCGCTTAGAGCTCCCAATGAATATCCAATGAGTAAACCCCCTTCACTCGTGGGGGTTTGATCAATGACATTTCGATTGAATGCACATTTTGCTCCCCAGTGTCATCAACAGTTCCTGCCATTTCGTTGTCGCTCGATGGTCATTCTTCTATTGGCGGTGACTGATAAGTCTACTTTCGTAGACCATTATTTGGCATAAGTACTCCTTAATTAGTTGTTCTTAGTTGTTAATTGATTAGGAGTTAAATGGGAATTCACCTTAGTCTGCGTATAATCTTATACACCAATTTTACATTTAATAACATATGATATGATAATATAATTTATTTGATGAATGCAGGCTAGGTGCAAGAGTTCAGACATCATTTCTGCATTTATAAGACGTCTGGACATTTGTTTGGACATCTGAGAACCTCTATCATGAACTCACTGCGATCCACACTTTTTAAGACGTCTGGACTGTTGATCGGACATCTGATAAAGTACGGCCAAAACTTATCTTCTGTTCCACCCACTCGTGATCTTTGTCGAATGGTTGGAGAAGTTGGCGACTGAAGAGAAACAAACGGAGAGGTTTTAAAAAGCCAAGCCATCCTCTCCACCAGAAATCATCCTCTCGAACATGAAGCATCATCTCCACCGTGGCTCTAGCGTTCACCGTGCGTCTCTTGCTTGCACAATGAGTTGGGCGTACCTTGTTGTCTTCACCATCGATGAGTACACGGTGACAACGTGCACTCATCAAGCACCCATACCACCTCTCCTCTCCCTCACGACCAGAAACCACCGGCAACCCCTCCCCTATTCATCTTCTTCTTCCTTTTCTCCTCCTATTCTGCCCATCCAATAGAAGAACCCAAAGCATCACTGCACACAGCCACCCCCATCAACCTCCTCCAACCTCCAACCTCGACTCCAAGCACCACCTGAGCACCCTCGTCGAGCACATAGACCACGCGTGGCCACACGTGGCTCACGCGCGATTACCTCCGTAGCCCACAGCAACTCGCCACCCTCGACACTGTTGGCCACTCCTCTGACTGGCTGCCTCCGGCGACCATCAGCCACACCTTCACCGCCATCTCGAAGCCCCTCCTCAGGCGCACCTCCACTGCATGCAGGCCGGTAGATGACCCTTCCTCCATGTGCGCAAGGAGGAGAGAAGGGAGATGCTCTGTTTTCGTTTAAATTAAAATTTACATTCGGCTACCATTGGGAGCAAAATTTGGGTGGATTTTTTGATATTATATATATATTGGATGAAATTGGAGCTTACTCCTCATAGATTTAGCTCATTTTCCACTTATCTGATTGCATATCTATTCAATCTATTAGCCTTACGTACCTTGCATGTTAAACTATAATTGTAGGCGACATCATGTTGGAATAATAAGATGAGTAATTTGCTAGTTTTATTTGGCTTAAGTCTCCCTGTGGATACATTTTTATTGTGGTTTAAATTGATATCTATGGTAATATTTGATTGAGTGATTTTCTACCATGTGACAAAATACAACAACACATCATTTTATGTTTAAAAATTCAACGAAAATGAGAATTGCTCTATCAAATGGCGTCGTTGCCGGGGAGGCAACAAGCCTAGTAAACTCGTACATATTTCCTGTGATTTCTAATTGAGATTATACATCCAATGCCTATCCTTTCTTTGTACAAGGTACATTCTTGGAAGGAAGTGCACACAACGGACGTACGATTTGGTGGACCTTGAAGCCACCCGGAGGACGATAATAGGAGTCAGTGGGCCTTAATCCCACACACATGAAGACACACGGAGGAACATCTAGGAGGATCCTGCCTCTTAGATTTCTGATTTAGAATTTTAGAGTAGACTCTTTAGGGTTTAGACTAGTTATCTATTTTCTCACCCTTGTAATCTGGGGCCAATTTTTGGGGGAGTGTTCCCGATTCTTTAGATTCTAGGATTATTTTTTGTGTGATAGTTAAATCTTTTGATTGCGCATTTATTTAAAAAAAATATCCAAACTGCCTGCTAGAAGCTACATATCTATAGGGCGACTATCTAGGATTCTTGAGTAGCATCTAGATTTTTTTATTGCATTGCATGCATTTCTGCATCGTAGAGTGCTGGAGCAAGGTACGTATCTCCTATCTTTCTGCATTAGTTATTTGCATACGTATTGCATTTGGACATAATTTAAGAAGATCACTTAAGCTGATTTGAAAAGATTAATCAAGTGGTCACATTACTTCTTAAAAAGAAAGTAAAAAATATAGGAAGTGTTTGAATAACTTGACTGTGATTTTAAAAGAAAAATCACTTTTTGCGGTGTGATGCACACTTCCTGCACTGAGCACGCCCTATAGGCACTACACCGGGACTTGGACCATTAAGGCTATAGGCATCAATTTTTTTATCGGTGCAAACCCTCTTATCTCACTTTGTGACGGCGGTATTAACTTTTGCCCAAGTGATTTGATACTCTAAGGAGGGGGACACCCTATAAAGGAATTCGAGGGTAGTTAAGAGACATTGCTAATGCATTGCCTCAAAGGAAGGATTCGCCCTACTTGCATTACTTGGTTCCATCCTTTGAGTACCTTTTTACTTGAGCATTTGAGAATATCATTGCAACAAAGTGTACGTCTCTAGGGCACTTGAAGGTTAATTTAGGGTGTGTAATTGCTTGACAACTTGATTGGTCACCCAAAAAGGACTAAAAGTAGCCTCAACCTCCTTAACAGACATTGACCAGGAATCTCAAGTGCCTCATTTCTCTTATGCCACTTACATGGGAACGGAGAAACATTGCCTTGACTCTATTTGGCCAAGCTGAAGAGTTGGAAGAAGACTTAAAGTACTTTAAATCAACAAAAGACCTGTTGCCTTATGTTTGCTTGGTGTATGCTTGGTAGGCATTCTCTTAGAAATAGTCTTGTTTTCAACCCTGAACTGGAGAGAATTATTAGAAAAGCCAACCAAGAAAGAAGAAAAATGGCAGAAGAAAGACCTGAAGAAGAGATTAGGGTTGGTGAAAATCAAAGAACCTTGAGAGACTATTTCCTTCCTACCACTCACCAAGCTCTACCTATTCGGAGACCTGGAGTGAATAATCCTTATGATATCAAGAGCAATACCATATCTTTGCTCCCCACTTTCTATGGTACTGCTAGGGAGGATCCCTACAAGCATCTTGAGGAATTTGCCAAGGTCTATTCCACGATGAAGCTCCAGGGCTTTACTGATGAAGCCCTGATAAGAACTCTATTCCCTTTCTCCCTAAAGGATAGGGCCAGGCACTGGTATCATATCCTGGATGCAAGGGGAAATGATTGGGCTACCCTTAAGGGAGAATTATTGAAAAAGTACTTTCCTATGAGTAAGACCAACCATTATAGAAGAGAGATTATGCGTTTTACTCAACAGGAAGGGGAGCAATTTCACGAAACTTGGGAGCGTTTTAATGACCTTCTTAGGTTATGCCCCCACCATTAGGTGCCAAGATGGCAATTGGTCGAAAGGTTCTACAACAGATTATCTGAAAGGCACAAGCAAACCATCGATGCAACCTGTGCAGGAACCTTCATGACCAAAACTGAGGATGAAGCCTGGGCATTATTTGAAACACTAAGTGACAATTCCATACACATGTCCTCTGCTTATCAAGAAAGAAAATCATCAATCTTGCAGAGGAAGATAGAGGCCCATGAAGCTGGGGCTAATCAGGATTTGGCTTATCAGATTCAATTATTGAACAAAAATTTTGATAGGCTTTTAGCAAACCCTGGCATAAACCCACAAGCAGCCTCTATCTTTCAGGCTTCAAGTGAATGCTCCATTTGCCAAAGCACGGCGCACACCATTGCGAAGTGCCACCAGGCAAATCAATTCCCTGAGTTGATTCAGGCCGACTTGAATGCTACCCAAGGTTTCCGACCACCTATTTGTAATAATCCCTATTCCAATACCTATAATCCAGGGTAATGGAACCATCCAAACTTTTCATGGAAGCAAGGTGATGCTTCCAACTAAGGGAATGCAAAACCCCAACCTCTCCAACCCGTATACCAGCCATCCTATACAAATCCTCCCCAGAATAAGCCTTCTGGGATGGATGAACTAAAATCCATGATGAAAGCGATGAAAGAGCATCAAAATGTGGTTATCCAATCTCAAAATAAGATGATCACTGATATGCAATCCCAAATTGGTCATCTTACTGAGGCAATTAGACAGCGAAATCCGGGGAAGCTGCCTAGCTCTTCTAAGGAGAACCCAAAGGGTAAGGGAGTCATTTTCAGGAATCACGCTCAAGCTGTGACCGTGCTAAGGAGTGGAAAGAAAATCGACAAACCTGATAGCACTCCTATGGTCACCTCTCAGAATTCCCCTCCAACAGCAAACCCAACTTCCACCCTCATCGAGGAAGAGCCACACTACTCTCCCTCCCTTGAATCACTCACCCAGAGGTTGTCGTCATTCCGCCACCCCTTTCTCGACATGACGATCCCTCTACCCAGAAGTCAAGGGTGCCTTATCCTAAGCGCCTATCTGCTCCTGGGGAATTTTCTGTTGGCTCATCTGGAGCCAAGGATGGGACGGATGGGATTATGGGCACTTTCAGGCAAGTCCACATCAACTTGCCTTTATTGGATGTTATTAAACAGATCATGTCCTATGCCAAGTTTCTGAAGGACTTGTGCACTCAGAAGCGTCAATCTAGGAGACAAGTCCAAGCTAAGGTCATCCTGCCTGACCATGTTAGCTCGGTGCTCCAACATGGAACACCCCCCAAAATGAAAGACCTAGGGGCCCCGTATACTTTAGTGGTTATAGGTAACCAACACATTGACGAGGCTTTGCTTGATCTGGGCACAGGGGTGAACATTTTACCGAGCTTTATCTACGACCTTTTGGGAGGAGGTGATTTAAAGCCTAGTCTAGTCATCCTCCAAGTCGCAGACAAATCACTTAAGGCACCACGAGGATTGCTGGAAGATGTCCTGGTGAGAGTGGAGGACTTCTTCCCTGTTGACTTCCTCGTTTTAGATACTGACCCAGCTAATAACCCACCAAATCATCCATTATTCTGAGATGCCCCTTCTTAGCCACAGCCAACGCCTCTATCAATTGTAGATCGGGGGCACTTAAAATGGACTTTGAGAACAAGAAGATCTGATTGAATGTTTTCGATACCTACAAGCAATCCGGATTTGAAGACTGTTCCCAGATTGAGGTAGTTGATAAAATCATTAAGGAGACTGCTCTAACACGTTTATGTAGAGATCCCCTTCAAATGGTCATATCTAAGGACCATCCTCCGAGTGTTGAAGAGAATGAAGGGGATATACCCGAATTAGAAGAGCTACTAGGAGTACACATAGAGTCTCTGCCCCACCCTGGACCCTAAAGGTAGATCTGCTACCTGAGGCAGGGACACCTCAACTTATACCCTCAATCCAAAAGGCTCCTGAGTTGGAGCTTAAACCCCTCTCAAGCACATTGAAGTATGCTTTCCTTATCCCTAACAACACGCTCCTCGTCATTATCTCGTCTGCATTAACTGAATCGCAGGAGGGAGCTTTGCTCGAGTGTTTACAAAGGCACAAGGAAGCTATTGCTTGGTCGATAGCTGACATTAAGGGTGTTGACCCCTCCCTTTGCATGCATCATATATACACGACAGAGTCTATGAAGCCCTTCAAAACATGCAAAGAAGGCTCAACCCCAATATGCGGGAGGTTGTCAAAAAGGAGATTTTAAAATGGCTGGATGCAGGAATTATCTATCCCATTTCAGACAGTAAATGGGTCAGTCCAATACATGTGGTGCCCAAAAAGGCAGGAATCATTGTGGAAGAGAACGATCAAGGAGAGTTGGTTGCCACTAGACCCTCAACTAGTTGAAGGGTCTGCATTGATTACCGCCGTTTGAACACGACTACCCAGAAAGATCATTTTCCCTTACCGTTTATTGATCAGATTTTGGAATGACTGGCGAGGAACAAGTACTTCTGTTTCCTTGATGGGTACTCTGGGTATAATCAGATAGCCGTCTTTCCTGACGATCAGGAGCGTACCACTTTCACAAGTTCATATGGCACATTTGCGTTCCCTTGAATGCCATTCAGATTATACAATGCTCCTGCCACTTTCCAACGTTGTATGATGGCTATCTTTTCTGATATGATCGACGAGTGTTGACGAGGGCGAGATCGTGGTTTTAAAAGATGTACGCTGTAGTATAGATGAAATCGCTTCAAAAATAAATAAGAATTTATTACTCGAAAACCTAAGTATCCGAGGTCGAACACAGGGAGCAAATGGAATTTATTCACTAATCTCAATCAATGTAATTGAACACTTAAATCTACTTAAAATCTAATTCAGAATATCATGCATGAGTCTCTGAATTGAAATGTAGCAAAAATAGAATTGGACATCTGATTCTATAATCAGACGTCTTAGAAAGATATGTTTCTTTTAGCTCTTATTTCCTTCTCCTTTCTCTTCTGTCTTTTCTTCTTCTCTCTTTCTTTCTCTGACTGTCCTCTTTCCTTAGCTCTTTTTCTTCTATTCTTCTTTGACTTTGACCATCTGCTTCTTCTTCCTTATCTCCTCTTTGCAGCTCCTTTCTTTACTTTAGCCTTGCCTTTCTTCTCTTGCATAGTGCCTTTCTCCTTCTTCTTCCTCTGCGGTCTTCTTCCTTCTTTGGCTTTTTTCCTTAACTCTTCTTCAACCGCACCTTAGCTTTGCGACTACAGTGCTTCTTCTTTCCCTTCTTGGCTTCTGCTGCGCCTTCCCTTTCCTTTCTTCTTTTCCTTTGCCTTGACTTTCTTCTACCTCAACTTCCTTTCTTCCTTCCTTTGCTTCTCTACGGCCACAGCTTCCTTCCTCTTCCTTTAGCCTTAGCTTCTGCCTTAACTTCTTCCTTCCTCTCTTCCCTACACACATTGAAGAGCAAAACCTATCCCCTACCCTCTCCTGTGTCACTCTCTCTCAACTTCTTTCTTCGGTTCGCTCTCGCAGAGCCTGGTAATCAGATCGGATTTCGCATGCCCGGGTCCAGGCGCACCGACGTGGGTGTAGTGCGTGAGGTGTGAGGGATAATCAAGTCGGTCAGCCAGATCTGTGGGGCAGAGGTCGCGGATGAGGCGTGCATACGTGGGCAAGGGACCTTACCCAGTGTACTGGAGGCGAACAGCTTAGAACACAAAAATAATTTAAACAACGTGCCTTACTCCTGAGTTTACGAGGTGGGACTAAAAGTCCCACCTGCTTCTATGCTCGCGCTTGCAGGAGACCTCCGCTCAATTGGGGCAGCAAGACTCCTTACAGAGTTTGCTCTCTAGCTAGATGCATTCACGCACTCAACGCACGTCGTCTGGAACTCTTATGCCTGGAGCGCGCGGCCTAGAGCAACCTTGCAAGTAAGCATGCTTCAGCGTCAATGGCGAAAGGGGAGTCGACTTGCATTTCACTCAATACGACCTGTCGGCCCCATTAAAACACATAAGGAGCTTCACTGTGTCACGACGAAGGTGAGACGATGGGTGGCTGGCCATGGGGTGGCCTAGGCGTGCGTGCCTAGGTCACTCTGTGGCCGCGTTTATGGGTGTGTTCGGTGGACGTTTAGCGAGGTGATGGCGGTCAGTGGATGGGCGGATGACGATCAGTGGGTGATGTCAGAGGTGATGAGGCGTCTGGCGAGGCGTGTGGAGGTGCGGAGCGGTGGATGCGCCTCATCGGTGGTGGGCCTGAGGTGGAGAAGATGGAGGTGGTCTGCACGTCGAGGGGTCGAAAGTGGAAATAGAAAGAGGGGAAATGAAGAGGGGAGAGAGAGTAGTTCTAACCTAGCTAAGTGGACGAAGGGAGAGAGGAGGCGGCTGGTCGTACCTGCCGCCGCCAGAGAAGAAGATGTCCAGTGGAGGGAGAGCAACGACGACGAAGGGGCTGGAGGCGTGCACGTGGGTATTGCGCGATGCGGAGGAAGGTGGTGAAGGCGGCTCTGCCACTGGTATTGTGGCAGAGTGACGAGAAAGAGGAGGAGGGCTCATTGGAGCTCGCTGGACACTTGGCCGGAGGAGACGAAATCGAGGGTATTTCTCCGGCCAAGTCAAGCTAATTCGGAGTGGCCGGAGGTGGTGGGCCTTTTATAGGCACTGGTAGGGGCTCTTATGCTTGGAAGACAAGCTTCCAAGCACAAGAGACCTCGCCGGAGATGGAAACCATTGGAGACCCAAATCTCTTGTGCGTTCACATGAGAGATTGGGTGCAAATCAGAGATTGAGACCATGCTCAGATGGAAGGGAATTCCTCAGAGAATCTCCCTTCCAAATCTGGGAGATCTCTGAGGAATCAAGGAGTAATCCCCCTCCATTCCTTGCCAGAGTAGGATTCCTCTGTTTTAATGGTGGAGGGACCTACTTGTAAGAGTGGCGAGGAAGCTAGGGGGTCTGTGTAATGATTTTCAAAAAGTTAGGGGTCAAAATGTAATTGGGTTGACTATTTTGCAAAGTAGGTTAAGATGACCTCCCCTTAGGTCCAAATTTTGTTACAAACCTAATTTGGACCTAAGGAATCCAATGGTAAAGTTAGATTTTAGGTTTGACCATGTTTGACTGGACATTTTACACAAAAATCTAAATTAGATCAAACAATGAGCTAGGACCCCAATCTAGGTCAAAATAGGTTCCAAAGGCTAAATTGAAGGTTCTAAACCCTAGGGGATATTTTTCCATGAATTTTAGAGGATTTAGTTGATTTTTAGCCTGACCAGAACCTTGTTGAATTATGTGAGTATGTTTTAGGGTTACAAGATATCATTTAATTCCTACCTCTCACATGAACCAATTTCTGACTGAACCATCCCACTTTTTATCTTATTCGGACCATTTCACCTATGTTTTTCCTCTGAGAAATCTCATTTATATACTGTAATGATAAAATTGTAGTTTTAACCTTTGTTTCATTTTTTTTCTCAGAGCATTTCTTCCTTGAATTAGGCCCTTCTTTAGGTTATGTAGGAGCTCTTATTCTTTTTCTTAGGTCAAAATGAGCTAGTTAGGGCTCATGATGAGGCTTTCATTAACGAGTTTGTAGAAATTTTCATGAATGATTTCTCCATTTATGACTCGTCGTTTGACCCATGCCTTTTGCACCTCAATAAAGTCTTAGCCCGTTACGAAAAGGCAAAGCTAGTGCTTAGCTAGGAGAAAAGTCACTTTATGGTTTAACAGGGCATTATTTTGGGCCATGTAGTTTTCAAGAGAGGATTAGAGGTGGATACTGCCCAAATTGATTCCATCTCTAAGCTTCCATTGCCCACCAATGTTCGTCAAGTTGGATCTTTTCTTGGCCATGCTGGATTCTACAGGCATTTCATTAGAGATTTCAATAAAATCTCTAAGCCACTTTGCGACTTGTTAGCAAAGGATGTTTCCTTCGATTTTGATGACAGATGTGGCGAAGCTTTCCAAGTCTTGAAGAAAGCTCTTATTACTGTGCTGATTCTCTAAGCACCAGATTGGACCCTCCCGTTTGAACTAATATGCGATGCTTCTGATTTCGCAGTGGGAGCGGTCTTAGGTCAAAAGGTTGATGGCAAACCTCATGTTTTGCATTATGCCAGCAAGACCCTTACGAATCCTCAACAAAACTACACGGTCATTGAAAAGGAACTTCTTGCTGTAATGTTTACTTTGGAAAAGTTTCGATCTTATTTATTGGGATCCAAGGTTGTGGTGTTCACTGATCATTCTACTTTAAAGCATCTTCTTGCTACAAAGAACACCAAACCTCATTTGATTCGTTGGATTCTATTACTCCAAAAGTTTGACCTAGAAATAAAAGATAAGGAGTTGAGAATGTGGTAGTAGATCATCTATCCAGGGTCCCTATTGAGGCATCGACCCCTGCTGGTGGTATCCAAGAGACTTTTCCTGATGAGTCTCTGATGGCTGTGGAGGCCAAAACTCCTTGGTTCACTGACATAGTGAATTATCTGGTCACGGGCATAAACCCCAGTACTTGGGACAAGTAGAAGCGAGACAGGTTTCTTGCCGACGCTAAATTTTATCACTTGGAGGAACCCGAGCTTTTTAGGAGAGGCCTTAACTAGTTATTCCATCGTTGCGTCCCCGACGAAGAACAAAGGAGTGTTCTGAGTTTCTGCCATAACCTCCACTGTGGAGGGTATTTTAGTGGGAAAAAGACTACCCATAAGGTTTTTCAATTTGACTTTTGGTGGCCCACATTATTCCGATATGCACATACATATGTGGACGCATATCTACATTACCAATAGACAGGAACCATCAGAAAAAAGGATGCGATGCCCCAGCAACCTATTCTCCCCGTTGAGATCTTTAATATTTGAGGCATCGTCTTCATGGGTTCCTTTCCTTTGTCATTCGGATGAGTATATCCTTGTGGCCGTGGACCATGTATTGAAATGGATAGAAGCCATACTCACGCAGACCAATGACCATTCTATGGTCTTGGATTTTGTTAGGGCTAATATCATTTCTTGATACGGGTGCCCAAGGACGATCATAAGTGATGGAAGACCTCACTTTAAGAATGTACACTTCACAAGACTACTCTAAAATTTAGGAGTCAATCACATGATAGCCACACCTTACCATCCCCAAACAAGTGGACAAGTTGAAGTGTCTAATAGGGAGATTAAACGGATTCTGGAAAAAACTGTTAGGCCCGACCGTAAGGATTGGTCGAAAAAATTGAATGATGCTCTTTGGGCCTACAGAACAGCTTATAAGACTCTCTTGGGCATGTCTCCTTTCTATCTTACCTATGGAAAGGCATGCTACCTTCTCGTTGAAATTCAACACAAAGCTTATTGGGCTATTAAAAATGTTAACTTAAATTTGGATAAAGCGGAAAGGCACGCATGCTGGAGTTAAGTAAGCTTAAGGAGCTTCGCAATGAAGCCTACGAAACCTCTCAAGCTTACAAACAATGTACAAAGGTCTTCCATGATAAGTACATTGTTAAAAAGACCTTTGAGCCCAACCAGTGGGTCTGGCTTTTTAATTCCAAACTTAAAGTATTTCCTAGAAAGCTCAAGTCTCACTGGGATGGGCCATATGTTGTTATTAAGGCCTTCCCTCATGGAGCAGTAGAAATTCGAAACTCTACTTCTGGTGCGAGCTTTAAGGTAAATGGTCATCGACTTAAACCATATGTTACTCTTTCAGATGGTCAGGTTTTGAACGCACTTCGACTTGAGGAGCCTTAGCTCCTCCCACTTTCCTCCTCATGTGATATTCTTCTATGTCTTTCTTTTTCCAATGAGAACATTGTGATTCTTAGGCATAGGGGGTATAACCTGAGAATGTTTATAGCATTTATAAATATTTGGATGCATTTAGGTGCATTAGTAAAAAAAAAAATCTTTTGTTTTCTTGAGCTGAATTGGTTAGCCTTAGCAAAACATCTTTATCAAGGAGGTTGCATTGAAGATTTTCTTTTTAAATTATTTCTAAGTTTAGAATCCAGTACAGTTACTTCACTTGCACGTAGACTAAGTAATGGATCTTTGTAGAAAACCAATAAGCATTTTTAGTTTGCTGAGTCCTTGAACAGTTTGAAGGGAGTCAGGCATACTATCTTCTATTAGATCCACCTAATATTTGTGAGGAGAAAGTAAAGAGACTACTAGTGCGCTAAGTCTAGTGCCAGAACTCTTAAGTTCTGGATAATTAGATAATGATACCTCAGAGTTAGGCATAGTTTTTCTCTCTCTGTTCTTACGTTCGAATATTGTGTGAATTCCTGAGAGTCGTCAAATAAAGCAAATACACAGAAATTGAGTTCTAATAAAACTATGATTATGGTGAATGGTTACGACCGTCATTCATAGAGTCCTCAACTGAAGGAGGGTAGTAGTGTCAAAGGTCAAAAATATGCTTATCCTATCTATTCCTTCTCGGTGTCGAGAGTAGGTACTTTCACCAAATAAGCCACACAATATCCTCTTGACCATCATCATCCTTAATAATGCCTCATGAATAAAAGTCTACGTCGTGTTGTGTGGGAGTTATATATAAAAAAAAATGAGAGAAAAGAAGAAAAGAAAAAAATATATATATATATATATAAAAGAAGAAAAAGAAAAGAAAAAAAAAGAATAGTTCAAGTTTATAGTTTTATCTTTAAGTCATTTGTCATCATGTGTCGATTTTTTTGAGACAACAAAAACACCTATTACGATCCACCAAATATGACCCGTTCCTATTTTTTAGTATTTCTGATTGCCTGAATACTAGTTGAAAAGTTCTAACTTAGTTGTAGGGTTATTAGGATTTTAGTTGAAGTATGAATACCACGTGAGGCCACCAAATGTTGAGTACATTTACAAAATTTGGTAAGCTATGTGATCTCGAAAAAGAAGAATAAGAAAAAGAAAAGAGAGAGTGAGTGAGCGCAAAGGAACATCAAGAGAGTACAGTTTTGTTTAGCCTCTTTCTAGGTTGACTCATTTGATAGTCTGGAGATTTAGAGTCTGCAGTACTAGACTATTTGTAGCACCAAATGAGTATGAACCACCAAATATAAATCTATTCAACTCAGTATCTCCTATCTAAGCCAAAAAGCCGGGGTCAAATTATAGATCATTGTCTGCTTTAACGTCGAGGGAAGTAATTGACTATCCTGGTAGAATTTTATCAAGGGTGAAGTGCAAACTTCAAATGTAAGTTAGCTTTTCACTTTGATCCATTACCTAGGCTACTATCATTTCACATTTGTCCAAATCTCTAAACTTTTTAAATACGAAAAGAAAAAACCTTTTGGTTACTTCCATTGTTTTTCATTTTTTGCTAGAGACTAGCAAAACTTAGGCATGGGGGCATTTGATAAGTCAACCTTCGTGGACCATTATTTGGCCTAGGTACTCTTTAATTAGTTTTTCTTAGTTGTTAATTGATTAGGAGTTAAATGGGAATTCACCTTAATTTGCGTATAATCTTATCACCAATTTTACATTTAATAACATATGCTATGATAATATAATTTATTTGATGAATGTAGGCTAGGTGCAAGAGTTTAGATGTCATTTCTGCGTTTGTAAGACATCTGGAGATTTATTTGGATGTCTGAGAACCTCCATCGTGGACTCACTGCAATCCACACTTTTTAAGACGTCTAGATTGTTGATTGGACATCTAATAAAGTACGGCCAGAACTTATCTTCTGTTCCAACCACTCGGCGAAGATCGCGAGTGGTTGGAGAAGTTGGTGGCTGAAGAGAAACAGACGGAGAGGTTTTAAAAAGCCATGCCATCCTCTCCACTGGAAATCATCCTCTCGAACGTGAAGCATCGTCTCCACTGTGGCTCCAGTGTTTCACCATGCGTCTCTTGCTTGCACCGTGAGTTGGGTGTACCCTATTGCCTTCACCATCAACGAGTGCATGGTGACAGCATGCACTAGTCAAGCACCCATACCACCTCTCCTCTCCCTCACGACCAGAAACCACCAACGGCACCTCCCCTATTCATCTTCTTCTTCCCTTTCTCCTCCTATTCTACCCATCCAACAGAAGAACCCAAAGCATCACCGCACGCAGCCACCCCCATCGGCCTCCTTCAACCTCCAACCTCGACTCCAAGCACTGCCTGAGAACCCTCATCAAGCACATAGACCACGCGAGGGCACGGCTACCCCCGCAACCCACAGCAACTCGCCACCCTCGATGCTGTCGGCCACTCCTCCGATCGGCCGCCTCTGACGACCATCGGCCACACCTTTGCTGCCATCTCAAAGCCCCTCCTCAGGTGCACCTCCACCGCACGTAGGTTGGTAGACGACCTATCCTCCATGAGGGCAAGAAGGAGAGAAGGGAGATGCTCTATTTTCGTTTGAATTAAAATTTACATTTGGCTGCCATTGAGAGCAAATTTTGGGTGGATTTTTCGGTATTATATATATATTGGATGAAATTGCGGCTTGCTTCTCATAGATTTAGCTAATTATTCCACTTATCTAATTGTATATCTATTTAATCTATTAGCCTTGCGTACATTGCATGTTAAAATATAATTGTAGGCGACGTCATGTTGGAATAATAAGATGGGTAATTTGCGAGTTTTATTAGGTTTAAACCTCCCTGTGGATACAACATCTTTACTGTGATTTAAATTGATATCTATTTTAATCTTTGATTCAGTGATTTTTTACCACGCAACTAAATACAATGACACATCATTTTATGTTTAAAAATTCAATGAAAACGAGAATCACTCTATCAGCGACTCCGAAGGAAACTGTCTCCTCATGAACTCCAGCGCTCTAATTGGAGAGGAAGGTAAGTTACGATTTCCCAAATTACCTAACCGACCTTGCGGTACAGCAAGACGTACGATCGCTCACCCTCCCCTTTTGTGTTTGAAAACTCTCTTAAACTTGCAATCGAGTTCACCACAATATCTCTCCTCCCTATTGGCCACTCCCCCTACCATTGCAGAAAGATGCAATTCCTTTAGTAAGAAATGATCTTGCCTTAACGTGCAGCAGACGACATAGGCCTCCATTTGTGCTAATTTTAATTCTGGACGTTAAATAGGAGATGTGGTTATGTTCTCCAAAGCATCCCTTCTGCCAACACCGACGAAAAGTAACATACCCTTTCCATCACATCCCCAGCGATTACCTCCCATAACATGCTTTTAACTATTGTGGAACCCTCTCATCATTATGAAAAAATTTATTTGGTCCTTCCCTAAGCAGTTATTTAACTCCTTTTCAATTTGAATTCGTCCACTATGTCCAATGATGCTTCCTCCCTATTAACTGACACTTATATCTACATCCGATGAAATAATGCCTGCCATTAGCATCCTCATAAACAAACACCTCCAAAAAAGCAACACCTGATAATGATTCAAGATTATCTTCTCTAAAAAGTAATCCACAATGATGCCTCTAGCATAGATTTCAAACATCTTTCAAGCCCCCTAGACATGTTAATGATTTATTGTCCATTTTTTTCCCCTCTGTCTATAGCACTTCTGCCTATTTAGTTACACAAATAGATCAACCACCATAACATAAGGGATTGATCCTTTCATTACTCTTTCTCTGCTGGAGGTAGATTACAAACGAATGGCATAAATTTCCATAACAATTCATTCAAATGGCATTTTATTCACTTTAAAAATTCATTCAAATTTAGTCCAATATTAATTGCAACACAACCTAACACCCTCATCTATCATTTGCTGCTGGAAGTATGTTACGAACATGGGCATCAGACGTAGTTTAAGACGTCTGGGAAGTGTCCCAGATGCTGGAACCCTTGCTGGAACCCTTCCCAGACGTCTGGTATTAAATTTTTTCGGCGTACGGGTTCGCGTCTGTGTGCCTGCGTGCGCAGACTGAACCGGCCGCCTTCATTTTTCTCTTTCTCTCCCTGTAGGCGTCGTTTTCCTTCTTCTCTCTCCCTGCGGCCGCCTTATAAGAATGCTCCCCCTCTCCCTCACCCTCACTCCACCGTCTTCCTTTTCTCCTTCTCCTTGCCATCGAGAGCGCGAGCGAGCGGGTGCGGCAGTAGCGGCTGCTGCGAGCGTGCGGGAAGGAGGAGTGTTGCGAGAGGAAGAAGAAAGCTCGACCGCGAAGGTGCGAGCTTGCTGGGGCAGCTAGAGCTGGCCGGCGGGAGAGCAGCGAGCGTGGGGTGGCACGGAGGAGCTGCTGCAGCTCGGGCAGCAGGCGGACGCGGCGCGACGCGGCCGTGTGTCACGGGCGAAGAGCGAAAAGGGTCTTGATTCTGGGAAAATTTCCCAGAATCAGACATCTGGACTTACGTCCAGACGACGCCGAAGACGTTTGGAGGAAGGTCCAAATGTCTGACAAGTACAATATTTTCCTACCTTCTCCTTTTTACGCGTGTACGGCCATGCAGCCGTTCGCCGCGTTCTTCTGCGCCTCTTCGTGATGAAAGCGGGTGTGTGTGTTGATGAGAGCCTCATCATGAGCCATAACTAGCTCATTTTGACCCAATAAAGAAGATAAAAGCTCCTACATAACCTAGAAGAAGGCCTAAATAAAGGAATAAGTGCTCTGAGAAGAAAACATGAATTAAAGGGTAAAACTGCAATTTTACCATTGCAGTACATAAACGAGATTTCTCAGAAGCAAAACATAGGTCAAATGGTCTAAATGAGATAAAAAGTGGGTTGAGTCAATCAGAAATGGGTTTCTGTGCAATCTAGGAATTAAATGACATTTGGTAACCCTAAAACAGACCCACTTAAATTAACAAGGTTCCGGTCAGGATAAAAATCAAGTAAACCCTCTAAAAATCATGGAAAAATATCCTCTAGGGTTTAGAACACTCAATTTGGCCTTTGGAACCCAGTTCGACCTAGATTAGAGTCCTAGCACATTAATTGACCTAATTTGGGTTTGTACGCAAAATATCCAATCAAACGAGGTCAAACCTAAAATCCAACTTCACCATTGGATTCCTTAGGTCCAAATTAGGTTTATACCAAAATTTGGACCTAAGGGGAGGTCATCTTGACCTACTTTACAATTTAGTACACCCAAATCACAATTTGATCCCTATCTTTTGAATATCTTTGCAGAGAGCCCCCTAAGTTCCTCGCCACCTTTGCAATCAGGTCCTGCCACCATTGTTAGGGCAGAACCGATCTCCGGCGAGGTTTAGAGAGGGATTCCTCTCTGATCCCTCAGAGATTCCCTCCCAGAAATGGAAGGGAGATTCTCTGAGGAATTCCCTTCCTTCTAAAGCCAATCACAATCTCTGGTGTGAACCCAATCTCTCGTGCGAACGCACGAGAGATTTGGGTATCCACCCTCTTTCCATCTCCGGCGAGCCGGCGGAGGTGATTGCGCGATCTCCACGTGCTAGAAGGTTCGGCCAACACTTATAAAAGGATCCCCAGACCCGGCCGCAGATCCTCAGCTTTGTTTTGACGGAGATTCCCCCAAGTTTTCCTCTCTCCCATCTCCGGCCAAGAGACCCGCAAGCTCCAGCGACCTCCTCCCCTCCTTCTCGTCGCTCTGCTACCATACCTGCAGCATAGTCAACTCCGCCTCTTTCTCCCGCGTCGCGCAGTACCAGGCGCGCGTTCTCCTGACCTCGTCCTCATCGCCGCTCCCTCCCTCAGGGTGCTTCTTCCCCGACGACGGCAGTTACGCGTCGTCCACTCTGCTGCCTCCCTTCCTTCCAGACCACTCCAGATACCTTCTCCATCTTCCCCTCTCTCTTTTCTCCCTGTTATTTTAGTTAATCGCCCCCCGACAGTGCCTGACCACCTCCATCTTCCTCGCCTCCGACCGACCTCCGGCGAGCCGCTCCCACCACTCCGCCCCTCCACACGGCTCGCCAACCATCTCGTAAGCTCCGCCTCACCACAAGGAACACTTTCCACCCCTCCACTGTCACTCCACACCTCCGCAGTAGCCCCCCGAGCAACCCCACACCTCCGGCCACAGGTTGACCTAGGCACGCACGCCTAGGCCGTCCTGCGGCCTGCAGCACCATGCACCATCTTCGCCGTGCCACGGCGAAGGTGCCCAGCTGGTCTGATTAGGCCAATAGGCCGTGCTCGTGTTTGACATGTTTCAGCTCCTGCCGCCATTGACGGTCGAAGCAGCTCCAGGTGCAGCAGCTCCAGGCACAGCAGCTCCAGGCTCCAGGCGCAGCAGACTCGCGCAGGTGTTGCGAAGTGATCAGGGCCAGCAGTGACGCTGCGAAGCTCCCAGCCTTGGCGATTGCACGAGGAATCCTCTGCGGGCACGCGCGAAATTGGGGCGGGCCAGATAGTCCCACATCGTCTAAACACAATGCACAGGTACACTTTAAGTTGAATTTGTGTTCTCTGCTTACTACCTTTGAAAGCACAGGGGTGAGGTCCCTCACCTGACCCACGCCTGCCTCGTCTGCGGTTTCACCTCGCGGATCTGGCGGGATCCGACCCGACCCTATCCTAAGCACTCCTCGCGCATCACCCACCTGCCGGTGCGCCTGGTCCCGGGTGCGAAATCCGACCCGATTACTCGTGTGGCTCTGGGAGAGCGTCCTTGAGCGAATTGCAGAGAAAGAGAGAGACGTTTGGGTAGAGGGAAGGGGGTAGGTTTTGCATTGGCTGTGGTGTGCACAGGAAAGAAGGAAGAGAGGAAGAAGCGAACACTTAGTCGCTGCAGCAAGGGAAAAGAAGAGAAGGAAGAGGCGAAGGAAAGCAAAAAGAAGAACTGAAGAAATAGAAGAGCAGGAGCAAAAGAAGAAGGAACTCTGAAGAAAGGAAGCTGAGCAAGGCAGAGATCTGAGAGAAGGAAGGACTGCAGAAAAGACAAAAAGAAAGAAGAAGACAGAAGAGAAACAAAGGCAGGAAGAAGAAGTCTTCGCAGGAAAGGAAAGAAGAAGAGCCAACGAAGAAGAAGGCAGAAGAAAGAAAGAATACTACTTTTAAGACGTCTGATAAAGAAATCAGACGTCCAATTCTGTTTTCTTTTAGCAATTCTTTTTATAACTTTCTCTCTTTGAATCAATCATTTTCATTTAAAAGTTGTACTCTTTGGTTTTAAAAGTACTGAGTTTACTCCCTGTGTTCGACCTTGGAGACTCTAGTTTTTCAAGTAATAAAATTCTCTATATTTGTTTGAACGTTTTGTCGGTTATACTACAACGTGATATTCTCTTTAAAACCCGCACAAAAGCATACGAACATGTGTGCGCAGGTTCTGCTCGGGAGGGCGCGAGGGCTCGCCATCCCACACGGATTAGACGACTAGCCACAGTACTAGACGACGGAGAGGACCTCCAGACGTCTGGGGTGACAATCGGACGTCTGGGAACTAGGACCAGACGATCCAGCGGGCTTCTGGACGTCTGAAGGACTGCATAGACCGAGGTATGACCTGATCGACCTTTTAAGACATCTGGAAGAAGTTCCAGATGTCTGATTTTGGGCAGACTCATTGTTTTTGACCCGTTTAGGGTCTGTTCGGAGTCCGTTTTCCGCGTTTCAAGTTTCGTTCTTTCCAGATTTATTTCCTCTACCTGTTTACAATAATTGTATACTGTTCTGAGAAACTCCTTGTGATTGATCCTTGTGTTAGGATCCCATTCCGTTGCGATTTTGGAGGTTGCAGAGGCACGCGGGATTGCCAACCACGCCCCCAGTACTCTCGGTTTCGCGGGTAGAGTGGCCCTTTAATTTATTTAACAAAATTTGTACAATCATGAAACAATTAATAGAGTCTAGGGCATTGCATGAACCCTAGGGCTGAAGAATTAGATTGAATGATAGATCCTAGGGTATTGCATGAATCCTAGGACTGGAAATCTAGATTGAATGATAGATCCTAGGGTATGGCATGAATCCTAGGACTGGAAAACTAGTTGAATATATACATTGCAGTCTTGGAAAAGTAGAAAGAAAATGATAACTGCCTGTAAATTGGTTAACAGCTGCCTGTTATAAATAAATAAATACGGTTGAGAACATGGGTTATATGAATATAAAGCTGGAACGGTGAAACCTAAATTGGCTGAGTTAAAAGAGCATGAACCCTATGGGGAATTAGGAGTAGAACTCCTGGAAAGGGAATGAAATAGAATTGGGGAAGTGAGCTGGCCCTTGAGTACGGACTACCAAGGAGAGCAACTGTCCTCCTGTTTGGTGCAGAGCGGAGCTAGTCGCCCCAGGGACCCGGGGTTAGGTCTAGCCACTTTGTACCGACTTTTGGCCCTCGTGTACATAGTACCGAGGAGAGCTACTAGTGTAGGGAGAGCACTAGCTACCCCACGGGCCCCGAGGTTATGCTAGCCCTCCTACACCGACTTGTTAGGCACACGGGGCAAACCAAGGTAGTCAGGTGAGGATGCGCAGACTGTGGAGGAGCAAGACCCCTGTTTGGTTATTATGGAGGTGCTGGACCCCTGTTACTGAGAGGACTCTGCCCTATACTGGTTCCTTGCTGTGCTTTGGGCGCACCTGTTAACGGAAACGACTGACCGCGTACCAGTGCGGGGTAGCTACCCGTGCGCTTATCGCGCGTGCTGTAGTCACCGTTACGTCTGTCAGCAACCTTGGGGTGGTTGACTGAGGGTAAGACCACCACGGGGGACTCTCCCGGCCAGGAGAGCACCACGTGTTACTTCTACTTTTCAGAAAAGACTGCAATCAAGATCGTTCCCACGAGGAACATTCAAGATCAAGAGAAGGATCTGAGAAATAATTCAATAGTGAATAAATGGAAAAATATAAAGGAAGAAAGTAAAAATATAACAGCTACTGTCCACTCTATTGTTTCTTCTAACTTTTAGTTGCCACTTTACTCAGCGTTTCGCTGACGTGTCACCCCTGTTACCTTTTCAAGACTAGGTGTTGAGCAGCCAGAGTCAGCGGCTGCAGAGGGCGCTGGGCCTAGTAGAGCCCAGTAGTGTTACCTGTAGTACCTTCTGTACTTTTCTTTCCGTTGTAGTGAGTAGTTTTCTGTTACTCCCTGTACTCTCTTTATTGTAAGCTTCATGTTATGTACATGTTTATTTCTCTTTTGTTATAGTGGTGTATACTATAGTATTTCCTTTCTTTACTGCTGTATTTTGTTACTGCTAGTTATATACATGGTGAATGTGGTTTATTTTACTGCTCTTTTGGTTACTTTCTCATTGGACGACTGGGTCTTGGGATTAGTCGAGTCGGTCCGATTCTCGTGTCTCGTAGGGATTCGGGAATCGGGTCGTTACAAAGTAGAATACCAACAATGCCATTCAATTTCCATGTTGGAGGGAGATTACCCATTCAAGGCATCCCTTTTCCCTCAAATCATGTAGATTTCATTCATATTCAATGAACAATCACATAAACTATACTAACAATGCAAGTGTAACATAGCATGATTCATAGCATAAGAAATGATTTCCATTCATCTAAATTAAAGGCTAGTACCCCTGTCTATGGTAAGTTCAACATATTCCACTTCAATTCGTTACAGTAATACCTAAACTTTCCAAACATACTTTAAGGTCCCTAAACAATTGTTCGAGATTACAACCTACCCACTATTACAAACACATAAAAAGACTAACTTGCAACTAGTTGCTTCCCGCATGAGGAAGGTCATTCATGCCAACTACTACTGCAGTTGCCATGCCCTTTTTGCCTACGTAGAACTTCCTCCTTAGGTTGAACTGCAGTAGGATGGAGGAGGATTGTCTTCCATTGTATCCTCTCCTATGTTATACATATCTATGAACATCTTCCTCTTAAGATTCCTCAGTTCCAACTTCGCTGCACTATTCTTGAAAAAGTCACTCTGTTCCTTCCATGAGGTCACTTGCGTTTGGAGGTCCCTCTTCTCCCTCATCAGCTCAGTTAGCAGTTCCAACGTGTTCGCGAGCATCTTAAACATTGCCTTGAGTTGCAGCTTAAGGAGGTTTGGTATATCCGGGAAGCACGAAACAGAAACCTTGTAATCACAAAGCTACACTACATGCGTTAATGAATATTCCACATAACATACACATCATTTGAAATCTACCTATACTTACATCTGGATCACACTTGTATGACATCATAGTCATTGACTCGTGGAGGAATGCAGCTCTTTGAATTTTCACCTTGGGCACTAACCCACAATGACAAGACGATGTTTGAAAGTCCATCTCCCTAAAGAATAGTATCATTATTAGCCATAAATAGCATTCAAACATGCTTCTATATCCCAAACCTACCTTCGACAATCTTCTCTAGACAAGCGCAACCACCTTCAACCTGATCACACCTACTGCAACCAACACTTGCTATCAGTAGAGTTCTCCCCTCGTAATGTGGCCAGTGGGATGTGCTGGAAGGGAGGGGGTGGTCTTCCTTTTATAAGTAAAATTTTCAATTTTAATTTGCAGATCCTACCTTTTTGATGTTGTTCCTATCGATACCTACATTGGACAAGGGGGCAGGAGGGATGGGAAATGAAACTTTACACGTAGGAATCCTACTCAGCTGGATATGCTAATGGATATAAAGGAGAGTATATATATCATTACCCTTTTTTAATTTTATTTCCTCTTCCTCAACTTTTTTTTTAAGTTAATAGGTAAAAAGCAACCAAAAAAAAAGAAAAAAAAAAAAAAGAGGATCAGAGAGAAGACAAAACGCACGAGAAAACACTTGATATATACACACTTTCCCCATTTAAAGAGAAATATCATAACCCATAACATATTATATGATCAAATGTCCCTCTCCAACAACATACAAAAGTTGTGTATCATTATTCTCCCGAGAAAAAATAACTCAATGACACATTCTTTTTAACATTGCAGTCTGCGTGAGATCTTCAGACACACCATCTCCGCCACTAATCAACTTCTTCTTCCTGCCTTGCGCCACAAGCAAGAATAACTGCCACCGAACCATGGCGCCTGCAATGATGGGTTCTCGATCCGTGAAGTTTGCCTCTCCTTCTTCGTCGCCACATTCGTCGTCGATGGCTTTTCTTCCCCGATCGAGATGTCCTGCTGTAGCAGCTCTGGAGCACGTAGAACACATCGTCCACCATCGACGTCGTGAGGCTATCAGGCATCTGCTCGTCTATCCCGATCACCTTCCTCGCATTCTCCACCATGAAGAACCCCTTGAGGATCACATAGAAGCCGGGGATGTCCCGAACCACGCGGCCGCAGCACCCGCTACGGAATGCCTTGGTGGCACGTGGGGCGAGCTCAAGGTCGACGCAGGTGAGCCTCCAAGTTGGGCTTCCTCATCCTCTACTGTAACACGTCCTAATACTAGAGGTAGATGGCATATTTGACATGGTATCAAATTATATCTCTTCATGGATTCTATCATGATTGGGATGATTGATATGCTATGAAATCAAATCCCTTAATTGATGGGATGCTCCCATAAGTCATATAGAATCTTATTTTATCAAATAGTTCTTTTACATAGGTGAAAAAAAATTACATCATAAATTTAATATAAAAATAAAAATTAATGAAATGCCTTTACTATAGAAAATAAAGCTCAGCACTTTCCCTCGTGTTGGAACATATATATCAACCATATTTAACTTATTTCTACACTTTTCAAACTGGAGGTGAGACAATGACTTGGTAAACATGTCAGCAATTTGGTCTGAAGAGGCAAGACAAGTAGTACAAAGCAGATTTTGTTGAATCAAACTCGTGGTGTAATGACAATCCACTTCTACATATTTTATTCTCTTGTGCAATATAGATTGTTTGCAATGTAGGCAGTAGCCTAATTGTCACAATACATCTTCATAGGCTCATGAACATTAACATGATGATCCTGTAATAGAGATCTGATCTATATCATCTCAGCTGCAGTATGTGCCATGACCCTGTACTCAGATTCAACACTAGAGTGTGAAATAACACTCTGTTTCTTACTCCTCTAGGTCACCAAGTTCTTAGCTACAAAAGTGTAGAAGGCAGTAGTAGATCGCCTGTCACCAATATCACCTGCATAATCTGCATTTGAGTATGCAACAACAAACATAGACGCCTTCCTCCGAAAAGAATACTCTACCTGGATATCCCTTGATGTACCTCAACACCTGCATCACAGCCTGCCAATGAATATCAGTAGGCTTATCTAAGAACTAACTTAGCTTACTCACGGCAAGGTTAACATCTGGGCTAGTGATAATAAGATATAACAGCTTCCCCACCAGTTGTCAATATGCCTTTTTGTTTTTTAGCTTTACAGTATCGATCCATATGAATATTTGCATCTTTGAATCCTAGCATGCCTGTCTCCTAGAGAATATTAAGAGCATACTTCCTCTGTGACATAATTGTCCCTTGCTTACTTATGGCAAACTCAATGCCTAAAAAGTATCTCAGCTTCCGAAGATCTTTCATGACAAATTGGTGTGGCAAGTACTCCTTCGCCTGAGATATACTCTCTGTATCATCACATGTAAGAATAAGGTTGTCCACATACACAAGTAAAGCTATTGTACCCCTGTTGGTCTTCTTCATAAATAGTCAATGGTCAGATAAGGATCTTTGCATCCTAATAACAGACAATGCCTTAGATAGGCACTGAAACCAGGCACGGAAGCTCTGCTTAAGACCATAAATAGCTTTATGAAGCCTGCATACACACTCCCTTTGAACCTTAAAACCATGCAGCTATTACATATAGATCTCCTTCTCCAAGTCTCTGTACAGAAATGCATTTTTAACATCTAGCTGATGTAACTATCATCCATAAAGAGTTGCAGCAGAGATAAGAATGCGAACAATGGAGAGTCATGCAACAGGGAAGAACGCGTCAAAGACATCCACCCCATAGGTCTAAATGAATCATTTGATCACAAGGCGGGCCTTATACCTTGAAGTAGATCCATCTGGGTTGTATTTCAAGGCAAATATCCATTTGGCTCCAACAAGGTGTGCACCGGACAGTAGAGGTGACTGCTCCCAGGTCCCTTTGGTGGTAAGTGCAGACATCTCCTCCATGTCTGCCTTCTAGTGTGGATGTAGTAGAGCCTACTGGTACGAGATATGTAACTCAGCACTGAATACAGCAGCTGTGAATGCATGAAACTCCGAACTTAAAGAATCAGCAGAAACAATACTCCCAGCAACATAAAACTGGGCACAAGATCGTGGAGCCTTCCTGATAGCAATAGGGATATCCTCATCAGTACTCATGGAATCAGAACTTGAAGAAACATCCATAGGTGACACTCTCACCCTTTACACCTGCTAACACTATATCTGAAGAAACCTCCTGAGTAGAAACCGCTTCTAGGTTATCAACACTAACCTGAGTCTGTTGAATAAATGGAGGGGGCTTTGCCCTATAAACAACTAGCAACTGATAAGTGTAACCCTCGAAGGTCCTTTCATCCACTGGTACTGGCCTGAATGTGCTGGTAAATGACTTAGTAACTTGAGAAGGGCTATTACTATTCGTGAATATACCAAATGGTATATTAGCAACTAGTACAGGAGCATACTCCAGCACACTCTGCACCTGCCTGGCAGCAACAGAAAAATAGGGTACAGCTTCATGAAAGGTGACATCTGCACTGATGTAATGTCTCTGTTGTAGGGGATCAAAATACTGATACCCCTTCTGAGTACGAGAGTAGCCAAGAAATACACACTTGACTGCTCTAGGTGCTAATTTATCTCGTCCAGGTCTAAGAAGATGTATAAAAGCCATGCACCCAAATGTCTTGGGTGAAAGATCAAACAGCTCATCATTTGGATAAAACACCTGCCACGGTATCTGCTCGTAAATCACATAGAAGGGCAATCTATTAATAAAGTAGCAAGCTATGAGAACTACATATCCCCAGTAGTTCTGTGGTACACTGTTATGGATAAGAAAGGCTCCTCTGGCTATATCAAGGATATGTCTATGCTTCCTCTCTGCAACTCTATTTTGCTGAGAGGTGAGAGGATATGAGGTCTGATAAATTATGCCATGTAAACAATAGAATTCGGCCAGTCGACGAGTACAAAACTCCAATGCATTATCAGATCTGAGAGTCTTGATGCAAACATCAAACTAATTCTTTATCATCAACATAAACTTCTCAATTAGTGGACCCACTTCAAACTTATTCTTCATAAGAAATAGTTAGGATAATATGAAAAAATCATCAATCGCAATCAAATAGTACCGATGTCCTGCTTTACCAGGAGTCCTACTGGGACCCTAAACATCAAGATGCGCTAACTGAAAACACGAAGACGAACATGGTCCTGTAGCAGCTGGAAAGGAAGATCTATGGCGCTTCCTAAGTTGACATGCACCGCAGGTGAGTTATGTGGTTGGGGATACATGAGGAATAAGTCTACATAATTTCTTCAAAGAACGATGGCCCAACCGTCTATGCCACTGTAGAGCACTTCTAGATGTGGTACTAATCCGATATGTTGCAGCCATGGGACCCTGCTGGAGTCGGTAAACACCTCCTTTTTCATATCCACCACCAATAGTCGTTCCTGTCATTCTATCCTAGAAAATACATCCACGCTTATCAAAGATGACACGACAATTCATCTGCTTAATGATTTCTCTGACAAAGAGAAAGTTCATGGATAAATATGGAACAAACTGGATACGATTAAGCTGCATAGAAGGGGTAACATTAATTTCCCTCTGACTACTAATAGGAGCAAGTTGCCCATCAGCTACCTGTACTGTACGACCTCGAGAGACATGTTGAACCTGTTCAAAACACTGCAGATTCCCGGATAAATGATTGGAGGCACCTGAATCAATCAACCACGTCACACCAGTGGTTGGAGTATCACCCACAACGGTTCCTAGCACAATCTTTGACTGAGACACTGCCATGTTCACTAAAACACACTGCCGCAAACTGATTTCAATGCACCACAAAAAGGGTACACTCCCTTGAATTTCTTCACACTCAGATCTGAAAAACTGACAGAAAATGGGGAATACACAACAAATACACCAAACGGGGAATACACACCCAGAAATCTCTACTCACACGTGGTCAATACTCAAGGGGAATATACATCCCAAAAACATACATCAAAGGGGAAAACACACCCCAAAATAAACAGAAACAAAGATCTGATTTGATTATACCATCCAAGAAGACCTTTCAAACTTCTTTCTGAAATATCATCCCTCAAGAACTTCATCACCAACACATGGAGGATCTTCCTAGACCCTGAAACAAAGGAGATAGGGATCTACAACCCTCTCGTTACTGCCGGAAGATGTCCAGCAGCAAGAGGAGAGAGGTAGAGAAGAGTAGAAGAGGCGGCGTTGCTCCCTCTACACCCCTCCTACCGCAGCCAACGACAGCGGTGACGGTGGCAGGTCGACGGCGCTGCTACTGCTGGCAACGGCAGCGCTGCTATTGCAGTGGCGATGGTGGTGATGGTAGGCTCGATGGTAAGGTTAGGGTGTTCTTGGTGGAGTCCTCAACTTGACTTTGATACCAAGTTGAAAAAAAATGAACATTCTTACCTTACCAAATAGTCCTTTCACTTCTACATAGGTGGGGAAAAATTATATCATAAATTCATTACGAAAATAAAAATTAACGAAATACCCTTCCTACAAAAAAACAAAACTCAACAAAATATGCTTGCATTCCATCATATCAAATCATCTCATCTCATTCGAAGTGGGGGTCACAATATAATGAACTGGGTTTTCTATTTGACAAGAGCAAGGGCTTTCCCCCACGATATATTCTAATGTAATTCCTTTGATTATAATGATGAGCTACCCCCTGGTTCGTTACCCTTCTTCCGAAGGGATTTTTCCATGTAAATTTGGGTGACCCCTCTTCATGGATGCTTTATCTACTTTGCACATATCGTCCGATCCTAACAAGAGTCTAGATCTAGCTTGTGTTTTTTGTGGGCAGAAATCACCAAAGCAGAGCTTTGAAGCAACGTGGCCACGACTCATATTCAGCTAATGGGACTGAGATTGATTGGGCATTTTATAAATATTGGTTGGCTTGGGGATTCCACAGTTGGTCAAAGACCATGGAGAACTCCTGAAAAGAAACAATGATTTGGCATTACCATCTTGTTAGGGCTGAAGTTTCTTAAGCGAGCAAAGTTTGAAGGACGGTAGGAGTCCAAATATTGAAAGGGAAGAGAAAAGCTTGTATAAGCATTTACTCTGTTTCCTACAGAGTAAAATCTCACTCCACTTGAAGGCAGAGGGATATAGACCATGTAGGAGACTGACCTCACTTGCAGGTGTGGGAATGAGTACATGCAATTACGCAGGAGAGGGAGCAAATTTTGAAGACAATATAGCACAAACCTGCTTGCAACCAATGAACTAAAACCATCTTGCCAGTAAACATCCTGTATTTTCTTGATGGATAAATGATGGTAAGGGACAATAGAACTCATCTCCCGATTTTTACGGAGAATTTAATGTGTTGAATACAAGGGGCATGCATTTGAGGGCTGATAAAAACGTTGTATGGTAGGAAGGGCAAGACAATCATCTAATATGATTGGTTCAAATTTCAACCATATATGTTTGGACACGAATGCATATCTGATGTATTTTCATCCCTCAACTTGCAGATTCGATGTTAGATCCTTGGAAATTGCACGATAACTTCTTTGTTGACATGCTGTACTAATCTTCTATAATTGTGGACAAGCCATAAATCATCAGTACATGGCAAAAAGAGTTAAAATCTCCACTGTTGATCAGTAAACCATGACTACATCTTGTGATATTTACACCCTCAATGGCAACTGATACAAATTCGATGAACCCATATTAGAATCATTTTTCCAAGGAAAAACCAAAGAGTCACAGAAAAGAAGGGAGAATCGATAAGTCACAAAATCAACACATCTGGTGCACCTTCACGAGGTGGAAAAATTAACTGCTTATCGGCCCTGGAAATTCAGAAGCTTGATTGAGAAGGCGAATAAGACAGCGAACATTACAGAAAATGCGATGATCACCACTGCCACTACCCCGAGAAAATCATGCCTGAATCCAAAGTAAGCCTCCACGAATTCAGTCACCGACTCCCCAGATTCCAGCTTGTCTTGAAAATCACCAAATTGTGAAGCAACTAATCCATACAATGTCCATGCAACTGGGCATGCCCAATAGTACCATCTCCACCAAATTGGGATCCTCTGAAATGGACCAGCCATAAAAGATGACCGTGTGACATGAAGATATATGACTATTCTTATACAATGCAATTAGATGAGAACTTACAGTTTTTGGGATTAGAAATCCGGAGAAGAGATTCCATATCCCATAAGATGCAGAGGAAACAATGGCAGCTATGTTGTAGTTAGGTGTCAAGCCTACCGTCATCATACCATAGAAGGTGAAGTAGAGTAATGTGAAGTACATGAAGAACAGGTACCAGAGGAACTTGGTGGCAGTCCACTCGAAGCTAATCATTGCATATACAATGATGCCATATATAAGAGCTTGGATCAATATGTAAGGCAGCTCAATCGCAACCTACGAAGTGTTCATATGCCAGATGAGAATATTCAGAGAGAAGTTTTGCTCAAACATAAATATGTAAAGAATGCATCTAGCAGAGAATGTTGGGTTGCATCCAACAGGCCTACAGCTTTCAAAATATTTACTTTCCCACAAGAGAGACAATTTGAAAGTTTGAGAATTCCTTACATTACAGAGTAACTTTACCATCAACAAGATATATATTGTCTTCGCACTCTCATTTCAGCAAGAAACTAGCATAATTTGATAAAAGAATATCTGCTTGAATTCTTAAAAAATATGCATGCCCCAAAAAGGAGTCATCCCTATTTCTTTCAATTACAATTACTCAACCAGGAAACCACCAAAGTTTCAGAATCTTTCCTTTTGATCGAATTATTGAGGATTTTGGTCAATTCAGTGTACCATAGAAAATTTTCTCTTGAAGCTTGTAATGTTTATTAACTGATCATGCCCATAAATCTAGATTAGAGAGTCCAAATCCATCTTGGCAGCCATCACCTGTGCAAATGCATATGGTAAAGCTGAATACATCCCAGCTGCTCTCTCTCTGTAAAATACTGTTCGTTCGATATCTACAACAGGTTGAACCGATGAAGCATTTTGGACTCCGAGAAATAGAACAGCTGAATACATAGATCCCATTGCATTGAACACATCCTGTCTCCTTCCCCTGCAAAGGAGAAAATATCAAGCACATTGTTCTGAGCCTAAAAGTACTCAACTAATGTAGAATCAAGTGGGCGAACAATATCCACCTCCTAGAACCAAGATCCCAGAATATAGTCCCGAACATCAAAGCTATGAATGTTGTGAAGAACAATCTTATGGCAGTATATGAAGGGTTGCGCCAGTAAGACCAGTGCTGCTTCCACAAGCAAGCCATACATTGAGTGAAGAAGGATAGTGAGTATTGAGTGGCAAAGTGAAGATCCTTTGAACCCACAGCTGGTGTACTTAGTTCCATGATCAAAGCTTTGTTCCTCCTGCAACACAATTTCAATGCCATGTTAATAAATATCTTGTAAGACCCCAAAAAATGTGTAATGCATGTGGGGGACATTGAATCCCTTGCAAAACCCCCATCCCCCAAAAAAACTATACTCACTGGCAAAGCTCTGATTTCTTGTATATCTCTGAGAAATCAACTCCCAAGGCTTGCTCTTGTGCCATTGTAGTCATTTCTAGCATCCATGTTGCTGGACTATAGCCATCCTTTATCCTACTAACTCCATCAATGCTCTTTACACAACAACAATGGCAAAAAGCATATTGGAACAAAGTAAAAAGCTAATCAGAAATCCGTTTATATTGAGAATCTATTGACATAAATTACCTCAAAATAGTTGATCAAATGGCAGGAATGATGGCCCAATGGACCCACATATATTTCTTGTCCTCCACGTTTCAAAAGAATCAGCTGAAATCCAGATTTGAGAAATATGGATATGAGGTGAATAATACAATATCATAGCCAAACCATAAATTGGATTTTGAAGACAATGCACCTCATCAAATGCCTCAAATATGTCAATGCTTGGCTGGTGAATTGTGCAGACAACAGTTCTCCCAGTATCCACGGTGTTTCTCACTGTTCTCATAACAATAGCTGCAGCCCTTGCATCAAGCCCGGATGTAGGTTCATCCATGAATATTATAGAGGGGTTGGCCACAAGCTCTACTGCAATTGTAAGCCTCTTGCGCTGCTCAGTGGACAAACCATTCACACCAGGCAATCCAACTAATGCTTCCCGCAATGATGTCAACTCTACCAGATCCATGACCTCATTGACAAACATCTGAGTCATGTGAACCCAACATTTAGAGTTCAAATGGTAGGAAATGTTAAGAAGAGTAAGAAATGTTAAGGAAGTGTTTAGAGGTGCCTTGTGCTAACCTTTCTAGTAGAAGGATCCACTTCAGTGGGCAATCGTAGCCATGCAGAATAAATGAGTGACTCATAAACTGTGACATTGGGAGAATGAATGTCAGTCTGCTCACAATATCCAGATATACGAGCAAATGTTTCTTGTTTCTTTGGATATCCAGATATGGTGACTTCCCCTTCTATATGTCCTCCAGTTTTCCTACCTGCTAGGACATCCATTAGAGTTGTTTTACCAGCACCACTAACACCCATCAAGGCTGTCAGGACTCCTGGTCTGAATGACCCGCTTACACCTTTGAGAAGCGCCAACCGATCTTCAGTAAACCCTTGCGTCTTCATTTCCTATTATTGCAAAATGAAATTGAAAATCTTGGCTTATATCAATGAGATAATCACAGCAAAGGATGTGCAGTTAAAACTTCAATTTACCTGAGGCATGTCTACAGAATATCTTAAATTGTTGAAAGTCATAGAAATCGGTACAAATGGAAGAACCATCCCTCTTTTGGTTGGACTGTAATTTCCATCATTTGATTGGGTCAATATGGCACTTGCTCTTTCTACAGTTAAAGATTTTTTAATTTCCAAAGTGTTGAAAGTCAATAAATTGTCATGCACTCATCCAGTTAACAAGTACATAAAAAATAATTTAAAACACCTTGAGAACCTCTATGTGATGGAAATTGAACCAATTCCCCGGTAATATTTGCATGCTTTTCCATTAATGTCTCTTCAGATACAACAGCCTGAGCCTTCCCCAAAGCTATAATCAACAAAAAACAATCAGACTGTATTATATGCAGGTTGAAATCCCTGCATCTGTATGAGAAATCAAAAGTCATCTAAAGAGGTATAGTATCTTACGGTTGAGATACGTGAGTGCAATGGTGAAACAACTATTGAGTAGGAAAATGTACCCAATTAATGCACCTACACCAATCCAATACCATCTTGCTTCAGGAAATATTCCATGAGATTTTAGAACTAGAACCCCTAATGGTTCTGTTGTCCCTGGAATTATCTGCATGTTTTTGAAAGCAATGAGTCCAAATTGTTCCTAGAATCAGGCATTTGTTAAATAGAGGCCACACTGGGTTGTCCTTACATGTCTCCAGCTTTTCCCAAAAAACTCATTCACTGCAATTGCATTCTGCCCATACATCATTGGTGAAATCCAGTAGCCCCATCTCCACCATTTTGTGACATTTTCTTTTATTGAGGGCATGATACAAATGGAAAAGAAAAAGCATTAGTATTATTCACTAGGGCAGTACTTGAAGGATTTCAAGGCAAGCATAGTGTATTACTCCTTCCCAGCCTAAAATTATAGGATAATCAAACCAAGCATGGGAAAAGGGGTTACCAAATTTTTTAAAATTTAACTTTTCAGTAAAAATAAATCCTGCAAATCTTGAATGACATTTAAGAATACATAGCACTTAAAAACAATGAGTGGGCAAATTAGCCAAGTATGAACATTTGAAGGAGAGGAAATTTTTTGGACTTAAAATAAGAGATGTTACTATGATGGGAAATAATGGAATCCTTTTTTCCGCTATACCTCGTGAAAGGATGAATCCTCCAAGTACCATAATTGCGAGCAAAGCAAATGATCCAAATGTATTTGCAATGACCATGGATCTACCTACTGCACCGATAAATCTGAAGAGCCCTGATGCCATCTGATTGACTAAAATGAGTAACAGATATAGTCTGAAGAGCCTATCAAAAGGAACATTTTCAAGCATTGACAATTAGACGTGGTAAATGACGGAAGAATATGCCACTACTTTCTTCCTTTTGAATAAAGCTTACCTGCCCACACTTGGATCAAATCCAATAACATAGTAACACATGAAAACCCAAGCAGCTATTTCTATGATTGAGATAGGAATTTTCAGTATCCACGTTGGTAATGCATATGCCCATGGAGGATAAAAAAGGAGATCCCTTTGCCTGTAAAATACAGGAAGCTTTCCAATGGCCATGGCAAGTTCAGAGAACCCGTTGAACATAACTGTGACAAGTGCAAAAAACAAAGCACCCATATATATGCCTCCATCGGCAACGGAGTCTCGGTGCATCTCAGTTCGTAAAAAGACCGTCATTGTGATGGAACTCATAAGCACCAGCTGGAAATGGAAATGTAGCAAAGTCCATGGCATTGGCATCTCAGTTTGTACAGAATGTCGGTTAATTGTAAACAACGAGAGAGGAAATAACTTACTTGAACTGCTTTGAAAGCATATACAAAAGAGTTCCTTTTCATCAATAGAAACTCTCTTCCGATGCAAGCTGTCAGTATTTCCATCTTGCTAACACCATATTTTGAAGTTGTTAAAGCAGCAGGGTGGCTCTTATGCTTATCAAATGGAATTGCTAGTTCATCTGCCAGCCTTCTGCCAACATGGAATCTCTGGAATGCCTCTGCAAACTCTTTAACAGGGATAAATCTATATAGCTCATCCTGACGAACCCAGTATTGTTGTTGGTCTTTTCTGGATGTCACCTATCCAAAGGAGCAAAAACTAATTACTCAGTTCATCAGCTCTTTTAACTGAGCAACTACTCTATGTTAAGAGTGTCATACTTCTTGCAAGAAATCTGCAATGCCCTTCCTCTCAGGACATTTGAAGCCCATCAGCTCAAAGAAGTCAAGAGCATATTCCCTTGGGCCCTGGTACACAATCTGCCCTTCAGAGAGAAGGATGATATCATCGAATAGATCGTAAGTCTCTGGTGCCGGCTGGAGCAAAGAAATGGCAGCTGTTCCCCCGAGAATGTGAATGAACTGCCTAAATGAGTTCACTATCTGGTATGTTGTAGAGCTGTCTAGACCAGTGGATATTTCATCCATGAACAATGCTCTTGCAGGTCCAACTATCATCTCCCCTACATTTGTAATAAGAAAGACCATGTCATTAATTATAATAAAGACTAATGGTTCTGTTCTCCAGAGATTCCTCTTTGCAACTCCAACTACTTTACCTGTCGTGACACGCTTCTTTTGCCCTCCAGAGATTCCCCTTAACATTTCATTCCCTACCATTGTGTCAGCACACACTTCTAATCCCAATACCTGCAAAGAAATCACTTAAGCTTTTGGGAGCCAAATGATTCTTATGATTTATAAATAGCTGAGATGTTGACTGGATGTGATTGAGGTTTTTCTATTAGAAGCTTCTGATCTCTAGAATATATGTTAAAGTGTGTGGTTTGGGGAGAACACCATTTTTCCTAACTGAACTCTGTGTACCAAGATGACACTTTCATAAAATCAAAAAATTTTCTCAGACTCTTATTAAAAGGTTAATAGGCACCTTGAGAACATATTCCGTGATGGCATCAGCTTGTTCGCTTTTCATTACAATAGCCTGCAGAAACAGGGAGAATAGCATGCCATTATCTTTTTACAGACAGATTGAAGAAAAATAATAATCAAATCATGGGGTCATCTTCATCTTCTAATAAAGGAACAGAAGTTGACAAAGAATATTGATGAGGGTAATTCTTTGTTAAGAAATTGTTTTGCAAAAAAGCTAGTACGTAGTAAAGTTTTTTCAAATTAGTTTTTGGACCGATTCCTTTAGGATGGAATCAGTAAGATGAGTTCTTTCCAAATGAGTATCTTTTGAAATAGCCTCTAACCTGCACAAGTTATGATATTTTCGATTTCCTAAGCTTTTCCATGCCAGTCTGCTTGAAATTATCATGGAAACTGAAACTACTGGGACTGAAATACACTTTTGATGTTTGAATAATTAGAAAGTTTTGAAATTAACTAATATTTAATCTTATTAAACTTCTGGCTTATACTAAAAACTTCCACAGAATGTTATACAACAACCACAACCAAGCCTTTTCCCACACTAAGTGGGGTCGGCTATATGGATTCTTTGCCTCCACACAGATCGATTTTCAGCTATTTTAGGACTTAAATTAAAGTAATTGAGGTCATACTTAATAGTTTCCTTCCAACACTTGTTTGGTCTTCCTCGCCCCCTCTTAGCGGGTTCAGCCTCCAACTTCTCGCATCTCCTAACTGGAGCATCTAGTGGCCTTCTTTCAACCACCCTGCATTAATTCTATATGTCACATCTCCATTAATTCCACCATCATGTTGGAAAATGAATCCCAAGTACTTAAAAATATCTTTCATTGGAATGCACTCTTCTCCAATTTTTACATCAATCCCTTCATTGTTCCCTCTACTACTAAACTTGCATTCCATTTACTCAGTCTTCGTCCTACTTATGCGTAATCCTTTATCTTTCAGAGCTTCTCTCCAAAGCTCAAGTTTTCTATTCACTCCATCTCTTATCTCATCAACCAACACAATGTCATCAGCAAAAAGCATACACCAAAGCAACACAATGTCCACAGAATGTTATAGAGGCACAAAAATGAAATACACCAAGAATCTGCTCCTTTCGTATTTAAGCACATGCCCTATATATTTATTTCTAATAGTATGTGTTAGGAATAAGAGAGGCCACGTGGCAATGCCATGTAGCAGTTGATCAGGAGGCCACTAGGGCCGCCGATTTTGAGTCTTAGGTTTTTGGTCTTTTGCTTAGTTTGCAGGTTTGCTTTTTGTTATGTCTTTGTTATTCTTTTTTGTTGATTGGACTCATTTTGTTATTTTTCCCTTGTCTCTCTATATAAAGAGACATAGGGACGGCTTGGTAAAGTTTAAGGTTCTCTTTTCACTTCAACTTGGTATCAGAGCCAAGGTTGAGGCCTCCACCAAAACAAAACCCTAACCCTACTTAAGCCTTCTCGTCGGAGCTGCTGCTGCCACCACCGGCGGTAGCTTTGCCGGTGCCAGGCCACCGCTGCAGCAGCAATAGCATGGACTGCCATCGCTGCTGCTATAGCACAGTAGTCTGACCGAGGTGCAACCGGGTCTTCGTGCCGCAGCATCCCCGCTGCCGCCGCCGCCGCAGCCCTCCCTGTTGCAGCGCTTCTCCCGCCGCAGCACCTGGTCACGACGTTGCCGCCGCCGCCAGCAACCTGATTGAGGCGCTCGCGCTACAGTACCCCCGCTGCTGCCACCACGACGTTGCTGCCGCTGCCAGCAGCTGGATCGGGGCGCAAGTTGCCCCTCGCACTGGAGCACCTCCTCTGCTGCCACCACCAGTAGGTCTCCTTGCTACAGCGCCCCTCCTTGCGCCGCAGCACCTCGTGACGGTGCTGCTGCCACCCTGTTGCAGCTACAGCCGGTTGCTCTTGATCTCTCTCCGTAGAGATGAGGGTTTAAAGAAAAAAAACTTTCAACAAGATGGTATGAATTTCGTAATCTTTTAACTTAATTTGGAGTGTATTCCCCGTAGTGGATGATTTTTGGGGTGTGTATTCCTCAGTGAAGTGCTGTTCTTTGGCTTGTGAGTTGTGGGGTGTGTATTCCCCAAGTTTGTTGGTGCTGTTTATCCAGGATTTCAGACCTGTTGTTTGGGCTTAATCTTGTGTGCTTGGAGTTACAATGTTTGCATCAGATGGTTCTGAGGTGTCTTCAGGATAGAATACAGAAAGTAGGGTGTCTAAGAGCCCTTTCTTTACTCCAATTACGAAATTAGATGAGACCAATTACCCCTACTGGTCTCAGACCTTTCTTGTTACTGTGGAAGGTCATGAGAAGAAGCATGTGCTTATGGAAGCACCACCAGAGCATAAAATCGAAAAATATGCGACTTGGAACCGGGATGATGCTATGGTGAGAGCCTGGATTTTGAATAGCATCCTTCCAAGAATTGGTGATGAAGTTATGTACTACAACACTGCCAAAGAAATGTGGGATGGCTTGAAGATGGCGTATTCGCATGAGTTGAATTCAACTCAAGTATTTCAGATCCACTATGACTTATGCCATCTCAAGCAAGAAGAGATGAGTCTGTCTCAGTATTACTTTACTATGAAGGGATTATTGGAGAAATATAATGCGTGTAGATCAATATGTACTTCTATATGCAGGGATCACAGGAAGGAGTTTGCAACCCATATGTTCCTTGCAGGGCTGAGTGATCACTATTCTGTGGCTCGTTCACAAATTCTGACTCTCTCTGAGCTTCCTCCTATTGAGGAGATTTACAGGAGGCTTAGTAGGATGCAAGTACAGCCTACTTATGATGCTGTTGTTGCCAATACATTCTCAGCTCATGCTGCTATTAGCACTCGTGGTGGTCGTGAAAGCTTCTTTCGTGGCAAAGGCAAGGGCAGGACTGATGGTGATCGGGGCAAGCCTACATGTTCGTACTGTGGAAGGCTTGGCCATGTTGAGGCTAAATGTTGGAATAAACTTGGCCGTTCTACTGTTGCTAACCAAGCTTCTGTTACAGCATCTTTAGGTGTGAGTACTGGGGCAATAGCTCTTGCAAAGGCAGACTACGATGCAGTTGTGCAGTGACTAGCACAGTTGATTCATGAGCAACCACAATCCTTCAGCACTGTAACTTATGTATCTGCATCAGGTATGAAAGGGTCATGGTTGATTGATTCTGGTGCATCGACCATTTAACAGGAAATTTCCAATGTTTTGGGGAATTACATAAGCTACCACAGGAACACTCAGTACAACTGGTAGATGGTAGACATGCTCCCATTCGTGATAAGGGAGGGATACCTGTTACACCCTCCATGCATCTTGCTGATGTATATTATGTGCTGGATATGGCAATACAACTGTTATCTGTTAGCTCTATTACAAAGCAGTTGAATTGTCGTGTTATTTTTGACATTGTTGGATGCATCTTTCAGGGTCGCATGACGGGGAGGACGATTGGTGATGGTCATGAGGAGAGGGGTGTGTATCGGCTACTTCAGAATCTAGTTGCTGCAGCCTGTCAGACGACTACTGCAGGGAGTGCCTTGCAGTGGCATAGACGATTAAGCCATCCTTCACTGGACAAGCTACGCCGTGTCATCCCTTACTTGTCTCCTGCCATGAAGATTCAGTGTGATGCATGTCAACTGGGAAAGCATCACCATGCCAGTTTTCCAGCATCTATCCAGTCTACTAGTTCTGCGTGCTTTGATTTACTGAATTGTGACGTTTGGGGGCCTAGTTGTGTGCAGACCGTCAAAATTATAGATAGTTGCTATTTGTGGATGATTTTTCACGTTTATCATGAACCTTTTTGATGAAAAATAAATCAGAAGTTGGTTTTTTGGTTCAACAATTTGTAGTGTTTGTGAAAAATCAATTTGGTGTATGCATTAAGAAAATTCGAATAGATAATGCATTAAAATTCTGCACAAAGAAACTGGCTGACTTGTATGGATCACTGGGTATTGTACATCAAACCTCATGTCCTCATACATCGCAACAGAATGGGATAGTTGAAAGAAAACATCGTCATATTCTGGATACAGCTAGAGCTCTACTTATTCATAATAGCGTTCCGCATAGTTACTGGGGAGATGCGGTTCTTACTTCCTGTTATCTGATCAACAGGTTCCTTCGTCTGTTTTACATGAGTAGATTCCATAGAATATCTTATATCCTAATGCAGACTTATTTCTTGTACCATCAAAAATATTTGGGTGTGTGGCATTTGTACACTTCCTTAGGCCTGGTCATGACAAATTAGCACCAAGGGCAGTTAAGTATATATTTCTGGGATACTCACGCATGCAGAAGGGATACAGGTGTTTTGATCCCATACATCAGAAACACTATGTGAGTGTGGATGTGACTTTTCATGAGTCTATCCCTTATTTTTCTACCTCTGGTCATCAGTTGAGAGAGAGAGGTGGCTACTCTTATACCTGTACCTCCTATAGCCTTGGAGGACTTCTCTCATAATAGTGGTGTATCCACTATAGAATATACTATGAGCGATTTCAGACCTATACCACCTGATGAGAAGACATTTAAGAGTGCTACATATCAGTTGCCAGTTACATACAGAAAGAAAACACACCCCTCTTCTTCAGTACCCAATGAACCACCATCGTCCTCTCCTCAAGTATGTATTGGAGATACTGATGATTCTTCTACTCATATGTCTTCAAGGTCCCTCTCTGCCTACAGATGATAATATTTCCATTGCTATCAGGAAGGCTCCGAGGTCTTGTGCACAATATCGTGTTGCTGGTAGTGTTGTCTCTGCAGGATCTCTTGGCACCAAATTTCAGGCCTTTACAGCTACAATATCTAGTACAGAGATACCTACCTCTTATCAGCAGGCTCTTCTACACCCACATTGGAAGGCGACAATGGAAGAGGAGATGTCTGCACTTACTGATAGAGGGACCTGGGAGTTATCTGCCTTACTGTCTGGTGCGCACTTAGTTGGGGCCAGATGGGTCTTTGCCTTGAAATACAACCCTAATGGGTCTATTTCTAGGTATAAGGCTCGCCTTGTAGCCAAAGGATTCACCTAGACTTATGGGATAGATTTCTTTGACACCTTTTCCCCTATGGCACGACTCTCCACGGTCCATATCCTTGTTTCTGTTGCGGCTCATTATGGATGGTGTCTTCACCAGCTGGATGTTAAAAATGCCTTTCTATATAGCGATTTGGAAGAGAAGATATACATGCAACAACCACTTGGTTTTGAGGTTCAGGGGGAGTGTGTATGTAAACTTCGTAAGGCTATTTATGGCCTTAAGCAGAGCCCTTGAGGCTGGTTTCAGTGTCTATCTAAAGCACTTTCTATGTTTGGGATGCAGAGATCCTTTTCTGATCATTCCTTGTTTGTTAGGAAGACCAATACTGGTACCGTGGCTTTATTGGTATATGTTGATGACCTCATTCTTACAGGTGATAATACAGATGGTATTACTCAAGTAAAGGAGTATTTAGCTCGCCAGTTTGTTATGAAAGATCTTTGTAAGCTGAGATACTTTCTTGGTATTGAGATCGTCACGAGCAAGTAGGGCATTGTAATATCTCAAAGAAAGTATGCACTTTATATTCTTCAGAAGACATGCATGCTTGGATCCAAGGAAGCCAACATTCCTATGAATCCTAAAGTACATCTATTTGAGGATACAATGAGGATAAAGGACAAAAAGATCTATCGGTAGCTTATTGGGAAGTTACTGTATCTAACCATCACCAGGCCAGACATTAGCTTTGCAGTGGGTAAGCTAAGTTAGTTCCTAGATAAATCCACTGATGCTCACTGGCAGGTAGTTATGCAAGTGTTGAGATACATCAAGAGCTGTCTAGGCTGAGGCATTCTATTTTAGAAGACAATGGGTCCTATGTCTGTAGTGGCTTACTCTAATGCGGATTATGCAGGAGATGTGGGAGACAGACGATCTACTACTGGTTTTTGCACATTTGTCGCTGGAAATCTGGTGACCTGGAGGAGCAAGAAACAAGGTGTTGTCTCACGCTCTAGTGCAAAGTCCGAGTATAGGGCTATGGCTCATACTACTACCGAGATGTTATGGATTAGGTATCTGTTACGAGATCTTCATGTTGAGATTCAGGAGCCTATGGAGATGTTTTGCGATAACCGGGCTACAACATATATTGCTAATAACCCCATGTTTCATGAGAGGACGAAACATGTAAAAGTAGACTGCCACTATACCAGGAGCCTGATTCAGTAGGGTCTACTTTGTACGACATGTCTTGCCTCTACTGATCAGACTGCTGATATATTTACCAAGCCATTGCCTCGCCCCCAGTTTAAGTGTAGAAGCAAGCTGAGCATGGTGGATATATATGCTCCAACTTGAGGGGGAATGTTGAGTTATTCTTTTTTGTTGATTGGACTCATTTTGTTATTTTTCCCTTGTCTCTCTATATAAAGAGATATAGGGACGGCTTGATAAAGTTTAAGATTCCATTTTCACTTCAACTTATTTGTTAAGTTGTTTAGAGGATTTTGTTTTATTTTGAGATTTGTTCTTCCTTATTTAGGAGATAAGATTAGTTTCTTATTTTAGATGATATGTTCTCTCTTCTATAAAAGAGAGCATTCCTATTGTAATTGCTTTTGAGTTAGCGATAATATTTTCCACATTTCTCAAACTCCTCTCCTCTCAATCTCAATCTTGCTTACCACCATTACCGCCGGCCTCAACACTGTCAGCCACCAACCACAGCAGTCGGTGGATACTGCTCTTCCTCTCCCTGTTCCAACGTGGAACAGTCCCATGTGGATTGTTTTTCCACACGCCAAGGTACCTCCGCACCTCCACACTTGTGCCAAACTCCACAGAATGATTATAAGATGGACATTGGCTTCAACTGTTTCTCTTCGGTGAGAGCTTTTTTGGAATGGGTATCTTCCAGAATAACTACATGTTTCCAAAATGTGCTATCTATCGTATGCTGTGTTTCTAAACTTTTCGTTCTCATTTGTTGAAGTACTTTTTTGAGTATTGGGTATTCCACCAGTTTATAGATCAACTAATAGACTCTCCTTATGGAAGTTTGATCTTCTAGTTGAGACTTCTAGGAAAAATGAATCATAACTGCAACAAATGAGATAAAATCGAGTATTTTATGACAATATACTCTTTTTATATTCAAGAATATCCTGTGTATATTTATTTGTTATAGCATGACAATAGACTGATCGATATAAATACTCCAAGGATGATATGTAGATGGTGAAAGTTCTATGGTATTGCAACTACTTGTGCCTAACTAAATATAGCCTCCAGCCATTTCATTATATTTGCTAGTGAATATGTAAAGATCCATGTTGAGTTGTGAAATTGTACAATATTTTAAAAGGTAGCTTGGAATAACTATTGAAATATGAATTTAAGATCTATAAGATCATTTATTGTTGGCCCACGTTTACCTTCATAAATAAATCAAGATCAGGATCTGGCTTGATGTTTGCTTCCTTTTCCCTCCTTGCTAATTCTGTCAACATATCTGATGAGGGACGCGAACAATCGATCAGAGGACAATTAACAGGATTCCATCATTACTGATGCAAAAAAAATTGGAAAAAAGAGAAAGGAAACAACTTAATTACCGTAGCGAGTTCCAACACCTTGGCATCTTGCTGAAAATGCCAGTGTCTCTCTTACTGTCATCTCTGCTATATGTAGATCATGTTGGCCTATATATGCAGCTGTTCTTTGGGGAACAAACTCATCCATTCCATGACCATTATATGTAACTCTCCCAGAGAACTAAATCAAAAAATCATCAATCAAGACAAATTAGACAAGTAAAAACAACATAGAAGTATGAAGGAAATACAAGAATGCTAAGCCATGGGAATGGTTTCAATTTGATCCCATCATGTAATTGTCAGCCATGCTGACTCTTTGTTAAGGACTCTGGGGGCTTTAGCAGGTAAATAGTTTCACCCTTTTTTTTTCAATTCTTTAAGTGGATGTAAGTTACTAAAAAGTTATTGCCATCACTTTTCTTCTAGATAGAACATCAAGCAATTGCCAGAGAATGTCATCAATGCAGAACATGAATTGTTCAATCTAAGGTAGGAAATAGATGCAAACACCCCATACCTTCCATTGCTTTTAACCACAAAACTGCAAAATTTTCAATTAATCAAAAAGTTCCACATCATCCAACATGGATGATAAAAAGGCAACCAATCCGATCCCTCAGAGGTGGGATACATCAGCCAGCACACTTCAAGATTATATGTTACATTGAATTTGTTACGAATAAAATCCACGTGGACTATCCACGTGGTAGCCAGCAAGTCACATGGTAGTCCACGTGACACCTTCTAGAGGGCCCAGCAGGGTCGGTGGCTAAAGGGTCCATGGGATCAATTTTTGGTATTTTGTTTAGATGTTAAGTTTATTATTTTTAGTAAAAGTGTTTTAAGAAATTAGTTGAAGGAAATGAAGCATTTTAATCCATAAAGAAAGCCCTACACCTCTTATATAGAAAGGGAAGAGGAAAATATTACAGAACTCCAAATAGAAATAAAAATGATACAAACACCCTCATAATATAACGTAACACTCCCCCTCAAGCTAGAACATATACATCAACCATGCTCAGCTTGTTTCTACACTTCTCAAACAAGGGGCGAGACAAGGGCTTGGTGAACATGTTTGCAATCTGTTCTTACAAAGCTAAATAGAAAGTGCAAAGTAGACCTTGCTGAATCAGCTTATAGTATAGTGGCAATCTACCTCCATATGCTTTGTTCGTTCATGAAACATAGGGTTATTAGCTATATATGTGGTAGCTCTGTTATCTTAGTACATCTCCATAGGCTCCTTAATAGTAACATAGAGGTCCTTCAATAATGACCGTAGCCAGATCATCTCAGCAGCAGTATGTGCATAGCACAGTACTCAAATTCAGCACTGGAACATGGCACCACGCTCTACTTTTTGCTCCTCTATCACCAGATTTCCTGCAACAAAGGTACAGAAATTTGTGGTGGACCTCCTATCCCTAATATCACCTACATAGTTGGCATCAGAGTACCCAACAATAGTCATAGGAGCTCCTCTCTCGAAAAGAAGTCCTTGGCCTAGAGCCTCCTTGATATACCTCAATACCTGCATTACTACCTATCAATGCTCAGTTGTAGACCTGTCTAGAAACTAACTCAACTTGCCCACTGCAAGACTGATATCTAGCCTAGTGATAGTCAAATAGAGCTATTTTCCTACAAGCTGCCTATACGCCTTCTTATCCATCAGTCGAGTAGACTCATCAAATAGGTAAACCTTTGGATCCATATGGACATTTGCTCCTTTAGACCCAAGCATGCCAGCCTCCTGAAGAATATCCAAAGCATACTTTCTTTAGGACATTACAATCCCTTGATTGCTCGTGGCAATCTCAATACCAAGGAAATACCTGAGTCTCTCAAGGTCCTTCATCACAAAATGCTATGTCAGATACTCCTTGACCTGCGATATACCAACCATGTCATCATCTGTGAGAATAAGATCATCTCCATACACAAGTAGAGCCACAACACCCCTATTTGTCCTTCTCATAAATAAAAAATGGTCAGACGAAGACCTCTGTAATCCAAACAAAGAAGGAAATTAAGCGTCTTAATCCATAAAGAAAATCCTACACCTCTTTTATAGACAGAGGTGAGGGGAAAATATTATAGGACTCAAAATAGAAATAAAAATGACACGAACACCCTCATAATCTAACGTAACAAAAATGATTTGGAAATTGATTTATTTTTAGAGATAAGATCTTTCTTATTTTAGAGATAGGATTTATTTCCTATTCTTGGGATATGTGCTCTTTATAAAAAAGAGACTTCCCCTTGTAATTTATTTTAAGCATCAATAATATTTCCTATTCTAAGACTCCTCTCCTCTCTTTTCTCCAAACATGACCATTGTCGGCCATCACTGCCGGCCACCAAGGATGTCGACCTCCACCTCCTCTCTCATTGTCCACATTTGTGGGCAACCCATTGTTGGGGTTGTTTGCCTACGCACAAGGAGCCTCCACACTCCGAATTGCATAAATTTTGACATGATATTAGAGCCTTCGATCTAGGCTCCTTGTACGTGCGGGTTATTTGACCACACGTTGGTGGTCCATGCATCCGGAAAGTCCTTGACAAATTCGGCACCTTACGCGAAGAAGGAAAACTAGAAAAATGGCGGAATCAACCACGACAGTCGGAGACACCATGCTTGGTCTAGGAGATTGTAAGGTGGTTGTCTCCAAGACAACTGATGTATATACATCTATTTAAGTTAAAATGCCTATTTAACATGTTCCTAAGCTTATAGACGCATTCCATATTATAAATATTACATAACATGCATCATATCGCATTTAGACTATATTATGTAAATTGTATATTAATTTTCTTATTTTAATGGCTAGGGGACAAGGAAACATCTTTCTAGGCCTCAGATTGACAATCCAATCATTCGGATCTAATCAAAATGACGATCGAAGTCCAACGCCTCCGAAATCGCCGTGATCGGAGTCTCATAGCACCATATGCAATTTGAGGAAGATTAAAGGCCAAGGGACAGGATGATGTGGATCTATACCTTAAATGGCAAATCCAACTACACGGATGGATTCGGAACAACGATCATAGTCCAATGACGCGAAAATCGATCTAATCCAATACCCATGGCATTATCTACAAAGAAAAGATGGACGGGCAGGGTGGTACCACATGGTGCCATCCTAGCTGTCCAAATCTGCTCAAGACCCACCGTTCATCAACTTGCCATCTCCAATGTGAGATCTTGACTGTTGGATGAAGATCCAACGATCGAGATCTCATGCCATCTGACCTCTCCACTCGACCATCCAACGCGATAGCATAGCGATTGCAGAGTGGGTTCTCAAGTCAGCAGAGCGTGTTTGAAATCGGCCGCAACATCTAATTTCGCGAGTGCAGGCACAAATCGATTGTGTCCACTGGATGGCCATCGAGAGGCATGAGACATGCCACACGGCGCAATGGATGAAGAGAATTTCACATGCGCTTGATGATGCCTAATTGGATGCACCCTCACGCGATTTGAGCCGGGTCTTGCATGATCTCTACCCTCTGTTTTGGATCCGACGACCGAGAATTGTCCAAGTTGTGATCACGATGGCACAACTGGCATTACGTGGGCGTGTACGCAAGCAAGAGCGTAGCTCACAACCGTCCGATCGCGATTCAAGGCCCACAAGCTAAAATATCTTCAGTGCTGGATTTTTATTATTCAGAGCCTTAGAACTACCCAACTCTAGGGCATGGGTCTGCATCATAATCTGGTCCATATCTGTGAGCATTTTCTACTGGCAGGTTTGAGAATCAATCTTCTTATTTTGATCTTGACCTGCACTTGTAAATTCTTAACCTCTTCTTTGTTTGTATATTATGCCTAGCTGAAGGCACTAAACTTAACACATGTGCATACTCTGCTTTCTCTATGGAGCTGACAGGATTTTCACGAAATTCAAATGATACTCTATTTATTCCACCCTTTTCATGTCTTTATTTTTACAATGAGAACATTGCATTAGTTAGGCATGGGGGTGGAAGCTTAATCTTGAAAATATTTTGTTAGCTCCATAGAATTTCTTTCATTTTCTTAAAAAAAAAGAAAAGAAAAAAATTAAAAATCCAGGAAGACAAAAAAATTAGATTTATGAGAAAAGAACTTAGGCATTAGGAGTTTGTTAACTTTAGGAAACGATACTTTAGGACCTGAACATTTAGACTCTTCTGGTCTTCAGGCTTAATTAGCTCGGGTATCTACTAAAACGTGGACTTGTTTCTTAAGTCATCACTAATGTTAATATTATTTTAATTTGGCTAGTAAGTTAGGGTGACAAGTACATGACTTATCAACCCACCTTCTGATTTGAGGGGACTTTAAGTCTAAAGCATCTACATACTATTTGCACTGACTCACTTCTCGGCGGTTTTAATGGAAATTAGGTAGCTAATGAACTTTGTAGGGTGGTATGGCTGGCAAGTTGTTATGGATAACAGTCCATTGGCCAGTTGTCTAGAGCTCAACTATATAACCATTCTCTTTCTACCACCTTTAGGTAAATCTTAGGTTAGGGAAGCCACCTCCTTAAAAAAAAACTCAAAAAGAAAAAAAAATAAAAAGGAGAAAATAAAAAATAAATAAACCACACTTCACCGCACGAGTATGGTTAACAAGTTGCTGTGAGTTAGACACCCCAGTGGCTATTTGTCTAGAGCCTAGCTCACAACATGCACAAATAATTCCCAAACACTTAGGGAAGAAGCGGCGAGGAGACATACACTGGGTTCGCCCTTAAGATGACCCCATAAAAATAAAAGTAGGGAGAAAACTACTAATCAAAAAGATAAATCTTTAGGCATAAATTTTTAGGTCACCTAGGTTGTAGAAACCTGAAGTCCATTTTAACTGCCGCTTAGTGAGTCTGTCACTTTTTAACAAATAAGATGCTTAGAATTTATAGTTCTTTTCAAGTCTTGGGTGAATTAAGTAGCCGTAGAAAGCTACTCCAAAACTCTAAACTTAAAAATCCAAAAAATTAGAAAAGATGAAAAAAAAGAAAAAAAATGGATTTGCTTTTATATAGAATAAGGTGAGGCCTTGGACGGTCTGCATTTTGACAGGTACCTAGGCGTTTTAGAGTCTTTGTAATTAGGTCCTTAGTTGAAATTTTCTAGTGTTAATCAACAAATTCTACCTAAGGGACTAGATCTTGATTCTATTCTATACATAGCATTTAGGTTAATTTTGCTAGGGACTAGCAAAAAATAGACAAGGAGGTATGATGTATACACATCTATTTAGGTTAAAATGCCTATTTATGCATGTTCTCAATCTTATAAATGCATTCTATATTATAAATATTGCATAATATGCATCATATTACATTTAAACTATATTCTGTAAATTGTTTATTAATTTTCTTATTTTAATGACAAAGGGATAGGGCAACATCTTTTGGGGCCTCAGGTTGACAATCATAACCGTACAGATCTGATCAGGATGGCAATTAGAGTCCAATGCCTCCGAAATCGCCGTGATCGGAGTCTCGTAGCATCATATGCAATCCGAGAAAGATCAAAAGCTAAGGGACAGGATGATGGGGATCTAGATCTCAAATGACAAATCCAACCACACGGATGGATTCAGATCAACGATCACAACCCAACAACACGAAAATCAATCTAATCCAACAGTTGTGGCATCATCTACAAAGAAAAGAAGATGGACAGCTAGGGTGGCGCCACATGGTGCCATCCTAGCCGTCCCACCCTGGCCTTCCAAATCTGCTCATGACCCTCTACTTATCAGCTTGCCATCTCCAACGTGAGATCTCGATCGTTGGATCTCCATTCAAAGGTCGAGAGCTCATGCCATCTGATCCCTCTACTCGACCATCCAACTCGATAGCACAACGGTTGCGGAGTGGGTTCTCAAGTTAGCAGCGTGCGTTCGAAACCGACCGCAAATCGATTGCATCCATTGGATGGCCATTGAGTGGCACGAGACGCCCCATGTGGTGCAATGGATGAAGAGAATTTCACACGCCTTGATGACGCCTGATTGGATGCACCCTCACGCGATTTGAGCGCGAGTCTCACGCGATCTCTACCCTCCATTCTTGATCCGACGGTGGGGAATCGTCCAAGCTGTGATCGCGATGTCAAAGCTGGCGTTGTGTGGGCGTGTACGTGAGTGAGAGCGTAGCTCACTGTCGCCTGATCGCGATCCAAGGCCCCTCATGCTGCCACGTGTCAGCGCGAGGGTACATTATGCGTTAAGGGTGCGATTTGAGCCGTCCGTTCATGATTGGACAATCCATGACCTCCTGAGTGATTTGGCATGAGTTGGAGGCTTAAAATACCCGTTTTGCCCTTGGTTTTCACCTATATAAAGGCCCTTGACCCCCCATTCCTCTTCATCTCTTCCTCTTCTTCCCTCACCTCCTCCAAAGCTCTAAGGAGCTAGTCCCAAACCCGGGATGCTCCTCTAGAGTAAAAAAGTAAAAATATTTTCTCGCTTCTCACCCTCCTTCGTAGAGCATCCCATGGTCGTCCTCTCACCCCGATCCAGAAGTAGATTCTCTCCACGATGCCGTCCTGCCTCTTCATCCTCCAGCTTCGTTTTTCTTCGTTCAGCCTCTCACCACCTTCATCCAGGCGCCGTCAAAGCGAGTTGTCCTCTAAGCAATCGTCAAGGGAGATTCTTCTCACCTCTCTTTATCTTTTATTCGCTTTCTAGTATAGTTTTAATTTCTTACTTGTAGTAAACTCTAGTTAGATATATATTGTTCGTATTCTCTTTCTCTCTCTCTTGCTCTTATTTTGCAAGTACATTAACTAGATATTATCGACATGATCTCTTACCTTATAAAATACTCAAAAAATTACAAAGATAAAAGCACCACAAAAACAAATAAAAGGAAACACTGATTTACGAAACCAAATGTTTGCCTCCTCGTGTTCTACCTGGGGTTCACCTCGAGCTTCGGTTATATATTGTCTGATTAGCTGATTTTGCGCAACTACAACGACGGGTTTTCAAGCTCGATTTTTCTCACATAAACTCTCGCTAGTCAACAACCATCAAGCTTAATGGCGCATCCAACTATGTTTTGTGGGCTCGTACCTTCAAGATATTTGTTGGAGGCCAGAAGAAACTTAGCATTCACCTTGAGGAGCCATCGAAGGTGGAGGACAACAAGAAGAAATTTGAGGAGAATTATGTGGTTATGAACTAGCTCATGAACTTAATTGATCCGTCTATCACCTCGAGCATGCTCTACAAAAATAGCACGTATGAGATTTGGACAACCCTCGAGAAAAGGTATGCCCAAACCTCAAGTGACGTACGTATTATTGATCTTTACACTCACATATGGACAACTAGTCAAGGAGAGATCTCTTTGACTAAATATTATGAGAAGATGGAGGGGTTGTTCGAGGAGTTGGATATCTATAAGCCGTTGTGCTGCAAGAAGTAGAGGGAGACACGGGCGATTTGGCAATCCGCCAAGTCTCTATCGGGACTGCATTCCTGTTATCAAGCCACTCGCAATCAAATCCTGGCTTCCAATGGGAAGATGGACCTTGAGACCATCTTCTGCTGTCTCATCAAGATGGAGATCTCCAAGAATGAAGACATGTAGAAAAGCGAGAACTCCGCACTTGCTATTCCAGAAGCAAGTGTGGGGTGTGAACAAGGACGTGGACATGAACCTGGCTGTGTCTACCCGAAGTGCCAACAATGTGGATGAAACAATCATCTACAAGACAAATGTTGGGAAAAGATTGAGAGCTTAGCTCTCGAAGAAGATGAATGGTGGGACGTCTAACCTCACAAAGGGAAGACCAAGTCGTCGGCCACCCGGCCTTCAACTTGAGGGAGAGTGTTATGAATAAGAGTCATGTGGACTATCCAAGTGACAGCCAGCAGTCCATGTGATAGCTTTTAGAGGGCCCAGTAGGGCCGGCGGCTAAAGGATCCAATGGACCAATTTTGGGTGTTTTGTTTAGATGTTAAGTTTGTTATTTTTAATAAAAGTGTTTTAGGAAAATAATTTGAGATTTGATTTGTTTTCAGAGATAAGATCTTTTTTTATTTTAGAGATAGGATTTGTTTTCTATTCTTGGGATATATTTTCTCTATAAAAGAAAGCCTTCCCCTTGTAATTTATTTTAAGCATCAATAATATTTCTTATTTTATGACTCCTCTCCTCTCTCTTCTCCAAACATCACCACCGCCGGCCAGCACCAACAGCAGCCGGCCACCACTGCCGGCCACCCAAGGCTGCCGATCTTCACCTCCTCTCTCCCTGTCCACACGTGTGGACAGCCCACTGTTGGGACAGTTTTCCCATGCACAAGGAGTCTTCATGGATTGCGCAGATCACGACTTAAAGCCCACTAAGTAGTTCAACAGGCATTTCTTGATTTTATGAAATTCCAGAAGCAGAAACAAACAGTACCCAAAAGGGGCATTTACCTTGAGTTGCGGATCGAGCTTCCCTGCCAAAGCTAGCAACAAAGTGGTCTTCCCTGAAGCAGGTGGACCTAAAAGCAAAGTCATCCTAGAAAATGTGCACAAGACAATCACAGATCAAGTAAACGACAACCCCAACAGCATGTGGATGGTTCCTTGCCAATCAAAAGGGCTTTCAGCACACCTGTATGGCCTGATGATTCCGCTGACGTCGTGCAAAATAGAAAGGGGCTTCTTCCTGATTGGGAAAATGTGCAGGCGCTCTCCTATTGACTGTAAAGTAACAATTACACAACAAATTTATAAGCTAACTTCCTGTCAAGCATTAAAAGAAGCAAAGAAAATACAATAGTACCTCCAGGGTATTTTTGACAGAATTGAGGATGGTTGGCAACGCCCTGGTACCCACATAGACTTCCGATTCTACGTTGAGGTGCTCGTATCGAACTTCGATTGTCGGGATCTCAATACCCACCCTAATTCATGCTTATGGTCATCTCAACAAACACGACAGGACGACAATTTTACACTAATTAAGCAAGGTAAACGGCCCAACAGTATGAAGAAGACGAGATAGGCACTCCTACAGGAAATCCAAACAATCGCAGTGTAACAAACCAGGAGAAGATTTCAGCTCATGCAAACACGGAATTCGTGTCCAGGGTTGCAAAAACGTCCTCGGATTCCACGTAAACCAGTGAGGCATCAACGACAATTAACATACATAACAGAACCCATTGTCTTAGATCCATAACAGAACCCAGATTTTTAAGTGAGTACCGATCAATGCGGGTCTTCAGCTTCCTCAGGAACTCCTCATTGTCCTCCTCCGCAATCCCTACGAGCCTCTCCAGCAAGTTCCTCCTCTCCTGCAGGCCGAGATTCTTGACGTCCACCTCCAGCCCCTCCAGGAACCCCTTCCTTATCCGGTCGTAGGTCGGCAGCCTCTCCAGCACTGCCCACTTCAGGGCCTCCTCATCGTCCACCACGTTCGAGTTCCTCGGGAACACGTCCTCCGCGCTCCTCCAGACCGGACCGCTGTTCATCCTCATGCTCCCCACGCGATACAAATTGCCGCTCTCCATCGTTTGCAACCGCCCAAGATCGGACCTTTAACAAACCAGGGGCACCAGTCTCCCCAAATTCAACAAACCCAAATCAAAGAATCGCAAAAGAACTCCTCTGATCAAGTGGGTACGTAGCTCTACGCACGCACGCACACACACACACACACACACACTAAAGAAAGCAGGGATTTGGGAAGTGGGTGGACTATATGTCTCTCTCTATCTATATCTTTCTCACCGGATTGAACGAATCATTGGTTCATGTAGAGAAGGATTGGAGAGAAGAGAGGGCTTTATGTATGTTGGGGGAGAGAGAGAGAGATAAAGGCGACTCCTTCAGTGCTACTCTCCACTGAGATGCGGGAGTGATGGAAGGGATCATCCACGGCGCATGCTAACGGCCACCTGTTGACGCCCCAGTGGAGTTCGTTGCAGGTGGCGGGAACAAAGGTGAAAATAACGGAAATGCCCCTCCACGGATGGAGCGTGAAGAAAGAAAGGCCCGCCATACCCGGTCTTCAATGAGAGTTGGTGCGATGCGGAAGGACGATATTGCCCTTGTGTCAATTAGCGCTGGTCCTAGTGAATGGATGCTTCTTCTGGTCCGGAAAGGACGAAAAAGGAATACGCATAATGCGTAAATTTTCGTAATCATCTTAAAAACCGCTCTTGTGGTGAATTTAAGGTAGTGTAGGTATTGGTTTTCACCAAGTAATGCTCATGTAATTACCGTTATTAGGATGTCGACTTATGGGTTTAAGCTTCGCCAATGGCTAATAATGTAATTACCTAGCTATATATTGTCGGTAGTTTCTGATAAGACAATTAATGGTGAGTAGGTACAACTATGTAAATAGAAAAAGGACGCCGTTTGGCACACCTCAATGCACAACTAAGATCCCACTCAAGGGATTGGATGGGGGGAGAGTAACAATCATGGGATGTGTGCCATTCACGTTGCGTAGGATTTCTGTCATTCAAGGATGCGGAGTATGCATTGGGATATTCCTTGAACTGTTGGAAACTTTTTCCATAGAAGAAATCGTACTCTCGTACACACTCAAGTATTATTTGGTATGGACAATTAACCTTTACGCTAATTTTATATTTGGCATCTAATTTTGGAATTGTGTAATTTCAGAATTGAGGGTGTTAGTTAATTACAACTCCTCTCGTGGAATTATTAAATATTTTTTTAGCAATTCTATCATTCCTTATTTTTAATTAATTTTCTTCTTATTCCATTAACTTATTCACCAAATAAGTACTCAAAGTAAAATAAAATTCTTCAATTCCTTTGATAAGACAATAAATCTAATGAAACACTTTGCTTTATATTTGTTGTCTTGTCAAAGGAATTGAGGAATTTTATTCCTCTTTGAGTGTTTGTGGGGTGGAATGAGAAAATTAGTTGAAAAAAAGTAGGTGAAAGTAATAGGAGAAATTAAATAATTCAACGAGGGGAGGTGGAATTAGCTAAACCTGAAATGACACCCTCAATTCTAGAATTGTGCAATTCCAGAATTAGAGATGCCAAACTTGAAATTAAGGTTGGAATTGATGTTAATTTCACGCATCGAACAACACCTGACGGAATAAAATACCTTAACTCCTTCATTCATTCTACTTCTAATTTTTATTCCTCGAAATACTTCCCCTTACCAAACGGCACCGCAAGGTTATGAGTCTCGTTGATGTGTGGCATTATGTTTGATGTACATTGACTTCACTTGATTTCTCAGTAATAACTTTGAACTTGCCAAATATGCTTGATTGCTTCCTCTTGTGATTTCCTTTTCTTTCTTATGATCCAAAATCTGCATACGAGTAAGGACGCGAGTTGGAAAATGCAAAAGCTGACGTAAAAGTTGACACGCAGCAATATGAACGTGATCCGAACTCGCGTTTCTCCTTTTTATGCAAAAAAAATGCTGACACATGATGGGATCCACCACTGTTAAAATCAACAACAAACCACTTTTGTGCAGGTGCAAACCACTCAAATAGACTTAGGAACCACTTTGCACTGATGTAAAATCACTTTGCACGGATGCTATCTTATTTTGCTCCTTCAAAATAATTTTACACAGATGCAAAGTAAGATTACACCGATGCAAAATTAAATTACAAGTGTTTCTTCACCTATGGCAAGTGATTTTACACTTGAAAGGTGATTTTTCCATCTTAGGATTTATGGTTTAATCTTTAATGCTTAGGGTTTAGCTAAATCCTAAACCATAAACATTAAGGTAAAAAATCACCTTTCAAGTGAAAAATCACTTCTCATGCGTGAAATCATTTTCCATAAATCTAAACCTTAAATCCTAAATTTATATATCAAAATCACTTTGTATGGGTGCAAAATCACTTTAGACAGTTGAAACTACCATTAAAATAATTTTACATTGATGTAAAATGAGATTGTACTGGTGCAAAGACACTTTAGAATAATTTATCACCGGTACAAAGTAGTTTATCACCGGTATAAAGATATTTATCACATATGCATTTTAGGTTAAAGTGATGTAATTTTTTTGAATGCAGTGGGAATCACCACATAACAAACCTTACGTTATTTTATTTTTTTACATTAAATATCAATTATAAAATAGGTCTACATTCTCAATGTTGTGTGAAGTATGAAAACAACATCCACACATTTTCCTACGTCACTTTTATGTCAATACATGCATTTCTCTACTTTTTGGTTACGAGCAAATGATGTAAAATTGACCACTCCTGTACACACTAATCTCTCAGGCTTAATTTGGTAAGGGGATAACCCATCAAAATATGATTTAAGCCAATTTGATGTAAAAGATATTTTGATCTAGAGTTAAAAAAACTTAACGTGAGATAACTTATTCTCGGATTAGCATGAAATAAAATATTTTAAGAATTATCTCACATTTTTGCACGTGTTTACCAAAGGCGTCTCTTATCTCGCCTCCAAACACCATGCCAGATGTGGCAAAGGTCAAAATCCACTCTACCCTCACCAATATCGTCAGACATGAAAGTTGCTCTCTCTCTCTCTGTTTGCGGGTTTCGCGGTGGATACAGTCGAGGAAAACTGACCCTTGCAACAATTACACCCGGACAAGGTGGACATGGTGGGGTCCGATGACTTTGCGTGGGGAGGGGGGGAGGATTTTGCATTAACACCTTTGCATGATAGACATTTTCGCAGTACGTTGCTCGTTCTTTTCATCATCCATCATTGCCGATGAAGCCTATCCAAGGCTAATTACGTTAGGCCTTCAGCTGACCACTTGACATGGTAGCGGATTTTGACCCATCCCCTTTTTCCCCTTTCAAAACCTTAGGTGTCTGAGTTTGGGATCCTCGACTGGCAGCGTCGTGCAGGTCGGGCCCCTCCTCTCCATCCGCTCGATCCACCCTCTCCCATCACCGTCATGGTTGTTTTTTGTTAGTTCCCATTGATTCAGGATGCTCATGTTCGGTGGCGTGGTTGCGGCAATGGCATGTCTGCTTAGTTGGCATGGTGGCATCGGTGGCGAGTGCTGAGGTGGCTGGTCCATGGTGCTGTGATGGCTGTGGAGGCGGCGATGTTGTGTTGGCTGTGATGATGCGGCATTTTTCCGTGCTGCAGTGCGGCGTTGATAGTGAGTACTACAGTTGCTGCGGTGGTGGGTCCATGGTCCTACGGTAGCTGCGATCAGTGGCTGCGGTGCTTTGGTGGCTGCGTTGCTGCAGTGGTTGCACCTTGATTTGAGTTATCTTGTTCGATTGGTAATATATGTGTTTAGATTGATGAGGGGGTTCATTGCACATATTGTTTATTGGCCATGGTACTCATCACACCTCATCATCCTCACTCTGATTTCATTTCAGTGTTGAGATGGTGTACAAGTTTCATTTCACAGCGGTGGTTGACATTTTGATGATGATGGGGATCACATGTGACTTCGAGCCTTATGCGACCGTAAAATTGCCCAACTTGTTTTAGGCTCCGATATCCTTTCGGTTTCTCGTTTGCGTGGATCATGCTAATCGCTAGGTTTCATGCTTGGTGGCACAATTGCTTTCTATGAGTGTGAAGTTGTTTCTTCTTCCTGATCTTGTAGAGTATTGCTAGATTTCAATTACAGTGGATGCTTCTTTGTTATTTGTTGCTTTTTTGTTATTTTTTGTCTTCTCCTCCCTTTGGGAGTTGAGTTACTTTCCCCTCCTGGCAAGGGTGTCAAGTTATCATCTCCCCACCCCCCCCCCAACCCCTTAATTGGGGCTGCATTTGGATCTTCTCCTTAATGGAATACATCTTTTCTCAAAAAAAAAAAAAATTATGGTGAGTTTGATTGGATCATGTCTAATGTGAGCCAACGTGTGGACTATAAGATTGGGGTATCCATCATTAATAATTAATTAACTTTTAAATCAATAATTCACCAATAAAAATATCTTTTTACATCTTATCTTATCGACATACTCCCAAATAATAAACTTTCACACATAAGATAATCCTCCAAATTATCTCTTTACATTCCAAAAAGTCATATATTAACCCACCAGAATAACCCTCGTAACTTCCAAATAAAAATATAAGATAACCCATGCACACTATCATTACAGCCTTCTTTGAAAAATAGGAGCATAATATGAGGTCATATCTTAATGTTCTCAATGGTTGTAATTAGGATGGAGCTTGCCTTATAACATTGTTTGTGGCAATCTTCATGCAAAGGTAGATGGCGTTCAATATCACAATCGATCTACAATACTATTGTAGTGTATCAATTTTGATCAAGATGAGTGATAAGCCACGGAGCCACCTTCAAGGTCTCGGGAGGCCATCAAAGAATTTATTTGACGTTGGAAACGTAACATAGCCACAAATAAACAATCACAAGCAAGAGGCACGAGATTGGTAACCTAGTTTCACTGTAAGGGATGTACGTCTGGGGGAAAAGTAAGGCTCTCGTAAAATCTATTAAAAATGGAGGTATTACAATCTCTCAGAGCTTCTCTCTCTCGGATTGCCTCTTGTGGATTGCCTGGGGGAGAGCCCTGAATCCTCTTACCCTTTCTTTCCTGGAGAGAGTCCATCTTCTATTTATAAGGCTAGAGTTGGTCCCTTTGCGAGATCTTCTAAGTAGATACGTCGCCTAACATGGTATGCACCTTGTCAGATTATTAATTACGGTAGCCATTGTCAGCATTTATTGAGGGCATGGTCCTGCTATACTTTTTCCATTGTCTCCCTGGCTTCAATAAAACTGGATCCTTGGGCGGGTTGGGCTTGTCAGGATCCAGCTAGATGCACGTGGACCCAGATCCGAGGGCCAATTGAGCTTTATTCCATGAGGGCTATTTTCATCCCACATCATAAGCCCCGATCTCATAGTCTGCCTGTGTTGACTGCGAGAGTATACTTCTTTTTAGCCCTCGTGCCGAGGTCACCCTTGTTCCCAACAGCTATATCTTGGTAGTGCAGGGGGATAGGTGTTTCGATGCCCCCACTCGCCTCATGAGGAGAGGAGGGTAGGCGCTTGCATGCCCCTATTCTCCCACTCGCCTCTTAAGGGAGGGAGGGGGAGGGGCTTCGATTGTCCCTGCTCGCCCACTCGCCTCCTGAGGGAGGGAGGGGGAGGTCGTTCGGGAACCGTCTCCTGAAAAATCATGTGATTAGTAAAATATAAATTATAATAGAACTGAGGGAGTTTAGTTCCCAACTTTAAACTTGATCTTGACCCACTATTCGCGTTGGTGGGACTAAAATACCCAGGCACTCCCCGGGTCCTTAAGAGGTAGCCTACAGTAGGATGTTAAGGTTCTTCGCACGTTACAGATGCTCGTAGGGGCCTAGGGTTCGCTCTAGTTGGGGTACCCACTGGTAGCTTGTCCCGTGCGGGTGGCGTGTGCCTGTTGGGAACGCGAGGGGGTTTCTCTACCCCAGCGTGTACTAGTCTACAGGCAGGTGGGAAGGTAAGTGGTATATAAATTTTGCAAAAATAAATCTCTATTTTATGAAATATAAAATTTTTATTTATCTGTGTATAAGATGAGTTGAAATTACCCTTCCAAAGGGTCGTTCGAATATTTTCCGGAATCTTAGGGGTGTTGATGCAATTTTAAACCCCTTGGGTTTTAGTTTGTGGGCTCTGCAGGAAAAAGGAGACCTTGCGGGGGCAACCTCGAAATTTCCCCCTCACTTCCCACCCTCAACCCACGCACACACCCACCCAAAACCCTAAGCTCCTCTCTATAAAACCCCTCCACCCTCAACTCACGACACCCCCACTCCATTTGCCTCACAGCCACTCACACCTTCTTCCCTCCTCCACCCTTGCAACCGTGAGTGAAGGAGATGGAGAGGAAGGGGGTGGGAGGAGCACGGAGGGCACCCTCCATTCGCCTCGCCACCGCCGTCCATCGCCTTCGCGTTTTTCCCCCTCGCGGCCGTGCGTGGGAAAGGAGGAGAGGAGAGGAGCTCGGAGAAGCTCGGGAGAGGAGGTGGCGAGTGCAGTCGGAGGAGCTGAAGGAGCTCGAGAGGGAGGAGAGACCGCACAGGAGGACGAGCTGCGGGAGGAGAGCGATGCTATTGCGGTTGCAACAGTTCGAGCTAGTGAGGAGGAGGTTCGCGAAGCGTTCTGCGGAGTCATTTTCCGCAGTATCAAATGTCTGTGACACCCTTTAGACATCTAAAGGAGTAGCTGAGTGTCCAGAGGTGACACTGAACATCTGATAGCATGTAAAGTATAAGGTACGTCCCCTGCTTGACATGCATGTGTATACGGTTGTGTTGCGCTATCGTTATTTAAGCTGCGCGTGCATGCCCAGGTATGAGGGCATTGGAAAGGCACGTGGCACGACCTTCGAGGCACTTTAGGATGTATGGAGACCGTGTCAGATGTTTGACTGCTCTTCCAGATGACCGGGAGTAGTGTCAAACGTTTGGAAGCTCCCTCATATGGCTACGAAGGGGTTCAGACGTCTAAAAAAGATGCAGGAAAGCAAGGTGAGCTTCGACGGTCATTTAAGATGTCTGGAACTCACCTCAGACGTTCGATTTTGGTCAGAGTGCATATTTTCGAGCCAGTTCAGGGCCTAAACAGAGTCAGTTTTATGCAAAGTATCATTGATTTCCCTTCGAATTCTTTACGTGTTAGTGTCATACCTATGCTATTTTGAGCTCGTTTGACATGTTGGTTAATGATATAGGTCTCTAGTCCGTAGTGTACACGGGACCCGCAGAGACGTTGGGATCCACTATTCGAGCCCTCATTCCACCCGTATATCTTAGTAGAGTGGTCCTCTTTAATACTATGATTTAAATGATTAAAGTGCATGCTATATTAGAATGAGCTGATTGAACCCTAAGATATGAAATGAACCCTAGGGTTGAGAAGGATGAATGTGCATTACTTGAACCACGCTGTTATACTCTTAAATGCATGTTAAAGTCTTTACTGCTAGCAACTAAATAGTTAAGTGATGTGGTACTTGCTTAATTTATTAAATCACGAGCTACCTGTTATACGATTAAGAACCAGAATGTGAATAGTGAGGTGCCGTATACGAAATGAGATGAGTACGATGCATGAACCCTACGAGGAACTAGGAAAGGAACTCAAGTATACTAAAACAAATATTGGATGTATGATGGAACATGTTGCCTACGGGCTAGTTGGCTGAACGAACTTGGTTACGGAAAGTGAGCTGGCCCTCGTATACGCGATACTGAGGAGAGCAACTGTCACTTTACTGTAAGGGGGAGCTAGCCACCCCTTAGGTTGAGACCTGGGGTTAGGATTGGCCACCCTACACTGACTCTTGTTAGGCCCACTAGGTAAACCGGGATAGTCGGGTGAGGGTATGCAGACTGTTGATGGGTGTGACCCCTGTTCTGTTCTATGCTGTATGTTTGGGCGTACCTGTCAGCAAAAACGACTGACTGTGTGCCAGTGTGGGGTAGCTACCCGTGCACTTATCACGTGTGTCGTAGTCACCACTACGTCGCGGCCATGACCCCGGGGAGGTAGATCGGATGTAGGACTACCACAGGGTGCTCTCCCAGCCAGGAGAGTGCCACGTGTACATCTTGCATCGCGGGAAAACTGCAATCAAGATCGTTCCCTTAGGGAACAAGTGGATTAAGAAATGTTGTGGATCCTTATTAAAATAATCGAATCAGAAACATATAGATGAGATAAACGGAAACATATGATAATAAATAACTGGAAAATGTATGATTAGTTAGTTGCTTGTTCCTTTATGTTTAATTGCATGTAAATGACTTATCCACCACTCTACTCAGCATTAGCTGACCACAAATTTATATAACCATGTTCAAGTCAGGGAGTTGAGTAGCTAGCGCCACCGGCTGCAGAGGGTGCTGGGCCCAATCGAGCCCAACCGTAGTCGTTCTCTCTTTTCCGTTGCAGAGGCTTTTTGTTAGTAGTGAGTACCTTTCGCATGGAGTAACTGTTTCTGTTATGTTTCTCTCTGTTTTTGTGTGATGGCTATGTCAGTAAACATTTCTATTCCGCTTGTGGCATGTAACATCTTTGAGATATTCCGTTCTATTTTCATTATTGCCTATTAACTATTTCTGCTTAGTTACATTGCCTGTGTAGTTGAGGAATATTTTATGCATTTAGTTATTTCTCGTTGGACAACTGGGTCTTGGGATTTAGTCGAGGCAAGCCATTCTCGGGTTCCATAGGGAGCCAAGTCGGGTTGTAACAAGATGGTATCAGAGTAGGGTCATTCCGAGAAATGAACTAAATGGTCTGGAAGTAACCACCCATGTGCATGTAACTAGGATAGCCATCACAATGTGTTATCTTGATCTTCGCTTCTGAGTCATATTTCTTTTTGTAACCTGGTATCGTTGACAGTTGAAACGTTGTGCTCGAGAGATAACCGGGTTTTATTGTTATAGCGTTGTAGTATAGCCAGTTATTGCCATCATTTCAAATATATAAATTTTTTACTTGGAAAATAAAAGAGTTCCCGAGGTCGAACTCAGGGAGCAAGTTATATTCTAGGGGTACAAGTTTCTTTTACAAAAATAAAGAAAGAGAGAAAGAATTTGTTGTCTTTTCTTCTTTTCTCTTTGCTTCTCCTCGTCTCAGATCTTCTGTTATCTTCTTCTTCTTTATCTGCAGTGGTGATGTTCTTCTTCTTCTTTTCCTTTCTTTCTTCTTTTCCTTTCTTCAGATCTTCTTCTCGTGCTCTTCTTCTTTCAGTTCTTCCCTTGGCCTCTCTGTGTTCTCCTCTGCCTCGCCTTCTTTCTTCTTTTCTTTTTCCTGTCAGGACGTCGTCTCTCCTTCTTTCAGTTCTTCCCTTGGCCTCTCTGTGTTCTCCTCTGCCTCGCCTTCTTTCTTCTTTTCTTTTTCCTGTCAGGACGTCGTCTCTCCTTCTTTCTTCTTTTCCCTTCAGGACGTCGTCTGATTTTCCAATCAGACGACTTAAACCGCTTGTTGCTACAGTGTCTCCCTCAGCTTTCTTCTTCTTCCGCGGTCCTTCTTCTTCACCTGTGCCTGCACACTTCAGAGTTTACGTCAGAGGGCAAAACCTACTCTACCCCCCGCCCCTCCGTCTCTCTCTCACAGAATCCGCTCATAGGATAGCTCTCCCAGAGCTGCCGGGTAGCCGGGTACGGGTAGCGGCCGGGTCCAGGCCCACCGGCGTGCGTGGTGGGCGAGGAGTGCAGGTCAGTCTAAGTCGGGTCGGGTCAGGTCCGCGGGGCGTGAGCGCGGACGAGACCGGGTAACCGGGCGGGTGAAGGGGACCTCACCTCGTGTGCTGAGGCAGTAAGCCTCCAGCACTTTTTCGCTTTATACCGCTGCGCCTCTTCAGAGTTTTCCGAGGTGGGACTAAATGTCCCACCCTAATTGAGCGCCCGCAGCGGAGAAAGCAGCGGGCGATCGCGGCTTCACGCGAGGCCTTCGCCCCAGCTGCGAGCCTGATGCTTTTTCGAAATGCCTCGCAAGGCCTGGGAGTCGAATCTGGGCGTGGCGCGCCTGCAGCTACAGGCGGAAGCAGCTCCTTCTGCACGGCAATGGCAGCGGAGGTCGGGTGACCTGTTCACAGCAAAACGGCCTCTCGGCCTAATCAGAAGGTGCCGGGAGCTTCGCCAGAGTGCGGCGAAGCTCGTGTGGGTGGTGGCGAGGCGTGGGGCGGCGTGCAAGGGCTGCCCTAGGTCGGACTGTGGGTCGGAGGATGGGCTTGTTCGGTGGGGTTGCAGAGGGTGATGTGGGGGAAGTGGAAGGGCGGGGGTTGATCAGGGTGAGGAGGCGGAGGTTCTGCGGTGGTCGGCGAGCCGTGTGGGTTGCTGGGGTGATGGGGGGGTCTCGCCGGAGTTTGGCCGGAGACGAAGGGGGTGACGGTGGACAGGAGCGGTCGAGGGTTTAATCAAATAAAAGACAGTGAGGAAAAGAAAGAGGGGGAGATGGGGAGGAGTTCTGACCTAGCTACGGAGACGAAAGGGGCCGGAGCAGGGCGACAGTCGTATCGACTGTCGCCGGAGAAGAAGATGCCCAGGGGAAGGGGCGGCGGCGAGCAGAGAGCCGGAGAGGCGCCAGCTGGGTGCGGCGTGGCGCGGGAAGAGCAGGGGAAGAAGTCTCTGCTGCTGGTATTGCGGCAGAGCGAAGAGGAGGAGGAGGAGGAACCGCCGGAGCTGGTGGGCGTCTGCCGGAGTGAGAGGAGAGGAAAGTTGGGGGTTTTCTCCGTCAGATCCGAGCTGGGAAGAACGGTGGAGCGACGGGGGTATTTATAGGGACCGAATCAGGGAGGAAGGCGGAGGGAGACGACGTGTCTCCCTCGCCGGAGGACGCCGGAGATGGAAACCCATACCGTCCGTGCGTTCGCACAGCCGGTATGGTGGGTTACAGCGACCAGGGGGGTGTCCCTGCGACGGCTGACGACGCAGGGCACCCCCGGTTTACTTGCCAGGCTCTCCCCCTCACCCTGCGCGGCGCCATGCTCCGCGCAAGGTCACCGGAGCATGGTGCTGGCAGGTTTTGCAGGGGGGACCTGAACGCAAAGAACGAAGGAGAGTTAGGGGCCAAAATGCGAGGGTTCAAAAGTTGAGGGCCAAAAAGTAAATATATGAGGACCAAAGTGTAAAGTCGGTCAAGGAGGTTTCTTCTTAGGCTCAAGTTTTTATACATGATTAATTAGGACCTAAGGAATCTGATGGTGAATTTCATTTCTATATTAAACCTTGTTTGACCGGTCAATTTATGCGAAAACCCAAATTAAGTTATTAATTGGGCATGGTTCTCAATGTAGGTCAAAATGGGTTCTGAAGGCCAAATTGAAGGTTCTAAACCCTAGAGATTATTTTTCTATGAATTTTAGAGGGTTTATTCTATTTTTACTTTGCCTCGAACCTCGTGAATTGAAGTGGGTTGTTTTAGGGTTACAGATTATCATTTAGTTCCTTGGAATTGCTGTAGCCCTTGCTAGATCATCTCATCCCACTTTTATTCTTATTAAGTTGCTTTGACCTATGTTTGGGCCCTGAATTACCCTGTATGCAGATTATACTGGTAAAATTGCATTTTTACCCCTTATGACTTGTTTTCTCCTTAAACTCAGAATTCTCTGAGTTAAGCCTTTCCTTGAGTTATGTAGGAGCTTTTATCCTTTGTATTAGGTCAAAATGAGCTAGTTATGGCTCATGATGAGGTTCTCATCATACCCCCATGCCTAGCTTTTGCTAGTCCCTTAGCAAAAACTTAAGGTTTCAACCCTTGTTCTATACCATGAAGTTTTTAATAGTTTTAGATAAGTGCCTTTTTTATTTGAGCATAGATTAGGTTAGAATGCTGACCATAGGCCTAAAAGGTACTCTAGTACCAATCAAGATCCAAATCTGTCTAGCCTTAGCCTCAATCTTTAGCAAAGGTTTTTAAGGTCCACAAGAACTAACCTAAGGTTTATTGGACTTTGTGGTTAAAGCACCCGTGCTTGAAATGATTTTAACCCTGGCTCAGTTCGCAGTGCGTTTTGTAAGAGAGAGATAGAAAGTTTTTCTGTTTGGAGAGTTTTCTCTCTCTTTTTCTTTTTAGTTCTAGCCTAGGATTGGCTTTTCAACACGGTCTGTATCAGATTCCTTGCTCCCATCATCAATCCTCAAGGGTTCCTGGCGATCGATGCTTCGAGATAGCACCGCCCATGGCAACCCCCGGAACCCTGGCTATTGAGATTTCGAGATAATCCCATCCATGGTGTTCCGTGGCCGAATCCAGACCCTGGCAATTGACACTTCGAGATAATGCCATCCATGGAATCTGAACTAGCAGAGTGCTTACATGCCCCCAGTAGGATATGTAAATATCCTAAGAGACAAGCACCGAGGAGATGATATTTTGTTACGCATCTTCGAGGGGATTTCCCGCCTCTCCGCGCTGGGAACTCGTCCAAATCAACTTGTGTTGATCGGCCGCTCCTATTCTAGGTGTTCTTTTCAGAATTTTGCGACGCTTCTGCGTGATTCTGAATTTTACGCTTACTGAAGCAGGCTGTGTGTGAGGTTAGGGTGCTTAGGTTACTGAGTCCCGTAAACCAAAAATTAGTTAACGAGGCCAAATACTCCCTAAGCCTTAGACCTAATACTTCAGCTTTTCATTTTCCTCAACCTCTTGAGGAGTGTCCAGATCTTAATGGGTACTAAGAGTCTATTCAAGAATGCCTAAGGTTTGCGTTCTTACTAATCTCATTATGCACTTTTCAGTTATTTTCTTGAATGAGGTCTAGAACTTAGGTTAATTCCTTAGTTCCTTACTAATGACTATTACCTTTTCTTATAATTTTGTGCTCCTTTTTCATTTTGTTTCTCTTCTCCTTCACAAAATTTCCTTCTCCTCTTTTCCTCTTATTCTTTCTCGAAAAATTTTTTAAATTTTTGTGGTATTTTTGGCATATGTGAATTTTTTGTTTGAAACCTTTTCTTACAAGTTTTTGCACTTTCATACCCCCCCATGCCTAAGATTTGCAATGTCCTCATTGTAACCTAGGGGTTTTTATTCAACTAAGTTCATACATTAGGATAGCTGTTTTGATGAGTGAATGGGTCGGGGTGACTGTTGCGGACGATTTCTAATCTCAGATGGAAGCACCTGAGGTGGAGTCGGCTGTCTTAAAGTGTGAACTTCAAGTGCAAAAAGGTGTCAGAACAAGTTTCAGGTTTTCAAAGAGAATGACGGGCTGCCTCCCGTTAAGCGCTGAGTTTTACGCCATCGGCTGGGCGCAATAAGCTCAAGGGGAAAGGAGGATATAAGATGCTTCAGCCAAATCAGTAGAAGTTACATCAATGAACGGCTTGAGTCTCTGACCGTTCACGATGAAAGGTTCAGAATCGTGGCTGAGTGGACTGATTTCGATTGCTCCATTTCCAAAAACCTGTCGGACCAAATATGGTCCGACCCACTTGGATCTCAGTTTTCCTGGGAAGAGTTTTAGTCGGGCATCAAAGAGTAGGACCTTTTGACCAGGATGAAAGATCTTTCTCGAGATGTGTTTGTCGTGGAAGGCTTTAACCCGCTCCTTGTAGATTTGCGAGTTCTCGTACGCTTCTAGGCGTAATTCATCGATCTCGCTGATTTGGAGTTTTCTGTGGGTCCCAGCCTTGGAAAGATCTAGATTACAGTTCCGTACTGCCCAATAGGCTTTATGCTCCAGCTCTACGGGAAGGTGGCATGCCTTTCCGTACACCAATCTAAAGGGAGACATGCCCAATTGGGTCTTGTGGGCGGTCCTATAGGCCCACAATGCTTCCGGAAGTCGGGACGACCAGTCCTTCCTGTCAGGTCGAACAGTGACTTGCAGGATTTTCTTGATCTCCCGATTAGACAGCTCAGCTAGACCATTAGTTTGGGGGTGGTAAGGAGTAGAGATTCGGTGAGACACCCCGTATTTGGTCATCAGTGACCTAAACTGAGCATTTGTGAAATGGGTCCCCCCATCAGAGATTATTGCACGAGGAATCCCGAACCTTGAGAAAATGTGTTGATGAATGAATTTGAGAACGATTTTGTGATCACAGGTTCAGGTCGGTATGGCTTCGATCCATTTGGACACGTAGTCCACAGCCAACAGAATGTATTCGAAACCATCCGAAACAGGAAAGGGGCCCATAAAATCAATCCCCCAAACATCAAAGATTTCGCATACTAGAATCGGTTGCATAGGCATCATGTCGCGATGGCTCATGTTGCCCAAAGTCTGGCAACGACTGCATGCCTTGCAGTGATTGTATGCGTCTTTGAACAGCGTGGGCCAGTAAAAGCCGCACTGGAGGACTTTTGATGCGGTTTTATGCCCGGCGAAATGGCCACCGCATGCCTGGTCATGGCAGAAAGAGAGGATATTGTTGAATTCCCCTTCCGGGACACATCTCCGGATGATCTGATCGGCACCTATGCGGAAGAGGTACGGGTCTTCCCAAATGTAATACTTGGCATCGGAGCATAATTTGTCTTTCTTGGCCTTCGGCCAATCGGACGAGATCTGATGAGATGCCAAGTAATTTACTACATTAGCAAACCATGGAAGGCTAGTACCAACAGTCAGCAGGTGCTCATCGGGAAAATGCTCAGTGATGGGTCCGGAAGGGTCAATTATTTCAGAAGGAAGACGGGACAAGTGATCAGCTACCACATTTTGCTTTCCCGCTTTGTCGCGAATCTCAAGGTCAAATTCTTGCAACAGCAAGATCCATCGGATTAATCGAGGTTTCGCGTCCTTCTTTGCAAGGAGATGCCTCACAGCTGTGTGATCCGAGTATATGATGACACGGGAACCCAGAAGGTACGATCTGAACTTTTCTAGGGCAAATACTACAGCTAGTAGCTCTTTCTCAGTAACCGTATAGTTACGCTGAGCCTCATCGAGTGTTTTGCTGGCGTAGTAAATGACCACAGGTTTCCTGTCAATTTTCTGCCCCAAAACCGCTCCTACAGCGAAGTCGAATGCATCGCACATGATCTCAAAGGGTTGAGACCAATCAGGGGACTGTAGGATCGGGGCTTGGGTGACTCGGTCACGCAGGATTTCAAATGCTTGAGTGCATTCCTTGGAAATTTCGAAAGGAACATCCTTGGAGAGAAGAGTGGTCAGGGGGCGCGCGATTTTTGAAAAATCAGGGATAAATCGTCGATAAAAACCGACATGCCCTAAAAAGGAACGGATGTCCCTGATCGAGCTAGGCATAGGAAGGTGAGAAATCAGATTAACCTTAGCTCGATCCACTTGGATACCTTTCTCCGAAATTGAGTGTCCCAGGATAATTCCCTCAGGCACCATGAAATGGCTCTTTTCCCAGGAAAGAACCAAATTCACATCGATGCACCGCCTAAGTATCTGGACCAAGTGTTGGAGGCAATCGTCGAATGATGCTCCGAAAACTGAAAAGTCATCCATGAAGACTTCCAGATAATCACCTACCATATCTGAGAATATGGCAAGCATGCATCGCTGAAAAGTAGCGGGTGCATTGCAAAGACCGAAAGGCATCTTTCGGAAAGCGTATGTTCCGAAGGGGCAGGTGAACGTGGTCTTTTCTTGGTCCTCAGGATGGATTGCCACCTGGTTATAACCGGAGTACCCGTCAAGAAAGCAGAAGAACCTATTTCCCGCAAGCTTTTCGAGAATTTGATCAATGAAGGGTAGTGGGAAATGATCCTTCTTCGTGGAGGAATTGAGTCGGCGGTAATCTATACAGACTCTCCACGAGTTGGCTAATCGGGTAGGAATGATTTCTCCGGTCTCAGTCGTTATAGTGGTGAGTCCTGCCTTCTTGGGCACGACCTGAATTGGGCTCACCCAACGACTATCGGAGATCGGGTAGATGATTCCGGCATCTAACCACTTGATGATCTCCTTTTTCACGACCTCCTGCAGATTGGGGTTTAAGTGTCTCTGCATTTCACGAGAAGGTCGTGTGCCCTCTTCTGAATAGATATGATGAGTACAATAAGAGGGGCTTATTCTAGTCAAATCATCGAGAGTCCATCCGATGGCTCTGCGATGTTGCTGGAGGACAACAATCAGACGGGATTCCTGTTCAGGACTGAGGTTGGAATTGATAATCACAGGAAGGGTCTGATTAGAACCCAAAAAGACGTATTTCAAGTGAGCAGGAAGGGGTTTCAGTTCGAGGATGGGGTTATCAGCAGCGGCGGGTGGTTCAGTATAGATGTGAGGTTCAAGGGTGGGAGTTACTGGGTTGTTCATACCTGGATTCGACTCCTCTGTTTGCGGGTCAAGATCCTTCTGTGGTTGATGAGGCATAATCGAGTCATTCTGGAGGTGTGATTCATCAACCAAAGTCTTGATGTCACAAATTTGTTCGATGACGCCGCAATTAATTCCTTGTTGGGCCTTAAATATATCAATTTTCAGTGTTTGATCTCCAAACTTAAGCTCTATTTGGCCCTCCTCACAGCTGATGTTGGCTCTAGCAGTAGCCAAGAAAGGTCTCCCTAGAATGATTGGTGTATCCCTAGGGTTCTCAGGTGCATCCATATCTAAGACTATAAAGTCCACTGGAAAATAGAAATCCCTCACTCTTACGATAACATCCTCGAGAATCCCTTTTGGTGACTTTATAGATCGATCTGCTAATTGTAATGTCACCTTGGTTGGTTTTAGCTCAGATTCTTCTAGATGGTCAAGTAAGGATGTGGGTATCAGGTTTATGGATGCACCCAAGTCTAACAATGCTCTATCAAATTGGGTACCACCTATCTTACAGGAAATCAGGGGAGTCCCAGGATCTTTTGCCTTGGGTGGGAGTCTACTAAGGATTACAGAGCTGGCTTGCTCTGACAGAACAATTGGGCTCCCTCCCTTGGTTCGCGGCTTACGCTGGGGTGTACATATATTCTTTAGAAATCGTGCGTAAGCTGGTACGTGGCGGATTGCATCCATCAAGGGGATGTTTATGTGGACCTGCTCAAAGAGCTTGACCAGGTCCTCCTCAGGGGCCACGGGTTTGGTGGTCTTCTTTCCCTTGGTCAAGGCCTCGGGAAACGGGATCTTGGTTGGTTCTTCTAGGATAGGTCCAGGTTGTGGATCCAGAACAGCGGTATCTTGGATAACTATCCTAGGGTCATGGTTATCAGGCTTGGAGTGGTTTGGATAATGCGGGTCTTGAGTTGTTTTACCACTACGTGTTGTTACAGAATTTAATCCGGCCTGATTTTGGTTTGGGTTTGGTAAGAGGGGTGGCTGCTGCTGAAATCCCGCATAAGAAGTTGAGGCTTCCATCTCGTCTGGAGATGGAGCAGTAGGGGCCTGATAAATCCATTGAGCGTGGCCTAAATTTGGATTCATAACGCGCTTCTGGGTTGGCACGTTATTTGGGTTAGGAAGAGGTTGGGAAGGGAGTGTGCCTGGCTGGCGAGAATTTGCCAACTGGGCCAGTTGAGTTTTAACTTCTGTAAGTTCGTCCTTGTGCTGTTTTTGAATAGCCGCATTTGTTTTTTGAATGTCAGCCAGAGTCTGAAGGATTAGGGACATTTGATCCTGATTTGGCCCTGATGGATGAGCAGGGTTGGGCCGAGGCTGAGGCGGCTGGTAATGACGAGAGGGCTGTGGGCGGGACTGAAAAGGTGGTCTTTGGGTTTGGGAATTTCCCGCCCACTGAAAATTGGGATGGTTTCGCCATCCAGGGTTGTAAGTGTTGGAGAATGGGTCGTTCTGGATGGCGTTGAGGTCCTCGCAGGTCTGAGGAACCTCCTGAGAATCAGGGAAAGGGGGAATGGAGTTCCCCCGGCTGGTGTAGAAAGGATCGGATGATCCTCCGATCCAAGAATCAGATGGGGATGGATATGGATCCATCCCAGGGGAAGATCGGTGGAGGATGTTTTGCACAGTCTCCTGTGTGGAAGGAGGTTGTGCAAAGGAGTTACGCGCGGAGGTGGCTCGCTGCAAGTGCTGAGTCAGCTCATCCACCTTCTTTTCAATGATTGAGACCTTGTCCAATCGACTGGCCATTAATTCCAGGTCGACTGATGCGGACAAGCCCTGCGTCTCATGTGCTCCCTTAAGATTCGTCGCTGCGCGGGTATTCGTCCTGTCGAATAATCCCATGGAGTCATTGTTGATGGAGTTCTCGCACATGTTTTCGAGAATCTCCCATACGGTGTCTTCATGTTGACCCATGATGTTTCCTCCGCAAGTTGCATTGACGAAAAGGCGGATGTCCTCACGGAGTCCCTGGTAAAAAGATTGGACTTGTTCCCATTTAGGAACTCCGTGATGGGGGCACTTTCTCATGAGATCCTGAAAACGATCCCATGCCTCATGGAGAGGTTCTCCTGATTGTTGAGTGAAGTGTGTAATCTGATGGCGCAAGGCGTTGGTCCGACCAACGGGAAAAAACTTTTTCAAAAACTCGGATTGAAGTTCTTCCCAAGTGTTGATCGGCCGGGTCTGAGTTTGGTACCAATGGGCGGCCTTGTCCATAAGAGAAAAGGAGAACATCTTCATGAGAAGAATATCCCGATTTTGCGCATCTGATCCAAAAGTGTGGGCCAGATGCTTTAGCTGTTTGATGTGCTGGAAGGGATCTTCAGAATTAAGCCCATGGAATTTAGGTATAGCATGAATCATGTTGGGCTTTAATTCGGAATCAGGTCCTCCAGTCGGGATTCTGACTCGAGGCTCAATGGCCACCGCAGCAGGATTGTAGTGGTCCCGCATCATAGGACGCTGTGGTGGGTGCACGAAGTTTTGGAAGAGGTCATTGAGTCGCTGGAGCTGGTGTTCCAGATTATTTTCTTCCTCAACTGGCTGAGCCATGATGGGGGAAGAAGAAGAACTTGGTTCTGAATCAGAAGAGAGAATAATGTGAGGGTGTTGCTGCACAAACACGGGCGTCGAGGCTTGGCCTTGACGAGAGTGAATTTCTAAAGGAGGTCTTAAGGGTGGTCTTAGGGACCTCCTTCCGTATATGCACTGTTGGAAGAGGTAAGTTTAGAAGGTGCTGGACCCAATCAAGACACCCAAAAATGTGTTGGGTGACTATAGAGGTGCGGGGCAGATGGACCCCTTGATCAGAAAGATCGTCCACCTGAGAATTACCTGGGCAGCCAGAGAGGGAGAGTCCCGCGAAGACCCCTACACGGTAGAGCGTCCCCACGGGTTACAGGGTTTCCCCCACCCGACCTCTCTTGTCACTGCGGTTCCAGGTAGACCAGAATGGGGATCTTGACCTCTTAAGTCTACCAATTTTAAGATCAGGGTGCTTAAGGTTTCACTTGAACTTTAGTCTTTTAAGTGTAAAGAGTGACCTAATTTAAGGTTGGTTGACCCAAGGGGTCAACCTTACCTCTTGTTTTCTTTGAGAGCTTTTAGGTCTTGTCTTTTAGGGTTCAAGTGTTTAGAGAGCCAATTGTTTTAGGTTTCCTTTTGAATAGGTATTTTCAATCAATGGTTTAGGCACACTTCTTTTGGATTTTCTCCATTCTTGATTTAAGTAGTGTGTCTCTAAAACCCTAATGTTGAATCTTATGTTGGCTCTACTTGGTCCAGTTAGTTCTTTGTTGGGTAATTAAGGCTCAAGCAAGAATGTGTTAGCCCTTAAATACCCTTAATAGTGTGCAGGACTAATGAGTTGAAAACATGCAACTCTTTATGGTTACTAAGTATGGAAGACAGGTTAGCCCTATATTGCTTGTTTTTTTCTTTTCTTCCTCTTTAGAGTTTAGGGGTTAATAGCGAGAGGAAAAATTTACCTGTCCTCGGAGTGGTTGTCGTGCGGTTGCTTGTCTTCTTGATTTCCTGTAGTTTTCTGCACAAAAGAGAGGAGATTATCAGAAATTAAAAAGAAACGTTGTGGCTTCGAGAGATAACCGGGTTTTATTGTTATAGCGTTGTAGTATAGCCAGTTATTGCCATCATTTCAAATATATAAATTTTTTACTCGGAAAATAAAAGAGTTCCCGAGGTCGAACTCAGGGAGCAAGTTATATTCTAGGGGTACAAGTTTCTTTTACAAAAATAAAGAAAGAGAGAGAAAGAATTTGTTGTCTTTTCTTCTTTTCTCTTTGCTTCTCCTCGTCTCAGATCTTCTGTTATCTTCTTCTTCTTTATCTGCAGTGGTGATGTTCTTCTTCTTCTTTTCCTTTCTTTCTTCTTTTCCTTTCTTCAGATCTTCTTCTCGTGCTCTTCTTCTTTCAGTTCTTCCCTTGGCCTCTCTGTGTTCTCCTCTGCCTCGCCTTCTTTCTTCTTTTCTTTTTCCTGTCAGGACGTCGTCTCTCCTTCTTTCAGTTCTTCCCTTGGCCTCTCTGTGTTCTCCTCTGCCTCGCCTTCTTTCTTCTTTTCTTTTTCCTGTCAGGACGTCGTCTCTCCTTCTTTCTTCTTTTCCCTTCAGGACGTCGTCTGATTTTCCAATCAGACGACTTAAACCGCTTGTTGCTACAGTGTCTCCCTCAGCTTTCTTCTTCTTCCGCGGTCCTTCTTCTTCACCTGTGCCTGCACACTTCAGAGTTTACGTCAGAGGGCAAAACCTACTCTACCCCCCGCCCCTCCGTCTCTCTCTCACAGAATCCGCTCATAGGATAGCTCTCCCAGAGCTGCCGGGTAGCCGGGTACGGGTAGCGGCCGGGTCCAGGCCCACCGGCGTGCGTGGTGGGCGAGGAGTGCAGGTCAGTCTAAGTCGGGTCGGGTCAGGTCCGCGGGGCGTGAGTGCGGACGAGACCGGGTAACCGGGCGGGTGAAGGGGACCTCACCCCGTGTGCTGAGGCAGTAAGCCTCCAGCACTTTTTCGCTTTATACCACTGCGCCTCTTCAGAGTTTTCCGAGGTGGGACTAAATGTCCCACCCTAATTGAGCGCCCGCAGCGGAGAAAGCAGCGGGCGATCGCGGCTTCACGCGAGGCCTTCGCCCCAGCTGCGAGCCTGATGCTTTGTCGAAATGCCTCGCAAGGCCTGGGAGTCGAATCTGGGCGTGGCGCACCTGCAGCTGCAGGCGGAAGCAGCTCCTTCTGCACGGCAATGGCGGCGGAGGTCGGGTGACCTATTCACAGCAAAACGGCCTCTCGGCCTAATCAGAAGGTGTCGGGAGCTTCGCCAGAGTGCGGCGAAGCTCGTGTGGGTGGTGGCGAGGCGTGGGGCAGCGTGCAAGGGCTGCCCTAGGTCGGACTGTGGGTCGGAGGATGGGCTTGTTCGGTGGGGTTGCAGAGGGTGATGTGGGGGAAGTGGAAGGGCGGGGGTTGATCAGGGTGAGGAGGCGGAGGTTCTGCGGTGGTCGGCGAGCCGTGTGGGTTGCTGGGGTGATGGGGGGGTCTCGCCGGAGTTTGGCCGGAGACGAAGGGGGTGACGGTGGACAGGAGCGGTCGAGGGTTTAATCAAATAAAAGACAGTGAGGAAAAGAAAGAGGGGGAGATGGGGAGGAGTTCTGACCTAGCTACGGAGACGAAAGGGGCCGGAGCAGGGCGACAGTCGTATCGACTGTCGCCGGAGAAGAAGATGCCCAGGGGAAGGGGCGGCGGCGAGCAGAGAGCCGGAGAGGCGCCAGCTGGGTGCGGCGTGGCGCGGGAAGAGCAGGGGAAGAAGTCTCTGCTGCTGGTGTTGCGGCAGAGCGAAGAGGAGGAGGAGGAGGAACCGCCGGAGCTGGTGGGCGTCTGCCGGAGTGAGAGGAGAGGAAAGTTGGGGGTTTTCTCCGTCAGATCCGAGCTGGGAAGAACGGTGGAGCGACGGGGGTATTTATAGGGACCGAATCAGGGAGGAAGGCGGAGGGAGACGACGTGTCTCCCTCACCGGAGGACGCCGGAGATGGAAACCCATACCGTCCGTGCGTTCGCACGGCCGGTATGGTGGGTTACAGCGACCAGGGGGGTGTCCCTGCGACGGCTGACGACGCAGGGCACCCCCGGTTTACTTGTCAGGCTCTCCCCCTCACCCTGCGCGGCGCCATGCTCCGCGCAAGGTCGCCAGAGCATGGTGCTGGCAGGTTTTGCAGGGGGGACCTGAACGCAAAGAACGAAGGAGAGTTAGGGGCCAAAATGCGAGGGTTCAAAAGTTGAGGGCCAAAAAGTAAATATATGAGGACCAAAGTGTAAAGTCGGTCAAGGAGGTTTCTTCTTAGGCTCAAGTTTTTATACATGATTAATTAGGACCTAAGGAATCTGATGGTGAATTTCATTTCTATATTAAACCTTGTTTGACCGGTCAATTTATGCGAAAACCCAAATTAAGTTATTAATTGGGCATGGTTCTCAATGTATGTCAAAATGGGTTCTGAAGGCCAAATTGAAGGTTCTAAACCCTAGAGATTATTTTTCTATGAATTTTAGAGGGTTTATTCTATTTTTACTTTGCCTTGAACCTCGTGAATTGAAGTGGGTTGTTTTAGGGTTACAGATTATCATTTAGTTCCTTGGAATTGCTGTAGCCCTTGCTAGATCATCTCATCCTACTTTTATTCTTATTAAGTTGCTTTGACCTATGTTTGGGCCCTGAATTACCCTGTATGCAGATTATACTGGTAAAATTACATTTTTACCCCTTATGACTTGTTTTCTCCTTAAACTCAGAATTCTCTGAGTTAAGCCTTTCCTTGAGTTATGTAGGAGCTTTTATCCTTTGTATTAGGTCAAAATGAGCTAGTTATGGCTCATGATGAGGTTCTCATCAACAGTTCCTGTCCTTTTTCTCCTATCTCCTTGTAGGAGTTGCCTCTTCGAGGAGTTTGTGTGGTAGGCCGCAGACGAGGGGGCAGACGTGCCGGACCTAAGGCAGCAGCCGATCCACCCCTCCTTCCAAGCATCCAAGCCCAGGACCTTGCCTAGTTGACTCGGGACATAATGCGGGAGGAGATCCAACAACCTCCTCCTCCGCCACCTCTCCCTAAGGATGTGGAGGGAGAGTCCTCTATTAAACAGGGGAGCTGCCGCAGTGCTGGACGAGTTGGAGGGAGAGGGGATGATCCTCCACCACCCCCACCACCCTCAAACACTTTTAAGCACGAGCCCTCCCTGCTAAAAGGCATACCTATTCCCCTGTTGTGACTCCACCATGAGCTATTCGCCCAGTTTCAGAAGCTGAAGCCCCCCTCCTTCAAGGGGGAGGAGAGCCTATCTGAGGCAGAGGACTGGCTGGAGCAGATGGAGAAGATTTTCAACACGCTCTACCCTACTGCAGAGTATCGTGTGGCCTTTGCCACGTACCAGTTGGAGAGTGCAGCCCACAGGTGGTGGAGGGCAATCAGAGGCCAGGAGGGGAGAGAGCCGTTGTAGGACCGGTTCGTGGTGCTCTTCTGTGAGCAGTACTTCCCACAGACCTAGCAGGACTAGAGGAGGCGGAAGTTCCACAATCTCCGCCAGGGGGGATGACAGTTGCGTGCACCGTACATGTTTCTTGGAGCTGTCACGCTTCGCCCCAATAGCTACATCTACAGAGGAGGCACGCGGTGCCCGCAGGGGAGTCTTCCCACTCTGTGGGGCCACCAATGGCCTTTGGTGGCCCCTGACAATGATCAGCTGCTAGCACCGGACCCCCACCCAATTACCAGCAGGGACAGACTGAGGGAGGAGGTCATGCCCCCCTTTACTACCAGTGTGGCCAGCCGGGCCACATGAGAAGGGTTGCCCATCTAGGGTCGGAGCACACCAGATGCTCCTAGCACTGAGTACTGGACGCCGATCTGGCGGCCGCGGTTACCAGGCATGAGGAGGACAGCAGTCACGAGGAGGGTACTAGCCAGCTGTTGCTTGCTCGACCTTGAGCGTGGCCGCTTCTTCTGCACCTAGGGCTGAGGGGCGTGTCAACGCCCTGACTCACAGAGATGCCAGAGCTTCAGGTTCTGTGGTAGTAGGTATGGTTACAATTTTTGGTAGATTAATCTACGTACTTTTCGATTCTAGTGCCATGCATTCTTTTATCTCCATGAGTTTTGCCGTCAATTTGGGGTCGAGCAGTATACTGTTAGAGGATTCGTTCCTAATTAGAGGCCCAGGTGGACAGTTGTTTATCATAGAGGAGGTCTTCACAAACTGCAAGGTCACTATGGGGGGACATAGTCTTCCCGTTGACCTAATCGTGATTCCGATGGAGGATTTTGACATAATCCTAGGGATAAACTAGCTGTCTGCCTATCACATCCTAGCAGACTGTTTTAGGAGGAAGATCGTATTCTTCATATCAGAGCTACCTCCCTGTGAGTTCCACGGCCAACCGGTAGACGGAGGTTTCAGGTGCACCTCCGCGCTTTGAGCAGCGAAGCTGCTGAGCCAGGGGTGTAAGGGCTTCCTAGCTTGTGTTATAACAGAGCCTAGCCCTGTGGTCAACTTACAGAGTATCCCGGTGGTCTACAGTACCTCGACATCTTTCCAAAGAAGCTGCTAGGACTATCGCCTGAGCGTGAGATAGAGTTTGAGATCTCACTAGTATCGGGGACCAGCCCCATCTCTATTGCACCATATTGGATGGCCCACTTGAGCTGCGAGAGCTCAAGTTTCAGTTACAGGACCTGTTGGAGAAGGGCTTTGTGAGGCCTTGTGCGTCCCCATGGGGAGCCCCTGTTCTGTTCATAAAGAAGAAGGATCGTACCCTTCAGCTTTGTGTCGACTACAAACAGCTAAACCGGGTCACCGTCAAGAACAAGTATCTACTGCCTCGTATTGACGACCTCTTCGACCAGCTGAGAGACGCCACGGTGTTCTCCAAAATAGACCTGAGGTCAGGTTACCATTAGTTGAGGATCAAGGAGACTGACGTCTCCAAGACAACTTTCCGTACGCGGTACGGACACTACGAGTTCTTGGTCATGCCCTTTGGGCTAACCAACACCCCAGTTGCTTGCATGGATCTGATGAACCACGTCTTCAGGCCGTACCTGAATCAGTTTGTGGTGGTGTTCATTGACGACATACTAGTCTACTCTCGAGATCAAGTGCAGTATGGACAGCATCTACGTATAGTCATGGGTACTTTGAGACGATGCAGGCTGTACGTCAAGTACAGCAACTGTGAGTTCTGATTGAGATAGGTTACCTTCCTGGGGCATGTGATCTCAGGAGACGCGATTGCTGTGGATCCGGCCAAGATTGAGGCCGTACTCAGGTGGGAGAGGCCCCGCACAGTGATAGAGATATGCAACTTCTTGGGATTGGCCGATTACTACCGACGATTTACCAGGGGGTTCTCTCAGATCGCGCGTCCTATGACTCAGTTGACCCGGAAGGACATGCCCTTCACCTAGACAGATGAGTGTGAGTTGTGTTTTCAGGAGTTGAAGGAGAGACTGACTTCAGCTCCTGTACTCATTATCCTAGACAACAGTGGCGGGTTTGCAATTTACACTGACGCCTCATTGCAAGGGTTGGGTGGTGTACTCATGCAACGGGGCCATGTCGTCACTTACGTTTCGCGACAACTAAAGTCCCATGAGCATAACTACCCCACCCATAACTTGGAGCTGGCAGCAGTTGTCTTCACGCTGAAGACATGGAGGCACTACCTATACGGTAAGACTTTTGAGATCTTCACAGATCATAAGAGCCTCAGGTATTTATTTAATTAGAAGGAGCTCAACATGAGACAGAGACGTTGGTTAAAGCTCCTGAAGGACTACGACTGCAGCATCTCCTACCACCCAGGGAAGGCTAATGTGGTGGCTGATGCCTTGAGCTGGAAGGTGCCCGCCCACTTAACCAGCTTACAGGCACAGAGTTGGAGACTCATGGAGGTGGGTAGTTGGCGACCTCAGGAGACACGGGGGTACTACGGGGCAGTGACAATGACAAGGCAAGCACAACCAGAGTTGATAGACTGCATCATTACTGGCAAATGGCCGATTTGTATTTGCAGACACTGCGTGTTACGACCCGATCCCAGATCCTTACAGGACCCAAGACCAGCCTGCCTCAATGAATCCCAAGACCTAGTTGTCCAACGAGAAATAACCAAAAGTAGATAATATTCCACAATCCGACACGCAATGTAACTAAGCAAAAGAATAGTAAGAGACAGTAAGGAAACAGAACGAACAGTCTCATAATATTACAGGCCATCACAACAATGTCAGCGGAAAGCACAGCGGAAAAGTAACTGGAACAGTATTGCATATAACAAAAATACTCACTACTACAAAAAGAAACGTACTAGAATAGAAAACGTCAGCAGCTAAGGCTGGGCTTGACTGGACCCAGCTCCCTCTGCAGCCAGTGGTGCTAGCTGCTCAACTCCCTGACCTGAACAAGGTTATAGAACTTCGTAGTCAGCTAATGTTGAGTAGAGTGGTAGATAAACCATTTATATGCAATTTAATTTAAGACAGGCAACTAATTTATTATTCAATTCCATTTATCTCAACTAAGTGGTTCTAATTCATTTATTCTCTTAGAAACTGATCATTTCTTGATCCGGTCTGTTCCTCACGGGAACGATCTTGATTGCAATCTTTTCTGTGATGTAGGATGTACACGTGGTGCTCTCCTGGCTGAGAGAGTTCCCCGTGGTAATCCCACATCCAGTCAACCACCTCGAGGTCACGGTCGCGACGTAGTGGTGATTACGTCACACGCTATAAGTGCACGGGTAGCTATCCCGCACTAGTACGCGGTCAGTCGTTTCTGGTAGTTGGTACACCTAAAGGTACAGAATGAAACAGTACAGGGCCTTGCCCTCTCAGAACAGGGGTCTCACACCTCAGAATAGAACAGGGGTCTCCCCCCTCCACAGTCCGCGTGCCCTCGTCCAACTATCCTGTTTGCCCAGTGGGCCTAACAAGAGTCGGTGTAGGGAGGCTAGTCCTAACCCCGGGCCCCATGGGGCGGCTAGCTCCCTCCCTACACTAAGTAGCTCACCTTAGTACCACGTACACGAGGGCCAAACATAAATCGGTGTAGAGTGACTAGGCCTAACCACAGGTCTCAACCCAAAGGGGTGGCTAGCTCCCCTCTACACTAAAGGGACAATTGCTCTCCTTTGTACCACGTACAAAAGGGCCAGCTCACTTTCCGTCTACTTACTAAGTTCTTTCCATATACAAGAGTTCTTCTCCTAATTTCCCCGTAGGGATCATGCTTGTATTTCTTTCATTCCATTTTCCAACATTCAGATCTCACTATTACGGGGTTCATTCGTATAATAGGCAGCTCGTTTTTTCTAAAGAAAGCATCACATCAATAAACTAATACAGTTGCTAGCAAATTGGTTTAGCATGCATCACAAGGAAGGTAGTGTAGCTCAAGCGACATTCATTCGTTTCTGCCCTAGAGTCCATTTCACGCCTTAGGGTCCAATTAAGTTATTCTAAACATGCACTTAGTTCTATTAAATCTTGATAATGAAAGCAAACCACTCTATTGGGAAACACGAGAGGATGGGGGCTAGAACTGCAGGTCTGGTCGCCTCCACGGGCCCTACATATTCAACTGGCTGGAGACCTATACAATTGACCAACCACGTCAAACGAGTCCAAAACCGTATACAAGTGACACTAACTCGTAGAGAGACTCAAGCGGAAAACAACGATACTTCGTTTGCGGAAATCTGATTCCGTTTGGGCCCTAAACGGGCCAAAAATAAGCATACTATCTAAAATTAGACGTCTGGGGCTAGGCTCATATGTCTTAAAAGACGTCAGAACTCACCCTTGTTTCCTACGACTTCTTCAGACGTCCGAACCCCTCAGCAATCGTCTGAGGGAAGTCCTAGATGTCGGGCTCTCCTTCCGATCGTCTGGAAGTACGGTCAAACGTTTGGCGATATGTCCAGACATCCAAAAGTACCTCGAAGGGTGCACCATGAGCCTTTCCAACACTCTGCACCTGCGTACGCACGCGCAGAACCAAAATCGACTAAAAATCTCCTACAGTAAGACCTGCATGGCCGGAAACCATGCAAAAACACATACCTTGGCACTAAGCGTGCTTTCAGACATCTGGCTTCAGCTTCGGACATCCCTCTGCTACTCCAGACATCTGATACTGGAAAATATCCAGTACGCAGAACTTTCCCGCAAGCTATCTCCTTCGCGAGCTCACCCGCAAGAGCTACAGCAGTGCCTTCAGCGACTGTAAAAGGCCAAGGCTTCTGCCCGCGAGCTCCTCTTCGCACGCATCCTCAACTCCTCCCGCACGAGCTCCTCCAAGCTCCTACGGCTCCCTTGCGAGCTCCTCCCATGCTCTTGCTCCTTGATCACACTCTCCTCTCATTCTCTTCTGCGTCCCGTCCCTCTTCTTCCTCTCTACTTGCTACGCTGGGGGCGGGAGAGGAAGGTGGCTGCCAACAGGGGGTAAAGGAGATGGAGGTGGAGGCTAGTGGTGATGGGGAGAAAGAGGAAAGGTTGGGTTTAAATAGAAGGTGTTTAGGGTTTCGGGTGAGTGTTGAGAGTGGAAAACTACGCGATCGAAGTTGGATTTGAAAAACCCGTCGTTGTAGTTCGATTTGCGAAGAAATTTGTCATCAACAGATAAATTTATACCGAAACTCTAAGAATTTTGGGTCGAACATAGGGAGGCTACGTTAATCTAAAATCCGCAATTATATTTTTTTTGTATTTTTATTTGAAAACGAGATAATTACAATGGAATCGATATAAACAATAAGAGAGAGAGAAAGAGAGAGAGAAAGAACAATCACTTAATATAATCATAATGTTTTTACAAGTAGAAAGCGAGAAATGATTACAATTAGAAAGCGAAAAATTCTATTCTAGAAAGCGATTAAAAAGAAGGGAGAGAGATGTTATCCTCCTTGACGAATGCTTGGAGGATGAGCCGGACGGAGCGATGCCTGGAAGACGGAGGATGGAGTGGGAAGAAGGAGGATGAAGTAGAAAGAAGCGGGAACGGGGCAGCACATTATCGTCGTCGCGGGATCCACTTCCGAAACGGGGGCGAGAAAATTGGATTTGGCTCTAGAATAGCATCCTAGGTGTGGGACAAGATTTTCTTGAGCTTTGGAGAGGGAGAGAGGTGAAGGAAAGGATAAAGAAAATGTGGTGGTCGTAGGGCTATTTATAGGTAAGGTTTGAATGGGCAAATAGGTCATTTTACTTAAAAACATTAAATCAAGGGTCTTTAGTGACGTATTTAAATGTCACTAAAGCCCCCAAACGTGGACCTAATGCATGCCCACCTGCGCCCTCTCTCCTTCCTCGCACCTCAACGCTAACTGCCCATGCATTCTCAATCGGATCAGACCGTTGGTGTCAGATCAGCCGACTGAATTTTGCGCCTGCACGGGAAGGGGAGATGCACTGCACATGACTCGAACGCGCACTCTTAGCTCCCGCAACACCTTAACCGCTACGCTGTGCCTTCTTCTTTGTCAAATTCTTAATCACGGTGCACATGCTTGTGGCTGTTGGATCAAGATCCAACAGCCCAGATTTGATCTTGCGTTGAGGAGAGAGTGAGAGCGTGGCAGGTCTTCAGTCTTTTTCTAGGCCGGTTTGGGCGGTCGAGATGACACCACGTTGCACCATCTTGGTCGTCCATCTTCTGTGACTTCTAAAAGGTGCCACATATGTTGGATTGGACCGATTTTCACGCCGTTAGGCTACGATCATTGATCCGAACCCATCTGTGTGGTCGAATTTGTCATCTGAAGTGTGGATTGACACCATCTTGGCCCTTGATCTCTGAACTTCCTCGGATTATATTAGATGCTACGAAAGTCCGATCAGAGTGATCTTAGAGTCGTTGAACTCCAATCGTCACCCTGATCAGATTTGTACGGTTGAATCTTCGATCCAAGGCCCCGATTAAAAGTCGCCGCGTTACCTAACCACAAAAAGGGAAAATTAACCTAAAATTTACACAACCTAACCTAAATGCAAGATGATGCATGTTATGTAATATTTATAATGTATGATGCAACTATAATACTAAGAACATGCATAAATAAATATTTTATGCTATTTAAATGCATACACATCACACCCTACTCAGGTAAAAGTCATTTTCAGCATTAAGAAATTTTTTTACTTAGGACCTGAACTTTCAAAGACACAATAGTGCCCGGGTATCTGCCAAAATGCAAACCACCTCAAGCCCTCGCCTTATTCAAAGAAGAATCTCTTTTTCTCCTTTTTCTTCTTTTCTAATTTTTTTTTAATTTTTGAGTTTAAGGTTACAGAACGACTTTCTACAGCCACTCAACTCACTCAAGACTTGATGAGTACCCTAAGTTCTAAGCATCTTTTTGTGAATGTGACAGACTCGTTGATCGGTAATCAGAACAGACTTCAGGTTCTATGCCCCTAGATGACTTTAAAAAGAATTCTGCCTAAAGGTGTATCTATACGACCGGTAGCTTTCTCCCTATATTTATTTTTTATGGGGTCAACACAAGGGTGCATCTAGTGTATATCTCCCCGACTTATTCTACTTCTCCGCTTCTTCCTAAGTGTTTTAAGAATTTTACGTGCATTTCTTGAGCTGAGATCTGGACAACCTACCAATGGACTGTTTCCTACGATAACTTGCTAGCTATCCTCGTGCGGTGAAGTGTGGCTTTTGTTTTTCTTTATTTTTTTTTCTTCTTTTCTTTTTCTTTTTCTTTCCTTTTTTTTTTTGGACTTTCTTTTCTTTTTTTAAGTAGGTGGCTTCCCTTCTGGTCTAAGATTTACCTAAAGGTAGTAGGAAAAGAATGGTCCAATGGCTGGGCTTTTACCCACGTTAACTTGCCAGCCATACCACCCTAGAAGGTCCATTAGCTACCCAATTTCCGTTAAAACCACCGAACAACAAGTCAGTGCAAATAATGTGTAGATGCTTAGACCTAAAGTTCCCTCAAATCAGAGGGCGGGTTGATAAGTCATGTACTTATCACCCCAACTTATTTAATCAAATTGAAATAGAATTCAATATGGCGAGGACTTGATAAACCAATCCACATTTTAGTGGATACCCGAGCTGATTAAGCCCAAAGACTTGAAAGGTTTTAGTGTTCAGATCCTAGTGTAATATTTCCTAAGATTGAAAAGTCTTAATGCCCAAATATTCTTTCCTAATTCAATTTTTTTTCAAAAATAAAGAGAAAAATAAAAAGAATCAACGGAGCTAACAAGATGATTCAGAAATGAATATCCATCCCCCCATGCCTATCTAATGCAATATCCCCATTGTATTAAAAAGACAAGAAACAGAGTGGAGTAGAGTAGAAAGCACCTGAATTGCAAAAATAACGAGTCTGCTCCAAGATGGAAAAAAACTATATATGTGCCGAAGTTAGTGCCTTCAGCTAGGCACCTTATACAAATAAAGAAGAAATAGAGAATTCACTGGTGCAGGTCAGAATCAAATAAAAAGATTCACCTCAGGACCTGCCAGCAGATGTCCACAGATGTGGACCAGATTGTGATGTAGACCCATACCCCATGATCAAGTATATCTAAGGTTCTGGATAAAAGTTACCCAGAACCTGAGATTAGGGTCGAGCCTGCGATTTGTGAGGATGCAACCCAAGACCAAAAAGTCGGATAACAGAGAGATCAAGCTCAAATGGATAATCAATGAATGTGTGCTTGGGTTGGACATCCTCTAAAAATATGTCATAAGGGTCTTGGTAGAAGGTTGGAAGTTTTAAACAAGTTGCAACCCTTAGACTTGGTTTTCTGCTTCCTCCAGAATTGACTTCCCATATCATCATTTCCTACTTTCTATCCTTCGCAATCAGAAGTTCAAATTCCGGGACCTCCTGCATATTAATCACCCCGTCTGAATTTTCCAAGTCTAAAAGATTTGACTGAATCAGAAAGGACTTGGGTTTAGTGATTTCAAAATCAAAATCTTCAGTAAACTCTATGGGATGTGATTGAGGATTGGGGCTATGAATTGAATCCTTCAAAATAGGATATGAATCTGTCATGCGAGCCCAACGGGATCAAATTCCTCAATTTTAGGGCCATCAAATGATTTATCAAATTCCTTAGGCCCAGTTGTCTCACTAAAATCATATTCTGTAAACTCATGTGAGACTTTGCATAATAATTCTTCACCTTCAAAATCAAAGAAATCTGAATTCGCATTAATGTATGTCTCAAACTCATCAATCTCTTTTTGATCCTTGGAGACATACGTTTCCTCGTACCCCAGCTCAGGAATCTCCGGTGAAGAAATCAAATCATCCTTGTTTGATTGCTCTGGAACAACTTGGTCAAACCTAATCTCGTAACAAGTGTCCCCCCCAACAGGTGCCTAAGCGGGTTCTGACGTTAGCTCTCCTGAAGGGGGTTCATCCTAGGAATCATCCCAAGATTGAACTAAAGCAAACACAAATCTCATCCTCAATTTCGATAATTTCCCAAGTAAAAACTCACCTGGGCCCTTATCCTTAACATCCTGGAGCTAATCCAATAGATACTTGTTCATATCATCAATCATTTCAATCAGGGGCTCCAATTCTTCAGTGCAAGGTGTTGACTGAGCTTCTAAAGATTGTATAGTGTTCCTCAAGTTAGCCAACACCTTTTCTTAGACCTAGTTAACCTGAACCACATGGTTTGGTTCAAGGTGGGGTGGGTTTGGGTTCAGTGCAGGGGAATAAATGAATTAAGAATCTTGATACCCTTCTTGATAATAGGTCATTTCAGGTTGTTCATAAGGTGGTGATGACCTAAAGGCAGTGTATTTTGGGGAGGGGTAAGGATCAGTGTATCCTTCTTGATTGTAGATCATATTATGTTGTCCAAATGAGGGTGATGATATAAAATCAGTGTAGCTTAGAGAAGGATAAGAATTAAGATCATGGTGTCTAAGGTTAAACCCTGAACACGGAGGTCCGGAACTGTATCCCCAATCAGGATTATCCCAACTAAAAGATGGATGAGAATAAGTCTGGTTGGAATAATAATCATTTTGGGAATAAGATGTATTAGGAGGATAAGAACGGGAATGCATGTAAAATGTGGAATTATCTATGATAGAATGGGAGGAAAAAAGGTGCCCTGCAATACAAACAAACAAACCTGCCCTTAAGTGGGCTAGCCTGAAGACTTACAGACACCCAGAACCCGTCTTGAGATAAAGAATCGATTTGATCTACTTCTTTCCGGTCAATCCAACTAGTTAGAAGGAGAGACTGGGGAGAAGGTTCTTCCTTTGGCTTGCGCCTCAGGTTCCTAGTGTACCCCCCAACCGCGATCGTTTGATTTTGCTCCCCTTGCTAGACATTAGATTGAATGGTAGAAACAGACTAATAAAAAATAATCTCGGTATGGGCTCCGAAGAGCGAGTCCAATTCTTAAGGCCAATGTCTACTCTATTTTAATTAGGGTTAGGTTTGAATGTGCTTTGGAATGTGATGGGCCCTTTATCTGAGTTATGCCCGTAATTATTGATTGATATGTGTGTGCATGCACAACCAATGGTTTTCAAGCAAGATTAATTTTGAATGCAGTAAATTTTAGGGTTTAAATCTTGTTTAGTAGCTTTTAGGATTCAACTTTAGGTGTATTCAATCAAGTTCAGTTGGCACACCAGGTTTTGAAAGCACAGGTGAAGATGTTTTCCTTTGAAACGTAAAAGAATGTGGAGTGCCTGGTAAATCCCTAAAAGTTGAACCTATGTGGCAGCTACTTGATGAGTTGATTTTAGTTGAAGTGGTGCAGCCCAAACAACTCAAACAATTGGCCTAATGCACCACTATATATTGGCATCGTTGTAGTATAGTGCTAAGTATTCTCGCCTATCACACAGGTGACCTAGGTTTGATCCTCGACAATGGCGCCAAAATGTTCGTTCGAAGCGAAATCAGGTTTAAAATAAATGTGTCTTAGTATAGCCAAAATCGCTTTGAAAATAAATGAATTTTATTACTCGAAAAATGTAAATCCGAGGTCGAACATAGGGAGCAAATTGGGGTTTAAAAACCAAGAACACAACTTTCAAATTTGATAAAATATGCAATGAAGAATCAAAGTTATAAAGCAAGAAAGATAATCGCAATGTATATAGAAGCTCAAAATAAAATATGGACGTCTGATTTTGGAAATCAAACATCTTAAATGTATATTTGCTACAGTGCTTCTTTGATTTCTCTGGCTGTTCTCCTTCTTCTTCTTTCTCTTCTTTCCTCTATTCTCTGCCTCAGATGGTCGTCTTCCTTCTTGGCTCTTTCTTCTTCTCTGATTTCTTCTTTCTCTTCTCTGGCCCCTAGTTGCTTTGGCCTTTAGCTTCTTCTTCCTCTTTTTTCTCTTCTGTCTCTAACTTCAACTCTCCTTCAGCTTTGATCCTCTTCAGACGTGCTTTGCCTTCTCCTTCCTTAGCTACTCAGGCTTCTGCCCTCTCCTTCTCTGCCTTAGCTTCCTCTGCGGCTTTCTCCCTCCTCTTCCTTGGCTTCACCCCTGGCTTCTTCTTCCCCTTTTTCCCCTGAGAGCAAAACCTACCCCTACCCTCCCCACAATCTCTCTTCTTTCTTATCTCTTAGGCTCGCTCTTCCAGAGCCTTCTCAGGTTAACGAGTCAAGTTAGCGTGCCCGAGACCAGGCCCATCGGTGTGCAGTGGTGGGCAAGTAGTGCACAAGTAGTCGGGTATCCAGGTCAAAACCAGGTCTGCAAGGCGTGGGTCATGGACGAGGTGATGGGTGAGTGGGACCTCACCCCGTGGTCAGGAGGCGGTAAACCTATGCGACTTTTTCAGCTTATATCACTGCTTCCGCTCCTGATCTTCCGAGGTGGGACTAAATGTCCCACCTTCATCACAAGCTCTTGCACAGCAGGTGTTCGCGTCCAATTGCAGAGCTATGTGGGGTTTTGACACCAATAGTTGGGCTAAGAGTGTGTGTGAAGGAAGTCCGCACGTCCTGGAACCTGAAGCCTAGGACCTAGAGTCCTAAAGCAAGCTTGCGAGCAAGCTTCGTCCTCCGTCAATGGCGGCGACGACCTGATCCCTATCAACAAGCAAATGGCCTCGCGGCCTCTTCAAAAACACACAGGAAGCTTCGCCTGGACACAACGAAGGTGAGACGGTGGTTGGCTTGGTGAGGGGTGGCCTGAGCATGCGTGCCTAGGTCACCTTGTGGCTGTGAAGGTGGGTGTGTTCGGGGGACGTGTTGGGGGCGTGTGGCAATGAATGGAAAGAGGGGTTATGGTCAGTGAGACGTGGTGGAGCTTGTGAGGTGGTTGGCGAAGTGGGTGGATGTTATGAACGCGTGCCCCAGACATATTTTAAGATGTCTGGGAGGTGGGCCAGACGTCGGACCAGACGTCTGGAATCACTTCCAGACGTCGTATCAGACGTCTGGGATCGTTGCCAGACGTCTGGAAATCTGTTATCTTTGACACGTGCGGGTCGTCTGCGCGCCTGAGCGTGCAGACCCGCATATTCGCTTATTCCTTCTGCGGATGCAGATTCCCCTGCCGCACTCCTTCTCTCTCCTCCTCGCGTGGCCTTAAAAGGCCACGCGCTCTTCCGTCACCACCGCCTCCTTCCTCTTCTCCTTCAGCCAGTGAGCGCGAGAGCGAGCGCGAGGTTGCAGCGGCAGCGGCGGCCGCAGTGAGCGCGGAGGAGGTGCTGCGTGCGAGAGCGGTGCTCAGCCGTGAGGGTGAGCTCGCCGGGGCTACCAGGGCCGGCCGACGGGGAGCGCAGCGGGCGCTGGGTGACACGGGGGGGGACTGCTGCGGCCCGAGCAGCAGGCGCACGAGGTGCGACGAGGCGCGGCGTCGCGAGCGGAGGGCGAGTCGCGGCCTGATTCTGGAAACATTTCCAGAATCAGACGTCTGGGCTGATAGCCAAACGGCGGGGGCGACGTCTGAAAGGTGAGTTCTTCCGTCTTCTTCCTTCCTGTCGACTGGCCGTACTGAGAGAGAGAGTTGGGTGCTCGCAGGCTCGATGATTCACCATCCAACGCGAATCAGACGTCTGGCTGTAGTACCAGACGGCGGGAGAGACCTCCAGACGTCCGGGGTGACCACCAGACGTCTGGGAACTAGGCCAGACGTCCCCGCAGGGTTCTGGACTTCTGAGAAATCACGCAGAACAAGGTAATTCTCTGATCCACTTTTTAAGACGTCTGGAAGAAGTTCCAGACGTCTGATTTTGCACAATGTCGTCATTTTCGACCCGTTGAGGGCCCGTTCGGGTTCCGTTTTCCGCATTTCGAGTTGAGTTCTTTCCGGAATTAGATCTTGTACCCGTCTACAGTAGCTATACACTGTTTTGAGACACTCCTTGTGTTTGATCCTTGTGATAGGACCTCGTTCCGTTGCAGTCTTGGGGGTCGCGGAGGCACGCGGGATTCCCGATCACGCCCCCATTACTCCCGTCGTACCTGGTAGAGTGGCTTTTAAGTATAACCTGTTAAATTGTGGAATCATAAATAGAACCTAGGACATTGCATGAATCCTAGGGCTGGAAAATTAGATTGTATGATAGATCCTAGGATACGGCATGAATCCTAAGACGGGAAAACTAGTGGAACGGATGAATACTGCAGTCTTGGAAAAATGGAAAGGAATAAATAGCTGCCTGTGATTGAATTAACAGCTGCCTGTTGAATAAATAAACGTGTTTGAGAACATGGATTGTGATAACGTGAAACTGGAAGGTGAAACTTAGACGTTCTGAGCTGGAACCTTACGGGGAAGTAGGAGTAGAACTCCTGGAAAGTGAATGGAATAGAATTGGGGAAGTGAGCTGGCCCTTGAGTACGGAGTACCAAGGAGAGCGACTGTCCCCCTGTTTAGTGCAGAGCGGAGCCAGCCACCCCAGGGACCCGGGGTTAGGACTGGCCACTCTGTACCGACTTGCTGGCCCTCGTGTACGTAGTACCAAGGAGAGCTACTAGTGTAGGGAGGTACTAGCTACCCCACGGGCCCCGGGGTCCTGCTAGCCTCCCACACCGACTTGTTAGGCCCACTGGGGCAAACCAGGGTAGTCAGGCGAGGGTGCGCGGACTGTGGAGGGGCAAGGCCCATGTTTGGTTACTGTGGAGGGGTTGGACTCCTATTACTGAGAGGGCTCTGCCCTGTACTGGTTCCGTGCTGTGCTTTGGGCGCACCCGTTAACGGAAACGACTGACCGCCTGCCAGTGCGGGTTAGCTACCCGTGCGTTTACCGCGCGTGCCGTAGTCACCGTTACGTCTGTCAGTGACCTTGGGGTGGTTGACTGAGAGTAGGATCACCACGGGGGACTCTCCCGGCCAGGAGAGCGCCACGTGCTACTTCTACTGTTCGGAAAAGACTGCAATCAAGATCGTTCCCACGAGGAACATTCGAGATCAAGTGAAAGACCTGAGAAATAGATAAATCGTGAGATAATTGAAAGACTTAAATAAAGAAAGTAACAGAACTTAACAGCTACTGTACACTCTATTGTTTCTTTAGTTTTAGTTGCCACTCTACTCAGCGTTTTGCTGACGTGTTACACTCGTTACCTTTCAGGACCAGGTGTTGAGCAGCCAGGGTCAGCGGCTGCAGAGGACACTGGGCTGAGTAGGGTCCAGTAGAGTTACCACTGTTTCTTGTACCTCTTTTTGTTCCGTTATAATGAGTAGTTCTTGTTTCCACTGTACTTTTCTTTACCTGCAGTTCATATTTAGTTATGAATGTTGTTCTACTGTTGTGGTGGTATATACTGTAGTAGTTTCTTTCCTTGCTGCTGTATTTTCTTACTGTTAGTTATATTCATGTTGAATGTGGTTTATTTTACTGCTCTTTTGGTTACTTCCTCGTTGGACGACTAGGTCTTGGGATTAGTTGAGTCGGTCCGGTTCTCGTGTCTCGTAGGGGCTCGGGAACCGGGTCGTTACAGTGGATGCGTGGAGCGGCGGGAATACCTCGCCGGTGGTCTACCGAAGGTGGAGAAGATGGAGGTGGTTTACGAGCATCGAGGCGGATTTTAAGAAATAAATGACGGAAAAATGATGAGCAGAGAGGGAGGACTTATCTAAGGGTAGTTAGACGATGGGGGAAGCGGAGGAGGCGGCCAGCTCGTATGTGCTGTCGCCGGAGACGAAAGCCTAGTGAGAGGAGGACGGCGACGATGAAAGGGAAGCAGGAGCGTCGGCTGGTGCGGTGCAATGCGGACGAAGGAGATAAAGGAAACTCTGCCACTGGTATTGTGGTAGAGAGAGGAGAGAAGCAGATACGAGTCGCTGGAGCTTGCTAGGTGGTTGGCCGGAGGGGAAGAGAGGAAATTGGGGGGTATCTCAGGCCAATTCAAGCTTGGGAGGAGAGAAAGGATCAGGAGACCCTTTTATAGCCCCTGGCGGAGGGTCTTGTGCTTGAAAGCCAAGCTTCTAAGCACGGCAACCTCGTCGAAGTTGGAAGGTTGAAAAGACCTAAATCTCTCATGCGTTCTCATGAGATTGGGTAGAAATTAGAGCTCCAAATTAGGTTCACATGAACGGGGATTTCTTAAAGAATCTCCCTTTCAAATTTGAGAGGGATTCTCTGAGGAATCAGGGAGTTCTTTCCCTTGAATCCTTGCTGGAGTAGGATTTCCTCCGTTGTAATGGTGGAGGGATCTAATTGCAAAGAACGATCAGGAAGCTAGGGGGTGTCTGCAAAGGTTTTCAAAAGTTAGGGGTATAAATGTCATTGGGTTGGACTAGTTTGCAAAGTAGGTCAAGGTGAATTCCCCTTTGGGCCAAATTTTGGTAAAGACCTAATTTAGAGCTAGGAAATCCAATGGTGAAGTTGGATTTTAAGTTTGACCACGTTTGACTAGGCAATTTACATAAAAATCCAATTTAAGGCAAACATTTGATTGAGACCTCTATTTAGGTCAAAATAGGTTCTAAGGGTCAATTTGAAGGTTCTAAACCCTAAAGGATATTTTTCCATGATTTTTAGAGGATTTATGTGAATTTTATCTTGACCAGAACCTTATTAACTTAAGTAGGTTTGTTTTAAGGTTACAATAAGTCATTTAATTCCCAGATTTCATATGAACCCTTTTCTGTTTGAACCAACCCACTTTTTATCTTGTTAAGACCATTTGACCTATGTTTAGTCCATGAGAAATCCCGTTGTTGCACTACAATGGTAAAATTACAGTTTTACCCCTTGTTTCTTGCTTTTCTTTCAAAAGGATTTTTCCTTGAGTTAGGACCTCCAGTTGATTATGTAGGAGGTTTTATTCTCTTTTTTAGGTCAAAATGAGCTAGTTAGGGCTCATGATGGTGTTCCCATCAGTTAGGCACACAAATGATTACCTAATCTGATTTCTACTCAATTATCTGTTTGAGTGTGTGTACTGGTTCCAAAGATCGATTTACCGGATGAGTTTGAAAAATAGAAGAGGTTGTGTACCTCAGTGAGAAATTTTTTAAAATTTTTCTTTTATACGCGATGGGTGAGGCGGGTGTAGGTGTCAAACAAACAATCAAAACTAACCTTAGAGTTTATGCAGGCTTCTAAGTTAATTAGGGTTTATGTTATTATAAGATGGAATGAAATCTAGTAGGTGGGGAGGTAGGGGTAAAATTACAAACCCTTCAACAGCACTTTACTCTAATCTACCACTTTTGCTTGTCTTGTGAGAGTACCTGCAATCAAAATAAAAGAGAAAAGTGAAGTAAAAGATAAGCAAGGTGGGAAAAATGCGAAAAATCAAAGAGCGTCGCCTCCCCGGCAATGGCGTCAAAATGTTGAGAGCGGAAACTACATGATCGAAGTTGGATGAAAAATCCGTCGTTGTAGTTCGATTTGCAAAGAAATCCGTCGTCAACAGATAAATTTATACCAAAACTCTAAGAATTTCAGGTTGAACACAAGGAGGCTACGTTGATCTAAAATCCATAATTATATTTTTTATTTTTGTTTGAAAATAAGATAATTACAATGGAATCAATATAAACAATAAGAGAGAGAGAAAGAGAGAGAGAGAGTGAGAACAATCACTTAATATAATCAGAATGTTTATACAACTAGAAAGCGAGAAATGATTACAACTAGAAAGCGGAAAAGTCTATTCTAGAAAGTGATTAAAAAGAAGAGAGAGAGATGTTATCCTCCTTGATGAATGCTTGGAGGACGAATCGAACGGAGCGATGCCTGGAAGACAGAGTGAGAAGGAGGACGAAGCAAGAAGAAGCGGGAATAAGGCAGCACGTCGTCATTGTCGCAGAATCCACTTCTGGAACAGGGGCGAGAAAATTGGATTTGGCTCTAGAATAATATCCCGGGTGTGGGACAAGCTTTTTTTGAGCTTTGGAGAGGGAGAGAGGTGAAGGAAGGGATGAATAAAATGTGGTGGTCGTAGGGATATTTATAGGTGAGGTTTGAATGGGCAAATAGGTCATTTTACTTAAAAACATTAAATCAGGGGTCTTTAGTGACGCATTTAAACGTCACTAAAGCCCCTAAACGTGGGCTTAGTGCACGCCCGCCCATGCCCTCTCTCCTTCCTCTCACCTTAACGCTCACTGCCCGTGCATTCTCAACCGTCCATTGAAAGATCGGACGGCTTAAACGCACTCGAGCCCCTCTGACTTCGGACATTCAGCGGCTGAGTGTAGATCCCAACCGTCCGATCAAGATCAGACAGCCACGATCGTGCCTCTACCACTTCGTCTTCATCCATTGTGGTGCGACGTAGCCCTATTCCAAGCCGCTGGATCCAGATCGAAGGGTCATCATTGCGTGCCAACATGCCCTTTACGTCGCACGCCTGATCACGCGTACGCGGTGAGCGTTCAATCGCGCGTCCGCCTGATCCGAGGATCTAGGTCGTTGGCGTCAGATCGGTCGGCTGAATTTTGCGCCTGCGAGGGAAGGGGAGATGCGTTGCACACGACTCGAACACGCGTGCTTGTGGTCGTTGGATCAAGATCCAATGGCCCAGATTTGATCTTGCATTGAGGAGAGAGTGAGAGCGTGACGGGTCTTCAGTCTTTTGCTAGGCCAATTTTGACGGTCGAGATGGCGCCACGTGGCACCATCTTAGCTGTCTATCTTCTGTGACTTCTAGAAGGTGCCACAGATGTCGAATTGGGTCGATTTTTATGCCGTTAGGCTGCAATTATCGATCCAAACCCATCCGTGCAGTCGGATTTGTCATCTAAAGTGCAGATTGACACCATCTTGGCCCTTGATCTCTGACCTTCCCTGAATTATATCTGATCTACGAAAGTATGATTAGGGCGATCTTGGAGTCGTTGAATTCCAATCATCGCCCTAATCAGATCCATACGATTGGATCTTCAATCCGAGGCCCCGATTAAAAGTCGTCCTGTTACCTGACCACAAAAGGGGAAAATTAACCTAAAATTTATACAAACTAACCTAAATGCAAGATGATACATGTTATGCAATATTTATAATGTTTGATGCAACTATAATACTAAGAATATACATAAATAAACATTTTAGGCTATTCAGATGCATACGCATCAGTGAGGAGGCCGGAGGAAAGAGAAAATGCATGCGCGTCACATGCGCGTGAAAGGCAAAAGCATGTACGATTTTCCCTACTTTCAGATGTCCAACCATCAATCCAGATGTCTGGACAGATGTCTGATGAATACTCCAAATGTCTTATCCAACCTAAGAGCGGCGGGTCATTTCACTACGAGACAGGGTGTTGACAGGGGACCTAGGAGACTTCTCCTTTACTGACGAGATCCTGCTCATGAGGGCTTGTGTGTTCCTAGAGACTAGAAGCTGTTGAGAGAGCTTCTAACTAAGGCACACGGGTCCAGGTTCACCATACATCCCAGGAACACGAAGATGTACCATGACCTGCGACGCGACTTCTGGTGGAGGGGGTTGAAGCGGGATGTTGGTGAGTTTATTCTACAGTGCTTGGTATGCCAGTAGGTGAAGGCTGATAAGTCCACTTTAGTGGATCATTATTGGGCCTAAGTACTCTTTAATTATCTATTCATAGTTTCTAATTGGTTAGGAGTTATACGGTAATTCATCTTAGTCTGCATATAATCTTGTGCGTCAATTTTACATTTAAAAACGCATGATATGTTCACATATTCTATATGGTTGGATGCATGCTAGGTATAAGAATCAAATTTCATTCTATCTATATAAGACATCTGGAGCTAAGGATGGACATTTGGGAATTGCCGGGACAAATTCCTTAACTTTACAATTTTTTAAGACGTCTGATGATGAAGTCAGACATCTGATAAAGTTCGGCCAATACTTATCCGTCGTTCTAACTACTCGCAATCTTCGCGAGTGGTTAGAGAAGTTTCGTCGAAAGGAAACAGACGAGAGTTTTTTTTAAAAAGGCTCCATCTTCTAGGAGCGGGCTCATCAAAACCTCCACCGTGGTTCTCTCGCCTATGCCGTGCTTTGAACGTGCACCATGGACCTAGACCTGCACTGTGGAGCAACGTCGGCCTCACCTTCCCATCACCAATGCCACCACCACAAGACCAGCCGCACGCACTTGCACTCCAGCCCACGCGCGCGCTCAGCTACCCAGCAGCAGCCCGTGCGCACCCCCCTCAAGGCTAGAAACCGCGCACCCTTGTGTGCGCACATCCAGCCAACGTGCGTGCAGCCACCATCAGCACACAGTTGACCTCTTCATCTTCCTCTTCTTATCTTCTCCCCTGCTACCGCCAAGAGACCCAAGCTTGTAGCGAGCGGCCCCTCAAGCAGGACCCCCTTCGACTTCAGAACCTCCACTCGAGTGCCCTCGCCGACTCCAAGCACTGACCGAACACGTCCACTGCTGCTCGTGACGACGTTCTGCCGTTGGACTTCCCGCGGGTGCACGGCCACCTTAGCCCGCACCACCTACGTCATCGTGAAGCCCTCATGGCTACTGATCTCCGCCGAGCATCGCGCAGCCAACGATGTTCCTTCCCGTGCACAAGGAAGAGAGAGGGAGATTCCTCTATTTTGGTGGGCAGTTCTATTTACATTCGAATGCCATTGCCCACCATTATAACTATTTGGTTATGTTATTTGGATATTTTGTTCCCTCACCCCTCACTTTCTCTCTCTCCCGGCATGCTTTATTTAATAGTTGGAGATCTCTCTTTTATCATGTTCTCTCACATAGGATAAAAGTAAAAGATGAATGACTATTTCCTATGCAATTAGTGGTTGATGGATACTATTGAATTATTATTTCAAATATTTAACCCCGCATCTTAAATATTCATGGAATAATTACTCTCTTTTCAGGACATTTCTTTGGTATTCTGATGTGACTCTGGTGAATATTTATTTTTACATGCAAACATCTAGTCAACCATTTTGAATTGATGGTTTCAAATTTGCAAATTTATTAGGCTCAATCTCCCTGTGGATATGACATCTTTATTGTGGTTTAATTTGAAATCTGTTTTAATCTTTGATCTAAGGATTTTCCACCACCGTAGAATACAACGATATATCATTTCGGTTGTTATTTTAATCAAGCGAAAATCTTTCAGATCAAAGGCCGAGCACCAGAGGCCTGTAGGGCCGCTATAGCCACTTCCTATGCTAGTGTGGAAGTGGGAGAGTATCACTATGGACCTGGTAGTGGGGCTACCGGTTACAAAGTGGGGATACGACGTAGTTTGGGTGATAGTGGACAGGTTGACGAGGACGACACGGTTCTTACCAATCCGAGTCACTTTTGGGCCAGCACAACTAATAGAGCGTTACATCAGAGATGTGGTGCGCCTTCATGGAGTCCCTCGCAAGATCATATTTGACAGGGATACTCATTTCACTTCGTAGTTCTGGGCAGAGTTCCAGCAAGCCTTAGAGACTCGTTTGAGGTTCAGTACCGCTTACCACCCCCAGACCGACGAACAATCGAAGCGAACCATCCAGATACTTGAGGACCTTTTACGCGCTTGTGTGCTAGACTGGAGAGGCTCCTGGGAGGAGCATTTGCCCTTGGCAGAGTTTGCATACAATAACACCTACCACTCAAGCATTGGCATGGCACCTTATGAGGCTTTGTACGGGAGGAAGTGTACAGCACCCTTGAGTTGGGTTGAGGTAGGGACCAAGTGAGAGGTTGGTCCCAGGCTGATCCGCCACTTGGTCCCAAGTTGATCCGTCAGAGTCAGGAGGTGATAGAGCAGATCCACAGACGACTCCATACTGTCTGGAGAAGGCAAAAGAGCTATGTTGATAAGAAGCGTAGAGAGGTGCAGTTCGAGGTTGGGGATCACGTCTTCCTCCGTGTTTCTCCCATGAAGGGCTTGTAGCGGTTTGGGGTGAAAGAGAAGCTCACACCGAGGTTTGTAGGACCCTTTGAGGTCTTGGAGCGGGTAGGACCCGTTGCTTCCAGCTTGCCCTTCCTCCCCAGCTCTTTGGAGTGCATGACGTGTTCCTTGTGTCCAACCTCAAGAAGTACACCACCGATCCCAATCATGTTCTGAGCCACGAGAGCATCGAGGTGGGTGACGACTTGACCTACCCTAAGAGACCAATCCAAATACTAGACATAGCCGTCAGGAGTCTTAGACAGAAGGAAGTGCCACTAGTGAAGGTCCTATGGAGAAGCTAGAGGCACGAGGAGGCGACTCGGGAGCCTAAGGCGACGATGCGAGAACAGTACCCGGATCTTTTTGAGGGTATGTCAGTTCTGACCTACTTTGATCCTCTTTAAGTTTGTTATGCGCATATACGTTTAATTCCGCACCCTAGTTAACTCAAGTTTCGTTTGTTATGTTGAAATAACCCTTCCCAAGAGTCGTTCTAAAATTTTTCAGAATCTTAGGGGTGTTGATGCAATTTTAAACACCCTGGGTTTTAGTTTGTGGGCTCCATGGGAAAAAGGAGACCTTGCAGGGGCAACATCGAAATTTCCCCCTCACTTTCCACCTTCAACCCACACACACACCTACCTAAAGCCCTAAGCTCCTCTCTATAAAAACCCTCCACCCTCAACTCACGACACCCCCACTCCATTTGCCTCACAGCCACTCACACCTTCTTCCCTCCTCCACCCTTGCAACCGTGAGTGAAGGAGAAGGAGATGAAGGGGGCGGGAGGAGCATGGAAGATGCCCTCTATTCACCTCACCACCACCATTCATCACCTTCCCATTTTCCCCCCGCTCATGACCGTGCGTGAGAAAGGAGAAGAGGGGAGCAGGAGGTGCATGGAGGAGAAGGAGAGGAGAGGAGCTCGGCAGAGGGGGCGGCGAGTGCAGCAGAAGGAGCTAAAGGAGCTTGAGAGGGAGGAAAGACCATGCAGGAGGACGAGCAGCGTGAGGAGAGCGATGCTGCTGCGGTTGCACCAGTTCGAACTCGCGAGCAGGAGCTTCACGAAGCATTCTGCAGAGTCATTTTCTATAGTATCAGACGTATGTGACACCCTTTAGACATTTGAAGGAGTAGCAGGACGTCCGAATAGCGCAGAAAATACTAAGGTACGTCCCTTGCTTGACGTGCATGCGTATACGATTGTGTTGAGCTATCATTATTTGAGCAGCACGTGCATGTGCAAGTACGAGAGCATTGAAAAGGCAAGTGGCTCAACCTTCAAGACACTTTAGGACGTCTGGAGACCGTGTTAGACGTCTGACTGCTCTTCCAGACGACCGGGAGTAGTGTCAGAAGTCTAGAAGCTCCCTTAGACGACTACGAAGGGGTTCAAACGTCTGAAAAAGATGCAGGAAAGCAAGGTGAGCTTCTGCGATCATTTAAGACGTTTGGGACTCGCCCTATACGTCTGATTTTGGTCAGAGTGCATGTTTTCAAGTCGGTTCAGGGCCCAAACAGAGTCGATTTTACGCAAACAAAGTGTCATTGGTATCCTTTCGGAATTCTCTACGTGTTAGTGTCATACCTATGCTATTTTAAGCTCGTTTGACATGTTGGTTAATGATATATGTCTCCAGTCCGTAATGTACACGGGACCTGCGGAAACATCGGGATCCACCGTTTAAGCCCCCATTCCACCCGTATATCCTGATAGAGTGGTCCTCTCTAATACTGTGATTTAAATGATTAAAGTGCATGCTATATTAGAATGATCTGATTGAACCCTAGGATATGAAATGAACCCTAGGGCTGAGAAGGATGAATGTGCATTACTTGAACCATGCTATTATACTCTGAAATGCATGTTAAAGTCTTTACTGCTAACAACTGAATAGTTAAGTGATGTGGTGCTTGCTTAATTTATTAAATCATGAGCTGCCTGTTATACGATTAAGAACCAGAATGTGAATAGTGACGTGTCGTTACGAAATGAGATGAGTATGATGCATGTACCCTACAGGGAACTAGGAAAGGAACTTAAGTATACTGAAACGAATATTAGATGTATGATGGAACATGTTGCCTACGGGCTGGTAGGTTGAATGAACTTGGTTTTGGAAAGTGAGCTGGTTCTTGAATACGCGGTACCGAGGAGAGCTACTGTCACTTTAGTGTAGGGGGAGCTAGCCGCCCCTTGAGTTGGGACCTGAGGTTAGGATTGGTCACCCTACACCAACTCTTGTTAGGCCTACTGGGCAAACCAGGATAGCCGGGCAAGGGTACACAGACTGTTGAGGGGTGTAGCCCCTGTTCTATTCTGTGTTGTACGTTTAGGTGTACCCGTCAACGAAAACGGTTGACTGCGTGCCAGTGTAGGATAGCTACCCGTGCACTTATCGCGCGTGCCATAGTCACCGCTACATCGAGGCCATGACCCCGGGGAGGTAGACCGGGTGTAAGACTGCCACGGGGTGCTCTCCTGGCCAGGAGAGTGGCACGTGTACATCCTGCATCGTAGGAAAACTGCAATCAAGATCGTTCCCTTAGGTTACAAGTGCATTAAGAAATGTTGTAGATCCTTATTAGAATAATCGAATCAGAAACACATAGATGAGATAAGCAGAAATAGATGATAATAAATAACTGGTAAATGTATGATTGGCTAGCTGCTTATTCATTTATGTTTAATTGCATGTAAATGACTTATTCACCACTTTACTCAGTGTTAGCTAACCACAAATTTATATAACCATGTTCAAGTCAGGGAGTTGAGCAGCTAGCGCCACCGGTTGCAGAAGGTGCTGGACCCAATCGAGCCCAGCCGTAGTCGTTCTTTCTCTTTTCCGTTGCAGAGGCTTTTTGTTAGTAGTGAGTACCTTTTGCATGTAGTAACTGTTTCTGTTATGTTTCTCTCTGTTTTTGTGTGATGGCTATGTCAGTAAACATTTCTACTCCGCTTGTGGCATGTAACATCTTTGAGATATTTTGTTATATTTCTATTGCTGTCTATTAACTATTTCTGCTTAGTTACATTGAATATGTGGTTGTGGAATATTTTATGCATTTGGTTATTTTTCGTTAGACAACTGGATCTTGGAATTTAGTTGAGGCGAATCGTTCTCGGATTCTATAGGGAATCGGGATCGAGTCCTAACATGAGTGGAGCATCATTTCCACCATAAACCGACCTTTTAGCCTAGCCGTCATGATGAGATGGCCATGGTCAGGTGGAGAGATCTTAGCAGGCAAATCTCCTTTTCATGGTGATGACAAGGGATTAGTTGTTTCATCCTCCACCACATGAAGCAGCAGTTAGCCCCCTTTACCAGACATGCGTTAGCACTTGACTTTTTGCAAATATCATGTCTGCCTGACTGGGGTAACCTCCACTTGAGTGTTACTCTTTTTTTCCTTTTAGGCAACACCCATGAGAGAGCATAAATAGGTAGTCTTTCTTCATCCTCTTTTTTTTGTTCTTCTTTTTTAAAAAAATAGAAAGCAGGCGGACATGGCACCTCCACCCTTCCATTTTCTTCTTTCTTTCTTTCTTTTTTTAAAGGCTGCTGGGCATGATGGCCCCACCATTCTCCTTTTTCATCCTCCTTTTTATAAAAAAAATAAAAGAAGAAAGGAAAAGGTTGTCGGTTGGTTGATGGCAAGCTCCCCTTTATTTCCATGTCTTGCCATTATCTCCCTATCTTGTCTTGTTGGACAATAAATGAGGGAGAAATAAGCTAATCCTGATGGTAGCATAAAGGCAAAGAATGTAGCCGGGTGACCTTTACTTGGGTCAGGTAATGCTTGAAGGAGCCTCTACTGAAGGGCAACCGGTCAGGCAAAGCCTCGATAGGAAGGAGCAGTCAGGATGGAGTTTGGGCAGAGCTTGCTGCCAGGCGTGGAGTCGGAGGAGTCGTGCAGTGTTGCCAGTGCTCGCTGCAGGGTGAGGAGCGGGAAGAGCTCGCTACTTGGTGTGGAGCCAGAAGAGTTGTGCGACGTTGCCGGTGCTCGCTACCAGGTGCAGAGCCGAGCGAAGAGCAGGAGGAGCTCGCTGCTAAGCATGGAGTCGGGCAAGCAGCGAGAGGAGCTCGCTACCGGGCTCACTTCTAGACGAGGAGTGGGAGGAGAAAGTTGTGGGCTTCATGCCTTGGCAGACATTTGCGCTACACATGTTGGAGAGTCTTGGCATGGGCCGAAAGATTCACCATCACGGGCAAGGTGAGTTGTATGTAATGAGGTGATGGGATACTTGGCTTCCAGGAGAGGCTATCTTTGCAATAACTTCTTCCATCCTTTTTTCTCCTTTTGTTTTTGATCTTCCTCAGCTCTCTTGATGTGCCCTTAAGAGAGCACATAAGGAGGGGCACCTGCTTGCAAGGGGCATTCGATGGTGATGGGACACCCACCTGCAAGGAGGGGCTGTCCTTGCAGCCAACTCTTTCTCTTCTTATTTTTTCTAAAAGAGGATGCACCTGTGGTAAGTAGGACGAGCTGTGTTACGAACGCGGCTTCAAGATGTTTTTTAAGACGTCTGGGAGGTGGCCCAGATGTCTGGGATTTAATTTTCTGCGGAGTACGGGGTTGCGTCTGCGCGCATGCACACGCAAACCTGCAACTGCCACCCTCTTCCTCTTTTTCCCTCTCTCCTCCTGCAGGCGCAATGCTGCGCTCTCTCTCTCTCTCCCCGTGCGGCCTCATAAGGCCCTCGCCCCCTCCCTCACTCTCATCTCCTCCGCTTCCTTCTTCTTCTTCCAGCCGGTGCGAGAGCGAGCGAGCGGCAGCAGCGGCAGCTGCGACGAGTGTGCAGGAGGAGGTGTTGCGCGAGGGAGGAGACGCTCGACCGTGAGGGCTCGAGCTTGCTGGGGCAGCTAGAGCCAGCCGGCGAGGGAGCAGCGGGCGTGGAGTGTCGCTGGAGGGCTGCTGCAGCTCGAGCAGTAGGCGGACGAGGCGCGGCGCGGCCGTGCGTCGCGGGCGAAGAGCGAGAGGAGCTCTGATTCTGGAAATTTTTCCAGAATCAGACGTCTGGGCTTCCAACCAGACGACGGTGAAGACGTCTGGAGGACTGTCCAGATATCTAGCAAGTAAGTTATTTCACCCTCCTTCCTTTTTCGCGCGTACGGCCATACAGTCGTCCGCCGCGCCTTCGTTTGCAACCCGTCGTACTGAGAGCGAGGAGTGGGTGCGTGCAGGTTCTGCTTGGGAGGGCGCGAGACTCGCCATCCAACACGAATCGGACGTCTGGCCGCAGTGCCAGATGACGGAGAGGACTTCCAGACGTCCAAGTTGACCATCGGACGTCTGGGAATTAAGCCAGACACCCCCGCAGGCTTCTGGACATCTGAGGGACTACACAGAGCGAAGGTATCCTCTGAATCACCTTTTAAGACGTCTGGAAGAGGTTCCAGACGTCTGATTTTGGACTGTTTCATCATTTTCGACCCGTTTAGGGCCCGTTCGGAGTCCGTTTTCCGCGTTTCAAGTTGCGTTCTTTTCGGAGTAAAATCCTCTACCCATTTACAGTAATTATATACTGTTCTGAGAAACTCCTTGTGTTTGATCCTTGTGTTAGGACCCCACTCCATTGCAGTCTCGGGGATTGCGGAGGCGCGCGGGATTTCCGACCACGCCCCCAGTACTCCCATTGTAGCTGGTAGAGTGGCTTTTAAAATTATTAGCATAATTTGTTACAATTATGGAACAATTAATAGAACCTAGGGCATTGCATGAATCCTAGGAATGAGAAACCAGATTGAATGATAGATCCTAGGGTATTGCATGAGTCCTAGGGCTGGAAAACTAGATTGAATGATAGATCCTAGGATACGGCATGAATCCTAGGACTGGAAAACTAGTGATATGAATATAGATATTGCAGTCTTGGAAAATGTGGAAAGGAAATAATAGCTGCCTATAAATTGATTTAACAGCTGCCTGTTATGAATAAATGAACATGATTGAGAATATGGGTTGTATGAACGTGAAACTGGAATGGTGAAACCTGAATGTGCTGAGTTAAAAGAGCTGGAACCCTACGGGGAATTAGGAGTAGAAGTCCTGGAAAGAGAATGAAATGGAACTGAGAATGAAAGATGTGGAAGTGTGTTGTCTCTTGGGTACGTAGTGCCAAAGAGAGCACACATTACCTCTTAGTGCAGAGCGGAGCTAGCCGCCCCGGGGACCCGGGGTTAGGTCTGGCCACTTTGTATCGACTTGCTGGCCCTCGCGTACGCAGTACCGAGGAGAGCTACTAGTGTAGGGAGAGCACTAGCTACCCCACGGGCCCCGGGGTTCTGCTAGCCTCCTACACCGACTTGTTAGGCCCACTGGGCAAACCAAGGTAGTCAGGCGAGGGTGCGCGGACTGTGGAGGGGTTGGACCCCTGTTACTGAGAGAGCTCTGCCCTATACTGGTTCCGTGCTGTGCTTTGGGCGCACCCGTTAACGGAAACGACTGACCGCGTGCCAGTGCGGGGTAGCTACCCGTGTGCTTATCGCACGTGCCGTAGTCACTGTTACGTCTGTCAGCGACCTTTGGGTAGTTGACTAAGAGTAGGATCACCATGGGGGACTCTCCCGGCCAGGAGAGTACCATGTGTTACTTCTACTTTTCGGAAAAACTGCAATCAAGATCGTTCCCGCGAGGAACATTCGAGATCAAGTGAAGGATCTGAGAAATAGATGAATTGTGAAATAATAAAAAGACGTAAATAAAGGAAGAAAGAAAATATGATAGCTACTGTACACTCTACTGCTTCTTTAGTTTTAGCTGCCACTCTACTCAGCGTTTCGCTGACGTGTTACACTCGTTACTTTTCAGGACCAGGTGTTGAGCAGCTAGGGTCAGCGGCTGCAGAGGACGCTGGGCCAAGTAGGGTCCAGTAGAGTTACCGCAGTTCTTTTGTACCCCTTTTTGTTCCACTGTAGTGAGTAGTTCTTGTTACTCTCTGTACTTTTCTTTACTTGTAGTTCATGTTATGTTATAAATGTTGTTTTACTGTTGTGGTGGTACATGCTATAGTAGTTCCTTTTCTTACTGCTGTATTTTGTTACTGCTAGTTATATTCATGCTGAATGTGGTTTATTTTACTGCTCTTTTGATTACTTCCTCGTTGGACGACTAGGTCTTGGGATTAGTCGAGTCGGTCCGGTTCTCGTGTCTCGTAGGGACTCTGGAATCGGGTTGTTACAAGCTGGTTACGCCTTCTCGTAGGGAGAGAGGCCAAGGTGAGACACTGTGGAGGTGTTGCCCTCCAGCAACTAGATTCTCGGAAGAGCTTGGTATTTTTATTGACATTCCCACAGACGACGTCATTTGATAGGCCTTAGGAGTCGCCATCAAGGCCCCGGGAGGCCATCAAAGAATTTATTTGACGTTGGAAGTATAACGTAACAACAAACAAACAATCACAAGCAAGAGTCACGAGATTAGTAACCCAATTCCACCGCAAGGAGTGTACGTCTGGGGGGAAAGTAAGGCTCTCGTAAAATCCACTAAAAATAGATGTATTACAATCTCTCGGAGTTTCTCTCTCCCAGATTGCCTCTCATGGATTGCTTGGGTGAGAGCCCTTAATCCTCTTGCCCTCTCTTTCCTGGAGAGAGTCACTTCTCTATTTATAATTATGAGATTGATTCCTTTGCAAGATTTTCTAAGCAGATACGTCACCTAATATGATATGTATCTTGTTATATTATTAATTATGATGACCATTATCAGCATTTATTAAGAACATGATCCTAATGTACCTTTTTCGTCATTTCTCTGACTTCGATAAAATTAGATCCTTAGATAGGTCAAACCCATCTGGATCCGATTAGATAATGGTGAACCCAAATTCAAGTGCCAATTAAATTTTATTTCGTGGGAGGTATTTTCTTCTCATATCAATGAGAAATTTTGTTATTTTAATTTTTTATGGATGGTATAATATATACACCCACCATCTTCCGTAAATCTGGGCATGCTAACTTAACTCTACGAGAAGAGTTGTGCTAATTTTGCAGTACGTTACTTAGGATTGTCCCTTCATATTTGATGGATCTTTTTATAATTTAAACTTGGCGTCTAATTCCCACAAGTCAGCCGAGTAAGCTTCGCGCAGTATCAGTTTGGAGCAAAATTTACTTAGTTATTGCTCGAATTCTCTACCATCGTATTTCTTCACTTAGCTTATTCCGGTTCTTTGTCCAAATTTGAAAATATAAAAGTTAAAAAAGTAAACAAACAAAAGTTACAATATATTTTATAACGAAAAAAAAGAGAGTTGTGATTTTTATGGATATATTTTAATTTTTTATTGATAAAATTATTTTTTATTGATAAAAAATTATTTTTTAAGTGAAAAATCATTTCTCATATGTGAAAAATTACGTTTCAAGTAAAAAATTATTTACCACCAATAAAAAGGTAAAGTACATCGGTGTTTTTGATTTTCAATCAATTGAAAATCTATTTCCAACCGGTATGTTTTAGTTTATTTGATTTTCAATTGGTTGATTCTGACCGCGTGTTATAAAATATGTTGCAATGCACGTTTTCGTATTTGCATCAAAGAGAAAATTAAGAGAGATTTCATCTAGGTTGTTACCTGACGAAGAAAAAGCTCGTAAAGGTTTACGAAGAAACCCAAGAAGCTCAACCAATACGGGATAAAAAGCTCAGCATTATAAGATTCGACTGGATTAAAGAATCAGGTGAATAATCGCCCAACAAATAGATGGATTGTTATCGTCAACCCGACTTAATATAAGCCCTATTAGTCGGATGACTCAAATGAACACATTGCTAAACTTAATATATCTGCCTATGGATTTTGGCAGATAGATTGGATTCCCCATTTGACTAAAAGGCTTGACAAGCATGTGGATTCCCCCAACCAACTGGAAGGCTTGGCAGATAGGCAGATCATTATCCTACCATACAACCCGACACACAAGCAGATAGACTTACCCAAATCCATGATTCCTTCTTCATGTCCACTGTGAAATGTGGGCAACGTATTCCACAACGTATACTACATACTATCAACCTGATCGATCATTACATGCACGACCCAAGAATCATATCCAGGAGAAAATGCACATATTAAGAGAAACTTTGCGATTTGAACTAGCAGCGACCTCTGTACATGGCACGCACGCATAAGATCATAGAGAGAGAGAAAGAGCAAACTCTTGTTCTTTTTGTGGCAATTGACTTGATAATCATTTGAGAGTAACTGCATATACTCACCTTGACGTACAACAAAAAGGTAGAATTGAGTTACTGATTTCTTACCTTATGTGATTGTTTGCTTTGGTGAGTATATCAGTTTTCCTATTCTTAAATCCAATAAGGCCCAGTAAAAAACGGCTTCGATGAAAATCTTATAAATTTAAATCACTTAACAAAGCGGAACCGCGTGTGTATATTCAAAGATATCTAATAGCGGTTGGAAGATCATTTATCATCAGTATTTTCCTTACTTATTATGTTACATTATTTGAATGTAACGGAAAATTCCTTTTCATTTCCATTTCGTGCGTTGCCGTACCTAGCTAGCTTATAATCATTTTATTTAACGCCCTATTCTAGTAGTTAGGTTAACTCTCCGCTGTCTACTTGTTGTTGTTTAAATTCTTAATGTGGAATTGAAATTATTTAGGTATTTATTTTGCCATTTCAATGCATACGGAGGCTTAGGAATTTGTTTTGATTTTTGCATTAATTATTTAGTTAATTTTTCCAATGAACTTTATTCCCTTTAGAATATATAGTTATCTAAAATCATATATCTCTTATATGGTATATTTCCTTCAGCTAAATTTTTCGTACCCTAATATCCTTTTCTCTATGTAGATCATTTTGCACTCTGATAGCCTTTTTTTTGTGTAGATCCAAGCGAAGAAGCTTCATATTCAGTTGTGTTTTCCTATGAATACAATTTCTCTCACACTATCCTTGCACATTGTCCTTTATACTTAAAACGGTTTGAGTTGGTCAAACTGTTGTAGATTTCAACTGATTCCGACTCTTTTCTAAACTTAAATTCTGACAATCAATTAAGTGAACAATGCAACATACTTTGCAGGATGAGGGTAGGGGGATGAATAGTGCCTTATAAAAATTAATGGCACCAAACATGAGTCCTTACAAGGATTTCCTTGAAGAAATAAGGTTTAATTAATAGAGTAATTAATGTGTGCAAGTCCTAAGATTTCTAACCATAGTTGAGCCAACATTTAACTATGGGTTGATGGGTGGTCGACTGGTTATATGAGAGCCGATTGGCGAGTGATATCATCGATCGACTGGCTACTAAAGAGCTAGCTGGTCAACCAATATTGAAAGTAGTAAGCACTCTACACTTGTTTTGTGTTGTTTTAAGCTAGTTGAAGCTTGTGTTAGGTTTTCTAGGCTTCCTAACAGATATTTAAGCTAATCAATCTTATGTTAGGGCTCTTTAACAATATTCTAAGGAAATAAAAAGCAACAACAAGATTCCATGGATTACATTAATTAAAGACTATCCAATTCTTTAATAATCTTTCTTCATCTTCAAGTACAAAGCTCCATGTTTTAGCTCCATTGCTCCTAGATGCCTTTGTTCAAAACATCAAGCTCCACCATCTCCATGGATCTTGAGGTTGAATTCCTCCAACATCTTTGACTAAATTAGATTTAACCTGAAAACTCATAACTCAAATGTAATTATTAAATATTAAATATTTTGTTATCATCAAAGTTAAAGATCAAGATGCATTTGTACCAACAAATATCACTAGTGATTTTTAATTATTAACCAAATATCACCACATGTACGTACTATAAGGGATGTATGGTATTTTGTGTGGTAATAACAAACATCACCAATAATATTTTGAATGTACTAATATATTTCACTAATAGATCTTATCTATGTAGAGGGAATGTTTACAAAAGAAGGATATGTGATATGATTCCCCCTTGTAAGTAGCATTTTAAGTTACAAAGGACGTTTCCATTTTCTTATCCAAAATAAAATTCCAGCTACGGTGTCAAGAAGAGTAATAGAATTTATTAATTACAAAGTAAATATTAAAATAAATATATATAGGAAATAAATAAATAAAAATATATATTTTTTCAACATTTTCGTATAAATTAAAAATATTAAATCAAGCAAGTTAAACATAAGTTGGCAGGATCCATAATAAAATAAAAAATAAATAACATGCAATAGTACAAATAAACAAAACGAAGAAAGGTTAGAGATTACTTTAATCGAAGCGTCCATTAAGGACTTCCCTTAGAGAAGGTATTTCCCCCTACAATAGGGATATGTCAGGGTCTAACGAATTCCTCTCATGATACGACGATCCACCTCCAAGATTTGCTTCAAGATTCGACACACTCCGATCTTGAACGTCCTCGAAAATCACATAAGGAGAATGAAGCCGAGGCAATTTGGTTTCCAAGCAAATTCTGATTGATCTACCAATTTAATGGTTTGATCAACAAAAAACTTCTCGTGGATCTCTCAATCTCCTTGTGCAAGATCGACAAAAGTGATTGGAGATTTTTCTACCAATCTCATGTCGAACGAATGCACCAAGAAAGAGAGACAAGAACGAGAGAGGGGGGAGAGAGTGGAGAGAGCTTTTTTGCTCTTATTGTGTGTCAAATGAAAGGTCCCTTGTAGCCCTTATATAGAGCCCACGACCAGACGTTTAAGGAAATTTTCATTTTATTAAAATACAATAATTGATCGACTAATTAAGTTCATTGATCGACTTAAACAATTTGATCAATCAAATTTCATTATTTGGTCGACCAAACTAAATTCATTGATCGACCAAAACATTTGGTCGACCAATTTTATGTTTTGATCGACCGATCTAGGTCAAAATCATGAAATTAAAATCCATAGCAAGTTCCAAATTGATTCTCACCTGAGCCCGAGCCGGAGTCGAAGCCGGACCCAGGGCGAGGCGGGGCACGCATGCATTCATGTGTGTTCCCCAGTCCCACCTCTCACTTTTTGCTACATAAGTCATGGGAGGTAGAAGTCTTTTACACCTATCAAGAGGTTTGTCAACTTCCAGTATGGGACTTAAAACCTCTCTCAAATCTTATTGATTTCAATATGAATTCCCACATCACCATATAACAATTACATCCTGATTGATGCAATTAGGCTCTCAAATCTAACATTCCCCCACAAATTCATCATTAAAATTCAACGATAAATTCCTTAGTTACCACACTCTGCTTTCAGTAAAGGTACCTTCCAGTTTGAACCCTTACCTAAGTCATCTACCTTCACCACCACAGGAATAAAGTGAAACTAATCTTAAACTCTTGACCTTTGACGTGGGGTGTATAGTGGTGACAACAGAATGAAGTTCTTGGTGAAAATCTTCAGGGTTTGTGCTCTTAAAGGCCATGCACCCTATCCTGTTTCATAAGTGTAATCGGGAAAGACCATATTCCCTTACCTGTAGCCCATAGTAACACTCACATAAGTGACATTCTCCAAGGATGTACTGCTCACATCCTGCTATAAAGGCTTGAACCCATTCAAAGCCTTTGCTCTTCCTAAATTTGCTACTTAAGGCACTCAAGCTTCCAATGATTGGACTCAGATGCAAAAACATCTAATAGTGAATGCCAACTAGTTCCCCATATAGCTTGTTATTACCAAATTGAACCTATGTTGTGGGATCTCCACTCAGTTAGGTTGAGTTACTGCTGCAGGTGAACTCCAAATGGGTCTCAGTCCTATCCCAAGCCTAGACTTAAGGACTAAAGATATATCAAGTCCTTTAGTAAATGAATGATGAGAACCTCATCATGAGCCCTAACTAGCTCATTTTGACCTAAGAAAGAGGATAAAAACTCTACATAACCTAAAGGAAGGCCTAATTCAAGGGATTACTATTCTGTAAAAAAAATATGAAACAAAGGGTAAAACTGTAATTTTACCATTGCAGTACATCAACGGATTTCTCAAGGGCTAAACAATGGTCAATTGGACTTAATAAGAGGAAAAGTGGGATGGTTCAGTCAGAAAAGGGTTATTGTGAGATCTAAGAATTAAATGACATTCTGTAACCCTAAAACAAACCCACTTAATTTCACAAGGTTTCGGTCAGGATAAAAATCAACTAAAATCTCTAAAATTCATGGAAAAATATCCCTTATAGTTTAGAACCTTCAAATTGGCCTTTGGAACCTATTTTGACCTAAGTAGGGGTCCTAGCTCATTATTTGACCTAATTTGGGTCTGTGTAAAATGTCTAGTCAAACGTGGTCAAACCTAAAATCCAACTTCACCATTGGATTCCTTAGGTCCAAATTAGTTATTACCAAAATTTGGACCTAAGGGAAGGTCACCTTGGCCTACTTTATAAAATGGTCCACCCAATTACATTTTGAACCCTAGCTTTTGAAAACCCTTGCGCAGACCCCCCTATCTTCCTCACCACTCCTTGCATTTAAGTCCCTCTGCCATTACAGCGGAGGAGTCCTACTCCAGCGTGGATTTGAGGAGGATTTCTCCCCCAATCCACAGAGATCTACCAGATTTGGAAGGGAGATTCTTTGAGGAATTCTCTCTCGTCTGAACACAATCCCAAGATCGGATTTGCACCCAATCTCTCATGCCAATGCTTGAGAGAATTGGGTATCATCTGCACCTTCCATCTCCGGCGAGATCCTTGCAATTGGAAGCTTGCCTTCTAAGCACAAGGACCTCGGCCAGCAGCTATAAAAGGACCCCCGGTCCTTGCTGCATCTTTCAAGCTTGTTTTGGCTGCTTGATACCCCTAAATTTCTTCCTCTCTCGTCTCCGACCAACTGCCTGCAAGCTTCGACGATCCCTCCTCCCTCTTCTCGTTTCTCTGCCACCATTCCAGTGGCAGAGTCATCTCCGCCTTGACCCTCCGCGTCACGCCGTACCCGCATGCACCTCTCCAACCCTTTCGTCATCGCCATCATCCTTACCTCAGGGCCTTCTTCTCCGATGACAGCACACATGCGCCGCTTGTCCTCCGCCTTTCCCCCTTCGTCTAACCTCCCTTAGTAAGTTCCCCTCTCTCTATCCTTCATTTTCCCCAAATTAATTTCATTAAACCACCTCGATAGACACCGACCACCTCCGTCTCCCTCATCTCCAGCAAACCACCGACGAGGTGCAACCGTCACTCCACCCCGCCACATGCCTCGCCACCCACCTCAGAACCTTCGCCATCATTCTCTGATCACCAACCACTTCTCCATTGACCGCCACACACACCCCAAGTGCCCACCGAACACACGCACTTCCACGGTCACAGACCGACCTAGGCACGCATGCCTAGGCCATTCTACGCCACACCAACCCCCACCTTACCTTCGTCGTGATACGGCGAAGCTCCCCAAGTCATTTAGCAGGGTCGCGAAGCCGTGTTCGTGTGTTTCAGGTTTGAGCCTTCGCCGTTATTAGCGTCGGCTTGAAGGAGCTCGCTTGCTCACTCCACGTCATCCCACTACAGGCAGAAGCGTTCCAAGTGCACGAAATCCCTCTGCGAGCCTTTCGCACCTGGCAATCAGAGGCCTCAGCAACTGCAGCTACCTCAATTGGACGGACATTCCTTCCTGCGGGCGCGCGAAGAAGCGGGTGGGACTTTAGTCCCACCTCGGAAACGGTAGGCGCAGGTGAGTCACTTAAATTGTTTTTGTGTTTCTTGCTTATCTCCTCAAGTCACCGGGTGAGGTCCCCTCGCCCACGGCATCTGCCTTGTCCGCGACCCACACCTACGCGGACTTGGCCGACCCATTTACCCTGCACTCCTCACGCACCACCCACGCCGGTGCACCTGGACCTGGGCACGCGTAACCTGACCCGATTACCCAGCTGGCTCTTAGAGAGAGAAGAAAGAAATAGAGAGAGAGTGTACGCGGGGGAGGGTAGGAGCTTGTGCCATCCTTCGTGATGTATTCGTTGCAGTATTATGAAAGACGATTAACACTTTAATTTTATTTATTACTCGAGATTTTAAAATATCCCAAAGTCGAACTCAGGGAGCACACGTCATTCTAGAAACATAAATTCACAATTAACTATATATTGTTTTACAAAAATTTAAGGAAGAGAGAATGAGCAAAAAAAAACTCCTTTTCTTTTTCTTTCTCTTCTTTCTCTACCTTTCCCTTTCTCGGACGTCTGATTCAGAAATCAGATGCCTTATCTGATCGGCTTCTTCTTCTTTCTTCTTCTCTGCTACGATTCTTCTTTCTCTCTTTCGTTTCTCTGTTTCCTCTTGGCTTCTTCTATGCGGTAGAGGCTCCCTCCTTCTCTTTTCCTTTCTTTTTCTCTGGCCCTTCCTTCTCCTTCAGCTCCTTTCTTCAGCAGCTCCTTCCTTCTTCCTTCTTCTTCTTCTCTACTGCTGCTTCGTTGCGACTAAGTCCTCGCCGGCCCTCTTCTTCTTCTTCTTCCCGACCTATTCCATGCACACACACCAGCGCAAAACCTACCCCTACCCTTCCCGCGCGTCTCTCTCTCTCTCTGAATCTCTCTTCTGTACGCTCTCCTAGAGCCGGGTTATCAGGTCGGTCACGCGCCTGAGTCCAGGCACACCGGCGTGAGTGTGGTGCATGAGGAGTGCATGGGTCAGGGTAATCGGGTCACGGGTCAGGTCTGCGTGGGCAGTGTCGCAGACGAGACCCGATGAGTGAGAGCGAGGGACCTCACCCCAATGTTTCGAGGCGATAAGCCTCGAACACTTTTTCAATTTATGTGTGGGCGTGCGCCCACACACTTTCGAGGTGGGACTAAAGTCCCACCTGCTGCTTCGTGCGCCTGCAGGAAGGAGGCTTCGAGCAATTGGGGCAGCAGCAGAGGCTTACGACCCCAATTGAAGACCCGGGCACACTCGCGGAAGTCTTCCGCGTCGCCTAGGGTTTGCGCTTGGAGCTAGAGAGGCTTGGAGCCGCTTACGAGCTTGCTCCAAGCTTGTCGTCAATGGCGGCGAAGGGGCGCGACCTAAAAACACTAAAACGGCCTCACGGCCACGTCAAAAAGCTCAGGGAACTTCGCCAGAGCACGGCGAAGGCAGTGCGGGGGTCAACGTGGCGTGGGGAGGTCGGAGTGTGCATGCCTAGGGCACACTGTGTGCGTGAGAGTGGGTGTGTTCGAGGGGTGTTCTGGGTGTGTGGAGTGGTGGTGTGAGTGGGGGGAAATGTTGAGTGGAGTGAGGGGATGCTTATGGGCTTGTCGGCGAGGGGTGGGATGGCTTGTGGCGGTGGAGCGGCCTTGCTGGAGTTGGTGGCCGGAGGTGGAACTAATAGTGGTGGTAGTGGCAGTCGAGGGGTTAAAAGTGACAGTTGAAGAGGGGGAATTAAGAGGAGAGTAAGGGAAAGGTTTTGACCTATTTAACTGACAACAGGGGGGAAGGAGGCGCTTGGCGCGTGCCTGCCGACGACGGAGACGAAGATGCCCAGAAGGGGGGTAACGACGATGAGGAGGGGATCTAGAAGGTGCCAGTTGGTGTGGCCTGGCGCAGGAGGACGAGGTGGAGTAAACTCTGCTGCAGGTGTGGCAGCAGAGCGATGAGGGGGAGGAGGAAGGGTCGCCGGAGCCTGTGGGCGCTTGACTGGAGGAGGACGAGACGAAGATTAAGGGTTTCCTTCGGCCAAAATAGGCTTGAAGGAAACGGCTGCCCCTGCCACTTCTTATATAGATGCTGGCGAGGAGAAGGTCTCGAGGAGGCGACGTAGGGAGCTCGCCGGAGAATGGCCGGAGATGAGACCCATTCCTCTCGTGCATTCGCACGAGAGGCATGGGCAGCTGCAGGGCATGGGGGTGGGTCCAGGTGGAAGAGGACGACGCATGGGACCCCCCTCGTTTCTGGGGCCGGTCCCCATACCCTGCGCAGCGCCATCCTCCACGCAAAGTTGCCGGAGGTATGGGCGGCTGCGCAGGGTGGCAGAGGGACCTGCCTGCAAAAATGAAGGGAAAGATAGGGGGCAAAGTGAAATGATTCAAAAAGTTAAGAGTCAAAAAGTAATTTATGAGGACCAATTTGTAAAGTCAGTCAAAATGGTCTTCTCTTAGGCCCAAATTTTTGTACCAACCTAATTTGGACCTAAGGAATTCAATGGTGTAATTTGATTTTAGGTTTAATCATGTTTGACTGGTCAATTTGCGTAAAAATCTAAATTAGGTCAAAAATTAGGCATGGTTCTCAATCTAGGTCAAGATAAGTTCCAAAGGCCAAATTGAAGGTTCTAAACCCTAGGGAATATGTTTTCATGAATTTTAGAGGGTTTTGTTGATTTTTATCCTGCCTGAAACCTCATGAATTAAAGCGGATTTGTTTCAGGATTACAGAATGCCATTTAATTCTTAGAAGTTGTTATAACCCTTTTCAGATCAGATCATCCCACTTCCTCTCCTATTAAGCTCATTTGACCTGTGTTTAGATCCCTAGACACCCTGTTTGTGTACTGCATTGGTAAAATTACAGTTTTACCCCTTGTGAATTATTTTATTCTAAAATTTAGAATTCTCTGATTTAGGCTTTCCCTTAGGTTTTGTAGAAGCTTTTGTGCACTTATTTAGGTAAAAATGTACTAGTTAGGGTTCATGATGAGGCTCTCATTAGTAGGGGTAGGTTTTGCTCTGCTTTGTGCAGGGAAAGAAGGAGAAGAAGGAGCTGCGGAAGAAATTGAAGTCAGGAGCAGCTAAGGAAAGAAGTTGAGGATTTGAGAAGGCAAAGACTGAAGAAAGAGAAGGAAGAGGCAAAGGTTGAAGAAGGAAGAAGGACATAGAGGCAGAAGTCAGGAGCAGCTAAGGAAGGAAGGAAGAAGAACTTGAAGGCAAAAGAAAAGAGAAGAAAGAAGAAGCACTGTAGCGGCTGAAGAAAAGGCTGAAGGAAAGAAATCAAGGAAGAAACTGAAGCCACGAGAAGGCAAAGAAGAGAAGGAAAGGAAGGAAGAAGAAGACAGAAGAAGAAAAGTAGCTGTAAAGAATAGAAGGCAGAAGAAGAGAGAAAATCAAAAGGCAAAGCCAGAAGCTGAGAAATCAAAGGTAGAGAAGAAAAGAGAAGAAAGAAGAAGCCATCCAAGAGAAAGAAGAAAGAAGAGAGAGAACATTCAATTTCTTTTTGCATCTTTATTCTCTCTATAGCTTTCATATACATTGAACCTCATTCATATTATTGTTGAACATCATATTTTGATTAATTTGATATTGTGATCTTAGTTTTTAAAGACCAATTTGCTCCATGTGTTCGACCTCAGATAGTTAGGTTTTCGAATAATAAAATTCTTATCTATTTTCAAGGCGATTTCATTTATGCTACAACGTAACATCTTTTAAAACCATGATCTTGCCCTGTTAACAATGAATCTCTTGTGTTATCCTTGGATCCTATAAATTCCACAGCAATCGCTCCTTGAGATACTAAATCCCTTACAAACTTGAGTCTGACTTGCATATGTCTCCTTATTTTCTGATTAAACTTTGAACTCTTAATCTTAACTATAGCAGTCATGCTATCACAATGCAAAGATATCATAGGAATTGGTTTACCTATCATAGGGATTTCTGTAAGAAATCCCTTTAGCCATTCGGCCTTAATTCCAGTGGCATCCAAAGCACAGAACTCAGCCTCAAAGGTAGACCAGACTAAAATAGTCTATTTTGCAGACCGCCAGAAGACTACACCGCCTTCAAGGGTAAAGACATACCCTGTAACACCATTACTCCCGGAATCCTCTATTTGACCGATCTAACTTACATCATTATATCCTTCCAAAACTGAAGGATATTTACTATAATGCAAAAGTAAAGGAAACAATTCTCTTTAGGTACCTAAGTACTCGGTCTAAGGCATCCCAATGAGTATAGTCAGGACAACTTGTATATCTACTCAACTTAGACACGGAAAAAGAAATATCCGGTCTAGTACAGTTAGCCAAATACATCAAGCTTCCTATAATCTATGAATATCTTAGTTGTGAAACAGGCGTTCCACTTTTATTCTTATAGAGAGTTTTTAATGAATCAAAAGGAGTGCTTACAGTCCTGCAATCTTCATAGTCAAATTTCTTAAGAACCTTCTCAACATAATGAGATTGAGAAATAGCTATCCCCTCTACTGACCGAATCAGTTTGAGGCTTAGAATCACATTTGCAATACCCATATCCTTCATATCAAACTTACTACTCAAGAATAACTTAATTTCATTCACAATTCTAATATCTAATCCAAACAATAATATATCATTTACATATAAGCATAGGACAATACACATATCACCCTTAATTATAGAGTACACACACCTATCAGATTTGTGACCTACAAAGCTAAAAGATTGTACAATCTTATCAAACTTTTCATGCCATTGCTTGGGTACTTGTTTCAAACCATAAAGAAATTTAACAAGCTTGCAGGCCTTTTTCTCATTCCCAGGAGCTACAAATCTCTCAGGCTAGCCCATATAGATATCCTTAAGATCACCATGAAGAAAGACAGTCATCACATCCATTTGGTGGATAGTGAGATCATAAATAGAAGCCAATGCAATAAGCATCCAGATAGTAGTTATTTTAGTTACTGGAGAATAGGTGTTATGAACATGGGCATCAAACGTAGTTTAAGACCTCTGGGAAGTGTCCCAGACGTCTGGAACCCTTCCCAGACGTCTGATATTAAATTTTTTCGAAATACGGGTTCGCGTCTGTGCGCCTGCGCACGCAGACTAAACCCGCCGCATTCGTTCTTCGCTTTTCTCTCCTTCGCTGCAGACGACGCCGCTTCTTTCTCTCTCTCCCCGCACTGCCTTCAAATACCATTGCCCACTCCCTCACCCTCACTCCACCGCCTTCTCTTCTCCTTCTCCCTACCAGCGAGAGCGCGAGCAAGCGAGTGAGCGAGTGCGGCAACAGCGGCTGCTGCGAGCGTGCGGGAAGGAGTGTTGCGAGAGGAAGAAGAAAGCTCGACCACAAAGGTGCGAGCTTGCCAGGGTAGCTAGAGCCGGCCGACAGGAGAGCGGCGAGCGTGGGGTGGCGCAGAGGAGCTGCTGCAGCTCGGGCAGCAGGCGGACGCGGCGTGGCCGTGCGTCGTGGGCGGAGAGCGAAAAGGGTCCTAATTCTGGGAAAATTTCCCAGAATCAGACGTCTGGACTCACGTCCAGACGATGCCAAAGACGTCTGGAGGAAGGTCCAGACGTCTAACAGGTACAATATTTTCCTCCTCCTTTTTACGCGTGTACGGCCATGTAGCCGTCCGCCGCTTTCTTCTGCACCTCTTCGTGATGAGAGCGGGTGTGTGTGTGCACAGGTTCTATTCGGGAGGGCGCGAGGGCTCGCCATCCCACACGGATCAGACGTTTGGCCACAGTACCAGACGACGGAGAGGACCTCCAGACGTCCAGGGTGACAAACGGACGACTGGGAACTAGGACCAGACGATTCAGCGGGCTTCTGGACGTCTGAAGGACTGCGCAGACCGAGGTATGACCTAATCGACCTTTTAAGACGTCTGAAAGAAGTTCCAGACGTCTGATTTTGGGCAGACTCGTCGTTTTTGACCCGTTTAGGGTCCGTTCGGAGTCCGTTTTCCGCGTTTCAAGTTTCATTCTTTCCAGATTTATTTCCTATACCTGTTTACAGTAATTGTATGCTGTTCTGAGAAACTCCTTGTGATTGATCCTTGTGTTAGGATCTCGTTCCGTTGCGGCAGTCGGGGTTGCGGAGGCGCGCGGGATTGCCGACCACGCCCCCAGTACTCCCAGTTTCGCGGGTAGAGTGGCCCTTTAAATTATTTAACAAAATTTGTACAATTATGAAATAACTAATAGAGTCTAGGGCATTGCATGAACCCTAGGACTGAGAAATTAGATTGAATGATGGATCCTAGGGATTGCATGAATCCTAGGACTGGAAAACTAGATTGAATGATAGATCCTAGGGTACGGCATGAATCCTACGACTGAAAAATTAGTTGAATATATAAACATTGCAGTCTTGGAAAAGTGGAAAGGAAATGATAACTGCCTGTAAATTGGTTAACAGTTGCCTGTTATAAATGAATAAATACGGTTGAGAACATGGGTCATATGAATATAAAGCTGGAACGGTGAAACCTAAATTGGCTGAGTTAAAAGAGCATGAACCCTATGGGAAATTAGGAGTAGAACTCTTGGAAAGGGAATGGAATAGAATTGGGGAAGTGAGCTAGCCCGTGAGTACAGAGTACCAAGGAGAGCAACCGTCCCCCTGTTTAGTGCAGAGCAGAGCTAGCCGCCCCAGGGACCTGGGGTTAGGTCTGGCCACTTTGTACCGACTTTTGGCCCTCGTGTACACAGTACCGAGGAGAGCTACTAGTGTAGGGAGAGCACTAGCTACCCCACCGGCCCCGGGGTTCTGCTAGCCCTCCTACACCGACTTGTTAGGCCCACTGGGCAAACCAGGGTAGTCAGGCGAGGGTGCGCGGACTGTGGAGGGGCATGACCCCTATTTGGTTACTGTGGAGCGGTTGGACCCCTGTTACTGAGAGGGCTCTGCCCTATACTGGTTCCGTGCTGTGCTTTGGGCGTACCCGTTAACGGAAACGACTGACCGCGTGCCAATGCAGGGTAGCTACCCGTGCGTTTATCGCGCGTGCCGTAGTCACCGTTACGTCTGCCAGCGACCTTAGGGTGGTTGACTGAGGGTAAGACCACCTCGGGGGACTCTCCCGGCCAGAAAAGCACCACGTGTTACTTTTACTTTTCGGAAAAGACTGCAATCAAGATCATTCCCACGAGGAACATTCAAGATCAAGAGAAGGATCTGAGAAATAAATCAATAGTGAATAAATGGAAAAATATAAAGAAAGAAAGTAAAAATATAACAGCTACTGTCCACTCTACTATTTTTTCTAGCTTTTAGTTGCCACTCTACTTAGCGTTTCGCTGACGTGTCACCCTAGTTACCTTTTCAGGACTAGGTGTTGAGCAGCTACAGTCAGCAGTTGCAGAGGGCGTTGGGCCTGGTAGAGCCCAGTAGTGTTTCCTGTAGTACCTTCTGTACTTTTCTTTCCGCTGTAGTGAGTAGTTTTCTGTTACTCCCTGTACTCTCTTTATTGTAAGCTTCATGTTATGTACATGTTTATTTCTCTTCTGTTGTGATGGTGTATACTGTAGTATTTCCTTTCTTTACTACTGTATTTTGTTACTGCTAGTTATATACATGGTGAATGTGGTTTATTTTACTGCTCTTTTGGTTACTTTCTCGTTGGACGACTGGGTCTTGGGATCAGTCGAGTTGGTCCGATTCTCGTGTCTCGTAGGAATTCAGGAATCGGGTCATTACAATAGGTATCGAAATAATCGATTCCTTCCATTTGCTTGAACCCCTTGGCAACAAGTCTAGATTTATATTTTGAAATAGATCCGTCAGGCTTGAATTTTCTTTTAAACACCCACTTGTACCCAATAGTAAAACACCCTAGAGGTAAATCAACCAATTCCCAAGTGCAATTAGAGATGATTGAGTCCATCCCATTCTTAATGGCATCTTTCCAGTGCCTAGCTTCAGAAGAAACCATAGCATCACGATAAGTGGGGGATCACCCTTGATTTGGTAAGTAATAAAATCACTTTCCAAATCCTTGGCAATTCTTGATCTTTTACTTCTCCTAGGTTCAGACTCTTCTACTTGATTGAGTTCAGAATGAGAAGAGCTAGTCCCCACATTAGAAATCATTTCCAGTTGATCAGGAATAAAACCAGATGTGGTGGCTAGATCAGTTGAAGTCATATTTTGAGGTAATCTAGTCTTCATAAGGAAGACATCCTCAAAAAATGTAGCATTGCGAAGCTCAACAATAGTGTTGACATCTAAGCCTGAAATCTCAGATTTTATAACCAAAAATCTATAGGCATAGATATTATAAACATAACCCAGAAAGATCGCGTCAACTGTCTTAGGTCCAAGCTGTTGGTGCTAGAGCACCACGATCATTTGTTTTGATGATAACAAAACACGCGTCATTTAACATTTGCACTTGGAGTCTTAGATTTCAAGCAAATTGCAATTGGAGACGCGCTTAAATGGAGTTCGAGCTCGCATCCAGGACGGATTGGAGGAGCTTGATGGAAAACAGAGGAGATTCGCGAGGAGCGATAGATTGAAGAAGGAAGGAGATGAATAATATGATAGATTTCCTTCTCTTGTAGTCCTTGTATTTTTCGTTTCTTCTGTTGCTCATAATTTTTGTTACTTAGATTCATGTTAAAGAGCCTCAAAGTACCCTAACAGTAGTCCTAGGAATACCCGCACAACCCTAGGATACTTAGGTTTTCTGTAGAACACTTAGAAAACCAATATAGGGTTCAAACAGAGTTTCCAGACGTCTAATTCCCAAATCAGACGTCTGATAAAGTATTTGAAGACGTCTGACTGTTGTTTCAGACGTCTGATAACTATTAGGCTGGAGTTAGTATTCTGTCTGATGAAATCAGACGTCCAGACCTTAGTCCAAACGTCTTAGAAGACGTCTGATGTTTTTGCCAGACGTCCAATTAGTGGACCGTTGGCTCTCTTGACATTCACTCAAGGATATGACCGTCAGAGCCTTATCAGACGTCCTTAATCCCTTCCAGACGTCTGATAATTGACCGTTTTGCCTCGACTGACCCGAAAATCTCTTTTCAGAGATTTTCTAGCCGTTGCAAATCCATTCCCACGAAAAAGTAGGTTTCCAGACGTCCAGACATAGTGCCAGACGTCCTATATGTCGTCTGATGGACTTGCACAAGAACCCTGTTTAGATCTGATTCAAGTCAGGAAGGAACCCGCCCGAAATCAGACATCTGACCTTTAAATCAGACGTCTTAAAGTGGTCTTACAGACGTCTGATGCCAGAATTAGACGTCTGATTACCCTGTCAAGTGTAATCATTATCCTGATTTCGGCCTGATTCTTTTGGGCTTTGTACCCAACGGCTATGGAAGCTTTTCCAAGCCTTCCAAAGCCTTCCTAAGGCCTCTATAAATAGAGGGGAGCCTTTGCAACACAAAAACATACTAAGAGAAAACAAGACACACCTAAGCAACTTAGTTCCACTCTTTTGTGTCCAAGAGAAGCCCTTGCTCTCTAAGTTCTAGTTCCATTCTCTAGAGAGCATCAAGCTTTGCGCACCCGCTCTCCCGCCGTTGTTCACGAGAGCGAAGTTGCACCGTCGCGTGGCTCACGCATCCGCGTCGTCGACGCACTCCTTTCAAAGGGAAGCATCCTAATTCCTATAGAAGCTTAGGTTCATAATTACTTTGTTGGCTCTATAGGATTTTTGTTTTATCTTTGTTATTTGGTTGGGTATTCGCTTTGCGAATTCCCGTCTCCTTCACGAGACAAAATCCTTCTCGTGGAGAGAAGGGGTTGAGGTACGCTACCCTCGTTTAAGTAGCGTGGTTGTATTGCGGTTGAATCACCCTCGTTTAAAGTGATTCGGTTTAGTGGATTTTGATCAACTTGGTTGATCGGAAAATCCTAACTCGAGAGGGTTAGGTGGTGGTTTTCACCCGATTTGGGTTTCCACCTAAAAATACTTGTGTACTTGTGTGATTGCTTATTTGTGAGATTGTTTATATTTCAATTCCGCATTTTTTACGTCACACTGATTTCACCCCTTCCTAGTGGGAATCAACACAAGCTTCCTCTTGTGTTCTAGAACAACCACTCTTGTAAGGTAGCCCCACACTTTGAGGTATTTCAAACTTGGTTTCTTGTTTCTCAAAATCTCAAATTGACTACTTTCCTTATGCTTGAGGAGAACTCTATTCAGAATATGGCATGTTGTATTCAAAGCTTCCCCCCACATATAAGTGGGTAATCTTGGGCTTTGCAAGAGAGCATCGACCATGTCAGTTAGGATCCTATCCTTTCGCTCTGCTATCCCATTAGATTAAGGGGAATATGACCATTACTTCATGAACTATACCAAAAGCTTGGCACTGTTCATCAAATAAGTTGGACGTATATTCCCCTCCTCTATCTAACCTCAGTCTCTTAAGAGTTTCTTAGTTTGTGTTTCTACTTCTTTCTTGAAGATAAGGAATTTACTTAATGCCTCATCCTTAGACTTAAGCAAATACGCATAGTAGTATCTGCTACTATCATCTATAAAGGTGATAAAATACTTTTTATTGTCCTTAGTCAACACACCGCTAAACTTATAGATATCCGTATGCACCAAATCTAGAACCTCGGTATCTCTAGTAATAGAGTGAAAAGGCCTCCTAGTTTGTTTAGCCTGCTCACATATCTCGTATTTCTTAGTTTTATCTATGGTGTGTTCAGAAATCATATTTAATTTCATTATTCTTTTTAAAGAATTAAAATTTGCATGACCTAATCTGCCATATCATATATCACAAGATTAAATATTACTACAAATAGATTGAATCGAATGAAAACTAACAATATTTAGAGCATTTCTAGGTGATACATCCACATCACATCTCACTCTAAATAATAGATCAAAATCTACCAAATATCCCTTTCCATAAAATATTCCATGTTTCAACATAACAACTTTATTACATTTAAGGTTTAACTCAAAACCTTCTTTAACTAATAAGGAACCGGGAAGAACATTCTTTTTCACAGTAAGAACATGCAACACCATGTGCAATGTCCAGACTCATCCCAAGGAAAACCTCAAGTCCACACATCCAAATCCCAGCACCTTGGTTGCAGAGTCATTCCCCATCTTCACAGTCCCGCCACCGTAGGTCTGATAGGAAGAAAAGAATGATATATCAGTACAAATATGTACATTGGCTCCTGTAACTATCCGATTCCCGAATCCCTACGAGACACGAGAATCGAACCGACTCAACTGATCCCAAGACCCAGTCGTCCAACGAGAAAGTAACCAAAAGAGCAGTAAAATAAACTACATTCAACATGTATATAACTAGCAGTAACAAAATACAGCAGTAGAGAAAAGAAATACTACAGTATGCACCACCACAACAGTAGAGAAATAAACATATACATAAACATGAAGCTTACAATAAAGAGAGTACACGGGGTAACAGAAACTACTCACTACAACGGAAAGAAAAGTACAGTGGGTACTACTAGTAACACTACTGGGCTCTACTAGGCCCAGCGCCCTCTGCAGTCGCCGACTCTGGCTGCTCAACACCTGGTCCTGAAAAGTAACAAAGGTGACACGTCAGCGAAATGCTGAGTAGAGTGGCAACTAAAAGCTAGGAGAAGCAGTAGAGTGGACAGTAGATGTTATATTCTTACTTTCTCTCTTGATATTTTTCCATTTATTCACTATTGATTTATTTCTCAGATCCTTCTCTTGATCTTGAATGTTCCTCGTGGGAACGATCTTGATTGCAGTCTTTTCCGAAAAGTAGAAGTAACACGTGGTGCTCTCCTGGCAAGGAGAGTCCCCTGTGGTGGTCCTACCCTCAGTCAACCACCCCAAGGTCGCTGACAGACGTAACGGTGACTACGGCACGCGCGATAAGCGCACAAGTAGCTACCCTGCACTGGCACGCGGTCAATCGTTTCCGTTAACGGGTGCACCCAAAGTACAGCACGGAACCAGTATAGGGCAGAGCCCTCTCAGTAACAGGGGTCCAGCCCCTCCACAGTAACCAAACAAGGGTCCTGCCCCTCCACAGTCCGCGCACCCTCGCCTGACTACCCTGGTTTGCCCAGTGGGCCTAATAAGTCGGTGTAGGAGGGCTAGCAGAACCCCGGGGCCCGTGGGGTAGCTAGTGCTCTCCCTACACTAATAGCTCTCCTCGGTACTGTGTACACGAGGGCCAAAAGTCGGTACAAAGTGGCCAGACCTAACCCCGGGTCCCTGGGGCGGCTAGCTCCGCTCTGCACTAAACAGGGGGACGGTTGCTCTCCTTGGTACTCCGTACTCAAGGGCCAACTCACTTCCCCAATTCTATTCCATTCACTTTCCAGGAGTTCTACTCCTAATTCCCCGTTGGGTTCATGCTCTTTTAACTCAACCAATTTAGGTTTCACCGTTCCAACTTTATATCCATACAATTCATGTTCTCAACCGTAATTATCCATTCATAACAGGTAGCTGTTAACCAATTTACAGGCAGTTATCGTTTCCTTTCCACTTTTCCAAGACTGCAATGTATATATTCAACTAGTTTTCCAGTCCTAGGATTCATGCCATACCCTAGGATCTATCATTCAATCTAGTTTTCCAGTCCTAAGATTCAAGCAATACCCTAGGATCTATCATTCAATCTAATTCTTCAGCCCTAGGGTTCATGCAATGCCCTAGACTCTATTAATTGTTTCATAAATGTATAATTTTTTATAATGAAATTAAAAGGCCACTCTACCTGCAAAATCGAAAGTACTGGGGGCGTGGTCGGTAATCCCGCATGCCTCCGCAACTCCTAGAGCTGCAACGGAACGGGGTCCTAATACAAGGATCAAAGATAAGGAGCTACTCAGAACAGTATACAATTACTGTAAACAGGTAGAGGAAATAAATCTGGGAAGAACGAAACTTGAAACGTGGAAAACGGACTCCGAACGGACCCTAAACGGGTCAAAAATGACGAGTCTGTCCAAAATCAGACATCTGGAACTTCATCCAGACGTCTTAAAAGGTCGACCATGCCATACCTTGGCCTGCGCAGTCCTTCAGACGTCCAGAAGCCCGCTGGATCGTCTGGACTTAGTTTCCAGACGTCCGATTGTCACCCCAAACGTCTGGAGGTCCTCTCCGTCATCTGGTATTGTGTCCAGACGTCTGATCGGTGTGGGATGGCGAGCCCTAGCGCCCTCCCGAACAAATTCTGCACACGCACACACTCACTCTCATCATAAAGGGGTGCAGAAGAACTCGGCGGACGGCTGCATGGCCGTACACACAAAAGGAGAAGATAACAATTATTATACCTGTCAGACGTCTGGTCCTTCCTCCAGACGTCTTATGCGTCGTCTGGATGTAAGTCCAGACGTCTGATTCTGGGAAATTTTCCCAGAATCAGAATCCTTCTCGTTCTCCGCCCGCAGCGCACGGCCGTGTCGCGCCGCGTCCACCTGCTGCCTGAGCTGCAGCAGCTCCTCTGCGACACCCCACGCTCGCTGCTCTCCTGCTGACCGGCTCTAGCTGCCCCAGCAAGCTCATACCCTCGCGATCGAGCTTCTACTTCCTCTCGCAACAACCCCTCCTTCCCGCACGCTCGCAGCAGCCGCTACTGCCGCTCTTGCTGGCAGGGAGAAGGAGAAGAAGAAGGCGGTGGAGTGAGGGTGAGGGAGAGGGGAAGCATATTTATAGGCAGCGCAGGGAGAGAGAGAAAGGAAGGCTGCGTCGTCTGCAGGGAGGGAGAGAAAAAGAAGAACGAAGGCGGCGGGTTCAGTCTGCACACGCAGGTGCGCAGACGCGAACCCGTACGCCAAAAAAATTTAATACCAGACGTCTATGAAGGCTTCCAGATGTCTGGCCAGACGTCTGGGTCGGTTCCCAGACGTCTTAAACGACTCTTGATGCGCAGGTTGTGACAGCTCCAGTATCCACGAGTCATTCAATAGGATCGTGAATAACATAGAGTTCGAGTTTTATTGAGACATACTCATTGCTAGGCCCAGTCTCCTTTGTGATCACATTCACCTGAGGATTTTCATCTGTGGTCTTCTGCTAAGCTTTATTCGAAGGACAATCCTTTTTTCAATGCCCACAGTGCCAGCATGGTTTGTTGTTGGATTTTTTCTAGATCTGGGATTTAGCCTTCATTTTATTTTTATTATTCTTATTTTTATTCTCCTTGCCCTTAGACATCATGACATTCACCTTAGACTTTACAAGCATTACAGGTTTATGCTTCCTATGCTCTTCCTCAATAGCAATGGCTATCATCAAGTCATTAAGAAAAAATTTTTCCTTCCTATACTTGAGAGTCATCCCGAAGTCCTCCCAAGATTTAGGAAATTTCTTAATAATAGCATGACTTGAAACTTCTCAGGAAGCTTCATTTCATCCTTTGCTAAACCATGGAGCAATAACATAAATTCGTGTGCCTGCTTCGATATCGATTTACCCTCAGCCATTTGGAATTTAAGGAATTTTGTAACAAAGTATTTTTCAATACCAAGGTTGTTGGTATTATACTTCTTGCCCAACTCCTTCCATAGCTCCTTCGTAGTGGACGTGGATGTGCTGTATACATCAAACAACACATTGGACATCCTTCGTAGTGGACGTGCATTTTCAATGTTTTCGCATAGATTAAAAATATTAAATTAAGCAAGTCAAACATGATTTGGCAAGATCCAAAATAAAATAAAGAACAAATAATATGAATAGCACAAATAAACAAAACGTAGAAAGGTTAGAGATTACTTCGATCGAAACACCCATTAAGGACTTTCCTTAGAGAAGGTATCGCCCTCCACAATACCGATGCATCGGGATCTGATGAACTCCTCCCAGGATATGACGATCCACCTCCAAGATTCTACACACTTCGATCTTGGATGTCCTCGAAACCATCTCAGGAGAACGAAACCGATTCAATTTGGTTTCCAACCAAATTCCTGATTGATCTACCAATTTAATGGTTTGATCAACCAAAAACTTATAGTGAATCTCTTAATCTCCTTATGCAAGATCGACAAAAGTAATTAAAGATTTTTCTACCAATCTTACGTCGAACGAATGCACCAAGAAAGACAAGAATGAGAGAGAGGGGGAGAAAGTGGAGAGAGTCTTTCTGCTCTTGTGTGTCAAACGAGAGCCTCCTTGTAACCCTTATATAGAGCCCACGACCAAACGTTTATAGAAATTTTCGTTTTATGGAAATACGACAATTGACAAACCAAACTAAATTTATTGATCGACCAAAACATTTAGTCGACCAATTTTACATTTTAATCAACCAATCCAAGTGAAAATCGTGAGATTAAAATCCGTAGTAAAAGATTCCAAGTTCTAAGTTCCAAATTGATTCTTACCCGAGCCCAAGCCAGAGCCTGGACGAGGCGAGGCCCACGCACGTGCGTGCGTGTTTCCTAACCCCACCTCTCACTCTTTGCTACATAAACCATGGGAGGCAGAAGTCTTTTACACCCATCAAGAAGTTTGTTCATTTCCAATATGGGACTAAAAACCTCTCCCAAATCTCACTGATTTCAACATGAATTCCCACATCACCATATAACAATTGCATCCTGATTGATGCAATTAAGCTCTCAAATCCAACAGTAAACATTATCCTACACAGTCCATATAGTCACGTGAGCATGCATGTGCCACCGGACCCCATGGGCAGGCAGTGCCCGCTTTCACAACACAATACCTTGATTTCCAATTGCCCTTCTTGTTCTTCCGTTTCCAACTAAGGACAAGGCGACAGTGCAATTTAGACAATGCACGACCACCTTGTCATTACTCTCCTCCAACCATCACGCTTAATGGCTGAGGTATGCTAACAACATCTAGAGCTACCCATCACAAGATGATAGGAAGAACCAATCCATTGCCCAGTCATTATGAATGATGGAAATGAACGAAAAAGAAATGCTTTGTAAGGATTTAAAAACAAGCAAACAAATAGCATATGGCTCAAGAATAAATAGTGCGATGGCACAGCTAGGGTGAAATAGCAACTAGCTTTTAAAAGGTGAAAACACACCCAAGACAAGTCGACACAAGATCATTACGACCGCAGGGCCTCCACCTTTATCGCCTCCCTAACTTGGATGGCTGCTAGGGTTAGGGCTTCTACTTGCCTGCAAGAAGAATTGGGAAACAAAAAAGATGCTCAGGAAATGTGAACAACAGCAGGCCCTCCCACTACATCGTTACGCACAGTACCCTTTTCCATTAATTACATGAAGGCAACTTCATCTTTTCGATAAATGCTACAGTAAACCCGTGCAGGATAGAATCGAGGGATCATACAAACTCGCCTTCCCCCCTCAGATCCCCACAACCTGGGATTACGACCAAATACCCGATATGGGAAAAACCTAGGTTTAATCCACCTAAACGTAGGATTGTGGGCACACTCCTAGCAAACAAATAGCACCTTATTGTTGACAACTATCCTGCGTACCGTGTGCAATTCAATCGATTAAGCAAATGCTCACTTTAGAAAGGGAAAAGAAAAAAGAAAAAGGACACAAGTACGAAAATGTGCGTTGCAATGTATTTTACCACTCGTGGTCAGAATCAATCGGTTAAAAATGAAAATCCACCAATTAAAAATCAAGCAAACCAAAACACACCGATTAAAAATGATTTTCAAGTAGTTAAAAATTAAAAAAAAATACCGATTGAAAATCAAAACGCATCATTATATTTTACCTTTCTATTGTGGTAAATGATTTTCACTTATTGAAAATAATTTTTTAGTTAGAAAGTAATTTTTTACCTATAAAAAATAATTTTCATCATTAAAAAATTAAAATATATCAATTAAAACAATCACTCCATCTTATTAATTGCAAAATGAATTACAACTTAATGTTGTTTTATTTTTTCTTTTTTAAAGAAAAGAAACAAAAGAATAGAATAAAATATCATAATTGCGACGCACGCCTACAAGTCAGTACGTAACTATGACCTACGTTGGTTTGTATACTGGTTGGTTGAGTTCAAGGGAGATGGCTAACCAACTTGCAGCCAACCCCACAAGGTTTACCAAAGTATGTGGGAATGCGTCTTCTTCCTCTCTCTCCTACATTTTTCTTAAAAAATTTCTGCAAACTAAATTTTCGTTGATTGGAATGAAACTATTACAATGGAATGCAATCTCGAGGAACGAGGGAGAAAGTGAGAGACATCAGACCTCATCGAGTGGGGACCCAAAATGCCTATTAACAGGGGAATGAGAAGCACCAAATGAGGGACTCCAGAACGAAAGACAAACAAAACTAAGAGGAAAGGCCAAGAGTGCGCCCCCGTGGTACATAAAGCGATTTCAAACAGCTGTCTCATGCCCATACTTGAAACCAATGCCACAAAGAAGTTACTCGGTGATCCCAATCAGTGCCAATGAGTACCTGGCTAGACGGTGGGTAGAACGATTTGGCCAACAACTCGAACTTATCTAGGTGCAGAATCAAGCATAAATCGAGATGTAAGTTTCAGTTAACCATATCGAACCCGAAAAGAGAAAAAAAAAAAAGATAAAAGATAAAATCTGACACGTTTTAATTTGGATTTCAATTTGATTCGAAATTAGGCCTCTACCATTTAATCCGACCCAATAACTTAATTCATGTGCCCGATAATGATATGTTGTTGTTTTTTTATTATTAAAAGAAATATTATGTGTTTTATGAATGTTATGGATTATATAATTATTATATTATGTAAATTTCTCTGCAAGTTAGCAATGAATTAATAATGTTATCTAGTTTTTTTTCTTCTTTATCATTTTTGTAGGTATGATTTAATTATAGGATCCATTTACGATGAATGGGTGAGGTCAACGGTCCTCAAAGACCCGCCCATTTGGAGGAGATCGGAGGAGGAGGGAGGACTTGAAAGCGGGGGATGTGGCTTGAAAGGAGGACGAAAAGATGTTGGAAAGGAACGAAGAATATTATTTTCCCCTGTTCTTGAGATCTATTTATAAGCCTTGAAAGGTCAAAATTTATGGAAGATAAAAGGATTTTCATCAGCCAATTTTGAGTGCTCCAACACCAAAATTTTGAAGGATTTGGATGTAATTAGAAAAGTTTTGAGAGTTTAGAATATAAAAATATTAATTTTTATTGATTAATTGTAATTTTTAATTTTCCACTGATTGAAAATTAAATATTTTGATTAAAAATAAAAATAAATTTGACAATGTATTTTGTAATATACGATGTATTTTTATTTTCATTCAGTATATTTTAATTTTTAAATTAAAATTTGATAATTTTTTCAAACGTACAGTGTATTTTGATTTCTAATCGGTATTTTACGTTTTCCACCTGTCGAAAATTAAAACACTGGCTAAAAATCAATATATACTAGGCATGCATTATTCAATAAAATCAAAATATACTGATTGAAAATTAAAATATACGATGGAATGCATTTTTACAATGCATAGTATATTTTGATTTCTGATTGATGTATTTTGATTTTCCAAATTATGGTTTGAGAATTTTTCTTTGGATAAGGGATAGTGTATTATAAAACATGAAATGCATCTTGATTTTTAATCGATCTTTGAAAAACTAAATAACACCGTTGTGTATTTTATTTTTAATCAGTATATTTTGATTTTTAATTAATGGAAAATCAAAACACATTCATTGAAATCAACACACATTGCAATGTAAATTCCTTTACTTTTTCGATTTTTCATTTTCTATTATATTTATTTTTTAAATGATAAAATTTTAATATAATTTTAATTTTTTACTCCTACGACGAGACACATGCTAAAACTAGATGTCATTTATACTTAAATGGTTTAAGTTGGTCAAATTATCGTAGATATCAATTAATAGTGACTTTTTTCTAAACCTAAATTATGGCAATCAATTAAGCGTGAACAACACAGCATAGTTTGGAGGATGTAGCTTAGTAAAATAACGTATTATAGGGTAGGGGGATGAGTAGTGCCTTATAAAGATTAATGTCATAAAAATGACTCTTACAATGGTTTCTTTTACGGAAATTAAGGCTTAATTTATAGAGTAATTAATGCGTGTAAATTTCAAGATTTCTAACTATTACTAGTCCGGCATTTGACTGTAGGTTAATGGCCGATCAATTGGCTATATGAGAGTCCGTCAATGAAAGATATCATCAATTGATTGATTAATGATGATCGATTAATATTGAAGCTAGTCGGTACCCTATACTTGTTTTTTGTTATTTTAAGCTATCTGAAGTTTGGGTTAAGTTTTCTAGGTTTCGCAATGAACACCTAAGTTAATTAATCTTATTTTGAAATTTTTTAATAATATTCTAAGGAAATACAAGCAACAACAAAATTACATGTATTACATTAACTAAAGACTATCCTATTCTTTAACCATCCTTCTTTTTCTTTAAGTCCAAAGCTCCAAGTTTTAGCTCCATTGCACCTTAATACCTTCGTTCAAGCCATCAAACTCCTCCATCTCCCTAGGTCATAAACTTGAGTTTCTCCAACACCATTGACTAAATTACATTTAACTTAAAATCTCATTTCTCAAATATAATTGTTAAATATCAAATATTTTAGTATTCTTAAAATCTAAAATCAAGGTACATTTGTACCAACAAATTTTACATAATAATGACAAACATCACCAAGAATACCTTGAATGTACAACTACATTTTGCTAATAGATCTCATCTAGGCAGAGGGAGGGTCTGCATGGTAAGGACATATGATGTGATCCCCCTTGTAAGTTGCATTTTAAATTACAAAGTATGTAATGGAATGTATTAATTAGGAAGTAAATACTATCCTACGCGGTCCATACCTTCGCGGGAGCATGCACGTCCCACCGGTCAGAACACGGAACCTCGATTTCCAACTACCCTTCTTGTTCTCCCGTTTACAACTAAAGAGAGGGCGGTAGGAACGTAATTCATGGAACCTACAGTGGCGTTTGCTTATCCTTACTTTAACATTCCTTCTTCCTCGCCTCTACCCCGCTGGAGCTCATGGTGATCTACTCCCTCCCTTCCTACATTCCCACACCGATCAAAGCTCTCAACTTTGGTTGACCCAAAGTCTACGTCTTCTCCAAGATTAAATCTTTCCGACGTTGGGTCCGTTCCTCTGATCTTCGTGTGCTCCTTTTTGCTCAGCATTGGCTTTGTCGGTATGCTTTACCTTGTTAGTTAGTTCCATTTCCATTGTTGGTCCTTCTGTATGTAGGTAGTTAGCCCCATCTGTGCCCAATTCTGATCTTCTGGTCATCTCGTTGCTTATTGCTGCCGGTTTGAAGAATTGGGTTTTTGGGGTTTGATCACTTCGGATGTTGCCAAGATGTTAGTACATTGGTGATTTCAACTTAACGACTTTTCCTCTTATTAGTTGATTTGCAATGAAGGCCTCAACTTATGGTGATTTCTATGGCTGTCACTTTCTTGGAGGCGATGCCGTTCTTTTTTTCTTTTTTTTCTTTTTTCCTGCAAGAACATCTAAATTTCGAATTTTGGGGGATACATTTATCTCCATTGGCTTAGAAACAACCCAATAATCATATTAAAATTGTTCTTTAACACCTCCATCGTGAAAGGGCTAAATTCTTACTATTAGAAGTTGTGAATTTCTCTGGAAATCAAGTTAATGGCAATGAGAATCTAATACGCGTTCTCGTTCATTTTAGATGTTCCGTTGATGATGATGGGTGAGGGTTACTTATTACAGAATTTCCTTTTATTTCAAATTGATAGCACTTATTTATTTTCTACTCTCTTCTCCAGAACACGTAGGCTCATTCATTTGGTTTCCTTGGTCAGATATTTGGTGATTCAGGTCAATGCTTCAAGCATATGCAGTCATGGAGCCTAAACTAAAGATTGTTTGTACTTGGATGGTTGTTGGGTTGTTCTTCTCTATGATCATCGTGCCCTCGCATGCCACTTTTGTGGATCGGACTATAGCGGCATCCACACAGTCGAGCACGTTGGATAAGTATGATTATAAACGCTTCCCAGAAGTGCAAAGGGAGTGCCAATCCATTATTTCATTAGCCTCCGAGCTCCAATACGATACAGGTTGGACTTCCTCGATTGAGCGTGAGTTGTCATTCCGCTACGGGGACTGGGAACAGGACTCTAATGGCAGTAAAACATTGGTTCCAATGCCCGAGCACAGTGCAACAGCGATTCCATATCATGTGGTCTCTTTTTCATTGTTAAATGTGGAACAAGATCGTCAATTCCCTTCAGTGGTGAAGGTTGCAGGATCTCTGCGCATGATGATCACCAGTAAAACTTATGTTCCATGGGGTAGAAGCTTCTCGTTCTCAACAGATGATGCCTCTCAATTTGAGTTCATGCTAGGTTTTTCTTCGTTAAATATTCTCTTTGAAGGGATCTATGCCGAATCAGAAGTTGACGGTGGACGGCGCATAATGTGCATGTTGGGAAAGACATCCATACCTTCAACGAAATCAGATTCGGATTCCTCGAATGCAAAAGACCTGCAAAATCGTTGGGGAACTGGCAGAGATCAGTTTTCACTCACTCAAGACGATAAAATTCTCATGGTTCTTCGCTACCCCAAATCCTTTGGTCTGGCTAGGAGATCAATTCATGGTGAGATAACAAGCCTCCATGATCAAAAGAATTCACTCTACTTTGACAAGATAAAATTGTTTTCACAGCTAAGCGTTTACTCTAACTATCAGTTTGGGTCAGAAGAACTCATTTCCAAAACCTGCAATCCTCACCTTCATCAAGGAAACTCATTGTCCAGTGAAATTGCAGTTGATAAGGCTTCCCAAGTATGTGAATTGCTCAGAAGTTTTGGATCAGGAGCTTTTTCTATTGTCCCCAACTGGAAATGTAACTCCACTGCTGAATACTGCAATAAACTAGGGCCCTTCAAGCCCCCAAAAGTGGTTGGTGAAACTAATAGAACTAATGAAGAGCGCATGAATATTAAGCTCTATATGCAAGATGTGAGGTGTGAAGCGCAACCAGCACAAGGCAAAGTGAGTTCAGCTAGAGTTTCAGCTGTTTTTCGTGTAATACATTCAATGGCAGAGCGAATAAGTAGAAGAAGATCGAGCCTTGACAACACAACACTTTCAGCAGAAGGTACCTGGAACTCAGATGGTGGTCAACTTTGTATGGTTGGCTGTCTTGGACGAGACGGAAAAAAATGTGATTCTCGTGTATTGATAAATTTTGCAGTTACTTTCTCCATTAGCCAGCGAAATGTCATCAGTGGAACCATATCCAATTCTAATGCTAGTGGAGCAAATTCCTACTATCCTTTATCCTTTGAAAGAGTGGTGCTTCCAAGGGAGTTTCCAGAGTTTGGTTACCTATCTGTCCATGTTTCGTACAAGTACACAAAAATTGAAATGGCTGGAAGCTTGCTTGAAAGGAATGAGCCATTTGATTTTAACGCCCTTATAAAGAAATCACTTCTCAGGTATCCAAAGGTAGAAGGCGACGAAGGCAGAGCCCTTGGACTTTCTAATTTGGCTGCTGACCTCACTTTTAATGCCAGAGTAGTTTCTAGTTCGCTGACCAGCACTCGTATCCAAATGGATATATACACTGTTGGCCCATTATTCAGGCACTTCTGGTATATGACATCTGCTGCCGAGCCAGACGAGCAAAGGCCTGCAAAAACTGCAAGCACAGAGAAAGAGCTCCTTTTAAATGTTTCTGCCATGTTCACTGTCTCTGGAAACAAAGAACACTTCACCAATATCTCCAAGTTGTACTTGGAGGGCCTATATAACCCTGCTGATGGGAAAATGTATTTGATTGGATGCAGAGAAGCCCGTGCTCCACAGAAGGTCCTCTTTGACAGCTTTGATCTTGAAAATGGATTGGATTGCTTGATTGAAGTCAAAATAGAGTACCCACCTGTGACAGCAAAATGGCTAGTAAGCCCATCTATAAAGATTTTTGTTTCAAGTCAAAGGAATGACGATGATCTACTCCGCTTCAGCCCAATTGAGCTCCAAACTTCTCCTATCAGATACCACAAACAACTTGAGGACATAATCTGTCAGCGAACCATGGAAGAAGTTCTTCAGGTTCTGGTGTTGTCAATGGCCATAGCTTGCATATTCAGCCAGCTCAATTTTATCGGAAAAGACCCTTCTTCTGTTCCTTTTATATCGATAGTAGCGACCGGTGTTCTAGCACTTGGCTATAGCATTCCGCTGATCAGTGGAGCAGAGGCTTTATTTTTTGGAGGGAAATCTAAATCTCACAGTGCCTCCCTTTACGACCTTCAAAACTATCAGTCCTCACACGTCATCGATTACTTCATGAAGATCCTCTTCTTGGCAGCATTCTTGCTCACAGTCAGGATCATGCACAAGGTATGGAAGTCTCGCAGAAGATTGTTGGCTCGCATGCCTTCAGAACCCAGGAGAGTCCCAAACGATAGGTGGGTATTGGTTGCTTGTTTGGGCATTCATCTGGTGGGAATTCTGGCAGTCGTCAGCATCAACACAACCTCACAGCGGTGCAACCCAAGTGGAATGTACTGCAACTCCAGAGGATGGGGTGTCGAGCTAGAGGAGTATTTGGGTATGGTCCAGGATTTCTTTCTCCTGCCTCAAGTCATCGGGAACGTCTTGTGGCAACTGAATGGTAAGCCTCTTAGAAAGATATATTACATGGGGATTACCATCCTTAGAATTCTTCCACACGCTTATGATTATATGGTGTCACCTTCAGTTGATCCCTATGTTGTGGAAGAAGATTTGGAATTCTTAAACCCAAATATGGATTTCTATGGCAAATATGGGGACGTTGCAATACCTATCATTGCGTCTTTGCTTGCACTCATTGTATTTTGTCAGCAAAGATGGAGCTGCCAGAAACTATACCGGTCATTGGGGTTGGGTCGTGTTCAGATATTACCCATGGGGTCAAGAGCATATGACAGGTTACCGACGGCATCTCACGAAGCAGAGCTTGTTGGTTTGAATGAGAATAAAAACCAAAGGGGATCGGAAGGAGAACACGAAGGATAATGATGCATCATGCTCTATGTATAACTGGTTTTGGGTGAGTTTTGTTGAGCTTTTTTACCTGCGTTTTATCATAATCCAAGAATTGGTTTACTTGTATTGATTAAATGCAGTCATTAGCTTGTAAATTACAATAAATGCTTGGCCCTGGCATGTTTCTCTCTTTGGAGACTAAGTATTTGGTAATTCCCCTTTCAGTCCCTAGATGTGCCTTCTATACTTGCAGTAGTGTAAGCTACCACTAGGTCGGAATTGAAATGCATTCAGAAAAATTAATTCTATTTGTTCCAATTAAATTTCAACATTGCTCTGGGATGCACCGGTACTTTAGCTTCGTAATCTCGACGAAGAAAAGGAAAAGAGGAAAAGAAAATGGAGTGGAGTACCCTCAAGTCGTTGTAATGAAATTATATGGAGATTTTATTATTATTTTATGTTATGTTAGGAATCACAACTTACTTAAAATCACAGTACTTTGCAAGAAAATCATGGGAACGAATTATAAATGACCCTTTTCTCTGTTTTTTTTTTTTTTTTGGTCAGTCGAAATTCGAGCAGAGTTTCAACTTAAAGATGACAAAAATCAGCGAAATGACATTGATCATTTGTGGCATGGATGGAATGTGCATTTACTCCCTGAGTTCAGATCATGGCTCTTTGCCACCAAATTATCGTTGCACTTGAATCTAATTTGGAGATTTCTCATTAAAAAAAAAAAAAGGCTTTTTCTTCATTATCTTGGTGCTAAAAATTTGTTTAAAGGAAATCGTCGGAGGAGCCATAAATCCATGAATGTTTTAAACATCGAACTTGTTATTGGATGGTTAGGTGTTGATTTAAATTTTTAGTGTTTCAACTAACGGTTAGCATATAAAAAAATTGAAAAAAATTGAATTGTAAGATCTTTAGGACCTGTTTACGTTGTGGGATATCCTACACTTTTATGGGATATCTAGTGTTTACAAAGGGGAATAAGTAAATCTGTATTTTGCTTTAAACTTGGGTTTCGTCAAACCCAGGTATAAGTAAAGGATGAGTTATCTCATGCGTAAATCCCTTGCAATCTCGACGTATTCCCATCTTATCCTCTTTTCTCGTAAACACCCCTACAGAATTATCCTGGGTTACACATAAACACCAACATGAGATATTTCCTATTTGCAAGTTGTTATCCTATGGAATACATCCTGCAAGTAAGCTAACCCTTAGATTAGTTTGTATTGGTTCAACCAAATTTAATTAGGTTAAACCGGTGTTTAATAAAAAAATCATTGAAAATATGTAGTAGAAAAAATTATTTTACAACTATAATTATATAAAAATTGACATGTTGTTATAGAAAATTAAATAAAAATAAAAGGTAGAATTGAAATTGAAAATTTAACCTTGAACAATATATAGTTTTTTGTATCTTTATTTTAAATTTTAAAGTCACATATATTTTCTTTTATTTTAAATTTTTTTAACTCTAAAGAGAATGGTCATTAGTTTAAACAAATCGATCAAACTTAATTTTAATCGATTTATACTGATTAAATTTTTGTTATTTGAATCAATTTTCAATTGAATCAGTCCAATCAGATTCTATATTTAAAACATTGTTGTTGACAACTATCCTGCGTACCATGTGCAGTTTCTCTCCATCCAATCGTTTAAGTAAAGAAAACAAAAATCAAAACGGAAAGAACAGCATAAAATAGCATAATTTCCACGCATGCCTACAAGTTAGTACATAACTGTGACTTACTTTGGTTTTGCATACTGGTTGACCGAACAGTGAGGGGGTGTTTAAACGTCTGCAGCAATCCCCACAAGGTTTTCTTAGGGAGACAGGGAAACAGAGGAAATGATACAGTAGAACTGAAATATTATATTGTGTTAGCTTCAGGAGCTAACGCTTTGTCTTGTATTTATATAGTACTCGTACAGTTGATTTGTTACGATAGCCTCTGAACAAACCCTCAACAACAACCTCTGACTAATATCAGTTATACCCAAAATGCCTATCAACAAGGGAATGACATGCACCAAAAAGGGGAACTCCCGGACAAAAGACAGATAAAAGCCCAAGGAAAGGAAAAGAATGCGCCGATAGCAATTTCAAACAGCTGCTCCATGCCCATACCTGATAGCCATATGCCACCAAAGAAGTTCCTCAGTGATCTATTCAATCCATGCTAACCATTAACTGCCTAGACGGTGGCTCAAATGACCTGGCCAACAACTCGATCTCGTTTAGTTGCAGGATCAAGTATATATGGGGATGCAATTTTTAATCAACCATACGCAATCTAAAAAAAAAGGTAATGAATTTTGTTACGATCCGGTTACCGAATCTCTAAAGAATCCAAGATCAACTTGCCTCGATAAATCTCAAGACCCAGTCGTCCAACAAGAAATAATCGAAAGGTAGGAAAATAAATAACATTCACTATGCAATATAACTAACAGTAAAAGCGTACAAGTAGTAAAGCAAAGTAAAAGCTGCTAATTCAATACATACCACCACAATAGGAAAGTAGAACAAAAGCAACAGTAACAGGAACAGTAAACAAAAGTCTAAAACTCACTATAGTAGAAAAGAGAGTACAACAACAGCACAGAAAATTACGGCTGGGCTCGACTGGGCCTAGCACCTTCCGCAGCCGGTAGCTCAGGCTGCTCAACTCCTAGACCTGAACAGGGTTATGTAAAAACAGAGTCAGCGAACGCTGAGTAGAGTGGCAACCATACTATCTATAGCAGTAAAGAGTAGCAAGTATATTTATTTTTTCAAGTTATTTTATTTTACAGGTAATTCCTTTTTCACCCCATTGGTTTACTTTCAGATTTCTTTCTTGATCTTGCATGTTCCTCGTGGGAACGATCTTGATTGCAGTCTTTTCCAAAGAGTAAAAAGTACATGTGGTGCTCTTCTGGCCGGGAGATTTCCCTGTGGTAGTCCTACACCCAGTCAACCACCCCGAGGTCACTGACAGACGTAGCGATGACTACGACACGCGCGATAAGCACACGGGTAGCTACCCCACACTGGCACGCGGTCAGTCGTTTCCGCTAGCGGGTACGCCCAAAGTACAGCACGGAACAGTATAGGACCTAGCCATCTCAGAAACAGGGGTCTAGCCCCTCAGAACCAAATAGGGGTCTCACCCCTCCACAGTCCACACACCCTCGTCTGACTACCCCGATTTGCCCAGAGGGCCTAACAAGTTGGTGTAAGGTGGCTAGCTGAACCCCGGGCCCCGTGGGGTGGCTAGCTGAACCCCGTGCCCTGTGGGGTGGCTAGCTCCCTCCCTACACTAGTAGCTAGCCTCGGTACCGTGTACGCGAGGGCCAATAGAAGTCGGTGTAGAGTGGCCAATCCTAACCCTGGGTCCCAACCCAAAGGCAGCTAGCTCCACTCTACACTAAAAGAGGACAGTCGCTCTCCTTGGTGCCATGTACTCAAGGGCGAGCACACTTCCCGTCCACATTCCAGACTTTTCCATCTAACCAAAGGATCTCTACTCTTAACTCCCCGTAGGGTTCATGCTCATGTTCACCATATTATTCCAAATCAGGTTTCATCATTTACCATTCAGTTCTCATCTATACATATGCAACTCGTATTTTAACAATTTAATACATGCAACAAGTGATCTCATAGGTAACTATTTAGTTATCTCAAGCAGCCCATATTCTAACAGGTAGCTCGTATTTATTTACAGGCAGTGGCTAACAATTTAGCTCATTCACATATATATACAATCTCAATCATGCAAACAACTGGTTTAACCATTCTTGTCCTAGGGTTCATGCCACATCGTAGGTTTCCAGTTGTCTAATTTTCATTGATGCATTCATATTTATTAAGTACAACAGGGATGGACCACTCAACCAGACAATCTAGGAGTACTGGGGGCTCGAACTGCAGGCTCACATGCCTCTGTAAGCCCCAGACACATAACAGTTTGAAGTCCTATACCAAGGAACACATCACAACAAAAGGTTTAGAATAGTATATAAAGATTTCTAATATGTAGAGAAATTCACAAGGAAACCACAGATACTTTGTTTGCGTAAAACAGATCCCGATCGGACCCTAAACGGGTCAAAAACGTGTCCGCAGACCCAAATCAGACGTCTGGAAACAAGTCCAGATGTCTTCAAAGTCACAGAGACTCACCTCAAGCTCCTGCAGTGACCTCAGACGTCTAGGACTCCTCCGCGACCGTCTGGAAACAGTTCCAGACGTCTGACCAGTCCTCTGGTCATTTGGGAATTCCTCTGGTCGTCAGGTAAGCTGTCCAGACATTCGAAAGTGCGTGGAAGGGCATTCCGTGCACCTTCCCAAAGCTACTCCTGTGCACGACAGAGCAGCAAACCACTTTTAATCCAACAGGATCAACTGCGGTGTGGCTTGCATGGCCGTAACCGCGAAGAAGACGTACCTTTGCGATACACTTGCTTTCAGACGTCTGGGGTCGATGCCAGACGTCCATCCAGTCGTCCGGAAGACACTCCGGACGTCTGATACTAGAAAAATTCCAGTATCAGACCGCGCCCCTACGCTTCTCGCCGCGCTCCGCCGCGATTCTTTCCTCTTCACTGCAGCCCCAACTGCTGCAGAAGGTCGGGGACGACGCCCCAACGTCCTCCTCCTCCCGCACGCGCCACAGTGGCCATGCGAGCCTCCAACGAGCTTCCACGAAGCTCACAACCTCGACCCTCTCCTCTTCCTCTCTCTCACTCTCTCTCTCTCGCGTCTCTTGCTCACGGCAGTGGAGTGGGGAGGTGGTGGCAGTGGTGGGATGGAGAGGAGAGGAAGGGGGTCTCTTATATAGGCCGGGGTGTTACGACCCGGTTCCCAAATCCCTACAAGACACAAGATCGAACCGACTCAACTGATCCCAAGACCCAGTCGTCCAACGAGAAAGTAACCAAAAAGTAGGAAAGTAAACCACATTCACTATGCTAAGCAACTAACAGTAAAAAGGTACAGCAGTAAAGAAGTAAAAACTATTACAGTACATACCACCACAACAGTAGAAAAGTAACCAGGTACAAGAATATAAAGTACAGAATGTAAGAGTATAAACGTAAAGGTGCAAGAGTCTAACTCACTATAACAGAAAGAGGTACAACAAGAAGCTACAACTACTGGGCCCAGCACCCTCTACAGCCGTAGGCTCTGGCTGCTCAACACCTGGACCTGAAAAGGGTTATGAGTACACAAAGTCAGCGAACATTGAGTAGAGTGGCAACCAACTAACTAAAGCAGTAAAAGTGGACAGGTAGCTGTTGTTTTTCCATTTACTTTCTTTAACTAATTATTCTTTTCCACCACTTGGTTTATTTATCAAGTCTCTTTCTTGATCTCGAATATTCCTCGTTGGAACGATCTTGATTGCAGTCTTTTCCGAAGAGTAGAAGTCACATGTGGTGCTCTCCTAGCCGGAAGAGTCCCCCGTGGTGATCCTACACCCAGTCAACCACCCTAAGGTCACGGACAAACGTAACTATGACTACGGCATGCGTGATAAGCACACAAGTAGCTACCCCACACTGACACACGGTCAGTCGTTTCCGTTAGCGGGTGCGCCCAAAGTACAACACAGAACCAGTATAGGGCCTAGCCCTCTCAGTAATAGGGGTCTAGCCCCTAAGAACCAAACAGGGGTTTCGCCCCTCCACAGTCCGCGCACACTCGCCTGACTATCCTGATTTGCCCAGTGGGCCTAACAAGTCGGTGTAGGGCGGCTAGCTGAACCCCAGGCCCCGTGGGGTGGCTAGCTCTCCCCGGTATTGTGTACGCGAGGGCCAAGAAGTCGGTATAGAGTGGTCAATCCTAACCTCGGGTCCCAACCCAAGGGAGGCTAGCTTCGCTCTGCACTAAACAGGGGGACAGTCGCTCTCCTTGGTACTCCATACTTAAGGGTCAGCTCACTTCCCCACTCAAATTTCCAGATCCATTCCATTTATTTCCAGGAGCTATACTCCTAATTCCCTGTAGGGTTCATGCTCATATTCCTCAGGCCAAGCCATACCAAGTTTCATTATTTTTATTTTCATTCTCAGGTTATATATATGCAGCTTGTATTGCTATCGTTTACATTTCCATACACAGGTTATACATAGGTAGCTCGTATTTCCATCATTCACATTACCATTCTCAATTTAAATAAATGCAGCTCGTATTATGTCATTTAACGTATACAACAGGAATTTACATGCAACAGTTTGTTAGCACAAGTACTTTACATTTCATAGGCAGCTGTTATTTATTTACAGGCAATTGTTATCATTCTATCTACCCATTCAAGACTGCAATTCAATCATCTATTACAGACATTTCAAGTGTTTCTCGTCCTAGGATTCATGCCATATCCTAGGTTCTAATCATTCATTCCACACATGTATTTAGGTTATAATTAATTTAGGGGGAACCACTCTACTAGTAAACCCAGGAGTATCGGGGGCTTGAACGGCAGGCTCACGTGCCTCAGCAAGCCCCGAACCCGCAACAGAACGAACCCCTATGACAAGGAATAATCACAAGGAAACTATCAGAACAGTATGGAAAGCCTTCTAACAAGTAGAGGAACTCACAACGAACACAACGGTATCTTAATTGCGTAAAATGGAACTCAAACGGACCCTAAACGGGTCAAAAATAGGGGTTCTGTCTCAAATCAGACATCTGTAACATCTTCTAGACATCTTAAAAGGGTCCAGTAACGTACCTAAGTCTCTGCACCAATCTTCAGACATCCAGGAACTCTTCTGGACCATCTGGACCTAGCTCCAGACGTTCAACCACCTCTCCGGATGTCTGGAAGTGCTTCCCGTTGTCCGGTACGTCGCCTAGACGTCTGAAATGCGTGGGAGGGTGTGTCCCACGCCTTCCCGAAGCAAATCCTACACACCACCAGCAGATCTCTCAAAACAGGCATGCAGCAGAGGATCGGCAGAGCGACCTGCATGGCCGTATCCGCAAAGAGGACGTACCTTCGTGAAGCCCTCTCCTCAGACATCTGGAACCACCTCCAGACGTCCGCACCGTCATCTGGAGGTCACTCCAGACGTCTGATTCTAGGAAAAACCCAAAACCAGAATCTGCTTTCGCTGCTCCTGCACCGCACGTGGCCGCGCCACGCCCTCTCGCCTGCAGCTCCGATTGCAGCAGTGTCGAGGAGGACCTCCCCGACACACTCCTCCGCCTCGCGCACGCGCCGCTCCGGCCGTGCACTCACCAGCGAGCTTGCAAGCTCACCTCCTCCTCTCCTTCTCATGCCGCTCCTCTCCTTCTCACGCTGCTCCTCCTCTTCGCTGCTCTCGCGCTCTCGCTCGCTCTGGGAAGAAGAGAGGAAGGTGGCTGGTGGCTGAGAAGTGAGGAGAACAAGGGTGGAGGAGGGGTTTTATAGATCGGGTTTAGGGTTTGCTTGGAGGCGGGGGAAGAGAGAGAAGGAGGAAAAATGAGAAGGTACTATCTGCGCGTAGCGCGCGCGCAGACGCGAGTTTGTACCAAAAGATTTTCGATTTCCAGACGTCTAACCATGCATCTAACCCACAATCCAGACATCTTAAAAGGCTCAAATAGCATGGGTCTTAACACGGGGGGTTAGGGTTCGGTGGGGAAAAGAAGAAGGAAGGAGAGAGAAGAAGAGTCTGCGCGTCGCCTGTGCGCAGACCCGCAGGGTGCGTACAGATTTTTTAATTTCCAGATGTCCAGTAAGGGGTCCAGACATCTGACTGACACTCCAGACATCTTAAAAGGCTAAGATCAAGATGAGTCTTTACAAATTTGGATTCGGATTTGGGTTTTATCAAAAAAAAAAAGTACGATTAGGTTTGATATTGGGTCCCTACAACCAAAAACTTAATTCATATGCAATATATATATATATATATATATATTGGGTACAGGTGATTTGCATGTAAGTTATGTATAGATGCAACAATTTATTCTACTATGAGTAATGTTTTAAATTGAAAATTTTATGATTAAGATCATTTTATATGGACATGTTATACATCGAATTTGAAGCCAATCTAATACTTCTAGTACCTACATCAAAGGAGGTTCATTTTTTATGTCTTAAGTATAATGAAATTTGACTCAAATGGATGTATGTGTCAAGAGTGTCAAATTTACTTTAAATTTAGTACATAACATGTTTATATAAAATTATCTAAATCCCCAAACTTTCAATCCAAAATATTACTCATGTTGAGAGATATTGCTACACATGTACGTAACTTACGTTCAAGTCACCTATACGCCCTCTTTATATATATATATAACATGCTCATATGGAGTAATCTCAATCCCCAAATTTTCAATCCAAAATATTGCTCATGGTGTAAGTATTACCGCACCTGCACGTAACTTACATGTAGGTCACTTGCACCCTCCCAGCCCATATGTATAGCCAAAAAGTAGGGAAGCGCAGGTACTGACGTAAAAAGTGACGAGAGGAAATTTATGAGTATTGTTTTCGTACTTTACACAGCTTGAGAATGTGAGACCACTTGATAAATGATATTTAATGTAAAGAGACAAAAGAATGTAAAGCTTGTTACGTGGTGGTCCCCACCACATTTAAAAACACTATATCACCACTTTAACCTAAAACGCACAGGTGATAAATAACTTTTCACCGGTGACAAACTACTTTGCACTGGTGAAAAATTATTCTAAGTAATTTTTCACCGGCGAAAAAGGATTTTGCACCGGTGATAAAATTATTCTAAGATGTCTTTGCACCGATGTAATGTCATTTTTTATTGGTGTAAAATTATTCTAATGGTAGTCTCACCTGTCTAAAGTGATTTTAACATATAAGTTTAGGATTTAAGGTTTGAGTTTAGGTTTATGAAAAGTGATTTTACGTATGAGAAGTGATTTTTCACCTTAGGGTTTAGGATTTCACTAAACCCTAAACACTAAAGATAAACCCTAAACCCTAAGGTGGAAAAATCACCTTTCAAGTGTAAAATCACATGTCATAGGTGAAGAAACACTTGGAATTTAATTTTGTACTGGTGCAATCTTACTTTGCACCTATGTAAAATTATTCGAGTGGTTTTGCACAAGTGCAAAAAAAGATTGCACCAATGCAAAGTGGTTCCGGAGGTGATTTGAGTGGTTTGCACCTGTATCAAAATGTTTTATTGTTGATTTTAACAGTGGTGGGCCCCACCATGTGTCAGCACTTATTTTGGATTAAAAGGAGGGACGCAGATTGATACCATGTTTACACTGCAGTGCGTCAACTTTTATGTTTCCCAATCCACGTCCATATATATATATATATATATATATATATATATATATATATGAAAATTATCTCGTGAACATTGTGCTCAAAAAGACCCATTTAAGCACTAAGTTGTAACCATCGAATGAGAAATAAGATTGATAAAACCACTCATATACTTCATTAGTAGTTTTTGTATAACAAATGAAACCACCTTATTAAATATGGAAATTATTTATTTACCTTTAATATAATGTATAAGGATATTACAGATATGGTAGGGTTTCGTAACAATATCGCTAGAGTTTTGATCCTGATTATTTTGAAGATTATCATTCACAACTCACGGTTCCATTCCTCCATAAATTCATGAATTTTAGTTTTAAAGGTAGCTATACTCAAATCGGCATTCTAAACACTACATGCAATCGTTGGAACACTTACTTGATAACTTGGAGCCAAACAATTCAAGTACATTCCAGTGCAACAATCTTGTCAATCAAGTCGCATGTAAATTACAAGATTATACCTAATTTGTATTACAATATTGGATTGTGGTAACTTTCATATAAGCATCGTATGAAGTGTATTACATAACTTAAAGAATAGAACGCTTTATAATATAAATATACTTACCGTACAACAAACATGTTCATTACAATGGTTGTAATTTATGCTATCACAAAAAGTATTTATTTGTATTACATGTTTAGACATTCGTTTGTAACACAATGAAACAAATAAATTATTTTGTAATACAAATATACATGCTGTACAACAAAAATATCCACCAGTCAGTTAATTGCTTAAAAGTCATTATGAGAGTTATATGAGTTTAATGTATTACAACATTATAATTACAGTCTTTTACATTAAAATACACTTAATGAAATTGATCATTTAAGAATGCATTACAATTTTTTATTATATGTTGTTTTCCATATTATTGCTTGCTATCATATATTATACATTATTTTCCACATTATGCAATGTTATCCAGTTGATACACTTTTTATTCACGCAATCCGTTATTTTTGTATTTGTCATCTATATTATTATATTACGTATTACAATAAGAGTATAGATTTTACATCTTTACATCATTATTTTTTTGTTATAACAACTACACTTTATTGTTATAAAATATATTCCAATTTTTACCTTAGGAGTATACATTTATTATGATCTTCCCATTACAAAAGATATTTTATATTGTTACAATAATTTTCAACATTTTTCATGATGTGAGTTTGTGAGTAGTTATTTCCGCATCTATTTTTAGAATGTTGAATTGATTAGATAACAACGATTTCCTCAATTATTGGTAGTTGCAAATTTATTATTTATTTTAATTAGTACCATTTTGGTAAATCTCACAGATGACAATGCTATCCAAAACCTACATCGTAAAAATATGTGACTTTTGTATTGATCAAGGGATCTCTATCATTTGGCTATCATGTAGGACTCATTTATCCTTTTTTTAGCACAGTGCACAGGTGATAGGTCCCATATATATATATATATATATATATATATATATATATATATATATATATATATATATATATATGGGTCATATCCAGAGAGCGCAGTGGTTACAAAATAGATTATAAGCATCAATCGTGATCTATTGAGTGAAGATCACAAAAACATAAATAATATCACCTACGATAATGGAAGTGATTTTTGAAACAATTGATAATAATGGCCATTGAAAATTATCCTAAAAAATAGGACACAATCAAAGCTAACCTAATTATGCATTCTAAAAATAGATATGAGAATTAGTTGGTAATACAAGAAGAAAGTTTGTATTACAAAAAATAATACATGGAAAATAATAATTAGTGAACTAAAATATGATTGTAATATTATAACTATTCATTCTAATATAATTGTGAAAATTTGTATTATAAGTTAAACTGACTTGTAATACATGCAAAACCTTGTACTACAAATTGAAATAAGTTGTAATAGAACATTATTATAAAACACGTTGCATTAGAAGCAATTGTAATTCAACATATAATCATGAAAAATCATATTAAAAGTGAAAATTGATTTTTCATATATGCCAAAAGTTGTATTACAAAGAAAGACAAGTTATAATACATCAATATTACAAAACACATTGTAGTAGAAGTAATTATAATACAACCATATTTAGTTATAGTAATACGACAATGCAATCAATGTGCGATTTCAAAGGAATAGTTGGGATATTTCATATATATTATAATAATTGTGATTAAATATTTCCAAAAATGATGTGCGTGAGTGGATTAAAATCACTTATGATGTAGTGAAGTGATTTCATCAATTAATTATGTGATCTTCTGCCTAGCATTATATATATTCTTAACTTTTTATGTTAGGTATCGCATGTTATTGCTTTTTTATTATTAAAAAAAGTCATATATTTTATGTATGTTATGAAAGGTATGATCATTATATCATTTAAATTTCTTTACAAATTAGCAATGAATAATGTTATCAATTTTTTTTCTTGTTTAACTTTATTGTAGGCATGATTTAATTGTAAAGTCCATTTATAATGAATAGGTGACGTCACCACCCATTCAAAGGTGATCTAAGGAGGGAGGACATGAAAGTCGAAGATGTGGGTTGAAAGGGGGACAAGAAGATGTTGAGAGGAAATGAAGAACGTCTTTTCCTTTGTTCTTGAGATCTCTTTATAGGGTTTGAAAGGTCAAAATTTATTACGGAAAAAGGAATTTTGTATGAGTGGGAAGGTAAATATTTACTCAAAAATAGGCCAACATGCTAGAATCGAGCTTGTACCCATACAACACCCCTAAGGGTTATACATCATAAAGGAATTTTCTTCGCCCAATTTTACATGCTCTTACAATCGACCAAACTTTGAGAGGTCATTATTTGCAAACTTTTGTCTGTAGGCCTTTCTTTTATTTTCTCTCTTCCAAATCTCACTTCTTTCTCTCATTTTCTGATTTCTTGCACATTGCTTAGCATACGTGAAATGACTCGATGCCTGTTTGGGGTGTATAAGACATCTGGACAAATCGTCAGACATCTATCCAGACATCTGGATGATGGGCTAGACGTCTGAAAGTGGGAAAATGTCGTACGTTCCTTGCGCTCTACGCACGGGTAGCTCGCAGAGCTTCTTATTCTCCTCCTCACCCCTAAACCCTAATCCCCTTCTATTTAAACTCCCTCTTCCCCTCACCCACGCCACTCTCCACCAGCCACCACCACCTCCAGTTGTCCTCCCTGTGCAGTCGCAGCGAGGGTTAGGAGGGAGAGCGAGGGAGAATGAGGGAGAGAGAGAGGAAGGAAGAACGTGAAGGGAGGTTCGAGGCCGCAGGAGCTCGATGGAGCTCGTGGAGGAGTTCGTGGGAGAGAGGACGCCGGCGAGGAGCTTCTCAAGCTCCTGCAGCTGCTGGAGCTGCTGTTGTGTCGACTGAGGGCGGAGGCACGAGCGGGGCGAGCTGCGCAGAGGAGTTCTGATATTGGAAGTCTTCCAGTATCAGACGTCTAAAGGGTCAACCAGACATCTATAGAGGCAACAGGACATCCAGAGTTGAAGCCAGACGTCTAAAAACATATTATTGCGCGGAGGTACGTGTTTCCTACACTACTTTCCGCCATGCAGATCGTAACGCAAGAATGTTTAGCTGAAAATAGGTCTGCGATTTCGTTCACAGGTGCAGGGCGTTGGAAAGGCGCACGGTGCACCTTTCCAGGCATTGTTGGACGTCTGACTACATCACCAAACATCCGACAATACTTCCAAACAACTTGAAGGAAGGTCAGACGTCTGGAACTCTCCTCAGACGGTTGCAGAGGAGTCTGGACGTCTGAGGCAGCCGTAGGAAGTGAGAGGTAAGATCTGACGTCTTTTAAGAATTCTTGGACTAGTCCCAAACGTCTGATTTTGGACAGTAACCGTTATTTTCTACTCGAGTTTCTCTACGTGTTAGTATTGAGTACCTACTGTTTTGAGCTCGTCTGATATGACTTAGTCGTTGGTATAGGTTACCAACCGATGGCGTGTTCAGGGCCCGCAGAGACGACGAGATCTGCGATGTAGGCCCCCATTCCTCCCATGATACCCGGTAGAGTGGTTTACATTAATAGTATGATTTAAACAAACAAACTGCATGCTTAGAATAACTTGAATTAACCCCAGGATGAGAATGAACCTTAGGGCAGGAACAAATGAGTATGGTTTGAGCTACACCATTTACTTAAGATGCATGTAAAACCCTAAATGCTAGCAATTGTGTTGGCTTAGTGATATGATGCTTTTTCCATTATTAAATCAGGAGCTACCTGTTATAAGAATGAAACCCGGAAATGTGAATAGTGAGATCTGAATGTTGAAAAGGGAATGAAATGAATATTGTGCATGAACCCTACGGGGAACTAGGAGGAGAACTGTACATGGAAAGAAATCCCATGTGTAGACAGGGAGTGAGCTGGCCCTTGTGTATGTGGTACCAAGGAGAGCAGTGGCTCTTTTAGTGTAGAGGAGAGCCAGTCGCCTCTAGGGTTGAGACCCGGGGTTAAACCTAGTCACTCTACACCGACTTCTGTTTGGCTTTCGTGTACGTGGTACTGAGGTGTGCTACTAGTGTAGGTGGTGATCGCGTTTCGACGAGTTTAAAGTTATCTTCGTTGTAGTATTACCGTGAAAGGCGATTACCAGTGTATTTCAATTTGTTACTCTAAATTTAAAATATTCCGAGGTCGAACTTAGGGAGCAATCTTGATTCTAAAAGCATAAAAATCACAATCCACCATAATGTACTGTTTTACAAAAAAAAGAATTGTAGAGAATAAGAGTGGAATTAATCTCTCTTTCTTCTTTTCTCTCCTTTGCTCTCTCTGTCTTCAGACGTCTGATTCTAGGAATCAGACACCTTAAGTGGTGTTTGCTACAGTGCACGTCCTCTCTTCTTCTTCTTCCTTTCTTTTCTCTTAGATGCTGCTGTCGCTTCTGTAGATTCGTTTCTAGCAGGAGGGGGTGACGTAATAATAGCGGAAATAAAATAAAGCAATCTCACAAAATAAAATCACACAAAGTACACAAAGATTTTTAGGTGGAAACCCAAATCGGGTGAAAACCACCACCTAACCCTCTCGAGTTAGGGTTTTCCGATCAAACAAGCTTATCAAAATTCACTAAACGAATCACTTTAAACAAGGGTGATTCAACCTCAATTACAACCACGCTACTTTATACGAGGGTAGCGTACCTCAAACCCCTTCTCTTCACGAGAAGGATTTTGTCCCACGAAGGAGACGAGAATTCGCAAAACGAATACCCAACCAAATAACAAAGATAAAATAACAAATAATCCTATAGAGCCAACAAAGTAATTTTAAACCTAAGCTTCTATAGGAATTAAGAAACTCCTCTTTGCAAGGAGTGCGTCGGCGACGCGGATGCGTGAACAACACGACGGCGCTACGTCGCTCTCGTGAACCACAGCGGGAGAGCGGGTGCGCAAAGCTTGATGCTCTCAAGATGAAGAATTAGAGCTTAGAGAGCAAGAGAGACACAAAATGGTTTGAAAGTGTATTGCAAGGTGTGTCTTGTGTTTCTTTGTATGTTAGTGTGCAAGAGGTTCCCCTCTATTTATAGAGGCCTTAGGAAGGCTTTGGATGGCTTAGGAAAGGCTCCATAGCCGTTGGGTGCAAAGCCCAAGTGAATCAACCTGAAATCAGGAACAATCATTGCACTGACAGGGTTATCAGACGTCTGATTCTGGCATCAGACGTCTGGAAGACCACTTTAAGATGTCTGATTTCAAGGTTAGACGTCTGATTTCGTGCGGGTTCCTTCCTGTCTTGAATCAGATCTAAACAGGGTTCTTATGCAAGTCCATCAGACGACATACAGGACGTCTGGCACTATGTCTGGACGTCTGGAAACCTACTTTTTCGTGGGAATGGATTTGCAACGGCTAGAAAATCTCTGAGAAGAGATTTTCGGGTCATTCGAAGCAAAACGGTCAATTATCAGACATCTGGAAGGGCTTAAGGACGTCTGATAAGGCTCTAACGGTCATAACCTTGAGTGTATGCTAAGAGAGCCAATGGTCCACCAATTGGACGTCTGGCAAAGTCATCAGACGTCTCCTAAGACGTCTGGTCTAAGGTCTGGACGTCTGATTTCATCAGACAGAACTAACTATGTCCAGCCTAAACGTTATCAGACGTCTGAATCAACAGTCAGGCGTCTTAACACACATTATCAGACGTCTGATCTTGGAATTAGACGTCTGGAAATGCTGTTTGAACCCTATATTGGTTTTCTAAGTTCTCTACAGAAAACCTAAGTATCCTAGGGTTGTGCCGGTGTTCCTAGGACTACTGTTAGGGTACTTTGAGGCTCTTTAACATAATTTTCTAAGGAAATAAAGAGCAAAAAAATAACAACAAAAGTACATGAAAGGAATAAATAGAATTCTATCCTATTCTTCTTGTCCTTCCATCTTGAATCTATCGCTCCTCGCGAATCTCCTTTGTTCTCCATCAAGCTCCTCCAATCCGTCCTAGATGCGAGCTCGAATTCCGTCTAATCACGTCTACATTTGCAATTGACATGAAATCTAAGACTTCAAGTGCAAATGTTAAATAACACGTGTTTTGTTATCATCAAAACAAATGATCGTGGTGCTCTAGCACCAACAGCTTCTTCTCCTTGGCCTCTTCTTCTTTTCTTCCCTTCCTCTTGGCTTTCCTCTGTGCGGCAGGCTCCCTCCTTCTCTTTTCTTCTCTTCTTCTTTGGCTCTTTCTTCTTCTTCAGCTCCTTCTTCTACTGCAACTCCTCCTTGGCTTCTTCTTCTTTCCTTCTTGAGCTGCTGCGTCTCCTCCTCCTTCTTCTTTCTTCTTCTCTGCTGCGGGTGCTTTGCGACTAAGTCCTCGCCGCTCCTCTTCCTTTGCTTCCCCTCCTGTTCCCTGCACAGGCGTCCGGTTAGGCAAAACCTAACCCCTACCCTCCCCGCGTCTCTCTCTCTCAAATTCACTCCAAGGTTTGCTCCCCCAGAGCCTTAATCGAGTATGCGGGTCGGGTGATGCGCCCGGGACCCGGTGCACCGGCGAGGGTGGTGCGCGAGGTGTGCACAGACAGGGTATTCAAGTCACGAGCCAGGTCCTCATGGGCAGTGCCGCAGATGAGATCGGGTGAGTGAGGGCTAGGGACCTCACCCCTGTGTGACTTGAGGCAATAAGCCTAAGTCACTTTTTCCTCTTATGTAGGTGCGGGCGCGCCTTCACTTCCGAGGTGGGACTAAAGTCCCACCTGCTTCTTCGTGTGCCTGTAGGAGGAAGGCGCAAGCAATTGTGGTTGCAACTGAGGCCTTCGACTCCAATTGAGGGCCTGAGTGTGTGCGCGAGAGTATTCCGCACACCTGAGACTGCTGCACCTGGGCTGGGTGGACCTGGAGCTTCAGCACGCTTGCTTCAAGCAAGCTTCCGCTCCTACGCTAATGTCGAAAGACGCTCTGAACCTAAAAACACGAACACGGCCTCGCGGCCCTGTCAGATGCCTTGGGGGGCTTCGCCAAGGTGTGGCGAATGTGCAGAGGTGGTCGGCGAGGCGTGGGAACATCTGTGGGTGCATGCCTAGGGCACACTATAGAGGTGTAGGTGGGTGTGTTTGGGGGCAGTGTGTGGAGAGTGTGGTGGTCGATGGAAAAGGGGAAAATGATCAGGGAGTGATGGTAGAGCTTCTAAGGGGTTTGGTGAGGTGGATGGAGGCGTGGAGTGGCGGGGTTACCTCGCTGGTGGTTTGCCGGAGGTGTGGATGATGGTGGTGGTTGGCGACTGTCGAGGGGTTGAAAATAACAATTGATAAGGGGGAAATAAAGAGGGGAGAAAGAGGAAGAGTTTTTACCTAGCTAAGCGGACGAAGGGGGGGCAGGAGGTGGACAACTCATTCCGACGATGCCCTGTGGGGAAGATGACGACGATGAGGAAGAGAGACTGGAGGGCGCCTATTGGTATGGCAAGGCGCGACGAACGACAGCGGAGGTAACCCTGCCAATGGTTTGGTGGCAAGGCGACGAGAGAGGAGGAGGAGGGTCGCCGGAGCCTGCGGGCGAATGGCCGGAGGAGGAGGAGACGAAATTTGAGGGTTTTCTTCAGCCAAAACAGGCTTGAAGCAACCGGTGGCCCCTGCCTCTCCTTACATAGATGTTAGCAAGGAGAAGATCTCGAGGAGGGAGCGTGGGCAGGCCGTCGGAGAATGGTCGGAGAAGAGACCCATGCCTCTCACGTGTTCGCACGAGAGGTATGGGCATCAGCAGGGCATGGGAGGGCGTCCATGCGGAAGAAGACAACGCAGGGGACCGCCCTCTCGTTTCTGGGGCAGGTCCCCATACCCTGCACGGTGCCATCCTCCGCGCAAAGTCATCGGAGGCATGGGCAGTTGCTACGGGTGGCAGAGGGACCAGCTTGCAAAGAACGAAGGGAAAGCTGAGGGGTAAAATGCAAGGGTTCAAAAAGTTAAGGGTCAAAAAGTATTTCTTGAGGACCAATTTGTAAAGTAGGTCAAAATGGCCTTCCCTTAGGTCCAAATTTTGGTACAAACCTAATTTGAACCTAAGGAATACAATGGTGAAGTTTGATTTTAGGTTTGACCATGTTTGACCAGTCAATTTGCGTAAAAATCCAAATTAGGTCAAAAATTGGGTATGATTTTCAATCTAAGTCAAGATAGGTTCCAATGAATAAATTGAAGGTTCTAAACCCGAGGGGATGTTTTTTCATGAATTTTAGAGGGTTTAATTGACTTTTATCTTTCCTGGAACTTCGTGAATTCAAGCGAATTTGTTTTAGGGTTATAGAATATCATTTAATTCCTAGAAGTTGTTATAACGCTTTTCAGATCAAGTCATCCCACTTTCTTTCTTATTAAGACCATTTGACCTGTGTTTAGACCCTTAGACATCCCATTTGTGTACCACATTGGTAAAATTGTAGTTTTAGCCCTTGTGAGTTGCTTTATACTTAAATTTATAGTTCTTTGATTTAGGCTTTCCCTTAGGTTTTGTAGGAGCTTTTGTGTACTTATTTAGGTCAAAATGTGCTAGCTAGGGTTCATGATGAGGCTCTCATCAGTAGGGAGGGAGCTAGCTGCCCTACGAGGCTTGGGGTTAGGACTAGCCAACCTACATCAACTTTTAGGCCCTCTGGGCAAACCGAGGTAGTCGGACGAGGGTACACGAACTGTGGAGGGGCGAGACCCCTGTTCTTAGAGGGCAAGGCCTTATACTGTTTCGTCTTGTACTTTAGGCGTACCCGCTAGCTGAAACGGCTGACCGCGTGTCAGTGCAGGGTAGCTACCCGTGCACTTATCACGCGTGCCATAGTCACCGCTACATCGTGACAATGACCCCGGGGTGATTGACTAGGTGTAGGACTACCTCGGGGGACTCTCCCAGCCAGGAGAGCACCACATGTACCTTCTACTCCACGGAAAAGACTACAATCAAGATCGTTCCCACGAGGAACAAGCAAGATCAAGAAATACTTGGATCCCTTGTGAAATAAATGAACCAGAAGTACATAAATGAGAGAAATAGAAATGAGAATAAAACCTTACTTTCACAAAATTAACGTAAACACCACTCTACTCAACGTTCGCTGACTCTGTCTTTTCATAACCATGTTCAGGTACAGGAGTTGTGCAGCCCGAGTTTCCAGCTGCAGAGGGTGCTGGGCCCAGCCAAGCCCAACCATAGTCATTTCTTTCCAGCTCTTTCATTTTTCTGCTGTTGTAGTGAGTAATAGACAACTATTTTACTGTTCATGTTACGTTCTGTTTTCTTTCTGCTGTTGTTATTGTGGTGGCATGTACTATTTTGAGACAGTTTGCTCTACTTTCCTTTACCGTTTCGCTTTTCCTTCTACTTAGTTATAATGCATGTGTGGATTTGGTATTATTTGTTGCTCTTGGTTATTTCTCGTTGGACAACTAGGTTTTGGGATTAGTCGATGCGAGCCTGTCTCGGGTCTTGTGAAGATCTGGAAATCGGGTCGTAACAAGATGGTATCAGAGAAAGGTCAACTCGAGAAATGAACCAATTGGTCCGAGAATAACCACTCACGTGCATATAACTAGGATAGCCATCACAACATATCGCTTTGATATTCGCTTCCGAGTCTTTTCTTTTTCTCGACGTAATCTGATATCGTTGACAACTCTTGTTCTATCTCTTGTATCTCCTTGCAGGAGATGCCTCGTCAAGGAGTTCCCAAGGGAGGCCGTGGTCGTGGCCGTGGACGAGGTTGGAGGGGAGGACGTGCCGAACCTGAGGCACCAGTTGACTCACCTCTCCTTCCTGGCATTCAGGCCTAGGATCTCGCCCAGCTGATCAGAGTCATCATGCGAGAGGAGCTCTAGCAGCCTCCTCGGGCACCTCTTCCTGAGGATATGGAGGGGGAGTCCTCGGTGGGACAGAGAGATTGTCGCAGCGTCGGACGAGTAGGAGAGGGGGTGAACCTCCACCACCCCCACCACCCTTTGACACTTCTGAGCACGAGCCCTCCTTGCCCGGAGGCATGCCTGTTCTCCCGCTGCAGCTACACCACAAGCTTTTCAAACAGTTCCAGAAGCTGAAGCCCCCCTCCTTCAAGGGGGATGAGAGCCCGTCTAAGGCAGAGGACTAGCTGGAGCAGATAGAGAAGGTGTTCGACACCCTTCGCCCTCCTGTGGACTACAGCGTAGCCTTTGCCATGTACCAGCTAGAGAGTGTAGCACATAGGTGGTGGAGGGCAGTCAAAGTCCAAGATGGGAGAGAACTGACATGGGACCAGTTCGTGGCTCTCTTCTGCAAGCAGTAATTTCCGCAGACTTGGTAGGACTAGAGGAGGCAGGAGTTCCACACTCTTTGCAAGGGGACAATGACGGTTATCGCGTACCGTACGCGTTTCCTGGAGCTGTCACATTTTGTCCCGACAACTGTGTCTACTGAGGAGGAGAGCCTGTGGAGGTTTACAGAGGGGCTCCGACCTGCGATTCGAGGGTATGTCAAACCCATGAAGCTGCCCACTTTCTCTCGTGTGGTCGAGGCGGCCATGACTTACAAGGAGACCAACCCGGCTGCGTGAGTCACTGGCGATGGACGGAAGAGGCCCCACCAGCTAGAGTGTTCACAGCGCCATCGGGGGAGGAGGCACATGGCGCTTACAAGAGAGACGTCTTATTCTGCGGGGCCGCCAGTGGCCTTTGGGAGCCCCAGACATGGGCCAGTTGCCAACACTGGACCCTCACCCAGCCGCCAACAGGGACCTACTGAGGGAGGAGGTCATGTACCCCTCTGCTACCAGTGTGGCTAACCGGGTCACATCAGGAGAGACTACCCATCTAGGGTCGGAGCACAGTAGATGCTCCCCGCACTGAGTGCTAGAGGCCGAGTTGGCGGTTGTGGTCACCAGGCGCGTAGGGGAGGGCAGCAGTCACAAGGAGGGTACTAGCTAGCTGCTGCTCGCCCGACCCAGAGTGTAGCTGCTTTGTCTACACTGAGAGCTGAGGGGCGTATCAACGCCCTAACACACAGAGATGCTAGGGCTTCGAGTTCTGTGGTGGCAAGTATGGTTACCGTTTCTGGCAGATTAGTGTACATACTTTTTTATTCTGGCACCACCTACTCTTTCATCGCTACGAGCTTTGCCGTCAGTTTGAGGCAAGGCAGTGTACTGTTAGAGGATCCATTTGTGATCAAAGGCCTAGGTGGCCAGTTGTTTGTAGACGAGGAGGTCTACACAGACTGCAAGGTCAATATAGGGGGACATAGCCTCCCCACTAACCTGATTGTGATCCAGATGGAGGACTTTGGTGTGATCCTAGGGATGGACAGGCTGTCCGCCTATCACGCCCTGGTGGACTGTTTCGAGAGGAAGGCCATCTTCTTCATGCCGGAGTTGTTTGAGTTTCACGGTCAGTCAGTGAACGGAGGTTTCAGATGCATCTCCGCGCTTCGGGTAGCGAGGCTTTTGAGCCAGGGGTGTGAGGGCTTCTTGGCCTGTGTGGTGGCAGAGCCTAGCCCCGTGGCTGACTCTCAGAGTATCCCGATGGTTTGCGAGTACCTCGACGTCTTCCCAGAGGAGTTATCAGGTTTACCTCCAGAGCGTGAGATCGAGTTCGAGATCTCACTAGTACTAGGAACCAGCCCCATTTCTACTGCACCGTACCGGATGGCACCGTTTGAGCTACGAGAGCTCAAGTTATAGCTACAGGACCTGTTGGAGAAGGGCGTTGCGAGGCCCAGTGCGTCCCCATGGGGAGCCCCTGTACTGTTTGTGAAGAAGGACGGTACCCTTCGGCTGTGCGTCGACTACCGGCAGCTAAATCGGGTCACCATCAAGAACAAGTATCTGCTGCCAAGGATTGACGACCTCTTCGATCAGTCGTGAGATGCCACAGTGTTCTCCAAGATAGATCTGAGGTCAGGTTACTACCAGTTGAAGATCAGGGAGACCGACGTCTCCAAGACAACTTTCCGTACTCAGTACGGGCACTACGAGTTCTTGGTCATGCCGTTTGGGCTGACCATTGCCCCTGCTGCCTTTATGGATATGATGAACCGTGTTTTCAGGCCGTACTTAGACCAATTTGTGGTGGTGTTCATCGACGATGTACTCGTTTACTCATGGGATTAGGCACAGCATGGACAGCATTTACGCATGGTCCTGGATACCTTGAGGCAACGCAGGCTGTATGCCAAGTACAAGTGCGAGTTTTGGATGAGACAAGTGACTTTCTTGGGCCACGTGATTTCAGGAGACGGGTTGGCGGTGGATCCAGCCAAAGTTGAGGTCGTACTTAGGTGGGAGAGGCTATGCACAGTGACAGAGATACGCAGCTTTTTAGGACTAGCAGGTTATTACTGGCGGTTTATCAGAGGATTCTCCCAAATTGCGTATCCTATGACTCAGCTGACCCGGAAAGATGTGCCCTTCGCCTGGACCGACGAGTGTGAGGCATGTTTCTAGGAGTTGAAGGAGAGACTAACTTCAGCTCCTGTACTTACCATTCCAAACAACAGTGGCGGATTCGTGGTTTACACCGATGCCTCGTTGTAGGGGTTAGGGGGAGTGCTCATGTAGCGGAGTCACGTTGTCGCTTACACTTCGCGGCAACTGAAGCCCCATGACCATAACTACCCTACAAATGACTTAAAGCTGGTAGCAGTTGTCTTCGCGCTGAAGACATGGAGGCACTACCTTTATGGTGAGACTTTCAAGATCTTCACAGATCATAAGAGTCTCAGGTACTTGTTTGACCAAAAGGAGATCAACATGAGACAGAGACATTGGTTAGAACTCCTAAAGGACTACGATCTGCATGGCGGAAAGTAGCGTAGGAAACACGTACCTCTGCACGATAATATGCTTTCCGACGTCCGGCTTCAGCTCCGGACATCCTGTTGCCTCTACAGACGTCTGGTTGACCCTCCAGACGTTTGATACTGGAAGACATCCAGTATCAGGACTCCTCTGCACAGCTCGCCCCGCTCGCGCCTCCACCCTTAGTCGACGCAGCGGTAGCTCCAACAGCTGCAGGAGCTTGAGAAGATCCCCATCGGCGTCCTCCTCTCTCCCACAAACTCCTCGAGCTCCACAAAGCTCCCACGGCCTCGAACCTCCCTTCACGTTCTTCCTTCCTCTCTCTCTCCCTCTCATTCTCCCTCGCTCACCCTCCCTCTCTCTTTCGCTCTCCTTCCTAACCATCGCCGCGACTGCACAGGGAGGATGACTAGAGGTGGTGGTGGCTGGTGGAGGGTGGCGTGGGTGAGGGGAAGAGGGTGTTTAAATAGAAGGGGATTAGGATTTAGGGGTGTGGAGGAGAGAGAGAAGCTCTGTGCGCCACCCGCACGCAAAATGCAAGGAACGTACGACATTTTCCCACTTTCAAACGTTTGGCCCTTCATCCAGACGTCCAGACAGACGTCTGACGGTTAGTCCAGACGTCTTATACACCCCAAACAGGCACCGGGTCATTTCAACATAACAAACTTAAATGGAGTTTCGTCCCCGAAACTTGAGCTACATTTGGTGCGGAAGGAGTAACATAAAAAAAATGCATAACAAACTTAAAGAGGATCAAAGTAGGTCCGAAGAATTGTACCCTCAAAAAGCTCTGGGAATCACTCCCGCATTACTGCCTCAGCCTCCCAAGTCGCCTCTTCGTACCGCTGGCTTCTCCATAGAACCTTCACCAGTGGTACCTACTTTCGTCTCAGACTCCGGACTGCTCTGTCTAGTATCTGTACCGGCCTCTCGGGATAAGTCAGGCCATCTCTCACATCGACGCTATTGTGGCTCAGAATGTGACTGAGATCGGCGATGTACTTCCTGAGGTTGAACATGTGGAACACGTTGTGCACTCCAGAAAGTTAGGGAGGAAGGGCAAGCCGGTAAGCAACAAGTCCTACCCGCTCCAGGACCTCAAAGGGCCCCACAAACCTCAGCGCAAGCTTCCCCTTCACCCCAAAACACTACAAGCCCTTCATGGGCGAAACACGAAGAAAGACGTGATCCCCAACCTCGAATTGCACCTCTCTGCACTTCTTATCGGCATAGCTCTTCTGTTTGCTCTTGACAGTGCGAAGTCATCTGTGAATCTGCTCTATCACCTTCTGACTCTGCCGGATCAGCCTAAGACCAACCTCCCACTTGGTCCCCACCTCAACCCAAATCAAGGGTGCAATACCCCTCCGTCCGTATGGGGCCTTGTAAGGTGCCATGCCGATGCTCGAATGATAGCTGTTATTGTATGCAAACTCTGATAGGGGTAAATGCTCCTCCCAGGAGCTTCTCTAGTCTAGTACACAGGCACGCAGGAGGTCCTCAAGTGTCTGTATCATGTGCTCTTACTGCCCGTCAGTCTGGGGGTAGTAGGCTATACTGAACCTCAGACACGTCCCCAAGGTCTATTGGAACTCTACCCAAAACTGAGAAGTGAAACAAGTATCTCTGTCGGATACGGTCTCACAAGGAACTCCATGAAGGCGCACCACATCTCTGATGTATCGCTCTGCTAGCTATGCTGGCCCAAAAGTGACTCAGATCGGCAGAAACCGTGCCGTCTTCGTCAACTGGTCTACGATCACCCAAACTGCATTGTATCCCCGCTGGGTAACGGGTAGACCCACCACCAAGTCCATGGTGATGCTGTCCCACTTCCACTCTAGCACAGGACGTGTCAGCACCCTGGAGACTTTTCTTTCTCGGATGAGATACTGTGCATGAAGGGACGCCTATGTGTTCCTAGAGACGAGGAGTTGTTGAGAGAGCTCCTAATTGAGGCGCACGGGTCCAGGTTTACCATACATCCCGGGAACACAAAGATGTACCATGATTTGTCACGCGACTTCTGGTGGAGAGAGATGAAGTGGGATGTTGGTGAGTTTGTCCAACAGTGTTTGGTATGCCAGCAGGTGAAAGCTAAGCACCAGAGGCCTGCAGGGCAGTTGCAGCCACTTCCTGTGCCAGAGTAGAAGTGGGAGAGTATTACCATGGACTTGGTGGTGGGTCTACTTGTTACCCAGTGGGGATACGACGCAGTTTGGGTGATCGTAGACCGGTTGACGAAGACAGCACGGTTTCTGCCAATCCGAGTCACTTTTGGGCTAGCACAACTAGTAGAGCGATACATAAGAGATGTGGTGCGCCTGCACGGAGTTCCTCGTGAAATTGTATCTGACAGAGATACTCATTTCACTTCTTAGTTTTGGGCAGAGTTCCAGCAGACCTTGGGGATGCGTCTGAGGTTCAGTATAGCTTACAGCCCCAGATCGACGGGCAGTCGAGCGCACGATACAGATACTTGAGGACCTTCTACGTGCCTGTGTACTAGACTGGAGAGGCTCCTAAGAGGAGCATTGACCCCTGGCAGAGTTTGCATACAATAATAGCTATCATTCCAGCTTCGGCATGGCACCTTACGAGGCTCTGTACGGACGGAGGTGTACTGCACCGTTGAGTTGGATCGAGGTGGGGACCAAGTGAGAGGTTGGTCCCAGGCTAATCCGGTAGAGTTAGGAGGTGATAGAGCAGATTCACAAACGACTCTGCACTGTTAAGAGCAAACAGAAGAGTTATGCCGACAAGAAGCACAGAGAGGTGCAGTTCGAGGATAGGGATCACGTCTTTCTCCGTGTTTCGCCCATGAAGGGCTTGCAGTATTTTGGGGTGAAGGAGAAGCTTATGCTGAGGTTTGTGGGGCCTTTTGAGGTCCTGGAGCGGGTAGGACCCGTTGCTTACCGGCTTGCCCTTCCTCCCCAACTTTCTGGAGTGCATAACGTGTTCCACGTGTCCAACCTCAGGAAGTACGTCGTCGATCCCAATCACGTTCTGAGCCATGAGAGCATCGATGTGAGAGATGACCTGACCTATCCCAAGAGGCCGGTACAGATACTAGACAGAGCCGTCTGGAGTCTGAGACGGAAGCAGCTACCACTGGTGAAGGTTCTATGGAGAAGCCAGCAGTACGAAGAGGCAACTTGGGAGCCTGAGGCGGCAATGCGGGAGCGATACCCAAAACTTGTTGAGGGTACGTCTCTTCGGACCTACTTCGGTCCTCTTTAAGTTATGCATTTTTTTTACATTACTTCTTCTTCACCATACGTAGCTCAAGTTTCGGGGATGAAACTCCCTTTAAGTTTGTTATGTTGAAATGACCCGGTGCCTATTTGGGGTGTATAAGACGTCTGGACTAACCGTCAGACGTTTGTCCGGACTTCTGGATGAAGGGCCAGATGTCTGAAAGTGGGAAAATGTCATACGTTCCTTGCGCTTTGCACGTGGGCGGCATGCAGAGCTTCTCTCTCTCCTCTACACCCCTCACCCCTAGACCCTAATCCCCTTCTATTTAAACGCCTACTTCCCCTCACCCACACCACTCTCCACCAGCCACCACCACCTCCAGCCATCCTCCTTGTGCAGCTGCAGCGAGGGTTAGGAGGGAGAACGAGAGAGAGAGAGGGTAAGCGAGGGAGAACGAGAGGGAGAGAGAGAGGAAGGAAGAACATGAAGGGAGGTTCGAGGCCGCGAGAGCTCGGTGGAGCTCGAGGAGGAGTTCATGGGAGAGAGGAGGACGTCGGTGGGGAGCTTCTCAAGCACCTGCAACTGCTGGAGCTACCGCTGCGTCGACTGAGGGTGGAGGCGCGAGCGGGGCAAGCTGCGCAGAGGAGTTCCGATACTGGAAGTCTTCCAGTATCAGACAACTGGAGGGTCAACCAGACGTCTATAGAGGCAATAGGACGTCTGGAGCTGAAGTCGGACGTTTGAAAGCATATTATCACGTGGGGGTACGTGTTTCCTGTGCTACTTTCCGCCATACAAATCATAGCGCAGGAATGTTTGGATGAAAATAGGTCTGCGATTTCGTTCGTAGGTGCAGGGCATTGGAAAGGCATGTGATGCGCCTTTCTAGGCACTTTTAGACGTCTGACCACATCCCCAGACATCCGACGGTGCTTCCAGACGACTGTAAGGAAGGTCAGACGTCTGGAACTCTCCTCAGACAATTGTAGAGGAGTCTGGACATCTGAGGCAGCTGCAGGAAGTGAGAGGTAAGATCTAACGTCTTTTAAGACGTCTGGGACTAGTCCCAGACATTTGATTTTGAACAGTAACCGTTGTTTTCCACTCGAGTTTCTCTACATGTTAGTATTGAGTACTTACTGTTTTGAGCTCGTCTGATGTGACTTAGTCGCTGGTACAACCAACCGGTGGCGTGTTCAGGACCTGTGGAGATGACGAGATCTGCGATGCAGGCCCCCATTCCTCCCGTGATACCCGGTAGAGTGGTTTACATTAATAGTACGATTTAAACAAATAAATTGCATGCTTAGAATAACTTGAATGAACCCTAGGATGAGAATGAACTCTAGGGCAAGAACAAATGAGTATGGTTTGAGCTACACCGTTTACTTAAGATGCATGTAAAACCCTAAATGCTAGCAATTATGTTGGTTTAGTGATATGATTCTTTCTCCGTTATTAAATCACAAGCTGCCTATTATAAGAATAAAACTCGGAAATATGAATAGTGAGATCTGAATGTTGGAAAGGGAATGAAATGAATACTGTGCATAAACCCTACGGGGAACTAGGAGAAGAACTGTACATGGAAAGAAATCCCATGTGTAGACGAGGAGTGAGCTGGCCCTTGTGTATGCGGTACCAAGGAGCGCAGTGGTTCTTTTAGCGTAGAGGGGAGCTAACCACCTCTACGGTTGAGACTCGGGGTTAAGCTTAGTCACTCTACACCTACTCCTGTTTGGCCCTCATGTATGTGGTATCGAGGTGTGCTACTAGTGTAGGAAGGGAACTAGCTGCCTCATGAGGCCCGAGGTTAGGACTAACCAACCTACACCGACTTTTAGGCCCTCTGGGCAAACCGGGATAGTCAGACGAGAGTACGCAGACTGTAGAGTGGTGAGACCCCTGTTCTGAGAGGGCAAGGCCCTATACTGTTTCATGCCATACTTTAGGCGTACCCGCTAGCAAAAATGACTGACCACGTGTCAGTGCGGAGTAGCTACCCGTGCGCTTATCACGCATGTCGTAGTCACCACTACGTTGCGACAGTGACCCCGGGGTGGTTAACTGGGTGTTGGACTACCACGGGGAACTCTCCCAGCTAGGAGACCACCACGTGTACCTTCTACTCCACGGAAAAGACTACAATCAAGATCGCTCACACGAGGAACAAGCAAGATCAAGAAATACTTGGATCCCTTGTGAAATAATTGAACCAGAAGTACATTAATGAGATAAATAGAAATAAGAATAAAACCTGGTTACTTTTTTACCTTACTTGCACATAATTAATGTAAACACCACTCTACTCAGCGTTCACTGACTCTATCTTTTCGTAACCCTGTTCAGGACCAGGAGTTGAGCAGCCCGAGTTTCCGGCTGCAGAGGATGCTGGGCTCAGCCGAACCCAGCTGTAATTGTTTCTTTCCAGCTCTTTCGTTTTTCTGTTGTTGTAGTGAGTAATAGACAATTATTTTACTGTTTCTGTTACTTTCTGTTTTCTTTCCTCTGTTGTTATTGTGGTGGCATGTACTATTTTAAGACAATTTGCTCTACTCTCCTTTACCGTTTCACTTTTCCTTCTGCTTAGTTATAATGCATGTGTGGATGTGATATTATTTCCTACTTTTGGTTATTTCTCGTTGGATGACTAGGTCTTGAGATTAGTCGAGGCGAGCCGATCTCGAGTCCTGTAGGGACCTGGGAACCGGGTCGTAACAATACGCATCTTTTCTAAATTTCAACTTTGTAATCAATCTTCTCATCTTCTACTCTTTCATTTGAAATCAATATTAATTATGTTCTTGCAAAAGAACCAAATAATATATAAATGCACAATTATTTACTAAACGTAACTAAGTATTATAAACTTATTCTAAGCACATAAATAACTAATAACGACTAATAAATCTAGGCATAAATTATAAAACAATGGAAATTCATCACTCTCCATTTTCCTTCTCTTAAGCGTAGATTTCACCACTGTTACGAACGCACTCCAAGACGTTTTTTTTTTTAAGACGTCTAGAACCACTTCCAGACGTCTGGGATCTATTTTCGGTGGCACGTGGGATGCGTCTACGCGCAGGCGCGTGCAGACCCGCAACCGCCTTCCTCTCTCTTTTTCCCTCTCTCTTCCTGCGACCGCAATCTGCGTTCTCTCTCTCTTCCTCTCCCCGCGCGGCTTTAAAAAGCCTCGCCCTTTCCATCACTCTCTTCACCTCTGCTCCTCCTCCTTCCATCCGGTGCGCGAGTGCGAGTGAGCGGCGGCAGCGACATCCGAGGTGAGCGTGGGAGGAGGTGCTGCGCGAGGGAGGAGGCGCTCGACCGTGAGGGTGAGCTTGCCGGAGCTACTAGGGCCGGCCGGCGAGAGGAGCAGCAGACGCGGGGTGATGCGGGAGGTCTGCTGCAGCTCGAGCAGCAGGCGGACGAGACGCGGCGCGGCCGTGCGTCGCGAGCAAAGGGCGAGTCGCGCCCTGATTCTGAAAATTTTTCCAGAATCAGACGTCTGGGCTTCCAACCAGACGACGGGGAGGACGTCTGGAGGACTGTCCAGACGTCTGAAAGGTGAGTTATTTTCGTCCTTCTTCCTTTTCTTCGGCCATCCGTACTGAGAGAGAGAAATGGGTACGCGCAGGTTCTGGATTCGCCATCCAACGCGAATCAGATGTCTGGCTGCAGTGCCAGACGACGGGAACGACTTCTAGACGTCCTGGGTGAACATCGAACGTCTGGGAACTAGGCCAGACACCCCCACAGGCTTTTGGACGTCTGAGAGACCACGCAGGATAAGGTACCATCTGATCCCCATTTTTAAGACGTCTGGAAGAAGTTCCAGACGTCTGATTTTGCACTGTTTCGTCGTTTTCGACCCGTTTAGGGCCCGTTCGGAGTCCGTTTTCCACGTTTCGAGTTGCGTACTTTTCGGAATTAAATCATCTACCCGTCTACAGTAGTTGTATACTATTTTGAGAAACTCCTTGTGTTTGATCCTTGTGATAGGACCCCGTTCTGTTGCAATCTCGGGGGTTGCGGAGGTACGCAAGATTCCCGACCACACCCCCAGTACGCCTATTATAACCGGTAGAGTGGCTTTTAAGTTTATTAGTATAATCTGTTAAATTATGGAACCATAAATAGAACCTATGACATTGCATGAATCCTAGGAATGAGAAATAGATTGAATGATAGATCCTAGGTGTTGCATGAATCCTAAGGCTGGAAAACTAGATTGTATGATAGATCCTAGGATATGGCATGAATCTTAGGACGGGGAAAACTAGTGAAATATATGAATACTGTAGTCTTGGAAAAATGGAAAGGAACAAATAACTGCCTGTAAATTGAAATAATAGCTGCCTGTTATGAATAAATAAACGTGACTAAGAACATGGATTGTAAGAACGTGAAACTGGAAAGTGAAACCTAGATGTTCTGAGTTAAAGGAGCTGGAACCCTACGGGGAATTAGGAGTGGAACTCCTGGAAAGAGAAAGGAATGGAACTGAGAAAGAAAGACGTGGTAGTGTGCTGTCTCTTGGGTACGTAGTACCAAGGGAAGTACCTGTACCTGTTTAGTGCAGAGCAGAGCCAGCCGCCCCAGGGACCCGAGGTTAGGACTGGCCACTTTGTACCGATTTGCTGGCCCTCGTGTACGTAGTACCGAGGAGAGCTACTAGTGTCGAGAGGTACTAGCTACCCCACGGGCCCCGGGGTTCTGCTAGCCTCCTACACAGACTTGTTAGGCCCGCTGGGGCAAACCAGGGTAGTCAGGCGAGGGTGCGCGGACTGTGGAGGGGCAAGGCCCCTGTTTGGTTACTGTGGAGGGGTTGGACCCCCTGTTACTGAGAGGGCTCTGCCCTATACTGGTTCCGTGCTGTGCTTTGGGCGCACCCGTTAACGGAAACGACTGACCGTGTGCCAGTGCAGGTTAGCTACCTGTGCGTTTATCACGCGTGCCATAGTCACCGTTACGCCTGTCCGTGACCTTGGGGTGGTTGACTGAGAGTAGGATCACCACGAGGGACTCTCCCGGCCAGGAGAGCACCACGTGTTACTTCTACTATTCGGAAAAGACTGCAATCAAGATCGTTCCCACGAGGAACATTCGAGATCAAGTGAAGGATCTGAGAAATAAATAAAATCGTGGGATAATTGAAAGACGCAAATAAAGTAAAAAAATATAACAGCTACTGTACACTCTACTGTTTCTTTAGTTTAGCTGCCACTCTACTCAGCGTTTCGCTGATGTGTTACACTCGTTACTTTTCAGGACCAGGTGTTGAGCAGCCAGGGTCAGCGGCTACAGAGGACGCTGGGCCGAGTAGGGTCCAGTAGAGTTATCATTGTTCTTTTATGCCCTTTTTATTCCACTGTAGTGAGTAGTTTTTGTTACTCTGTACTTTTCTTTACTCGCAGTTCTTGTTATGTTATAAATGTTGTTCTACTGTTGTGGCTGTACATGCTGTAGTAGTTCTTTTTCTTACTGCTGTATTTTGTTACTGCTAGTTATATTTCATGTTGAATGTGATTTATTTTACTGCTCTTTTGGTTACTTCCTCGTTGGACGACTAGGTCTTGGGATTAGTCGAGTCGGTCCGGTTCTCGTGTCTCGTAGGGACTCGAGAATCGGGTCGTTACAAGATGGTATCAGAGCAAGGTCGTCCCGAGAAGTGAATAAACTGACTGGAAAATAACAAATTCACATGTCTATAGCTAGAGTAGCCACCACAACATACCTTTTGACATGAACTCTTAGACGTTTTCGTTAGGTATCGTTCCGTATTGACGTGTTTCATTTTGTTTCGTGTCTCCATTGTAGGAGATGCCTCGTCGTGGAACTAGGAGGGTGGGCCGCGTGCGCGGTCGAGGTCGGGGTCCGAGGGACAGATGTGTCGAGCTTGGAGTACATACTACCCCTCCTCTTCTCCTGAGCAAATCGTCTCCGGACCTCGTCCAACTGATTCGAGAGGTGGTTCGAGAAGAATTTCAGCTTCCACCCACACCGCCACCCCCTCCTCCCCCTTCCGAGCGTACGACAGGGGAGTTGGTGGTGGAACGAGATTTCCGCCATCACACTAGACGTGTTAGGAGAACTCAAAGGAGACACGTGGCGTCCGCAGGAGAGCCGTCACATTTTGCAGGGCCATCAGTGGCCTTTGGGGGTCCTCGACAGGGGCCAGTCGCCAGCACCGGACCCCCGCCCAGCCGACAGTAGGGACCCACTGAGGGCAGGAGTCGGGTTCCCCTCTGTTACCAGTGTGGCCAGCCGGGCCACATAAGGAGGGACTGCCCGTCTAGGGCAGGAGGTCAGCAGATACTTCCCGCGCAGAGCACTGGAGGGCGTGCAGGAGGCCGCGGATCCCAGGCGCGAGGAGGAGGACAGCAGTCGCGAGGAGGGTACCGACCAGCACCTACCCGTCCGACGCAGAGTGTGGCTGCTTCGTCCGCACCTAGAGCTGAGGGGCGCATCAACGCCCTGACACACAAGGACGCCAGAGCTTCAGGATCGGTGGTAGCAGGTATGGTTTCAGTTTCCGGCAGACTCGTTTACACGCTTTTCGATTCCGGCGCTACGCACTCATTTGTCGCAGCCAGTTTCGCAGTTAGTTTGGACCAGGATTATACACTGTTAGAGAATCCGTTCGTAACCAGAGGTCCGAGTGGTCAGATGTTTGTAGCTGAAGAGGTGTACACAGATTGCGAGGTCAGTGTCGGGGGACATAGCCTGCCAGCTGACCTGATTATGATACAGATGGAGGACTTTGGAGTGATTCTGGGGATGGATTGGTTGTCCGCTTACCACGCCTTGGTGGACTGTTTTGAGAGGAAGATCGTCTTCTCCATTCCGGAGTTGCCTTCTTTCGAGTTTCACGAACAGCCAGTGGACGGAGGTTTCAGGTGCATCTCGGCACTTCGGGCGGCGAGACTTTTGAGCCAGGGGTGTGAGGGCTTCCTAGCTTGTGTGGTGACAGAGCTCAGCCCTGTGGCAGACTTCCAGAGCATCCCGGTGGTCAGAGAGTACCCTGACGTGTTTCCAGACAAGTTACTAGGACTACCGCCCGAGCGTGAGATCGAGTTTGAGATCTCAATAGTACCAGGGACTAGCCCCATCTCCACCGCGCCATACAGGATGGCACCGCTTGAGCTGCGAGAGCTTAAGTCCCAGTTGCAGGACCTTTTGGAGAAAGGTTTCGTGAGGCCCAGTGCGTCTCCCTGGGGAGCCCCGGTACTGTTTGTGAAGAAGAAGGATGGGACCTTATGCCTTTGTGTGGACTACCGACAGCTGAATAGGGTCACCATCAAGAACAGATATCCGCTGCCGAGGATCGACGACTTATTTGACCAGTTGCGGGGTGCCACGGTGTTCTCCAAGATTGACCTGAGGTCTGGATACCACCAGTTGAGGATCAGGGAGACCGACGTCTCCAAGACAGCTTTCCGCACCCGGTACGGACACTACGAGTTTTTGGTCATGCCGTTTGGGCTGACCGATGCCCCCGCTGCTTTCATGGATCTGATGAACCGGGTGTTTAGACCATACTTGGACCAGTTCGTGGTGGTTTTCATAGATGATGTACTCATCTATTCTCGAGATCGGACGCAGCACGGATAACACTTGCGGATGGTTCTGCACACACTGAGACGACGTAGGCTGTACGCCAAATACAGCAAGTGCGAGTTCTGGTTGAGGGAGGTGACCTTCTTAGGTCATGTGATCTCTGGAGACGGCTTGGCGGTGGACCCAGCCAAGGTTGAGGCAGTGCTCAGGTGGGAGAGACCGCGTTCAGTCACTGAGATTCGCAGTTTCCTGGGACTGGCAGGCTACTACAGACGATTCAGCAGAGGTTTTTCACAGATTGCGCGTCCTATGACACAGTTGACCTGGAAGGACGTGCCCTTCGCTTGGACAGACGCCTGTGAGGCGTGTTTTCTGGAGCTGAAGGAGAGGTTGACCTCGGCTCCCGTGCTCACCATCCCTGACAGTAGTGGCGGGTTCGTTGTGTACACGGACGCCTCCTTGCAAGGGTTGGGAGGTGTGCTCATGCAGAGGGGTCACGATGTCGCTTACGCTTCGCAGCAACTGAAGCCCCATGAGCATACTTACCCTACCCACGACCTAGAGTTGGCAGCTGTTGTCTTCGCACTGAAGACCTGGAGGCACTACTTGTACGGTGAGACCTTCAAAATTTTCACAGATCACAAGAGCCTCAGATACCTTTTTGATCAGAAGGAGCTCAACATGAGACAGAGACGTTGGTTGGAGCTCTTGAAGGACTACGACTGCAGCATCTCCTACCACCCGGGAAGGGCCAATGTGGTGGCTGACGCCTTGAGCCGTAAGGCGCCCGCACACTTGGCCAGTTTACAGTTACAGAGTTGGAGCCTTTTGGAGGAGGTGGGCAGTTGGCGACCTCTAGAGTTACGGGGGTACTATGGGGCAGTGACTGTGACACGGCAGACTAGGCCAGAGCTGATAGATCGCATCATCACAGGACAGATGGCCGATCCGTACTTGCAGTCCTTGCACGATAGAGTACTGTCGGGAAACCCAGGGGACTTCTCTTTCACAGACTAGGTGCTGCGCCTGAGGGGACGGTTGTGCATCCCCAGAGACGAGGAGCTGTTGAGAGAGCTCCTGACTGAGGCACATGGTTCCAGATTCACCATACATCCCGGAAACACGAAGATGTACCACGACTTGAGATGCGAGTTTTGGTGGAGGGGGATGAAGCGGGATGTGGGTGAATTGGTGCAGCAGTGCTTAGTGTGTCAGCAGGTGAAAGCCGAGCATTAGAGGCCTGCAGGGCCGCTACAGCCGCTTCCAGTGCCAGAGTGGAAGTGGGAGAGCATCACCATGGACTTGGTGGTGGGCTTACCTGTTACCCAGCGAGGACACGACGCAGTCTGGGTAATTGTGGATAGACTGACGAAGACGGCACGATTCTTGCCGATCCGAGTCACTTTGGGACCAGCACAGTTGGCAGAGAGGTATATCCATGACGTGGTACGACTACACGGAGTTCCGCGGGAGATCGTATCCGACCGGGATACCCGCTTTACGTCCCAGTTTTAGGTTGAGTTTCAGCAGGCCCTGGGGACGCGGTTGAGGTTTAGTACAGCTTACCACCCCAAGACGGACGGACAGTCTAAGCGCACGATACAGACACTTGAGGACCTTTTGCGAGCCTGTGTACTGGACTGGAGGGGCTCTTGGGAGGAGCACCTGCCCCTAGCGGAGTTTGCATATAACAACAGTTATCACTCGAGCATCGGCATGGCTCCCTACGAGGCTCTGTACGGACGGAGGTGTACGGCACCCTTGAGTTGGGTTGAGGTGGGGACCAAGTGGGAGGTTGGCCCCAGGTTGATCCGGCAGAGTCAAGAGGTAGTCGAGCAGATCCACAGGCGACTCCGCACTGTCAGGAGCAGACAGAAGAGCTACGTGGATCGAAGACGCAGAGAGGTGCAGTTTGAGGTTGGGGACCACGTCTTCCTTCGTGTTTCGCCCATGAAGGGCCTACAGCGGTTTGGGGTGAGAGGGAAGCTCACGCCGAGGTTCGTGGGGCCCTTTGAGGTCCTGAAGCGGGTTGGACCCGTTGCTTACAGACTTGCCCTCCCCCCGCAACTTTCTGGTGTGCACGACGTGTTCCATGTGTCCAACCTCAAGAAGTACATAGCCGATCCCAATCACGTACTGAGTCACGAGAGCGTCGAGGTGGGCGACGACCTGACCTACCCCGAGCGGCCAGTGCAGATTCTAGACCGAGCCGTCCGCAGTTTGAGACGAAGGCAAGTACCCCTGGTAAAGGTTTTGTGGAGGAGCCAGCGGTACGAGGAGGCTACCTGGGAGCCTGAGGCGGCAATGCGGGAGCGGTACCAAGAGCTCTTCGCGGGTACGTCTTTTCGGACCGGCTTCGGTCCTCTTTGAGTTTGTTATGGTTATTATGACATTTTTCCCGCACCCTAATTATCGCAAGTTTCGGGGAAGAAACTTCATTTGAGTTTGTTATATTGTTACGAACGCACTCCAAGACGTTTTTTTTTAAGACGTCTGGGAGGTGTCCCAGACGTCTTGGTGGCATGCGGGATTGCCTTCCTCTCTCTTTTTCCCTCTCTCCTCCTGCGACCACAGTCTGCGTTCTCTCTCTCTTCCTCTCCCCGCGCGGCTTTAAAAAGCCTTTCCCTCTCCCTCACTCTCTTCACCTCTGCTCCTCCTTCTTCTCCTTCCATCCGGTGCGCGAGTGCGAGCGCGAGTGAGCGGCGGAAGCAACAGCCGCGGTAAGCGTGGGAGGAGGTGCTGCGCAAGGGAGGAGGCGCTCGGCCGTGAGGGCGAGCTTGCCGGGGCTACTAGGGCCGGCCGGCGAGAGGAGCAGCAGACGCGGGGTGACGCGGGAGGTCTGCTGCAGCTTGAGCAGCAGGCGAACGAGACGCAGCGCGGCCGTGCGTCGCGAGCAAAGGGCGAGTCGCGCCCTGATTCTGGAAATTTTTCCAGAATCAGACATCTGGGCTTCCAACCAGACGACGGGGAGGACGTCTGGAGGACTGTCCAGACGTCTGAAAGGTGAGTTATTTTCGTCCTTCTTCCTTTTCTTCGGCCATCCGTACTGAGAGAGAGAAATGGGTACGCGCAGGTTCTGGATTCACCATCCAACGCGAATCACACGTCTGGCTGCAGTGCCAGACGACGGGAACGACTTCCAAACATCCTGGGTGACCATCGGACGTCTGGGAACTAGGCCAGACACCCCCGCAGGCTTCTGGACGTCTGAGAGACCACGCAGGACAAGGTACCATCTGATCCCCATTTTTAAGACGTCTGGAACTGATTTTGCATTGTTTCGTCGTTTTCGACCCGTTTAGGGCCCGTTCGGAGTCCGTTTTCCACGTTTCGAGTTGCGTGCTTTTCGGAATTAAATCCTTTACCCATCTACAGTAGTTGTATACTATTTTGAGAAACTCCTTGTTTTTGATCCTTGTGATAGGACCCCGTTCCGTTGCAGTCTTGGGGGTTGCGGAGGTATGCGGGATTCCCGACCACGCCCCTAGTACGCCTATTATAACTGGTAGAGTGGCTTTTAAGTTTATTAGTATAATCTGTTAAATTATGGAACCATAAATAGAACCTAGGACATTGCATGAATCCTAGGAATGAGAAATAGATTGAATGATAGATCCTAGGTGTTGCATGAATCCTAAGGCTGGAAAACTAGATTGTATGATAGATCCTAGGATATGGCATGAATCTTAGGACGGGGAAAACTAGTGGAATATATGAATACTGCAGTCTTGGAAAAATGGAAAGGAACAAATAACTGCCTGTAAATTGAAATAATAGCTGCCTGTTATGAATAAATAAACGTGACTAAGAACATGGATTGTAAGAACGTGAAACTGGAAAGTGAAACCTAGATGTTCTGAGTTAAAGGAGCTGGAACCCTACGGGGAATTAGGAGTGGAACTCCTGGAAAGAGAAAGGAATGGAACTGAGAAAGAAAGACGTGGTAGTGTGCTGTCTCTTGGGTACGTAGTACCAAGGGAAGTACCTGTACCTGTTTAGTGCAGAGCAGAGCCAGCCGCCCCAGGGACCCGAGGTTAGGACTGGCCACTTTGTACCGATTTGCTGGCCCTCGTGTACGTAGTACCGAGGAGAGCTACTAGTGTCGGGAGGTACTAGCTACCCCACGGGCCCCGGGGTTCTGCTAGCCTCCTACACAGACTTGTTAGGCCCGCTGGGGCAAACCAGGGTAGTCAGGCGAGGGTGCGCGGACTGTGGAGGGGCAAGGCCCCTGTTTGGTTACTGTGGAGGGGTTGGACCCCCTGTTACTGAGAGGGCTCTGCCCTATACTGGTTCCGTGCTGTGCTTTGGGCGCACCCGTTAACGGAAACGACTGACCGTGTGCCAGTGCAGGTTAGCTACCTGTGCGTTTATCACGCGTGCCATAGTCACCGTTACGCCTGTCCGTGACCTTGGGGTGGTTGACTGAGAGTAGGATCACCACGGGGGACTCTCCCGGCCAGGAGAGCACCATGTGTTACTTCTAATATTCGGAAAAGACTGCAATCAAGATCGTTCCCACGAGGAACATTCGAGATCAAGTGAAGGATCTGAGAAATAAATAAAATCGTGGGATAATTGAAAGAAGCAAATAAAGTAAAAAAATATAACAGCTACTGTACACTCTACTGTTTCTTTAGTTTAGCTGCCACTTACTCAGCGTTTCGCTGACGTGTTACACTCGTTACTTTTCAGGACCAGGTGTTGAGCAACCAGGGTCAGCGGCTACAGAGGACGCTGGGCCGAGTAGGGTCCAGTAGAGTTACCATTGTTCTTTTATGCCCTTTTTATTCCACTGTAGTGAGTAGTTTTTGTTACTCTGTACTTTTCTTTACTCGCAGTTCTTGTTATGTTATAAATGTTGTTCTACTGTTGTGGTGGTACATGCTATAGTAGTTCTTTTTCTTACTACTGTATTTTGTTACTGCTAGTTATATTTCATGTTGAATGTGGTTTATTTTACTGCTCTTTTGGTTACTTCCTCGTTGGACGACTAGGTCTTGGGATTAGTCGAGTCGGTCCGGTTCTCGTGTCTCGTAGGGACTCGGGAATCGGGTCGTTACAACCTCTCACCTGAGGCCATGAGAGATGGCGATGTTGAGATCGTTGTTGGAGATCGCCTTTCTCCTTTTCAGCTGCTACCCTCCTTCCCAACCATCGTCACCGCCCCTCCACTTCTCTCTAACCACACCTTCTCTTAAGCTTAGATTGCACCTCTCGCCACTTGGGGAGAGGATGGGAGATGGAGCAATTTTACCACAAAGGGAGGAGATGGAGACTTGAACCCATGCAATTTTACCACAAAGGGAGGAGATGGGGACTTGAACTCACGGCCCCCAAGAGGAGGGCACTTATGGGAAAAGAAGGCACCAACTATGCTACTCCTCCACAAAACTTTTGTCTCGAGCCGTCATTACTGCTGCTACATAATCCACAAAACTTAAGGCAGGAAGGTGCTTTTATGCAGAAAATTACAGAATACCAAAATTTTACCAGGGAGATCAATAAGATGTATTTCCTTTGGAGATACAAGTAATTGACAATTTACACAAGAATAGAAAAGCAACTCTAACCAACTCTAACTCCGAAGAAATCAGTGTATTGTTTATAAGCTGAATCAATGGGCATGGTCTTTCAGTCAACCTGTAAGACTTGTAATAAGGGTGATTGCTGCTGCCGCCCTCACCCTTAAGGTGAAGGTTGAAGGGTAACAACTAACGAGTTTGTCGCAGGAATTAATTCCAGGATAGGATCCTCTGAGCATAAATCTATAATTAGACAGTTTCTAAACAAAATTGTAGGCTTCTACTGTTTAAGCATTCCTAGGCATATCAATCCAAGTCTGACCTCTTAGCCAATGCACATTGATGGAAACTCTTTGAAGTAACTAGCATGAATTGTTCTAGAGGGTGCAACATCAATGGTTAACCAATTTGTAAAACACAGGTGGGGCTGGTTATGCCTGAAGCCAGTTAACTTAATTATGCAAGTTTTACATACAGAATTATATGGATTTCATCTTTGTCCACCAACCAAGTTTCCCAAACCTCCCCTTTTTTCTCTTGTAAATTAGGTTTGATCCTAGTTTTTCATTGTTGGTTCGACAGTGCAACATCGAAGGTTAACCAATTTGTAAAATGCAGGTGGGGCTGGGAATGCCTGAAGCCAATTAACTTAATTATGCAAGTTTTACATACAGAATTATATGGATTTCGTCTATTGTCCATCAACCAAGTCTCCCTAGCCTCCCCCTTTTTCTCTCGTAAATTAGGTTTGATCCTAGTTTTTCATTGTAGGTTCAACACAAATGGAGTTGGCGAGCACATTAACTGCTACAAGTGAAGGAGACACTTGTCATAGCATCAGTTGACTTGTACATTAACTTGGTAAAAGACCACTCACCAGTGCCTGAACATAGTGGCCTAAGATGCAAACTAATTTGGTTGGAGATTGCATGGCATTGCAGAGTTTTCATAGGCTCTCCATTTTCATTTCGCAAACTATGTTGCCTTAATTTTATCATGAAAGGAATGTCTCCAAGCTAGTGCTTCAGTTTCAGACATACATTTAATTTAATAGCACTGCATTTTCCCTTCAGATGGCAACAAGTGCTGTTTGAAGTTCCAGGATAAGGAATGTTCTCTATGTTTGGGTCGAAGAGAGAGAGGTCATGAAGAGGGTATCTTCTCGAATATTGGAGGTCAATTTTCTTTCCAGGTCAGTTAGTTGTCAACTTGTATTCTTTTGATCTTGCAATTTGCAAAAACTAAGGCAAGAACCTGTGGGTTGCGCAGAGTTAAGACCCGTAATCAACAAGATTAATCAATAAATATTTGTCTCAAAACTCCAACCTGCGAATTATTAAAAGTTGATACTTGGTTAAACCCGCACAGCCAATTTAGCGGATTCACTTGTCTGTAGTCGCAAAAGTTATTTAACTTGCATTACCATCTGATCCAACAGAGGACGCAAACACAGACTACTTTTCTAAATTAGTTTTCTATACTTCTAACTTTGAGAAAAGCCTCGAGAAGACTGTTGAAGGGTCCAGACATCTCGAAGGAACAGGAAAATATCCAGTCTATCACATTTTTCTAGGACTGATCAGGCATAAATACTGATAGAACCGCATGCACATCCAACTTCTCTCAGGCTGCAAGGTCGAATCTGATTGTCGGTAGAATCTCAGGTTACTTGTGAAATATGGTTGTGATTTTGCGATTGCAACATACATGTATAATGTTTGCCACTGATCTAAGACTGGCATTTATAAGCATTCGCTCATCTTTACACCACTGCCTACGTATTTTCTTCGGACTGAGCTTTAAATCTTAATGAGCATATCCAAGTTGATTTCTGGCTTAAGTGAATATCAAGATGGTAAGCAACCTACGTGGTATTTGCGTAACTTATTTTTTAACTTCAATGATTATATCATTGCCTCCCCTCTTTGCCTCGCATCGACGAACACTGAGCTTAAAAATCCTCCGAAATCATTAACAGGAATCAACACAATGAAGCACCGGGTATAGCAATCGCATCCACGCCAGCCCAATTGCTTAAAGAAATGAAAACGTTGAATAAAAAGAAATTAAGAGAAAATTGTTCTGTAACACCAAATTCAAGCAGAACAGACCTACTGAAATGATCCCATAGGCAACAAGAAGCACAGATTGGAAATCACTCTTGAAGAAACTGCATCGAAATTACTCGGATGGATAAGACGGAAAGATAGCAGGCCCAGTCACATCCGCAAGATACAACAATGAAATAAATTTCTCATCCGTACATTACAATGACAAGCAAGATATGCTTCAACCCAATCAAAAAAGCACGGCAAGGGTGCACAATTAAGAAGCTGGATGGTTGCTTCCAAACTGCAATGCTGATGCTTATGCCGCTTTTGATGGAAATGCAGCCTGTGCAGACATGATTATTCCTACTATGACTCCAAACAAACCAAGCGCACTCCCAAAGATTTCAATCACCAAAATCTTCACAAACAAGGATGAGTTCTGGGCATCAGAGAGTGCACAGCTGCTTCCAATGATCCCGACACAGAGCCTGTTGGACAGGAGAGCATCTTGCTTAGCATCTTGCTTAAATTTGTGAAAAGGACCAAGGGTTTACGGTTCATATAAAATATAGGACTTACCCACAAAACAGGTTTCCAAAACCCACAATTATTCCAGCAGCAAAGATAGCATAGCCAGCTCTTCGAGAGTCAGGATGATTGATCATAGATGGAGAAACACTTTCTAGCTTTGTTTGTAAGATGATTGCAACAATGACCCCATATATAGCAACTGCCTCACAAAAGATTACACTACAAAAATAGAACACAAAATTATTCTAACCTCGGGTCAGCAGCAAAAAATAAATAACTACATAGATAAATAAAAGGAAAGCTTCCAGCTATAACTCAGCATCACATAATACATCCAGCGAAAACATCCATCTATTCCTTAGCTAAGAATTATTTAGCCACAGTATGCAAAGCGAAAGATCTACTTGCCATGTAAGAAGGCACAAAGATTACAAAATCTTGCAACATTTAGAAGTAGACACCAAAGGAAGTAGCACCGATAGAGACTGCAGGGCTAATTGCCACTGAGCTTCTGCTAGGTCTATGAGTTCCATCTAAGTAATAAGTGCCATCATTCAAGTAAGAGAATACGTGTGCACAAGGAGGATCTATGGCATTTCCATTTGTGGAAATGCATTGGGGGAACCTACCGAATCCCAGCAAATAGATATAATCCTTTCTTGCTACCAAGGGAGAGCAAGAAACTAAATATTGTCGCTGGTGCCCATTTTTTTGGGTACAAAAGGTCCTCTCACTACCAATTAGAAGACATCATTTGGCTGAGTCTTGCCGAAAAACGAAGCATAATGAGTGAGCCTGCCGCTTCACGAGTATACACAGTGTTCAAGATGTCGACGGCATGCCGCTGATACAGACATTTTCAGGCAAAGGTGCATATTGACATGAAAAAGTTGTCGATATACAGGTGTATCGTCGGTAAATTGCCAGTATATCGCTTATGCCGAACCCTGCTGGTTGCTGCTGCTCCTGTCTTCCTGCGTGTTGCTGCTAGCATGCTGGATTTGAACTGCATGTTTTTGCCATTGCCCTTTCTTCCTTTTTTTGTGCTTTTGATTTTAACATTAGGGGTGAATTCTATACTTTCAATTGTTTTTTTGAATCATTCTCATAGATTGGATGCTTTTGTTTATCATCCTACCTATGTTACTGAATGTTCCTTTTTATAATTTTCACTAAATCACAATTTCAAAATGGTGAAGGTTTCTCAAGAAATTGTTGTTCGGTACTTTTTCTAACATGTTATAGAAGGAGCAATCCTAGACTAGTGCAGGTAGCATCCTTATACTCTTCATGCCTTTGCTTTACTTTGCTGCCAAAATCTCTCTTTGCCTCTCTGTTCATCTATTGGCATCATGTTGTATGATCGCAAAATATCGAAGAATTAAAGGAGGTGCATATAATGTCACTACTTCAAGTAATGGCAATAGTTCAAAGCAACAATATTGTAGTAGTAAGGAGCTATCACTTGGTGACGATGCTGCATTAAGCAATGTCGGTACTAGGGTAACACTCAATTTGCAACTGGCAACATTGTTGCTTTAAGCAATGTAACGACTCAAAGTGATAACTCTATAGTGATGCGACTGTTATGCTTGGAGCAATATTGTTATAGTAGCTAAACACATAGCATGGTCGCTTCTTAGCTTGTAGTGCAATGCATTTAGGGATAATGCACCAATGCACGTGTATTACCATCTGTGTGTACATGGGCATAGGACTATCACTCAGTTGATGTACATGTCACCTCATGTACACTTGTAGATAGTGTATTATGGTTTATTTAATTTGAGTGTATTGATTCAACACTTGTGATTTCAAATGTATACCCTTCTTGCATAATCTTTTAATGTTTTAAGTTAATAATTTGTAATTTACTTATAATTTTAATCATTTAAAATAAATTTAGATGCCATTTGTCGGCATACATCAACACACCATCAATGTGCCTTCGATATGAATAATTTTGAGCCATCAATAACCTCAATAACCAAACATCGATACACGAGCATTTTCACGACGTACCCTTGGCATGCCCTTAATAACCACACTTGAAAATTAATTGACATGACATTGACATCAGCACTTAGAACATACATAGTGAAGTGAAACAAAACAAGGCACAAGTGAAGCAATGTAGAATGGGGAAAGAAAAGCTCATCTTCATCCTTTATGTCCTACGACTCACAAATTGACATTCCACAATCACTTCGCTTCTTTATCCATCAAGCCTCACTCTCGCTTTCCTTCCATAACAAATGATATGAGTTTCTTACGCCTCCCCTTTGGTCAAGGTTGAGCCTAATATATCCTCTCTTGGCGTCAAACATCTATGATGGCTACACCACCCCCTCAAATTCTACCTATCGTCTTGCCTTTTCAGGTCCCAATTAAGGATGAGCATTGGGTCGGACTGGCCTAAGACCAAACCTGAAATTAGCTTGGATCGAGCTTGGGTTATAAATATAACACATTTATTAAATGGGTTGGGCCTTGGGCTAAGATAGACCAAACCCAGCCCGACCCATGTGGCCCATTATGGGGTTAGCCTAAGGCCTAGCCTATTAGCCTAATTACATCAATATATATCATATATGCATGATATATTACACATTAAATAAGCATGGACTGCTCTTGTTATTTTCTACCAACAAAACCTTAAAATCATTTTGTTCCTTGCAACTGCAAGTTGTGCAATCCTATGATTCCATTTAAACTAGATATAAGCCATTGACTTCTTGCCATAGAAAAGTATGGACATCTAAGTTCAAACTAAATGCGAACGCATAAGTTGAACACTTTTAATTTTTTATTGTAATTTCCTCCTACTTTCATTTAGTTGTCTTGGCATATGCTATTTAACCCAAATATTTGCAATGCAAGTAGTTGAGTCATTTTTGTTGCATGTGTACCCACAAGAACTTAAAATCTTTTAATCTACACAAAAGACAGATATAATAACCCTGTTATTTACATAATTAAAAATGGTAATTATCCTTTACAAGTTTTTTTTACTAATACCAAATCATATCTCTATCTGCACTTTTAAAATAATTATCGAGTGAATCTCCCATTTACATATTATTTTGTAGTCATCGTTGAAATAAATAATGAGATCATGAATAAATGGATCAGCCAGTCTGGCCCGAGCCCTTTTTTTTTTGGGTTGGACCGGGCTTGGGGTCAAAAAATTTTATTTTAGGTCAGGCCTTAAGCAGCCTTTTCAACCTATTTATTAAATGAGCTTGGGCTGGGCCGAGCCCAACCCATAAGGACCCAACCCAATGCTCATCCCTAGTCCCAATGCCACTTCTCGATACCTCCTTCTTGGCAACTCACCATTGAAGAAGGAAGCCCTTGTGCACTTTATCCGCATATCCACCACAGACATGCATATGCCTGTACACCGTAAAAGCATAGATAGACATGCATACATGCACAGACACTGGCACGTGCATAGGCATGCGCATGTGCATACAATAGGAATAACAACAAAGACAATGACAACAACAAGATATGTGCTTCCTAAAAATACAGAATCTTCAACCACTAAAAATCACATTAAGCAAATGAAGTTAGGTGATCCTATGAAGAAATGAAATGCAACTGCATGAACATTAGTTGTGCTTTACCTAGAGTAGCTGACACAGTGTTTAGATACCTACAAAAGATACATATACAAACCGCAATCAACTTGGAATAGGAAACACATTGAGGAGTTCAAGATTCAAACCACCATCTATCTTAAGCTAAATGTTTCAAGGCATGGGTTTGATTGAAGATGGGAATTCACTCTACTCAGTACAAAGCATAATAGATAATATAAAATTAAGTAGGCAATTTCCTGGTTTCTTTGGAAACAGATAAACTCCAAAACTCCTCCCAACTTAGTAGTTCATATCTCTGCAACTAAGTGCGTGGACTTTCCCCAATTCATTCGACACAGGTGTTCTGGATTATCCACCTCAATTCAAGTAGAGACTAGTTGCTATCTGTCCACTGTCTATTGGGATATGGCCACCTGAAAACTAGAGAACTACAACAAAACTATCAGGCTTTTTTTTTCTTGAAAAGGATACCCTTATGAAAGCAAATTAATGAGAGCATCAATGCGCAGGCACACGATCAAGTTTCCCCAGCCCATTCTGGCCATTGACTGTTAGAATCTCGTCCCACAATTTCCTTTAATTTTATTTTATATTAATCCCACTCTCAGTCAATTTAGATCTTGAGGTAGGGCTCATTCAAAGACAAATTCAGAGAGAACTTAGTTGTTAAAGACAAAGTTATGATCGGAGAGGATATAACGTCTCTTCCACTAGGAATTAGCATCAGAGCTTGTTCAAAAAGCACCGATGCCAAATGACAAAGTTGATTTGAATTCTGTTATCTCCTTGGTCACGATCCACGCAATTGAAGCCCATTTCTATGCCTCTTTGTTGCGTTTTACGTGCTACGTTAGGAAATCTCAACCAAAGCACCGTTTTTCTAAAACAGCCACAAATTCACAGGCACGAAATTTCTGACTTAACTCACAGGAGTTCCGTCAAAATCTAGTAATTGAGCAGCAATGATACATTCAGATTACTTTCCGCACTTTGGCGATCATCGAAATTTTCAAATAACTAAAAGATCTCAATTTATCGGATTAGACGGAAAACAAATCGCACGATGGAAAGTCCAAACGGGTATACGATGGGTTGCCAATGAAACCAAGCGGATTCCAAGATCCCTAACCTTAGCGCATCGAAAGAAAGGAGACGATTTCACCTGATTAGGTTCTTGGAGGTGATCCTGGGGGCCTTGATGGCGGCTCCGATCAAGCTGCTGCCGGTGATGTAGATCCCCCTGTTTCCGATCCGCAAAACAAGAAGGTTAGGATCACGAGGGAACACGTCGATCGTCGAAGGATCTGACGTTCTATGGAGGGAGAGGGGGGTGGATTGGATCCTACCAAGCGGCTCCCAAGACGGAGACGCCGATGGAGATGCCGATGCCGACGGCGGAGAAGGTGTAGGGGGAGATCTCGACGAGAGCGGTCCTCCACGAGCTCGAGTCCGCCATCGGTGGAGCTCCGATTTGGGGGCTGGATGGTTAGGTCTTCTGGATTTTAGGGAGGGGGAAGGGGAGTGAGGGTAGGGGCACAGAAGAAGACGACGGCGTGGAGAGGGGGGGTCGCGGGTAAGAGACAACCCGCAGCGAGAAAAACTTGATCGGGTTAATCCAACGGCCACAGGGCCAGGAGGTCGATGTGTTATCTTGGAGGGAGAGAGAGAGAGAGAGAGAGAGAGAGAGAGTGAGGGAGGGAAGGTAAATGAGGTAAGAAGAAATGTGAAGGTGCTGATTAATTGATATTATATTCAGAGAAAGTCCATGTAATATCTTATGGAAAATGTTGAGATGACTTTTAATAAGACCTCTTAAAGTGTTCACAACTTTTTTTTTAGGTATAATGACTCTAGCTTAAAAATTAAAGGTTTCTCGATCTTTAAAGTCAACATACGAAGTAGCTTCCCATTTACATCATATTTTGTAGTTAAAACTTAAAAATTTATATCTGCCTTGAAGACTTCCTCTTTTTGTTTTATTCAACTCTTTTATTCAAACAATCAAAAGATTCTTTATACGTTGAATGATCCTTTCCCTCCTCCCTCCCTCCAACAAAAGGAAAACTATCATATATTAAGATTTAGCGCAAATGTAAGTTAATAGGAGATGTCCTCCCATGAATTAAATTACAATAATAATTTTTAGTAATAAATTATGTGAACTAAATTACATATATAATATTTGATTATTAGTAGTAATATTTGAAGATTCCACCAATGCTATTTGATTCTAAACTAAATATTATATTTAATTTATTTCATAATTAAATATTATTGACATAATTTATTTTATAATTAAATATCACTCGTAAAGTTTATTTTAAGGGGAGAAGATATTTGAACTTTTGAGTTAACATAAATTTAAATTAAGTAAAAAGAGGATAATTTTTTTATATAAAGTTAAAAAAAGATTAATTATTAGAGATAATTTTTTAAGGAAAAGCAAAAGAAGAAAAGAATTCTTTGAGGGGCTGTAATCACATAAATATCTTTGATTGTTTATTATCATTCACGAAGATTATGTAGTACTTTGCCAAATACCTTATTAAAAATGATGAAGCTAAATTAAGAAGTAATACCTTTTGAGTTTACATCCCATATATAAACTTTACCTTTCTCCTATTCTAAAAGTTATCCACAGTTGGATTTTATGAGGTCTTGAGAAGGTTTGTAAATCAAAAACTAATGATATCATTGTTAGTGTTTATTTAGAACCAAGTATTATCATGTAGTGGTGTTTAATGAAAGAGGGAGATAGATTAGAAGTTATTTAATTTGATAAATTGAAAGGGGGGAAAAGAAAAAAAAGAGGGAAGGTGAGTTGTCCCCCTCTTAAATTTTGATTTGACTAAATCCAAGTTTTATCCCGAACACATGTTTTGATATTCTCTATTGTAAACGAAGGTTATACCACAACATAAACGGCCGTTGGTCTTGATGGATTACTCGATGGAGCAGCACATTCTCAAAAATAAAAGAACGAAAAAGGGTATCTACGTAAATAGAAAGAAACCAAACATATTCTTTTGTTTTCACAGGACATGATATTTGGCATCAACCCATCCACAAGTTTCACTCCAAACCGCCGATAAACGCCACACGATGTAGTACGCAGGCGACCACGGAAGAGAAGAAAGCACACACACCACACACCAATGGCGACGGTCTCCATCTCCCTCCGCCCGTTCCCGACTCCCCTCTCCCCTTCCCGCCGCTCCCTCATCCCCACGAGACCCCTTCTTCCCCTCCTCGGCAGCTCCACAGCACGCGCGAGAGCCTCGAGGTGTGCCCCCGCCGCCAAGAGCGTCAGCAGTCAGAGCGTGGACGTGGAGGGGCTCGTGAGGTTCCTCCAAGGCGACCTCCCGCACCTCTTCGACGAGCAGGGGATCGATCGCAGCATGTACGACGACAGGGTGAGGTTCCTCGATCCCATCAGCAAGTACGACACCATCGACGGCTACCTCTTCAACATCTCGCTGCTCAAGACCCTCTTCTCCCCCAAGTACACCTTGCACCATGCGAGGCAGGTGAATTCCTTGTTGGGTTTAATTTGCAATTAACCCAATGATAACCATACGATGGGATTAAAAGCTAACTAAGTATAAGTGAACCGATTACAACAAGTACCGGTACTCAAGATCAGTACCGGTATTGTTCACTTTCAATATACAACTCATATTCAAGTAGTACCATACTCGTGAATGAGTACCGATATACTTGATGTGTTGTTTGAGTTGCACTGGACAAACAGTACGTAAGGTGTACCAGTACTTGTGAACGAGTACCGGTACCTAAAGAGTACTAACTTTGACCTTAAAAGTTGAAGTGTTTTGCCAGTTCTTGTCATATACTGATACTTAAGATAAGTACCGATACATGAGAGATACCGGTTAAGCCACCATAATCTTGACCTCGACTTGTAGCCAACTTATACTGGTACTGAAGATCAGTACTGGTACTAGTGACATACAGTTTGGGTCACTTGAAACCACATACAAAATCTGTAAGCTATGAGTACCGGTACTGAAGACCAGTACCGGTACCACATAGCTACAGTCTTGAGCCTAAACAAAAGGGGCTTAAAGTTGTAATTCACATGTACTGATACTAATGATTATTACTGGTACCCAGAGTAGTTATAAGTGTGATTTCTGGTTTTCAGTGATGATCAAATATCGTTCTAACTTAATTCATCAGTGATCCTATGATCTATAAAACATCAAGAGATTCTTGTGACACTAATAGATACACGTATAGGAACATTTTATTCAAGTGAACAACTCACATACATGTGTTTAATGCCATTGGAAACTCATTGTTGATAGCAGCTAGGTATTCTAGTTACCTTAATATGACCTAAACTTGAGGAGTATCAATCTGACAGCAAGTTCACCTTTCTGCAACAAATTGTGACCTTATCTCCTCTCCTTGCCTACTTTCTCTCTCTTACCATGGATGGGGTTCAATGGAGAGTCTCTATCTCTTTGTGTTAAGGGTTGGGGATCATAACTCCTTCCTTAATACAAATTAATTACCATTAATTTGTATTTGGTCATTTACGGTTCTACCCATCAAAGAAAGGCAAATGACCCATAAGTATCTGCAAATATACTTCCATATCTTTAATGATACACCAATGCCTAAGATTAATATTAAAACCTCATTTGATCACTTTTAATATGGGCCAAAGTAATTTTTTTTTTAAAAGCAAAAGGGCGATTATCCAAAAGATAACCACTCAAAATCATATCATTCCAAACAACTAAATCACATTAGATTTTACAAAGCGGATCCCTAGAATCCCATCTGGGAGGAAATGGAAGAAATAAAATTCTCAACATAAGATCTCTCTCCTCTAAACAGCAACCCATCCCTCCCCAGCCAAACACCCCACAAAATCGCCAAAAACTTGGCTCTATCTCTTTTGAAACGAAAGGTGATCCCTCCATCACGTGCATTTCCCCTGCGGAACGAAGACCAAAAGCTAACCACATCCCTATGTGCGATCTAATAGATCCCCATCCTCTCCCAAACCTGCACCACAAACAGACACTGAAAGAAAAGGTGTTGGATGTCCTCATCGGCACCCCCACAAAGGGGACACGTCAGGCTTCAACTGGGCCCATCTCGCCCTCCATTATTTCGTCATAATTCTCCCTCTTCCACCAACCGGGCGAAAATCTTCACCTTCAGCGAGCATTCCGCCATTCACAACATTCTGCAGTCCCATAAAAAGTCAATGTCCAAGTTAGCTGAGCCACTCCCCAACCTGCGATACACCTTTGCCACCGAGAAATTTCCTTCCTCCCAAGAGAAAGCATCAAGACCTTCCTCCGGTGCCCAACCTACTAGTTCCTGCAACAGCTGCTAGAAATCCTCGCATCTTTAGTCAGAGAGTCCCCCCCCCAAAAAATAGGACACCAAGCTCCATCGCAATAACCTCTAACAGTGGCCGAGGGATCCACAACACTTCCCAAGAGGCGGGGGAATCTATCTCCGAGGGTAGATCCTACCCCTGCCAGCCATCCTACCCGACACGAAAAGAGTCACCCACACCCAGCACAGGGTCAAAAAAGCCTCGCACCTTCATTGCCACTGCCGCCAAGCCCCTGAGAAAGTGAGGCTCCAGGAGGAGGGCAAAACAACGACCCCCACAATAAAAAATTACCGTAGCAATGCCGCATAACATTACCAAAAAAACCCTGCTTCTGACCCACCAACGTGGCAATCCACTTCGTAAGGATACTAATGTTCGCCTTGTCCACATCTCTAACCCCTAGGCCTCTCTCCTAGAAAGGTCTACACACCTCCTCCCATGCCACCAACCTCGTCCCCTTGCTATGGACCCCACATTAAACCAGAAGAAATTTCTCATCAACCCCAAGATCTTTTTAATCTGACACAGCAACCTGAAAACTGAAAGGAAATATGATGGCATTGATGCAAAAATTGCCTTCACCAGGGTCAGCCATCCACCTCTAGACAGAAGTCTGGAAGACCCACCCTACCAGTCTTCCCTCCATTCTCTCTAACAAAGGAATCCAATCCTATAATTTGAGTCGCCGATCTGATAAAGGAAGGCCTAAATACACCAACGGCAAAGAACCCAACTCCGTCAACAAAGCACCACCTACCCTCTCTGTTTTGAGATTGACAAATTAAATGGAACAAAAGTTGATTTCTAATAATTAATCTGCAATCCCGACGCCTCACCAAAAAGCTCTAAAAGGATTCTCATCCTCCTAGCCTCCAGATCTGTTCCTTCGACCAAAAAAAGTGTATCATCAGCATACTGTAGGACCGCTGTCTTCCTATCCTCACCAAACCGGAAGCCTCTAATCAGGCCCCTATCACAGGCCCTATGCATCGCCCGCGCCAAGGCATCTGCTGCAAGAACAAACAGCATTGGTGCAAGAGGGCAACCCTACTTAGACCCCCTCTTAGGTTGTATCCAACTTCCTGTCTGGTTCCCATTGATCAAGACTGAGAAAGATGTTGTTGTCACACACCTTTTCATCTAATCAACCCAAACAGTAGGAAAACCTCTCTTCAACAAGGAGGCCCACAGGAAATCCCATTGGACCGAGTCGTACGCCTTGCTGAAATCAACCTTCCACAAAAAAGCCTACTTCTTCTCCCTTCTCCATGTGGCCAATGCCTCCAATGCAACCACAAAACCATCCAAGATTCCTCTCTCTGGAACAAAGGCTGTCTGAACAGGGGAGAGTAGGTCTCTAAGAAGGTCCTTGAGCCTGTTGGCCAAGACCTTCACAACAATAATGTACACTGCATTTGACAGTCCAATCAGTCTATACATCTGGATCGCTTCCGCTCCTTCCTTCTTAGGTAGCAAAAACAGATAGTATCTATTCAGCTTATCGAAACCTCTGTTTCCAGCCGCGAACTCCTCCATCATCCGCATCACATCTACCCCCGCAAGGGATCAGAATTCCCTAAAAAAGAAAACAGGGAAGCCATCTGGGCCAAACACCCCTCTGCGTTCAGGCTCCATATGGACCAAAGTAATTCATAGCTATGAATGCATTATTATTTACCCATGTTAGTCCATCAATTGGGCTAATGTCCCAACAATCCTCCCTTCTTTCTTCTTCCCGATCAAACCGCAAGGAAGTGCACAGAACCCACATGTGCAATATTCGATTGAAGCAACGGTAACGATGTAGCGATGCTTTAAATTAAGGCAATGATATGTTGCTTCCATGTTGGTTGGTTGGTGATGGTTAGCATGCGGAGTTTGATTTTGGTTACGATTCGTGCAACTTTCAAATGTTTTAGGGATAGGAATCTACAATACTTGCATTGCTTAAGTATTGCATTCTTATGTAATTAGGTTATGTGGAGAGTGATTCAAATTGCATTGAAGGAATCCTTGTGATGCTGAAAGTGAAGTTATGTCCACTTGTTGCAAATTGATTGGCACTGATTGTAGCTACGGGTGTGTTTAGGAAGCAGTGGCAATTTAGGTTCGAAGATTTTAGGGAATAGAGTGTTGGTATGTGCTCTACACATTTTAGATGGTGTGTTTTTCTTATGTAAGAAATGAGCTGCAAAATTGGTACGGTGCTAGTGCCGGTGGTTTGGTGGTGGTGGTTCCCGCTTTCTGTTGGGGTGGTGGTGGAGATTGGGTGTCTTGTGGGGGCAAGAAAAATTGGGTCTAATATGGTTGGGAGAAATGGGTGAGGGCTACTTCTTGCAAATTGGGATATTTTTTGCCATCTAGACTCCAGTGACAGATGTAGATGGATGGTAATTGCTGTTATAGAAATAAGCCAAGAAGTAAACAAATGCACTCTACAATGCATTTTGCAATGTGCAAAGTGAGAGTACGTGGTTTCAACCGGTGTGTTTTAATTTTCCATCGATGCAAATCACTTTTTACAGGAGAAAATTACTTTTAAGTAAAAAATCACTTTTCATAGGTGTGTTCTTCATTTTCAACCGATATGTTTTGATTTTCAACTAATGAAAAATCATTTTGAATCGGTACCGGTTGAGAGGCAAAACACACCGGTGTGTTTTCATTTTCCAACCAGTGAAAAATCATTTTAATTTGGTACTAGGTGAGAGGCGAAACGCATTGGTGTGTTTTTATTTCTAACCGATGGAAAATCATTTTAAATCAGTGTATTTTGATTTTTAATCGATCTATTTGGTTTGCAACCGGTGGATTTTGACTTTTAACCAATATGTTTTGGTTTTCAATTGGTTAATTTTGATTTTCAACCAGTGTATTTTGATTTTCAACCAAAATAGGGGGCCGTGCATTGTAAAATGTGTTGCAATGCATGTTTCTGTATTCGTATGCTAGAAATAATAGTAATGTGTCCAATTTCCTCTCTTGGTAGAGCATGCATTATGAGGGATATAGGTTGGCACATGTGCTATGCCTCAATTGCGGATAGCTCTGAATTCCTAAAGGGAAAATTCTGACAATTTCAAGTTTATAATATATGAAAAGAAATTGATGATGGAAAAAACATCATGCGAAATTTTGTCTGGTATGACAGGGATTTGTAAGTGACCAGCTAAAAAAAATCATCTGTTTCAACAGTACCTATCATTAGGTCATCATGGACATAAATATTCTTGGTTTAATACTTTATGATCAATATGAAAATTGAGATGCGTGCATTCTGACTCAAAGCATTGTGATCCATACGAATAAACAGCTTTAACCATACTGCTAGGCAAAAGTGGCTCCACAAGATTCTCTTCTGTTTTCCTAATTCCCTATAAGAATTATTTGAGTTTACTTACCTCTTGCACTATACTATGCAATATGCTGACACTAATATCTGCTTTTTGCTCATTTGCTTTGCTTTAGACAGGACCTTTGGAAATAACAACAAGATGGACTATGGAAATGCAGTTTGCGCTTCTACCATGGAAACCAACATTGGTTTTCACGGGACTATCTATTATGGGAATAAATCCTCAGACAGGGAAGTTCTGTAGCCATGTGGTGGGTAATGTCTTTTTCAGAATTGTAATTTTAGGAAAATAGGGTTTGATTCTTTGAGGAACTTAAGATCTTGGCTTATTATAATCCATAAAGTTACGAAGAATCTACAATTCAGGTTTCTGAAATTTATTTTTATTCTTGAAAAATCTTTGAAATCATTACTCCATAATGTTCCTAGTCACTGATACTTGCTAACAAAATTCACTGATGCTAAGAAATTTAGTAAAAGCTGGCGGCACAATAATAGCATTAGCTGTATTCCACAATTTGGTGGTTGATAACAGTTTCGGGAGGTAAGATAAGGTTGATCAGATGGATGCACCTTGAATGGTGTAGGTTTACAAACAGGAAACACAAAGATTGCTTAAGATGGTATTGTCTTGCAAACCTAGGAAAATAGATGCCTGCTCTGGTTATAAGGGACGTAGTTGTCTCAAATAGACATTATAAAAAACCAGATATATGTACATCCAAATGACAGGGTCGAAGTGGTAAATAGGTACCAAGATAGTGGAATCGGTTTTGCAATTGAGTCCCTGGATGAACTGATATTGACTATGTTATGAACTGGATCTAGTCAGAGTGGGCTTTATCATTGTAGTATCAATTTAAATGAATTGCTTTTAGTAATGTTTGATTTTTTTATGAAAAATTAAGAATCTTTTTGGTTTGTATTGACATGTCATCCTTCTAATCGCAGGATCTTTGGGATTCAATAGAAAACAATGACTATTTTTCAGTAGAAGGTCTATTGGAATTCATAAAACAGGTAGTCACCCCACTGTCTGCTTCTTCTTTCTTTCTTCCTTTCTTTTCCTTTTTTTTTGTGTATGTGTGGGTTTGTGGTGAGGGGTTGGCATTTTATGAAATGAAACAAAGAGTTGGTTCCCACCAGAGCGTTGGAAGAATTTACAAGAGCCATCTTATCTTTTGCAGTGCCGGTACTACAAGACTCCTGACTTGGATACACCAAAATACAAGATATTGAAAAGAACTGAAAGCTATGAGGTATTATCTCTTAGATGTTCTTTCCATTTTCTGAAGGAGCTTTTTACCCCTGGTGTTAACAGCGAGTCCAACTTAGGGCTGCTTGCTTACTCTTGGTCACTACCACATGGTCCACGTCTTCCGTGCCCTTATTTCCTATGTTTTCATTGTGGTGTATGTGGATGCACCCTTTCCGTGTGATCAGTCAGTCACGCCCACTTTAGTCTAACTTGAGGACCAGCTCATTTCTAGCAGAACAGGACTGATCATGGCTGAGCTCTCAATATTTGAGGTTTGAGCTGATGCTAATCTTGTTCACCTTCTAACGGGAGTTTGAACAGCTAACTAGCCGTTTCACAAACAATGATATTCTTAGGCCTTGCAAAATGTCTCTTGATTCCCCAAAAAATGCAAGAGAATGGTGTCCTCATATTGATGATTGTCTGTGATAGTCTGCAACAATTCAAGTTTACTTTGGGCCAGCTTAGTTACAAAGTAATCCTTATACTTGAGCTTGAGTCTTGCTTTTCAGTTTTCCAGCTCAGAACAAATGGACTCCGAGTTCAGTTTTACTGATCCCCCTTGATTTAACAATCAAATGCCTATATGCCTTATATAGCTTTAATTACAACAACTTTTTCAAAAACTTTAATTACAAGAAATGAGGTTTTCAAATGACCTGTAGTTGTCACATACAACATCTGAATACTTCAAATGCTTCATTGAGAATCTGAGATTACTTCCTGTATACATTTGAAGGTAAGATGGTATGAATCATTTCTTGTGGCCGAAACCAAAGGAGACTGTCTCTCTGGTTCAGGGGGCTTCAATAATGTAACTGGGTATGGAAATTAATATTTCTTTTGTCTTTTTAACCTCACTTGGATAATGCAAAGTGAAGCAACAAATTAATAGGTATATTTTCGGCAAGAATATGTCCTCCGAGAAGATCCCCATGACAACTCCTGTCTTCACTCAAGCACTTGACAGTGATTTATCCAGAGTATCCATCCAGATTGTTCTGCCTTCTGACAAGGAGTTGGACAAGTGAGATTCTTTGTGATTCTCTTGAATCTATGCTAGATTGATCAACCACTTTTAGGCCTTTGGATCTGAAAAAAATATAGAAGCCCTCTAAAGTTAGTAATATATTTTTTTTGGAAGAAACTCTAAAAGTTAGTTTTTATGGGAGGATTTTCTGTTAGCATCAACATCTCTAACGGAGAGCTAAAAGAAGACAAGAAGGATTGTCTCTTTGATACAAGGCTTGATATTAGCCAATTAGCATGAGACAACCCCCATCGTGTGTGTGCGTGCATGCACGCACATGTGTGTATGTATGCTTGACCTTCGAACATTGAGTTTAAAGGATAGTATTTAGCAGCACAGTTGATAAAAAGTCTGTGAAGTTACTAACTTACCCTGTATAACCGATTTAAATGCTGTAGTAACACTGCTACTTTCAAGGAGATTTCAAGTGAAATATTGTTACCCAAAATACTGTCAGGTTACCTGGTCCCCTCACAGAAGCAGTCAACTTGAGGAAGGTAGATGGGGGGTTTGCTGCTGTATTGAGGTTCAGTGGAAAAGCCACTGAAGCAGTTGTGCGGGAGAAGGAAAAGGAATTAAGATCTGCACTTCTAAGGGATGGAGTCAAGCCACAAGAGGGATGCGTAGTTGCTCGATATAATGATCCTGGACGGACATGGAGTTTCACAATGGTATTTCTTTTGGTTCTATGTGTGTTGGTTTTAATTTGGAATTTTCTTATGGAATTTTGTCTCTCTCTCTTTTTTTCTGTGTCTATGTGCTTGTCTATAGCAGAGGAATGAGGTGCTCATATGGCTTGATGAGTTCAGTCTAGATTAGAGACTGCAAGCAGAAAATAGATCCGCATCAATGCAACTTTCAGCAGGAGGGACTCTTTTTGAAGATATATTAATTCATGGTTTTGCCAAGCATAAAGCATCTCAACACAGATCTCCCGTCTCTTTGTAAATTCTAGCATTTCCCCAATTTCAGGAATGTCCCAAAGTCACTTTATCAGAGTTTGTCTTCGATTAAAGCTCACCAACGTCCAAATTCATAGATGAATTTGTTTTCCTTATAAAATCAAATAAATTGTTATTGATTCTTGATGTATGCTCTATCTTATTTTGTTGCTCCATTTTAAGGAATTTGTGGTGTGAAATTTCTAATATTGCTTTCAAGGAGATCTGAAAACTCGAAGCACAAAATCAAAAAATGCTTTTTAGAGTGTTTCAAAAATATCAAAATCTCTGAAGCTATTGTTTCAGATCTTGCATAGAGATGGCATAGAAAAGCTTCACATTGTACTTAAATTTTATGTTGCTTAAGGTAGTTGATTCTCAGGCTCTTAGGCTTCTTTGTATTACTAAATTAGCAGGAATGTACTCCACATTCGATGACGGGTTCAGGGACAACAAAGATCTGGTGTATTTTGATTTGTTCAACATCTTAGAGGATCAAACTGATGACTAATTTGGGAAACAGCAAGAAACAATATTCAGAGTCCACTTTTCATATTTTATGGGTTTAGGTCGATCAGGGTTTGATGCTATACTCTTTGAGTACGAATCAATTGGTGGTAAGCAATTACCATGGATAAACGATAACTGGAAGGCATATGGAACGCATGGGGTTGTTTTTTCCCTTAAAGATAAGAGGATGGTCACATGATGACACGAAGGAGGTGTCTGCCCTTAAGTTTTATCAACTAAAGAATATAAAAACTGCATCACACCTGGCCAGAACCCAAAAATAAAGAGACATCATACGCTACGTCGACACAAAGCCGCTCCTGCCTGAACACTTCCCCATTATGTACAAAAATGAGATCTTAAGGAGGTATTGTCCGAAATAATTAGATCGAAATAACGAAAATCTCAAAAATAAAACCTTCCAGAAAGGTATCTCATGCAGTCTTTGAGGAGGTGTTGTGGAGAAATCCATCTTGATGAGAAAACCTTTGAATAGGGGGAGGTACGTGGCCTTTAGAGCGGGGACTTGGAGAAGTCCATGTTGTTAATGCGCTTTACTATTGTTGAGGTAGGTATAAGGAATTTAACGAAGATAGAGGTTGCTAATGTAACTTCAAGAAACTGTATAGCATGGAGTATTGCTTCAAAAGCTTGGTAATAATCAAGAAGAGTTAACCTTCTATTTTAGTCTAATAAAGATTGGTTGAATTATCAACTCATTTTGCGGAAGAATAGAGAGTTAAGATTCTCTCCACTCTTTGAAATCTACTATACTAGGATGGTTATCCCCTTCTTTCACACCTTCCATTTTCGAAGGTTGAAAAGCCTCGAGTATCTACAAGAATTTCCATTAAAAAGTGAAGATTAGTTTTACTTTATTTCTTCATTGCAACTTAGTTTTCTTTTAGTTGTAGATGTTTTCTTTTTTTTTTAAGAAAGAAGAAGATTATCAAAGGTTGGTAATCATCCAGGAATTTGCATTATAAATGGAACGAACATACATAATATGCAACTACAAAATAAAAAGAATATAAGCTTCCCTCACAACATTATCAACCGACATCTGTTCCCCTCTGAAAACCACAATGTTTCGTTGTAGCCAAATATACCACAAGGCACCAATGACCCTAACCCAACTGATTGTATTGGCGTGAACTATTCTCCGAAAGGAAGCCTAGAGACCTTTAAAAGAGGAGCAATCAATGCCCTAAACTTGCAACTCCCTCTAGACTACCTTAGAGAAGTGTCATAATAAGAACAAATGACGTATGTCCTCATCCACAGTGCAACAAAAAGAGCACAACACGTCTGAGTCCTCTGACCATCTTCTTCTCAAGGATTTAGTGACAAGTATTGCTCTCCACATAAGCCAATTTTGGCCTATGAGTAGAGTTGTGTGCTCTAATCATTATACGTGATAATCACCAAATATAAACCAATTTCTCATCTACCTTTGAAACTTCTCTTTTGAGATTTGATGGCGGTCAAGAGTAAGGGACCAAGAAGTATAGGAATATACTACTCCCAGGTTTCTTCTAATAAAGAATGAAGTTCTAAATCGATCTACTCTTGTCGTGGAAGTTGGCCTTCCTATAGACCCTCTGCATGTAAATGCACATGTTTTTAGAGTTCAACAATAAGAGGGGTGATCAAAATTCAAGTCATTCCAAAAATCCAATAATATATGGGAAAGATATCTTGTTGGTTGCAATTTATCCCAGGTTCTGCATACCACCGTTTAATGATTGAGCCATTTGCCTTAACGTATCATGGACAATTTCCCTTGAACTTGGATCCTCTAGGTCTATTGGATCACATCAAGTGTTATATAGTTAAATATTGGCATTCCATACCAATTTTCATGATCCAATCATGTAGTAGAATGACAATGTCAGAGACAAAATGTGCTTTAAGAACCACAATAATTACATTTTTCAAATCTTTTAATTATAAGGATCAAAATTCAAAAATTTGAAACTAGAATATTGAATAACCTAAAAATTTCAATTTTGATCACTTAAGTTTATTGAGAAGGCAGGAGGTTTGCTCCCTCACTCACTCATAATTGGAAGGATTCAATTCCTATGTCGATGAGGCTAGGTTAAAAGAGTTGGAGGTCACAAGAAACCTTTGGTCTTGGAGCAACGCATTGAAGGGACCTTGAAGGATTACAATCAAGCTTCATAAAGGATTGGCCAACTACATATGGGTGGAGGATTTCCCATCTCTCAAGCATTATCAACATCCTTTATCTTATAATGATCATTCTCCGATGCATATCCCCTTTGTTGCGCCTCCTCCCGTACTTAAAGCTTGCCCCTTCCAAGCCTTGGAGTTTTGGAGAGGGCACCCTAGACATAAGGAGGCTATTTATAGAGGCTTGCAGCTCCCCTTGACTAGTAACACTCTTTGTGTCCTCTCATAGAAGCTCAAATGTTGTTAAGATCCAGTTGAAGTCTTGGGTAACTGAGGCTAATTTGGTCAATGATAAGGCATGGCTCTTGAAAACTTGACAACATTCACAAGGGTTGTCCACTTCTCTCCTCTATGAGGAGTAGGCTCGAGAAGAGAAGTGTGAAGTATAAGATTTTAAGACTAGAGCATGAAGAAGGATAAATGTAGCATCAATGTAGTTGAGAGTCTTAAATGAGCCTCAATCATTGTTCAACAACATTCTTCCTTGGAGTTGTGAAGGTCTGGGCCTCCCGCAACCACATTGAACTACTCTTTAATGATGTGGGTGAGATTGCTAAAGAGAGCATTGCCCTATTTTCCACGATGGTGGGCTTCTTCACCAAACTCTACAATCACATGCCATCTCCTTCCCTTTGCCTTGAGCTCAAATTTACCTCCTCCCGTCCTTACTCTTCAAAGGATTCCTCTTGTCTAAAGAGTTTATTATCATATGAAGAGATCGGCCGTTTCTTAAAAGGTGTCCACTCACTCAAAGCCTTAGATTATAAAGGGCTGCTTCTATGAGACAATGTATTTTCTTAGTATGGTAGGGCTTGGTCAATTCAATGAACCAAACTTTTTTCCCCTTATGCCAAATGTTCCTTGCCCAACATTAATCTTTGACTTCTGGCCCACTCCTCTTGCAATGTGGTTTACAAAATCTTTTTAAGGCGCTTTCTAATCACCTTAAAGTGGTACCGTCTAAATTTGTGTCACCCAACCAAGCTGCCTTTATTCCAAGAAGATGGATCTCTAATTGAAGCCCTCTTGCATAAAAATTATACAAAGTTTAATAGAAAGGGTAGTAACACCAAGGCATGCCTGAACACTAGTTTAGCCAAAGCCTTTGACTTGGTGGGACACTCCTTCCTCCTTTGGGCTATGCAATCTTATGGTTTTGGTGATAAATTTATCCATTAAATCTCCCAAAGCATATGTATGATATCTTTTGTCATTGTAATCAATGGCTCTCCTGAAAGGTATATTTTGTGGTTCCTCTAGGATACAACAAGAGAACCTACTTTCCCCCTACCCCTTCACCTTAGCTATGAAATCCATGGTCAACTTGTCCCAACCTACCTGTTCTTTCTAAATGATTTCTATTCTTTGTAAAGACCAACTAGCTGACATTGCTTGACCTCAAAAGGATGTTCTTGGTCTTGAAGGAGATCTCTCACTTAAAGATTAATGTAACTAAGAGTCATCCCTATTCTCTAATGGTTGTAGATGGCCTTTTAGACTCCAAATGTTCTTGGGACTCATTGCAGGTGACAAGTGTCCTCCCTAATCACTACTTACCCTCCCTCTTTCTACCATCCAATATTATTCAAGGATTTATTGCCTTTAATTGGTCGAGTAGTTGGAGAGAATGAGACATGTAGAGAATTGAGCTCTTCTTGTGTGGAGAGTGCACATAGAATGATTTTTTAGAGCATTAAATGATTCTTATTTGTTGTGCATAAAACTAGGTCAAGAACAATTTACAGAGTTAGGTACTATTAGGCTATAGTACTAGCCATTAGACACATCAATTAGCCGTTCACAAGCCAAGATCCATGATTTTAAGTAGTTTTGATCTAACAGATAGTTGGTACCAGTACTAAATAGGGAGTACCGGTACTAGGCTCTCTCAAGTTTGTTTCTAGTTCAACTTTACCCTAAGATGTAACTGATACGTACCATTACTAAGCCTTAATACAGGTACTTATTGCTCACAACTTTGTGTTCAAGTTTAGCTTGAGTCCAAACCTATAGGCCATAGGGACTAGTACTAAACTTTAGTATCGCTACTTGTGAGTCACATAGTCCAAGTTTCTTGACTTGATTTACTCTCATGTTATATGATACATGTATCGGTACTAAGCTCTAGTTCAGTATCTGTAAGCTACAAATAAGTACCTTGAGTGATTTTTAGCTAAGTATTTGACTGAATGACTGTGATTGATAAGAACATGTCCTAATGACTTAGTACCGATCCAATACACTCAATTTTAGTTTGTTCAAGTTATGTTATGTGTTTCATAGAAAACTCGTTTATCAAACTAGCGGGAACACTTGAATGAACACTTCAAAACTTATCTTTAAGTTAATCTAACTTGAAAATGATAGTTGAGTTAAGCTTGGACCTAATTTATCTCTAGATCATTTTTACATAGTTTAATTAAGTCATCTTTGTTAAGAGATTTACAATCTATAACAAAAGTTAAAAACTACGTCTTCTTCACTTGTTTCTTCTTTGTAGCCACCATCGTCCTTCATAACTTAGTTGAGTAAGCAATAAACTAGTTAGCCATTGGAGTCAATCCATCTCTTTTATTTAACTCATTCTTGGTTTTTTGTTCTTCACTAAGTATTTTTCCCATGCATCTCCGTTGGCTTAACTTTGGTCATCACCTATTTTCAACAACATAATTCATTTGCAATCATCAATAAGGGAGTATTTTGTTAGCACTAAAATTTAGGATAATATAGGACATAGTTTTAATAATCTCCACCTTGTTAGTGTTGACAAAACCATTATTTAAATAAACATATGTTGGAGATTATAAAATATGCTATTTTTGTTTAATTGCACTTTTGAAGGGAAGAGAATAGCTCCTCCTCACCATCAACAAAGAAGCATTTTTTTAACACTAGAACTTAGGATAATGTAAAACCTAGTTCTAATAGATACAACTTGATTGATAAAAGTATGTGCATCTTTGGTTTTAAATTTTTAGAGAAACAAAGGAATTGTGTGAAAATTGATGATAAATTAAAAGTGGTCTTTAGTTCTAGGTCAGGTCCTCAAGGAAGATAACCATACAGCGAAGAGCAAGCTTCCTTTATTACAATTTTGTAGAAACTATATTGTGCATAATTTGTTAACCATGCATGAAAACTTGGTAAGTAAAGTTTTCGATAAGCTAGATAAAAGTTCATGCAAACTTTATTTTAAAATTTTATGCGACTGAATGTACACATGATGCACATAGTAAGTAACGATCTCATAATTTATCATGAAAAAAATTAACATCACAAACATTAAACATGGTGCACATGTGTTTTTTCAAAATAATCACATACTCGGCAAGCTCACTTGTAAACAATGATCAAGATGCCGTTAATATGGCAGCGAAATGTGACATTTTGGGCAGAGGACTATATTGACACCGAAGGGATATCAAAATGTAGAGTGGCTAGTGGTAGCTGACAATTTCGACTATGTTGATCGTTTCAATAGTATGTTTGTTGGCACAATCATTTTGGAGCATGTTGCTACATGTTAGCTTTTGCAACACTACATTGTTGCTGACTACTGCTCTACTCTTTCGTATAGGTGTAGCTGTTACGGTGACCAAAGCAGTGGGCTTGATTATTTCGTTAGTGGTGGTATTATGGCTCGCACCTTGCAGGGAGGAGGGAGGCGAGGTGGTGGGTTTTTATTGGGTCACACAGATGAGAAGGGAGAAGGTTAATGGTGGAGGGTCATGCGAATGAGAGGGAAGAAGGTTCATGGTAGAGGGTCAGTTAACGGTTGAGTAAGGTGGTGAGTTATGGTGGGGAAAGAGATGAGGTGAGGAGAGGATATGGAAAAAGATGAAAAAATGTATTATTTGATCACTTTGGTAAAGAATGAAAATGAAAGTTAATGATATCATTAAAAAGGAAATAGATGAAAAAGAAAAAGAATTCTCTATAAAAAATATATAAAATATTAATCGTATCATTCACATCGATAAATTTATTTATATAAATTAACTTAAATTTATAATTTTCTTAAAATTTTAATTATTTTAATTACTTTTATCATTTTCATTGACATACACTTAACATACTTTTAAAAAATAGATTATTTTCTATCCAAAATCCATATATTTTCTGCGATTAAAATACACATTTGAAAAATGAGTTAGCAATTTCGGATCCGAGATCCCGATCCGCGTTCGGGCATCCCCATCTCCGCGTCGGCCACCGCAACCCTTCGTCCCCTCCTCGCGCCACCACGAGAACGGCGAGGTGAAACCCTAGACGACGCCTCCCGTTCCCCACATCGACCTCGTCGATCTCGTCACTCCAGTAGTCTTCTGTTGCCGTGATTTGGATCCGAGTGATGGGGCACGGGAGGGAGGCGACGATCTCGCTGGACGACGTGAGGGACAAGAACCTCATGCAGCTCAAGAAGCTCAACGTCGCCCTCTTCCCCGTACGGTACAACGACAAGTACTACGCCGACGCCCTCGCCTCCGGCAAGTTCACCAGATTAGGTTTAACCCTTCACCTTCCACCCTTGTTCGATTCCTCCGCTCCGCGCCATCTGCCTAACTTATGTCGATGTTTTCTGGGTCTTGATTGATGCGTTGGTGTGTTCTAGTTGATTGTTGCTGCTTTTGATGGAAATGTAGATATTACTACGAGTGTAATTGCTTCACTTGTATGTCGCGGTTCCTGGGATAAAATTGTTGCATTCGATATGGAAAGGTGTTTGCTTGCACTGGAGGTGCGACTAGGGGATGGCGTTAGGATAGAGAGGATTAAAGGACAAGATTTTGCAGTCCCTAATGCACTCGACTTGATGCTGCTGTGTTTGCTTCGGTTCGAACAACTTGCAGATCTTGGACGTACGTGATGGTTTATGCATTGAGGGTATTTTAGTGATGCGCCACGTGTTTGAATATTAAGTGGCGGTCAGAGTAATTTTGCAGAACATGAAATGCAGGTGGGGAATCATAGGACTGTCAACGTTTATATGTCAGATTGCTTTATGAATGGGTGCCGGATACGTGCCCTCCCTCTGTCCCTCTTTGATGCCGGGACAAATGAGCTCAGGCTTGGACATGTCAGGGATGGTTGGTCATGGAAGCACATACAGTTCCATGTCAGAAAGGTGTAGTTGATGTACATGGAGAGGTTGCCTTGTGTGGAACAAGGATTGGTTGCAGATTGTAGGAAAGCTTAGAATAGGACAATCCCCCTCGCTTCTAAGGAGATAAAAAGGTGGTAGTAATTCGTGATTATAGGAGATGTTGAATGTCAGAGGCTGCCACCACTTGTCTTATGTGGTGAAGGAGCAGACTCGAACTACTTATTTTTTACTTGCTCCTTTGCATAGACTTGCTGGACAGAGGCTACTGATTAGTCTATTAGTATTAGCTACACTTCACAATTTGATTTTTGGTCCAGCATTCACGGGGCAGTTGTAGATGACAGAGACGTATCTTGATTTGGTGCATTTGGCTGGAGCTTAACGAGATTATCTTTAGAAGGGAGAAAACATTTGTGGAGGGTGTATTGCATAACTAGAACATGCTCTGTAATAATTGGTGTAATTAGCTCTCCATATCTATGAATTATGGGAGATTAACAGACCTTGTTAGCCCCTCCTTTCCTTCTCAAAGAAAAGGTTTTACCACTCAAGTAGTTCAATGCACATCAATTACTACATAATCAGATGATCAGGTAGCGGCCTGATTTATTGCTTTAGCAAATGATATGGAAGTGATAGTCGTAGTGGTAAGGGGACTGGAAATTGTTCTTGATAAATGCATTAGGCCATTGCAATCCTTAGGAGTAACATGAAGAAAAATGATCCTAGTAGGAGATTAAGTTCCCACAGCAGCATGCGTTAGTGAAGGTGACAGTTTGGTTAGCCCATGTGAGCTTACCAAATTCTTTTTTCAAATCCTTCAGAAGGATGATTGGCGCATTCTGCGATGAAGACACATTTACAGACAGCATGGCTATAGCCATGACCACCCTCACAACCACGGTCATGATAACCTCCATGGCCTTCATGACCTCTAGGAAAAGCAAGGGTAGATGTCTTCTGAATATTTGACGAAGCTTGTGGAGTGCTAGCAGATTTAACCTCCACATCAATCTTTTGAATCAGGTGCAAACAGTCCTAAAATCTAGTATGGACTTTAAAGACAATATTTGATGGTGAACATGCAAATCATATAGATAGTTATTGACACCACTTGTCTTGCTGGGTTGTCCTGTATGTCCCAACACGAAGGTTGAAACATTGCTAGCTCCTTATACAAAGCTTCTACGATATTACAGTAACTGATTAGAGGCTATTGCTCCCTAGTTAGTAGACTAGAACTGTCTGAAGATGCCAAGTCTTCTGAGAATATTTATTTGCAAGACTTTCCCATATTTTCTTTGTCTTCTTCTTTCACAACAAATTGACAAGTATCTTGGACTAATATTGTTTATCAGCCTTTTAGGAAAGAAATGCTGTTCTACAAGCCATTTGTAGTTGTCTTATCCCCATATTTTGTACCTAGGTGCCTTAAAGTTTAGTCAGAGATTCACAAGTCATAAATAGGGTTTCTTATGCCCCATGGAAGAACAATGTGCATGAGACTATACCTTTGCCTCAAAAGATCCAGCAGTAGCCATGTTACGACCAGATAAGGATATTAAGCTGCGAAACTGAGTCATGCAGAAGGAGCAAGTGAAGAGTGCCTTGATATTTGTCTGACCACATATATCAAACATCCATAAGAGTACATGCCATTCATTGTCACACCATATAAAGGGACTAGTAACTCACGAGATTCATCCAATGGAGCAATCAAGAGACCCGTTTGGGCTCCCTTAATTGATCAGTCCATGTGCCATTTCAAAAAAAAGGGAAAAAAGAAGTGAACAATCCATGTAAAGAGTAGTGCAGGAATCAAAATACAACCACCAAGAAGATGGGCAAGCTCAACCTTTAATCAACACCAAAGACCATTGAACAGGGCCAAACACAATCCTTAGAATCCATGCACAATACAAAAGGTGCCACATCTTTCCATTACAGCTACAACCCATCACTGTCGCTGCTCCAGAAACTTGCAGCCACACAGTCTCACACTGGATGTGGTGCTGCAGCATGGCGTCACCTATCAGATCAGATCCATTTGATCCTTGTCTCATCACCCCAGGTCACAACGCTGCTGCAGCAATAATCTCACTTTGTCATGGCATCGGACTCACTCTACTGTGCTGTCTCAGGTTGCGGATGTCATTATTAAAATGATCGAAATACCACCTTGGTGTTCCTGGCTCAACTGCCATCTCATGTGGCCTGGAGTGGCACAGAGGTACTACTGCACCATTGCATGAGATCTTCACATAACCAAGTGAGGCACAGAAACTGAGAAGAATTTGGTGGTGTTTGAAGGGAAGGAGAACAGTGTGGGTACCACACATTGGCTTAGGATCACTACTTGGATACCATGAGGCAGATGATGGAATGACCCAATTCTCTTTGAGAAACCCTAACCTCTCAGTAGTAAGATTTACGAAACATAATAAGGATTCAGGAATAAGCAACATAAAGTAAACAACTTATTACATCATCAAAAAAAGTTGAAAGTGAAGATATTGATACTACAAGATAAATGGAAGGGAGGTGATAGGATAGAAATTTGGTTAGGTGACATGTATAAATGAAATTATTGATTGGTGAAAATGTGAAAGTAATTGTTCAAAGTGGGTGAAGCATATTTGCTTGTACGCTGTCTTGTAAAGAGATGATTTCTTTGATATTAGCAGAAGATCAGAAGGTTAGGCTATGTTTTTGGGATCTGACCCTTGGGTTGGATTAATGGAGCAATGAGTGTTACTCAAAGATTCATTATAATGCTTTCCTGTTCCAAAAAGAAGTACTTTCTTGTTGATTTCTATAAACCGTCTCATGGTTTACTTATCAAGTTTGTTCCATTGATCTTATTTGCAAGAAAATGCCATGCTCTAGTGCAGTTCATTGCTTCATGTCACTTGGTAAAACTTGAGGTTTACGACTGGCTTCTAGAAGATTGATTGCTTGATAACATTTTTAACTGTGTTTTTTGTTGAAAAGGATAAACATTTTAACTGCTACAATGAAACCTGTAGCACAATGCTAACTTTTTCTTGACGATTTGAATCTAGTTTATGTCTGGTTCATTGGTAGTCTAGTCTCAGTGCAACCTATCATGACTCATGAGCAGACTATCTTGAGGCTTACTTAGTGGTCTTGGTCTTCTAGAAGGTATTTTAGGCAGATGCTGTGGTTATGCAATAGGCATTTTGCTTATAACCGAGGTAACTGGAATTATTTTGTTGCTAGCTAGGCTGCTAACAAGCCTGATGTACTTTGTTGGTTTCCCCTCGCCATTTTTGATAATTGGGATTCTAGGCAGGACATTGGTGATCCTTGTGCACCAGGTGGATTCTTATTATTAGTTTTTTCCCTTTCTCTCCCTCATTTTTTTGATAATGTTTGTTTCTTTAGTTCTCTATATGGGTACATGCTTTTACCATCCGCATATTTGACTTTGAATATATGCTATTCACGTATTTTTGAGGAGGTTGTTGACTTATGTTGTTATTTTCATTTGAAGTGTGAGAGCACTAGTTAGATAAATTCCAAAGCATAATTCTTCTACTTACAAATTTCATGGAAAAAGCAAAAAATAAATGCATAAGCAATCTTCTGTATGATCTTGATGTCAAGCCGAATTAGTCATGTTGTATTTTTGAAATATCCCTCAGCAAGTTCTCAGCTGGGCCTTGATTCTCACGAACTTGTGGGTACTCTGTATTTCTAGTAGAGCAAGTTCTTAGATAGGCTTTAAACTTGTGGACACCGTATATTTCTTCTGTAGAAGTCTCTTTCTCCTCAATCCCTTTAAAATGTTTGTAGCTCATTGTTCATCAGTTGATGCTTTGACAATCTTATAAAAGTGTGACTTGTTGATGCATGATTTAGTTTCTGTGAAGGTAGACTGCTTACTTGTTGCTGAATTATAACTTGCTACTTTTGCAGCTTACTATAACGATATTTGTGTTGGCTCTGTTGCATGCCGCCTTGAGAAGACTGAAGGAGGTGCACGTCGTGTTTATATAATGACATTGGGAGTTTTGGCTCCATATCGTGGCCTCGGTGTTGGTAAGCCTTGAATTGCCTCTATTCTCAAGATTGGAACTCATTTTAGTAAGGAGTTGGTAAGCCTTGAATTGCCTCTATTCTCAAGATTGGAACTCGTTTTAGTATGGCT